>OX359296.1:22942608-25342608 GCA_947179395.2 Pulicaria dysenterica | reverse complement strand
CCAGAAATTCACTCCCCCTTGAGTGGTGCATCATGAATCTGCACAGAGAACAAATAGTGTAACACCTACTCTAAACAAAAAAAGAAAGAAAGAAAAAATGAAGCAACAGTGTGTTATATTTGCAATTTTAGCATGCCTAACTTGGATACCAATTCAGTGAAGCAACTTTCGCCTAATGGTTTGGTAAACAAGTCAGCAAGCTGATTTTCAGTAGGAACATACAGGAGCTCAATAAGACCTTTATCTACGTTATCTTCTATGAAGTGATAACGGATATCAATGTGTTTAGTTTTAGAGTGGTGTACCGGATTACAGGAGATAGCTATGGCAGACCGTAGGCCAAATTCTGATAACTGTGTACGTATCCAAAGACTTTGTGAACAGCACATTGCAGCAGCAACATACTCAACTTCAGCTATAGAAGTGGATATGCAGTTTTGCTTCTTTGAGGCCCAGTAGACTAAACGATCTCCCAGAAAGTGTGCACTACCAGATGTGCTTTTCCTATCAATCTTGCAACCGGCATAGTCAGCATCTGAGTAAGCATAGAGATCCTGATATGAATCTTTAGGATACCACAGACCCAGATCCACAAACCCTTTAAGATATCTGAATATCCGCTTAACTGCCAGAAGATGTGACTCTTTAGGATTAGCCTGGAATCTGGCACAGAGACAGGTAGAGAACATGATGTCCGGACGACTTGCAGTGAGATACAGTAACGATCCAATCATCCCACTGTATGTTTTCAGATCTACTGGAGAACCATCAAGATCTGCTGATAGTTGTGCCTTAGCAGCCATGGGTGTGGATATGGGTGTGCAGTTAATCATATCATACTTTGTTAGAAGATATTTGATGTACTTGGATTGGCAAATAAAACTGCCATGACTTAACTGCTTCTCCTGGAGTCTGAGAAAGAATGACATCTCCCCCATCATACTCATTTGAAATCTGTTTGCCATGATCTTAGCAAACTCGTCACTGTATTTTGGATTCGTAGACCCAAAAATGATATCGTCTACATATATTTGAACCAAAAATCTTTTCCCGACCTTTGGTATTTGTGAATAGAGTGGTATCAGTCTTTCCTTTGGAGTAGCCTTCACCAATCAAATATTCAGATAAGACATCGTACCATGCACGTGGAGCTTGCTTTAACCCGTACAAGGCCTTATCTAAGATATAGATATGATTTGGATGTTTTGAATTGATGAACCCCTCAGGCTATGAGACATAGACTTCTTCTTTGAGTATACCATTAAGAAAAGCTGTGTGCAAATCCATCTGAAAGACACAGAAGTTTTTGGAGGCTGCATATGCAAGAAAGAGTCTTATAGCGTCAATACGAGAAACAGGGGCAAATGTTTCATCATAGTCAATGCCCTCCTGTTGATTGTAGCCATTAGAAACCAACCTAGCTTTGTTACGGATGACCACTCCATCTGAATCCCTTTTGTTCATGAACACCCACTTAGTTCCAACTACAGATTTTCCATATGGTAAAGGAACTAATCTCCAGACTTTGAGACGATCAAATTGGTGTAATTCTTCCTGCATTGCAATTACCCAATCTGGATCATCTAATGCTTCACCAGTCTTGGTGGGTTCAATGATGCTTAAGAAACCCGAGAATTGACATTCGTTTGCTGTGATCTTGTTTGAATGCCAACTGAAGGATCTCCTATGATGTTCTCTTCAGAGTGATGTCTGGTCCACTTTATTTCGTGGGAAGTGGAAGATGAAGGAATGAGATCTTGTAGGTGTCGTGCTTCTTCTTCATCTTCAAGAGAAATGTGGGTCTGAATCAAACACAGGAGGGCTCTCTGGGTCAGGATTCTGAGAAGTCACAGGGGGCCGAGTGACAGAAACAGAAGGAGAATCCTTAGCATAGAGGTCTGCAAATGGATTCGTCTCAGTGAGTGTAGGAGCCGTTATAGTAACACTTGTTTGTACTGCTGTGTTGTCCCTGTTGTCCGTTAAAACAGGAGAAGATTCAGATCTAAAGAAATCAAACATCAAGTCAAGATTAGTATTTGAACTGGACGGATTGTTTGATTCTTTATTTTGAAGCACCGGTCCTAAACAGGTATGTTCAGAAGCATTTTCTGTTGATTTAGGGGGAAAATCTCTAACATTCGATGCATCATCAAATGTTATGTTGATACTTTCAACAATGCTCTTTGTTCGTTTGTTAAAAACTCTGTAGGCTTTGGACTCAGTTGAATAACCAAGGAAAATAGCATCATCAGCTTTGGGAGCAAATTTTCCTAGATTATCCTTGTCATTACGCACAAAGCACCTATTACCAAAGACATGAAAGTATTTGATATTAGGCACTATGCCATTGGCCAGTTCGTATGGAGTTTTATTAAAGCGTTTATTAATAAAAGAGCGATTATGCGTATAGCAGGCAGTGCTGATTGCTTCAGCCCAAAAGGAAGGTGGGAGTCCGGAATATGATAGCATGGTGCGGGCAGCTTCAACCAAAGTTCTATTTCGTCTTTCCATGACCCCATTTTGTTGTGGAGTGTATGCAACAGAGAACTGATGGTTGATCCCAACAAGGTCACATAAGCTCTTCAGAATACTTTTTTTTTGAAAGGCAAATACCATACCATACCATACCAAAAAAATTATAGAGTTTTATAGCTTTTGCAAGATGCAAAAGCATTACAAGCAACAACTAACCACGATCCACATAAACCACAAACCACACGAACTAACCAGGATCTAAAACAGTAACAAGATCTAATCACGAACTAACCATGAACCCACGAACAACAAAACCACGAACTAACTACGAACCACACAAACTAACCACGACAACGAGATCTGAAACACGAACTAACCTCGAACCAACACAGATCTGAACCAACCACAAGACCTGAACTTGATCTGGACACTCGACCAAAGCAAATGAACTGTAATCTCGAACTGGACTTGAAGGGGAAACAATCCACCCGAACCACTAACATCACACGAACCATGAACCACGCGAACCAACGAACCAAACCAATCAACTGACCACACCAACTTGAAAGAAACAACGAACCATGAACCACACTTCCAATCAAAATCTTCAACTGTAGGGGGCAACGGCATACGAACCACTAACCACGAACCATGAACCACACTGACCCACGAACCACGAACCACACTGAACCACGAACCACGAACCACACTCCACACTGAACCACGAACCACGAACCACACTGATCCACGAACAACGAACCATACTTAACCACGAACCACGAACCATGAACCACGAACCATGAAACACGAACCACGAACCACAACCACGAGCCACGAACCACGGCAATGGCACAATAACGGCACATGAACCACGAACCATGAACCACGAACCACGAACTTAAACCTCCGATCTGTAGAAACCGATCTGTAGAACCACGAACTTAAACGTACATCTCTCTTCTAGATCTGTAGAACCACAACCTCCGATCTCTAGAACCACCAACTTAAACGAACATCTCTCTTTCAGATCTGTAGAACTAGATGGAGACAACACTCTGACTATACTTATTCTACTGTTGCTTGATGAAGGAAATGGTTGTGGGAGTGGCTTCATCCTTTGATCGCAGAAACTTGACCCAAGTATATCTGGAGTAGTCATCCACCATGACTAGAATATACTTCTTCCCATTCTTGGACTGAATTCTCATAAGACCACAGAGATCCATGTGTAGGAGTTCTAAAGGCTTTGTAGTGCTGAACACTTGTTTAGATTTATGAGATGCCCTTTTCATTTTTCCCTTCTCACAGTCTGCACACAAATGATCCTTCTTGAATCTTAACTTTGGAATGCCTCTCACCAAGTCACTCGTGACTAGTTTGTTGATATTCTGAAAGTTCAAGTGAGAGAGTTTTCTGTGCCATTGCCAAGTAAGATGTGATGATGCTTCAGACAGTAGACACACAGAGGTAGGGGAGTTATAGTTTTCCAAATCAATGGAATACAGGTTAGATTTCCTTGCACCTGCTAGTAATTCATCCCCATTTTCAGTTAAAACAGAACATTTGTTCTTCTTAAATACTACCTCCAGGTCTTTATCACGGAACTATCTGATACTAAACAGATTATGACCCAACCCTTCAACATAGGAGACTTTCTTGATTTTGGTATGCTTCTTCACAATGTCTCCGTACCCCATTATTGGTGCAACATTGTCGTTCCCAAAACGTACATTCCCCGAGTACTTAGGAACATAATTTTTTATAAGACTTTTGTTGCCGGTCATATGCTTGGTACAACCGGAGTCCAGGTACCACAAGTTACGCGCCTGCAAAAAGAGAATAAAGCACATTTAGGTCCCCATATATGAATGGGTCCTTGATTGTTAGTCTCTATTAGTGAAGCAGTTATTGGTTAAGGGTTGTTTTCTGTTATTGGTGGTGGTGAAACTTCTAGTGATCTATTATTAGGTACCCATGTGGGTGTGGTCTTATGAAGAGAAGGAATAGATTTAGAAAGAATTGGCTTAGATGGAAGTTTCAGTACCACTGTTGGTTTGACAGTTGATGGAATCGGAGGGTTAGGATTCGGTAAAGTTGCGGAAGCGTTATGTTTGCGAATCCAGGCTTTCGAGAAATTCATAAGCATTTGTTGAGGCCTCGGTGCATCAACTGGCTTTTGTTGAACTGGAACTTTGGGAGCAGTAGGTTGTACTACTCTTGGATTGGAGGAGGGCTTCGGTTTGGAAGTTTTGACATTTTTGGAAGTTGGACTGCGAGATCGTTTATGAGAATGTAAGAGTTTCTCCTGAGCAACCAATGCCTTTTTGAAAGCATCATAGCCCTATATCTTGTAGACTTCCAGCTCTTTGATTGTCAGTAAACGCCTTGATTTGTTTAAACGTTTGAGTGCATGTGACTGACGTGTGGTGATCCATTGATGAATGATATCACCTCTTGAATTTAGAAATGGAACACATATCTGATTAGCGTAAAAGTATGTCCAGTCCTCACATGGTTTAATTCTAATTTGTTTTCTTAATTGATCATATTCACAATTAAATTCACAATGACCATGGAGACAACCATCACTGATACAAAACATTGAAGAGGCTATTTGATCATGTAAACTTGAATGATTACAGACATAATCAAACATGAAAAATGTGTTTACATATTTGTCTAATGTTAGAACATTTCCTATTTGACTTAGGAATGACTCTCTTCCAGGTTATGTTTATTTTACTTAGTTTGGGTCTACTGGCTGCTGCTTTGGATGATTCACGTATGTCTGTGTTCATAAAAGAAATGTGATAAGAAGTGGAGGGTTGTTTTGGTTTGAAAATCTGTTTGAGTTTTAAATTTATCACAGACGAATTATTAACAGATTTTATAGCAGGTTTCACATCTTGAGAAGATGTGGACGCATGTTTGGAATATTTGATTCTTTCATCAACGGCTGTTCCATATGGAGAGAAGGTGAATGGAGCAGCTGGTTCCATTTGAGCTTTGACCTGCGTGATTCGCTCGTGTAATTCGATGTTTTCTTTGCACAAGTCGTCAATGATCTTACCATTAAGATTAAATACTGTTTGGAGACGCTTGTGGAGGATGGTGTTTTCTTGCACCAGTTGAGAGAGTTCAGGGAGGTGTACAGAGATGATTTCAGGTGTGGTTTCTGTTTGGAAGGCTTTGGTAATATCTCCTTGTACCAGATGAGTAAAGCAAAAATCTTGTAAGGTTTGAAACCTTTGATGAAATTCCTTGTGGGAAATGTATTGAACTTGGGGTTTTGGCACTTCAGGAGCGTAGAGTTCCTCATCTGTATATACTGGTGTAGTGACAACAAAGTTAAGTGTTGGAATGGGGTAAGTGAAGTATGAGTCATTGAGGTCAGAATAGTTGAAGGGAGTTTCAGTTTTCAGATGTAAGGTTTGTTTGACATCCTCTTCAAGACGTTCTTCCTGTTGACCAATAAATATCATTCGTTGAGTGGGTCCCTCGCCAAAAATATGTGCATTGTATAATTGTTTGGCTGATACTTTACTCAAAACACTTGGGTTTTCAAAACCAAGTCCATCGAATGTCCATCTTGAAAAAGGTTGTTACTTTTGTTTGTACAGAAAGATGGTTTGTTCACTTTGCCCCCTTTTAATTACAAGGTCTTCCAGTTCTTTTATTTTTAAACAAAGAATTTGTTGATCATTTTTAAGAATTTCTGAATCCTTTTCTGCACCAATACGTTCTGCTTTAAGATCATGTATGATGTTATTTGTTGTATTGGTTAATTCAAGAAATTCAGATTCTTTCACAGCTAGTTGAACTTTAGATTCATCTATGTTTTTCTCCAACTGTTTAATTGCAGCTTGTGCTTCCTTGTCTTGTGTGTGAATAACCTCTTTTAACACTTGATTTTTCTTAGTTAGTTTGGTCACCTTTAATTCTAACTTTTTCATGCGGTTTAGTATGGTTTGTATATGTTCAAAATTAAAACCCATGTTAGAATTAGAGATAGAATTTACCTTTCCGCTTTCCACGATCTCCTCCTCAGCATCGGAGAGATCCTCACCATCTTCATCTCTACCACTTGTTTCACCATAGGCCATGAAACAGAACTATGCGTGATCTTCACCATCTAGATCACTCTCGGAGTCTGTATCCTCCAGGAACTGGTCTTCCTCCACCATAAGAGCAATCCCAGCCTGCTTCTGCTTTGACAGGCGGTACTTTTGTCTGTAATACTCAGTATCCTTGACCTTCTTCTATGGACAGTTCCTTATCATATGCCCAGATCTCCCACAGTTGTAGCACTTTAGATCATTCTTCTTTTCCTCCTTTCTCTCATCTCTTTGAAACCTAGGCTTGTTAACAGGAGCAAGCCTTTCTGGTCTTCTGGATCCAGAGGTGAACCTTTGTCTGTTGTTGGTTTTACTGAAGCGATTTCTGAAGGTTTTGCCAACAACAGAAAGAGCATGAATGGCAGCTTGCACTGTGTCTTCATCATCATCATCCGGTTCAGATTCACTGAGAATCACCAGTTTGAACTTCATTGATCTGGATGAAGATTCCCTTGAAACTCTTTCAACTGCAACCAAGGCGAAAGGATCTGTAGCTGGATGTTTAGGCAGAGACTTCAGAATTTCATCTTGATATTGATTGAGGTCTTCAAATATGTTGTAAAAGGTGACTGTAGTGAGATCTTTGTTGATTTGTTTGTACAGTCAAACATATTCCTTCCACTCTGGACCCATTGACTTCAGAAAAACACAGTTTAAGTCTAGGTCTGTTCGGATGATTTGATTGGACCTCATCTCATTTTGCAACTTGCAAAATCTACCATAAGTTTCAGAAAGAAGTTCATTCTCTCTGACACAGAAGTCATGATAGCTGTTGACTAGTTGGGTACGCTCGATATACTCTCCTTGCTCAGTACTCTGCAGCTATTTCTTTATCTCATCCCAGATTTCCTTAGCAGTGGCTAAGCTATCTATCTTGGTGTAGATCTCTGAAGAAAGTCCTTGTTTCAGATAGTACTTAGTCAATCTTTCAGCCTTCTTGATCTCCTTTTCTTGTGCTGTGAGCTCATCAGCAGTCTTTTCCCTCTCATGACGGAGAATGGCAAGATTGTTGTTCGGATCAGCCTTAACAACTTTAATGAACCTTTTTTTCCCATTCATGATGCAGTCAATCATCATCTCCCCGTGTGTCTCGTTATGCTCTAGGAAGTCCATGAACCTTCCTTTCTAAACATTGTATTGTTGGGAAATTCGCTAAGTCATTGAAACTGTTGAACATGCAAAGGTAAAACTGTTAGAGTATTTTGGTGATAACAGTTGTAACTAACAATTGCTGCAAGGTTTACAACTGTTAGTACAAAAGTTCAGAACTGTTAGTTAACAAAGTCAAAAACTGTTTGAAGACCTTGAAGTGAAGACTGTTAGAAGACTAAAGAACTGTTGTGTTCATTAAACAGTTTCTGTTGAGCTATATTTGGAAAATCCTATCTTTGAAGATATCTCGAAATACTTTGAAGATTATCAAGATTATCTCAGAAGATAGAAGATTACCTAACTGTCAATAATTCAAGGAGGATCAAGAGTCTATATATACTTCATTAGATGATCAATTAAGTACGACGACTTAATCTCATTATTAAAAGCATTTGTTCTTATTGTTATTTTTTTTCAGAAAGTGTTTTAGCCTCTAAGTTTCTTGTTGAAACCTAAGAACAGTCTGTGTTCTTCGTCTAACAGAATAAGTTAGATTGGGGGTGAAGTTTGCTTTTGTAATCATTCTGGTTGATTAATAAAACTACTGTTTGATTGAATTGATTCGTGTTTTAAAACCTTCTTTAATCAATTAAGTGTGATTCCGCAACTTCTTAATTGATTGTGATCATAGTTAAAGATTAACTTTTATTTTACTCTGATTTATTATTTAAAAGTTAGTTCTTGTTATTTGATATAATATATATCCGATCCTGACATGTATTCACCCCGGAACAGAACAGGAGGTTTTGTATCGGTACCAATGGACATCATTTCATTTGAACTAGACATTGTTAGAGTTTAATTTTAAGAAATGATCATTCACTTCTTATTGTTGGAGTATGCCCACTGACACAAGTACATTGGTGTTACTGCTGATGAAGTGCGAGCCTATTGGGTCACACACCAAGGATTGATCCCGACAGCTTGCTGATAAAGAGAGAAGGTCCAAAAATCAAATTGTTTGATTTTGGGGCTTCACGACTGTGAGGGGTGCTTCACGGTTCGTGAAGCCCACTACCCTCAAATTTGACTCAACGACTCTCATACGGCTCGTGGAGTCCTCACGGGTCGTGAGAGGTCGTAAAGGGGTCGTAGAGGATGGCACCCTCACGAGTCACTCGACGCGGTACGGGCCGTGAAGGACTATGGCCAGTCGTGGTGCGTTTTGTCTTCACAGGCTCTTCACGGGCCGTGAAGGACTGTCTGCATGAAATTCTTATTTCTGATTGGGCCATCTTGTGGTCCAATAGGATTACCACTCTTATAGCGACCAAATATGAGTTATGGTGGTCTGGTGGTAAAAAAGTTACATGCATTAGACTCTCTCATTCTCTCTCTAACATCTCTCTTTGGCACCTACATGTTGAATACACATATTATACACTAAGTTGTGAGTACTTGAGTGTTGTGTGAGTATCTTGGTGCAAGAGGAGGTGTATCTAAGGGCTGTTCCAGATACGTGAAGTCATTGTGGACGTTCATGTGAAGGGGTACTAGCATACGGGGATCGAGTCTACCTTGGTGTGGACTAGCAATAGAGGAGATACACTTGGATCTCTTGTTGTTCCCGGTTTTGCATTGCTACACCTGATTTTCAGTGAAGGTAAAGAGGTACTTTCAGCCCTCTTCTTGTTTCTTTTAGTTGCAATTTGTGTTTTGTAGAAAGATCTCACTTTGGAACATGTATAGACCTGATTGTGTTCGGTTTTTAGACTTGTGTTTTTCCTTCCGCTGCGCCTTTGCTCCATACCGTGTTCCAACAGTTATGTATGGATTGATTGTTCGAAAACTTGATTGACAAAATGAGGAGCTAATTCACTTTAATTCAACTTTGAATTAGATCTTGTAAAGATGAAATTCAACTTTGAATTATATAGAATTAAGTTAATTTAATTCAACTTTGAATTATATTTGATTTTGATTAAATTCAATTTTAAATTAGAATTTTAAGTTTAAGTCCGATTGTCCTCTTTGATTAAAGTCAAGTCCAAATGGTTGTATCACTTGTCCAATAAGTTCAAGGAATGCGATAGGTGTTTATGCGATTGGAGGAAACCCTTGAAAAATTGAGCCGAGTAACTTGTTGGTAGTGATTGAATGGTAACCAATAGAGTGCATTTGGGTCCTGTAGCACCAAACACTAAGAAATAAACTTGTTAGTTGCTACATTCGAATGCTATTCAAGTTAACTGAATAGAATGTGATTGCCTTTGATGTGAAATAGAACCAAAACCCTTGAATCGCACTGGCCAATAGAATGCAATTAATGAACCAAGAGAATCGCACTGAAAGTTGGTGTTTCTGATCGCACTTCAAACTGTCAATCGCATGCGATTGAATCCTTCTCGGCTGATAGCACTTGATCAAATATCAAATTTATAAGGACTATAAGCCGTGTACCCCTGTCAATCGCATTGACCACTATCCGGCTTATAGACTCAGATATGTCACAATCAGATCTGATTGTCTTACCCCTTATGATGACTACCCACTTGTACCTTGATTGTTATAGGTAGTACTTGAGTTTCCTTGTTCTACACTTAAACTTTGAAGAATAAATAATTATTTTTAATTAAAAACAAAATTCTTCTTCTTCAAGTCTGCATTGAAACCTCAAGAACACCATAAATGCTTAATTTCCAGAAAATTAAATACCATAAAATCGAGCTTTTAATGAACTATTGGACTTTTTCCTTTAAAAATACCACTTGGTTTTAACATGTTCTTCAAGAAGGCCTAATAAAATAGTAGAAACCTTCTAACAAACCCGGAAAGATGATAGAAAAAGTAGTGTTTTATACCTTTAGTGTGTTCTATCTTCGGGAAATGTTTGAACTCCCACCTTTCTTGAACAAACCTTGTAGTTGTGAGCTTTGTGGAACCCGAACGCTTGTTCTTCTTCTTGAGCTTGAAATCTTCGAGATTTTCCTTGTTGTTTTTTGAAAAATCACGAGCCAAAAACAAGTTTGGCTCTGATACCAATTGATGGTCCCGTATATATTATGGATGAAGCAATGCTAGATGATAATCTTACTAGTGTGTGTTTGTGTGTGTATTCGGTTAGAGAGAGAGAGAGAGCCGAGAGCTTGAGAGTAAAACACAAACACAAGATATGTTGAATTGCAAAGCTTAGATTGATATTGGAAGGGCAAATGCCTTAAATAGCATTTGCCCAACTTTACAATAATTACATATTACACCCTCACTTTTATAATCTAACAAAATCGTGTGGCCACCCATGGTTATCATCATGAATACACAATTTGAGCAAGATGAAAACAAAAAGGTAAATAACTAAATCACTAGTCTTGTTAAGGGATAAACATATTATATTTGTTTTGTGTCATTAATGAAAAAAGGAACTTTATTTTTATTGGATTCGCATGGGAAGCCCGGAGCTTCTTAACTACTTTAGGTCATATGAAGCAATGAAAGCTCGGCATTCTTATGGGCCAAAATAGCACAGGGGTATGTGTGTGCTGATATTCGAGTCATCAGTTGTCGGATACACAGAACCTAAACGTCTGAGCAAACATTCTGAACAAGAAGGTAAATGTAGATATGCGTGGGACTATCACCATGCTTTGTTAAACCACTGTGGTAAAAGACAATTATATGGCTACATGGCAACAAAAAGTGATATGGATGTTTTCAATCAGCATTCTCATGGTTTGAATCTTTCTCTCTTTCTTTTTATTCTCAATATTTTGAAACTGCATTTGACTTGTCTAGAATGCTTATGTAGTGACCGAACACGTCCAAAAAGTCTCGTAACGAGGCTAAAGCCAGTTGCCGGTCGGGGGGCCCCTATAGAACAACTTCCCTCAGATGGAGAAGATTCCGGGAATATTTCCTCGATAATGGAATGCACGCATATAAAGAATAAAATGAAAAATCAAAGTTGAAATTTGAAATGGATTCTTACCAAGAAAAGGTTGTCGTACAATTGAGGAACGAAGAAGACCAGCAGTTCTTTAAACATAAACTTAAGTTAATCCAAGATGAAAGGAAAGCTTGCTTTTATAATATGCAGCAGGAAGAACTCGGGAGGGTTCAACAATATTTCTCTTCAGTGGATCATCAGAAGAGGTAATCATAATATGAACTTCTTTTTATCATATATCTTTAATATTATCAATCATTCTAATGTTAAAATGCTCATTATGATGAAGATGGCAAAAAAATTATAAGTCGATTCTTGATAGGGGTCGAAATATATCATTTGTGCCAGGTATGTTGATTTATATATGCAGGTAGGAGAAGCTTGAAGAAATGAAAGAATTTAAGGAAGAAAGTGAGAACTTGAAGCACATTAATTGGAAAAAAAGTAACACGTGTATTGGTGAATCCTATTGACAGTGGAAGGGACTTAAAGTAGTTATTAACGACAAGAAAATCGTATGGCCACCGTTGGTTATTATCATGAATACACAACTTGACCAAGATGAAAACAAAAAGGTAAATAACTAAATCGTTAGTCTTGTTAAGGGATAAACATATTATGTTTGTTTTGTGTCATGAATGAAAAAAGACCTTTATTTTTAGTGGATTGGCATGGGAAACCCGGAGATTCTTAACTACTTTAGGTCATATGAAGCAGTAAAAGCTCGGCATTATTATGGGCCAAAAGGGCACAGGGGTATGAGTGTGCTGATATACGTATCATCAGTTGTCGGATACACATAAGCTGAACGTCTGAGCAAGCATTTTGAATAAGAAGGTAAAGGTAGATATGCGTGGGACAATCACCGTGCTTTGTTAAACCACAATGGTAAAAGACAATGATATGGCTACGTGGAAACAAAAAATGACATGGATATCTTCAATCAACATTCTCATTGTTTGAATCTTTCTCTCTTTCTTTTTGTTCTCAATTTTCTGAAACTTCATTTTACTTGTCTAAAATGTTTATGTAGGGAAATCAAAGTTGAAATTTCAAATGGTTTCTTACCAAGAAAACGTTGTTGTATTATTGAGGAATGAAGAAGACCAGCAGTTCTTTAAAGATCAACTTAAGTTAATCCAAGATGAAATGAAAGCTTGCTTTGATAATATGTAGCAGGAAGAAGTCAGGAGGGTTGAACAATCTTTCTCTGCAGTGGATCATGAGAGGAGGTAATCATAATATGAACTTCTTTTTATCATATATCCTTAATATTATCAATCATTTGAATGTTAAAACGCTGATTACGATAACGTCGGAAGAATTATATAAGTCGATTCTTGATAGGGGTCGAAATATATCATTTGTGCCAAGTATGTTGATTTATATATGCAACTAGGAGAAGCTTGAAGAAATGAAATAATTTATGGAAGAAAAGGAGAACTTGAAGCACATGTATTGGAAGAGAAGTAACACGTGTATTGGTGAATCCTATTGACAGTGGAAGGGACTTAAAGTAGTTATTAACGACAAGGAAATCGTATGGCCACCGATGGTTATTATCATGAATACACAACTTGAGCAAGATGAAAACAAAAAGGTAAATAACTAAATCGTTAGTCTTGTTAAGGGATAAACATATTATGTTTGTTTTGTGTCATGAATGAAAAAAGACCTTTATTTTTAGTGGATTGGCATGGGAAACCCGGAGATTCTTAACTACTTTAGGTCATATGAAGCAGTAAAAGCTCGGCATTATTATGGGCCAAAAGGGCACAGGGGTATGAGTGTGCTGATATACGAATCATCAGTTGTCGGATACACATAAGCTGAACGTCTGAGCAAGCATTTTGAATAAGAAGGTAAAGGTAGATATGTGTGGGACAATCACCGTGCTTTGTTAAACCACAATGGTAAAAGACAATGATATAGCTACGTGGAAACAAAAAATGACATGGATATCTTCAATCAACATTCTCATTGTTTGAATCTTTCTCTCTTTCTTTTTGTTCTCAATTTTTTGAAACTTCATTTTACTTGTCTAAAATGTTTATGTAGGGAAATCAAAGTTGAAATTTCAAATGGTTTCTTACCAAGAAAACGTTGTTGTATTATTGAGGAAGGAAGAAGACCAGCAGTTCTTTAAAGATCAACTTAAGTTAATCCAAGATGAAATGAAAGCTTCCTTTGATAATATGTAGCAGGAAGAATTCAGGAGGGTTGAACAATCTTTCTCTGCAGTGGATCATGAGAGGAGGTAATCATAATATGAACTTCTTTTTATCATATATCCTTAATATTATCAATCATTTGAATGTTAAAACGCTGATTACGATAACGTCGGAAGAATTATATAAGTCAATTCTTGATAGGGGTCGAAATATATCATTTGTGCCAAGTATGTTGATTTATATATGCAACTAGGAGAAGCTTGAAGAAATGAAATAATTTATGGAAGAAAGGGAGAACTTGAAGCACATGTATTAGAAGAGAAGTAACACGTGTATTGGTGAATCCTATTGACAGTGGAAGAGACTTAAAGTAGTTATTAGACAAGGAAATCGTGTGGCCATCGATGGTAATCATCATGAATACACAACGCAAGATGAAAATAAAAAGGTAAATAACTAAATCATTAGTCTTGTTAAGAGATAAACATATTATGTTTGTTTTGTGTCATGAATGGAAAAAGGAACTTTATTTTTAGTGGATTGGCATGGGAAACCCGGAAATTCTTAACTACTTTAGGTCATATAAAGCAGTGAAAGCTCAGCATTCTTTTAAGCCAAAAGGGCACAGGGGTATGTGTGTGCTGATATACGAGTCATCAGCTGTCGGATACACAGAAGCTGAACGTCTGAGCAAGCATTTTGAACAAAAAGGTAAAGGTAGATATGCGTGAGACAATCACCGTGCTTTGTTAAACCACTGTTCTAAAAGACAATTATATGGCTACATGGCATTAAAAAGTGATATGGATGTCTTCAATCAACATTCTCAGGGTTTGAATCTTTCTCTTTTTCTTTTTGTTTTCAATATTTCGAAACTTCATTTGACTTGTCTAGAATGTTTATGCAGGGAAATCAAAATTGAAATTTGAAATAGTTTCTTACCAAGAAAATGTTGTTGTATTATTGTGGAAAGAAGAAGACCAGCAGTTCTTTAAAGATCAGCTTAAGTTAATCTAAGAAGACAAGAAAGCTTGCTTTGATAATATGCAGCAGGAAGAACTCAGGAGGGTTGAGCAATCTTAATTGTATCATATATCCTTAATATTATCAATCATTTTAGTGTTAAAATACTCGTTAAGATAAAGTTGGAAAAATTCTATAAGTCAATTCTTGATATGGGTCGAAATATACTATTTGTGCCAAATATGTTGATTTATATATGCAGCTAGGAGAAGCTTGAAGAAATGAAAGAATTTATGGAAGAAAGGGAGAACTTGAAGCACATGTATTAGAAGAGATGTAACACGTGTATTGGTGAATCCTATTGACAGTGGATGAGACTTAAAGTAGTTATTAAAGACAAGGAAATCGTGTGGCCGCCGATGGTTATCATCATGAATACACAACTTGAGCAAGATGAAAACAAAAAGGTAAAACACTAAATCACTAGTCTTGTTAAAGGATAAACATATTATGATTTTTTTGTTCAAAAGGGCACAGGGGTATGTGTGTGTTGATATACGAATCATCAGTTGTCGGATACACATAAGCTGAACGTCTGAGCAAGCATTTTGAACAAGAAGGTAAAGGTAGATATGCGTGGGACAATCACCATGCTTTGTTAAACCACAATGGTAAAAGACAATGATATGGCTACGTGGAAACAAAAAATGACATGGATATCTTCAATCAACATTCTCATTGTTTGAATCTTTCTCCCTTTCTTTTTGTTCTCAATTTTTTGAAACTTCATTTTACTTGTCTAAAATGTTTATGTAGGGAAATCAAAGTTGAAATTTCAAATGGTTTCTTACCAAGAAAACGTTGTTGTATTATTGAGGAACGAAGAAGACCAGCAGTTCTTTAAAGATCAACTTAAGTTAATCCAAGATGAAAGGAAAGCTTGTTTTGATAATATGTAGCAGGAAGAACTCAGGAGGGTTGAACAATCTTTCTCTGCAGTGGATCATGAGAGGAGGTAATCATAATATGAACTTCTTTTTATCATATATCCTTAATATTATCAATTATTCGAATGTTAAAACGGTCATTACGATAACGTCGGAAGAATTATATAAGTCAATTCTTGATAGGGGTCGAAATATATCATTTGTGCCAAGTATGTTGATTTATATATGCAACTAGGAGAAGCTTGAAGAAATGAAAGAATTTATGGAAGAAAGGGAGAACTTGAAGCACATGTATTGGAAGATAAGTAACACGTGTATTGGTGAATCCTATTGACAGTGGAAGAGACTTAAAGTAGTTATTAGACAAGGAAATCGTGTGGCCATCGAAGGTAATCATCATGAATACACAACTTAAGCAAGATGAAACTAAAAAGGTAAATAACTAAATCATTAGTCTTATGAAGGGATAAACATATTATGTTTGTTTTGTGTCATGAATGGAAAAAGGAACTTTATTTTTAGTGGATTGGCATGGGAAACCCGGAAATTCTTAACTACTATAGGTCATATAAAGCAGTGAAAGCTCAGCATTCTTTTAAGCCAAAAGGGCACAGGGGTATGTGTGTGCTGATATACGAGTCATCAGCTGTCGGATACACAGAAGGTGAACGTCTGAGCAAGCATTTTGAACAAAAAGGTAAAGGTAGATATGCGTGAGACAATCACCGTGCTTTGTTAAACCACTGTTCTAAAAGACAATTATATGGCTACATGGCATTAAAAAGTGATATGGATGTCTTCAATCAACATTCTCAGGGTTTGAATCTTTCTCTTTTTCTTTTTGTTTTCAATATTTCGAAACTTCATTTGACTTGTCTAGAATGTTTATGCAGGGAAATCAAAATTGAAATTTGAAATAGTTTCTTACCAATAAAACGTTGTTGTATTATTGAGGAAAGAAGAAGACCAGCAGTTCTTTAAAGATCAACTTAAGTTAATCTAAGAAGACGGGAAAGCTTGCTTTGATAATATGTAGCAGGAAGAACTCAGGAGGGTTGAGCAATCTTAATTGTATCATATATCCTTAATATTATCAATCATTTTAGTGTTAAAATGCTCGTTAAGATAAAGTCGCAAAAATTCTATAAGTCAATTCTTGGTATGGGTCGAAATATATTATTTGTGCCAAGTATGTTGATTTATATATGCAGCTAGGAGAAGCTTGAAGAAATGAAAGAATTTATGGAAGAAAGGGAGAACTTGAAGCACATGTATTAGAAGAGATGTAACACGTGTATTGGTGAATCCTATTGACAGTGGAAGGGACTTAAAGTAGTTATTAAAGACAAGAAAATCGTGTGGCCGCCGATGGTTATCATTGTAGGACCGTGGGGGTTCTAAACTAACACCCTAATGCTTGGACTGATCTAGGATGAGAAATAGTGCGGAATATCTATTTCCCAAACCTCCTAAGGATTCAAGATCTGCTTAGGTGTCCGGCACACAGAGATCACGAAGAACACACAAAGATTGCTAAGAAAATCAATAAGAACTCACACAGAATGCTTAATGACTGCCCTTGGACGCGAAATCAACACTTAGTAGATGTTAATGAAGGTTTTCGTACGGTTTCGAAGGATTACCAGTGACTATGCGTGATTTTCTTAGATAATACGCGGTTAAAATACTATTTATACGTACAAAAACGTGGTATTTGAGTTAAACACGCCTCTGCCTTAAATTACGTCCACTACGCACGTGATGCATTGCACTGCGCACGTAGTGTATATATATTACGTACGTACTAGACAATTTTAATAGTAATTATTTAATTATAATTATCCAATCTCACTACGCACGTACTGAGCACCCTACGTACGTAGTGAGCTTCATCACGCACGTGATGATGTAAACTTTATACTTAACCTTCCAGGTACACATCAACACATGATTAAATACTTGTAAGCTTAAGATACACATAAGTAAACACTTAGAATGAATAAACATGTAACCATAAGTCAAAACTCCTTTGTATTATCATTCTAAGTAGGTAATTACATATCTGATTGACCAGAACTAGGGATTACATTCATGCACTAACAAACTCCCCCTAAGACCTAGTTCTGTCAACAAAATGCACAAAGCAAACAAAATAACAATCTAGCTTTTACAATGTCGTAGACTTGACTTCATCCGATCCAGCATAGATGTCAAATGCAAAACACACACGAATAACCTTCTAAAACTGCAACGCCAGATCCATATACTTATCCTTGTACAGAATCGGATTGTAGTACAATACGGTTATGTCGTCCTTTTCAAAATTCTTTATCCACATAGGATCAAAAATCTTTATCGTATCACCATTAGCATGATCATCTCGCAACACAACAACTGCTTCGGTTGTACATTCATTGAAATACCACCATTTGAATCTTGCACTCCACCCAGTAGGCATCTTTCTCAGTGGATTCTTTTTCATGCACAGTGGAGCTTTACATATCAGCACTTTTAACTTTCTGCCAGTTAATGGATCAATCTTTGTTGGATGGCTCCTGACACTTGGCACATATGGCTTTAAGTTTTTCCATCCATAACGAGCCTCACGTTTAACCAATGTCTCAAACCATTCAGCCATTCCTTGACCTTGACAGTCCAAAATTGGCAGACGAGCAAGTTGTCTAATATCATAGAATGGAAACGTCTGTATATCATTTGCTCTCTGAAAATATTCAACTCCCCTTTCTCTTTTAACAGCATATACATTGAATTCAGGGACATAGCACCAAGCAACGATTGCACCACCAGTCTTCTTGCCCAGAGTCTGATAAAACTTGGTGTACTCCGGTGAGCTTTCAGACTTCTTTTCTTTGCCTACCTGACGTTCCAGATAGCGTTGATATTTCTTTCTTCTAGCTTCTCTTTCTTCTTGCTTAGACTTCCTATCACCCAGATATTTATCTAGGTCAAAATCAATATTTGCTTGTTCTCTAACTTCAGCTCTTTTGTTGATTTCCTCAGCATTAGCAGTTTTGAAAAGATCAGCAAGATCAGGCAAGTCATCATCTGTCTGTTGTCTTGAATAATGTTGATCAGTCTCATCCTCAATTTCTACCTCATCGGTATCAAAAATTGGTTCTTGCTCATCTTCCGATTGAGGCACAAAACGTTGATCATCGTCATCTATGATCACATTTTTGATTGGAATCTGCAAGAGTTCAACAATTTGTTCTCTAGACAGGAATGGAAGAATTTCTCCTTCCTCTGCATCATAATCCTCTTGAGATACAATCTGACCTTGAACACTAAGTAGTCTTGATGATTGAGGAATCTCAACTTTTAATGGTTGAATAACATATGGATCTTCACACAGAGAATCAAATGAGATAAAACTTTTGTCAGTAAATGTAAAACATCCTTTTCATTTATAAATTAAACGTTTCATTACAAAGGATTTATCATCAAACAGATTACATCGAAGAAAACAAAAAATAAACAATTTATATTCTAGAGTCAACCTTCTTCTTCGTCTGAAAGAACATAGGTGTCTTCCTCAGCCGTTCCTTTCAGCTTTAACACCATCTCCTCTTTCAGTTGTTCAATCTGCTTGTTGTTCTCTAGGACCATTGTTCTCATCGATTGGTTTTCTTCCTTGAGCTCCAAGATTACCTTCTTGTTAGTTTCATTTTCCAACTGCAACTGGTTCAACAGTTGTTCTCTTTTAGCATCTCTCCGGGCAGACTCATCTAATAAGTTTTTCAGCTTTTCAAGCTCCTCATCTTTATTCTTTTCTCTTTCCGCTCTTTCAGTCTCCTTTGCTAATAGTGTCATCACATGTCGTGTGACCAACTGTAACTCCTGAGTGGCCGAGACTGGAGGCAGTTGAGAACCTGCTAGAGTTGTTGTTGTTGCTGGTGTAGACGAGCCAGAAGTTGGAGCTGCTTGTGTTGTTGGTTGGATAAGGGGCTTATACTTGAATACTTTCCTCTGCTTTCTTTGAGGTTCCACGGTAACCTCTTTTCCTCTATCCTCTCCTACTCTCCTTTGTAAGGTTTCCTCAGTCAAAAAATCATCTCCCTCCAAGATATCATCATATGGCATATTCCCAAGATCTCCTGGTATGTTTTCTCCCTGAGTGGGATCGATCTCAGCGCTCTCAATCTCCTCATCATCATCTGAAATAACTTGCAGGTTTTCCACTCCAGAGGTTGAGTCAGGATTTCTCCACAAATGCTGTTTCACAGGAGCTCTGTATTGGGGATTGGCAAGGTGGCAGATCAGCTTTCTTTTCGGTGGATGCTCACCAATATACCTACTCATTTGACCGATAGTTGATGCACTCATATGTTTCATCTGCATTTTGTCACTGTCGTCCTTCACCAGATTCGGTACCTGACTGTCGATCACCATCTGCAAGAACCGAGGGTATAGCAAGAACTGGTCTTTACCCTTTGTCATATTCCCTTTCATGGCTCTAAAAATAACTCTCGAAATATTGAACGGCACATTCAGGACCAGGGATACAAACAGATGAGAAAAAGTCGTGTTGATCTGATCATGGCCCGACCTCCTCGATCCCAGACAATGAGAAAGAATATGCATCAAGTATCTATAGGGTGGGCAGAACAAGGTTTTCTTTATGGTGTCAACTTCCACATTTCCATTGTATCCACATCGTAAGAGACATCCTTTTACTCGGCAGCTACTTAGCAGAATGGGATCTCCAGGTGCATCCCCTAAACCGAGCACCTCATTCAACACAGCTTCAGACACATACACCTCTTGTTTGTTGATCATAGCCTTGATAACATTCGCTTCAGAATCGAATACAGCTATTTTCTAGAATGCTCGTTGATGTGACAAGTATGCAGAGCATCTAGTTGAGATTGCCTTATGGATTCTCGACCTTTTCAGATAGTCAATCATTCCATCACAGTCCCGTGTCAATTTTCCTTTCTCAAGGTATGCTCTTATGTTATGGATGTCAACACATAAAAGCTCTTTTTGAACCTGACTGCCAGATGCAGTCTCCATCACACCAGTTGTTGGTCCCTCTGGTTGAGTTTGAGATGTGGACATTTTTAGAATCTGCAGAACACATATGCAACACATTAGAAACAGATATCCAAAAACATGCAGAGATCGAACAAACTTTTAAGGATTACATTAATTAAAAATAAAATTTCATTTGAAGAACACACTTCGTGCGGACTGGAACCCAGTACGCACGGAGTGATCCTGCCTCGCACGTAGTAAAAAAAACAAGTAAAAACCGATTTGAAAGAAATCAGTTGCACCACGCACGTATTGCACTTAGGTACGTGCGTGATGCATGTCCACTACGCACGGGTAAACATCATCGTCAACACGAAGAACAGGTTTCACTACGCACGTAGTGAGCCTTAATACGCACGTAGTGACCTTCACTACGTGCGGATAATATTCAAATCAAGAACCGTTTGATTTTCTAATCTCTCTGTTCTTCGATGTTTTGATCCAATTAAACGCATAGGTAAGATCGATTAAGGCCAATAAACCTTCCTTTCGGTTCAAATCAGTCGAATGGTCACCCAGAAACCCCAAATTTAGTCATTATAATTTCGAGGGTTTTTGACACAAAAATCGTTCATATCTCTCTAATTAACGGATGAAATGGCTCAAAATCATACCACTGAGATCGTGAGTGAAAACCGAGTATCGAAACGAGAACAAAATCACTCCTTCAACACAAATCGAAAATCAAAGTCGAGAGAGAAGCAAGAGTTCGTGCGTAGGTCTGTTTGCGTAATGACCACAGACGCACGTACCAAGCCTATATATGCTTTCCACTACGTACGTGGTGTGAAACACGACGTGCGTAGTGATTAAAATTAACTTTTAATCCGACTAAGCTTCACCTCGTATGAATTGGTATATGCAATGCGTGCGTAGTGGGTTCACTACGCACGTGGTGATTTTGAATAAAAGAATACCTTTCATTATGACCTTACCTGCACTACGCACGAGGTGAGCTGTAAATCGTGCGTAGTGACTCCATTTCGCATGTGATGAAATCCTCATATGTGAACCTTGATACTTTTAGTACTGCACTCAGCAATAAACAGTCAGTAACTTCAAGGTTACTAATAAACATTTAAGCACATCAAAGCGAAAAGAGAAAACCTAAAGAATAACATAAAAACATACTAAAAGAAACTAGAATACACCAAAAATATTTTTGTATTTTTCTGAATAAAAGAAACTAGAAAGCAGACTATTCACAAACTAATTTCAGGGAGATCTAGATTCAACGAATTACACTCTAAAACTAAGGAACATAAATAAAAAAAATAACTGAAAAGAAACCTTGCAAAAAAATAAATTGCTGAAATTAAATCTTTTTGTGAGAAGGTTCCAAGATGGAATCAGTACCAGCATATCTATACTTAGTTATTATTCATTTCATAACCTTAGGCACAAACACACTCCCTCAATTTCTGTCTATCAATCTAACTTTCCTCAGATAATGACAGATTTAATTTCAACATTTTCTGATTATCCAGAACTGAGTACATGGTTAAGACTATCTCTTTTAAAATCTCACAGTGTTTTGACTCACTCAGTAGGTTGCACAACTTGAATACCCAACCACCATGCTTATGTGCTTTGTGATTTTGTCAACGCATTTTATGCTCTTTGACATGGAGGTCAATTTTTCACCTCTTTTGATAATTTATGTTGAGCTTTTGTCACTGCATTTTATGCTCTTTGACAATTCAACACTAATAGATCAATGTATCTATTTCTTTTGACATCTCAGATTAGGGTCAATTTTTCACCCTGTTGAGCTTTTGTCACTGCATTTTATGCTCGTTGACAATTCAACACTAATAGATCAATGTATCTATTTCTTTTGACATCTTAGATTGGGGTCAAATTTTCACCCTCTTTTTACATTTTGCTCATTGTCATCTAACACATTTGGCATGGTAACAGGTGTGTGCACCAGACTAAGTTAGTCTCAACTGTTATTGACTTGTAGACTTGGAATGTCTCGATAGTTTGAATCTTTGATGGATTTCCACATGCATAACCACTTATCAGCCTAGACTCTCATCACATGTCTTACACGCCATCTGTTTCTTATCTGATTTGACTCAAATTTTCAGACAGTTTTCTCAAGAATATGTAAATGCCTTCAGTCCTAATTTTACTAGACATACTTTGTATTGAAAGCCAGTGTACCATCATTTTCCATTTGAGTTGGATCAACTTCTCATTATTGTTTTTCTGATTTATTTTTTTATGTTTTTCTGATTTATTTTTTTGTATTTTCTATGTTTTTCTGATTTTTTTATTTTCTATGTTTTACCTATTTCCCCCTAAAATACTAAAAGAAATAAATACCAAGAACAGAGGCACACAGACACAGAAAATAAACACACAGAAAATAGACACACAGACACATATACGAGAAAGACATTAAGTTGCATCATCAGAGACGACCTCACACTTGGTTTTCATCCCGTTTTCATTCACTAAGAACAAAAACCTGGGTTTATCAAATGCCTTTGTATACAGGTCTGCCTTTTGAAATTCAGTTTGAATAGACAAAATGTCAATTAGTTTCTTTTCCTAGCAATCCCGTATAAAATGATATTTGATACCAATATGCTTGGTCTTGGAGTACTGTACTGAATTTTTAGTGATAGTTATGGCAGCAGTATTACCAACATAAATAGGAGTAGTAGAAATTTTCAAACCGTAGTCCCGTAGCTGTTGTTGAATCCAGACGACCTGAGAACAGCAACTTGCCGCCGAAATATATCCAGCTTCACACGTAGAGAGAGCAACCGCAGTCTGCTTCTTACACTGCCACGTGACAAGACGCGATCCAAGAAATTGACATCCTCCAGAAGTAGATTTGTGATCCTTTTTGCAACCACCAAAGTCTGAATCACTGTAGGCCTTCAAATCAAAATTATCATCCCAAGGATACCACAATCCTAGGTTAGGAGCATCCTTCAGATAACGAAAAATCCTCTTTACAATTATCAAATGCTTGATATTAGGCTCGGATTGATATCTTGCCATCAGGCATGTGGCGAACATGATATCTGGTCTGGATGTTGTGAGGTACATCAGTGAACCAATCATAGCTCGGTAAAGAGATTCATTCACTAACTCCCGCTCAGTGTTTGGAGAGATACTGTGATTTACTGGAAGAGGTGTCGCAGCAGGCTTCTTAGTAGACATTTCGAACCGGGCGAGAATATCAGCAACATATTTAGTCTGATGTAGAAAAATCCCTGTCTTTGTCTGCTTCACTTGAAGTCCCAAGAAAAACTTCATCTCTCCCATCGAACTCATTTCAAACTTCTCTTTCATAATCTTTGCAAATTCTTCACACAGAATTGGATTTGGAGAACCGAAAATGATATCATCCACGTATACCTGAACCAATATCAAGTCTTTATCTTCACCCTTGATGAACAGCGTTTTGTCAATGGTCCCTCTCTTGTACCCATTGTCGATCAGATATTGAGAGAGGGTCTCGTACCATGCTCGCGGTGCTTGATGTAGACCATATAAAGCCTTATTCAGTAAGAAAACTTTGTCTGGATGAAGGGGGTCGACAAACCCCGGAGGTTGATTAACATACACTGTTTCCTGAATTTCCCCGTACAGGAACGCACTTTTAACATCCATTTGATAGACTTTAAAGCGTTTGTGCAAAGCAAAGGCTAGAAAAAGTCGTATAGCTTCCAACCGAGCGACTGGAGCAAACACATCTGTGTAGTCTATGTCAGGAATTTGTCTGAAACCTTGAACTACTAGCCTTGCCTTGTTCCTGACAATCACTCCCTGATCATCACGTTTGCATTTCAGAACCCATCTGCAGCCAAATGACTTGGCACCTTTTGGTCTGTTAACTATGCGCCAAACATTCAACTTCTTGAATTGAAGTAGTTCTTCTTGCATTGCATTAATCCAAGAATCGTCTTTGAGCGCCTCAATATGATCTTTTGGTTTAATCTGTGATAGAAATCCGGAACATAGACATTGTGCAAAATCCACAGACTTGACCAAATTAGCTCCCAGATCGGAAAAGTCTTCCACTTGTTGCAGTACAGGGGACTCTTGAGAGAGAGATCTTGATACCTTTGCCACCTGTCTCCTGGTTTGAACATGAGAAGTAGGATCACCAATAATTTGTTCAGGAGGGTGGTTTCTATCAATTCTGCTAGATCTCTGCAACTGAGCCTCAACATTAGTTTCCAAATTTGTAACCACGGGTGTCACTTCAAATGTTAAAGTGTGGTTATTTGAGGAACTATCAACACCCTGTGAACCCTTGTCCGCTGGGGTATGTGGCTCATCTTCAGAGTCTGATTCAGCATCACTATGCGTCGACGTGTGAGTACTAGAAGGCGGATTTGGTGTGGTGCCCTCAGAGAAGTTCTGCAGGTCATACAACATCTGAATTGCTATATCATCTTCTAGAGCTATTGGTGGCAGATTAAACGAGTCAAATAGGTTATCATAATCAAATAACCAAGCATCACCAGTTTTTGTAGGTGCCAAGGTATTCCTTTGCACATCCACCTCAAACCATTCTTCCACACAGTGAGTTGTTAAGTTGAAGACACGCTTATTTGGAACACTGTACCCCAAGAAATGTCCCTTCTCGACCTTGGAACTGAATTTACCTTCGGCTTCTCTTTTTAACATTGTGCAGGGAGCACCAAAAGGCTCAAGATGACTTATATTAGGTTTCCGGTTGTTCAGCAATTCATAACATGTCTTTCCCAATCGTTTGACCACTAAGACCCGGTTAAGTGTGTAACAGGCATTAGCAACTGCTTCGTTCCAAAACCTTACGGGCAAAGCAGAATCAGCAAGCATGGTGCGTGCTGCCTCTATTAAGGTCCGATTCTTTCTCTCAGCAACTCCATTCATTTGAGGACTGTATGCTGCGCTGAACTGATGCTGGATACCCTTCTCATTACATAGCTTCTCCATCTTCTGATTCTTGAACTTTGTTCCATTATTTGACCTAAGTTTCAGGATCTTCAGTTTGTAGATGGTCTCTAACTTGTTGATCATTATCTCTAATGTGTCAAAGGTCTCAGACTTCTCCTTTAGAAAGAAAACCCAGGAAAATCTTGAGTAATCGTCTGTTACCACCAGACAGTACCTATCTCCATGGATGCTCTTGTACTTCACAGGACCAAATAAATCCATGTGAAGTAGTTCAAGCGGAATTGAGATGGAGTTGTACTTTTTCAGGTTGTGGGGTTTCTTCGTCTGCTTTCCCATTTTACATGAAATACATTTGTCTGGTAAATGGAAGCTTTTCAAGTTTACTCCCTGAACAAGATCATGATGAACCAGATGATTCATTTTTCTCAAACTCAAATGGCACATTCTCTTGTGCCATAACATGGAATCCTTCTCAGTTACTTTTGATAAAAAAACACTGGTGCTCAACCTCTTTTACCGAAGCCTTTGACATGTCCAGGACATATAGATCATTATTTCTTGGAGATGACATTAAAATCATATCTTCGGGAATCAGAAATTCCTTCTTCAGAATATAGCATTTTTTGTCATCAAACATCACCTTAAACTCCTTATCACAAATTTGAGAGACTGACAGCAAGTTGTTTGCTAGCTGCTCGACATAGTTGACTCTGTCAAAGCTCACTCTCCCATTAGACAAGAAACCTTGAGCTGTGATGTGACCTCCTTTATCACGTGCGAAACTTACATACCCTCCTTTTATTTTTCTAACATTTGAAAGCAGGCTCAGATCGCCTGTCATGTGCCTGGATGCTCCACTGTCTACAATCCACGTGTCGAGTATGTTGATTTATATATGCACGTAGGAGAAACTTGAAGAAATGAAAAAATTTAAGGAAGAAAGGGAGAACTTGAAGCACATGTATTGAAAGAAAAGTAACACATGTGTTGGTGAATCCTATCGACAGTGAAAAGGACTTAAAGAAGTTGTTAAAACAAGGAATACGTGTGGCCACCGATGATTTTGATCATTAATACAAAACTCGAGCAAGATGAAAGCAAAAAGGTAAATAACTAAATCTCTAGTCTTGTTAAGAAATAAACATATTATATTTGTTTAGTGTCACGAATGAAAAAAGGAACTTTATTTTCAGTTGATTGGCATCGGAAACCCGGACCTTCTTAACTACTTTAGGTTATATAAAGCGGTGAAATCTCCACATTCTTATGTGCCAAAAGGGCACAGGGGTATGAGTGTGCTGATATTCGAGTCATTAGCTGTCGGATACACAAAAGCTGAACGTCTGAGCAAGCATTTTGAAGAAGAAAGTAAAGGTAGATATGTGTGGGACAATCACCCTACTTTGTTCAACCACTATGGTAAAAGACAATTATATAGCTACATGGAAACAAAAAGTGTTATGGATGTTTTCAATCAACATTCTCATGGTTTGAATCTTTCTCTCTTTCTTTTTGTTTTCAATATTTCAAAACTGTATTTGACTTGTCTAGAATGATTATGTAGGGAAATCAATGTTGAAATTTGAAATGGTTTCTTACCAAGAAAACGTTGTTGTATTTTTGAGGAACGAAGAAGCCCAGCAGTTCTTTAAATATCAACTTAAGTTAATCCAAGATGAAAGGAAAGCTTTCTTTGATAATATGCAACAGGAAGAACTCAAGAGGGTTGAACAAACTTTCTCTGCAGTGGATCATCAGAAGAGGTAATCATAATATGAACTTCTTTTTATCATATATCCTTAATACTATGAATCATTCTAATTTTAAAATGCTCATTACGATGAACATGGCAAAAATTCTATAAGTCGATTCTTGATAGGGGTTGAAATATATCATTTGTACCAAGTATGTTGATTTATATATGCAACTAGGAGAATCTTGAATAAATGAAAGAATTTAAGGAAGAAAGGGAGAACTTGAAGCACATGTATTGGAAGAAAAGTAAAACATGTATGGGTGAATCCTATGGACGTGTGGCCACCGATGCTTATCATCATTAATATAAAACTAGAGCAAGATTAAAACATAAAGGTAAATAACTAAATCACTAGTCTTGTTGAGGAATAAACATATTATGTTTGTTTTGTGTCACAAATGAAAAAAGGAACTTTATTTTCAGTTGATTCGCATCGGAAACCCGGACCTTCTTAACTACTTTAGGTCATAAGCAGTGAAATCTCCACATTCTTATGGGCCAAAAGGGCACAGGGGTATGAGTGTGCTGATATTTGAGTCATTAGCTGTCGGATACACAAAAGCTGAACGTCTGAGCAAGCATTTTGAACAAGAAAGTAAAGGTAGATATGTGTGGGACAATCACCCTGCTTGTTCAACCACTATGGTAAAAGACAATCATATGGCTACATGGCAACAAAAAGTGATATGGATGTTTTCAATCAACATTCTCATGGTTTGAATCTTTCTCTCTTTCTTTTTGTTATCAGTATTTCTAACTGCATTTGACTTGTCTGGAATGTTTTTGTAGGGAAATCAAAGTTGAAATTTGAAATGGGTTTCTTACCAAGAAAACGTTGTTGTATTATTGAGGAATGAAGAAGACCAGCAGTTATTTAAAGATCAGCTTAAGTTAATCCAAGATGAAAGGAAAGCTTTCTTTGATAATATGCAACAGGAAGAACTCAAGAGGGTTGAACAAACTTTCTCTGCGGTGGATCATCAGAAGAGGCAATCATAATATGAACTTATTTTTATCATATATCCTTAATACTATGAATCATTCTAATGTTAAAATGCTCATTACGATGAAGATGGAAAAAATTCTATAAGTCAATTCTTGATAGGGGTCGAAATATATCATTTGTGCCAAGTATGTTGATTTATATATGCAACTAGGAGAATCTTGAATAAATGAAAGAATTTAAGGAAGAAAGGGAGAACTTGAAGCACATATTATTGGAAGAAAAGTAAAACATGTATTGGTGAATCCTATGGACAGTGAAAGGGACTTAAAGAAGTTGTTAAAAAAAGAAATACGTGTGGCCACCGATGCTTATCATCATTAATACAAAACTCGAGCAAGATGAAAACAAAAATGTAAATAACTAAATCACTAGTCTTGTTAAGGAATAAACATATTATGTTTGTTTTGTGTCACGAATGAAAAAAGGAACTTTATTTTCGGTTGATTGATATCTGAAACCCGGACCTTCTTAACTACTTTAGGTCACATGAAGCAGTGAAATCTCCACATTCTTATGGGCCAAAAGGGCTCAGGTGTATAAGTGTGCTGATATTCGATTCATTAGCTGTCGGATACACAAAAGCTGAATGTCTAAGCAAGCATTTTGAACAAGAAAGTAAAGGTAGATATGCATGGGACAATCACCCTGCTTTGTTTAACAAAGGTGGTAAAAGACAGTTATGTCGCTACATGGAAATAAAAAGTGATATGGATGTATTTAATTAACATTCTCATGGTTTGAATCTTTCTCTCTTTCTTTTTGTTCTCAATATTTCGAAACTTAAGTTGACCTGTCTATAATGTTTATGTAGGGAAATCAAAGTTCAAATTTGAAATGGTTTCTTACCAAGAAAAGGTTGTTGTACAATTAACGAATGAAGAAGACCATTAGTTTTTTAAAGATCAACTTAAGTAATCCAAGATGAAGGGAAAGCTTGCTTTGATAATATGCAACATCAAAAACTCAAGAGGGTTGAACAAACTTTCTCTGCAGTGGATTATCAGAAGAGGTAATCATAATATGATCTTCTTTTTATCATATATCCTTATTATTATGAATAATTCTAATGTAAAAATGCTCATTACGATGAAGACGGCAAAAATTCTATAAGTCGATTCATGATAAGGGTCGAAATATATCATTTGTGCCAAGTATGTTGATTTATATATGTAGGTAAGAGAAGCTTGAAGAAATGAAAGAATTCAAGGAAGAAAGGGAGAACATGAAGCACATGTATTGGAAGAAAAGTAACACATGTATTGGTGAATCCTATGAACAGTGGAAGTGACTTAAAGAAGTTGTTAAAGATAAGGAAATCATGTGGCCACCGATGGTTATCATAATGAATACACAACTTGAGCTAGATGAAAACAAAAAGGTAAATAACTAAATCACTAGTCCTATTAAGGGATAAACATATTATGTTTGTTTTGTGTCATGAATGAAAAAATGAACATTATTTTCAGTGGATTGGCATGAGAAACCCTGATCTTTTTAATTACTTTAGGTCATATGAAGCATAGAAATCTCGGCATTCTTATGGGCCAAGAGGGCACAGGGGTATGAGTGTGCTGATATATGAGTCATCCGCTGTCGGATACACAGAAGTTGAACGTCTGAGCAAGCATTTTGAACAAGAAGGTAATGGTAGATATGCGTTGGACAATCACCCTGCTTTGTTCAACCAATGTGGTAAAAGACAATTATATGGCTACGTGGCACAAAAAATGATATTTATATCTTCAATCAGCATTTTCATGGTTTGAGTCTTTCTCTGTTTCTTTTAGTTCTCAATATTTCGAAACTGCATTTGACCTGTCTAGAATGTTTATGTAGGGAAATAAAAGTTCAAATTTGAAATGGTTTCTTTCCAAGAAAAGGTTGTTGTACAATTCACGAATGAAGAAGACCAGTAGTTCTTTAAAGATCAACTTAAGTTAATTTAAGATGAAAGGAAAGCTTACTTTGATAATATACAACATGAAAAACTCAAGAGGGTTGAACAAACTTTCTCTTCAGTGGATCATCAGAATAGGTAATCATAATATGAACTTCTTTTTATCATATATCCTTAATATTATGAATCATTCTAATGTTAAAATGCTCATTACGATGGAGACGGCAAAAATTCTATAAGTCGATTCTTGATAGGGTCGAATTATATCATTTGTGCCAAGTATGTTGACTTATATATGCAGGTAATAGAAGCTTCAAGAAATGAAAGAATTTAAGGAAGAAAGGGAGAACATGAAGCACATGTATTGGAAGAAAAGTAACACGTGTATTGGTGAATCCTATGAATAGTGGAAGTGACTTAAAGAAGTTGTTAAAGATAAGGAAATCGTGTGGCCACCGATGGTTATCATCATGAATACACAACTTGAGCTAGATGAAAACAAAAAGGTAAATAACTAAATCACTAGTCTTGTTAAGGGATAAACATATTATGTTTGTTTTGTGTCATGAATGAAAAAAGGAACATTATTTTTTTAGTGGATTGGCATGGGAAACCCTGAGCTTCTTAACTACTTTAGGTCATATGAAGCATTGAAATCTCGGAATTCTTTTGGGCCAAAAGGGCATAGGGGTATGAGTGCGCTGATATTCGAGTCATCCGTTGTCGGATACACAGAAACTGAACGTCTAAGCAAGCATTTTGAACAAGAAGGTAATGGTAGATATGCGTGGGACAATCAACCTGCTTTCTTCAACCACTGTGGGAAAAGACAATTATATGGCTACGTGGCAACAAAAAATGATATGTATATCTTCAATTAGCATTCTCATGGTATGAATCTTTCTCCCTTTCTTTTTGTTCTCAATATTTCGAAACTGCATTTGACTTGTCTAGAATGTTTATATAGGGAAATAAAAGTTGAAAGTTGAAATGGTTTCTTACCAAGAAAATGTTGTTGTACAATTGACGAACGAAGAAGACAAGTAATTCTTTAAAGATCAACATAAGTTAATCCAAGATTTTAGGAAAGCTTGCTTTGATAATATGTAGCACGAAAAACTCTGGAGGGTTGAACAATTTTCTCGGTAGTGGATCATCAGAAGAGGTAATCATAATAAGAACTTATTTTTATCATATATCCTTAATATTATCAATCATTCTAATGTTAAAATGCACATTACGATGAAGTCGGCAAAAATTCTATAAGTCGATTCTTGATAGGGGTCGAAATATATCATTTGTGCCAAGTATGTTGATTTATATATGTAGGTAAGAGAAGCTTGAAGAAATGAAAGAATTCAAGGAAGAAAGGGAGAACATGAAGCACATGTATTGGAAGAAAAGTAACACATGTATTGGTGAATCCTATTAACAGTGGAAGTGACTTAAAGAAGTTGTTAAAGATAAGGAAATCATGTGGCCACCGATGGTTATCATAATGAATACACAACTTGAGCTAGATGAAAACAAAAAGGTAAATAACTAAATCACTAGTCCTATTAAGGGATAAACATATTATGTTTGTTTTGTGTCATGAATGAAAAAATGAACATTATTTTCAGTGGATTGGCATGAGAAACCCTGAGCTTTTTAACTACTTTAGGTCATATGAAGCATAGAAATCTCGGCATTCTTATGGGCCAAGAGGGCACAGGGGTATGAGTGTGCTGATATATGAGTCATCCGCTGTCGGATACACAGAAGTTGAACGTCTGAGCAAGCATTTTGAACAAGAAGGTAATGGTAGATATGCGTGGGACAATCACCCTGCTTTGTTCAACTACTGTGGTTAAAGATAATTATATGGCTACATGGCAACAAAAAATGATATGTATATCTTCAATCAGCATTCTCATGGTTTGAATCTTTCTCTCTTTCTTTTTGATCTCAATATTTCGAAACTGCATTTGACTTTTCTAGAATGTTTATGTAGGGAAATAAAAGTTGAAATTTGAAATGGTTTCTTACCAAGAAAATTGAAATAAAAGTTGAAATCCTGAGCTTCTTAACTATTTTAGGTCATATGTAGCAGTGAAAACTTGTCATTCTTATGGGCCAAAAGTGCACAGGGGTATGATTGTGCTGATATTCGAGTCATCAGCTGTCGGATACACAGAAGCTGAACGTCTGAGCAAGCATTTTTGAACAAGAAGGTAAAGGTAGATATGCGTGGGATAATCACTGTTCTTTGGTCAACCACTGTTGTAAAAGACAATTATTTGCCTACATGGCAACAAAAAGTGATATCAATGTCTTCAATCATTATTCTCATGGTTGAATCTTTCTATCTTTCTTTTTGTTCTCAATATTTTAAAACTGCATTTGACTGGTCTAGTATGTTTATATACGGAAATCAAAGTTGAAATTTGAAATGGTTTCTTTCCAGGAAAAGGTTATTGTATAATTAACGAAAGAAGAAGACCAGCAGTTCTTTTAAAGATCAACTTAAGTAAATCCAAGATGAAAGGAAAGCTTGCTTTGATAATATGTAGCAGGAAGAACTCTGAAGGGTTGAACAATCTTTCTCTACAGTAGATCATCAGAAGATGTAATCATAATATGAACTTATTTGTATCATATATCCTTAATATTATCAATCATTTGAATGTTAAAATGCTCATTACGATGAAGACGGAAAAATTCTATCAGTCGATTCTTGGCACAAATGATTTATACATGCAGGTAGGAGAAGCTTGAAGAAAAGACAGAATTTAAGGAAGAAATGGAGAACTTGAATCACATGTATTGGAAGAAAAATAACACGTGTATTGGTGAATACTATGGACAGTGGAAGGGGCTTAAAGAAGTTTTTAAAACAAGTAAATCGTGTGGCCACCGATGGTTATCATCATGAATACACAACTTGAGCAAGATGAAAACAAAATGATAAATAACTAAATCATTAGTCTTGTTTAGGGATAAATATGTTATGTTTGTTTTCTGTCATGAATGATAAAAGAAACTTTAATTTCAGTGGTTTGGCACGGGAAACTCGGAGCTTCTTAACTACTTTAGTTCATATGAACAAGTGAAAGCTCGACATTCTTATGGGCCAAAAGGGCACAGGGGTATGAGTGTACTGATATTCTAGTCATCAGCTGTCGGATACACAAAAGTTGATCGTCTGAGCAAGCATTTTGAACAAGAAGGTAAAGGTAGATATGAGTAGGACAATCACCGTGCTTTGTTCAACCACTATCGTTAAAGACAATTATATGGCTACATGGCAACAAAAAGTGATATGGATGTCTTCAATCAGTATTCTCATGGTTTGAATCTTTCTCTCTTTCTTTTTGTTCTCAATATTTTGAAACTACATTTGACTTGTCTCGTATGTTTATGTACGGAAATCAAAGTAGAAATTTGAAATGGTTTCTTACCAAGAAAAGGTCATTGTACAATTTACAAACGAAGAAGACCAACAATACTTTAAAAATCAACTTAAGTTAATCCAGGTTGAAAGGAAAGCTTGCTTTGATAATATGCAGCAGGAAGAACTCACAAGGGTTAAAAAATCTTTCTCTACAGTGGATCATCAGAAGAGGTAATCATAAGATGAACTTATTTTTATCATATATCCTTAATATTGTCAATCATTCTAATGTTAAAATGCTCATTACGATGAAGACATAATTTTTTTTTATAAGTCGTTTCTGGTTATGGGTCGAAATATATCATTTGTGCCAAGTATGTTGATTTATATATGCAGGTAGGAGAAGCTTGAAAAAAATGAAAGAATTTAAGGAAGAAAGGGAGAACTCTAATTACACGTATTGGAAAAAAAGTAACACATGTATTGGTTAATCCTATGGATAGTGGAAGTGACTTAAAGAAGTTGTTAAAAACAAGGAAATCGTGTGGCTACCGATGGTTATCATCATGAATACACAACTTGAGCGAGATGAAAAGAAAAAGATAAATAACTAAATCACTAGTCTTGTTAAGGGATAAACATCTTATGTTTGTTTTCTATCATGAATGAGAAAAGGAACTTTATTTTTAGTGGTTTCGCATGGGAAACCTGGAGGTTCTTAACTACTTTAGGTCATATATAGCAGTAAAAGTTCGGCATTCTTACGGGCCAAAGGGGCACAGGCGTATGAGTGTACTGATATTAGAGTCATCAGTTGTCGGATACACACAAGTTGAACGTTTGAGTTGAACAAGAAGGTAAAGGTAGATATGTGTGCGACAATCACCGTGCTTTGTTCAACCACTATGGTAAATGACAATTATATGGCTACATGGCAACAAAAATTGATATGGATGTCTTCAATCAGTATTCTCATGGTTTGAATCTTTCTCTCTTTCTTTTTGTTCTCAATATTTCGAAACTGCATTTGACTTATCTAGTATGTTTATGTACGGACATCAATGTTGAAATTTGAAATGGTTTCTTACCAAGAAAATGTTATTGTACAATTGATGAACGATGAAGAGCAGTAGTTATTTAAAGATCAACTTAAGTAAATCCAAGATGAAAGAAAATCATAATATGAACTTAGGAGGGTTGAACAATCTTTCTCTGCAGTGGATCATTAGAACAGGTAATCATAATATGAACTTATTTTTATCATATATCCTTTATATTATCAATCATACTAATGTTAAAATGCTCATTACGATGAAGACAGAAAAATTCTATATGTCAATTCATGATAAGGGCTGAAATATATCATTTGTGACAAGTATATTGATTTATATATGCAGGTAGGAGAAGCTTGAAGATATGAAAGAATTTAAGGAAGAAAGGGAGGACATGAAGCACATGTATTGGAAGAAAAGTAACACGTGTATTGATGAATACTATCGACAGTGAAAGGGAATTAAAGAAGTTGTTAAAGACAAGAAAAATGTGTGCCACCGATGGTTATAATCATTAATACACAACTTGAGCAAGATGAAAACAAATGGGAAATAACTAAATCACTAGTCTTGTTAAGGGATAACATATTATGTTTGTTTTGTGTCATGAATGAAAAAAGGAACTTTATTTTCAGTGGTTTGGTATGGGAAACCCTGAGCTTCTTAACTACTTTAGGTCATATGAAGCAGTGACAACTCGTCATTCTTATAGGCCAATAGGTCACAGGGGAATGAGTGTGCTGATATTCAAGTCATCAGCTGTCGGATACACAGAAGCTGAACCTCTGAGCAAGCATTTTGAACAAGAAGGTAAAGGTAGACATGCGTGGGATAATCACTGTTCTTTGGTCAACTACTGTTGTAAAAGACAATTATATGCCTACATGGTGACAAAAAGTGATATGGATGTCTTCAATCAGTATTCTCATGGTTTGAATCTTTTTATCTTTCTTTTTGTTCTCAATATTTTAAAACTGCATTTGACTGGTCTAGTATGTTTATGTACGGAAATCAAAGTTTAAATTTGAAATAGTTTCTTACCTAGAAAAGGTTATTGTACAACTGACGAACGAAGAAGACCAGCAGTTCTTTAAAGATCAACTAAGGTCAATCCATGATGAAAGTTACCTTGATAATATGCAGCAGGAAGAACTCAGGAGGGTCGAATAATCTTTCTCTGCTGTGGATCATCAGAAGAGGTAATCATAATATGAACTTCTTTTTATCATATATCCTTAATTTTATCAATCATTCTAATGTTAAAATGCTCATTATGATGAAGACAAAAAAATCTATAAGTCGATTCTTGATAGGGGTCGAAATATATCATTTGTGCCAAATATGTTGATTTATATAGGTAAGAGAAGTTTGAAGAAATGAAACAATTTAAGCAAGAAATGGAGAACATGAAGCACATGTATTGGAAAAAAAGTAACACATGTATTGGTGAATCCTATGGATAGTGGAAGGGACTTAAAGAAGTTGTTAAAAACAAGGAAATCGTGTGGCTACCGATGGTTATCATAATGAATACACAACTTGAACGAGATGAAAAGAAAAAGATAAATAACTAAATCACTAGTCTTGTTAAGGGATAAACATCTTATGTTTGTTTTCTGTCATAAATGAGAAAAGGAACATTATTTTCAATAGTTTGGCATGGTCTTAACTACTTTAGGTCATATATAGCAGTAAAATCTCGGCATTCTTATGGGCCTAAAGGGCACAGGGGTATGAGTGTACAGATATTAGGGTCATCAGCTGTCGGATACACAGAAGTTGAACGTCTGAGCAAGCATTTTGAACAAGAAGGATAAGGTAGATATGTATGGGACAATCACCGTGCTTTGTTCAACCACTGTGGTAAATGAAAATTATATGGCTACATGGCAACAAAGATTGTTATGGATGTCTTCAATCAGTATTCTCATGGTTTGAATCTTTCTCTCTTTCTTTTTGTTCTCAATATTTCGAAACTGCATTTGACTTGTGTGGTATGTTTATGTACGGAAATCAAAGTTGAAATTTGAAATGGTTTCTTACTAAGAAAAGGTTGATGTACAATTGACGAACGGAGACGACCAGTAGTTCTTTAAAGATTAACTTAAGTAAATCCAAGATGAAAGGAAAGCTTGCTTTAATAATATGCAGTAGGAAGAACTCAGGAGGGTTGAACAATCTTTCTCTGTAGTGGATCATCAGAAGAGGTAATCATAATATGAACTTATTTTTATCATATAACCTTTATAGTATCCATCATTCTAATGTTAAAATGCTCATTACGATGATGACAGAAAAATTCTATATGTCGATTCTTGATAAGGGCCGAAATATATCATTTGTGCCAAGTATGTTGATTTATATATGCAGGTAGGAGAAGCTTGAAGATATGAAAGAATTTAAGAAGAAAGGGAGAACATGAAGCACATGTATTGGAAGAAAAGTAACACGTGTATTGGTGAATACTATCGACAGTGAAAGGGACTTAAAGAAGTTTTTAAAGACAAGAAAATCGTGTGCTACCTATGGTTATCGTCATTAATACACAAATTGAGCAAGATGAAAACAAAATGGGAAATAACTAAATCAATAGTCTTGTTAAGTGATAAACATATTATGTTTGTTTTGTGTCATGAATGAAAAAAGGAACTTTAATTTCTGTGGTTTGGCATGGGAATCCCTGAGCTTCTTAATTACTTTAGGTCATATGAAGCAGTGAAAGCTCGTCATTCTTATGGGCCAAAAGGGCACAGGGGTATGAGTGTGCTTATATTCGAGTCATCAGCTGTCGGATACACAGAAGCTGAACGTCTGAGCAAGCATTTTGAACAAGAAGGTAAAGGTTGATATGCGTGGAATAATCACTATTCTTTGGTCAACCACTGTTGTAAAAGACAATTATACGCCTACATGGCAACAAAAAGTGATATGAATGTCTTCAATCAGTATTCTCTTGGTTGAATCTTTCTATCTTTCTTTTTGTTCTCAATATTTTAAAACTGCATTTAACTGGTCTACTATGTTTATTTACGGAAATCAAAGTTTAAATTTGAAATGGTTTCTTACCAAGAAAAGGTTAATGTACAATTGACGAATGAAGAATACATGCAGTTCTTTAAAGATCAACTTAGGATAATATAAGATGAAAGGAAAGCTTTGTAACACCCTGAAAAAGGGCCTAGTTGTAATGACTTGCACACTGTGCTTAAGAGTTTGTACTTTGACTTTAAGTGAATTAAATTATGTGTTTTGTGTGACTAACGTGTCTTGTTTTAATTAATGTGATTACGTGAAAAGTGTCAAACGTGTTTAAAAGTGATACTGTGTTATACGGTTTTGCGTAATGATTCAGTAGATATCTCCGTTAGGTAAAACGGGATAGCGTGTGTTAAGTTGTAAGTTGAAAAGGGGTACAAAATACCCCGTGTTTAATAATAAAACCCCAAGGACAGCTTATGTATGCCTTATCCCCTGGGTCAAAGCAAAAATATAAACAAGACACATTTTCTACATACGTACACACACATATGCTTACATTCTTGGTGGACTTTTGTTGAATCAATCAAAAATCAAACTGATACAAGTGATTACTATTGTTTAAATATGTCCTTGAAGCCTTTCATCTTCATCTTTGTAAGTGATTCTCTTCAAGAACCCTAGTTTTGTGTTCTTGGTGAAAATACACCATTTGATGGTGTAAATTATGTTTTTGTGTTGGGTTTTGATGTTAAATGTGTTCCTAAGTGTCTAAGGATGTTAAACAACATGTACAAATGATTGGATATGGTTTCAATCGAGTTATTGGTGTCAAAATCGCGTATTACAGAAGTTGTGTCGAAACAGGGACGAAGGTCTGCTGTTCGTGACCTTCCTACTGGCGTAGGAGATAAGTCCTACGGCCATAGGAGGAATATTGTGATTAATACGGCTGTAGGCAGGGTCTCCGTGGCCGTAGGGTGTGTTTTTGTTTGGTTTACCGTCTACGGATGAAGGAACAAGGTCTACGGGTGTAGGCACATAACTTACGGTCGTAGGTCACCAAAGAATATCTCATGCGGGCGTAGGAATAGGTTCCTGCGGCCGTATGGCATGATTCGTTGGAAAGAACCTCAACGAGCACAGGGAACTGTCCCTACGGCCGTAGGAAGGGTTTCACATGTGTCTTGCGGCCGTAGGACATATCCTCTGCGGCCGTAGGAGCATGTCAAGGGCTGACTATTTTTGAGTTGTGTTTTAAGCCTATGTGTGCTATGTGTATGTGGTAACCAAGCCTGAACCTAATGTGTTAGGTAAATCGGACGACTCTGAGGATTCTTGGGATTCCCGATTTCATTTATGCCTCATGTGATCTCGAGGTGAGTACCGGTTTCCCATGAGACTCAGTAAGTAGGTTATCTGTTGCCTGTGTAATATGCTACCATGTTTATACATGTGTATACTCGAGGTATGATACAGTGATATAGTGAATTATGCTTTGCCATGTGATATAAATTGTGATCTGATATACGCATGCGTACTATGGACCCTATGGGTCATCTGTGTTATGAGTCCTGTCCGGTCAGACGCAGGGGTTAAGGTCAGTTTCCTAACGCGGCTGTATCCTTAAGTGTTTTTCGGGATCAACGGTACTCGACGGTAAATTCCGGGTCTGTGGGATTCGACGGGCAATTCCGGATCCGAGAGGGTTCTGCAGGCCGCCGTTCCTCGACATACAGTGAGGATTTTGGTCTATGATGAAATCCACTTGGAGTCCTAGTGACTCAAACGTGATGGGGGGCTGCTCTTCGCTCCCCCACCGATGCGGTTGGGTGTGTCTGATTCCCCAGCTCGGATCGTTGACCCAGGCTACCTACCTCGCAAGATATGATCCCGCTGACATGTCGGCGCACCGCTATGTGATAGCTTAGCTTTGTGTGCCTTATCGTGATGTGATAACATGCTTATTGGTGCTTATGTGATATCTGTACTCACTAGCTAGTGTAACTAATGTTTCGTGATATTACCCTTTTCACAAGTTAGTGATCAGATTGCCTGGCGAGGCGGGGTGCTATGGGTAGTGTTATTGTATATATGTCTTTTGGAATACTTGTTTGTTAACTCTGATACTGTATGACGATGGTCGGTGCGTAGTGGTAACACTGGCTTAATTTTTGGGACTTGGCTTGATTCGTTGTTCTTAATCGCCAAGTCGATGAACAGTACTAATATGTAATCAGTGGTTTGTTCCGCTGCAAACCTTTTTTGTAAATATAGTTTAAAAAGTTTTAATTTCCGCTGATTTTAAGCTCGTGAAATCCGGTGTTACAATTTGGTATCAGAGCCTAAGTTTGAGGGAATTGAGTACTTGTGAGAGTATTCGATCTCAAACTCGGGTTTGACCATCGTTAAGTGTTCCTAGTGGGATAATTGGGGCTGAGTGTGAGCGTTATGTGTTTACTGTTCAATGTGAACTAACTTGTGTGTTAGTAAATTGTGAATAAGTGTATACTAAACGTATTTGTCCCTTGTATATAGAAAGTGAGTGAAAATGTCTGAGAGACGTGCTACCACTGAGGAAGCTTTAAAGCAGATGGAGGACGAGGCTTCTCGTACTCACATGGAGACCGAGGAGGAGTCGTCATCGCATGATACTCAGGGCTCAAGGCCTGAAAGAGATTTTGAGGCGTATATTCTCCTTCTCGAAGAGGAGCTTCGCTTGACTAGGGAGCTACTGAGGGATGCGGTTAAGGGCAAGCAACGTGAAAAATGCTTTTACAAGAACTTCATGTCTTGCGGACCGAAGGTGTATGAGGGTAGTGATAATCCCTCAGAGACTATCCGATGGTTGCGTAAGACCGATCAAGTGTTTGAATCCTGTGATTGTGAAGCTGAGAACCGGGTCAAATATGCGGGTCGTATGTTGAAAGGCCGAGCTCTGGATTGGTGGGACTCTGTGAAGGATGCGCTGAGTAGGGAACTGATCGATGCTCTGATGGGAGCAGTTCTCTGAAAAAGTGAAAGCAAAGTACTGCACAGACTATGATCTTGAGAGGCTGGAGAATGAGTTTAACAGTCTCCGTAAGGGGGACAAACCGGTGGAGGACCTTATCAATGCTTTCACTGATAAGGTGAGGTTTATACCACATCTCGTGACCGATGAGAAAGCGAAAATGCGGAAGTTCGTGAATATGTTGCCGATGGAGTATCGAGCTCATGTGAGAGCTGCTGCTACTATGGATCGGGCGTTTGAGATAGCCCGACAAATTGATGGTGATTGTCGTCAGTGTAAGGGAGATCAAGCTGTGGAGGGGCAGAAGCGAAAGTTTCAGTAGTATTCTATATCTGGTACTTCCAAAGGGCAATCTACTGCTGGTGGAAAGTCTGATACTAGTAAGAAACCGAGGTCTGATAATCCTTGGTGTTCCATGTGCCGTACTTACAATTCGGGTAACTGTTCAAAGGCCACTACCAGGTGTATGCGGTGTGGCGAGAAGGGGCATGCAGCTACTGAATGTTCTTTCAAAGAGAATGTTTGTTTTAAGTGTCAGAAGCCGGGGCACAGGATCACTGAGTGCCCGATGAGACAGGGTGGTGATACTGGAGCAGGAGGGTCTTCTTCAAGGCCAAAGAAAGATGGAACTCCTCACGCCAAAGGTCGGGCTTTTCAGATGACAACTGAAGAAGCCAAAGCTGCTGGAGACGTGATCACTGGTACTTTTCTTATAAATTATGTTCCAGCTTGTGTGTTATTTGATTCTGGAGCTACCCATTCTTTTATATCTGTGGATTTTCGTGATAAACTGCAATTGCCTATATCTATGTTGTCTGAGCCAATTAAAATCGAAATTGCTAGTGGTAAGGTAGTTCCAGTTGCAGATAGTGTTCCTTGTGCTAATATCGACGTGGACGGGAATAGTTTCCCTATCTCTTTTCTTCTCATTCCAATTGCGGGCTTTGATGCGGTGATTGGTATGGATTGGCTCAGTGGTCTAGATGGTAAAGATTCCTCTACCAGATGGGTCTTGTGCTGTAGCTCGAGGAGAGCGTCGAAAATTGGAAATTCCTGTTATTTCTCTGATGAAAGCAAGGAAGTCTATTTCAAAAGGCTTTGATTGCTATTTAGCACATGTGATTGATGTCAAACTGGAAAAGCAAGTAGTCAAAGATATTCCGGTAGTGTCAGAAAATCCAGAGGTGTTTCGAGATGAATTGCCGGGTTTGCCGTCGGTGAGAGATGTGGAGTATAAAATTGATCTTGTTCCAGGGGCTACGCTTGTAGCTAAAGCTCCATACCGTCTTGGTCCTTCAGAGATGCGAGAGATGATGACACAAATACAGGAGTTACTTGACAAGGGCTTTATTCGTCCGAGTTCTTCTCCTTGGGGTGCTCCAGTGTTATTCGTGAAAAAGAAAGACGGAACCATGCGCATGTGTATTGATTACCGGGAGCTGAATAAGCGAACGGTAAAGAATAAGTATCCTCTTCCGCGTATTGATGATTTATTTGATCAATTGTAGGGAGCGACTTGCTTCTCTAAGATTGATCTTCGTTCTGGCTACCATCAGGTGCGGGTTAATGAAAATGATATTCCTAAAACTGCTTTCCGCACTCGATATGGCCACTATGAGTTTTTGGTTATGCCGTTCGACTTAACCAATGCACCTGCTGTGTTTATGGATATGATGAATCGGATTTGTCTCCTTTCTTGGATAAGTCCGTTATTGTGTTTATCGATGACATTCTTGTGTATTCTAGAAGTGAAGCCGAGCACGAGTTGCATTTGCGGCAAATTCTTGAAACTCTCAAGCGAGAGAAGCTTTATGCAAAGTTTTCAAAGTGTGAATTCTGGCTTCGTGAAGTGCATTTTCTTGATCATGTGATCTGCAGGGATGGTGTCAAAGTGCATCCGGCGAAAGTCGATGCAGTGATGAACTGGGGAGTTCCCTGAACTCCTTCTGAAGTTCGTAGTTTTCTTGCGTAGCTGGATATTATAGGCGGTTTATCCGTGATTTTTCTAAACTTACAGGTCCCTTGACTAAACTCACTCAGAAAGACGTTGCGTTCCTGTGGTCTAAGGCGCAAGAACAAGCGTTTCAAACTTTGAAACGGCTATTGTGTGAAGCTCCTATTCTTTCTTTTCCCGACGGGTCTGATGACTTTGTCGTTTATTGTGATGCTTCTTATTCGAGGCTTGGCTGTGTGTTAATGCAGCGTGATAAAGTGATAGCTTACGCGTCTCGACAGTTAAAGCCACATGAAGGTAACTATCTTACACATGATCTTGAGCTAGCTGCTGTTGTGTTTGCTCTGAAGCTATGGCGGCATTATCTGTACAGTACCAATTGTGTGGTCTGTACAGATCACAAGAGTCTACAATACGAGTTTACGCAAAAAGAGCTCAATATGAGGCAGAGGCGTTGACTCGAGTTGATCAAAGATTACGACTGCGAGATTCGTTATCACCCTGGTAAAGCCAATGTGGTGGCGGATGCTCTTAGTCGCAAAAGCTCTTCAGCTGGGGTGAAATTCATGAAACTTGTGGTGGTTCCTAATATCCTTGCGAAATTGAAGGAAGCACAATCGGTTGCCTTGCGTGACGAGAACTTGAAAGTTGAAGTAATGCGAAAGCAAAAAGATTTACTTACAGACGATAGCCGTGGGTTAAAGACTTTTCAGTCTCGTATTTGGGTGCTTCTATACGGGGGAAATCGTGAGTTGATTCTGCAAGAAGCTCACCAGTCTCGACTGTCTGTTCATCCGGGCAGCACCAAAATGTATCATGATGTGAAAGCTTTATACTGGTGGCCTACTTTAAAGCGAGACGTTGCTTCCTACGTGGAGAAGTGTCAAATTTGTGCGCAAGTGAAGACTGAGCACCAGAAACCATACGGTAATCTTCAGCAACTCGAAATTCCTGAGTGGAAATGGGATAATATTACTATGGTTTTCGTGACAAAGTTGCCGAAAACCCTCAAAGGGCACGATGCGGTTTGGGTCATAGTTGACCGGTTGACCAAAAGTGCTCATTTTCAGCCTATTAGCGAGTCTACTACATTGGATAAACTAGCAAAGTTGTATATTACTGAGGTGGTGTCGCGCCATGGGGTACCGTGTTCTATTATGTCAGATCGCGATCCGAGGTTTACTTCGAATTTCTGGCAGAGCTTACATCATGAGCTTGGCACTCGTGTTCATTTGAGTACGGCGTACCATCCTCAGACAGACGGTCAGTCAGAGAGAACCATTCAGACTCTGGAGGACATGCTTAGCGCATGTGTACTCGAGTTCGGTGGAGCGTGGGATTCATATTTACCGTTGATAGAGTTTGCTTACAACAACTCGTAACATTCCAGTATTGGAATGCATCCATTCGAGATGTTATACGGAAGACGTTGTCGTACTCCTACGTGTTGGTTAGAGCCGGGCGAGAAGCAGTTCGCCGGACCCGAAATTATGCAAATTACTGCTGATAAAGTGAGAGTGGCGCGTGAAAAGCTGAAAGCCGCTCGTGATCGACAAAAAGTGTACGCTGACCCGAGACGTCGGCCATTTGTGTTTTATGAGGGCGATCGGATTTTCCTGAAAGTCTCTCCGTGGAAGGGTGTTATCCGCTTTGGCCTAAACGCAAGTTGAGTCCGCGTTTTATAGGACCGTTCAAGATCCTGCGCAGAGTCAACGATCAATCAGTGTCTCTGGAGTTACCTCCAGAACTTGCGAGTATTCATAATACCTTCAACGTGTGTTACTTACGTAAGTGCAAAGTTGACGAGAGTCAGATTCTGCCGTTGCAAGAGCTGAGAGTTGATGCTTCAAAACGCCTTGTAGAGGAACCTGTGGAAATTCTCGGCTCAAAGACTAAAAAGTTGCGTAAGAAAGTGATCAAGCTCGTTCTCGTGAAGTGGAAATATAACCTAGGTTTGAATATGACCTGGGAGACTGAAGGTGATATGCGAGCTCGATATCCCCACTTTTTCGTGAGTGATCAGATTCCGAGGATGGAATCTCCATAAGGGGGTAGATTTGAAACATCCTGAAAAAGGGCCTAGTTGTAATGACTTCTACATTGTGCTTAAGAGTTTGTACTATGACTTTAAGTGAATTAAATTATGTGTTTTGTGTGACTAACGTGTCTTGTGTTAATTAATGTGATTACGAGAAAAGTGTCAAACGTGTTTAAAAGTGATACTGTGTTATACGGTTTCACGTAATGATTCCGTAGACATCTCCGTTAGGTAAAACGGGATAGCGTGTGTTAAGTTGTAAGTTGAAAAGGGGAACAAAATACCTCGTGTTTAATAATAAAACCCCAAGGTCGGCTTATGTATGCCTTATCCCCTGGGTCAAAGCAAAAACACACACAAGACATATTTACTACATACGTACACACATATATGCTTACATTCTTCGTAGACTTTTGTTGAATCAATCAAGAATCAAACTGATACAATGTTTATACATGAGACTCAGTAAGTAGGTTATCCGTTGCCTGTGTAATATGCTACCATGTTTATACATGTGTATACTCGAGGAATGATACAATGATATAGTGAATTATGCTTTGCCATGTGATATAAATTGTGATCTGATATACGCATGCGTACTATGGACCCTATGGGTCATCTGTGTTTATGATTCCTGTCCGGGTAGACGCAGGGGTTGACTTCAGTTTGCTAACGCGGCTGGATCCTTAAGTGTTTTTTGGGATCAACGGTACTCGACGGTAAATTCTGGGTCTGTGGGATTCGACGGGCAATTATGGATCCCAGAGGGTTCTGCAGGCCGTCGTTCCTCGACATACTGTGAGGATTTTGGTCTATGATCAAATCCACATGGAGTCCTAGTGACTCAAACGTGATGGTGGGTTGCTCTTCGCTCCCCCACCGATGCGGTTGGGTGTGACTGATTCCCCAGCTCTGATCGTTGAGCCAGGCTAGCTACCTCGCAAGATATGATCCCGCTGACATGTCGGCGCACCGCTATGCGATAGCTTAGCTTTGTGTGCCTTATCGTGATGTGATAGCATGCTTATTGGTGCTTATGTAATATTTGTACTCACTAGCTAGTGTAGCTAATGTTTCGTGATATTTCCCATTTTCGTAGGTTAGTGATCAGATGGCCTGGTGAGGCGGGGTGCTATGGGTAGTGTTATTGTATATATGTCTTTTGGAACACTTGTTTGTTAACTCTGATACTGTATGACGATGGTCGGTGCATAGTGGTAACACTGGCTTAATTTTTGGGACTTGTCTTGATTCGTTTTCTTAATTGCCAAGTCGATAAACGATACTAATATGTAATCAGTGGTTTGTTCCGCTGCAAACCTTTTGTGTAAATATAGTTTAAAAAATTTTAATTTCCGCTGATTTTAAGCTCGTGAAACTCGGTGTTACAAGCTTGCTTTGATAATATACAGTAGGAAGAACTCAGGAGGGTCGAACAATCTTTCTCTGCTGTGGATCATCAGAAGAGGTAATCATAATATGAACTTCTTTTTATCATATATCCTTAATATTATCAATCATTCTAATGTTAAAATGCTCATTACGATGAAGACGGAAAAATTGTATAAGTCGATTCTAGATAGGGGTCGAAATATATCATTTGTGCCAAGTAGGTTGATTTATATATGCAGGTAGGAGAAGCTTGAAGAAATGAAAGAATTTAAGGAAGAAATGGATAAACGTATTATGTTTGTTTTATGTAATGAATAAAAAAGGAACTTTATTTTCAGTGGTTTGGCATGGGAAACCCGGAACTTCTTAACTACTTTACGTCATATGAAGCAGTGAAATCTCCACATTCTTATAGGCCAAAAGGGCACAGGGGTACGAGTATGCTGATATTCGAGTCATCAGCTATCGGATACACAGAAACGTCTCAGCAAGCGTTTTGAACAAGATGATAAAGGTAGATATGCGTAGGATAATCACCGTTCTTTGTTCAACCACTGTGGTAAAAGACAAATATATGCCTACATGGAAACAAAAAGTGATATGGATGTCTTCAGTCAATATTCTCATGGTTTGAATCTTTCTCTCTTTCTTTTTTTCTCAATATTTCAAAACTGCATTTGAGTTGCCTAGTATGTTTATGTACGGAAATCAAAGTTGAAATTTGAAATGGTTTCTTACCAAGAAAAGGTTCTTATACAATTGACAAACAAAGAAAACCAGCAGTTCTTTAAAGATCAACTTAAGTTAATCCAAGATGAAAGGAAAGTTTGCTTTGATAATATGTTGCAGGAAGAACTCATTTGGGTCGAACAATCTTTCTCTGCAGTAGATCATCAGAAGAGGTAATCAAAATATGAACTTCTTTTTATCATGTATCCTTAATATTATCAATCATTCTAATGTTAAAATGCTCATTACGATGAAGACGGAAAATTCTATAAGTCGATTCTTGATATATATCATTTGTGCCAAGTATGTTGATTTATATATGCAGGTAATAGAAGCTTGAAAAATTAAAGAAATTAAGGAAGAAAGGGAGAACTTGAAGCACATGTATTGGAAGAAAAGTAACACGTGTATTGGTGAATCCTATGGACAGTGGAAGGGACTTAAAAGAAGTTGTTAAAGACAAGGAAATTGTGTGCCACCGATGGTTAAGGGATATACATATTATGTTTGTTTTCTGTCATGAATAAAAAAAGGAACTTTATTCTCAGTGGTTTGGCATGGGAAACCCGGAACTTCTTAACTACTTTAGGTCATATGAAGAAGTGAAAGCTCGTCATTTTTATTGTCCAAAATGGCACAGGGGTATGAGTGTGCTGATATTCGAGTCATTAGCTGTCGGATACATATGCGTAGGATAGTCACCATTTTTGTTCGACCACTGTGTTAAACTACAATTATATGCCTACATGGCAACAAAAAGTGCTATGGATGTCTTCAATCAGTATTCTCATGGTTTGAATCTTTCTCTCTTTCTTTTTGTTCTCAATATTTCAAAACTGTATTTTACTTGTCTAGTATGTTTATGTACAGAAATCAAAGTTGAAAATTGAAATGGTTTCTTACCAAGAAAAGGTTATTGTACAATTGACGAACGAAGAAGACCAGTAGTTCTTTAATGTTTGACTTAAGTTAATCCAAGATGAAAGGAAAGATTGCTTTGATAATATGTGTTGGTCCCTTGGTGAGAATAACAACAAGCAACAGATGTGTAGATGGGGGGTTGAATACACTTTCTGTGGAAATTGACCAAATCAAAATAAAGTGTTACACATAGTAAATCAAACCACAATCGAATGTTTTGTTTTTCATTAATAAGAAGATGATTACAGACTCTATCAAGTAAGCAACTCTTGATATGTAAACACCTAATATAAATCTCTCAATCTTTCAAACTTAGCTATCTATAATCAACTTATGATTATATATACTGGAGGACTCTATAAACAGGATTTGGTCACAGATTGAAAACTTACCAATCTCACAATTAATGTGAGTATTCGAACACACGAATAGCTTGGCAATCTGTGAATATATTGATCACGTTGAACTGACAAACAATGATTCAACAATCGTAACACATACGGGTGAGGTGAGGTATTTGGCTCTGCAACACTTAGTCGCAATCGTCGTTGTAGTCGTACCTCTAAACTTATTAGGATGATAAGTACTTATAATCCTGTTCCTACGGTTCCTAACTAACTGGACTAATCCTAATTTGCTAACTAGCTACCGGATAACTCGGAATCTTGAATCTTGAATTTTCTTATCTTGAGTCTTCAATCTTCAATCTTGATTATGGAGTCTTCTTATCCTTCTCGTATATATATATATATATATATATATATATATATATATATATATATATATATATATATATATATAAGCTGAGTTGTTCGAGAACACACTCGAAAACCAACATGAACTAACACATATATTAATAAACTCATCCTTAGAAGTCCTAAGAGTTGGCTAGAACTTATTTGGCAACTCTGTTGAGCTGACTCAGTATATACGTTGAGTCAATCAGCTTGAAACACATCAGGCTGAAAGCTCAATATATATCTTAGGTGACATACACAGCTTATCACACAGAGTGATAATCTTACTAAGATATAGTATAAGCAGATCGAACATATGCTCAGCTTATATTCAGCTTATGCTCAGTCTAAACCACTATACATACTCAGTCTGACTAAGCTCCATAATTATGTTTAAGTTGTATCTAGAACATATCTAACAAACTTAACTTTGTCTCATCAAATCTCAACTGATGAGATCATGTTCCCAACAAACTCCCCCTATTTGATGATGACAAAACCATCAAACAGTTCTTAAGTTTGTTTAACAGAATTATGTATTTAATATCAAACTTATTAAGATTTTGTATTTGAACTAATCAAATATTAATTGAACATATCAATTTTAATTGAACTTATCAATTTTAAGTTGAACAAACCAACTTTAAGTTGAACAAACCAACTAAACACATTAATGAATAAGAACTAATCAATTATTCATTCAATCTGAACTTATCAGACAAATAATTATGAACATATCATAACACAGTTGAACATATCAAACTCATACTTGTATTAATTGAACATATCATAATACAAATTTTTTTGATCACTCAGATCATGCATACTTAGTGCTTACAAAATTAGAACTAATCTAATTTATACAATAGAACTAATCTATTATCTTATGAACTCATGATGTAGAAGTTCCTAGTTGATAATTTCTTTGGTTATTTCATATAGCAACTTCTCAGCTTCTGTATTTCCTCTGAGTTCCTTGTGTTGAACTTTGATGATCTTGTTCAGTTTATATTTTATAAATTGGTTTAAACTATCACCACCACAGCAGCTTCGAATATGTAAGGCATCCTTAGTTTTTAAATAGCAAATTCCATTCAGCTTGATAAAACTAGGTTTGCCTGCCTGATCCTTAAACATAAATCCCTGAACATGTGTATCAATAATCTGATTTTCTTTAAACTCCACACCTTCAGGAACTTCAAATAATTTCTCCCATTGCAGACAAGGAACCAGAACATATCTCAGTTCCTCAGCTCTATTAATCAACTTAGAAACTTCAGCAAAGATCTCTTGCTTGATTTTGCTTCGTTTGAACTTCTTGAGCATCATCATTATCCTTTTTCATTCTATGTAGCCCATCATGTGAACAAATCTCAGGTCCACCCCCATTGTAGACTTATCATCAAATTCAAAGTTGAGGATGATGCCTCCATCAATTTTGCTCAAGTTCATGCCTTTGATCACTTCTCTTACGCTCCTTCTGAAATAGCACTCTTGAATTTCTGCATCTGTATATGGGATAGGATCAGGTCTCGGACCAGTATAGTCAGCTTCAGCTTGAGCCAAAGCTTTTATCTCTTTTTATTTTTCTTGATCCTTTGCCTCCTTCTCTTTTCTCTTTCTCAGCTCTTCAAGTGAAATGCCTAACTCATTGGCTTCCTCTTGCTCGAGCATTTCAATCATAAGCCTAGTGGCTTTTTCTTCTTCCGTTTCTTCCTCAGTCTCAGGAACACTGTCAGCTTCATCTTCAGATTCAGATTCTATCACCTTTTGTTTCTTAGCTACGGGTTCCTCTTTCTCTAACTCCAGTTCTCCTTCAAACGGATCTTGCCTTTCTACTCCTTTTGCTAATTCCAATAAAGCTTCAGCTTGCACTAACTCAGCGTCAGCTTGAACCTTCTCCCCATTTTTGTCATCATTAATAGGGGTTGAGGTCTTCTGTTGTTGGAGTGCAGAAACCGCAGAGGCAATCTCTTGAACATCTTTTGTTAGCTTCTCAAGTCTTTGATAGATTTGGCGTTTGTGCTTCTTCTACTTGAGATGGAACAAACCAAATTGAACAGCAACATATTGCTTCAGCTGTTCAATGCCTGAGGAGGCAGATGCTTCTGGATGAAACTGACTACTATTTTCAGACTCATAGTGTATATTCTGTGAATTGTATGAGTCAAAAACATTAAGTGGTAAGTATATGGGTGCATCATCCAAGGGTTGGTGTATACCCTCAAACTCATGTGCACTAGAGTTTGGACCCTGTAATTGACCTTGGTATATATATGAAACATTGACAGGTCTTGTAGGTGGGTGTGAGAAGTGAAGAGAAGTAATTAGGCTAGAAACGTGAAGTGCATGGGTAGGTGGTTGGCCAATTGGTTTGGAAGGGAGTAATTGACCCTGGGGATTGGTCATTACTTCAATGTTACCTGAGTGTGTCTGCTCAGGCACAGTGACAGGCTCTCCCATGGCTCTAGAGAGTGTGGTCTGAGTACACACCACACCCGGCTTAGGCTGTTGGGTTAATATGAGCCTCGAGGTTGACACCTGAAGAGTGGGCGTCTCCCCCTCAACTCCTGCCTGGGGAAGGATCAATGTGATCTCAGCTCTAGTGATGCCTTTAGGAGTGACACCACCTCTGGCAGTTTTTTGGTTGTAGGTTTGAATATTCTCCCTAGAAGCAGTGGGTATACTAGGGGTGGCTTCAGATTGGAATTGAAAAGAAGGTAGAGGATTTGGGTTAGACTGGGTTGGGTTTACCACAGTCTTATCTCCAAAGGAGAAGTGAGAAGAAGTTGAGAGAGAAGGAGTGGTACCTTGCCTTGGTCGTGCAACGATTGCAGACTCTGAAGAAGACTTAGAACCAGAAGGAGAAGAATGCTCAGCTTGAGCAGGTTGCTCAGCTCGATGATCTAGTTCAGCTCCAGATGCTCCCCCTTTATCCGACTCCTCAACTTCACTCTCTGATGAAGCTCTCTCAATTATCAAAAGCATGGGATCACTTAGACCCTCTTGCTCTGGTAAGATTTCATTATTGAACATCTTTGAGCTGAGTGTAGGAAACAGGAACACATCCTGATCAGCTTCGTAGAGTGCTATCCCCAGCTCGGCTTCAAATGCCAAGTACAGGTACCGTATGAAAGGTACATGAAGATCCCTTGTGGTCTTCATCACTTGGACCCTGAGTTCGTTGAAGATGAGATGAGCATAGTCTAAATTCCTCGCAAAGTACATGTTGTACAGCAGCTGCATCTCGAACTCGTTGACTTGGTCCAGTCCTCCAACCTTGGTTCCCAGTGAACGAATCACTGTTGACACCATAAAACCCCATCTGGTTGGAAATGTAGCCTTTTTAATAACACCCTTTGTTTGTGGGTGACCCATTCTAGGTAGGATAGACCTAGCCACCTGCCTCGTGACAGCCGGCTCGAACTTATCAGATTCAGGGGGCATTTACGGATGTAATCCACCCATATTTAATATCCTCTGCCTTGTTTCCTTGGAGGAATTGCAAGACAGGCCCGTTGATTGTTGATTTTGATCAACGGCACTCCATTGTTCTTAAACTAAGCACCTCTAACCATTTGATCACCGAGAACTAATGTGATCCCGTCCATTGTTTAATTACACCGAGTAATTTATTGTAACAACACTGAGCAATTTAGAAGTCACACTGAGCGGTTCAAAAACTACACTTAGCAATTTAGGGTTTTGAAGATGAACGGAAGAATGCACTGAGCAATAGAGGTATTTGCGAAAGGTATCTGAGAAGGTGAGAAGTCAGATTGTACGCGTAAACTTCTTGAAATCGGTTATGATCGGTATATGTACCTTTCTGAGGAGAGAGAAAAGTTACCGTTAGAATCCCTTTTTAACCGTTAAGGCAGAAAAAGTACGGCTTGATTTAACAGTGAGAGGGTAGAAACACATCATCTTCCAACGGGTACAAGTGTAAAATAATATTATTAACTTATAATAAGATTATAAACACTGTTGAAGTATACCAATACACAATTGATATACGATGCGATTTGAAACTGACTCAAATACACATTGACATATGAATCAATGACACTTAGTAATTAAATCATAGTTTGGATACACCAAGCTGAGGAAACTAATCACTCAGCCTAAGTCAAGCACTCAGCTTGAATTGAGTACTCGGCTTGAGATTGAAACTCAACTTGAGTAGAGCACACAGCTCAGGCTCAATGACACTTAGTCATTACTGTTTGAGACTTACTCAAACTTACATTTTTAACTACACTGAGTAGTTAATGTATGTTTGAAACTTACCAAACGTGTGAACCAATCACACAGCTTGAGTTAAGCACATAGCTCAGACTCAATGACACTTAGTCATCTATGTTTGAGACTGACTCAAACTATATATCTTAACTACACTGAGCAGTTAGAATATGTTTAGCACTCACCAAACGTGTGAACTCATCATTCAGCTTGACAGGTTATTTAGTTTATGAAAACTTATTTATAAACTGTGCACTCAGCTTAAGACACTTAGTCTTTGTCAATCTTAAAACTCGGATTCTAGACACTTAGCTAGGGGTTAAGCATACCATTTCACTTAGCAGATACATAAACCTCTTTTCATCAAGTGGTTTAGTAAAGATATCTGCTAATTGGTCATCGGTGGAGATAAATTTAATATCAACTTTACCTTTTTCCACGATGTCCCTAATGAAGTGATATCTAATTTCAGTGTGCTTGGTTCTTGAGTGGAAGACTGGATTGAAAGTTATGGCTGTCACACTTTGGTTATCACAGAAGATAGGAGTTTTCTTGAAACTCATACCAAAGTCTTGAAGCTGATGTTGTATCCATAGGATTTGAGAACAACAGCATCCTGCTGCAACATATTCAGCTTCAGCAGTTGAAGTAGCCACTGAGTTCTTTTTCTTACTAGTCCAGCTTACTAACTTCCCTCCAAATATTTGACATCCTCCAGTAGTTGACTTTCTGTCTAACTTGCACCCAGCATAGTCAGCATCTGAAAAACCAACTAACTAAAATCCAGAGTCCTTTGGATACCAAAGGCCTAGATTTGGTGTACCTTTAAGGTACCTAAAGATCCTTTTCACAGCTTGAAGATGTGATTTCTTAGGATCTGCCTGATATCTTGCACAAACACATGTAGCTAACATGATAATAGGTCTACTAGCTATCAAATAGAGTAATGAACCTATCATTCCTCTATAGATAGACTGATACACAGACTTACCATCTGAGTCTTTACTCAGCTTGATAGCTGGTGACATGGGTGTTTTCATGGTTGAACTATAATCGAAACCATATTTCTTTATCAAATCAAGAACATACTTGCTTTGATTTATGAATATTCTATCAGGTTTTTGTTGAATTTGTAAACCTAGGAAGTATGTCATCTCACCCATCATGCTCATCTTGTACTTAAGTAACATTATTTTGGAGAACCATTCACACAGAGATTCATTTGTAGAACCAAAGATAATGTCATCTACTTAGATTTATACAAGAATCACCTGTCCTTTACTCTTTTTAATAAAGAGTGTTTTATCTATACTACCTCTGGTGAAATCCATTGATAGTAGATAGTTGGACAGTGTATCATACCAAGCTCTTGGAGCTTGTTTAAGACCATACAAAGCCTTGTCTAACTATTAGACATGATATGGAAACTTTGAACTAACAAAGCCAGGAGGTTGTTTCACATAGACTTCCTCCTGAAGTTTTCCATTTAGGAAAGCACTCTTCACATCCATTTGATAGACTTTGAAGTCTTTATATGCTTCATAGGCCAGGAACAGCCTTATGGCTTCAATTCTAGCAACAGGGGCAAAGGTCTCATCATAATTGATTTCTTCCTCTTGGTTATACCTTTGTGCTTCCAGCCTGGCTTTGTTCCTAACTATCACTCCATTATTGTCCATTTTATTTCTATAGACCCACTTAGTGCCTATAATGGAATGATCTTTGGGGGCAGGGACAAGGTTCCAGGCCTTATTTCTCTCAAACTCATTTAATTCCTCTTACATAGCTTCAATCCAATCCTCATCCTCTAAGGCTTCTTCAGTCTTCTTTGGTTCCATTTGAGATAGGAAACCAAAGTGAGTAGCTTAGTTAACTGTAGCCTTGGATCTGGTCATAACCCTTTCTTGGATATTTCCAATGATTTGATCTTGAGGATGATCTTTGAGGAATTTAAATGTTGTAGTTGGAGAATCTGGTTCTGAATCTGAGTGATGTTAAGAATTCTGAGGTGAACTTACATCCTCATTCATAGTAGCAGCATTGTCAACAAACTGATAATCACTAAGATCTTCAATCTGAGTGACATCAGCTCCAAAGGGATTGATGAATTCATCATCTTTCTCAGCTTGAGAGTTACTTGGAGCTTGTGATGATTTCTTTGATGGACACACATCATCATCACTATCATCTCCCATGACATACATAGGATTTGATGTATTGGTTTCCTCAGGCTTCTCAAGCTCACTCAGACTGACCAAGTTAGCTTGTCTTTTCTCAGCTTGATCAAAACTGTCTTCATCAAATGAGACATGAATTGATTCTTCTATAGCCTTTCTCCTGGTGTTATTCACTCTATAAGATTTGGAGATTGAGGAATAGCCAACAAATATTCCAGGATCAGCTTTAGGTTCCAACTTATGGAGCTGATCTCTTTGATTCAGCACATAGCATTTTGAACCAAAGACATGGAAATAACCTATATTGGGCTTTCTAGATTTATACATCTCATATGATGTTTTGCCATGTCTTTTGACCATGATTGACCTATTTTGGGTATAACAGGCTGTATTAACAGCTTCATCCTAAAAATAAAGTTTCAATCCTGCCTCACATAGCATTGTTCTAGCAGCCTCAATTAAAGTTCTATTTCTCATCTCTGCAACTCCATTTTGTTGAGGAGTTCTGAAAGATGAGAAATTTTGTAATATTCCCTTTTGTTCACAGAAGCTTTCATGGGTTGAGTTTCTGAACTCAGTCGCATGATCACTTATGAGTTCCTTTACAGACAAACATTTCTGCAACTCTTCCTGTTTGATAAAACTTATTATCTCCAGGGCAGCCTCACTTTTGGGTTTTAGGAATATTACCCAGGTGAATCGTGAGAACTCATCTACTATCACTAGTGTGTACTTCTTGCCACTTAAGCTTGGAGTACTTATTGGTCCAAACAGATCCATATGCAATATATGTAGTGGGTCTGTTATTGAAAAATTTTGCTTTGATTTAAAGGACCCTTTGTGGTGTTTTCCTTGTTCACAAGCTGAACATAATTTGTCCTTGACAAATGCGATTTTTGGTAATCTAGAGACTAACTCTTTATTAGATAGCATATTTATATTTTTGAAATTTAAATGTGATAATCGTTTATGCCACAACCAACTCAGCTTAGGAACAGATTGGGAATATAAGCAGGTTTCAGTATAGGGATCAGCAGAATTAAGATCAAGTAAATACACATCTCTTTCTCTTTTAGCTATTAATACAGGCTTTCCCTTAGCATTATATATTGTTCCTGCTTTCTTCCTAAAAGTAACAATGTTGTCTTCATCACACAGTTGGCTAATACTAATTAGATTGTGCTTAAGACCCTTGACATATGCAACCTTCTGGAAAGTAACTTTGCCAGCATACATCTTCCCATAGCCTTTAGTTCTTCCATAGGAATTATCTCCAAATGTTACTTTAGGACCTTCGTCTTCCTGGAAATCACTAATAAGTCCTTTCCACCCGGTCATGTGGCTTGAGCATCCACTATCCAATTACCATTTACTTGAACGCTGCACATGATATAAAAACTAAACTCATTAGTTTTGTTTAGGAACCTACTTCTTGGTGGGTTCACATGAGGAGCACTTAGCATCTCCATCTTGTTGAATTGACTGTTCGTATTGAGCAGGAGCTGAGTCCTATGTAGACTGATCAGCCTGTTCTTGTTCAGGCCTTGAGATTTCAACATCACAATCCTTAGCCTCATGACCTATACTTCTGCACTTGTATCATCTCCTTCTTCCAATGATTACAGGAGGTAGAGTGTCCAATAATCCTTGTAAGAACTTGCTCTCAGTCTTAGGATTATATGTAGTGGATAACTTTTCAACTTTCTTTGCTAGTTGATTCACTTGATGCTCACTGACTTTGGACTTACCTTTGTCAGATCTTTGTTTGTTATCCTTTTGATTAGAAGCTTGACCAACAAACTTCTTTTCCATGACCTTGGACTTACCTTTCTCATGCTTACTGGACTCACCAGTTTTAACACTTTTGGACTTACCACTGTTGATCTTCTTGGTCTTACCAAGATCCACAACTTTAGACTTACCATTGTTGTGATTTGACCTCTGACTTACAGTGGTCTTCCTATTCTTGTAACTTCTCTTCGAGCCAAATAGAGAATGTTGTCTTTTGAAAGGATTTGGATTAAGCCTTTCTATGACTGAAGTTCTTTGAATAGGCTGAGTGCCTAATCTATCCAGCACAGACTTACCATGCTGTTTAGATGTTGAGCACTTATTTCCATGATCTTTAGCCTTTACAAACATATTGTATTTAAGTTTTTAACCATGTTTCTTCTCAGAGGCTGACTTCTGAGACTCAATCAGTTGTCTATCCTCCTCAGAGTCTGTACTTGCTATCTCATCATCAGCTACATAAGCTGCAGTTTGATAGTCACCTCCAAGTACAGCTTGTACCTGTTTAGGAATTTGTTTGTTTATGCACTTTTCAGCAAGCTTTGATGACTTACACCAAGACTCGGTGACCTTTTGAAGTTGGTTAGCTTTGACTTTAACTTCCTGAAGTTCTTCAGTTAGAAGTTTATTAATATGTCTTTAACATTCAAGATCACATTGTGCTTTCTTACCAACATCAATGAGATATTAATTTTCCTTAATCTCATTCTTTAGTTTAGCTATCTCAGCTTTGAGGTCCTTTTGAGACTTAAGGCTGGTCTTGAAATCAATCAACAAATAATCGAAGGCAAGACCCTTTTCTTCATCAGTGTAAGAGTTGAAATTACTAACCTTGTACATGGAAGCAGGATCCCAATTCCTTCATGTGAGCTTCAAAAGTTGACTCGGACAAACCATAATAAACTTCATAAATTTCAAACTTTTCATCTTCTTGAGCCATTAGACATACATCATCATCTGAGGTAGATGATTCTGTATCCCAGGTTTCAACATATAGTCCTTTTGCACTAGGTTTGTCTTCTGGCTTTCCTTTCTTGAGCTGAGTATATTTCTTCTTGTATTTGTCAGCTCTATAAGCATTCTTATCAGCAACTGATGCTGGTTCTACATTCTTTAATCTGCACTCAGCAGCAATGTGTCCCTTTTCCTGACAGTTGAAGCACACAACATTTTTAGGATCAAAAGAACTCTTTCCTTTGCTCCTGTCAGATCTTCCTCTTCCCCTTTGAGTTCTTCTCAATCGTCTGGCTAACATTGTCATTAGCTCAGTGATAGTCTAAACATCATCAGTATCACCTGAGTCTGAGTCTGAGTGGTCAGCTTGAGATTCTGACTCAGTCTCAGATTCAACAACTAATGCCTTAGAACTTTTCTTCTTCTTCTATGCAACTAATGTAATATCAGCTTTATCCAAAGAATCCTTAAGTTGTTGTTAAGAATATATCTTGTGTTATGTAATCTGTTCATTGAACCTTTCTGGTAACACATCTAGAAACTTCAGCACAAGTTCAGCTTCATCTTTTCTTCACACCTACACTTAGCAGGTCATTTATCAAGCAGTGAAACCTTGTGAACAAATCAGGCAAGGTTTCATTCTTCTTAGAGAAGAAGTTTTCATAGGATCTATTCAAGTGATTCTTCTTCTGCTGCTTGACCAGATCAGTACCCTCATAACTAATACTCAATGTATCCCAGATCTCTTTCACAGTTTGACACCCAGTCACTGTATGCAAGATCTTGTTGGTCAGGGCATTTTCCAGAACACTCTTTGCCTTGTCATCCAAAGAATGTAGTTTCCAATCTTCTTCAGTCTAGGATGCAACAGGTTTTCTCATATCCTTTTCAGATCTATCAGGAGACGAATCACTTACAGTTGCAGGAATCTTGGGGATTATTGGTCCTTTTGTGATAACATCGTACATACGATTATCAACGGACTTGAGGAATAGCATGGCTCTGAATTTTCACATAGGATAATCAGATCCATCAAAGATGGGACAACCCTTGGCAGACATCTGAGGAAAGTTTGAAGAATTGTTGCTTGTAGACATCTTGAACTTTCTCAGAATCTTGAAATTTCAACGTATGAACTTGTTCAACCTGCTCTGATACCAGTTGTTGGTCCCTTGGTGAGAATAACAACAAGCAACAGATGTGTAGAAGGGGGGTTGAATACACTTTCTGTGGAAATTGACCAAATCAAAATAAAGTGTTACACATAGTAAATCAAACCACAATCGAATGCTTTGCTTTTCATTAATAAGAAGATGATTGCAGACTCTATCAAGTAAGCAACTCTTGATATGTAAACACCTAATATAAATCTCTCAATCTTTCAAACTTAGCTATCTATAATCAACTTATGATTATAGATACTGGACGACTCTCTAAATAAGATTTTGTCATAGATAGAAAACTTACCAATCTCACAACTAATGTGAGTATTAGAACACACGAATAGCTTGGAAATCTGTGAATATCTTGATCACGTTGAACTAACAAATAGTGATTCAAGAATCGTAACACATACGGTTGAGGTAAGGTATTTGGCTCTGCAACACATAGTCGCAATCGTCATTGTAGTTGTACCTCTAAACTTATCAGGATGATAAGTATTTATAATCCTGTTCCTACGGTTCCTAACAAACTGGACTAATCTAATTTGCTAACTAACTACCGGATAACTCCGAATCTTGAATCTTCTTATCTTGAGTCTTCAATCTTCAATCTTGATTCTGGAGTCTTCTTATCCTTCCCGTAGATATATAGAGTTAAAAAGATAAATTTAAAACATATTTAAATTTTCTTTAAGCTGAGTTCTTGCTCGGACCGAGTTACTCAGCTTGAAACTTATCAAGCTGAGTTCTTCGAGAACACACTCAAAAACCAACATGAACTAACACGTATATTAATAAACTCATCCTTAGAAGTCCTAAGAGTTAGCTAGAACTTATTTAGCAACTCTGTTGAGCTGACTCAGTATATACGCTGAGTCACTCAGCTTGAAATACATCAGGCTGAAATATCAATATATATCTTAGGTGACATACACAGCTTATCACACACAATGATAATCTTACTAAGATATAGTATAAGCTTATCGAACATATGATCAACTTATATTCAGGTTATGCTCAGTCTAAAACACTATACGTGCTCAGTATGACTCAGCTCCATAATTATGTTTAAGTTGTATCTAGAACATATCTAACAAACTTAACTTTGTCTCGTCAAATCTCAACTGATGAGATCATCTTCCCAACAATATGAAGCAGGAAAAACTCAGAAGGGTCGAACAATCTTTCTCTGCATTGGATCATCAGAAGAGGTAATCATAATATGAACTTCTTTTTATCATATATCCTTAACATTATCAATCATTCTAATGTTAAAATGCTCATTACGATGAAGACGGAAAAATTCTATAAGTTGATTCTTGATAGGGGTCGAAATATATCATTTGTGCCAAGTATGTTGATTTATGTATGCAGGTAGGAGAAGCTTGAAGAAATGAAAGAATTTAAGAAAGAAAGGGAGAACTTGAAGCACATGTATTGGGAAGAAAAGTAACACGTGTATTGGTGAATCCTATGGACAGTGGAAGGGACTTAAAGAAGTTGTTAAAGACAAGGAAATCGTGTGCCACCGATTGTTATCATCATGAATACACAACTTGAGCAAGATGAAAACAAAAAATAAATAACTAAATCACTAGTATTGTTAAGGGATAAACATATTATGTCTGTTTTCTATCATGAATAAAAAAAGGAACTTTATTTTCAGTGGTTTGGGATGGGAAACCCTGAACTTCTTAACTACTTTAGGTCATATGAAGCGGTGAAAGCTCGGCATTTTTATGGGATAAATGGTGTTAGATCTAAATATGTGTTTGAGATCTAGTCTGTATTTTGAGTTTAATAGTCACACATATGCCATAGAATCTTTGTATAAGTCATGGGTATATATGGTGACCTTAGTTTTTTTAATGTAACCTTTGCATATTTCAAGTAATCAAACACACACTTAAAGGTGTATTTGCATATGCTCTCTACTTGTATCTTACTTGTACTCATTGTTATACCATACAATTCATATCAGAGCCAAACTCTGATTGGATTCAAGAAGAAAGGTGCTAAAACAACATCAAAGGTTCAAGAACCAGTTCGGTTTTTTTGAAGACTTTTGCAGGAAAAGAGAGTTCTTGGGTTCAGATTGAAAATCACGAAACAATGGAATTTTTTGGTGTTACTTGAGTGGATTAGGATTACAGTAAGCAAAGAAACTTTCGTTGATCAAAAAGAAGTCATTGCAATCAACATTCTGGGTAGAATTTGAAATTTTGGAAGTTCGAAGTTCTTGGCAAAAATGGATCAAAAGTTCATCATTTGATGTTGATTTGCTAGATATTATGGATTACAAGTGGATAATAGTGAATTGCGAGCTATTCTGGAAAGTTTCGATACAATTGGAATTAATTTGGTTCAAAATCAAGAAATCCCGTAATGAAGATGAGTCGTACAGTTTCTCATACTTGAATCACACTGTTTTTGCACTTTGAAGTATTCGGTTTCCTGTAAACCGCATAAATTATTCAGGTTTTAGCAAAAACCACATCTGAAACTTACTCGGTTTTCCTGTAAACCATATGAGTTGTTCGGTTTTATCAAAAACCACATCTGGTACTTGTTTGGTTTGCTTGGTTTGTATCTGAGATTCATTCAGTTTGCAATTGATTCGGTTTTTGGAAAGCATTCGGTTTCTGACAAATATGGGATTATTCGGTTTCTAGACTCATCTGGCTTTTGAAAGTGTTCGGTTTTTGGAAGTGTTCAGTTTCATAAGCACTCGGTTTTGAACAATACTCGGTTTCTTGACTATACGGTTTGTGGTCAAACGGTTTTTGAACTTTATCCGGTTTTGTATATCCGGGTTTGCCTTTCGTACGGTTTTTCTTGTATACGGTTTTCATTTCATCCAGTTTTTGTGTAATCGTTTTTGTATACATCCGGTTTCTGTATCCGGTTTTCTGTAACACTTAGGAAATTTTAGCACATTTTTTTGAATCTTTTTCAAAGAAACGATCCAAACAAGATGAGAACGTACAGTGAGACATTGTCCTTTGGTTCTGACACAAAATCTCCGGTTCTCTACCGTGGAGAGTACAATGTTTGGAAAGGACGCTTCATGGACTTCATAGAAAATAATGAGAAATATGGAGAACCGATGAAGAAAAGTATTGAAGAAGGAAATGTTGTTTTTCAAATTGATCAAGATGAAGATTTAACTCATAATCCTCCTTTGCCAGCAGAAGAAAAATTACGAGCTACAGCTGATCAAAAAGCAAAGTACTACCTGAAACATGGTTTATCAGCTGAGTTTGTTGGTCCCTTGGTGAGAATAACAACAAGCAACAGGTGTGTAGAAGGGGGGTTGAATACACTTTGTGAGGAAATTGAACAAATCAAATAAAAGTGTTACATAAAGTAAATCAAACCACAATCAATCAAATGCTTTCATTAAGAAAATGATTACAATGCTTTGAATAAGAAGATGATTACAGTAACTATCAAGTGAGCAACTCTTGATATATAACCACTTAATATAAATCTCTCAATCTCTCAAACTTAGCTATCTATAATTAACTTATGATTATAGATACTGACGACTCTCTAAACAGGATTTACACAGATTGATAACTTACCAATATCACAACTAATGTGATTATTCGAACACATGAACAGCTTGGCAATCTGTACATATATCTTGATCACGTTGAACTTACAAACAGTGATTCAAGAATTGTAACACATATGGTGAGGTGAGGTTTTGGCTCTGCAACACTTAGTTGTAATTCTATGTCGTCGTCCCTCTAAACTTATCAGGAGATAAGTATTTATAATCATGTACCTACGGAATCTAACAAACTAAGACTTAGCCTAATTCGCTAACTAACTATCGGATAACACGGAATCTTGAATCTTGAATCTTCTTATCTTGAGTCTTCAATCTTCAATCTTTATTCTGGAATCTTCTTATCCTTGCTGTAGATATAGAGAGATAAAAGATAAATTTAAAACACATTTAAATTATCTTAAACTGACTTCTTTAGTCGGGCTGAGTTACTCAACTTGAAACTCATCAAGCTGAGTTCTTCGAGAACACACTCGAAAACACACTTGGACTAACATGTATATTTATTAACTCATCCTTAGAAGTCCAAAGAGTTAACTAAAACATATTTAGCAACTTCTATTGAGCTGACTCAGTATACACGCTGAGTCGCTCAGCTTGAGACTCATCAAGCTGAAACTCAATATATATATCTTAGGTAACACACACAGTTTATCAAACACATTGATAATCTTACTAAGATATAGTCTAAGCTGATCAAACATATGTACAGCTTACACTCAGCTTATACTCAGTCTGAATCACTATGAGTGTTCCAAGTGACTAAGCTTTATAATTCTGTTTAAGTTATATGTAGAACACATCTTACAAACTTAACTTTGTCTCGTCAAATCTAAACTGATGAGATCATTTTCCCAACAGAGCTTTACATCAAGTTTAATGGGTTGAACACTGCTAGGGAAATATGGGAAGAGATAAAGAAACAAATGGAAGGTACTGAGTCTGGGGTTTGGATAAAGGAGACTACACTAGTGAATGCTTTTGATCACTTCAAGGCTAGAGAGGGTGAAACCCTAATGGAAACATATGGCAGATTTTGTAAACTTCTGAATGATCTGAGAAACCAGAAGCTAGATAATAATTCCGATTTAACCAAGAACACAAGGTTCCTAAACTATTTAGGACCTAAATAGAAAACTCAAGTGGCTATCTATCGACAAATGAATCACAAAGTCTTAAACAAGGTTTCTCATCATATGATCTTTGAAGAGCTTAACCAATACCAGGATGAAATTGGTGTTAGATCTCAGAAAGAAAATTTTGATCCACTTGCATTGGTGGTCAATGAAAAGAAAACCAGAAACTCATCCAAGTCTTACAGGATGAAGCAGATTCAAGAAACTGAGTGTTCCGAATCTGAAGAAGATAATCAGACAGATAATGAGAAAGTAATGCAAGTTGTGGCATATCTGACGAATATGTTACAAAATCAATTTATGAAAAGCAAAACAAACAATCGTCAAAGATTCACTTCTGGGTCTCGCAGACACGATGACAAGTTTCAACAAAGAGATGGGCAGAACTTGGAAAAAAGGTACGAAATAAAAATTCAATCTTCTCGACCAAGAAAGTGCTACAATTGTGGAGGCACTGGGCATGTGATAAAAGATTGTAAGAAACCAAAAGTTAAAGATTCTGAATATTACAAAGCAAAGCTGAATTTAATCAAACAAAGAAACAGTGGCACGGTCTTGTTAGCTGAAGAAGATCAATTCTTATCAGATACTGATGAAAGTGAAGAGGGACTGATATTCATGCACAATTTGTGCTAATGGCTAATGTTGAAGAGTTTGAATTTGTTGTGAGTGATGGGGAAATTTGCTGAAGAATTACCATCAGCTGAAGAAATTCAAAGTGATGATGTGATGAATGCTGCTTCAGACATTGGGTTTATGGAAAAATTTAATGAAACTGATGATGACAGTGAGTATGATAAGGACGAGGCAGAAGCAAGTACATACAGCTCCAGTCCGCTTTCTGCAGAATCTGAGACTACTGCTGACAAGGTATGTTTTGACCAATCTGGTAAGGTTATATCATAACTCTCATCAAACAGGTTTAAACACTTACTGCAAAGAACCAGAAATTGTAGGAACAAAACCTAAATCTTAAAATGAATCAAGCCCTCACATCTGAACAAACATCACTAAACTTGAACTCGAAATTAACTCAACTTCAACAAGTCATTCACGAAAAGGAGAAAGAATTGGTAAATGTTAAACAAGAAACTGCACTTAAGATACATGATTTGATAATGCAAGAAAAGAATAATTTGCAAGAAAAAGTTAAAAAACTGGAAGAAAGTGTAAAGAAGAAAGTCACCACTCGTCACACAATCTTTAAGGATCTTACCCGTTATGTTAAAAACAAATACAAAGGCTTGGGGTATGATGAAAGTGATTTCTTTTCAAAGATCAATTGTACACAATTATATCAAGCGGAAAGAATGAACTTTGGCTGGACTCAAAGAATGACGTTTGTAGGTGAAGAGGAAATTAAAAGAGAGGAAGAGATTAAGCGAAGAACAACAACTAAGTGTCAAGAATTTTTGAATTATGACGAGTTGAATGCATCATACGAAGGTAGTGAAGGAAACAAAATCAAGCCTGTTTTTTCAAAAGAGTACACCATTCCTCAACAATCAGAACATCATGTCAAGTCATTTGCACCTCGCGTGTACATTCCTCATATGAATTACAACGTCGGCAGGAGATCCTCGAAACGCACTGTTTCATGAAGACTATCATGCTTGAGTTGGAGAACCTCATTTTTCATGATGATTTGTCACAAAAACAAAATGAGTCTTCCGCTACACAAATAACTCAAATGAACTCTGAATTTGTGACTCAAATCCAAAATGAAAATGAGAAACAGATAGAAAAGATTAATGATTTTGCTAAACAACTCAAACAAGCAAAAGAAGTAATTTTGAAATCAAAAGATTTTAGTTTGAATATTCAAAATGTTAAAAATAAAATTGACAAAATACTTCAAAAGTCATCAAGTGTGTTTAAAGCAAAGAAAGAGAATGTCTCCGATTGTGCTCATATTCTGATTCCTCAGTTGGTTTCGAATGCCATTGAGAAACAACTACATGAAGAGAAGATTGAAAGGTTATTGAAAGAAGTGGAACTAGATTGGAGTGTCAAGATTCCAACATGTCCAAAAGCATGTCGTGAATTTGTTGCGCATAAATGTAATCAATTTTGTGATCCCAATAGCACACGCGAGAAAGGTTCAACTTCCGGCACTAAGGATTCTTCACAACAATCAAACTTCACAACTAATTCAACTACACATAGTTTTCTTAAATCCAATTCATCTCAGCTTGCTAACAAATCATCTATTTTTGGTTCTAAACCAGGTCACACAAAACAGCAAGTCAATTTAGGAAAATCTGTGAAGCATGAAGACAAGACTGCTGTGAAGAAAGGCTTCAAGTCTGATACAAAGTCTGAGGAGAAGGGGTCAAGAGTGATGAAGAAAAGTTGAAGACCATTGTTGATTTTGCTGATGTTAAAACAAACGCAAAACATAAATCTTTTTGTAATATTCACAAATCATACTTTAATAAAGACTGTCAATCTTATTTTTTGTGGAAACAAAAGTCTGAAATTTCAAAGCCATCAACACCACGATTTGAGACTTTCTGTGTGAGTAATGGATGTGTAGAGGGTCATTGTGTAAATTCTTGTTCTTATCATCAAGAGCGAATGCAGAAATGATTCAAGTCGGTGCCTGGCTGGAAAAATCCAGATGATGATAAGGTATTCACTTGGTTTGTTAATCGTCATGGATACATTATCCATTAGTCGATTCAGAAGAGTAAATTGATAAACTTAAGAAAGTATGCTCATCGAAAGTTGCCAATGTTACCAGGACAATGGGAAGAGCATCTCCAAACGATGCGCGCAGTGGCTGCTTCGGAACGAAAAGAGAAACAACAAACAAAGACAGTTGAGAAGCTTGATCAACAACGAAAGATTTTTCAAAATAAGTCAAAACAGTCCATTTCACAATCAACACCTAATTCATTTTCTTTCAATTCACAACATTCACGTCCAATGAAAAAGGACTCATATGGCTTAAATAAATCAAAATCAAAGCAACATTCTCAATCACTCCATGATAATGTTCGTACTTCAGGACGAAAGAATTGGAAACTACAACAATCATTCCAATCACAACATCCCTACATTAAATCAAAGGTGTCACCAAAATGGGTTCCAAAGAATATTCATACCAAATATTCACCAATAAACAAACCAAAATTTGCATCACCAAATCCACCGCATTCACTGACTAATAAAAAGTGGAAAATTAAAAAAGTTGTATCACCTGAACCTGTGTTTTCTAGTGTACCTGATACTAACATGACTACACCCATTTCACAATGGGTAAAGACATCACCTTTCTTTTCCATGTGCAGAAAAACAATCTTTGGTACATGGATTATGGGTGCTCAAAGCATATGACAGGATATAAGGGTCATCTTAAAGACTTTGTTGGAAGATATTCTGGCAATGTGAAATTTGGGAATGACCAAGTATCGCCTATCTTGAGGCATGGTGTATTAGAAATAGGAAATGTGAAAATTGAAAAAGTTTCATATGTTGAAGGCTTGAGACACAACTTATTTAGCATCGGTCAGTTTTATAATAAAGGGATGGAAGTTCTGTTTAAGAAAAAGTCATGTTCACTTAGGACAGAAGAGGGGAATAAGATACTTGGAGGAAGCAGAAAGTCTAATCTGTACACAATAAACTTGTCTGAGAAAGGATCAGGTTCTTCAGTTTGCTTACTTACTCAAGCTTCTTCAGATCTAAACTGGTCATGGCACTGCAAGTTATCTCACCTCAACTTCAAGAATATTAACAAGTTAGTGAATGGAAACTTGGTCAGAGGTCTACCGAAGCTAAAGTTTGAAAAAGATCATCTCTGCAAGGACTGTGAGTTGGGCAAACTAAATAGAGTACCTCGTAAGGTTAATCAGATTTCAACTACCACAGCTCCATTGCAACTGATACACATGGACCTCTTTGGACCAATGAAGGTGCAGTCAAGGAATGCAAAGCGATATATTCTGGTGATGGTGGATGATTACTCCCGGTATACATGGGTTCGTTTTGTTAGTCACAAGAGTGAAGTACCTAATCAAATTATCTTGTTTCTGACTAAACATAAGACTCAACAAGGGCAACCGGTGAGGACGATTCGTATTGATAATGGAACAGAGTTTAAAAACAGGACTCTTGACTCCTACTTGGAATCTGAAGGAATTACACATCAGTTTTCAGCAGCTTATACTCCAGAGCAAAATGGAGTAGTGGAACGAAAGAACAGAACCTTAGTCGAAGCTGCGCGAACCATGCTGCAATATTCCCAGTTACCACCATCATATTGGGCTGAAGCTGTTAACACCGCATGCTACACTCAAATTCGCTCTTTTATTAATCGTCGCTTTAATAAAACTCCTTACGAGCTGTGTAATGGAGTAGTACCTAATATCAAATACTTTCATGTATTTGATAATAGGTGCTTTGTTCTGAATGAGTCAGACAAACTTTCTAAGTTTGATCCGAAAGCAGACGAAGGAATTTTACTTGGATATTCAACTGATAAAAAGGATTTTCGAGTACTAAATCGGAGAACTAACATGATTGTTGAAAGCATGAATGTTATGTTTGATGATTTAGTAAATTTAAACTCATTGACAGCTAAACCTTCAACTTCAAAAACTACTGTTTTTCAAAAACTACAATTACACAATTCCAACATTCAGAATGAAGATATAAATTTAGATTTTATGTTTGAATTTTTTTTTTTTTAAATGATGACTCCTCTGTTACTGTAAACAGGATTGAACTAGCTCAACAGGAGTCTGTCACGATTACTGAACCGTCAAGTACATCAACTATTTAACCACAAACTGATCCTGAAAGATCTGACTATGAAGGAACTAACAGTCTAATTATTCAACAAAGGCCAAATTCTTCAGTTATTCAGATCTCGCCACACTATGATCAGTTTCATCCTTGTGAGGATAATGTTTATTCTGAAGATGTAAGAGTTGATGATTTCATTCAGGTACGATCCCCCCAACCTGTTTGGCTAAGAAATCACCCTGAGACTCAAGTGATCGGAAGTTTGGATGCCGGTGTCCGAACAAGAGCTGCTACTGCTAATGAATGCCTAAATTCTAGTTTTCTGAGCATGATTGAGCCCACGAGAGTTTCGAAAGAATTAGCTGATCCAGACTGGATAATAGCAATGTAGGAAGAGTTTAATCAATTCGAGAGACTCAAAGTATGGCGATTTGTTCCTAAACCTGAAGGTAAATCCATAGTGGGAACCAAGTGGATTTTTAAGAACAAGAAAGATTCACATGGAATAGTGGTGTGGAATAAAGCAAGGCTAGTGGCTAAGGGGTATAATCAACAAGAAGAAATTGATTATGATAAAACATTTACCCCAGTAGCAAGAATTGATGCTATCAGACTTTTAAGAACTTCAAGGTTTTCCAAATGGACGTCAAGACAGCTTTCCTCAACGGAAAACTCAAAGAAGAAGTATATGTTGGGCAACCTGAAGGCTTTGTCAATCCCAAGAAACCCAATCATGTGTATATATTGTATAAGGCGTTGTACGGTCTCAAACAAGCCCCGAGAGCTTGGTATGACGAACTGTCCGAGTATCTTCTGAACAAGGGATACGTCAAAGGAAAAACTGATACCACCCAATTCAAGAAACAAATGGGAAAGGAATATATCTAAGTACAAATTTATGTAGATGATATTATATTTGGGTCTACTAGTCCTAAATATGGCGATGAATTTGCGAATACCATGAAAGAACGCTTTGAAATGAGCATGATGGAGTAAGTTAATTTTTTCCTCGGATTGCAAATTAAACAACTTCGTCATGGGATTTTTATAAATCAAGCCAGATATATCAAAGATCTACTTAAGAGATTTGATATGTCTGACTGTTCATTAATGAATACACCTATGGCTGTTAAAACAAAACTTTTTGCTGATCCAGATGGAAAAGCAATTGATTTGAAAACTTATCGTGGTATGATCGGTTCCTTGCTATATCTGACAGCAAGTAGGCCTGATATAATGTTTTCTACATGTCTTTGTGCAAGATTTCAGGCTAATCCTAAAGAATCTCATTTATTAGTAGTTAAACGTATTTTCAGATATCTTAAGGGTACTTCAGATCTTGGTCTGTGGTATCCAAGTGATTCGGGATTCAATTTAATAGCCTTTTCTGATGCTGATTATGCAGGATGCATGATTGATAGTAAAAGCACATCTGGAAGTGCACACTTTTTGGGAGACAGACTTGTATGTTGGGTATCAAAGAAGCAGAACTGTGCTTCCACATCTACAGCTGAAGCAGAATACATTGTTACTGCAAGTTGCTGCTCACAAAGTCTCTGGATTAGAACTCATCTTTCAGATTTTGGTCTGACCTATGATCACATTCCATTAATGTGTGACTCTTAGACTGCCATAGTTATCTCATGCAATCCAGTGCATCATTCAAAGATGAAGCATATTGACATTCGGTATCATTTTCTTAAGGATAATGTTGAAAAAGGTTTAATTAAATTAAAATATGTTAATACTGAAAATCAGCTTGCCGATATTTTCACAAAGCCTTTAGATGAAACTCGTTTTAATACTTTGGTGTCAAAATTAGGCATGCTGAATTTAAGTATTTAACATGTTTTTATCTGCTTTACACTGGACTGAACATATATATCATGGTAGGTGTTAGCATGTGTAGGAAAAGATCATGAGTCGAGAGGGAGTTTTACTGCTGATACAAGTCATGAATTACTGATGATCCATGCTTGTCGGGGGAGAAATACAGTAATATAGTGTTTTATTTTCAGAAAATTTAAAAAAATTTCAAAATTTTAAAAATTCAAAAACATTTTAAAATTTTAAAAGTCAAAAAGATTTTGTTTTCTTCAATCTCAAATTAATGCTTGGTTTGAGGGGGAGTTTTTATTTTATATTTTGCCATTCTTTCAAAATCAAAAATAATCAAAAAGTTAAAAGATCAAAGTATCAAATTGTTCCAAGTGTTATTTTGCGTGGTTTTATCTCAAAACCACATGAAAATCTCATTTCGTGTGGATTTCACACAAACCGCATAAAATGTCAATTGGTTCGGTTTTTACCAAACCGCATAACTTTGTGTCCGGTTTTTCACCAATACCGAATGGAGTTGTTCTGTTTTTCAGTCAAAGGTATAAAAACCGAATTTCGTTTGGGTTTTGACTTTTCCATTCGGTTTTCAAAATTCAAATTCTCTCCAACGACGAACGAACTTCGGATTTTCAAAAGGTGTTCAAAATCATTCAAGTTTTTCCGATCTAGAAGCAATTTTCACGATCACCACAGTAATATTCTTATTTCATGATTTGTTTGTGTAGGGTTCGATTTTTTAGATCTAAACTGTAGAAAACCCTAACTGTCGGTGTGAATTTTGGATTTTAGGGCTTTAATTGATAGTTGTTTATGCTATATTGGTTGTCAAAATGCTTAGTTAGGATGAATGCTACATACATCTATTTGTTATTTCGTTAAAACTTGATATCTGTTAAAGATTTGATCTGTGGTTTACGAGTTTTCAGTCGAACGAAAAAGTTGTCAAAAAGACCCTGTTTTTGATGTTATTTGTATGTGTATCAATAAGAAAATGTGTTTCTTTTTTCATACTGGGTATACTCGAAAGTCAGTGTAATGGTCAACAATTTGATTTCTGGAAATTCAATTTTTGAAAGGAATAGAATGTTTTAATCGTACGGTTTTTCACAAAATCACATGAAAAGAATCTTGTTCGGGTTTGTAAACTTTGATTCATTCGATTTTTCTTAAAACCGAATATTTTACAACTTGAACTTCATGCTTAGGAATTTATTCGGTTTTCTTCAAAACCGAGTCTCTGTCGGGTTTTTCAACCACAAAGTGGTATTCGGTTTTCAACCACAAAGTGGTATTCGGTTTATCATTCACAAGGGTTTATACGGTTTTGTTTACAAAGGTTTATTCGGTTTTCTCTAAGTGTCATTCGGTTTTACTGAAAACTACATACACTGTATTCGGTTTTCAATAAAACCGCATGAACACTTAGTAAATTTTGAAATTTTCTCTCAAAAACAAATTTTTTTCTAAAGGGCACAATTGTCTTTCCACTTTATACTCTAAATGTTTGATAATTAATCTTGGGTATTCTTGTTGTATATGCAGATGGCTAACCCTGGAAACCCTTTTGTGCCTTCCCATCTTTTGTTTAACCCACACAATTACCTACCCGTTATTATAAACAACAATTACTATGATCCTGTTGAAACTACCACACAATTCCCAATCATTGGAGAACTAAGTGAAACCCATCCTTTAAGACACCTATTCACATACAACCCCATAGCTGATAATGATGGACCACATGTTCCTGAAGTGTATGTTCAAAAATTGTGGCACACTATGACAAACACTATAAGTGATGAAGGATAAAAGATGATATCTAGCACAATTGAACAATTTGAGTTTTCCTTTGACTATAATCAATTGAGGAGAACGTTGAGACTTCCTTCAAAGACAAACACCTATGCTCATAAGGATGTCTATGATCCTATTCCAGATGACAAAAGCATGTTTTCTCATATAAAAGAGTTGGGGTACAATGGAGAATTGAACAAGATGTCTGAGTTTAAGAGGGAAAATATGGTTCCCATGTGAAAAACTTTATATTCTATCTTCACAAGATGTCTTACAAGTATTTCAAAGGGGATTGATACGGGAAGCTTAAATGCTTTTAAAATTCTGGTGGGAATGGCTAAACATTGGCATCTAGATTATGCACTTATAATTTTTCTTGATTTTCAAAAAGTTGTACACTAAAAGCAAATTCCGAAACAAGCAAAGAAATTCTTACCATATCCTAGATTTCTTTCCATGATTGCACAGCAAATGATGCTCAAATATCCTTTTGAAATATCAAGAACGAATGCAGATCCAGTGCCCACAATCTATGCAATGAAAAAGTTATACAAGATTGAGCCTATGGCACATGTTGAGGCTTATGTGATGCCAGCTGAGCTTATAATGATGATGGACTTAGATGATCCAATAGTACAAGCATATGTGAGTGATAATGAGATAGTTCATCCGGAATAGCAAGAACCTGCTGATCCTACCCAAAGAGCTGTAGATCCTGAGAGTTTAGAAACTAGGAGTCAGTCTTCAATGGGTGAAACTGACAGGGGAGAGTCGAGTGAAAATTCTGAGAGGGGAAGTGAAGTGGATGTCGGTGATATGAATGTAGAAGAGGGAGATGAGGATGATGATATGCCTTTAGGAAAGTTTATTTCTAAGCCTCAATCTCAATCACAATCATAGGGGACACCAGATCTAGCAATAGATATGAATCTTGAAACAATGATATTAACTCCACGAACTCTGAAGGTTCTTGTACTTAACCAACCAATGGAGACTCCAAAACAAGCTACTGAATCAGTGTATTCTCATGATGACATGTTTGATATTGATGATATAGATACCGGTTGCTCTTTATGATAACATTTTCACGACTACAAAGGATTCAGTAGATGAAGCTGAGAGGTTAAAAGAAATAGAGAGTGAGGGTGTGAGAAAAGAAAATGAGAGTGCTGAGAGTTTACCAGCCATAAAAATCCGAAAAGCCACGCACACTATCGGGTCTGACACTGTCATTCCTGATATTGAAAAAGACTCTATCACCCCAGCAGAGCTTGCACAAACCCCACCTAGCCACTTAGTTTCCTCTCAAAAGGAAATTTTTTCACTTAAACACGGGGATTTAACACATGATCTACCAAAGTCTCCTTTTGAGATAGTAGGTATTGAAAAACGAACCAGTCCTCCCCAGGTTTCCGACGTTCACTGGTCTATGCACATTAATGACACTTTCATTTCTATACACAGTGACACGTTCGAAGCACCATCTAGTGTTCTCTTAAAATAACCTAGCGGACTATCTATATAAGTCATTGTTCATAGTGATCTTCAAGGATTAGATGGAAATCCCGCCACAGTCAACACTGCTGTAAACGTGGGTGGCACTTCATCTGAAGGATTTGTTTCTTTAGGTGCTGCTATCTTAACGGGTAATCCAAGTGATCTCGGATCTGTTACACTATCTCAGGTTGCTAAGAAATTTGCTTCCAAGGCGTCTTCTAACTGCTCTTTCTGAGGTACAATCAAAGATGGATAAGATGCACAAGGAAGTTAACTTCAAGTTTGATGATGTCAACTTAAAGTTTGAAGCTGTCAACTCCAGACTTGATCAGATTACAAAGGAAAATGCATCTATTAGTGACAAGTTGGATCGTCTTCTAGCTAATCAAGGGCCTGAGTTATCGGTGGAGGATCTGAAAACTCAATTATACTTAAAGTTGATGGCCACGCCAGACAACAATCAGGAGGATGTTGTTATTGAAGAGGAAGCTGATCTTAATGCAGCTCTGATTGCTTCTCTGGATACTTGTAAAGTGCAAGCTCAGTGTACAAAGAGAAAGCATGATGATCACGATCAAGATCAAGACCGTCATGAGGGGGAGAACATGGATATAGTACCAATTAAGTCTGTCTTGTCTAAGATACCAGCTGCATCTTCTCAAGTTCAACAGCAACCACCACAGAAGAAAAGCAGGGGTAGAGGAAAAGGGAAAGGCAAGCAGCTTCAACTGATTGATGAATTTGATATGGATCAACAGATTGAAGATACTTTTGAGTTTCTAACTGGTGCTGAATCAGGATTTGATATATATGGATCTTTTGATGATGATGATTCACAGCTGACTATTCAACAACAAGTTGCGAAGATAAAAGAAAGCAAAGGATGTCAACACCAAGGGTTGAAAAGCCTGAGGTTGAGCAGATACCAACTCCTATAATTTCTGAGCGACTGAACATTGAAAGTGTGTTAATAATTAACTGAGAAGTAGCAGAACTATTTCCACCATCTCCGGGTAAATTCAGAAAAATAGCAAGAGATTTGATCAGAGATCAAGAAAAACAGAAAAGAGTCAGAAAATTGAAAAGGGGTATTGAATGGAAAGTACCTGAAGGTTATAATCCTGATCCTATCTCTACAGCTACTTAAAGAGATGTAAGAAAAAGAGTTGTCTTAACTACAGAAGCTCTGAACAAGGGGGAAAGAAATTGGAGGTATCAAGATGTGGCTGTTGCATTTCTTGAGGAAAAGATATCTGAGATCTACACTGATAAGTTAGAGCAAATGCTACCTATTGATTTGTTGGGAGTTACAGATGTTTTAGACGCAGGACGCAGATTAATAATGAACTGGCATGGAAAGTCAAAGAATGAAATGGAATCAAAATTTCCAGTTTCACGAGTTAATTGTTCATTTGGTAAGATTATGAATGTCATTTGGGTATACTTCAGAAAACCTATAGTTTTAGTCAGGTTAACTTAAATCACTTGATTCTGGATTATGTATAGTACATGGCAGATATGCTTGAACCTAGAATAGAAAAATCTCGTGCAAACAGATAAGGGTATCAAATATTGCAAGAGTTCATGAGACAAAGGATTAGAGTTGCAGAAATAACTGATCTTCAACTGGGTGCAGAGGCTGATAAAGAAAAGATAAATGTTCTCAAGCCAAACACTTATCATTCAAAATTAGATCAACTAGAACTCTATCAAACAGTGTGGAAAGATGATGAAGATGGAGGTGAAAAAAATGATGGTAGAGTACTATTCAACAGCAAGAAAGAAATGTTCTTCCTAAGGCTGAATGAGCTTAATGCATATTCTGATGGATCTCTCAGAATTTGGTTAATCAAAATCAGGAAACTCGGTCTTAGCCTTAAATATGACTTTGATCAGTCTACCAAAGTTAGCTTGACGGAAGTGATGGAATTAATTAAATCGAAAATTTATGAGAGGGCAACAATAAGAAGATGGCAAAGAATTCTTGGAGAAAGAAATCTCGACTAGATTCAAACAAGGGGGAGATTGTTAGATCTAAATATGTGTTTGAGATCTAGTAAGTATTTTGAGTTTAATAGTCACACATATGCCATAGAATCTTTGTATTATTCACGGGTATATATATGGTGACCTTAGCTTTTGTAATGTAACCTTTGCATATTTCAAGTAATCAAACACACACTTAAAGGTGTATTTGCATATGCTCTTTACTTGATTCTCACTTGTACTCATTGTTATACCATACAAAAGGGAACAGGGGTATGAGTGTGCAGATATTCGAGTCATCAGCTATCGGATACACAGAAGCTGAACTTCTGAGCAACCATTTTGAACAAAAACATAAAGGTAGATATGCATGGGATAATCACCATTCTGTGTTCAACCACTGTGGTAAAAGAAAATTATATGTCTACATAGCAACAAAAAGTGATATAGATGACTACAATCAGTATTCTCATGGTTTGAATCTTTTTCTCTTTCTTTTTGTTCTCAATATTTCAAAACTGCATTTGACTTGTCTAGTATGTTTATGTACAGAAATCAAAGTTTAAATTTGAAATGGTTTCTTACCAAGAAAAGGTTATTGTACAATAGACGAACGAAGAAGACCAGCAGTTCTTTAAAGATCAACTTAAGTTCATCCAAGATGAAAGGAAAGCTTGCTTTGATAATATGCAGCAGGAAGAACTCAGGAGGGTCGAACAATCTTTCTCTGTAGTGGATCATCAGAAGAGGTAATCATAATATGAACTTCTTTTTAACATATATTCTTTATATTATAAATCATTCTAATGTTAAAATGCTCATTACAATGAAGACGGAAAAAATTCTATAAGTCGATTCTTGATTGTGGTCGAAATATATCATTTGTGCCAACTATTTTGATTTATATATGCAGTTAGGAGAAGCTTGAAGAAATGAAAGAATTTAAGGAAGAAAGGGAAAACTTGAAGCACATGTATTGGAAGAAAAGTAACACGTGTATTGGTGAATCCTATGGACAGTGCAAGGGACTTAAAGAAGTTGTTAAAGACAAGGAAATCATGTGCCACCGATTGTTATCATCATGAAAACACAACTTGAGCAAGATGAAAACAAAAAGATAAATAACTAAATCACTAGACTTGTTAAGGGATAAACATATTATGTTTGTTTTCTGTCATGAATAAAAAAAACTTTATTTTTTAGTGGTTTGGCATGGGAAACCCGGAACTGCTTATCTACTATAGGTCATATGTAGCAGTGAAAGCTCGGCATTTTTATGGGCCAAAAGGGCATAGGGGTATGAAAGTGCTGATATTCGAGTCATCAGCTGTCAGATACACAGAAGCTGAACGTCTGAGCAAGCATTTTGAACAAGAAGTAAATATGTGTGGGATTATCACCATTCTTTGTTCAACCACTGTGGTAAAAGACAATTATATGGCTACATGGAAACAAAAAGTGATATGGATGTGTTCAATCAGTATTCTCATGGTTTGAATCTTTCTCTCTTTCTTTTTGTTCTCAATATTTCAAAAATGCATTTGACTGGTCTAGTATGTTTATGTACGGAAATCAAAATTCAAATTTGAAATGGTTTCTTACCAAGAAAAGGTTATTGTACAATTGACGAACAAAGAAGACCAGCAGTTCTTTAAAGATCGACTTAAGTTAATCCAAGAAGAAATGAAAGCGTGCTTTGATAATATGAAGCAGGAAGAACTCAGGAGGGTTGAACAATCTTTCTCTACAATGGATCATGAGAAAAGGTAATCGTAATATGAACTTATTTTCATCATATGTCCTTAATATTATTAATTATTATAATGTTAAAATGCTCATCACGATGAAGACGGAAAAAATTCTATAAGTCGATTCTTGATAGGGGTCGAAATATATCATTCGTGCCAAGTATGTTGATTTATATATGCAGGTAGGAGAAGCTTGAAGAAATGAAAGAATTTAAGGAAGAAAGGGGAACTTGAAGCACATGTATTGGAAGAAAAGTAACACGTGTATTGGTGAATCCTATGGATAGTGGAACGGACTTAAAGAAGTTGTTAAAGACAAGGAAATCGTGTGCCACCGATGGTTATCATCATGAATACACAATTTTAGCAAGATTAAAACAAAAAGATAAATAACTAAATCACTAGTCTTGTTAAGGGATAAACATATTATGTTTGTTTTCTGTCATGAATAGAAAAAGGAAATTTATTTTCAGTGGTTTGACATGGGAAACTTGGAGCTTCTTAACTACTTTATGTCATATGAAGCAGTGAAAGCTCGGCATTCTTTTAGGCCAAAAGGGCACAGGGGTATGAGTGTGCAGATATTTGAGTCATCAGCTGTCGGATACACACAAGCTGAACGTCTGAGCAAGCATTTTGAAAAATAAGGTAAAGGTGATATGCGTGGGACAATCACCATGCTTTGTTCAACCACTGTGGTAAAAGACAATTATATGGCTACATGGCAACAAAAAGTGATATGGATGTCTTCATTTAAATATTCTAACTGTTTGAATCTTTCTCTCTTTCTTTTTGTTCTCAATATTTTGAAACTTCATTTGTCTTGTCTAGTATGTTTATGTACGGAAATCAAAGTTAAAATTTGAAATGGTTTCTTACCAAGAAAAGGTTATTATACAATTGACGAACGAAGAAGAATAGCAGTTCTTTAAAGATCAACTTAAGTTAATCCAAGATGAAAGGAAAGCTTTCTTCGATAATATGCGGCAGGAAGAACTCAGGAGGGTCGAAAAATCTTTCTCTACAGTGGATCATCAGAAGAGGTAATCATAATATGAACTTCTTTTTATCCTATATCCTTAATATTATTAATCATTCTAACGTTAAAATGCTCATTACGATGAAGACAAAAAAAATCTCTAAGTCGATTCTTGATAGGGGTCGAAATATATCATTTGTATCAAGTATGTTGATTTATATATGCAGGTAGGAGAAGCTTGAAGAAATGAAAGAATTTAAGGAAGAAAAGGAGAACTTGATGCACATGTATTGGAAGAAAATTAACACATGTATTGGTAAATCCTATGGACAGTGGAAGGGACTTAATAAAGTTGTTAAACACAAGTAAATCGTGTGCTACCTATGGTTATCATCATGAATACACAACTTGAACAAGATGAAAACAAAAGGATAAATAACTAAATCACTAGTCTTGTTAAGGAATAAACATAATATGTTTGTATTCTGTCATGAAAATAGAACACGAACTTTATTTTCAGTGGTTTGGCATGGGAAACCCGAAACTTCTTAACTACTTTTGGTCATATGAAGCAGTGAAAGCTCGTCATTTTTATAGGCTAAAAGGGTACAGGGGTATGAGTGTGCTGATATTCGAGTCATCAAATGTCGGATACACAGAAGCTAAACGTCTAAGCAAGCATTTTGAAGAAGAAGGTAAAGGTAGTTATGCGTGGCTCAATCACCGTGCTTAGTTCAACCACTGTGGTAAAAGACAATTATATGGCTACATGGCAACAAAAAGTGATATGGATGTTTTCAATCAGTATTCTAATGGTTTGAATCTTTCTCCCTTTCTGTAATCTCAATATATTGACACTGCATTTGGCTTGTATATTTTGTTTATGTACGGAAATCATAGTTGAAATTTGAAATGGTTTCTTACCAAGAAAAGGTTATTGTACAATTGGTGAACGAAGAAGACCAGCAATTCTTTAAAGATCAACTTAAGTTTATCCAAGATGAAAAGAAAGCATGCTTTGATAATATGCATCAGAAAGAACTCAGGATGGTTGAACAATCTTTCTCTGCAGTGGATCATCAAAAAACGTAATCATAATATGAACTTATTTTTATCATATATCCTTAATGTTATCAATCATCCTTATGTTAAAATGCTCATCACGATGAAGACGAAAAAAATCTATAAGTCGATTCTTGATAGGGGTCGAAATATATCATTCGTGCCAAGTATGTTGATTTATATATGTAGGTAGGAGAAGCTTGAAGAAATGAAGGAATTTACGGAAGAAAGGGAGAACTTGAAGCACATATATTGGAAGAAAAGTAACACGTGTATTGGTGAATACTATGGACAGTGGAAGGGACTTAAAAAAGTTATTAAAGACAAAGAAATCGTGTGGCCACCGATGGTTATCATCATAAATACACAACTTGAGCAAGACGAAAACAAAAGGATAAATAACTAAATCACTTGTCTTGTTAAAGGATAAACATATTATGTTTGTTTTCTGTCATGAATGGAAAAAGGAACTTTATTTTTAGTGGTTTGGCATGGGAAACCCGGAACTTCTTAACTACTATAGGTCATATGAAGCAGTGTAACCTCGACATTCTTATGGGCCAAAAGGGCACACGGGTATGAGTGTGCTTATATGCGATTCATCAGCTGACGGATACACAGAAGCTGAACATCTTAGCAAGCATTTTGAACAAGAAAGTAAAGGTAGATATGCGTGGGACAACCATCGTCCTTTGTTCTACCACTGTGGTAAAAGACAAATATACGGCTATATGGCAACAAAAAGTGATATGGATGTCTTCAATCAGTATTCTCATGGTTTGAATCTTTCTCTCTTTCTTTTTATTCTCAATATTTCGAAAGTGCATTTGACTTGTCTAGTATGTTTATATACGGAAATCAAAGTTGAAATTTGAAATGGTTTCTTACCAAAAAAAGGTTATTGTACAATTGAAGAACGAAGAAGACTAGCAGTTCTTTAAAGATCAACCAAAATTAATCAAAGATGAAAGGAAAGCTTGCTTTGATAATATGCAGCAGGAAGAACTCAGGAGGGTTGAACAATCTTTCTCTGCAGTGGATCATCAGAAAAGGTAATCATAATATGAAATTATTTTTTTCATATATGCTTAATATTATCAATCATTCTAATGTTAAAATGCTCATCACGATGAAGACAGAAAAATTCTATAATTCAATTCTTGATAGGGGTCAAAATATATCATTTGTGCCAAGTATATTGATTTATATATTCAGGTAGCAAAGCTTGAAGAAATGAAAGAATTTAAGGAAGAAAGGGAGAACTTGAAGCACATGTATTGAAAGAAAAGTAACACATATATTGGTGAATTCTATGGACAGCGGAAGGGACTTAAAGAAGTTGTTAAAGACAAGGAAATCATGTGCCACCGATGGTTATCATCATAAATACACAACTTGAGCAAGATGAAAACAAAACGATAAATAACTAAATTACTATTCTTGTTAAGGGATAAACATATTATATTCTTGTTAAGGGATAAATTAGTATTCTTGAAAACAAAACGATAAATAATAAATGAATAAAGGAACTTTATTTTCAGTGATTTGGCATGGGAAACCCAGAACTTCTTAACTAGTTTAGGTCATATGAAGTAGTGAAATCTCGGCATTATTATGGGCCAAAAGGTCACAGGGGTATGAGTGTGCTGATATTCGAGTCATCAGTTGTCGGATACACACAAGCTGAACGTCTGAGCAAGCATTTTGAACAAGAAGGTGACGGTAGATATGCATGGGACAATCACGTGCTTTGCTCAACCACTATGGTAAAATACAATTATATGGCTATATGGCAACAAAAAGTGATATGGATGACTTCAATTAGTATTTTCATGGTTTGTATCTTTCTATATTTCTTTTTATTCTCAATATTTCGAAACTGCATTTGACTTTGCTAGTATGTTTATGTACGGAAATTAAAGTTGAAATTTGAAATGGTTTCTTAGCAAGAAAAGGTTATTGTACAATTGACGAACGAAGAAGACCAGCAGTTCTTTAAAGATCAACTAAAGTTAATCCAAGATGAAAGGGAAGCTTGCTCTGATAATATGCAGCAGGAAGAACTAAGGAGGGTTGAACAATCTATCTCTGCAGTGGATCATCAGAAAAGGTAATCATAATATGAACTTATTTTTACCATATATCCTTAATATTATCAATCATTCTAATGTTAAAATGCTCATCACGATGAAGACGGAAAAATTCTATAATTCGATTCTTGATTGGGGTCAAAATATATCATTTGTGTCAAGTATGTTGATTTATATATGCAGGTAGCAAAGCTTGAAGAAATGAAAGAATTTAAGGAAGAAAGGGAGAACTTGAAGCACATGTATTAGAAGAAAAGTAACACGTGTATTGGTGAATCCTATGGACAGTGGAAGTGACATAAAGAAGTTGTTAAAGACAAGGAAATCGTGTGCCACTGATGGTTATCATCATGAATACACAACTTGAGCAAGATGAAAACAAAACGATAAATAACTAAATTACTATTCTTGTTAAGGGATAAACATATTATGTTTGTTTTCTGTAATAAATGAATAAAGGAACTTTGTTTTCAGTTGGTTGGTATGGGATATCCGGAACTTCTTAACTACTTTAGGTCATATGAAGCAGTAAAAACTCGGCATTTTTAAGGGCACAAGGATATGAGTGTGCTAACATTCGAGTCATCAGCTATCGGATACACAGAAGTTGAACGTCTGAGCAAGCATTTTGAAAAAGAATGTAAAGGTAGATATGCGTGGGACAATCACCGTGCTTTGTTCAACCATTGTGGTAAAAGAAAATTATATAGTACATGGCAACAAAAAGTGATATGGATGTCTTCTATCAGTAATCTCATGGTTTTTATCTTTCTCTCTATCTTTTTGTTCTCAATATTTCGAAACTACATTTGACTTGTCTACTATGTTTATGTATGGAAATCAAAGTTGAAATTTGAAATGGTTTCTTACCAAGAAAAGGTTATTGTACAATTAAAGAACGAAGAAGACTAGCAGTTCCTTAAAGATCAACTTAAGTTAATCCAAGAGAAAAGGAAAGCTTGCTTTGATAATATACAGCAGGAAGAACTTCTTTTTATCATATATCCTTAATATTATCAATCATTCTAATGTTAAAATGCTCATTACGATGAAGACGGATAAAAAATCCCTAAGTCGATTCTTGATAGAGGTCGAAATATATCATTTGTGCCAAGTATGTTGATTTATGTATGCAGGTAGGAGAAGCTTGGAGAAATGAAAGAATTTAAGGAAGAAAGGGAGAATTTGAAGCACATGTATTGGAAGAAAAGTAACACGTGTATTGGTGAATCCTATGGACAGTGGAATGGACTTAAAGAAGTTGCAAAAGACAAGGAAATCGTATGCCACCAATGGTTCTCATCATGAATACACAACTTGAGCAAGATGAAAACAAAACGATAAATAACTAAATCACTATTCTTGTTAAGGGATAAACATATTATGTTTGTTTTCTGTAATAAATGAATAAAGGAACTTTAGTTTCAGTGGTTTGGCATGGGAAACCTGGAACTTCTTAACTACTTTAGGTCATATGAAGAAGTGAAAGCTCGGCATTTTTATGGGCCAAAAGGTCACAGGGTTATGAGTGTGATGATATTCGAGTCATCAGTTGTCGGATACATAGAAGCTGAACGTCTGAGCAAGCAATTTGAACAAGAAGGTAACGGTAGATATGTGTGGCACAATCACCGTGCTTAGTTCAACCACTGTGGTAAAAGACAATTAATGGCTACATGGCTACAAAAAGTGATATTGCTGTCTTCAATCAGTATTCTCATGGTTTGAATCTTTCTCCCTTTCTTTTTATTCTCAATATTTCAAAACTACATTTGACTTGTCTACTATGTTTATGTACGCTAATCAAAGTTGAAATTTGAAATTGTTTCTTACCAAGAAAAGGTTATTGTCCAATTGACAAACTAAGAAGCCCATCAGTTCTTTAAAGATCAACTTAAGTTAATCCAAGATGAAAGGAAAGCTTGCTTTGATAATATGCAGCTGGAAGAACTCAGGAGGGTTACAATCTTTCTCTGTAGTGGATAATTAGAAGAGGTAATCATAATATGAACTTCTTTTTATCATATACCTTAATATTATCAATCATTCTAATGTTAAAATGCTCATCAAGATGATGACGGAAAAATTCTATACGTCGATTCTTGATAGGGGTCGAAATATTTCATTTTTGCCAACTATGTTGATTTATATATGCAGGTAGGAAAAGCTTGAAGAAATGAAAGAATTCAAGAAGAAAGGGAGAACTTGAAGCACATATATTGGAAGAATAGTAACACGTGTATTGGAGAATACTATCGACAGTGAAAGGGACTTAAAGAAGTTGTTAAAGACAAGGAAATCGTGTGCCTCCGATGGTTATCATCATTAATACACAACTTGAACAAGACGAAAACAAAAAGGGAAATAACTAAATCACTAGTCTTGTTAAGGGTTAAACATATTATGTTTGTTTTGTGTCATGAATGAAAAAAAGGAACTTTATTTTCAGCGGTTTGGCATGGGAAACCCTGAGCTTCTTATCTACTTTAGGTCATATGAAGCAGTGAAAGCTCGTCATTCTTATGGGCCAAAATGGCATAGGGGTTTGAGTGTGCTGATATTCGAGTCATCAGCTGTCGGACATAAAGAAGCAAAACGTCTGAGCAAGCATTTTGGACAAAAAAGTAACGGTAGATATGCGTGGGATAATCACCGTGCTTTGTTCAACCACTGTAATAAAAGATAATTATATGGCTACATGACAAGAAAAATTGATATGGATGTCCTAAATCAGTATTCTCATGGTTTGAATCTTTCTCTCTTTCTTTTTGTTCTCAATATTTCGAAACTGTATTTGACTTGTCTAATATGTTTATGTACGGATATCAAAGTTGAAATATGAAATGGTTATATTATCAAGAAAAGGTTATTGTACAATTGACGAACGAAGAAGACCAGCAATTCTTTAAAGATCAATTTAAGTTAATCCAAGATAAAAGGAAAGCTTGCTTTGATAATATGCAGTAGGAAGAACTCAGGAGGGCTGAACAATCTTTCTCTAGCAGTGGATCATCAGAAGAGGTAATCATAATATGAACTTATTTTTATCATATATCTTTAATATTACAATCATTCTAATGTTAAAATGCTCATTACGATGAAGACAAAAAAATTCTATAAGTCGATTCTTGATAGGGGTCGATATATATCATTTTTGCCAAGTATGTTGATTTATATATGCAGGTAGGAGAAGCTTGAAGAAATGAAAGAATTTAAGGAAGAAAGGGAGAACTTGAAGCACATGTATTGGAAGAAAAGTAACACGTGTATTGGTGAATACAATGGACAGTGGAAGAGACTTAAAGAAGTTGCTAAAGATAACGAAATCGTATGCCACCAATGGTTCTCATCATGAATACACAACTTGAGCAAGATGAAAACAAAACGATAAATAACTACATCACTATTCTTGTTAAGGGATAAACATATTATGTTTGTTTTCTGTAATAAATGAATAAAGGAACTTTAGTTTCAGTGGTTTGGCATGGGAAACCCGGAACTTCTTAACTACTTTAGGTCATATGAAGCAGTGAAAGCTCGGCATTTTTATAGGCTAAAAGGTCACAAGGGTATGAGTGTGATGATATTCGAGTCATCAGTTGTCGGATACATAGAAGTTGAACATCTGAGCAAGCATTTTGAACAAGAAGGTAACGGTAGATATGTGTGGGACAATCACCGTGCTTTGTTCAACCACTGTGGTAAAAGACAATTATATGGCTACATGGCTAAAAAAAGTGATATTGCTGTCTTCAATCAGTATTCTCATGGTTTGAATCTCTCTCTCTTTCTTTTTATTCTCAATATTTCAAAACTGCATTTGACTTGTCTAGTATGTTTATGTACGCTAATCAAAGTTGAAATTTGAAATGGTTTCGTACCAAGAAAAGGTTATTGTCCAATTGACAAACAAAGAAGCCCATCATTTCTTTAAAGATCAACTTAAGTTAATCCAAGATGAAAGGAAAGCCTGCTTTGATAATATGCAGCAGGAAGAGCTCAGGAGGGTTGAACAATCCTTCTCTGTAGTGGATAATTAGAAGAGGTAATCATAATATGAACTTCTTTTTATCATATATCCTTAATATTATCAATCATTCTAATGTTAAAATGCTCATCAAGATGATGACGGAAAAATTCTATAGGTCGATTCTTGATAGGGGTCGAAATATATCATTTTTGCCAAGTATGTTGATTTATATATGCAGGTAGGAGAAGCTTGAAGAAATGAAAGAATTTAAGGAAGAAAGGGAGAACTTGAAGCACATATATTGGAAGAATAGTAACACGTGTATTGGTGAATACTATCGACAGTGAAAGGGACTTAAAGAAGTTGTTAAAGACAAGGAAATCGTGTGCCACCGATGGTTATCATCATTAATACACAACTTGAACAAGACGAAAACAAAAAGGGAAATAACTAAATAACTAGTCTTGTTAAGGGATAAACATATTATGTTTTTTTTGTGTCATGAATGAAAAAAAGGAACTTTATTTTCAGCGGTTTGGCATGGGAAACCCTAAGCTTCTTAACTACTTTAGGTCTTATGAAGGAGTGAAAGCTCGTCATTCTTATGGTCCAAAAGGGCACAGGGGTTTGAGTGTGCTGATATTCGAGTCATCAGCTATCGGATACACATAAGCAAAACGTCTGAGCAAGCATTTTGGACAAGAAAGTAACGGTAGATATGCGTGGGATAATCACCGTGCTTTGTTCAACCACTGTAATATAAGATAATTATATGGCTACATGACAAGAAAAAGTGATATGGATGTCCTAAATCAGTATTCTCATGGTTTGAATCTTTCTCTCTTTCTTTTTTTTCTCAATATTTCGAAACTGTATTTGACTTGTCTAATATGTTTATGTACGGAAATCAAAGTTGAAATATGAGATGGTTATATTATCAAGAAAAGGTTATTCTACAATTGACGAACGAAGAAGACCAGCAATTCTTTAAAGATCAATTTAAGTTAATCCAAAATAAAAGGAAAGCTTGCTTTGATAATATGAAGTAGTAAGAACACAGGAGGGCTGAACAATCTTTCTCTGCAGTGGATCATCAGAAGTGTCAGGATCGGATATAGAATATATCAAATAACAAGAACTAACTTTTGAATAACAAATCAGAGTTGAATAAAAAGTTAATCTTTACCTATGATCACAATTAACTAAGAAGTTGCGGAATCACACTTAATTGATTAAAGAAGGTTTTGAACACAAAGCAATTCAATCAAACAGTAGTTTTATTGATCAACCAGAATGATTACAATAGCAAACTTCACCCCCAATCTAACTTATTATGTTAGACGAAGAACACAGATTGTTCTTAGGTTTCAACGAGAAACTTAGAGGTTTAGCACTATTCTGAAAGCAAATTACAATTTTAAGAATGAATGCAAAAACTTAATCAATGAGTACGTACATATTATAAATTCTAATCTAGCATTTATATACTCCTTGATCTTCCTTGAATTGCTGACAGTTAGGTAATCTTCTATCTTCTGAGATAATCTTGATGATCTTTCAAATATTTCGGGATATCTTCAAAGATAGGGTTTTCCATATTTAGCACAACCGAAACTGTTTATTGGATGCAACAGTTCTGGTTCTTCTAACAGTCTTCGGCTTCAAGGTCTCCAAATAGTTGTAGAAGTTTGAACTAACAGTTCTGAACTTTGTACTAACAGCTTTGAAGTTCACAGCAACTGTTGGTTACAACTGTTTTCACAATCTTCACTAACAGTCTTAACAGGTTTGATTTTTTGCATGTATAACAGTTTCAATGACTTAGCCAATTTCCCAACAATCTCCCCCTAACTTAAAGTATTGAACAATACAATTAAGTTGTTTGTTTTAAGGGTTCAATCATAGACAAATTAACATAAGTAAAGAACATATTTATCATTTCATGCAAAATCAAGTTGTTACAATAAAAAATTCAAGAGATAGAAAAATTACATTTTCTTTGACTGTATAAGCTCCAATCTCTTCTTCAATCTCTTCATCAGATCTTCCTTCACTTGTGCAGGGCCATAAAACCTTGCTTTCAACATATACATTAGCTTTGGTTTACTGTGCTCGATGAACTCAAGATCAAACCACTGAGTTTGAGCATTTCCCATCACCATGTGATACACCTTTGATCTTTCATATACTTTCACAATAATGATTGGAAATCTTTCATCACTTATCAACATGGGCATCACTCCCAGTGGATTACATATACTAGATAAGTGCATCATCAAGACTTTTATTTCAACCTCAGCTGCCCCTCCATAGTGACTTACTCCATATGCATACATCTCCTATATGTCTCTCCTTGTCACACAATCCATCATATGTAAGAAACTGGAATAACTTTCAATTGGTTGCAGTTCCCTGACAATAGTAAATCCTTGCTTTCCAGTCTCTACCCTCAAAAATTCAAATCTCCACTCAGTAATGTGGGATTTTTGACCAAGCTGCTCTTTTTCTAATTTTTCAATTCTTTCTGCAATCTCCACACTTAGTCTGTCTTGAAGAATGGTTTGAACCTTTTCAGCTTTAGCTTTTTCTTCAGACTTTTGGAATGTTTGGGGCTTTTGAACTGTTTGGGGCTTTTGAACTGTTTGGGGTTTTTGGAATGTTTGGGGCTTTTTCTTTTCAACTGGCTTTTTCTTTTCAACTACTGGCTTGGGAGGTGGAACTGTTTTCTTCTTTACAACTCTTTTTCTTTTTACTCCCTTACCAGCCTTCTTCTCCCTTTCTTCTTCATTCAACTCTTGTGTAAATTCAGCAGCTAGTTGTTGAGCTAGATCATGATCTTTCTTTTCTTGCTGTACAAGCTCAGCATTCAACCTTTGTGCTAATTCCCTATCATGCTTTTCTTGTTGTTCTTTTGTGAGCTTGAGCTTGGGAATATCAACCACCACTTCCTTTCCCTTACCTAGCACAGGGGGCATCCTTTCATCTTTCTTTCCTTCAATAATTTCAATGCCTTTAAACCCTGGCTTAGGTGCAAGTGGTTTCAGCTTTGACACTTTTCCATCCAACCATCCATCATCAATCTTTTGTGCCATCTTGAATGTGCTGATATTCAGAGTTTGAGCACCTATTTCAATCAAATGATTTTGTTTAACTTTAGACCATGTTTTAAAAACCTCGGTTGTTGGATAGTCTCCTGTCATGATCATCTTGTTAATCAACACTCTATCCACAGCTGACAACCTTTCTTCTTCTTCTTCCACTTGTTGAACACTTGCAACTGTTTTTTCAATTGGTGCAACTGTTGTGCTTTCAGCTGCAACTGTTTGTGTACTAGATGCAACTGTTAGTTCAACTGGTGCAACTGTTTCAGCAACTGTTTTTGGCTTTAAAGATTTCTCCCCCTTATTGATTGGAACTGTTTGAGAGGAGGGTCTGGCACGAGTAGAAGATTTTTTGGAGCATTTGATCATGTGCGTGAAGGACATCAGTAGCCTTCTTCAAAGAAGCTGACAAAAATTTGATTTGTTGATCCTGCTTGAGAATTAGCTCATTATGCTTTGTCAGAAGCTTGTCATATTGGAAATTCCACTTTTTGAGATAGAGGAAAGCAGCAACAAATGGTACAAGATCAGGATTCGTTAATGCTTTAAGTTTCATACTTGCCTCAATGTCAGCCAGTGTTGCCACTGTGAACATATCATCGGCAGATAGAACTGGTGGTTCACTTCTAGAAGATCCCTCACCAGTACCCCTCTGTTCTTGGTACTGGGGATTTCCAGAAACTGTTTGACCAGCCTCTGTTGCCGTGGCTGAGGTCTTAGTTATGTTAACCCTGTCATGTTCATCCCTTGCGGATAAAACAGTAGTGTCAGCCTCAAAAACCACATGATCACCCTCTAATGGAGTGATCACCTCCTCATTGTGCCTGGGAGACAGCACGAATGGTTCCCTTTCGATATTATGCATAGGTGAATACACCTGTGCAGGGCTAACAGTTTCAGTTTCATGCACTGTGGTGGAAGGAGCACCAACAGTTCTTTTCCTCTTCTTTTGAAATATTTTTAGTGCAGGGGCTTGTGTTGTAGCTCTTTCAAACGTAGCAGAGGGGATTATTTGAGTATCGTGAGCTGTGGGTTCCAGAGGTGGTGGTGTAGCAATAAGTTGGGCTTCATGCTCACCCCTGGCAGCTCTGTTTCTTGAAAGAAACTCTACCATTACAGAGAGTGGTGGAGTTATGGCACCTGAGAAATTCTTCCCATTAACCATCAACTTGCTCAATGTGGAGGCCACATGAGCAGAGGGAATTAGGACCCTCTTGTGTGCTTTAAGATTTGGCATAAAAAAGTTTAACAAAACTTGCACAAATCGCGGGTACATCAAAAAGAGACCATATTTGGTCCCGAGATGTTTTACCATGCCATTAAAAATAAGTTTTGAAAAGTTGAAACAACGATTGTTGGCCAAACAGATTAAGGCCAATGCAATGTTGCTTCCAAACTCGTTCCACCCTGTGCGTTTAGGACTTACACACTGCTGGAGAGTATGAATCAAATACTTCCAGTGTGCACAAAAATGTCCCTTGTAGAAGGTACCCTTGCCCCTAGGGCCCTCATACCCAAGCCTAACCAACTCGGTATGCACAAAGTCTAGGGAAACGGAAACAGAATCAGAATACTCATCATCGCGATCATGAAGTTGAAGAAGTTGGCGGATGGAGTCCTCAGAGATTGAAACATTCAAACCATCAACAGTGGAATCAATCCATTGCACTTCATCAGTTGTTCGAAGGGTAGCATGTTTCCAAAACTGATCAATATGAGAAGTGTAAATGGTTGGGTTTATGGTGAGAGCAATGTGTAGAGTTGACATCGAGAGATAGTCAATCATGTCGTGGAAAGCAGTAAGATCAGCAGGTTTTGTAAGGAAGGCAAGCATATTGTGTTCTTTGACAAATGGAAGGGGAGCCATTTTGATTTGAGAGCAAAATTCTAGGGTTTTAGCGTTTGATCAAAGTTCAGAACGAGTGAATGAACTGATGAGGAGGGAATTGCCTTATATATTTGTTTCGAATATTAGATGCAGTTCAAACATTCTCAAAATTCTGCAAAGACCAAAATACCCTTTAGTAACTTAACAGTTGACGGACAAAAATAAAACTAACAGTTGGAGAACTGTTTTCATAAGATGTAACAACTGTTATTTAGAAATAACTCCCTTTTCGAAGATCATGATTTTGGACTAACAGTTGTGCATTCTACACACTGACAGTTGAAGACTGTTTTTGTTAGAAAGTACAACTGTTATTAGACGAGTTTCTCCGCCTCAGATGCACATGGATTTTACCTAACAGTTGGGCAGGCTATATGCTAACAGTTGAAAACTGTTAGTAGTATTTCAAACAACTGTTAAAAATATGTGCAACTGTCAACAAAACTTAGCTCATACACCCATCATAAGCTAATTCATCATAAACAAACCATTAGCCAACACAGTCATCAACAGAATATGCATTTTATTCATGTTTAACACAGATGAACTACAAAGTACATGCACTTTCACAAGCCATTGTTGGTACTGTTTATCTAATTGTGCAAGGGTCAACGAAATTCAGTCTTTTATGACTTCGATTTCTACACCCATCTCTTTCTCTAACGGTTGTTTGTCTCTAATGGTTATGGCTTCCATTAGACTCGGATGATGATGATGAGCACTTGCCAATTCATCATCAGCTAAGACCATGATGTGCAATGGAACTAGTCATCGATTACAATGACCTCCACTGCATCATCATCCGAGGCTAGAACGTCATCATCAGCATCATTTCTTCGAACATTGAACTACACTACTGAGCCTGTAGTGCCTTCCAGGTTCAAGTCGAACCTTAAACAGCAGTTGGTAGGCAACTTGTGGAAGAGAGTGAAGTTTTCAAAATCACCTCTTATACGAATATGATCAGTCATTTTATATGGCCTATGTGGGTCTGGGTGCTATGTCAAGGTGAACATATCTCGATCATCATGCATCTCAAGAACACAAGATGAGTATTTCCATAGCTCATGCATTCTAACAAATGGGGCAGGGATGGTTACATAACTTTGTTTAGCATTAATTTCTTTGAAGTTTATGAGAAAGAAGTTAGTAGCCATTTGCAAAGAAAAGTTTGCTCTCTGGAATGCAAATGTAGGTGTGATTTGTGAAGAATGCATGCAAGCTAATTTATAGACAAACTTGTGGTTGTGAATTGGTCAATAATGTAGCATGCAGTGACTTGTCAAAATAAAGTGACTTACCTTTATCAGTTTGGAACTGTTCTCAATAAAGTATTTTACCTTTACAACATATCAAGAACATTCACGGGTTTGAAAACTGTTTGTGGGACAGGCAACCAGATACGTCCAAAACTGGTGTGGGATTTGAACTTTTACTCTTCCCTGAACACTTAAAATCAACAGTTGTTAGATAACAATACTAACAGTTGCAAACTGTTAGTGTGAAAAACATTGAGTAATGAACAACTGTTAGTAGTTAATCATTCCAATGTTTGAGATCAAAAAGTTGAATCTGCTCACATCAAATGCTTTAGTGAACAGATCAGCTAATTGATCATCAGTATGGATTTTCATAACTTGGATTAATTTCTTTTCATTGCAATCTCTTATGAAATGAAATCTGATTTCAATGTGCTTGGTTTTAGAATGCTTCACTGGATTATTAACTATGCTAATAGCACTGGTGCTATCAACATAAATAGGTGTATGCAAGAAAGACAAACCATAATCCAGAAGCTGATTTTGAATCCACAACACTTGTGAACAGCAGCTTGATGCAGCAATATATTCAGCCTCAGCTGTTGTAGTTGAAACTGTTGTTTGTTTCTTGCATTGCCATGAAACCAGCCTTGATCCAAAGAAATGACATCCTCCAGAGGTTGATTTTCTGTCCACATTGGCTCCACCATAGTCACTATCAGAATATGCCACCAAATCAAAAGGTGAATCTTTAGGATACCAAAGTCCCAATTTTGGTTAGCCTTTGAGGTATCTAAAGATCCTCTTCACAGCAAACAAGTGTGACATCTTCGGACTGCATTGAAATCTGGCACAAACACACACAGCAAACATTATATCAGGTCTAGAAGTAGTTAAATACATTAATGAACCTATCATTGACCTATATAGATGTATGTCTACATCCTCCCCCTCAGAGTCTGCTCCCAACTGTTTGTGTGTTTCCATAGGAGTGCTTGCCAGTTTCACATCATGATAGCCAAACTTGTCCAATATGTCTTTGACATACTTAGATTGGCTTAGAAAGATTCCAGAGGGCTTCTGTTTCACTTGTAATCCCAAGAAAAATGTGAGTTCACCCATGGAACTCATCTGAAATCTTTTGTGCATAATGACTTCAAATTCTTTGCACAGGCTGTCATCAGTGGATCCAAAGATTATATCATCAACATAGATTTGCACAAGCAAAATCTCTGTTTTAACAATCTTTGTAAACAATGTTTTGTCAATTGTGCCTCTCTTAAAACCATTCTCAAGAAGGTAGGATGATAATGTCTCATACCAAGCTCTAGGAGCTTGATGTAGTCCATATAGAGCTTTATCCAACATATATACCCTGTCAGGGTACTTTGAGTCTTCAAAGCCAGGGGGTTGACACACATACCTCCTCATCAATAGTTCCATAAAGAAATGCAGACTTGACATCCATTTGATACACCTTAAATCCTTTGAAGCTTGCAAAGGCAAGAAATAGTCTAATGGCTTCAATCCTTGCAACAGGTGCAAAGACATCATCATAGTCTATTCCTTCCTCTTGTGTATAGCCCTGTGCAACCAGTCTTGCCTTATTCTTGATTACAATCCCTCTTTCATCTTTCTTGTTTCTGAACACCCACTTGGTGCCAATTACTCTTTTGCCTCTTGGAAGCTCAACCAACTTCCAAACTTGCTGAATTTGAAATTGTAAGAGCTCCTCTTGCATTGATTCAACCCACGAAGGGTCTTTCAATGCTTCAATTGCTTTCTTTGGTTCTATTTGAGATAGAAAGCAGGCATTCACATCAAATTGGGCAAGATCCACACCACTGTTTTCATTTTGCAGCATATTCCTTGTTCTGATAGAAGTTGTTGGATCACCAATTATTTGTGATATTGGATAATTCTTGTGAACTCTTGATGTAGGAATGTTTTCTTCAGTCAGTTCATTCCCTAGATTAGACAGATCAAACTCACATTCACTTGAATTTTCAGCAGTATCACACACTTGATCAGCAACTGTTTGGGGTGCAGATTCAGTGTGTTGTTTAGGATCATGAGATTCCATGTCCTTTGAAGAATCAGCATCAATCAATGGATCAACAGCATTGGAGAACTCTTGTTGAAGCATAGGAATCACAACAAAGTCTTCAGTAACTTTGTTTGAACCAACAGTTGTTGGTTTTGAGCTAACAGTTTCAAAATTGTTTGACTAACAGTTTCAAAACTGTTTGGGCTGTTGGAAACTGTTTGTTGATTTTTACCAACAGTTGTTGAGGTACCTGCAGCTGCCTCAACAGCTCCTTTACCTGTGATTTTTCCTCCCTTAGCATTTCCTCTAAATGCTACAAATCCACCATTGATGCTTCTGAAATCCTTCAAACAATGTGGATTTCCAGTCATGTGCCTTGAGCATCCACTATCCACATGCCAGATAGATCCATGATTGGCCCTATGAATGCTCTACACAAATAAAATCAGTTAGTAGCAGGAAGTACCCAGGCCATGCAGGTCTTGGGTACACCATTCAAGTCATAATACTTAAACAGAGTTTGGTTCTTTTTTATTTCATCCAAATTAGATTTCTCTAATTTGTGTGAGGAATACTTTGTATGAACATGTGGTTCCCAATTGTTGTGATTAACATTTGAGACCTTTGAACAAACAGTTGTTCTAGATGGTAAAACAGTTGAGTCATCATGTGACTTATTTTGTTTTGCAATTTGAGTACCAGTTTTACCCTCTTCAGAAACTGTTTGTTTCTGTAGTTTCACCCAAGCCAGACCAACAGTTTTTGGTTTTGATAAAACAGTTGTGGAACTGTTAGTTGGTTTGGATGTAACAGTTGTAGAACTGTTAGCCTGTTTTGGCTTAGCAGTTTTAGAACTGTTAATCTGCTTTGACTTAACAGTTTTAGAACTGTTATTTTGCCTTTTGAAACTTTTTTTTTGGTGCTACACAGCTGTGGGTTATAATAACAGTCTTGAGCCAAGTGATTGGATCTCCCACATGTATAGCACTTTTTAGCTTTCACAATAGGCAAACCAGTTCATTGTGACCAGAACTGGTTCCTATTTCTTTGATTTCCTCTAACGTGTGCTGACTGAGGGAACTTTTGTACACCATGCTTTTGACAAGTGCATGTAGGCATTTCAGTATGCCTTTTTACAGATATGGGTTTAGTCTGTGCTTTTGCAGCCTCCTTCTTGGGCTTTCCAACTACAACTTCACCAACTTTCTCCTTTCCTTTGGTCTTGCTACTAACAGTTGAGTTGTTTGGGTTCTTTTTGGAACTGTTAGTGTAGAGATGGGAACTATTGGCTAGAGTTGTGAAACTTTTTATGGAGTTAACAGCTTTTGAGGGTTTTGGCTCATTGGTGAGGGGTTCAGTGGATGCTTTTACAAACACCACAAGTTGTAAAGATGATTTTGTGGGAATGGGCTCACAACAGATGTGATTTTCATATGGAATAACTTCATCCTTCTTCACAACTCCCTCATTCTTATCATCACTCACTGCATACACAACTCCTTCCTCATCACTTTCAAATTGTGGATTAGCTGACTTCAGTTCCTCTGGTAATGATTCATTAACATACCTATCAGCTACATCAGACATGGGAGTTATGTAGTTGTGATTGTATGGAGGTGGGGTCTGCTTATATCCTAAACCAGTTTTCACCTTGTCTCTGATTTGTGATTGTAACAAGGTTTCAAGTTTAAGATTTGTTGCCTTGAACATGCTCATATCAATATCAACACCCTCCAACTTCTTGGTTAACTCATCAACCTTACTTTCCTTCTCACTTAGCTTCTTTTTCAGACTATCAATCTCCTCTTGAAGCTGCTCTTTTTCCCACTTATGATATTTTCTGTCATAATCCATTTGCAGTTCATTGGCTTGATAATCTTTTATTTTCTTTTCAAAGCTTTCAATGACTGCACTTGATTCATATCTCCTCTCCTCCATTTTGCTTAGAGTAGCACACATTTTCTTATTGTGCTCTCTAAACCTTTTAACAATAGCTCTACATTCACCAGGACATAGTTTAGAAGATACCTGAATGTCCTCAGATGCTGGTGAATCCAACTTGATGGAGGAGTCAGTCAATGCCATCAAAGCTTTGTTGTTTGTAGCCTCTTCTGCTTGATCACTCCAATCAAACCCATGGCCTTCTTGTGAGACCAATGTTGAGGAGGTTTGATTCTGAGTTGGCCTCTGACCTTGATTCTGGACTTGTCCACCAGATCTGCACTCTCTTGCAAAGTGGCCAAGCTGTTGACATTTGAAGCATCTCACCTTTGACTTGTCAAATCCAGCCTTGCCATCAGCTCTGAAATTCATGTTTTGCCTTCCAGTCCTTTTGATGAACCTCTTGTCTCTAACAGTAAGCATGGCTATCTGCCATTTGAGATCCATCTCCTCAAGATCATCAGGGTGCACTTGTTCAAGATCCTCATTGGTGAGGGTTGAATGTGCATGGATGGCAAGAAAAGCTTCAAGTACAGCATCTGGAGTGTTCACATCTAGTCCAACAGCAGAACTAGTACCTGTACAACTATCAAAAGAGTTAGTTAATGAATGGTTTGATTCAATACCTGAGGATGACAGGAGAGCAGCATTGTGGCTAGGGACAACAGTTTTTCTTTTTCCCTCTATCTCTCCCTCAAACACTATCAAACTATTATAGAGGTCATCTAACTCTATGTCTTCAAGAGAATCCTTAGTCCTCCATTGTGCAGCAAACACAGTCCATTCATCACCTAGAGACCTAAGAAACTTTCTATTTATCTCATCTTGATCAAGCCTAACCTTAGCACTCTCTAGTTGGCTTACCAGCTTGTAAAACCTATCAAAGATTTGGGTGATGCTCTCATTCTTTCCACTGGTGAAGTTCTCATAGGCTTGTTTAAGGAGATCTCTTTGGTTTCTCTTAGAGCTAGCATTCCCAGCAAACCTCTTTTCCAGAGCATTCCAAAGTTCATGAGCATCATCAAATTTCTTGAATTGATGTTGATACTCATTGGGAATTGCAATCTGGAGGATGCTGAGAGCTTTCATCTCAATCACTCTCTCTTTCTTGTCAGCATCTGTCTTTGGTGGTGGCTTCTTCTTTGGTTTTCCAGTCTCATCCAGATCAACAGGGGTAGTGGGAACAGTTTCAATGATTTCCCAAACAACATAGTCCATTAATTGGACATGCTGCTTGATTCTCAGTTTCCACATCTCAAAATCAGTTGGTTTGAGCATGGGAACACGAATGTTTGACCCAGAGCCATTGTTATCAGAAGATCCACCAGAATCCATTGAAACAAAGTGATTTGAAAACAGTTCTAAAGAACAAAGCAAGATTGAAGCAAAACCTTTAACAGGTGATCAAAGGAACCTTAATGATAAGGCTCTGATACCACTTGTCAGGATCGGATATAGATTATATCAAATAACAAGAACTAACTTTTGAATAACAAATCAGAGTTGAATAAAAAGTTAATCTTTACCTATGATCACAATCAACTAAGAAGTTGCGGAATCACACTTAATTGATTAAAGAAGGTTTTGAACACAAAGCAATTCAATCAAACAGTAGTTTTATTGATCAACCAGAATGATTACAATAGCAAACTTTACCCCCAATCTAACTTATTATGTTAGACGAAGAACACAGATTGCTCTTAGGTTTCACCAAGAAACTTAGAGGCTTAGCACTATTCTGAAAGCAAATTACAATTTTAAGAATGAATGCAAAAACTTAATCAATGAGTACGTACATATTATAAATTCTAATCTTGCCTCCTTGGTCTTCCTTGATTTGCTAACAGTTAGGTAATCTTCTATCTTCTGAGATAATCTTGATGATCTTTCAAATATTTCGGGATATCTTCAAAGATAGGGTTTTCCATATTTAGCTCAACCGAAACTGTTTATTGGATGCAACAATTCTGGTTCTTCTAACAGTCTTCGGCTTCAAGGTCTCCAAACAGTTGTAGAAGTTTGAACTAATAGTTCTGAACTTTGTACTAACAGCTTTGAAGTTCACAGCAACTGTTGGTTACAACTGTTTTCACAATCTTCACTAACAGTCTTAACAGTTTTGATTTTTTGCATGTATAACAGTTTCAATGACTTAGCCAATTTCCCAACAAGAAGAGGTAATCATAATATGAACTTCTTTTTATCATATATCTATAATATTACAATCATTCTAATGTTAAAATGCTCATTACGATGAAGACAAAAAAATTCTATAAGTCGATTCTTGATAAGGGTCGAAATATATCATTTGTGCCAAGTATGTTGATTTATATATGCAGGTACGAGAAGCTTGAAGAAATGAAAGAATTTAAGGAAGAAAGGGAGAATTTGAGGCACATGTATTCGAAGAAAAGTAACACGTGTATTGGTGAATCCAATGGACAGTGGAAGGGACTTAAAGAAGTTGCTAAAGACAAGGAAATCGTATGCCATCAATGGTTCTCATCATGAATACACAACTTGAGCAAGATGAAAACAAAACGATAAATAACTAAATCACTATTCTTGTTAAGGGATAAACATATTATGTTTGTTTTCTGTAATAAATGAATAAAGGAACTTTAGTTTCAATGGTTTGGCATGGGAAACCCGGAACTTCTTAACTACATTAGGTCATATGAAGCAGTGAAAGCTCGGCATTTTTATGGGCCAAAAGGTCACAAGGGTATGAGTTTGATGATATTCGAGTCATCAGTTGTCGGTAGATATGTGTGGGACAATCACCGTGCTTTGTTCAACCACTGTGGTAAAAGACAATTATATGGCTACATGGCTACAAAAAGTGATATTGCTGTCTTCAATCAGTATTCTCATGGTTTGAATCTTTCTTTCTTTCTTTTTATTCTCAATATTTCAAAACTGCATTTGACATATCTAGTATTTTTATGTACGCTAATCAAAGTTGAAATTTGAAATGGTTTCTTACCAAGAAAAGGTTATTATCCAATTGACAAACAAAGAAGCCCATCGGTTCTTTAAAGATCAACATAAGTTAATCCAAGATGAAAGGAAAGCTTGTTTTGATAATATGCAGCAGGAAGAACTTAGGAGGGTTGAACAATCTTTCTATGTTGTGGATAATTAGAAGAGGTAATCATAATATGAACTTCTTTTTATCATATATCCTTAATATTATCAATCATTCTAATGTTAAAATGCTCATCCGGATGATGATGGAAAAATTCTATACGTCGATTCTTGATAGGGGTCGAAATATATCATTTTTGCCAAGTATGTTGATTTATATATGCAGGTAGGAGAAGCTTGAAGAAATGAAAGAATTTAAGGAAGAAAGGGAGAACTTGAGGCACATGTATTCGAAGAAAAGTAACACGTGTATTGGTGAATCCAATGGACAGTGGAAGGGACTTAAAGAAGTTGCTAAAGACAAGGAAATCGTATGCCATCAATGGTTCTCATCATGAATACACAACTTGAGCAAGATGAAAACAAAACGATAAATAACTAAATCACTATTCTTGTTAAGGGATAAACATATTATGTTTGTTTTCTGTAATAAATGAATAAAGGAACTTTAGTTTCAATGGTTTGGCATGGGAAACCCGGAACTTCTTAACTACATTAGGTCATATGAAGCAGTGAAAGCTCGGCATTTTTATGGGCCAAAAGGTCACAAGGGTATGAGTTTGATGATATTCGAGTCATCAGTTGTCGGTAGATATGTGTGGGACAATCACCGTGCTTTGTTCAACCACTGTGGTAAAAGACAATTATATGGCTACATGGCTACAAAAAGTGATATTGCTGTCTTCAATCAGTATTCTCATGGTTTGAATCTTTCTTTCTTTCTTTTTATTCTCAATATTTCAAAACTGCATTTGACATATCTAGTATTTTTATGTACGCTAATCAAAGTTGAAATTTGAAATGGTTTCTTACCAAGAAAAGGTTATTATCCAATTGACAAACAAAGAAGCCCATCGGTTCTTTAAAGATCAACATAAGTTAATCCAAGATGAAAGGAAAGCTTGTTTTGATAATATGCAGCAGGAAGAACTTAGGAGGGTTGAACAATCTTTCTATGTTGTGGATAATTAGAAGAGGTAATCATAATATGAACTTCTTTTTATCATATATCCTTAATATTATCAATCATTCTAATGTTAAAATGCTCATCCGGATGATGATGGAAAAATTCTATACGTCGATTCTTGATAGGGGTCGAAATATATCATTTTTGCCAAGTATGTTGATTTATATATGCAGGTAGGAGAAGCTTGAAGAAATGAAAGAATTTAAGGAAGAAAGGGAGAACTTGAAGAACATATATTGGAAGAATAATAACACGTGTATTGGTGAATACTATCGACAGTGAAAGGGACTTAAAGAAGTTGTTAAAGACAAGGATATCGTATGCCACCGATGGTTATCATTCTTAATAAACAACTTGAACAAGACGAAAAACAAAAAGGGAAATAACTGAATCACTAGTCTTGTTAAGGGATAAACATATTATGTTTGTTTTGTGTCATGAAGGAAAAAAAGGAACTTTATTTTCAGCGGTTTGGCATGGGAAACCCTGAGCCTCTTAACTACTTTAGGTCATACGAAGCAGTGAAAGCTCGTCATTATTATGGGCCAAAAGGGCACAGTAGTTTAAGTGTGTTGATATTCGAGTCATCAGCTGTCGGATACACAGAAGCAAAACGTCTGAGCAAGCATTTTGGACAAGAAAGTAACGGTAGATATGCGTGGGATAATCACCGTGCTTTGTTCAACCACTGTAATAAAAGATAATTATATGGCTACATGACAAGAAAAAGTGATATGGATGTCCTAAATCAGTATTCTCATGGTTTGAATCTTTCTCTCTTTCTTTTTGTTCTCAATATTTCGAAACTGTATTTGACTTGTCTAATATGTTTATGTACGGAAATCAAAGTTGAAATATGAAATGGTTATATTATCAAGAAAAGGTTATTGTACAATTGACGAACGAAGAAGACCAACAATTCTTTAAAGATCAATTTAAGTTAATCCAAGATAAAAGGAAAGATTGCTTTGATAATATGTAGTAGGAAGAACTCAGGAGGGCTAAACAATCTTTCTCTGCAGTGGATCATCAGAAGAGGTAATCATAATATGAACTTCTTTTTATCATATATCCTTAATATTACAATCATTCTAATGTTAAAATGCTCATTACGATGAAGACAAAAAAATTCTATAAGTCGATTCTTGATAGGGGTCGAAATATACCATTTGTGCCAAGTATGTTGATTTATATATGCAGGTACGAGAAGCTTGAAGAAATGAAAGAATTTAAGGAAGAAAGGGAGAATTTGAAGCACATGTATTCAAAGAAAAGTAACACGTGTATTGGTGAATCGTATGGACACTGGAAGGGACTTAAAGAAGTTGCTAAAGACAAGGAAATCGTATGCCACCAATGGTTCTCATCATGAATACACAACTTCAGCAAGATGAAAACAAAACGATAAATAACTAAATCACTATTCTTGTTAAGGGATAAACATATTAGTATTGTTTTCTGTAATAAATGAATAAAGGAACTTTAGTTTCAGTGGTTTGGCATGGGAAACCCAGAACTTCTTAACTACTTTAGGTCATATGAAGCAGTGAAAGCTCGGCATTTTTATGGGCCAAAAGGTCACAAGGGTATGAGTGTGATGATATTCGAGTCATCAGTTGTCGGATACATAGAAGCTGAACGTCTAAGCAAGCATTTTGAACAAGAAGGTAACGGTAGATATGCGTGGGACAATCACCGTGCTTTGTTCAACAACTCTGGTAAAAGACAATTATATGACTACATGGCTACAAAAAGTGATATTGCTGTCTTCAATCAGTATTCTCATGGTTTGAATCTTTCTCTCTTTTTTTTTATTCTCAATATTTCAAAACTGCATTTGACTTGTCTAGTATGTTTATGTACGCTAATCAAAGATGAAATTTGAAATGGTTTCTTACCAAGAAAAGGTTATTGTCCAATTGACAAACAAAGAAGCCCATCAGTTCTTTAAAGATCAACTTAAGTTAATCCAAGATGAAAGGAAAGCTTGCTTTGATAATATGCAGCAGGAAGAACTCAGGAGGGTTGAACAATCTTTCTCTATAGTGGATAATTAGAAGAGGTAATCATAATATAAACTTCTTTTTATCATATATCCTTAATATTATCAATCATTCTAATGTTAAAATGCTCATCAAGATGATGACGGAAAAATTCTATACGTTGATTCTTGATAGGGGTCGAAATATATCATTTTTCCGAAGTAGGTTGATTTATATATGCAGGTAGGAGAAGCTTGAAGAAATGAAAGAATTTAAGGAAGAAAGGGAGAACTTGAAGCACATATATTGGAAGAATAGTAACACGTGTATTGTTGAATACTATCGACAATGAAAGTTACTTAAAGAAGTTGTTAAAGACAAGGAAATCGTGTGCCACCGATGGTTATCATCATTAATAAACAACTTGAACAAGACGAAAACAAAAAGGGAAATAACTAAATCACTAGTCTTGTTAAGGGATAAACATATTATGTTTGTTTTGTGTCATGAATGAAAAAAGGAACTTTATTTTCAGCGGTTTGGCATGGGAAACCCTGAGCTTCTTAACTACTTTAGGTCATATGAAGCAGTGAAAGCTCGTCATTCTTATGGGCCAAAAGGGCACAGGGGTTTGAGTGTGCTGATATTCGAGTCATCAGCTGTCGGATACACAAAAGCAAAACGTCTAAGCAAGCATTTTGTACAAGAAAGTAACGGTAGATATGCGTGGGATAATCACCGTGCTTTGTTCAACCACTGTAATAAAAGATAATTATATGGCTACATGAATAGAAAAAGTGATATGGATGTCCTAAATCAGTATTCTCATGGTTTGAATCATTATCTCTTTCTTTTTGTTCTCAATATTTCGAAACTGTATTTGACTTGTCTAATATGTTTATGTACGGAAATCAAAGTTGAAATATGAAATGGTTATATTATCAAGAAAAGGTTATTGTACAATTGACGAACGAAGAAGACCAGCAATTCTTTAAAGATCAATTTAAGTTAATCCAAGATAAAAGGAAAGATTGCTTTGATAATATGCAGTAGGAAGAACTCAGAAGGGCTGAACAATCTTTCTCTGCAGTGGATCATCAGAATAGGTAATCATAATATGAACTTCTTTTTATCATATATCCTTAATATTACAATCATTCTAATGTTAAAATGCTCATTACGATGAAGACAAAAAAATTCTATAAGTCGATTCTTGATATGGGTCGAAATATACCATTTGTGCCAAGTATGTTGATTTATATATGCAGGTACGAGAAGCTTGAAGAAATGAAAGACTTTAAGGAAAGAAAGGGAGAATTTGAAGCACATGTATTCAAAGAAAAGTAACACGTGTATTGGTGAATCCTATGGACACTGGAAGGGACTTAAAGAAGTTGCTAAAGACAAGGAAATCGTATGCCACCAATGGTTCTCATCATGAATACACAACTTCAGCAAGATGAAAACAAAATGATAAATAACTAAATCACTATTCTTGTTAAGGGATAAACATATTAGTATTGTTTTCTGTAATAAATGAATAAAGGAACTTTAGTTTCAGTGGTTTGGCATGGGAAAGCCGGAACTTCTTAACTACTTTAGGTCATATGAAGCAGTGAAAGCTCGGCATTTTTATGGGCCAAAAGGTCACAAGGGTATGAGTGTGATGATATTCGAGTCATCAGTTGTCGAATACATAGAAGCTGAACGTCTGAGCAAGCAATTTGAACAAGAAGGAAACGGTAGATATGCGTGGGACAATCACCGTGCTTTGTTCAACCACTGTGGTAAAAGACAATTATATGGCTACATGGCCACAAAAAGTGATATTGCTGTCATCAATCAGTATTCTCATGGTTTGAATCTTTCTCTCTTTCTTTTTATTCTCAATATTTATAAACTGCAATTGACTTATCTAGTATGTTTATGTACGCTAATCAAAGTTGAAATTTGAAATGGTTTCTTACCAAGAAAGGTTATTGTCCAATTGACAAACAAAGAAGCCCATCATTTCTTTAAAGATCAACTTAAGTTAATCCAAGATGAAAGGAAAGCCAGCTTTGATAATATGCAGCAGGAAGAACTCAGGAGGGTTGAACAATCCTTCTCTGTAGTGGATAATTAGAAGAGGTAATCATAATATGAACTTCTTTTTATCATATATCCTTAATATTATCAATCATTCTAATGTTAAAATGCTCATCAAGATGATGACGGAAAAATTCTATACGTCGATTCTTGATAGGGGTCGAAATATATCATTTTTGCCAAGTATGTTGATTTATATATGCAGGTAGGAGAAGCTTGAAGAAATGAAAGAATTTAAGGAAGAAAGGGAGAACTTGAAGAACATATATTGGAAGAATAGTAACACGTGTATTGGTGAATACTATCGACAGTGAAAGGGACTTAAAGAAGTTGTTAAAGACAACGAAATCGTGTTCCGCCGATGGTTATCATCATTAATACACAACTTGAACAAGACGAAAACAAAAAGGTAAATAACTAAATCACTAGTCTTGTTAAGGGATAAACATATTATGTTTGTTTTGTGTCATTAATGAAAAAAGGAACTTTATTTTCAGCGGTTTGGCATGGGAAACCCTGAGTTTCTTAACTACTTTAGGTCATATGAAGCAGTTAAAGCTCGTCATTCATATGGGCCAAAAGGGCACAGGGGTTTGAGTGTGCTGATATTCGAGTCATCAGCTGTCGGATACACAGAAGCAAAACGTCTAAGCAAGCATTTTGTACAAGAAACTAACGTTAGATATGCGTGGGATAATCACCGTGCTTTGTTCAACCACTGTAATAAAAGATAATTATATGGCTACATGACAAAAAAAAATTGATATGGATGTCCTAAATCAGTATTCTCATGGTTTGAATCTTTCTCTCTTTCTTTTTGTTCTCAATATTTCGAAACTGTATTTGACTTGTCTAATATGTTTATGTACGGAAATCAAAGTTGAAATATGAAATGGTTATATTATCAAGAAAAGGTTTTTGTACAATTGACGAACGAAGAAGACCAGCAATTCTTTAAAGATCAATTTAAGTTAATCCAAGATAAAAAGGAAAGCTTGCTTTGATAATATGCAGTAGGAAGAACTCAGGAAGGCTAAACAATCTTTTTCTGCAGTGGATCATCAGAAAAGGTAATCATAATATGAACTTCTTTTTATCATATATCTTTAATATTACAATCATTCTAATGTTAAAATGCTCATTACGATGAAGACAAAAAAACTCTATAAGTCGATTCTTGATAGGGGTCGATATATATCATTTTTGCCAAGTATGTTGATTTATATATGCAGGTAGGAGAAGCTTGAAGAAATGAAAGAATTTAAGGAAGAAAGGGAGAACTTGAAGCACATGTATTGGAAGAAAAGTAACACGTGTATTGGTGAATACAATGGACAGTGGAAGGGACTTAAAGAAGTTGCTAAAGACAAGGAAATCGTATGCCACCAATGGTTCTCATAATGAATACACAACTTGAGCAAGATGAAAACAAAACGATAAATAACTAAATCACTATTCTTGTTAAGGGATAAACATATTATGTTTTATTTCTGTAATCAATGAATAAAGGAACTTTAGTTTCAGTGGTTTGGCATGGGAAACCCGAAACTTCTTAACTACTTTAGGTCATATGAAGCAGTGAAACCTCGGCATTTTTATGGGCCAAAATGTCACAAGGGTATGAGTGTGATGATATTCGAGTCATCAGTTGTCGGATACATAGAAGCTGAACGTCTGAGCAAGCATTTTGAACAAGAAGGTAACGGTAGATATGCGTGGGACAATCACCGTTCTTTGTTCAACCACTGTGGTAAAAGACAATTATATGGCTACATGGCTACAAAAAGTGATATTGCTGTCTTCAATCAGTATTCTCATGGTTTGAATCTTTCTCTCTTTCTTTTTATTCTCAATATTTCAAAACTGCATTTCACTTGTCTAGTATGTTTATGTACGCTAATCAAAGTTGAAATTTGAAATGGTTTCTTACCAAGAAAAGGTTATTGTCCAATTGACAAACAAAGAAGCCCATCAGTTCTTTAAAGATTAACTTAAGTTAATCCAAGATGAAAGGAAAGCTTGCTTTGATAATATGCAGCAGGAAGAACTCAGGAGGGTTGAACAATCTTTCTCTGAAGTGGATAATTAGAAGAGGTAATTATAATATGAACTTCTTTTTATCATATATCCTTAATATTATCAATCATTCTAATGTTAAAATGCTCATCAAGATGATGACGGAAAAATTCTATACGTCGATTCTTGATAGGGGTCGAAATATATCATTTTTGCCAAGTATGTTGATTTATATATGCAGGTAGGAGAAGTTTGAAGAAATGAAAGAATTTAAGGAAGAAAGGGAGAACTTGAAGACATATATTGGAAGAATAGTAACACGTGTATTGGTGAATACTATCGACAGTGAAAGGGACTTAAAGAAGTTGTTAAAGACAAGGAAATCGTGTGCCACCGATGGTTATCATCATTAATACACAACTTGAACAAGACGAAAACAAAAAGGGAAATAACTAAATCACTAGTCTTGTTAAGGGATAAACATATTATGTTTGTTTTGTGTCATGAATGAAAAAAGGAACTTTATTTTCAGCGGTTTGGCATGGGAAACCCTCAGCTTCTTAACTACTTTAGGTCATAAGAAGCAGTGAAAGCTCGTCATTCTTATGGGCCAAAAGGGCACAGGGGTTTGAGTGTGCTGATATTCGAGTCATCAGCTGTCGGATACACAGAAGCAAAACGTCTGAGCAAGCATTTTGTACAAGAAACTAACGGTAGATATGCGTGGGATAATCACCGGGCTTTGTTCAACCACTGTAATAAAAGATAATTATATGGCTACATGACAAGAAAAAGTGATATGGATGTCCTAAATCAGTATTCTCATGGTTTGAATCTTTCTCTCTTTCTTTTTGTTCTCAATATTTCGAAACTGTATTTGACTTGTCTAATATGTTTATATACGGAAATCAAAGTTGAAATATGAAATGGTTATATTATCAAGAAAAGGTTATTGTACAATTGACGAACGAAGAAGACCAGCAATTCTTTAAAGATCAATTTAAGTTAATCCAAGATAAAAGGAAAGCTTGCTTTGATAATATGCAGTAGGAAGAACTCAGGACGGCTGAACAATCTTTCTGTGCAGTGGATCATCAGAAGAGGTAATCATAATATGAACTTCTTTTTATCATATATCCTTAATATTACAATCATTCTAATGTTAAATAGCTCATTACGATGAAGACAAAAAAATTCTATAAGTCGATTCTTGATAGGGGTCGAAATATATCATTTGTGCCGAGTATGTTGATTTATATATGCAGGTACGAGAAGCTTGAAGAAATGAAAGAATTTAAGGAAGAAAGTGAGAATTTGAAGCACATGTATTGGAAGAAAAGTAACACGTGTATTGGTGAATCCTATGGACAGTTAAAGGGACTTAAAGAAGTTGCTAAAGACAAGGAAATCGTATGCCACCAATGGTTCTCATCATGAATACACAACTTGAGCAAGATGAAAACAAAACGATAAATAACTAAATCACTATTCTTGTTAAGGGATAAACATATTAGTATTGTTTTCTGTAATAAATGAATTAAGGAACTTTAGTTTTAGTGGTTTTGCATGGGAAACCCGGAACTTCTTAACTACTTTAGGTCATATGAAGCAGTGAAAGCTCGGCATTTTTATGTGCCAAAAGGTCACAAGGGTATGAGTGTGATGATATTCGAGTCATCAGTTGTCGGATACATAGAAGCTGAACGTCTGAGCTAGCAATTTGAACAAGAAGGTAACGGTAGATATGCATGGGACAATCACCGTGCTTTGTTCAACCACTGTGGTAAAAGACAATTATATTGGTACATGGCTACAAAAAGTGATATTGTTGTCTTCAATCAGTATTCTCATGGTTTGAATCTTTCTCTCTTTCTTTTTATTCTCAATATTTCAAAACTGCATTTCACTTGTCTAGTATGTTTATGTACGCTAATCAAAGTTGAAATTTGAAATGGTTTCTTACCATGAAAAGGTTATTGTCCAATTGACAAACAAAGAAGCCCATCAGTTCTTTAAAGACCAACTTAAGTTAATCCAAGATGAAAGGAAAGCTTGCTTTGATAATATGTAGCAGGAAGAACTCAGGAGGGTTGAACAATCTTTCTCTGTAGTGGTTAATTAGAAGATGTAATCATAATATGAACTTCTTTTTATCATATATCCTTAATATTATCAATCATTCTAATGTTAAAATGCTCATCAAGATGATGACGGAAAAATTCTATACGTCGATTCTTGATAGGGGTCGAAATATATCATTTTTGCCAATTATGTTGATTTATATATGCAGGTACGAGAAGCTTGAAGAAATTAAAGACTTTAAGGAAGAAAGGGAGAATTTGAAGCACATGTATTCAAAGAAAAGTAACACGTGTATTGGTGAATCCTATGGACACTGGAAGGGACTTAAAGAAGTTGCTAAAGACACGGAAATCGTATGCCACCAATGGTTCACATCATGAATACAAAACTTCAGCAAGATGAAAACAAAACGATAAATAACTAAATCACTATTCTTGTTAAGGGATAAACATATTAGTATTGTTTTATGTAATAAATGAATAAAGGAACTTTAGTTTCAGTGGTTTTGCATGGGAAACCCGGAACTTCTTAACTACTTTAGGTCATATGAAGCAGTGAAAGCTCGGCATTTTTATGTGCCAAAAGGTCACAAGGGTATGAGTGTGATGATATTCGAGTCATCAGTTGTCGGATACATAGAAGCTGAACGTCTGAGCAAGCAATTTGAACAAGAAGGTAACGGTAGATATGCGTGGGACAATCACCGTGCTTTGTTCAACCACTGTGGTAAAAGACAATTATATTGGTACATGGCTACAAAAAGTGATATTGCTGTCTTCAATCAGTATTCTCATGGTTTGAATCTTTCTCTCTTTCTTTTTATTCTCAATATTTCAAAACTGCATTTCACTTGTCTAGTATGTTTATGTACGCTAATCAAAGTTGAAATTTGAAATGGTTTCTTATCATGAAAAGGTTATTGTCCAATTGACAAACAAAGAAGCCCATCAGTTCTTTAAAGACCAACTTAAGTTAATCCAAGATGAAAGGAAAGCTTGCTTTGATAATATGTAGCAGGAAGAACTCAGGAGGGTTGAACAATCTTTATCTGTAGTGGATAATTAGAAGAGGTAATCATAATATGAACTTCTTTTTATCATATATCCTTAATATTATCAATCATTCTAATGTTAAAATGCTCATCAAGATGATGACGGATAAATTCTATACGTCGATTCTTGATAGGGGTCGAAATATATCATTTTTGCCAAGTATGTTGATTTATATATGCAGGTAGGAGAAGCTTGAAGAAATGAAAGAATTTAAGGAAGAAAGGGAGAACTTGAAGCACATATATTGGAAGAATAGTAACACGTGTATTGGTGAATACTATCGACAGTGAAAGGGACTTAAAGAAGTTTTAAAGACAAGGAAATCATGTGCCACCGATGGTTATCATCATTAATACACAACTTGAACAAGACGAAAACAAAAAGGGAAATAACTAAATCACTAGTCTTGTTAAGGGATAAACATATTATGTTTGTTTTGTGTCATGAATGAAAAAAGGAACTTTATTTTCAGCGGTTTGGCATGGGAAACCCTGAGCTTCTTAACTACTTTAGGTCATAAGAAGCAGTGAAAGCTCGTCATTCTTATGGGCCAAAAGCGCACAGGGCTTTGAGTGTGCTGATATTCGAGGCATCAGCTGTCGGATACAAAGAAGCAAAACGTCTAAGCAAGCATTTTGTACAAGAAAGTAACGGTAGATATACGTGGGATAATCACCGTGCTTTGTTCAACCACTGTAATAAAATATAATTATATGGCTACATGACAAAAAAAGTGATATGGATGTCCTAAATCAGTATTCTCATGGTTTGAATCTTTCTCTCTTTCTTTTTGTTCTCAATATTTCGAAACTATATTTGACTTGTCTAATATGTTTATGTACGGAAATCAAAGTTGAAATATGAAATGGTTATATTATCAAGAAAAGGTTATTGTACAATTGACGAACGAAGAAGACCAGCAATTCTTTAAAGATCAATTTAAGTTAATCCAGGATAAAAGGAAAGCTTGCTTTGATAATATGCAGTAGGAAGAACTCAGGAGGGCTGAACAATCATTCTCTGCAGTGGATCATCAGAAGAGGTAATCATAATATGAACTTCTTTTTATCATATATCTTTAATATTACAATCATTCTAATGTTAAAATGCTCATTACGATGAAGACAAAAAAAATTCTATAAGTCGATTCTTCATAGGGGTCGATATATATCATTTTTGCCAAGTATGTTGATTTATATATGCAGGTAGGAGAAGCTTGAAGAAATGAAAGAATTTAAGGAAGAAAGGGAGAATTTGAAGCACATGTATTGGAAGAAAAGTAACACGTGTATTGGTGAATACAATGGACAGTGGAAGGGACTTAAAGAAGTTGCTAAAGACAAGGAAATCGTATGCCACCAATGGTTCTCATCATGAATACACAACTTGAGCAAGATGAAAACAAAACGATAAATAACTAAATCACTATTCTTGTTAAGGGATAAACATATTTTGTTTGTTTTCTGTAATAAATGAATAAAGGAACTTTAGTTTCAGTGGTTTGGCATGGTAATCCCGGAACTTCTTAACTACTTAAGGTCATATGAAGCAGTGAAAGCTCGGCATTTTTATGGGCCAAAAGGTCACAAGGGTATGAGTGTGATGATATTCGAGTCATCAGTTGTCGGATACATAGAAGCTGAACGTCTGAGCAAGCATTTTGAACAAGAAGGTAACGGTAGATATGCGTGGGACAATCACCGTGCTTTGTTCAACCACTGTGGTAAAAGACAATTATATGGCTACATGGCTACAAAAAGTGATATTGTTGTCTTCAATCAGTATTCTCATGGTTTGAATCTTTCTCTCTTTCTTTTTATTCTCAATATTTCAAAACTGCATTTTACTTGTCTAGTATGTTTATGTAACCTAATCAAAGTTGAAATTTGAAATGGTTTCTTACCAAGAAAAGGTTATTGTCCAATTGACAAACAAAGAAGCCCATCAGTTCTTTAAAGACCAACTTAAGTTAATCCAAGATGAAAGGAAAGCTTGCTTTGATAATATGTAGCAGGAAGAACTCAGGAGGGTTGAACAATCTTTCTCTGTAGTGGATAATTAGAAGAGGTAATCATAATATGAACTTCTTTTTATCATATATCCTTAATATTATCAATCATTCTAATGTTAAAATGCTCATCAAGATGATGACGGAAAAATTCTATACGTCGATTCTTGATAGGGGTCGAAATATATCATTTTTGACAATTATGTTGATTTATATATGCAGGTACGAGAAGCTTGAAGAAATGAAAGACTTTAAGGAAGAAAGAGAGAATTTGAAGCACATGTATTCAAAGAAAAGTAACACGTGTATTGGTGAATCCTATGGACACTGGAAGGGACTTAAAGAAGTTGCTAAAGACAAGGAAATCGTATGCCACCAATGGTTCTCATCATGAATTCAAAACTTCAGCAAGATGAAAACAAAACGATAAATAACTAAATCACTATTCTTGTTAAGGGATAAACATATTATGTTTGTTTTCTGTAATCAATGAATAAAGGAACTTTAGTTTCAGTGGTTTGGCATGGGAAACCCGGAACTTCTTAACTACTTTAGGTCATATGAAGCAGTGAAAGCTTGGCATTTATATGGGCCAAAAGGTCACAAGGGTATGAGTGTGATGATATTCGAGTCATCAGTTGTCGGATACATAGAAGCTGAACATCTGAGCAAGCATTTTGAACAAGAAGGTAACGGTAGATATGTGTGGGACAATCACCGTGCTTTGTTCAACCACTGTGGTAAAAGACAATTATATGGCTACATGGCTACAAAAAGTGATATTGCTGTCTTCAATCAGTATTCTCATGGTTTGAATCTTTCTCTCTTTCTTTTTATTCTCAATATTTCAAAACTGCATTTTACTTGTCTAGTATGTTTATGTACCCTAATCAAAGTTGAAATTTGAAATGGTTTCTTACCAAGAAAAGGTTATTGTCCAATTGACAAACAAAGAAGCCCATCAGTTCTTTAAAGACCAACTTAAGTTAATCCAAGATGAAAGGAAAGCTTGCTTTGATAATATGTAGCAGGAAGAACTCAGGAGGGTTGAACAATCTTTCTCTGTAGTGGATAATTAGAAGAGGTAATCATAATATGAACTTCTTTTTATCATATATCCTTAATATTATCAATCATTCTAATGTTAAAATGCTCATCAAGATGATGACGGAAAAATTCTATACGTCGATTCTTGATAGGGGTCGAAATATATCATTTTTGCCAATTATGTTGATTTATATATGCAGGTACGAGAAGCTTGAAGAAATGAAAGACTTTAAGGAAGAAAGAGAGAATTTGAAGCACATGTATTCAAAGAAAAGTAACACGTGTATTGGTGAATCTTATGGACACTGGAAGGGACTTAAAGAAGTTGCTAAAGACAAGGAAATCGTATGCCACCAATGGTTCTCATCATGAATACACAACTTCAGCAAGATGAAAACAAAACGATAAATAACTAAATCACTATTCTTGTTAAGGGATAAACATATTATGTTTGTTTTCTGTAATCAGTGAATAAAGGAACTTTAGTTTCAGTGGTTTGGCATGGGAAACCCGGAACTTCTTAACTACTTTAGGTCATATGAAGCAGTGAAAGCTTGGCATTTTTATGGGCCAAAAGGTCACAAGGGTATGAGTGTGATGATATTCGAGTCATCAGTTGTCGGATACATAGAAGCTGAACATCTGAGCAAGCATTTTGAACAAGAAGGTAACGGTAGATATGTGTGGGACAATCACCGTGCTTTGTTCAACCACTGTGGTAAAAGACAATTATATGGCTACATGGCTACAAAAAGTGATATTGCTGTCTTCAATCAGTATTCTCATGGTTTGAATCTTTCTCTCTTTCTTTTTATTCTCAATATTTCAAAACTGCATTTTACTTGTCTAGTATGTTTATGTACCCTAATCAAAGTTGAAATTTGAAATGGTTTCTTACCAAGAAAAGGTTATTGTCCAATTGACAAACAAAGAAACCCATCAGTTCTTTAAAGACCAACTTAAGTTAATCCAAGATGAAAGGAAAGCTTGCTTTGATAATATGTAGCAGGAAGAACTCAGGAGGGTTGAACAATCTTTCTCTGTAGTGGATAATTAGAAGAGGTAATCATAATATGAACTTCTTTTTATCATATATCCTTAATATTATCAATCATTCTAATGTTAAAATGCTCATCAAGATGATGACGGAAAAATTCTATACGTCGATTCTTGATAGGGGTCGAAATATATCATTTTTGCCAATTATGTTGATTTATATATGCAGGTACGAGAAGCTTGAAGAAATGAAAGACTTTAATGAAGAAAGAGAGAATTTGAAGCACATGTATTCAAAGAAAAGTAACACGTGTATTGGTGAATCCTATGGACACTGGAAGGGACTTAAAGAAGTTGCTAAAGACAAGGAAATCGTATGCCACCAATGGTTCTCATCATGAATACACAACTTCAGCAAGATGAAAACAAAACGATAAATAACTAAATCACTATTCTTGTTAAGGGATAAACATATTATGTTTGTTTTCTGTAATCAATGAATAAAGGAACTTTAGTTTCAGTGGTTTGGCATGGGAAACCCGGAACTTCTTAACTACTTTAGGTCATATGAAGCAGTGAAAGCTCGGCATTTTTATGGGCCAAAAGGTCACAAGGGTATGAGTGTGATGATATTCGAGTCATCAGTTGTCGGATACATAGAAGCTGAACGTCTGAGCAAGCAATTTGAACAAGAAGGTAACGGTAGATATGCGTGGGACAATCACCGTGCTTTGTTCAACCACTGTGATAAAAGACAATTATATGGCTACATGGCTACAAAAAGTGATATTGCTGTCATCAATCAGTATTCTCATGGTTTGAATCTTTCTCTCTTTCTTTTTATTCTCAATATTTCGAAACTGCATTTCACTTGTCTAGTATGTTTATGTACGCTAATCAAAGTTGAAATTTGAAATGGTTTCTTACCAAGAAAAGGTTATTGTCCAATTGACAAACAAAGAAGCCCATCAGTTCTTTAAAGATCAACTTAAGTTAATCCAAGATAAAAGGAAAGCTTGCTTTGATAATATGTAGCAGGAAGAACTCAGGAGGGTTGAACAATCTTTCTCTGTTGTGGATAATTAGAAGAGGTAATCATAATATGAACTTCTTTTTATCATATATCCTTAATATTATCAATCATTCTAATGTTAAACTGCTCATCAAGATGATGACGGAAAATTCTATACGTCGATTCTTGATAGGGGTCGAAATATATCATTTTTGCCAAGTATGTTGATTTATATATGCAGGTAGTAGAAGCTTGAAGAAATGAAAGAATTTAAGGAAGAAAGGGAGAACTTGAAGCACATATATTGGAAGAATAGTACACGTGTATTGGTGAATACTATCGACAGTGAAAGGGACTTAAAGAAGTTGTTAAAGACAAGGAAATCGTGTGCCACCGATGGTTATCATCATTAATACACAACTTGAACAAGACGAAAACAAAAAGGGAAATAACTAAATCACTAGTCTTGTTAAGGGATAAACATATTATGTTTGTTTTGTGTCATGAATGAAAAAAGAAACTTTATTTTCAGCGGTTTGGCATGGGAAATCCTGAGCTTCTTAACTACTTTAGGTCATATGAAGCAGTGAAAGCTCGTCATTCTTATGGGCCAAAAGGGCACAGGGGTTTGAGTGTGCTGATATTCGAGTCATCAACTGTCGGATACACAGAAGCAAAACGTCTGAGCAAGCATTTTGGACAAGAAAGTAACGGTAGATATGCGTGGGATAATCACCGTGCTTTGTTCAACCACTGTAATAAAACATAATTATATGGCTACATGACAAGAAAAAGTGATATGGATGTCCTAAATCAGTATTCTCTTGGTTTGAATCTTTCTCTCTTTCTTTTTGTTCTCAATATTTCGAAACTGTATTTGACTTGTCTAATATGTTTATGTACGGAAATCAAAGTTGAAATATGAAATGGTTATATTATCAAGAAAAGGTTATTGTACAATTGACGAACGAAGAAGACCAGCAATTCTTTAGAGATCAATTTAAGTTAATCCAAGATAAAAGGAAAGCTTGCTTTGATAATATGCAGTAGGAAGAACTCAGGAGGGCTGAACAATCTTTCTTTGCAGTGGATCATCAGAAGAGGTAATCATAATATGAACTTATTTTTATCATATATCCTTAATATTACAATTATTCTAATGTTAAAATGCTCATTACGATGAAGACAAAAAAAATTCTAAAAGTCGATTCTTGATAGGGGTCGAAATATATCATTTGTGCCAAGTATGTTGATTTATATATGCAGGTACGAGAAGCTTGAAGAAATGAAAGAATTTAAGGAAGAAAGGAATAATTTGAAGCACATGTAGTGGATGAAAAGTAACACGTGTATTGGTGAATCCTATGGACAGTGGAAGGGACTTAAAGAAGTTGCTAAAGACAAGGAAATCGTATGCCACCAATGGTTCTCATCATGAATACACAACTTGAGCAAGATGAAAACAAAACGATAAATAACTAAATCACTATTCTTGTTAAGGGATAAACATATTAGTATTGTTTTCTGTAATAAATGAATAAAGGAAGTTTAGTTTCAGTGGTTTGGCATGGGAAACCCGGAACTTTTTAACTACTTTATGTCATATGAAGCAGTGAAAGCTCGGCATTTTTATGGGCCAAAAGGTCACAAGGGTATGAGTGTGATGATATTCGAGTCATCAGTTGTCGGATACATAGAAGCTGAACGTCTGAGCAAGCAATTTGAACAAGAAGGTAATGGTAGATATGCGTGGGACAATCACCGTGCTTTGTTCAACCACTGTGGTAAAAGACAATTATATGGCTACATGGCTACAAAAAGTGATATTGCTGTCATCAATCAGTATTCTCATGGTTTGAATCTTTCTCTCTTTATTTTTATTCTCAATATTTCAAAACTGCATTTCACTTGTCTAGTATGTTTATGTACGCTAATCAAAGTTGAAATTTGAAATGGTTTCTTACCAAGAAAAGGTTATTGTCCAATTGACAAACAAAGAAGCCCATCAGTTCTTTAAAGATCAACTTAAGTTAATCCAAGATAAAAGGAAAGCTTGCTTTGATAATATGTAGCAGGAAGAACTCAGGAGGGTTGAACAATCTTTCTCTGTAGTGGATAATTAGAAGAGGTAATCATAATATGAACTTCTTTTTATCATATATCCTTAATATTATCAATCATTCTAATGTTAAAATGCTCATCAAGATGATGACGGAAAATTCTATACGTCGATTCTTGATAGGGGTCGAAATATATCAGTTTTGCCAAGTATGTTGATTTATATATGCAGGTAGTAGAAGCTTGAAGAAATGAAAGAATTTAAGGAAGAAAGGGAGAACTTGAAGCACATATATTGGAAGAATAGTACACGTGTATTGGTGAATACTATCGACAGTGAAAGGGACTTAAAGAAGTTGTTAAAGACAAGGAAATCGTGTGCCACCGATGGTTATCATCATTAATACACAACTTGAACAAGACGAAAACAAAAAGGGAAATAACTAAATCACTAGTCTTGTTAAGGGATAAACATATTATATTTGTTTTGTGTCATGAATGAAAAAAGGAACTTTATTTTCAGCGGTTTGGCATGGGAAATCCTGAGCTTCTTAACTACTTTAGGTCATATGAAGCAGTGAAAGCTCGTCATTCTTATGGGCCAAAAGGGCACAGGGGTTTGAGTGTGCTGATATTCGAGTCATCAACTGTCGGATACACAGAAGCAAAACAGCTGAGCAAGCATTTTGGATAAGAAAGTAACGGTAGATATGCGTGGGATAATCACCGTGCTTTGTTCAACCACTGTAATGAAAGATAATTATATGGCTACATGACAAGAAAAAGTGATATGGATGTCCTAAATCAGTATTCTCATGGTTTGAATCTTTCTCTCTTTCTTTTTGTACTCAATATTTCGAAACTGTATTTGACTTGTCTAATATGTTTATGTACGGAAATCAAAGTTGAAATATGAAATGGTTATATTATCAAGAAAAGGTTATTGTACAATAGACGAACGAAGAAGACCCGCAATTCTTTAGAGATCAATTTAAGTTAATCCAAGATAAAAGGAACCTTGCTTTGATAATATGCAGTAGCAAGAACTCAGGAGGGCTGAACAATCTTTCTCTGCAGTGGATCATCAGAAGAGGTAATCATAATATGAACTTCTTTTTATCATATATCCTTAATATTACAATCATTCTAATGTTAAAATGCTCATTACGATGAAGACAAAAAAATTCTAAAAGTCGATTCTTGATAGGGGTCGAAATATATCATTTGTGCCAAGTATGTTGATTTATATATGCAGGTACGAGAAGCTTGAAGAAATGAAAGAATTTAAGGAAGAAAGGGAGAATTTGAAGCACATGTATTGGAAGAAAAGTAACACGTGTATTGGTGAATCCTATGGACAGTGGAAGGAACTTAAAGAAGTTGCTAAAGACAAGGAAATCGTATGCCACCAATGGTTCTCATCATGAATACACAACTTGAGCAAGATGAAAACAAAACGATAAATAACTAAATCACTATTCTTGTTAAGGGATAAACATATTTTGTTTGTTTTCTGTAATAAATGAATAAAGGAACATTAGTTTCAGTGGTTTGGCATGGGAAACCAGAAACTTCTTAACTACTTTAGGTCATATGAAGCAGTGAAAGCTCGGCATTTTTATGGGCCAAAAGGTCACAAGGGTATGAGTGTGATGATATTCGAGTCATCAGTTGTCGGATAAGTAGAAGCTGAACGTCTAAGCAAGCATTTTGAACAAGAAGGTAACGGTAGATATGCGTGGGACAATCACCGTGCTTTGTTCAACCACTGTGGTAAAAGACAATTATATGGCTACATGGCTACAAAAAGTGATATTGCTGTCTTCAATCAGTATTCTCATGGTTTGAATCTTTCTCTCTTTCTTTTTATTCTCAATATTTCAAAACTGCATTTGACTTGTCTAGTATGTTTATGTACGCTAATCAAAGTTGAAATTTGAAATGGTTTCTTACCAAGAAAAGGTTATTGTCCAATTGACAAACAAAGAAGCCCATCAGTTCTTTAAAGATCAACTTAAGTTAATCAAAGATGAAAGGAAAGCTTGCTTTGATAATATGCAGCAGGAAGAACGCAGGAGGGTTGAACAATCTTTCTCTGTAGTGGATAATTAGAAGAGGTAATCATAATATGAACTTCTTTTTATCATATATCCTTAATATTATCAATCATTCTAATGTTAAAATGCTCATCAAGATGATGACGGAAAAATTCTATACGTCGATTCTTGATAGGGGTCGAAATATATCATTTTTGCCAAGTATGTTGATTTATATATGCAGGTAGCAGAAGCTTGAAGAAATGAAAGAATTTAAGGAAGAAAGGGAGAACTTGAAGCACATATATTGGAAGAATAGTAACACGTGTATTGATGAATACTATCGACAGTGAAAGGGACTTAAAGAAGTTGTTAAAGTCAAGGAAATCGTGTGCCACTGATGGTTATCATCATTAATACACAACTTGAACAAGACGAAAACAAAAAGGGAAATAACTAAATCACTAGTCTTGTTAAGGGATAAACATATTATGTTTGTTTTGTGTCATGAATGAAAAAAGGAACTTTATTTTCAGCGGTTTGGCATGGGAAACCCTGAGCTTCTTAACTACTTTAGGTCATATGAAGCAGTGAAAGCTCGTCATTCTTATGGGCCAAAAGGGCACAGGGGTTTGAGTGTGCTGATATTCGAGTCATCAGCTGTCGGATACACAGAAGCAAAACGTCTGAGCAAGCATTTTGGACAAGAAAGTAACGGTAGATATGCATGGGATAATCACCGTGCTTTGTTCAACCACTGTAATAAAAGATAATTATATGGCTACATGACAAGAAAAAGTGATATGGATGTCCTAAATCAGTATTCTCATGGTTTGAATCTTTCTCTCTTTCTTTTTGTTCTCAATATTTCGAAACTGTATTTGACTTGTCTAATATGTTTATGTACGGAAATCAAAGTTGAAATATGAAATGGTTATATTATCAAGAAAAGGTTATTGTGCAATAGACGAACGAAGAAGACCCGCAATTCTTTAGAGATCAATTTAAGTTAATCGAAGATAAAAGGAAAGCTTGCTTTGATAATATGCAGTAGGAAGAACTCAGGAGGGCTGAACAATCTTTCTGTGCAGTGGATCATCAGAAGAGGTAATCATAATATGAACTTCTTTTTATCATATATCCTTAATATTACAATCATTCTAATGTTAAAATGCTCATTACGATGAAGACAAAAAAATTTTAAAAGTCGATTCTTGATAGGGGTCGAAATATATCATTTTTGCCAAGTATGTTGATTTATATATGCAGGTACGAGAAGCTTGAAGAAATGAAAGAATTTAAGGAAGAAAGGGAGAATTTGAAGCACATGTATTGGAAGAAAAGTAACACGTGTATTGGTGAATCCTATGGACAGTGGAAGGGACTTAAAGAAGTTGCTAAAGACAAGGAAATCGTATGCCACCAATGGTTCTCATCATGAATACACAACTTGAGCAAGATGAAAACAAAACGATAAATAACTAAATCACTATTCTTGTTAAGGGATAAACATATTAGTATTGTTTTCTGTAATAAATGAATAAAGGAACTTTAGTTTCAGTGGTTTGGCATGGGAAACCCGGAACTTTTTAACTACTTTAGGTCATATGAAGCAGTGAAAGCTCGGCATTTTTATGGGCCAAAAGGTCACAAGGGTATGAGTGTGATGATATTCGAGTCATCAGTTGTCGGATACATAGAAGCTGAACGTCTGAGCAAGCAATTTGAACAAGAAGGTAACGGTAGATATGCGTGGGACAATCACCGTGCTTTGTTCAACCACTGTGGTAAAAGACAATTATATGGCTACATGGCTACAAAAAGTGATATTGCTGTCATCAATCAGTATTCTCATGGTTTGAATCTTTCACTCTTTCTTTTTATTCTCAATATTTCAAAACTGCATTTGACTTGTCTAGTATGTTTATGTACGCTAATCAAAGTTGAAATTTGAAATGGTTTCTTACCAAGAAAAGGTTATTGTCCAATTGACAAACAAAGAAGCCCATCAGTTCTTTAAAGATCAACTTAAGTTAATCCAAGATGAAAGGAAAGTTTGCTTTGATAATATGTAGCAGGAAGAACTCAGGAGGGTTGAACAATCTTTCTCTGTAGTGGATAATTAGAAGAGGTAATCATAATATGAACTTCTTTTTATCATATATCCTTAATATTATCAATCATTCTAATGTTAAAATGCTCATCAAGATGATGACGGAAAAATTCTATACGTCGATTCTTGATAGGGGTCGAAATATATCATTTTTGCCAAGTATGTTGATTTATATATGCAGGTAGGAGAAGCTTGAAGAAATGAAAGAATTTAAGGAAGAAAAGGAGAACTTGAAGGACATATATTGGAAGAATAGTACACGTGTATTGGTGAATACTATCGACAGTGAAAGGGACTTAAAGAAGTTGTTAAAGACAAGGAAATCGTGTGCGACAGATGGTTATCATCATTAATACACAACTTGAACAAGACGAAAACAAAAAGGGAAATAACTAAATCACTAGTCTTGTTAAGGGATAAACATATTATGTTTGTTTTGTGTCATGAATGAAAAAAGGAACTTTATTTTCAGCGGTTTGGCATGGGAAATCCTGAGCTTCTTAACTACTTTAGGTCATATGAAGCAGTGAAAGCTCGTCATTCTTATGGGCCAAAAGGGCACAGGGGTTTGAGTGTGCTGATATTCGAGTCATCAACTGTCGGATACACAGAAGCAAAACAGCTGAGCAAGCATTTTGGATAAGAAAGTAACGGTAGATATGCGTGGGATAATCACCGTGCTTTGTTCAACCACTGTAATGAAAGATAATTATATGGCTACATGACAAGAAAAAGTGATATGGATGTCCTAAATCAGTATTCTCATGGTTTGAATCTTTCTCTCTTTCTTTCTGTTCTCAATATTTCGAAACTGTATTTGACTTGTCTAATATGTTTATGTACGGATATCAAAGTTGAAATATGAAATGGTTATATTATCAAGAAAAGGTTATTGTACAATAGACGAACGAAGAAGACCCGCAATTCTTTAGAGATCAATTTAAGTTAATCCAAGATAAAAGGAAACTTGCTTTGATAATATGCAGTAGCAAGAACTCAAGAGGGCTGAACAATCTTTCTCTGCAGTGGATCATCAGAAGAGGTAATCATAATATGAACTTCTTTTTATCATATATCCTTAATATTACAATCATTCTAATGTTAAAATGCTCATTACGATGAAGACAAAAAAATTATAAAAGTCGATTCTTGATAGGGGTCGAAATATACCATTTGTGCCAAGTATGTTGATTTATATATGCAGGTACGAGAAGCTTGAAGAAATGAAAGAATTTAAGGAAGAAAGGGAGAATTTGAAGCACATGTTTTCAAAGAAAAGTAACACGTGTATTGGTGAATCGTATGGACACTGGAAGGGACTTAAAGAAGTTGCTAAAGACAAGGAAATCGTATGCCACCAATGGTTCTCATCATGAATACACAACTTGAGCAAGATGAAAACAAAACGATAAATAACTAAATCACTAGTCTTGTTAAGGGATAAACATATTAGTATTGTTTTCTGTAATAAATGAATAAAGGAACTTTAGTTTCAGTGGTTTGGCATGGGAAACCCGGAACTTCTTAACTACTTTAGGTCATATGAAGCAGTGAAAGCTCGGCATTTTTATGGGCCAAAAGGTCACAAGGGTATGAGTGTGATGATATTCGAGTCATCAGTTGTCGGATACATAGAAGTTGAACGTCTGAGCAAGCAATTTGAACAAGAAGGTAACGGTAGATATGTGTGGGACAATCACCGTGCTTAGTTCAACCACTGTGGTAAAAGACAATTATATGGCTACATGGCTACAAAAAGTGATATTGCTGTCTTCAATCAGTATTCTCATGGTTTGAATCTTTCTCTCTTTCTTTTTATTCTCAATATTTCAAAACTGCATTTGACTTGTATAGTATGTTTATGTACGCTAATCAAAGTTGAAATTTGAAATGGTTTCTTACCAAGAAAAGGTTATTGTCCAATTGACAAACAAAGAAGCCCATCAGTTCTTTAAAGATCAACTTAAGTTAATCCAAGATGAAAGGAAAGCTTGCTTTGATAATATGCAGCAGGAAGAACTCAGAAGGGTTGAACAATCTTTCTCTGTAGTGGATAATTAGAAGAGGTAATCATAATATGAACTTCTTTTTATCATATATCCTTAATATTATCAATGATTCTAATGTTAAAATGCTCATCAAGATGATGACGGAAAAATTCTATTCGTCGATTCTTGATAGGGATCGAAATATATCATTTTTCCGAAGTATGTTGATTTATATATGCAGGTAGGAGAAGCTTGAAGAAATGAAAGAATTTAAGGAAGAAAGGGAGAACTTGAAGCACATATATTCGAAGAATAGTACACGTTTATTGGTGAATACTATCGACAGTGAAAGGGACTTAAAGAAGTTGTTAAAGACAAGGAAATCGTGTGCCACCGATGGTTATCATCATTAATACACAACTTGAACAAGACGAAAACAAAAAGGGAAATAACTAAATCACTAGTCTTGTTAAGGGATAAACATATTATGTTTGTTTTGTGTCATGAATGAAAAAAGGAACTTTATTTTCAGCGGTTTTGCATGGGAAACCCTGAGCTTCTTAACTACTTTAGGTCATATGAAGCAGTGAAAGCTCGTCATTCTTATGGGCCAAAAGGGCACAGGGGTTTGAGTGTGCTGATATTCGAGTCATCAGCTGTCGGATACACAGAAGCAAAACGTCTGAGCAAGCATTTTGGACAAGAAAGTAACGGTAGATATGCGTGGGATAATCACCATGCTTTGTTCAACCACTGTAATAAAAGATAATTATATGGCTACATGACAAGAAAAAGTGATATGGATGTCCTAAATCAGTATTCTCATGGTTTGAATCTTTCTCTCTTTCTTTTTGTTCTCAATATTTCGAAACTGTATTTGACTTGACTAATATGTTTATGTACGGAAATCAAAGTTGAAATATGAAATGGTTATATTATCAAGAAAAGGTTATTGTACAATTGATCAACGAAGAAGACCAACAATTCTTTAAAGATCAATTTAAGTTAATCCAAGATAAAAGGAAAGTTTGCTTTGATAATATGCAGTAGGAAGAACTCAGGAGGGCTGAACAATCTTTCTCTGCAGTGGATCATCAGAAGAGGTAATCATAATATGAACTTCTTTTTATCATATATCTTTAATATTACAATCATTCTAACGTTAAAATGCTCATTACGATGAAGACAAAAAAATTCTATAAGTCGATTCTTGATAGGGGTCGAAATATACCATTTGTGCCAAGTATGTTGATTTATATATGCAGGTACGAGAAGCTTGAAGAAATGAAAGAATTTAAGGAAGAAAGGGAGAATTTGAAGCACATGTTTTCAAAGAAAAGTAACACGTGTATTGGTGAATCGTATGGACACTGGAAGGGACTTAAAGAAGTTGCTAAAGACAAGGAAATCGTATGCCACCAATGGTTCTCATCATGAATACACAACTTGAGCAAGATGAAAACAAAACGATAAATAACTAAATCACTAGTCTTGTTAAGGGATAAACATATTAGTATTGTTTTCTGTAATAAATGAATAAAGGAACTTTAGTTTCAGTGGTTTGGCATGGGAAACCCGGAACTTCTTAACTACTTTAGGTCATATGAAGCAGTGAAAGCTCGGCATTTTTATGGGCCAAAAGGTCACAAGGGTATGAGTGTGATGATATTCGAGTCATCAGTTGTCGGATACATAGAAGTTGAACGTCTGAGCAAGCAATTTGAACAAGAAGGTAACGGTAGATATGTGTGGGACAATCACCGTGCGTTGTTCAACCACTGTGGTAAAAGACAATTATATGGCTACATGGCTACAAAAAGTGATATTGCTGTCTTCAATCAGTATTCTCATGGTTTGAATCTTTCTCTCTTTCTTTTTATTCTCAATATTTCAAAACTGCATTTGACTTGTATAGTATGTTTATGTACGCTAATCAAAGTTGAAATTTGAAATGGTTTCTTACCAAGAAAAGGTTATTGTCCAATTGACAAACAAAGAAGCCCATCAGTTCTTTAAAGATCAACTTAAGTTAATCCAAGATGAAAGGAAAGCTTGCTTTGATAATATGCAGCAGGAAGAACTCAGAAGGGTTGAACAATCTTTCTCTGTAGTGGATAATTAGAAGAGGTAATCATAATATGAACTTCTTTTTATCATATATCCTTAATATTATCAATGATTCTAATGTTAAAATGCTCATCAAGATGATGACGGAAAAATTCTATTCGTCGATTCTTGATAGGGATCGAAATATATCATTTTTCCGAAGTATGTTGATTTATATATGCAGGTAGGAGAAACTTGAAGAAATGAAAGAATTTAAGGAAGAAAGGGAGAACTTGAAGCACATATATTGGAAGAATAGTAACACGTGTATTGGTGAATACTATCGACAGTGAAAGGGACTTAAAGAAGTTGTTAAAGACAAGGAAATCGTGTGCCACCGATGGTTATCATCATTAATACACAACTTGAACAAGACGAAAACAAAAAGGGAAATAACTAAATCACTAGTCTTGTTAAGGGATAAACATATTATGTTTGTTTTGTGTCATGAATGAAAAAAGGAACTTTATTTTCAGCGGTTTGGCATGGGAAACCCTGAGCTTCTTAACTACTTTAGGTCATATGAAGCAGTGAAAGCGCATCATTCTTATGGGCCAAAAGGGCACAGGGGTTTGAGTGTGCTGATATTCGAGTCATCAGCTGTCGGATACACAGAAGCAAAACGTCTGAGCAAGCATTTTGGACAAGAAAGTAACGGTTGATATGCGTGGGATAATCACCGTGCTTTGTTCAACCACTGTAATAAAAGATAATTATATGGCTACATGACAAGAAAAAGTGATATGGATGTCCTAAATCAGTATTCTCATGGTTTGAATCTTTCTCTCTTTCTTTTTGTTCTCAATATTTCGAAACTGTATTTGACTTGTCTAATATGTTTATGTACGGAAATCAAAGTTGAAATATGAAATGGTTATATTATCAAGAAAAGGTTATTGTACAATTGACCAACGAAGAAGACCAACAATTCTTTAAAGATCAATTTAAGTTAATCCAAGATAAAAGGAAAGTTTGCTTTGATAATATGCAGTAGGAAGAACTCAGGAGGGCTGAACAATATTTCTCTACAGTGGATCATCAGAAGAGGTAATCATAATATGAACTTCTTTTTATCATATATCTTTAATATTACAATCATTCTAACGTTAAAATGCTCATTACGATGAAGACAAAAAAAATTCTATAAGTGGGTTCTTGATAGGGGTCGATATATATCATTTTTGCCAAGTATGTTGATTTATATATGCAGGTAGGAGAAGCTTGAAGAAATGAAAGAATTTAAGGAAGAAAGGGAGAACTTGAAGCACATGTATCGGAAGAAAAGTAACACGTGTATTGGTGAATACAATGGACAGTGGAAGGTACTTAAAAGAAGTTGTTAAAGAAAAGGAAATCGTGTGGCCGCCGATGGTTATCATCATTAATACACAACTTGAGCAAGATGAAAACAAAAAGGTAAATAACTAAATCACTAGTCTTGTTAAGGGATAAATATATTATGTTTGTTTTATGCCATGAATGAAAAAAGAAACTTTATTTTCAGTGGATTGGCATGGTCGTAGTCTGTGACACTGATACTGCCACAAGCTTTCTATTTGTTGTAGTATGTGATACTGACACCACAACAAGATTTCCGTAGTATTACTCCAACCATATCATTTCGGTGATTTTAACAAAACTTAAGTGTGATTTTAACACGTAAGTTTCTTGGCTTTAAATGTATTTTCTTTATTAATCTCATTATACAAATAATGGGACTTTTTTTTTATGTATTTCACACACACACTATATAATTATTGTTACGATAAAATAAGACCGACCTCATATATTAAATTTCTAGCTCCCCTGTTTCTTGATGTGATATTTGCTAGTAAAAAAGTTAATTTAAAAATTATATATGAATATTTTGATATATAAGTATATAAGATGAGACTAGGGAGAAAGAACTAAATAGTACCCCATATATCTAAATTATGTGTGACATTATGAGTGACCGAGTGACATCTCATCAAAATTAATTAAATAAACATAAATAAAGATCTAGGAACAATATCAAAACTTAGTCCGTACTTCCACGCGCCCCTCTCCTGGCGCGTGTTTGGAATATGCGATAAATGGATGCTTATTAGAAGAAATTCGATGCAGCCCGTGTGGCCGTAGCTGGAAAGCCATCACCGCAGCAGTGTATTCATCACGCCAAAAAATGGCGTTTTTCCGCTTTTGCTCTCATTGCTGACGCTCGTTTTTCTATCAATCGTCATCCTTATCTTTTCCCATTCATATGCATACTTCGCGTTACAGATCTACTTCTTATCAACGTAAGTGTCTCGAAGCCTCTCGATTTTAGAATTCGTCGGATTTCGAATATTCAATCACACTTTCTACTCCTTTCCTTTCCGTTTCCTGGTTGATTCTGTTTTGCGTGACGAATCTAGGGCGTGAATTGGAGTTTTAGGTTAGTTTTCGTTGTTTGTTTGATTCAATTTGTTGTCTTTATTCCATAATTCTATTGAGTTTTGAAGCTCGGTGTTGTTAGTCGCGAGTTTTGGGGATGAGAAATGGAAATCCGGAAGGGTTAAGTTTTTAGGGGTACCATTAGTGAAATTTGGGGATACACAAGTTGAAATGGATAGCCCTGGTTCAGTTCCTAGTTCGAGTGAGGATCATCCTCGGTTAAAGTTTTTGTGTAGCTTTAATGGTAGCATATTACCGCGTCCTCAAGATGGGAAGCTTAGGTATGTAGGTGGGGAGACGCGAATTGTGAGTATTCCTAGAGACATCAGTTTTGAAGAACTGATGGCGAAGATGAAGGAATTGTTTGATGGCGCTAGTGTCTTGAAATATCAGCAGCCTGATGAAGACCTTGATGCTCTTGTTTCTGTTGTGAATGATGATGATGTAACAAATATGATGGAGGAGTATGAAAAGTTGGGTTCAGGAGATGGTTTTACTCGGCTTAGGATATTTTTGTTCTCGAGTACTGACCAAGATGATTCGATACATTTTGTTGATCGAGATGAAAGAGATAATGAAAGGAGATATGTTGATGCTTTAAACAGTCATAATGACTCCCCTGATTATGGAAAACAGCAAGTGGGTCTAGATGATGTTCAATTAATAGAACCGTACTTCAATCAGTTGAGTCTTGATACCAATCTTTCTAACCAGAGGAATAACTTAGAGATACCCATTTCGCCGGGTAATTTGCAACATGTTAGAATTCCTCACCAACAGTCTTACAGTCAAAGGTACAGTGAAATGGAGTCGCCATGGAGTCCTGCATACTACTCACCAAGAAATCCTGGTAATGACTTCCCGAATTCACCTTCTTCTCGTTACCATACTCCTTATGGTGATCAAACAGATAAAAGTTTTGATAGATTCCTCCCTGAAGATTATTTCAGGCAGCAGTCCCCATTACCAGAAAGTGTCGTATGGTTACCGCCACCACCGCCGCAGCCACCTATTTCAGGCGACAGGGCTGGTTTCCCTGGTAACATACTTCATGCAAATGTTCCTCACCAGAACGATCCTCGAACTTTCTACAACGAGGCTCACCCTCATGAAAGAGGATGGATGTTGCATCAGTCAAATCCACGAGTAGATGGTAACAACAACATGAATAATATCAGTCTTGGGCCTACTGCATATTCAGATGTCAATCACTTAACATCACATTATGTCCATCATGATGACCGCCCACGATATATGCGTCACGGTCCTGAATTTGTAAACGAGATTTTTCATGATCAAGCCCCAACTACTGGTTATCTGAATGCTTATGGGGCTGAGAATCTTTACCATGCATCATCACCTGTTCATGTGCCTGGAAATGCTTTGTGGAGAAATGGTCAAACTTCACCGCAAGAAAATGGTACATATAATGTAGGGTATGTTAGGACTACAATGGATTCTAGTCCTAGGGTTCCAGTTGGGGCAGAGAATCAAAATCAAAATCGCATACCAACTGAACCCGTGCAATTCATGCCTGCACCTGTGCATTTTATGCCTGAACCAGTCCAACTCTCTCCTGACCCTGTTCAATTTTCTCCTGAACCTATCCAACTTGCATCTGACCCGGTTCAATTTACTTCTAAACCCGCCCAATTTACTCCTGAAATTGTTCAATCAACTCCAGAACCAGTTCGATTTACTCCCGGCTTGCCGAGCTGCTTAATTCCTATAGATCCTGTGACAAGGTCTGATCCAGTACCGGCTGTTGTTGATGATTTAGTGCTTCCTATGAACACCTTGAATACAGAAGCAAGAAATAATTCTAGTACTAAAAAAGAAGGTTTTGGTATCGAAAAGTTGAACTCACCTTCTAAGCAAATCATTGGAGCTGAAAACTCTTATCAAGAAAATGTTTCTGGTCTGAAAAATGAGGAACTTGTGGTTGATGGTTTGAGTCTATTACCTCAATGTATCCAGTCTGTAAAGAAACCAGAAATAGAAGGTGCTGAGGCGGTAATTGGTGAATCTCTAGAAAATGCTGCCTCTGCTGCTGTGAGTGATGCTAAAGTCAAAGAAGATTCTGTGCAAGAGTTGGATGCGGTGGTGAGTAAACGTCATTAATTAGTGGTGGCTGTTTGAACCTATTTATTTATGAGTGGGTCGGTATGAGTTATTTTTTTCTCAAATAGGTCAAATGAGATGAATAAAAATGTTTTAGCTAACAACTCAATCGGATTGGAATCAGTGTCTACTGTTTTTTGTAATGCATTAGCTATTGACTAAAAATGAACAAAAAAGTCTGTTCGTGTTAACCCAACCTGACCTTTTTTGGCTCGTACTAAATATTATAAATTTTGATCATTAATTACCTTTTCTGTTTGATTTGGTTATTTGTTTTTATAGGATGCACATGTGGAACTGGAGGTCGAGTCTGATAGTGACACCCAAAGTAATGCAAAGATCGAACCAACTAAGGCCGAGGAGGAAGCTATTGCTAGGGGTTTGCAGGTTCTTCTCTAACCAAATTTGTGATTAATTTGCAAAGAGCAAATGATTTTTATTAAGATTTTATTTACATTCTTTAATTAGACTATAAAGAATGATGATCTGGAGGAAATACGGGAGTTAGGATCTGGTACATATGGAGCCGTTTATCATGGGAAATGGAAGGGTTCAGATGTAGCAATTAAAAGAATTAAAGCCAGTTGTTTTGCTGGGAGACCATCTGAAAGAGAACGTTTGGTATGATATCATAAATGCTCTTTTTTCAGTCACTTTTTTTTTCTAAAAGTAGTTAATAATCATCTACTTAAGCTATATACTGAAAGTATGTGTTATTTGCTTATTAGTTTATGTATCTATTCGTAATTAGTCATTTAATCGTATTCAGTTTCATTTACATTTACTTTCTTTATAACGCATGAATCTAGTGCCTTTATAAATTTTAACAGTGTGTAGGTAGTTCCACAGTGGTGCTGGTGGGTTCTCAGGTGTACAACCTGAGGGCATCACAATAATGTATCATATCATAAAGGAATAGTTGGTAAAATGGTTGTCTATCATTTCAATATGCTTCGAGGTAATGACAATGATATCTCCATTTGGGATTATGGGGCTTGTTTTAAATGCAAGGTGCTCCGGGTGATATTTTCGAAAGTTCTTAAAAGTTACTTGACTATCACATATACTACCTTTTAAATGCACAAAAATAATATAATAAACATACCTAAAGAGCATCTTACTTCCTGTACAGAAGCTACAGTAATTAAAAAAACTTGTTTTCTAGTAAGTAGAGTAACCTTAAGCTGCTGGTTAAACATAACATTATAAGAAGATGACCAGTAAAACATAACATATTAAGAAGGTGGAAAAGAGAAAATCATGTCCATTTCTTAAAACCACAAGTTTTTAGCTACTATTATTGTTTTGCCTCGAGATTGCTAGCTTTATGCCACTTAGGAACAAATAATGAGTGAAGATAGGAAAGGTAATAACATGTTGTCCACTTATCCATACTTCGATTTTTACAGCCTTTGATTCCTACGCAGTAGCCGTTTAGTCCATCCTTTAGGCTTTTCATGATTTCATCACATATGTCTTAAATAGCCTTTTATTATATTTTACCCAAAGTGCAAGCTCAAGTCATCTGGCTCCTAAAACTTTAATGCAAGCCTCGAAAAAAACCATACCAGCATATTCAAATAGATGACAATCATACAAACTTCTTTCTTCAGAACTTACACTCAACCATAAGTGCTAACCTGATTTCCACTCAAAGTTTCAACACCTGTCAAGTCATTGCATACCTGCCATATTTTATGCTCTTTGGTTAAAAAACTCAACAAAGTTACCAACTTACCATGTTCTTCAAAAGGATGTCCAACTTCATTGTCTTCAGTATCTTGCGTTTGAACTTTTAGGTTGTAACATGTCTTCTCTAGTTCTCTTTTGATTCATCACTAGTACTAGTGTTTAGACCTTTATTCTTAACTGATTCACCCCTTAATTGAGTCATTCGAAGAGGTATCTTAGACATCATATCACCGTGTCCCACAACATTTTTGTGCATCCCTTCCGGCCTTCCAAAATGTCTTGTGATCTCCAATTTTCCATATGATGATCTGTTACTCCTACTAATGCATTATCCAACTAATGCCTTTCACAAATTTTGGAGCTAAATTATTCTTTGCCTGTGCTAAATCACCTATTATATCTTCATCTTTTAACTCCCAACTGTTTTAGCTTTTTTCTTTTTAATCAATTTTAGACTCTCCAATATCTTCTGCAGTATTGGATGCAATTCCAGTGTTTCTATTAAAATTGCATTTATACAACTGAAACGGGTAAACAGAGAAGGATCCTATTCAGGGGGGGGGGGGGGAGTCTATTCTTTTGGCTCCTATAGGGCCTAACTGGAATTCCTGTGGCCCTTTCTGAGACTACCCCCCTGCCAATAGGACTCCCATAGTGAGGTTTGAATTTGTGAGTTCTTGTGAGAAACAGAGCAGGGATGATGACCACTACGATACCTTGGTGTTGCATCTATAAACAGCTGTTATATCCAAATTCCAACCCCTTAAAATTCTCTTTAGACATTTCATTGAACACTCAATAAACATTTTTCAGTTTATGGCCAGATTCATAACTTTGATCTCTTAAAACAAGAGTTTCAACATCTGATTTTACTACTCCTTCAATAACTAAGCAAATTTTGTGTTTTCAAATTTCCAGCGCTAATCCATGCCAATTTGTTGACTTTCATGAATGAGATTGCCTACTTTATAGGTTGCCTTAGTATTCTCATATATTTGATCACATGTATGCTCATTACTACGTACAAGTTCTATTCCGAATATCTTTCAATACAGATTTTAGCCTTGCCTCCAATCGCTTAATTTCTGAGTTTGGTTTGGTACTTTGAAGAACAACTGAAATCCTTTCTTTCAGAGGCTTATTTGACAATAGGCTGCTCACCAATGGAAAAACTACTTGGATTCATCGAAGTGGCCATTGATCTCAATAAAGATTGGAGGAGTGAGGATCTTGTTGCTCTAATACTACTGATACAAACAAGCTCTTCCTAGCAATCTATTGTTCATTTTTGCACCTTTGTCTTATGGTTTTGCCCTTGGGATGGTGTACATACACCATTCAAAATACGCCCTTCTAGTTAAGGCAAGGCTTGCAGTCTTGCACTTAAATACGCACCATCTCCTTTGTTGATGGACAATTTGGGGCAAAGTATGTATCAATACATTCCCCCGGAAAGACCGCTCGTCCTTGGTGGTCTACCAAGTTGTCTCCCACATTTTGACTAACGAGAGTTTGCTCTAATACCACTGTTATAACCCAAATTCACTACAGTTGAAGTTGACCACCGAATAGTGAACTCCAATCAATACGTGGAACAATAGAGTGGGTATCAATAGTTCGGTAAATTGATCAGCAAAACAATTCAATTGAAGATCAGAGAGGATTAATAGAATGGGTAATTTAGCCAACATGCCCATATAGTAGTTGCAAAAGAGAGATTTAGAAAAGATAAATATAATATACATCTTCCCCCTTTACTGTTAGTAGTTCCTAATTGCTCCTTGTTATTATCTTTGCATGTTACAGCTTTTCAGCTATCTTACTCCGAAACACCCAAACCATCGCCTCATACCGCCTAGGCGTGTTTCTTTTAGAACTAAGATGAAGTTTTCTGTTATTTGAATCTTTTTTCATTCTTACTTTTAAAAGGTTTTTTTGGAAGAGGGGGGGGGGGGGGGGGGGGTTGATGGTTGTCGATGTTATGAATAATTATGATGTTATCACGCAAGTAAATGCAAAAAGCTTCTCATATGATTTCCCTTGTATGATAAGATCATTGAAATGAGGTCCTTCATGATAAAAACAAACATCTAATGAGATGTTTAGGACTACAGGTTTCATTTGTAGGAGAAAACAAAAGATAGCCAAATGAAACAATTTATCCGACCCTAGGGGAGGAAGTATTATGGCCTTTAATGTTGGTATCTCTGTATAACGTTTTCATGGTTAACACTTCATCCATTTGCTCCCAAAAAAATTGGATCCCTGATTCCTGAAACATCCTACTTAAAGCTCATTGTTTCGAGAATCCTTGTATTTGGATAATAAGTTGTGCTTGGCGCTACCAGGGCGGTCTTTGAGGATGTCCTAAACAATAAGCTGCCTTAAATTTTAGTACTTATATATCCGATGAAAATATGTGATTTGTTAATATTCTACAATTTTAATAAACATTTAGATTCATTGTCTAGGGCATTTATTACATACAGAATTATATTGACTATCCATGTGAAGTTTGCATTAGTAGAAACAAGTATCTAAACTGAAGTTACTAAAATCCTTCTTCCACAATCCGCAAGAAACGTAACGGATTGATGATGATATCCACTGAAAGTAATATCTTGAACAAAATTGACTACAAAGATTTGATTGATGAATTTGAGTCAAAAGAATGCTAGAAGGTTGATCCACTTTAATTAACATGTTCTCATTGTATCCTCTTAACCTAAGGTGCATGTATGTTATATGTACAGATTGCAGATTTCTGGAAGGAGGCACTGATTTTAAGCTCACTACACCACCCAAATGTCGTCTCTTTTTATGGTATAGTTCGTGATGGACCAGATGGCTCTTTGGCAACTGTAACAGAGTTCATGGTTAATGGATCTCTCAAGCAGTTCTTACAGAAAAAAGACAGGTAAATGATTTTATAAATTTTTCTCTTGATACAAAAATGAAAATGTTGAATGATGAAAACCAGCTAATTGAAAACTATGGCATAAACATTTGAAAAACACGTAACACATTTTTCAACTCTTTATGCAAAACACACCAGCATGTCATGGCATGCATTTTTAGAATTATTTGTTTATGTCAACATTGATGTATTTATTTGTTTATATTGTAATTTAATATATTGTAGTTGCTAGTAAAATTTGTGAACAAATACATTCCCAGAAATTTATATCAGTTAGATATGACTAACATTCAAACACTTCTCTATCAAACTATGTCTAATCAAACATTTTTTTTGTTACGGGATTGATTCGGTTACAGAACTATTGATCGGCGTAAGAGACTTATCATAGCTATGGATGCTTCTTTTGGAATGGAATATTTGCATGGCAAGAATATTGTCCATTTTGATCTAAAATGTGAAAACCTACTAGTGAACATGAGAGACCCACATCGACCAATTTGCAAGGTATGTGATGGTTGTATTCAATTTTTAGATAGGCATTTTAATCATTTGTATGGTAATGGGTCAAATGGACTAAATTCAAAGAATAACTAAATGAACTGGTCAAAAGTGTATTTAAGTGCTTGTTCTATACTATATCTTTTCATGTAAAAGAAGCTATATTATTATTATTATCTTAATATTAATAATTATAATAATAATAATACTGTTTTTTCAATCATATTTAATCCACTGGTTATTCACGACAGCCGTAAAAGGTCAGAGTTGACCCAACCCTGTTCTTTTGACCTGCATATAAAAATATAAATTGCTAGTGTTTAAAACTAAATGAACTGGTCAAAAGTGTATTTAAGTGCTATTTCTATACTATATATTTTCATGTAAAAGAAGCTATATTATTATTATTATCTTAATATTAATAATTATAATAATAATAATACTTTTTTTTCAATCATATTTATTCCAATGGTTATTCACGACAGCCGTAAAAGGTCAAAGAGTTTACCCAACCCTGTTCTTTTGACCTGCATATAAAAATATAAATTGCTAGTTTTTAAAACGCATAAGCTGGAGGTCTTTTAGGAACAGACTCTGTGCCATCACATATGACTTCATATACCTGACCAAGGTGGGATTGGGTACTATTGTTGTTGTGAGCCCATTTTGACCCGTTACCCAATCTCCTTGACCCACGTTCCCTCAACAAATGAAAAAAAAAGATCTTTTTTGCTACCTCTAATCAATTTAATTTTGTTTCTTGTTTACTTAAAGAATTTCATGAGATTTTGCATGATTGTAGATAGGTGATCTTGGCTTGTCAAAGGTAAAACAACACACTTTGGTGTCTGGAGGTGTTCGAGGAACTTTGCCTTGGATGGCACCTGAGCTGCTTAGTGGTAAAAGTCACATGGTATCAGAAAAGGTACAAAACCGAAGCTGAAATTACTAAAATACCCCCTCCCCCCCCCCCCCCTCCCTCAATCGTTCAAATTTATATTTCACAAGATAATTTATTTGTTTTGCCTTTTTCTTTTTCTGCATAATATAGATTGATGTTTACTCATTCGGAATTGTCATGTGGGAATTGCTCACTGGAGATGAACCTTATGGAGATATGCATTGCGCTTCCATAATCGGTAGGTTCTTCATGCTCGTAACGACTCATTTACTTATGAATGGGTTAAAATGGTAATTTTTTAATTCAAATAGGAAAAATAAAAATGTCAAAGGGGTTCATACTTCATAGTTGAAAAATTAGATTATTAAAACAGAAGATTGTTCAATATAGTCCATACTTAATTCATAGTCCTAATGGACTAATTTTAGCCTTTGGATCATGGCATCAATGGTCCAGATTGCATTTTAAAATTTTGGCAGAGGGGCATTTTCGTAATTCACATGTAATGCTTTTACAAATCACATGTGATTGTATACAGAATCACCTCTGATTAAATATTAAAATTTTAGGACTCGGTTTTGCACATATTGAACACAACTCTATCAAAACAAAATAATTTCTGTAATCTTTTGTAGGAGGAATAGTGAACAACTCATTACGCCCTACAATCCCAACATGGTGTGATCCTGAATGGAAGGCCTTAATGGGAAGCTGTTGGTCTTCTGAACCAGCAGAAAGACCGTCTTTTTCAGAAATATCTCAGAAACTGAGAACTATGGCCGCAGCTATCAATGTGAAATGACCTTTTTACCCACAACCAGTGTGTCGTTTTATAACGTCCAGGTAAACGTGCGACCCAAAATAACAAAAGAAAACGAAAATGGTTACTCGTTGAGACTCTCTGCACGTAAAATCTTCCAAAATCGACACGGGATTTGCAGGTTGAGACTCGAGAGAGGTTGCAGCCTTTTCGGATTGAAGCTAATGGAATGCATGTGTATATAATGCCTTTGGAAGTGGAAAATATTATTGTCTTTTATTTAAGCAGGCAATAATATATTTAACATATCTTTATATAACATATATATGATCATCTTTTTTTGATCTTATATTTTTCGCACCACAATGCCTTTATAGACATTTTATATCATCTAGAGCAAAAAGCTGGATTATAGTTATAGGAAGGTACTTTTGCATAGACGAGTTCAAACGAAAACTGAAATTTGTTGCAATTTAGGTGGGACGATTTGTTCATGGAAAATGCTATCTAAACATGTTTGTTTTATCAGCTTAGTGTATATGGGGTGTGTGTGTGAACGCGCGTGTGTTTTCTTAACGCTTGTAGTTAAGATATTACTCACGTCCTAAAATAATATATAATTTTAGTCGAGATAGTACGAGTCTTTGAAATTTTGATATAATAATTTGAAAAACTAGATGTATTTGATAGACGTGAAATGTATCAAGTCTAGTATATTCGTCTGTCTTTTTAATTTTTTTAACGTAATTTAAAAGTTTATTGTCTTTATATTATTTTATTATTGTGTTCGACCCGAATGAATATTCTGAAGAAACCTCAATTAAAGGTATGTTATTTAATAAGAGTTATTATGTTAAATTTCTATTTTTGCTACAGTTTATCGTGTACTTTCTAAAGGTGTTTAGAGAAATTTTAACTTGTAGTCTTTAGATATGGATGATTAATGGGTGAGATTATGAATGCATATTCGATTTTTGTCAAGTGCATATTTGATATAAGTACATCTTTGGTTGTAATATCAACCACTTCTGAAGACCTAGATCGATTTTGTATGATTTTGTACTGAACCTTACTCTATATAGTACAGTCATTTTGCTATTATAACAATACTTGTTACCATGAGTTCATGATACGAATCAAATTGAAAATCAAAAATAGGATATAACGCATCCCTAATAGGATGCTTGTGGATACAAAATACAAAGAGTCTGATATTCGAGACTCAAAGGATCTAACTTAAAAAAAATAAGTAAAATACTAAAAAACTCTTCTCCAAAAGGTGGCCGGCTCAAATATTATATAGATCGATCTATTGACCTAACTCGATAAAATAGTAAACTAACTTGAGAAACTAGAAAACTAGATAATTACTAATAAAATTCAAGACAGATGTTCAGCTAATGTTTGTCATTTACCCATCTTAAAATCTTCAGAGTTTTTTACCCACCTGAAAGGTTTCAAAGTCTTTGATACATCTGAAATGTTTCAAAGTCTTTTTTCCTTTACCTTTTAATGAATCTCTTTACTGAAATGAGTCTTTATCGATACTCTATCATTTGTAACATGCAGGTCAGAAATTAAACACATGTTTAATTTCAGTCTTACTAAAAGTGTGTTTTTGACAATCATCAAAATTTGCATATTGCAGTGATCAGGTTTAATTATTGGCTGAAATGATTATTCGCCAACAATCTCTCTATTTGATAATGCCAAAACATTTTCTTTGAATAATCAGTTTGACTTCGAGTTAGTAAAAAGGTAATAAACTTTGAATTGTATTTTGGCACATAATTTTCTGTTTTTTGTTGTTGTTTTCAGATGTGTTTCTTTTTGTTCTGTTTTTGGAAAATCTTTTCAGTTGTGTGCTAATTTGTTCAGTTTTTGTTGGTGTCTTTTCTGTTATCTATATTTACACGGAGGTTTAAGAATGTACATGAAACTTATATTTGTTTAGAACAGAGCGTAACCGAGCTAATGAGGAACTGATATGTTCATAATAGGATATGAAGTCTCTCAAAGCAAAGTAAAAAAATAAAATACTATCAGAGCGAATATATATATATAAATCAGTTGTGAATGTTATATTTTTGATTCATAACCATTTTGAAGTATTCATCAGCATTGAGGATCGTTCAACCACCAATCATTCAAACTCATATTTTTCAGTTCTTCCTTCATTTAACTATTTCAGTGGATAGATGAAATCAAGCCTTGCAAAGTGAGTTTCACCTTGTCTGAAGAATCACCAATCACCTTTTTATCCAGAAAGAAAATTCTATTTTCGGGGAATGGTATGAATTTAAAGAGTACAGGGATGATTTATTGGCACGATGGTATCCAGATTATCATACCCGGAGAGATGCACCAATGGATTGTAATCTTCATATGAAGCTGGCAAAGCTGATCCATTTTCGTGAAGTCTTTCCACTTCTTGAACATGTTGTAAGTATTCATTCTTTGAGAAAGCTTTCCGAGTCACAGCTAATGTGATCCAGATTTGTATTTTGCGAATGAATTCTTCCTTCAACTTTTGAGAGCTTGTGTAAAGAAGATAAAGGGTTTCAATCATTTCAGTGGAACCTTATAGGTGATACTTATCGAAAAACATTATCTCAGTACTTTTGAAACTATTTTTTCTTGATAATCTGATGAATAAGCCTTCATTGGCTTTGTACGTACTGATCTTGAATAATGGGCTTGGATGATATCATCTCTTGATCCTTAAAAGATTTGATCTGAAGAATTCTTTCAGTGAATGAACACCACAAAATGGATTAGAGAAATTCAATTCTCTAAGGAGCTGGCTTTAGTAAAAAATCTGACTTTAGCAAATGAGTTAACGGGATGTCATTAACTTTTCCATATTTTTTTTCTAGTTGAGATGACTAACTCTTTGGCTTCTAGATAGTCGTTAACAGTCATATTCAGAGCTCTAGCCATTTTCTTCATATTTTTTCTTCATATTTTTTCTTCCTTGGCTTTCATCTGAATCTTATTCATTTGTTTTTCTTGTTCCTCATTTTGTTCAAAAGTCATTATACTCTTTCCTTTGTCTTTCGGAACATGGGTTGAAGATGCTTGATGATGTCTTCCTTAGTTCCTTGTGATTCAGACTAATGGAGTTGAAGTTACTTTATTTTTTTAGGATTGTTGCTATCATTCTCATGATCATCAGATTGAGAGGGAATATCCAACGGGGTGAATAACCAACTAAAGTTTTTCTTTTCTTCGTGTTATTGTTTTTGGCTATAGATTTATTTCTTTTAAGCTCACCCATAGATTGTGGATTTCCTCGTGTAGAGGCTTGTTTAGAATTAGAGATAGGGTTGCTGATCTCTCTGCTTTTACTTTTGAGATCACCATGAAGTTTTGAGACATTATCCACAGATTATATATGTTGTTTTTTTGTTCAGTAGGCACTCTTAACCTTTTCTCGGGTTCTTTCTTCTCATTCTCTCTTTCCTTGTGCTTATTCTTACTACCTTTATCTTTCTCCCTTTTATCTTTCTCTCCCCTATTATCATCAGCAAATAAGGAGGGTTTAGAGCCAGTTGCTCCTTTGGGTTGTTTCAGTGAGGCTCCAGGAGCTGGGGTTGATTGAGGGCGATAGGATTTGGGTGTATGAGTAGGAATGGATGAAGAAGGAGATGGAGCAGAGGATTGTTAGGACATGAGGGTAAGTTGGGTTTTGATAGAGAGTAGAACGGTGGTTATTCTAGTGGGTTGTGATAAGGCTTTATCAATCTGATTAATGACTTGATGGAGATTGTTTTGGTATGTGGTTTGTGTGAGGGACACGTTAGATTTTAGTGACCAAACATCTTTGGTGAGAGTGAATATTCGATTCGTCGTTTTGGACTAAATGGTTTTGGAATTGAATGGTTAAGGTTTTTACTTGTTGATTCAAGTTGAATAATTGTTGGAGAATTTTTCTTGAAGTCTCTGGTTCAGACAGGTTTGGAACGGTAGAAGATGTAGAAGGTAGAGATGTAATAATGGGAGATGAACTTTATGGAGATATGCATTGCGCTTCCATAATCGGTAGGTTGTTCATGTTCGTAACGACTCATTTACTTATGAATGGGTCAAAATGGTAATTGTTGGTCCCAAGTGGATACTACAACAACAAATGTTTGTAGAAGGGGGGGTTGAATACAAACTTAAGCTTTTAAAAATTTACATACACACGGTTTATACTTTATATAATTCTTATTGATATAAATCAAGAATTACATGAACTAATGCGGAAAATTGAGTTCAACAAAGGTGTCAACTAAACTGTCTAACACATAGACAAAGCTTATCCTAACCAACTAATGTTTAGGATGTTCAACACATGAATAAGTTTGATTACACTAAGAAAATATATTGCTAACTCTTCTAGATCTCAACTTATGAGAAATCAGTGTTCAACTTCGATGAATGGATACTTAGCATGTTTTCATGCTTGGGTATATATAAGCTTTTAGTGTCCGGTTGGTGGAAAGGTAAGGGAGACAAAAGTAATAAGAATAAAAATATTATAATAGATAAAGTTAGTGGGTGAAAAGTAGTTTCACTTTATACACGCAAAGTATAAAGTGAACACATAAAGTGAATGTACTATTTTGATAAAGTAAATCCCACTATCTATTATTATATTATTAAACTCATACTTTTTGCCTAGAAAGTGTAAATTTCTCTTCCCATGCTTGTACTTTAGACAATGCCATGTTTTCTTCAAATTTGACTTTACCTAGTATGGAGTTGCCAGCCATACTTAGTTGTTGTGAACAAATCTTTGAGATCTTCTTTTTGTAAAGCAGCTATCACCTTTTTCAGGTGGTCAAACTCCATCCATTTTGTCTCTTTGCAGATTCAAAAAGTGTTATTACTTTTACAAAGAAATCTCTAAGGCAACATAGAACAACACATGTTCTGCCTTTGACTTAAGAATAAAAACAGCTAAGTGTTCAAACTTTTCATGACTCAGCTGAGAAACTAACTCTAAACTGCAATTATAATTTTGCTCAGACGAGGAATAAATTAAGGACTCAGAAGTATAAGCTAATCAACCTTTATGATCAGTAGACCAAATTGTTCAGCTAATAATTTAGAGTGATAAGCTTATAGAAAAAGATTTAATAAAAATAAATGTCTTATCTGATGGTAGAAAGCCTCAGCTGATCTTCTTTGACGGCTTAGCTGATGCTTTTGAGGGCTCAGCCGATCAACTCTGTTTCTCAGCTAATATTTGTAAATCATCAGAAGCTTGTAGATCCTCAGCTGATGCTTCTATACTTGTCTTTTCTTCTTGTCTGATCCATTGAAGCTGATCCTTTGTCTGATCCTTAGAGTTCAGCTGATCAACTCTATTTCGTAGCTGATGGTTTTAACTTAGAAAATTCTTTGTGTCTAAATGAAAAACAACACATGTTTTTCACTGATGTAAGTCTAAAATTGAATATATAGTTTTGTTAACATTAAATCCTATTTTAATTAATAGACATGTCTGATTATGGTTTGATATTGCTATCTCCCCAACAGTAATTTTTTAATTTAAATAGGAAAAGTAAATGTTAGGAAATATTTTGTTTGTAGTCCTTGTGTAAATATATTAATTACAAAGTTATTATTATATTGATTAGACTAGCTAATGATGTAAGGGTTTAGCCCATTTTCTATTTAATATGTTTGCCCAAGTTGGTAGATTGGAGTAGCCCATGATGTAATTTAGGATAGTCCATGATTTAGCCCAAAGGCCTTGATGGCCCATGTTGCTCCATGTATTTAAGCCTTGCAAACCTAGCTTGCAAGGCAACCTTTGCCATTTCAATTGTTTCTCCAGGAGATTTATTCTCTCATATATGCAAAGTGTTCATCCTTAGTGTTCTTGGTGTTCTTCATTGTTCATCTTCATATTCATACAAAGTTCATCAAGAATCATCAAGCTTACTCATCTTTGATCACATCTTGTGACTTTCAATTGGTATCAGAGCCAATTCCTTGTTGAATTGGTTCAATATAAAAGACTAAGAGCAAAAGTTTGAAAGTTTGGAAGATTGAGTTGAAGTTACTGCTAGTGTATCAAAGTTGTTCTTGAAGATTGGTTCTTTCTTATGCGTCCCACGCCATTCTCCAATTTGAGAGCCATCTTCACTTTGGCTCACACCTTTTGTGAGCTATCTTGATTTGGATTGGTCCAAAATTCCTTTCCACTTCTCCAAAGTTTGTAGGAAACACATTTCAAGTAAGTGCCAAACACTACAAGACAAGTTTGTTTATCTTATTATCTTGAGCTATTGGTTTTATGAGACATTTGTAAGCTATTTTTGTGAGCCATTGTTTATGAGACATTTGTGAGCTATTCTTGTGAGCTATCACTTGTGAGTTATCTTACTATCTTGTGAGCTATTTTTTGTGAGCTATCTTTCTTGTGAGCTATTTTTGTTAGTAAAGTTTGGCCTAAGTTCTTTACCCAAACTACACGTTAAGGAACATCTTATCCTTAGCATTATAAAAAAAAACAAAAACAAAAAGAAAAAAAACTTTAGCTCTCACATTAGAACTTTAGCTCGCACCATTCTACTTTAGCTCTCACCATTATAAACTTTAGCTCTCAGCAATCCACTTTAGCTCTCACCATTAGAACTTTAGCTCACACCATTATAAATTTTAGCTCTCACATTTACAACTTTAGCTCTCACCATCCAACTTGATAAAAAAAATATATATCGACTTACCCACTCATCGCCACTCATCCCAATTCGACCAGCACTTTCAAAGTTCCAATTCGACTTGTTCAATTTTTGCTCCAAATTCGACTTCTGTGTTTCGGCTGAACCCATAACCCAAATTCGAAGCCCAAGAAATCACCAAATTTGACTTTAATCTACAAAGTTGAAATTCGAACTTCACCGAAAACACCAAGTCAAACTTATTTGATTTTTCACAAAGTCAAAGTTTCCAGATAACCTCAATTCATTTCAAGGAAAGATCCAAAAGTCTTAAAGATGAGTTCAAGCAACGAGATTCTAGCAATCGGTACCGATACCAAACCACCCGTACTATTCCGTAATGAATACACGGTTTGGAAGGGTAGGTTCATGGATTTCATCTAACACAATGACAAATACGGTGAAATGATGAAAAACAGTATTCTCAATGGTGATACCGTTCATTGGCAAGCTATTGATGCTATTCCTGACAACAACCCTCCTGTAGCGGCTTCTAGGCGTCCAAAGCTGCCTTCCGAACTTAATGCTGAAGAAAAGGATTGATACAAAGCAGACCGGGATGCAAAGTATTATCTGAAACATGGTCTGTGTGCCGAGATCTACTAAAAAATTGACAGTCTTACCTCCGCAAAGACCATATGGGACGAGGTCAGGCAACAGATGGAAGGAACTGAACAGGGAGCCTTCATCAAAGAAACCCAACTCTGCAATACCTTAAGAGAATTCCGTGCCCGAGATGGAGAATTGCTTCAAGACACATACAGCCGCTTCTGTAGACTGTTGAACGAAATGAGAAACCATGGTGTTCCAGATCCGACCTAGACATCAATGTCAACTGGATCAATGCTCTAGGTCCGGAATGGCAGGAACATGTGCGACTGTGCAAACATGTGAACCGCAACCTGAAAGCAGTATCCCACCACTCCATCTATGAAGACCTGAATCAGTTTCAGGATGAAGTTCTGTTAAAGGCACCTATCAAGGTTTCCCCAGATCCGATTGCCCTTGTTGCAGAAAGAAAACCACGTGAGCACACCAGGGTTAACAAAGGAAAACAAGTAATTACTGAAGCCGACCATTCAGATGAAGACTCTGATCCCTATGATATGGAAGCAGTCATGAAAGCCATGTCTCTCATCTCAAGGGCTTATCAGGGAGGCTTCGGGAAGACCAACAATCGACAAAGGTTCACTTCCGGGGCAAGGAGGAAAGAGGGTTTTACTGATGAAAGGAAGAAGACTGAGAAACCTGAGGAGACTCCAGATGAAGAAAAGAAATGCTACAACTGCAGTCGGACCGGTCACTTTATCAAAGACTGCAGGAAACCTAAAATCAAAGATATGGAGTACTACTAAACAAAGGTTAGGTTGATGAGGAAGAAGGCTAGCGAAAAAGCCATGATGGTGGAGGAAGACCACTTTCTGAGCGATACAGACAATTCAGATGAAGATGACACTACTCAGGCTCACTTCTGTATGATGGATCGTGAAGTAGGTTCCTCAGATGAAAGTGAAGATGATGAAGCAGAGGCTGATGCTGAGTTCCAAGATACTCAGAATGAGGATGTGTCTAATCGCGGAAAGGTCAGTATTGAACATGCTCAAACCTTAGTTGATCACATTGAACGACAAAACAAGAAAATCACTAAGTTAGAATCTAAAATAAAAAATACATCACGATATAACTTAGATGAAATTCAACAGATATTAACTGCTAAGGAAAATGAACTAATCACCTTAAGAAATGAAAATGAAGTCATTATTCACAACCTCAAAGCAGCCAAAATATCAGCCGAAGAAGATTTCAAATTCCTGCAAAAAGAGAGAGGTCAACTGTATTCAAATATAAAAGGCTTAGAAGATCTGTTGATCAAACGAGACCAAACCGCACAAACCATTTTTCTAAATAAACCTAAAGATGTCAAATTCACAAAATGGACATACGAAGGTCTAGGTTTTGGTAATCCACACCTTAGCGATAATATTACAGCCAAACAACTGTATAGGTTTGATTTAATGAATCAAGGATTAACTGCAAGAATGGTTTTTGTTAGCCAAGCAGAAGAACTCGAGGAAGAAGAGTTCAAAAGACGCAACTCAACCAAGGCCTCTACTTCATATAACTACGACGAATTAACTAGATCATATAAAATCACTGAATTTGTGCCACTTGTTTCAAATGACTATTTTTGTAGTTACACCCCATCAGAAATGGAATCAATGCCAAACTTTTCAGAAACTAAACAAAAACCGCGTGTGTATATTCCTCACATGGAATTACAACGCCGATTTGAATTGGTTGAAACCGAACTTTTCAATAAATCAATCGCTTATGAGTTAGAAACTAGGATTTTGAAGGATCATATTGGCGAAATTGAACCTGTAAACTCTCGTCTATTAAACTCCGCTGCAACATTAAACTCCGCTGCAACAAGCACGTCTGATGCAAACAACCACCACGTGCACACGAATGAGTGTTTTGCAGAATTTGATTCCATCCCCTCCAAAATCAATGAAAAGTTTGAACTGCTAATCGGTCTAAACCACGAAGCAACAACTGATCTAGCCATTTCAGAAGAAACATGCAAAGCGTATATAGAGGAGTGTATAAATCTTGAAAATGAATTTTTTGAACTTAAATCAAAACTCAATTTTGTTGAGAATGAATTTTTCAAGTCCCACACACCCGAATCAACTGCTTTAAAAGGAAAGGCTAAGATTAGCAAAGCAAGCACGCCCGATTTACCAAACACATCCCAAACTCTCCAGTCAAAGGCACCGCCCCCCGCGAACAATATACCAAAGATAATATGTTAGCATGCTCTTCATCTGACACATGTATACATCTAGGTACAAGCATGAAGGGGGTGAAGAAACAGACGCTAGGCTGGAGAAAGAAGACGAATAGTGAAAAGAAGAATGAAGGAGAAATCCAAGAAGAAAATTTAGTTTACCCTGCTAATTTTTCTAAACAAACAGATTTTAAATTCTATAATGATTCGACTGTGTTGATTGTTAAGTCTGTTAAACAGCGTGTTAATTCTGCTAAAACTGAAATGTTTTGCATGAGTGATGGTTGTGTGGAAGTACATTACTCCTATCCGTGTGTGTATGATGAAGATTGCAAAAATCGTGGAATTAAACCAGATCCAACGTACATACCATTTGAATCTTCGCATACTCAAGTTTCCTTTATCAACAAAAAGGGTCACAAGATAACCTATTGGCGAAAGAAAAGCTCAAGCATAGCTTGATTCCAATCAAGAGACACTTCCTCGTTACACATGCATAAATCACAATCTCGGTTCCAATTATCAAAAGACAAATAATGTTTTCTCAAATAATTGGACCCCAAACCGTCGATACCATAACAATTGGAACCACGCCAACAACAAAGCCATGAGGAACCATCCTCAGACCAAAAAGGAAGCTCAGACCAAGCTCATTCACACTACTCAGCACCAAGTAAAACCAATCTATCGCGTGAAACCTAAAATCCCACAGTCAATTCCTAACCCCTCTGTCACATTGGATGGGAAAACAGGACCGAAGCCTGAAGGATTTGAATTCATTCAGGATGACTTATCTCTTCCACCGGGCTTCACACAAATAGTAATTGAGACACCAAAGGAGACACCCATACCCGTCATATCCAAAGTGCCTCAAACAAAATCACCAACCTGACCTCCACCTACCAAACAAATATGGGTCCCCGTTGTAAAAACAATAAAACCAGTAATAGATGATTAATTAGAATCTGTTACTTGTGCTAACTTGCAAGGACCCAACACCCACTGGGTACCTAAACAAATATTGTTTTCCATGTGCAGGCTGCTAACAGGTGGTACATGGATTCCGGGTGCACAAAGCATATGACCGGGGAGAAGGGTCTTCTCACGAACTATGTCCCAAAATACTCGGGAAATGTTCGGTTTGGGAATGACCAAGTAGCACCAATAATGGGAACCGGTGATATTATAAAAGAAAATATAAAAATAAGAAATGTCTCATACGTGGAAGGATTGGGTCACAATCTGTTTAGTATCGGGCAGTTTTGTGACAAAGGGCTAGAAGTCAATTTCAAAGCCAAGACTTGTTCGGTTAGAACAGAAAATGGTGACGAAATACTGAGTGGGTCTAGAAAATCCAATTTGTATACAATAGATCTTGACCATCTAGACACCAAACACTCCGTATGTTTACTGTCCAAAGCCTCATCAGAACTCACCTGGATGTGGCACCGCAAATTATCTCATCTGAACTTTTAAAAATATCAACAAACTTGTTCAAGGTGATTTAGTTCGTGGAATTCCTAGATTAAAATTCGAGAAGGAACATCTGTGTGAACACTGTAAGAAAGGAAAAATGAAAAGAGCAACACACAAAGTAAAACAAGTGTCTAGCTCTACTGCACCTCTTCAGCTGTTACACATGGATCTGTGTGGACCGATGCGGGTACAATCCAGAAATGGGAAGAAATATATCTTGGTGATAGTTGATGAATACTCAAGATATAATTGGGTCAAGTTTTTGAGAACAAAAGATGAAGCTCCATCTATCATCATCGCATTTCTCAAACAAGTGCAGAATCAGTTTCGTGATGACGTTGGTATTGTTCGCACTGACAACGGCACTGAATTCAAGAATAAAACTTTGAACTCACTAGTACAAAAATGACCTTTAGTCACACCAAAAAAGTGTGACCGTATGCCTATGGTCACACTTTTTTTTTCCATTAAAAGTGTGACCGAAGATCGTGCCATTTTAGGCATGTCATGGTCACACGAAAATTTAGTGATCATATTATATAAAAAAATTTGACCGTAGCTAAAAAGTATGACTATAGGGTATGAAATTTTTATTTTGAAATAAAACAATTCATCCGAAAGTGTGACAAAAACCTTTTCTAGACACACAATTTTGTTATTTGAGTGACTGTTGTTCAGCTTATGATCACACAAGTCTATTATAAGTGTTGTTATTGTTTAGTTTTTAGTCGCACATAAATACTTAAAATGTAGCTGACACTGTTTTATGGTCACACAATGTTTTCAAAAGTGTGACTGTTGTTCAGCCTATGGTCACACAAGTCTATTATAAGTGTTGTTATTGTTTAGTTTTTAGTCACACATAAATATTTAAAATGTAGCTGAAACCGTTTTATGGTCACACAATGTTTTCAAAAGTGTGACGATATATAACCTACAGTCACACGAACGTTGTAACATCCCACCTTACCACAACACAAGCAATTCCCAGGTGTCACCCAACCCTGGATTGCTCCAGCCCAAGCACGCTTAACTGCAGAGTTCTTATGAGATGTGTCATGCTTGTGGTCCTTACACGCGTTGTGTCATGTAAGGCCAAAGTTTACTTATAAGCCCATCAAAAGTGTTACTGAACTGTTTTGGAAAAAGTGTGACTAAATGTCATTTTTGTACTAGTGTGTGACCGTATATATATCTATGGTCTCTTATAAAATCCATCACAAATTTTATTCTCATATCAGTGGCATATCATGGCATTTGGTAACACTTTTTACAAGTGTGCCTAGTAATGGTCACGTTATTATGTTTAAGTGTGACTAAAGGTATTTACTTACTATACAATTGCCACGTTTTTATTTTCAAGTGTGACTAAAAATATTTACTTACTATGCAATTGTCACGTCATTATGTTTAATTGTGACTAAAGGTAATTACTTACTATGCAATGGTCACACAAGTTAATATAATGTGACTAAAACTATGACAGAATTTAAAAAATGACCTATAGTCACACTTTAAATCAAAAGTGTGACTTCGGTCTGTTTTGGAAAAAGTGTGACTAAAGGTCATTTTTGTACTAGTGTGTGACTGTATATATATCTATGGTCTCTTATAAAACTCGTCACAAATTTTATTCACACTTTTTACGAGTGTGGCTTGTAATGATCACGTTTTTATGTTTAAGTGTGACTAAAGGTTTTTACTTACTATGCAATTGTCACGTTTTTATGTTTAAGTGTGACGAAAGGTATTTACTTACTATGCAATGGTCACACAAACAAAATATAAAGTGACTAAAAGCATGACAAAAATTTTAAAATGACCTATAGTCACACTTTAAATCAAAAGTGTGACTTTGGTTTGTTTTAGAAAAAGTGTGACTAAAGGTCATTTTGTACTAGTGTGTGACCGTATATATATCTATGGTCTCTTATAAAATCCATCACAAATCTTATTCACTTATTAGTGGCATATCATGATATTTGGTCACACTTTTTACAAGTGTTGCTACGAATGGTCATGTTTTTATGTTTAAGTGTGACTAAAAGTATTTATTTACTATGCAATTGTCACCATTTTATGTTTAAGTGTGACTAAAGGTATTTACTATTTTAAAATTGTCACGTTTTTATGTTTAAGTGTGACTAAAGGTATTTACTTACTATGTAATAGTCACACACACAAAATAAAATGTGACTAAAAGTATGACAAAATTGAAAAAATGACCTATAGTCACACTTTAAATCAAAAGTGTGAGTGGTATGTTTTGGAAAAGTGTGACTAAAGGTCATTTTTGTACTAGTGACTCATACCTTGACTCAGTGGGGATTCTGCATCAATTCTCTGCAGCATACACACCAGAACAAAATGGTGTGGTTAAACAAAGAAATCGAACCCTTGTTGAAGCGGCTCGAACTATGTTGTCTTATGCAGATCTACCACCTTCCTATTGGGCAGAAGCAGTCAACACAACATGCTACACTCGGAACAGATATATTTTACACCGTCGCTTTAATAAAACTCCATATGAACTTGCTAATGGCATAGTTCCTAATATCAAATACTTTCATGTATTCGGTAATAGGTGCTTTGTCCTTAATGAGAAAGCTAATTTAGGAAAATTCGATTCAAAAGCTGATGAAGGAATTTTCCTTGGTTACTCTCAAGAGTCTAAAGCTTATCGTGTGTTAAACAAAAGAACAAATGCTATTGTTGAAAGTATAATGTGACTTTTGATGACACGCTCATCACAACTTCTTTATCACAAGAGTCACCGGCAATCGTTTCTGAACATGTCCGTTCAGAACCGGGTCATAACAGGTTGTCCACTTATCCATACTTCGATTTTTACAGCCTTTGATTCCTACGCAGTAGCCGTTTAGTCCATCCTTTAGGCTTTTCATGATTTCATCACATATGTCTTAAATAGCCTTTTATTATATTTTACCCAAAGTGCAAGCTCAAGTCATCTGGCTCCTAAAACTTTAATGCAAGCCTCGAAAAAAACCATACCAGCATATTCAAATAGATGACAATCATACAAACTCCTTTCTTCAGAACTTACACTCAACCATAAGTGCTAACCTGATTTCCACTCAAAAGTTTCAACACCTGTCAAGTCATTGCATACTTGCCATATTTTATGCTCTTTGGTTAAAAATCTCAACAAAGTTACCAACTTACCATGTTCTTCAAAAGGATGCCCAACTTCATTGTCTTCAGTATCTTGCATTTGAACTTTTAGGTTGTAACATGTCTTCTCTAGTTCTCTTTTGATTCATCACTAGTACTAGTGTTTAGACCTTTATTCTTAACTGATTCACCCCTTAATTGAGTCATTCGAAGAGGTATCTTAGACATCATATCACCCTGTGTCCCACAACATTTTTGTGCATCCCTTCCGGCCTTCCAAAATGTCTTGTGATCTCCAATTTTCCATATGATGATCTGTTACTCCTACTAATGCATTATCCAACTAATGCCTTTCACAAATTTTGGAGCTAAATTATTCTTTGCCTGTACTAAATCACCTATTATATCTTCATCTTTTAACTCCCAACTGTTTTAGCTTTTTCTTTTTTAATCAATTTTAGACTCTCCAATATCTTCTGCAGTATTGGATGCAATTCCAGTGTTTCTATTAAAATTGCATTTATACAACGGAAACGGGTAAACAGAGAAGGATCCTATTCAGGGGGGGGGGGAGTCTATTCTTTTGGCTCCTATAGGGCCTAACTGGAATTCCTGTGGCCCTTTCTGAGACTACCCCCCTGCCGATAGGACTGTTGGGATTTCGTGGGCTCACAGCGGAAGCAAGGTACAAACAAAATAGCCCAATGTACAAGCAATCAAAGCATAAAAACCGAAATCCCTCAAATGGACAAAACTCTATGTTCAAGAAATGCAACAAGAAGGAAAGAGGTGTTATACCTTTCTCCTTAGCTCCAGATTTCTTCAGGTCGTGGTGATGATCCTCCAAGAACGAAAACCGAATCTTTTATTGGGATATACCCCGGGAACGCGTCAACCACGAGTGCTAGCTCGCCTCTAGTGGTACTTCAGCTTGAATACCACCTTGGAACAGCAGCTTGAAGACCAAAAACGTCTGGAGCACTCTCTCGAATCTTCACTTGGCCTTAGTAGCACCAAAGAAGATAGAATATGTGATAAACTTAGAGAGAGAGAAGAGTGAGAACCCCAATCTCAAAAAATGAGTTCCATCAATCTCTTGGCTCCAGAATACGGGTTATGACCCCTCTCAACCGGCCCAACCTCGAGAAACAAAAGCTCCCATGCATTGGTCAGTTTTAGAGGTGGTTTTGATAAATGGCACTGGCAGGGTTTAGCGGCGCTAACCATAAGTTAGCGGCGCTAACTCCTAATAGTTAGCGGCGCTAACGCGCACTGTCAGTGATATGACACAAAGTACATGCAGCCGTAGCAGCGCTAACCTCAAGGACTTAGCGGCGCTAACCCTTAAGAGTTAGCGGCGCTAACGCGGCCTGCGATGTCAACTTTTGTCTTTTGCCATATTTGGTCCCTTAACTTAAGTTGCTGTCAGGTTTGACCCCGGTGTATGACCCAATAGGCCCATACATCATCAGCAGCGGTTTATATGACATACGTGCATTAGTGGGCATATCTCTAACAGACTCCCACTTGCACATAATGCACCGTACCCATGTAACCACAGACAAAGAGCGGCCTCTAGCAAAGCATCGATGCCCCCAAGTCAGTATGGGTTCCGCCTCCTTGCAGAAAACCATAACCTACATAAAAATGTAGAGGTCCTATAGATAAGTGATCAAACATCCTTTTGTTCGCGATATCCTTGTGAACACGAGACATGGATTAATATGTCAATCTCCAGATCGTTCACGGTTATGTTTCTCGATCAAGATTGGTGGTGACCAAAATTTAAGGACATATCTGATTCTCAATCAATATTCCTTTGCGCATGGCCATGCTTATTTTGGTGTCAGCGCCCAATCATCGAGGGGCCCAGGGATATCTCTCATACAGGAGGAACAAATTCCGTTGACTGTACAATCCCATAACATGAACCTTGTCTTACACAGCTATTCCCTTTATAATAGCCAGTTACGAACTACGTTTTGAAATAACCAAAGTAAGAAAGTTTCATGCTATGGCAATTCATACATCTCGGGTCGAAGGACGTAATGATATTATCATCCCGAGTTACTTGTGACCATGATCCATGAAGTGAACTCAGGTGTGGGTCTTCCAGTCACTTGAAACCCCTTTCAAGCACAGGTTACTGTTGCGTTTCATGCATTCAATCCTTGATTAATGCATAACCAACACCTAACCTCAGCCTTATTTCAAACTTCCTTCCCTTGAAGAATGACTGACTGTGGAATTTTAGAATGTATAAACATTCTGGGAAGTGGTTAAACATGCTAAGATGGAACACAGTAAAGTCTTATGAATGTAACCGAATCACTCGCATATCGAAACAAGCATAAATTACAATACTGTCTGTATCGTTCCCAAAGCTTATAAGTAAATCAAACATATACTAAAACGATATTTAAGCCCGGTCATAAGCATGAACAATGCTTTTATACCTAGTATGAAAGTCATCACTAGTATTTGACAATGGCTTAATTATGGGATCATTTACCCGATATCCCTTTGTACTCTTTTGTATTCTCTTATTAAACCCCTAGCGAAGTGTTTATTAAAGAGATCATTTACAAAGTTATCATAGTCATCATATCCTCAATGTTACAGAAGTCAACAATAGGATTAATGACACTTATGATTATCAGAGTCGACATACTCTCAATGTAACCGAAGTTCACAATAGAGTCATTGACACTCATGTTTATCAGAGTCGACATACCGTCAATGTGACCGAAGTCCACAATAGGGTCGATGACACTCGTTTAGGTCTAAATGTCGTATCTATACCACATACTTGATTAATCTAAACTTCGATAAAATCGACAGTCTCATAAGCATAGATTTGCTTGCAGTAATAACTTACTCAAGACAATTCTACTTTCGTCGAACATCAAGAACATACATCAGTACTTCTTGAATTAGAAAATCCACTTGATTCCATATTTTCTATTTATACTCATAGAACAACAATTCCACCATTAGGTTGTAGAACAACCCTAAATTAGGACATTATTTTCATAGAGCATATTTGACTAGGAACACATGATGCTCCCACTAGCCCTGACAAGGGTATTAGGCTTAATCTACGCTTTCTAGAAAACTCATTCCTTTGATTTTCTTATAAAGCAGGATTACAGCCACAAGATGCAAGTTTTGCTGACCTTAGTCATGAACACAATTTGGATATAATGGATATATAAGGCCTCGGAACATGATTCAAACATTTCCTCAATTTAATCCTGCAAAGGATCTTGGCCTTTTATTTCCATGCGAGATTACTTGTTTCCCCATAGTGACAACAATGTTTCGCTTAATCCAAACTTAATCTGGTTTTTATGGATGAATGAGACCCTCGGAAAATGCCTTAAGTATTTCCTCAACTTGATCCTATGAAGGATTCAGATCTCTTTTGTACATGTGAGCAAACTTGTTTCCACAACGTGACAACAAAATTACACTTTATCCAAATTATCTTCAACATAACCACTAGAACTTGTTTCCATAAAATCAATATGAAACACTTTGTCTCTAGTCGGTATTTGAAGTTGTCCATTATGGCATATATGTTAGTCCCTTCACCCTTCTTGAATTACACCTTAGGTGTGGGATTAACCCAAGTCAAGTACTTGGATGCAGCAAATAGGTTACACCATTATCTTCTTCTATTCACTAGTGAACACAGGGTCCCACTATGTTTCCGATGAATGGTAACATCACAATGATTTACCATCAAGCTGCTGTTAATAAAATATGACAACCTCATATCTAAACAACCTTCTTGATTTCCATCAGATATAAAGAAGCAATGGATATTGTCAGGTTTTACCAGCATCTCTATGCTGATTAAATGCTAGTGTCAACATTAGGTCTTTTATTTAAGTTTTACGTTCTTCCACTGGAATGCTTTTGTAAATTGTACTTTCCCTTTTGCGCAACCAAACATGGTTCCCAAAAGTTCAAGAAACAATTATCCAAAACTCAGATGAACTACTTAAATATGTAGGCATCAACTTATAATTCATCCATCTCCCACTGAATGTAGACTGGATAATTTAAGTTATGAGATTGACAAGCAATGAACTCTTTCTAGTCAATATCTCATTCGATGCTTAAGTGACCACAATGCTGTGTTTTAGATCGAGGACTTGGTTCATAAAATTAATGTATACCAACCACATTGAATACATGTTTTAGGCCTGCCTTTTACCAGATCATCAACACAGATATCCGGTTTTATTTAAAGTAACACCATGTGCAAATGTGTTTCTTCGGAAAAACGAATTATGGGTTAAACCCATGATTCATTTTATGTTTAAACCAATATAGATAAGAAAACTTAGCATCTATTCTAGATCTAAGAATTTATATCTATATGCCCTTATTGATTCTTAATTCTCTTTAGGTTAGTTCCGAACACCACTAGGTTTCAGACATAAGCCTTTTCTCTAGTAAACATTCTCTCAACTACTACCATAAAGATAGTGATGAAGAATTTCACTAGTGTCACTCTTTGTGGCATACTTGAACGGATTATCCACACAAATATGATCATATCCAACAAGTCACAATCCTTCCTTACCAATACTGGTGAAGGATTTCATTAATCATCCTATTCCAATAAACAAGATTTGTATCTTTCATTTAGCCCGAGGCTAAACTTTTACAAAGATCCTAACCACATGGATCTAAGCGATGCAAATGTTGTTTACTTGGTCAAGTTTGATTATGCCATAGAGCTAATATATCCAAATCACTTTTGGATTTAAGAATCAATTGTTCATGATTGTCTTATTACTTATAACGAGCCTTTATGTATGCAATGATATGGATAAGTTTTGATAAAATCATCTCAAAATAATTTTTCAAAATTGTTTCAATTCTAAGTCATATCCATCGTCATCAAATGTGTATTTAAGCACTAAAATAGTCAAAATAACACAACAGCATAGACATGGATCGAATTTGAAATGAAACTATTAAAATGAAAAATCTTTATAAAATACAAGATTCAAAAACATCCATCATCTCCAAAGGAGCATACACTAAAGTAGTTCTTGCCACGCAGGGCATACAAACAAAAGTAATAATAAATCCGGATTTAATGGCGAGACCAACACTCCCATTTCTCTTGTAGAATACAATTAACAAAATTTCTTCTTCAGAGATCCGGTTCTTCAAGCTTTTTCCTTTTTACAACGAATAGACCTACACTTTGCAACAAAAAATAAATTTGTGACAAACGTGAGTCTTATAGCTCGGGTAAACATCCAACTTATAAGGAATAGCAATGAAGTATAATCATGAATGTACCTCAAGTAGGAAAATTAGCTCTCTCTTGTCTGAGAAGTTTTATATCCTTTCGGCACGAAGGGCAGGCATGACGGCCCCAATCCCCAAATCTACCGCAGAAGTAGCAAACCACCCCTTGTTGAGTCTCTTTAGGCACATCATCAATGTCCATAGACTCAAAACTTGAAGCAAGCTTGGAAACTCCAACTTCTTCTTTTAATGGGATCGATTTCTTCTTCTTCATGTTATGTTGTTCCTTAGAACCAAAAACAAGAGTGGATGAAGATGATGCATGCTTGGACATGTTAGATTCTACAACCTTCAACATTCCATGCAATTCATCTATAGACATTTCCTTTCCATGCATATGATAGTCCTTTATAAACTTTTCATATGTGGCGGGCAGAGACTGAAGTATGAAATTCATACCAAGCTCCCTCCCTATAGGAAAACCTAATCTCTCCATCTGGTCCATGTATGATTTCATCTTCAAAACATGGGCACTTACACTCCCGCCTTCCCGCATCTTACAACCGGTTAGACTTTTAACACACTCAAAATGTTCTTGTCTAACTTGCTGTCGGAAAACATCCTTCAGCTTGTTAATCATGTCATACACAGTCATGTGCTCAAATTGCTTTCGCAGTTCCGAGCTCATACTTGATAACATGAGACTAGCAACATCGTGTGTATCCCGAACACGTTTTTCATACGCATATCGGATAGCCCATTCCGCATTGATAGCAGGTGGTTCAGGAAGGGGTTCCTCAAGAATGTGCAACTTAGACTCAGCACGTAGGACAATTCTCAATTGCCTAAGCCAGTAAAAAAAGTTCACTCCCTTGAGTTTTTCCCTTTGTAGAATCATACGAAGTGAAAATATCGACGTGTTGTGGTTTTGATTTGACATCCTATATTAAAGTAGAGTACACGAATTAGTTAGTTTGATTTGAATCCTCGTTAAAATAATTACCCTTATCGTCTCGAAAAATATTTTAACAAGGGCTAAGAACCATATTTCACTCCAATTCATGACGGGGTTGCCGCGGATCACTTCATGGAGCTATTTAGGCCGATAACCACTTTACCGATTGCAATCTCTATTGCAACTCTTAGACACTTGCGGGATCCTACGACAACCATCGGTCGTTTGGCATGTTTGATCCCTACTAGCACCAATTCCAAATTAAAATTCTTGGTCGACTCGTGCTAAGCTCGACAATCACTCAAGGATTCTAATTTGTAATTGCAAATCGTCCAACAAGATACACGGTGATACCCCGACAACTACCGGCTCGTGCTAAGCTCGACAACCGATAATTTCAAGATCCCACACTCACCTTCCACACAGATCCACATGGAATAACTCGTGCTAAGCTCGACAATCACTCCATGCTTCACTAGATTTGGGTGGTGTCATCTTTTGGATGGTGCAAGATTTACGTTTTTATGAAAACGGGCTTTTGTTTTCGGCTTGGTTACTGATTAACTTGTTTAGTGACAAAACCTATTTTCACTAGGTGAGTTAATCTTGTATGTGAGCGCGCGAGAGAGTTGTAAACCATTTTTACCAAATCTCTTGTGATTTTATTAATTTCGAAAAAATTTTCTAGCATGCGAATCCTAAGCAAACCATGCAAGAATAAAATAAAATCACATCACACGCATATATACGAAATAAATTGGTAACCCTTGCCAAAATCCTATGCGTTCTTCCCGTGAGCCAAAACGGGTAGAACGTGGTCAACTAAGGGACGGAAGGTCTTCAATGCGAGCTCCCACTAGAACCGCTATCACCAATGGACTTCACCGGCTTCTATGGACACGCTCCATCTCCTTCCGACTCCATCTTGTGTGTTTTCATCCAAATTGTACAACAAATACAATAGAAATTGAAATGGCGTACAAGCCACACTAATTTCCTATTTATCTAGTACAAATACATGGATGAATGAAATGGCATGCAAGCCACAATATTATTACAAATATAACAATTTTAATAAATATTACAGCCCATGTGATTAAAAATCACCAAATGCATCCAAACACACAAAGTCAACCACAAGGTCAAAGACAAGGTTACCAATTTCAAATCTATCACATACAACCAAACAAACAAGGTGGTAACAAAATTACCAAACACTAAACTGGAACAAATTTCCAGAATCACAAAAAGGCTAAAAATTCCCGAGACCAAAACTGATTTTAACTTTGAAAATTAAAACTGTTACAGCGCGTTAGCGCCGCTAACATTTATGAGTTAGCGCCGCTAACCCGAGGTTAGCGCCGCTAACCCTGTTCGAACAGAAAACAACCATTTTGATTTTGGGATTTTTCAAGCCACCAAGTGCAGATCTAACATAGAGGTGGCTCTGATACCACTGTTGGGATTTCGTGGGCTCACAGTGGAAGCAAGGTACAAACAAAATAGCATAATGTACAAGCAATCAAAGCATAAAAACCGAAATCCCTCAAATGGACCAAACTCTATGTTCAAGAAATGCAACAAGAAGGAAAGAGGTGTTATACCTTTCTCCTTAGCTCCAGATTTCTTCAGGTCGTGGTGATGATCCTCCAAGAACGAAAACCGAATCTTTTATTGGGATATACCCCGGGAACGCGTCAACCACGAGTGCTAGCTCGCCTCTAGTGGTACTTCAGCTTGAATACCACCTTGGAACAGCAGCTTGAAGACCAAAAACGTCTGGAGCACTCTCTCGAATCTTCACTTGGCCTTAGTAGCACCAAAGAAGATAGAATATGTGATAAACTTAGAGAGAGAGAAGAGAGAGAACCCCAATCTCAAAAAATGAGTTCCATCAATCTCTTGGCTCCAGAATACGGGTTATGACCCCTCTCAACCGGCCCAACCTCGAGAAACAAAAGCTCCCATGCATTGGTCAGTTTTAGAGGTGGTTTTGATAAATGGCACTGACAGGGTTTAGCGGCGCTAACCATAAGTTAGCGGCGCTAACTCCCAATAGTTAGCGGCGCTAACGCGCACTGTTAGTGATATGACACAAAGTACATGCAGCCGTAGCAGCGCTAACCTCAAGGACTTAGCGGCGCTAACCCTTAAGAGTTAGCGGCGCTAACGCGGCCTGCGATGTCAACTTTTGTCTTTTGCCATATTTGGTCCCTTAACTTAAGTTGCTGTCAGGTTTGACCCCGGTGTATGACCCAATAGGCCCATACATCATCAGCAGCGGTTTATATGACATACGTGCATTAGTGGGCATATCTCTAACAAGGACTCCCATAGTGAGGTTTGAATTTGTGAGTTCATGTGAGAAACAGAGCAGGGACGATGACCACTACGATACCTTGGCGTTGCATTTATAAACAGCTGTTATATCCAAATTCCAACCCCTTAAAATTCTCTTTAGACATTTCATTGAACACTCGATAAACATTTTTCAGTTTATGGCCAGATTCATAACTTTGATCTCTTAAAACAAGAGTTACAACATCTAATTTTACTACTCCTTCAATAACTAAGCAAATTTTGTGTTTTCAAATTTCCAGCGCTAATCCATGCCAATTTGTTGACTTTCATGAATGAGATTGCCTACTTTATAGGTTGCCATAGTATTCTCATATATTTGATCACATGTATGCTCGTTACTACGTACAAGTTCTATTCCGAATATCTTTCAATACAGATTTTAGCCTTGCCTCCAATCGCTTAATTTCTGAGTTTGGTTTGGTACTTTGAAGAACAACTGAAATCCTTTCTTTCAGAGGCTTATTTGACAATGGGCTGCTCACCAATGGAAAAACTACTTGGATTCATCGAAGTGGCCATTGATCTCAATAAAGATTGGAGGAGTGAGGATCTTGTTGCTCTAATACTACTGATACAAACAAGCTCTTCCTAGCAATCTATTGTTCATTTTTGCACCTTTGTCTTATGGTTTTGCCCTTGGGATGGTGTACATACACCATTCAAAATACGCCCTTCTAGTTAAGGCAAGGCTTGCAGTCTTGCACTTAAATACGCACCATCTCCTTTGTTGATGGACAATTTGGGGCAAAGTATGTATCAATACATTCCCCCGGAAAGACCGCTCGTCCTTGGTGGTCTACCAAGTTGTCTCCCACATTTTGACTAACGAGAGTTTGCTCTAATACCACTGTTATAACCCAAATTCACTACAGTTGAAGTTGACCACCGAATAGTGAACTCCAATCAATACGTGGAACAATAGAGTGGGTATCAATAGTTCGGTAAATTGATCAGCAAAACAATTCAATTGAAGATCAGAGAGGATTAATAGAATGGGTAATTTAGCCAACATGCCCATATAGTAGTTGCAAAAGAGAGATTTAGAAAAGATAAATATAATATACATCTTCCCCCTTTACTGTTAGTAGTTCCTAATTGCTCCTTGTTATTATCTTTGCATGTTACAGCTTTTCAGCTATCTTACTCCGAAACACCCAAACCATCGCCTCATACCGCCTAGGCGTGTTTCTTTTAGAACTAAGATGAAGTTTTCTGTTATTTGAATCTTTTTTCATTCTTACTTTTAAAAGGTTTTTTTGGAAGAGGGGGGGGGGGGGGGGGGTTGATGGTTGTCGATGTTATGAATAATTATGATGTTATCACGCAAGTAAATGCAAAAAGCTTCTCATATGATTTCCCTTGTATGATAAGATCATTGAAATGAGGTCCTTCATGATAAAAACAAACATCTAATGAGATGTTTAGGACTACAGGTTTCATTTGTAGGAGAAAACAAAAGATAGCCAAATGAAACAATTTATCCGACCCTAGGGGAGGAAGTATTATGGCCTTTAATGTTGGTATCTCTGTATAACGTTTTCATGGTTAACACTTCATCCATTTGCTCCCAAAAAAATTGGATCCCTGATTCCTGAAACATCCTACTTAAAGCTCATTGTTTCGAGAATCCTTGTATTTGGATAATAAGTTGTGCTTGGCGCTACCAGGGCGGTCTTTGAGGATGTCCTAAACAATAAGCTGCCTTAAATTTTAGTACTTATATATCCGATGAAAATATGTGATTTGTTAATATTCTACAATTTTAATAAACATTTAGATTCATTGTCTAGGGCATTTATTACATACAGAATTATATTGACTATCCATGTGAAGTTTGCATTAGTAGAAACAAGTATCTAAACTGAAGTTACTAAAATCCTTCTTCCACAATCCGCAAGAAACGTAACGGATTGATGATGATATCCACTGAAAGTAATATCTTGAACAAAATTGACTACAAAGATTTGATTGATGAATTTGAGTCAAAAGAATGCTAGAAGGTTGATCCACTTTAATTAACATGTTCTCATTGTATCCTCTTAACCTAAGGTGCATGTATGTTATATGTACAGATTGCAGATTTCTGGAAGGAGGCACTGATTTTAAGCTCACTACACCACCCAAATGTCGTCTCTTTTTATGGTATAGTTCGTGATGGACCAGATGGCTCTTTGGCAACTGTAACAGAGTTCATGGTTAATGGATCTCTCAAGCAGTTCTTACAGAAAAAAGACAGGTAAATGATTTTATAAATTTTTCTCTTGATACAAAAATGAAAATGTTGAATGATGAAAACCAGCTAATTGAAAACTATGGCATAAACATTTGAAAAACACGTAACACATTTTTCAACTCTTTATGCAAAACACACCAGCATGTCATGGCATGCATTTTTAGAATTATTTGTTTATGTCAACATTGATGTATTTATTTGTTTATATTGTAATTTAATATATTGTAGTTGCTAGTAAAATTTGTGAACAAATACATTCCCAGAAATTTATATCAGTTAGATATGACTAACATTCAAACACTTCTCTATCAAACTATGTCTAATCAAACATTTTTTTTGTTACGGGATTGATTCGGTTACAGAACTATTGATCGGCGTAAGAGACTTATCATAGCTATGGATGCTTCTTTTGGAATGGAATATTTGCATGGCAAGAATATTGTCCATTTTGATCTAAAATGTGAAAACCTACTAGTGAACATGAGAGACCCACATCGACCAATTTGCAAGGTATGTGATGGTTGTATTCAATTTTTAGATAGGCATTTTAATCATTTGTATGGTAATGGGTCAAATGGACTAAATTCAAAGAATAACTAAATGAACTGGTCAAAAGTGTATTTAAGTGCTTGTTCTATACTATATCTTTTCATGTAAAAGAAGCTATATTATTATTATTATCTTAATATTAATAATTATAATAATAATAATACTGTTTTTTCAATCATATTTAATCCACTGGTTATTCACGACAGCCGTAAAAGGTCAGAGTTGACCCAACCCTGTTCTTTTGACCTGCATATAAAAATATAAATTGCTAGTGTTTAAAACTAAATGAACTGGTCAAAAGTGTATTTAAGTGCTATTTCTATACTATATATTTTCATGTAAAAGAAGCTATATTATTATTATTATCTTAATATTAATAATTATAATAATAATAATACTTTTTTTTCAATCATATTTATTCCAATGGTTATTCACGACAGCCGTAAAAGGTCAAAGAGTTTACCCAACCCTGTTCTTTTGACCTGCATATAAAAATATAAATTGCTAGTTTTTAAAACGCATAAGCTGGAGGTCTTTTAGGAACAGACTCTGTGCCATCACATATGACTTCATATACCTGACCAAGGTGGGATTGGGTACGTACTATTGTTGTTGTGAGCCCATTTTGACCCGTTACCCAATCTCCTTGACCCACGTTCCCTCAACAAATGAAAAAAAAAGATCTTTTTTGCTACCTCTAATCAATTTAATTTTGTTTCTTGTTTACTTAAAGAATTTCATGAGATTTTGCATGATTGTAGATAGGTGATCTTGGCTTGTCAAAGGTAAAACAACACACTTTGGTGTCTGGAGGTGTTCGAGGAACTTTGCCTTGGATGGCACCTGAGCTGCTTAGTGGTAAAAGTCACATGGTATCAGAAAAGGTACAAAACCGAAGCTGAAATTAATAAAATACCCCCCCCCCCCCCCCCCCCCCCTCCCTCAATCGTTCAAATTTATATTTCACAAGATAATTTATTTGTTTTGCCTTTTTCTTTTTCTGCATAATATAGATTGATGTTTACTCATTCGGAATTGTCATGTGGGAATTGCTCACTGGAGATGAACCTTATGGAGATATGCATTGCGCTTCCATAATCGGTAGGTTCTTCATGCTCGTAACGACTCATTTACTTATGAATGGGTTAAAATGGTAATTTTTTAATTCAAATAGGAAAAATAAAAATGTCAAAGGGGTTCATACTTCATAGTTGAAAAATTAGATTATTAAAACAGAAGATTGTTCAATATAGTCCATACTTAATTCATAGTCCTAATGGACTAATTTTAGCCTTTGGATCATGGCATTGGTCCAGATTGCATTTTAAAATTTTGGCAGAGGGGCATTTTCGTAATTCACATGTAATGCTTTTACAAATCACATGTGATTGTATACAGAATCACCTCTGATTAAATATTAAAATTTTAGGACTCGGTTTTGCACATATTGAACACAACTCTGTCAAAACAAAATAATTTCTGTAATCTTTTGTAGGAGGAATAGTGAACAACTCATTACGCCCTACAATCCCAACATGGTGTGATCCTGAATGGAAGGCCTTAATGGGAAGCTGTTGGTCTTCTGAACCAGCAGAAAGACCGTCTTTTTCAGAAATATCTCAGAAACTGAGAACTATGGCCGCAGCTATCAATGTGAAATGACCTTTTTACCCACAACCAGTGTGTCGTTTTATAACGTCCAGGTAAACGTGCGACCCAAAATAACAAAAGAAAACGAAAATGGTTACTCGTTGAGACTCTCTCTGCACGTAAAATCTTCCAAAATCGACACGGGATTTGCAGGTTGAGACTCGAGAGAGGTTGCAGCCTTTTCGGATTGAAGCTAATGGAATGCATGTGTATATAATGCCTTTGGAAGTGGAAAATATTATTGTCTTTTATTTAAGCAGGCAATAATATATTTAACATATCTTTATATAACATATATATGATCATCTTTTTTTGATCTTATATTTTTCGCACCACAATGCCTTTATAGACATTTTATATCATCTAGAGCAAAAAGCTGGATTATTGTTATAGGAAGGTACTTTTGCATAGACGAGTTCAAACGAAAACTGAAATTTGTTGCAATTTAGGTGGGACGATTTGTTCATGGAAAATGCTATCTAAACATGTTTGTTTTATCAGCTTAGTGTATATGGGGTGTGTGTGTGAACGCGCGTGTGTTTTCTTAACGCTTGTAGTTAAGATATTACTCACGTCCTAAAATAATATATAATTTTAGTCGAGATAGTACGAGTCTTTGAAATTTTGATATAATAATTTGAAAAACTAGATGTATTTGATAGACGTGAAATGTATCAAGTCTAGTATATTCGTCTGTCTTTTTAATTTTTTTAACGTAATTTAAAAGTTTATTGTCTTTATATTATTTTATTATTGTGTTCGACCCGAATGAATATTCTGAAGAAACCTCAATTAAAGGTATGTTATTTAATAAGAGTTATTATGTTAAATATCTATTTTTGCTACAGTTTATCGTGTACTTTCTAAAGGTGTTTAGAGAAATTTTAACTTGTAGTCTTTAGATATGGATGATTAATGGGTGAGATTATGAATGCATATTCGATTTTTGTCAAGTGCATATTTGATATAAGTACATCTTTGGTCGTAATATCAACCACTTCTGAAGACCTAGATCGATTTTGTATGATTTTGTACCGAACCTTACTCTATATAGTACAGTCATTTTGCTATTATAACAATACTTGTTACCATGAGTTCATGATACGAATCAAATTGAAAATCAAAAATAGGATATAACGCATCCCTAATAGGATGCTTGTGGATACAAAATACAAAAAGAGTCTGATATTCGAGACTCAAAGGATCTAACTTAAAAAAAATAAGTAAAATACTAAAAAACTCTTCTCCAAAAGGTGGCCGGCTCAAATATTATATAGATCGATCTATTGACCTAACTCGATAAAATAGTAAACTAACTTGAGAAACTAGAAAACTAGATAATTAATAATAAAATTCATGACAGATGTTCAGCTAATGTTTGTCATTTACCCATCTTAAAATCTTCAGAGTTTTTTACCCACCTGAAAGGTTTCAAAGTCTTTGATACATCTGAAATGTTTCAAAGTCTTTTTTCCTTTACCTTTTAATGAATCTCTTTACTGAAATGAGTCTTTATCGATACTCTATCATTTGTAACATGCAGGTCAGAAATTAAACACATGTTTAATTTCAGTCTTACTGAAAGTGTGTTTTTGACAATCATCAAAATTTGCATATTGCAGTGATCAGGTTTAATTATCGGCTGAAATGATTATTCGCCAACAATCTCTCTATTTGATGATGCCAAAACATTTTCTTTGAATAATCAGTTTGACTTCGAGTTAGTAAAAAGGTAATAAACTTTGAATTGTATTTTGGCACATAATTTTCTGTTTTTTGTTGTTGTTTTCAGATGTGTTTCTTTTTGTTCTGTTTTTGGAAAATCTTTTCAGTTGTGTACTAATTTGTTCAGTTTTTGTTGGTGTCTTTTCTGTTATCTATATTTACACGGAGGTTTAAGAATGTACATGAAACTTATATTTGTTCTGAACAGAGCGTAACCGAGCTAATGAGGAACTGATATGTTCAGAATAGGATATGAAGTCTAGCAAAGTAAAAAAAAAAAAATACTATCAGAGCGAATATATATATATAAATCAGTTGTGAATGTTATATTTTTGATTCATAACCATTTTGAAGTATTCATCAGCATTGAGGATCGTTCAACCACCAATCATTCAAACTCATATTTTTCAGTTCTTCCTTCATTTAACTATTTTAGTGGATAGATGAAATCAAGCCTTGCAAAGTGAGTTTCACCTTGTCTGAAGAATCACCAATCACCTTTTTATCCAGAAAGAAAATTCTATTTTCGGGGAATGGTATGAATTTAAAGAGTACAGGGATGATTTATTGGCACGATGGTATCCAGATTATCATACCCGGAGAGATGCACCAATGGATTGTAATCTTCATATGAAGCTGGCAAAGCTGATCCATTTTCGTGAAGTCTTTCCACTTCTTGAACATGTTGTAAGTATTCATTCTTTGAGAAAGCTTTCCGAGTCACAGCTAATGTGATCCAGATTTGTATTTTGCGAATGAATTCTTCCTTCAGCTTTTGAGAGCTTGTGTAAAGAAGATAAAGGGTTTCAATCATTTCAGTGGAACCTTATAGGTGATACTTATCGAAAAACATTATCTCAGTACTTTTGAAACTATTTTTTCTTGATAATCTGATGAATAAGCCTTCATTGGCTTTGTACGTACTGATCTTGAATAATGGGCTTGGATGATATCATCTCTTGATCCTTAAGAGATTTGATCTGAAGAATTCTTTCAGTGAATGAACACCACAAAATGGATTAGAGAAATTCAATTCTCTAAGGAGCTGGCTTTAGTAAAAAATCTGACTTTAGCAAATGGGTTAACGGGATGTCATTAACTTTTCCATATTTTTTTTCTAGTTGAGATGACTAACTCTTTGGCTTCTAGATAGTCGTTAACAGTCATATTCAGAGCTCTAGCCATTTTCTTCATATTTTTTCTTCCTTGGCTTTCATCTGAATCTTATTCATTTGTTTTTCTTGTTCCTCATTTTGTTCAAAAGTCATTATACTCTTTCCTTTGTCTTTCGGAACATGGGTTGAAGATGCTTGATGATGTCTTCCTTAGTTCCTTGTGATTCAGACTAATGGAGTTGAAGTTACTTTATTTTTTTAGGATTGTTGCTATCATTCTCATGATCATCAGATTGAGAGGGAATATCCAACGGGGTGAATAACCAACTAAAGTTTTTCTTTTCTTCGTGTTATTGTTTTTGGCTATAGATTTATTTCTTTTAAGCTCACCCATAGATTGTGGATTTCCTCGTGTAGAGGCTTGTTTAGAATTAGAGATAGGGTTGCTGATCTCTCTGCTTTTACTTTTGAGATCACCTTGAAGTTTTGAGACATTATCCACAGATTATATATGTTGTTTTTTTGTTCAGTAGGCACTCTTAACCTTTTCTCGAGTTCTTTCTCCAGTTCTTTCTTCTCATTCTCTCTTTCCTTGTGCTTATTCTTACTACCTTTATCTTTCTCCCTTTTATCTTTCTCTCCCCTATTATCATCAGCAAATAAGGAGGGTTTAGAGCCAGTTGCTCCTTTGGGTTGTTTCAGTGAGGCTCCAGGAGCTGGGGTTGATTGAGGGCGATAGGATTTGGGTGTATGAGTAGGAATGGACGAAGAAGGAGATGGAGCAGAGGATTGTTAGGACATGAGGGTAAGTTGGGTTTTGATAGAGAGTAGAACGGTGGTTATTCTAGTGGGTTGTGATAAGGCTTTATCAATCTGATTAATGACTTGATGGAGATTGTTTTGGTATGTGGTTTGTGTGAGGGACACGTTAGATTTTAGTGACCAAACATCTTTGGTGAGAGTGAATATTCGATTCGTCGTTTTGGACTAAATGGTTTTGGAATTGAATGGTTAAGGTTTTTACTTGTTGATTCAAGTTGAATAATTGTTGGAGAATTTTTCTTGAAGTCTCTGGTTCAGACAGGTTTGGAACGGTAGAAGATGTAGAAGGTAGAGATGTAATAATGGGAGATGAACTTTATGGAGATATGCATTGCGCTTCCATAATCGGTAGGTTCTTCATGTTCGTAACGACTCATTTACTTATGAATGGGTCAAAATGGTAATTGTTGGTCCCAAGTGGATACTACAACAACAAATGTTTGTAGAAGGGGGGGTTGAATACAAACTTAAGCTTTTAAAAATTTACATACACACGGTTTATACTTTATATAATTCTTATTGATATAAATCAAGAATTACATGAACTAATGCGGAAAATTGAGTTCAACAAAGGTGTCAACTAAACTGTCTAACACATAGACAAAGCTTATCCTAACCAACTAATGTTTAGGATGTTCAACACATGAATAAGTTTGATTACACTAAGAAAATATATTGCTAACTCTTCTAGATCTCAACTTATGAGAAATCAGTGTTCAACTTCGATGAATGGATACTTAGTATGTTTTCATGCTTGGGTATATATAAGCTTTTAGTGTCCGGTTGGTGGAAAGGTAAGGGAGACAAAAGTAATAAGAATAAAAATATTATAATAGATAAAGTTAGTGGGTGAAAAGTAGTTTCACTTTATACACGCAAAGTATAAAGTGAACACATAAAGTGAATGTACTATTTTGATAAAGTAAATCCCACTATCTATTATTATATTATTAAACTCATACTTTTTGCCTAGAAAGTGTAAATTTCTCTTTCCATGCTTGTACTTTAGACAATACCATGTTTTCTTCAAATTTGACTTTACCTATTATGGAGTTGCCAGCCATACTTAGTTGTTGTGAACAAATCTTTGAGATCTTCTTTTTGTAAAGCAACTATCACCTTTTTCAGGTGGTCAAACTCCATCCATTTTGTCTCTTTGCAGATTCAAAAAGTGCTATTACTTTTACAAAGAAATCTCTAAGGCAACATAGAACAATACATGTTCTGCCTTTGACTTAAGAATAAAAACAGCTAAGTGTTCAAACTTTTCATGACTCAGCTGACAAACTAACTCTAAACTGCAATTATAATTTTGCTCAGACGAGGAATAAATTAAGGACTCAGAAGTATAAGCTAATCAACCTTTATGATCAGTAGACCAAATTGTTCAGCTAATAACTTAGAGTGATAAGCTTATAGAAAAAGATTTAATAAAAATAAATGTCTTATCTGATGGTAGAAAGCCTCAGCTGATCTTCTTTGACGGCTTAGCTGATGCTTTTGAGGGCTCAGCTGATCAACTCTGTTTCTCAGCTAATATTTGTAAATCATCAGAAGCTTGTAGATCCTCAGCTGATGCTTCTATACTTGTCTTTTCTTCTTGTCTGATCCATTGAAGCTGATCCTTTGTCCGATCCTTAGAGTTCAGCTGATCAACTCTATTTCGTAGCTGATAGTTTTAACTTAGAAAATTCTTTGTGTCTAAATGAAAAACAACACATGTTTTTCACTGATGTAAGTCTAAAATTGAATATATAGTTTTGTTAACATTAAATCCTATTTTAATTAATAGACATGTCTGATTATGGTTTGATATTGCTATCTCCCCAACAGTAATTTTTTAATTTAAATAGGAAAAGTAAATGTTAGGAAATATTTTGTTTGTAGTCCTTGTGTAAATATATTAATTACAAAGTTATTATTATATTGATTAGACTAGCTAATGATGTAAGGGTTTAGCCCATTTTCTATTTAATATGTTTGCCCAAGTTGGTAGATTGGAGTAGCCCATGATGTAATTTAGGATAGTCCATGATTTAGCCCAAAGGCCTTGATGGCCCATGTTGCTCCATGTATTTAAGCCTTGCAAACCTAGCTTGCAAGGCAACCTTTGCCATTTCAATTGTTTCTCCAGGAGATTTATTCTCTCATATATGCAAAGTGTTCATCCTTAGTGTTCTTGGTGTTCTTCATTGTTCATCTTCATATTCATACAAAGTTCATCAAGAATCATCAAGCTTACTCATCTTTGATCACATCTTGTGACTTTCAATTGGTATCAGAGCCAATTCCTTGTTGAATTGGTTCAATATAAAAGACTAAGAGCAAAAGTTTGAAAGTTTGGAAGATTGAGTTGAAGTTACTGCTAGTGCATCAAAGTTGTTCTTGAAGATTGGTTCTTTCTTATGCGTCCCACGCCATTCTCCAATTTGAGAGCCATCTTCACTTTGGCTCACACCTTTTGTGAGCTATCTTGATTTGGATTGGTCCAAAATTCCTTTCCACTTCTCCAAAGTTTGCAGGAAACACATTTCAAGTAAGTGCCAAACACTACAAGACAAGTTTGTTTATCTTATTATCTTGAGCTATTGGTTTTATGAGACATTTGTAAGCTATTTTTGTGAGCCATTGTTTATGAGACATTTGTGAGCTATTCTTGTGAGCTATCACTTGTGAGTTATCTTACTATCTTGTGAGCTATTTTTTGTGAGCTATCTTTCTTGTGAGCTATTTTTGTTAGTAAAGTTTGGCCTAAGTTCTTTACCCACACTACACGTTAAGGAACATCTTATCCTTAGCATTATAAAAAAAAAACAAAAACAAAAACAAAAAAAAGAAAAAAAACTTTAGCTCTCACATAGAACTTTAGCTCGCACCATTCTACTTTAGCTCTCACCATTATAAACTTTAGCTCTCAGCAATCCACTTTAGCTCTCACCATTAGAACTTTAGCTCACACCATTATAAATTTTAGCTCTCACATTTACAACTTTAGCTCTCACCATCCAACTTGATAAAAAAAATATATATCGACTTACCCACTCATCGCCACTCATCCCAATTCGACCAGCACTTTCAAAGTTCCAATTCGACTTGTTCAATTTTTGCTCCAAATTCGACTTCTGTGTTTCGGCTGAACCCATAACCCAAATTCGAAGCCCAAGAAATCACCAAATTTGACTTTAATCTACAAAGTTGAAATTCGAACTTCACCGAAAACACTAAGTCAAACTTATTTGATTTTTCACAAAGTCAAAGTTTCCAGATAACCTCAATTCATTTCAAGGAAAGATCCAAAAGTCTTAAAGATGAGTTCAAGCAACGAGATTCTAGCAATCGGTACCGATACCAAACCACCCGTACTATTCCGTAATGAATACACGGTTTGGAAGGGTCGGTTCATGGATTTCATCTAACACAATGACAAATACGGTGAAATGATGAATAACAGTATTCTCAATGGTGATACCGTTCATTGGCAAGCTATTGATGCTATTCCTGACAACAACCCTCCTGTAGCGGCTTCTAGGCGTCCAAAGCTGCCTTCCGAACTTAATGCTGAAGAAAAGGATTGATACAAAGCAGACCGGGATGCAAAGTATTATCTGAAACATGGTCTGTGTGCCGAGATCTACTTAAAAATTGACAGTCTTACCTCCGCAAAGACCATATGGGACGAGGTCAGGCAACAGATGGAAGGAACTGAACAGGGAGCCTTCATCAAAGAAACCCAACTCTGCAATACCTTAAGAGAATTCCGTGCCCGAGATAGAGAATTGCTTCAAGACACATACAGCCGCTTCTGTAGACTGTTGAACGAAATGAGAAACCATGGTGTTCCAGATCCGACCTAGACATCAATGTCAACTGGATCAATGCTCTAGGTCCGGAATGGCAGGAACATGTGCGACTGTGCAAACATGTGAACCGCAACCTGAAAGCAGTATCCCACCACTCCATCTATGAAGACCTGAATCAGTTTCAGGATGAAGTTCTGTTAAAGGCACCTATCAAGGTTTCCCCAGATCCGATTGCCCTTGTTGCAGAAAGAAAACCACGTGAGCACACCAGGGTTAACAAAGGCAAACAAGTAATTACTGAAGCCGACCATTCAGATGAAGACTCTGATCCCTATGATATGGAAGCAGTCATGAAAGCCATGTCTCTCATCTCAAGGGCTTATCAGGGAGGCTTCGGGAAGACCAACAATCAACAAAGGTTCACTTCCGGGGCAAGGAGGAAAGAGGGTTTTACTGATGAAAGGAAGAAGACTGAGAAACCTGAGGAGACTCCAGATGAAGAAAAGAAATGCTACAACTGCAGTCGGACCGGTCACTTTATCAAAGACTGCAGGAAACCTAAAATCAAAGATATGGAGTACTACTAAACAAAGGTTAGGTTGATGAGGAAGAAGGCTAGCGAAAAAGCCATGATGGTGGAGGAAGACCACTTTCTGAGCGATACAGACAATTCAGATGAAGATGACACTACTCAGGCTCACTTCTGTATGATGGATCGTGAAGTAGGTTCCTCATATGAGAGTGAAGATGATGAAGCAGAGGCTGATGCTGAGTTCCAAGATACTCAGAATGAGGATGTGTCTAATCGCGGAAAGGTCAGTATTGAACATGCTCAAACCTTAGTTGATCACATTGAACGACAAAACAAGAAAATCACTAAGTTAGAATCTAAAATAAAAAATACATCACGATATAACTTAGATGAAATTCAACAGATATTAACTGCTAAGGAAAATGAACTAATCACCTTAAGAAATGAAAATGAAGTCATTATTCACAACCTCAAAGCAGCCAAAATATCAGCCGAAGAAGATTTCAAATTCCTGCAAAAAGAGAGAGGTCAACTGTATTCAAATATAAAAGGCTTAGAAGATCTGTTGATCAAACGAGACCAAACTGCACAAACCATTTTTCTAAATAAACCTAAAGATGTGAAATTCACAAAATGGACATACGAAGGTCTAGGTTTTGGTAATCCACACCTTAGCGATAATATTACAGCCAAACAACTGTACAGGTTTGATTTAATGAATCAAGGATTAACTGCATGAATGGTTTTTGTTAGCCAAGCAGAAGAACTCGAGGAAGAAGAGTTCAAAAGACGCAACTCAACCAAGGCCTCTATTTCATATAACTACGACGAATTAACTAGATCATATAAAACCACTGAATTTGTGCCACTTGTTTCAAATGACTATTTTTGTAGTTACACCCCATCAGAAATGGAATCAATGCCAAACTTTTCAGAAACTAAACAAAAACCGCGTGTGTATATTCCTCACATGGAATTACAACGCCGATTTGAATTGGTTGAAACCGAACTTTTCAATAAATCAATCGCTTATGAGTTAGAAACTAGGATTTTGAAGGATCATATTGGCGAAATTGAACCTGTAAACTCTCGTCTATTAAACTCCACTGCAACATTAAACTCCGCTGCAACAAGCACGTCTGATGCAAACAACCACCACGTGCACACGAATGAGTGTTTTTCAGAATTTGATTCCATCCCCTCCAAAATCAATGAAAAGTTTGAACTGCTAATCGGTCTAAACCACGAAGCAACAACTGATCTAGCCATTTCAGAAGAAACATGCAAAGCGTATATAGAGGAGTGTATAAATCTTGAAAATGAACTTTTTGAACTTAAATCAAAACTCAATTTTGTTGAGAATGAATTTTTCAAGTCCCACACACCCGAATCAACTGCTTTAAAAGGAAAGGCTAAGATTAGCAAAGCAAGCATGCCCGATTTACCAAACACATCCCAAACTCTCTAGTCAAAGGCACCGCGAATCACTCAACAAACAAAACCCCGCGAACAATATACCAAAGATAATATGTTAGAATGCTCTTCATCTGACACATGTATACATCTAGGTACAAGCATTAAGGGGGTGAAGAAACAGACGCTAGGCTGGAGAAAGAAGACGAATAGTGAAAAGAAGAATGAAGGAGAAATCCAAGAAGAAAATTTAGTTTACCCTGCTAATTTTTCTAAACAAATAGATTTTAAATTCTATAATGATTCGACTGTGTTGATTGTTAAGTCTGTTAAACAGCGTGTTAATTCTGTTAAAACTGAAACGTTTTGCATGAGTGATGGTTGTGTGGAAGTACATTACTCCTATCCGTGTGTGTATGATGAAGATTGCAAAAATCGTGGAATTAAACCAGATCCAACGTACATACCATTTGAATCTTCGCATACTCAAGTTTCCTTTATCAACAAAAAGGGTCACAAGATAACCTATTGGCGAAAATCACAATCTCGGTTCCAATTATCAAAAGACAAATAATGTTTTCTCAAATAATTGGACCCCAAACCGTCGATACCACAACAATTGGAACCAAGCCAACAACAAAGCCATGAGGAACCATCCTCAGACCAAAAAGGAAGCTCAGACCAAGCTCATTCACACTACTCAGCACCAAGTAAAACCAATCTATCGCGTGAAACCTAAAATCCCACAGTCAATTCCTAACCCCTCTGTCACATTGGATGGGAAAACAGGACCGAAGCCTGAAGGATTTGAATTCATTCAGGATGACTTATCTCTTCCACCGGGCTTCACACAAATAGTAATTGAGACACCAAAGGAGACATCCACACCCGTCATATCCAAAGTGCCTCAAACAAAATCACCAACCCGACCTCCACCTACCAAACAAATATGGGTCCCCGTTGTAAAAACAATAAAACCAGTAATATATGATTAATTAGAATCTGTTACTTGTGCTAACTTGCAAGGACCCAACACCCACTGGGTACCTAAACAAATATTGTTTTCCATGTGCAGGCTGCTAACAGGTGGTACATGGATTCCGGGTGCACAAAGCATATGACCGGGGAGAAGGGTCTTCTCACGAACTATGTCCCAAAATACTCGGGAAATGTTCGGTTTGGGAATGACCAAGTAGCACCAATAATGGGAACCGGTGATATTATAAAAGAAAATATAAAAATAAGAAATGTCTCATACGTGGAAGGATTGGGTCACAATCTGTTTAGTATCGGGCAGTTTTGTGACAAAGGGCTAGAAGTCAATTTCAAAGCCAAGACTTGTTCGGTTAGAACAGAAAATGGTGACGAAATACTGAGTGGGTCTAAAAAATCCAATTTGTATACAATAGATCTTGACCATCTAGACACCAAACACTCCGTATGTTTACTGTCCAAAGCCTCATCAGAACTCACCTGGATGTGGCACCGCAAATTATCTCATCTGAACTTTTAAAAATATCAACAAACTTGTTCAAGGTGATTTAGTTCGTGGAATTCCTAGATTAAAATTCGAGAAGGAACATCTGTGTGAACACTGTAAGAAAGGAAAAATGAAAAGAGCAACACACAAAGTAAAACAAGTGTCTAGCTCTACTGCACCTCTTCAGCTGTTACACATGGATCTGTGTGGACCGATGCGGGTACAATCCAGAAATGGGAAGAAATATATCTTGGTGATAGTTGATGAATACTCCAGATATAATTGGGTCAAGTTTTGAGAACAAAAGATGAAGCTCCATCTATCATCATCGCATTTCTCAAACAAGTGCAGAATCAGTTTCGTGATGACGTTGGTATTGTTCGCACTGACAACGGCACTGAATTCAAGAATAAAACTTTGGACTCACTAGTACAAAAATGACCTTTAGTCACACCAAAAAAGTGTGGCCGTATGCCTATGGTCACACTTTTTTTTTCCATTAAAAGTGTGACCGAAGATCGTGCCATTTTAGGCATGTCATGGTCACACGAAAATTTAGTGACCATATTATATAAAAAAATTTGACCGTAGCTAAAAAGTATGACTATAGGGTATGAAATTTTTATTTTGAAATAAAACAATTCATCCGAAAGTGTGACAAAAACCTTTTCTAGACACACAATTTTGTTATTTGAGTGACTGTTGTTCAGCTTATGATCACACAAGTCTATTATAAGTGTTGTTATTGTTTAATTTTTAGTCGCACATAAATACTTAAAATGTAGCTGACACTGTTTTATGGTCACACAATATTTTCAAAAGTGTGACTATTGTTCAGCCTATGGTCACACAAGTCTATTATAAGTGTTGTTATTGTTTAGTTTTTAGTCACACATAAATATTTAAAATGTAGCTGAAACCGTTTTATGGTCACACAATGTTTTCAAAAGTGTGACGATATATAACCTACAGTCACACGAACGTTGTAACATCCCACCTTACCACAACACAAGCAATTCCCAGGTGTCACCCATCCCTAGATTGCTCCAGCCCAAGCACGCTTAACTGCAGAGTTCTTATGAGATATGTCATGCTTGTCGTCCTTACACGCGTTGTGTCATGTAAGGCCAAAGTTTACTTATAAGCCCATCAAAAGTGTTACTGAACTGTTTTGGAAAAAGTGTGACTAGATGTCATTTTTGTACTAGTGTGTGACCGTATATATATCTATGGTCTCTTATAAAATCCATCACAAATTTTATTCTCATATCAGTGGCATATCATGGCATTTGGTAACACTTTTTACAAGTGTGCCTAGTAATGGTCACGTTATTATGTTTAAGTGTGACTAAAGGTATTTACTTACTATACAATTGCCACGTTTTTATTTTCAAGTGTGACTAAAAATATTTACTTACTATGCAATTGTCACGTCATTATGTTTAATTGTGACTAAAGGTAATTACTTACTATGCAATGGTCACACAAGTTAATATAATGTGACTAAAACTATGACATAATTTAAAAAATGACCTATAGTCACACTTTAAATCAAAAGTGTGACTTCGGTCTGTTTTGGAAAAAGTGTGACTAAAGGTCATTTTTGTACTAGTGTGTGACTGTATATATATCTATGGTCTCTTATAAAACTCGTCACAAATTTTATTCACACTTTTTACGAGTGTGGCTTGTAATGATCACGTTTTTATGTTTAAGTGTGACTAAAGGTTTTTACTTACTATGCAATTGTCACGTTTTTATGTTTAAGTGTGACGAAAGGTATTTACTTACTATGCAATGGTCACACAAACAAAATATAAAGTGACTAAAAGCATGACAAAAATTTTAAAATGACCTATAGTCACACTTTAAAACAAAAGTGTGACTTTGGTTTGTTTTAGAAAAAGTGTGACTAAAGGTCATTTTGTACTAGTGTGTGACCGTATATATATCTACGGTCTCTTATAAAATCCATCACAAATCTTATTCACTTATCAGTGGCATATCATGATATTTGGTCACACTTTTTACAAGTGTTGCTACGAATGGTCACGTTTTTATGTTTAAGTGTGACTAAAAGTATTTATTTACTATGCAATTGTCACCATTTTATGTTTAAGTGTGACTAAAGGTATTTACTATTTTAAAATTGTCACGTTTTTATGTTTAAGTGTGACTAAAGGTATTTACTTACTATGTAATAGTCACACACACAAAATAAAATGTGACTAAAAGTATGACAAAATTGAAAATATGACCTATAGTCACACTTTAAATCAAAAGTGTGAGTGGTATGTTTTGGAAAAGTGTGACTAAAGGTCATTTTTGTACTAGTGACTCATACCTTGACTCAGTGGGGATTCTGCATCAATTCTCTGCAGCATACACACCAGAACAAAATGGTGTGGTTAAACGAAGAAATCGAACCCTTGTTGAAGCGGCTCGAACTATGCTGTCTTATGCAGATCTACCACCTTCCTATTGGGCAGAAGCAGTCAACACAACATGCTACACTCGGAACAGATCTATTTTACACCGTCGCTTTAATAAAACTCCATATGAACTTGCTAATGGCATAGTTCCTAATATCAAATACTTTCATGTATTCGGTAATAGGTGCTTTGTCCCTAATGAGAAAGCTAATTTAGGAAAATTCGATTCAAAAGCTGATGAAGGAATTTTCCTTGGTTACTCTCAAGAGTCTAAAGCTTATCGTGTGTTAAACAAAAGAACAAATGCTATTGTTGAAAGTATAAATGTGACTTTTGATGACACGCTCATCACAACTTCTTTATCACAAGAGTCACCGGCAATCGTTTCTGAACATGTCCGTTCAGAACCGGGTCGTAACAGCAAAGAAACAAATGTGCTTAACTCAAATAAGTCTTCTGATTCAAAACATATATTTGATTTCTTAGACACTGATTCTGGATCTTCTATGCCTACTGACAGGTCTAATCTACAAGAATCTCTTAAAGTCTCTCAATCGTCGGTCACTGAATCCACACCGCTACAAGTCAACTCAACGACTAACTCGGTTGATGAGACAGTTGCCGCATCAACAACTAATTCACTGAATCCACACCGCTACGAGTCAAACTCACCTACAACCACTGAAGAAATTGACAGTGAGATCTTTTATGAACCATCTCCCCACTTTGATCCAGAATCTGTAGTGAGTGATGAGGGAACATCCATGCAACAACCATGAGATAGATTCTTTCCTCAAACAAATGACGCCAGACTACCCAACACATCTCTAAATGACAATATCCCTACCTCCCATGTAACAAAATGGACAAGTGCTCACCCAGAGACACAGATCATTGGCAATCTTGAAACAGGAGTTCAAACTCGATCAGCAACCGCTAATGAGTGTCAATTCTCTAGCTTCATAAGTATGTTCGAACCAACACGCACCGCTGATGCCTTACAAGATGCAGACTGGATTATAGCTAAGCAGGAAGAATTAAACCAGTTTGAACGACTGAAAGTTTGGAGATTGCTACCCCGTCCCCCTGGTAAAACTATTATGGGTACCAAATGGGTCTTCAAAAATAAGAAGGATTCAGATGGAGTCGTTATTCGCAACAAAGCTCGCCTGGTTGCTAAAGGATACAACCAACAGGAGGGTATTGACTACGATGAAACCTTCGCTCCTGTTGCTCGCATAGAAGCCATAAGAGTGTTTTTAGCCTATGCTGCCTTTAAGGATTTCAAAGTCTATCGAATGGACGTGAAGACAGCTTTCTTAAATGGGATCCTGAAGGAAGAAGTATATGTGTCTCAGCCAAAGGGATTTGTTGACCCTAAAAGACCAAACGACGTTTACATCCTTGACAAAGCCCTATATGGACTCAAACAAGCTCCTTTTGCATGGTATGATGTTCTATCGGCTTATCTGGTACAAGAAGGGTACTCCAAAGGAAGGATTTACACGACTCTGTTTACAAAGAAGATAGTAGATGACTATCTACTAGTCCAGAATTTCGTAGATGATATTATCTTTGGCTCTACGAACCAGTCCTATAGTCTTGAGTTTTCTAAAACCATGGCGAGCAATTTTGAAATGAGCATGATGGGGGAGATGAACTTCTTCCTTGGATTGCAAGTAAAACAGATTTCCAATGGCATTTTCATAAACCAGTCTAAATATATCAATGATTTATTAAAAAAATATGAAATGACCAACAACTCGACCATGTCAACCCCAATGTCCTCAAAAACCAAGTTATCTGCTTATCTTGATGGAAAGCAGTTGACTTGAAAACTTATAGGCGTATGATTGGCTCGTTACTGTATCTGACTGCTAGCAGGCCTGATATAATGTTCTCTACCTGTCTGTGTGCCCGCTTTCAAGTCAACCCTAAAGAATCACATCTCCTGGCTGTCAAAAGAATCCTGAAATACTTGAAGGGAACACCAGACCTTGGGTTATGGTATCCCCGCGATTCGTCTTTTCAATTGCTTGCGTACTCAGACTCAGATTATGCCGGGTGTATGATTGACAGGAAAAGCACTTCTGGTGGTGCTTACATCTTGGGTGACCGACTTGTCTGTTGGAGTTCAAAGAAACAAAATTACGTGTCAACCTCCACTGCAGAAGCTGAATTTGTAGCTGCTGCTAGCTGTTGTTCATAAAGTCTATGGATGTGCACCCAGCTCAGAGAGTTTGGTCTGAAATATTCTAAGATTCCATTGTTGTGTGATTCCCAAAGTGCTATAGCTATCTCGTGCAATCCGGTAAATCATTTGAAAATGAAGCACATCGACATCAGGTATCATTTCCTAAAAGATAATGTGGAGAAAGGGTTAATTGAATTACAGTTCGTTCACATGGATAATCAGCTTGCTGACATATTCACCAAACCGTTAGATGAATCTCGGTTCACCTACTTGGTGACTAAGTTGGGAATGCTAAATTTGAAAATATAACTCAACAATTAAACGCCTTTAATTTTTCAGTTATTGCTTTCCATATTGTTTCAATCGATATTACGCGTGGTTGTGTCCCGTATGCAGGAATAAAGACGCTCAGCTATAGGAGGAGCGTCATTGTCATAAAACTACATGAATACATTTACATGCATTCGTGTAGGGGGAGAAAATTCGACAACTCTTTGCCTCACTCGCATCAATGAAACACATATCATTCGAGGGGGAGTTTGTTGTAATTTTCTCATTTCGCAAGTGTACATGAATACATTAATATGCATTTGTGTAGGGGGAGAAAATCAGACAAAATATAATTTTTATCTCTCGCTCGAAATGCTATGTTCGAGGGGGAGTTTGTTTTAAATTGTCTTGATTGTCGTTAATCAGTTTTCAAAACCCAACAAAAAAAACATTGAAAAATACCAAAAATCCAAAAACAATACAAAATGTTCAAAATCCAAAAAGATTTTTAATTTCAAATCTTGTTATCCAGTGCAAGAAGGTACACAATATTTGCTTCATTCTGATACCTTCTTGCTTTCTTGTTGATCTTTTGAATGATCATCTTTCATTTCCTGTATTTCATCTCATATCATTCTGGAATCATTCCATTATTTGATTCATATTTTATGGAATCGTCATTCAAGTGTCACTTACACTTATTGTCATATTTACAATGTGATCAAAAGCACTCTGAGTGAGGGAGTGTAGGCATGTTATACTCCTATAGTCAATCCAGAACCGGAAGGACCAACCCTAGGAGCTCATCATATACTAGAAAGAGATAGTAAGGGTTACTTACTAGGTCATCTAAGTGAGCAGAATCAGTTATCTTGGGATACTGATTAGTGTGCAGAGAGAAAATGAAAAAGAGAGGGATGGAATAGGAGATGGGGTGCATATGATCAACAAATAACTTTGAACGTTCTGACAGTCAAATCATCCTGAAAGTTTAAGATACATCAATTCATGATTGTTCATTCTTTGATTGATCAAATTGTTCTTGATAATCACATTCAACAAATTCTTCATTGAAAATCATTCTTGTTGAAAACCACAATGGTTGCTCATACAATCTATTGCAAGTATCCAAGTGTATCCAACATATGATACATAAATATCATCTTGGAAAGAGAGTTCGAGGGAGAAGTTGAAAAATGTTTAGAAAGCTGAGAGTGAGAGAAAGGATTAAAAGAAAAGAAAGATCCTCACCAAACAGTGTCAATCTGGGTAGCCACATCTACTACTAGTTTATACTGGTATTGAAATAGACATCATGGAGCCAATGATGCAATGCACTTACCCCACACACCTACTCAATTATCTCTTAAAAGATAGTTGTTTCAATTTCACACGGAGATTTATTACATACGCTATTGACATCTCACTTGGAGATAGTTGATATTGAAAATAAGAGGACAACTGCTCCGGTCCCCGACTTCTTTCATGCACTTATTGAGTCTAGAACCAATTGCAATACTATTTTCTTCTAGGACACGTATGGAATCAATTGCCTGTCTATGACAGTGCCAGAACATCTTGAGTAATATCTGTTAGAATCTGCCCGATAATATATGTACGCCTTAAAGCACTGCCGATGATGTATGAGCCTATAAGGGTCACAAACCGGGGTCTAACTTGACAGCAAATAAAGCTAAGGGACCAAAGATGGCAAAAGTGGAAGTTGGCAATGCAGGCCACGTTAGCGCCGCTAACTATAACGAGTTAGCGCCGCTAACTGTTAGAGGTTAGCGCCGCTAAGGCTGCATGTGCTTTACGTCTAATCGAAGTCAGGCCGCGTTAGCGCCGCTACGGGTTAAGGTTTAGCGCCGCTAACTCTTGGTTAGCGCCGCTAAACCTGCATGGACTTTATATACAAGTCACCTCCACTTGTAGCCAATAGAGGAGAGTTCTGGAACAATCTTGGCCGGCTAGAGGGATTTCAAAGGGCATTTCAGATGTCTATATAAGCCCTCTACTCCAGCCATTTGTTACTCTTGGTCATTCTATCACTCAAGCACATATTCTCTCTTTCACTTGATACTTTGAACTAGTGATCTTGTGAGCTTGAGGCTTTTGGTCCAGAAGATTATTTGTTGTTCTAAGGTGATATTTCGAGTTCAAGAAGATATCATCAAAGGGTGCTAGCACATCTTGTTGGACTTGTGCCCGGTTTGTGATTTCGAGAGAAGACAAAAACAAGAAGAAGAAGGAGTTCCTTGCTTCTACAACCTTTCAGCCACCATCATGAGATCATTGGAGCTTAGGAGCTGGTATAACTCTCTTTCCTTCTTCTCTAGTTGCTATTTTGTACATAGAGTAGATCCATGCTTGGGATTTCATTGTTTTGAACACTTGCATGCATGTTTGATGTTGTTCTCGCTTCCGTTGCGTGTTCTTGAAATCCCAACAGTGGTATCAGAGCCACCTCTATGTTAGAATAGCACTTGGTGGCTTGAAAAACCCGAAATCAAAATGTTTGTATTCTGTCGTTAGGGTTAGCGGCGCTAAACTAAGGTTAGCGGCGCTAAGTCTCATGAGTTAGCGGCGCTAACGTTACTGGAAACTTGTTTTTCGAATTTTTTGATAAAACAGTTTTGGTCTCGGGATTTTTTAGCTTTTTGAGCTTCTGGAATTTTATTTATGCTATTTTATTTGAATATTCCAGTAGCCTAAGTTTATGTTTGGTTGTATGTGTTAACATGAGTTGGTAATCTTGCCTTGGCCCATTTGGTTGATTTGTGTTGTGCATGCAATTTGGTGGTTTTAATCCACATTTGAGGCTGTAAATTTATTAAATTCAGATTGATTGTAATAATTTGTGGCTTGCATGCCATTTCATTCATCCATGTACAAGTATTAGATAAATAGGAAAATTATGTGGCTTGTATGCCATTTATTTTCTATTGTATTATGTATTGTATGATGGAGGGATGAAGACACAAGAGGAGGCAAAACAAGATGGAGCATGGAGCCCTTAGAAGCCAAAGAAATCCGATGGCGATGGTGGTTCTAGTGGGAGCTCGCGTCAATATTGTTTTGTCCCTTAGATTGACCGAGTTCTTCCCGTTTTGGCTCACGGGAGGAACGCATAGGTTTTTTGGCAAGAATTACCGACTATGTTGTATATTGCGTGTGATGTGATTTTATTATTCTATGCATGGATTGTAGGTTTCGCATGCTAGAAAATTTTTGATAAAATTAATAAAATCACTAGAGTTTTTGATAAAATTGGTTTCCTCTTGCGCGCGATCACATACATTGATTAACCCACCTAGTGAAAATAGGATTTGTCACTAATAAGTTAATCAAAACCAAACCGGAAACAAAAGGCCCGTTTTTCCACAAAACGTAAATCATGCACCATCCGTAAGTCGATACCACCCGAATCTAGTCTTATGAGATTTGGTTGTCGAGCTTAGCACGAGCCAATTCTCATGAAACTGTGTGGAAGGTGAGTGTGGCAAATTCACAACTTTGGTTGTCGAGCTTAGCACGAGCCAATTTTGGTGGATTTGTTACCGTATGTCTTGACGGACGATTTGCAATTTTAGGTTTGAAATCTTGGTTAATTGTCGAGCTTAGCACGAGTTAACCAAAATTTCAAGACTTAAAATTGGTGCAAGAAGGGATCAAACATGCCAAACGACCATTGGATGTCGTAGGATCCCGCATGTGCTAAGGATTGCGATGGAGATTGCAATTGGCAAAATGGTTGCCGACCTAAATAGTTTTATCATGTGATCCGCGGTAACCCCGTCACATGGTAGGATGAAATACGGTTCTTAGCCTTGTTTAACTAATTCTTATTGGGTAAATTATTAAACAAGATAGAATATCAAAATAACTAATATCTACTTTGCAAATTTTAGATGGCATCAACAAGCGCAACAAACACCACCACCAACGTTTCTCTTAGGGTTTTCCTTGAAAAGGAGAAACTCGATGGTAGCAATTTCATGGATTGGCATAGACAACTGAGGTTGGTCTTACGCTATGAAGGAAAGTTGCATACCGTAGAGGAACCCCTCCCCGAGGCACCTCCTGCCGGTGCAACAAGGGCTATCCGTGAGGCGTATGAAAAACGCCTCAAGGAGACTGAGGAAGTCACGTGCCTTATGTTGAGCACGATGAACCAAGATTTGCAAAAGCAAATGGATCATCTTAGTGCTTACGACTTGCTCGTGCAGCTAAAGGACATGTTCCAGCAGCAGGCGAGGCAAGAGAGGTACGAGTGCCTCAAGACAACCCTTGCTTGCAAGATGCAAGAGGGTGGGAACGTGAGCGCGCATGTGTTGCGTATGAAAGCAAACATCGAGCGCATGGAGAAGTTGGGTTTTACCATAGGGAGGGAGATGGCGGTTGATTTAATCCTCCAATCCCTGCCCGGTGCATACGATCAATTCGTTATGAGTTATCATATGCACAGCATGGATAAGACCTTGATGGAACTTCATGGTATGTTGAAGACTGCTGAGTCTAGCATGACCAAGAACAAGCCATCCTCCTCCACCTCTCAAGTTCTCGCCATCCGGGAAGGCCGCATCACGAAGAAGAAGGCCGCCTCTTCCTCTAAAAGGAAGGGAAAGGGAAAGGTTGGCGGGGCCAAGCCTAACCCGGCCTCCGAGGGCAAGGGCAAGGGGAAACTTCCCCAAGCCAAGGCTCCGGAGGATGCGGAGTGCTTTTTCTGCGGGGGCAAGGGCCATTACCGCCGTACCTGCCCAAAGTACCTGGAGGGACTCAACAAGCTCAAGGCAATGAGCATATCGGGTCCGGATACGTTAGGTACATTCATGATAGAACTCCACCATACTTCTACTTCTAAAGGCTGGGTATTGGATACTGGCTGTGGCACTCACATATGTAATATGGTGCAGGTGCTAAGGGAAAGTAGGAGCTTGGAGCGGGGAGAACTGGATCTTGTCATGGGAAACTCGGAGGTTGTCCCAGTGGAAGCTAAAGGAGATTTGAAGCTTTCATTCAAGACCGGTTTTTCTATTTTGTTAAAGGATGTATGCTATTCGCCCTATGTGGCTAGAAACATTATTTCTTTTCACAAATTGTATGACGATGGTTTTGATTTTAAATTTGTAAGTGGTACAATCATTTGTTTTAAAAATGAAATTGTTTATTTTAAAGCTCTACCATGTCATGGCATATATGAGGCAAATGCATACATTGAATCAAGACAATCTATCATGAATATTGATTCTGACTCCAAAAATGGTTTGGATAAATATTCCATGTGGCATAGTCGTCTTGGCCATATAAACAAGACTCGTATCACCAAGCTCCAAGTGGATGGGATCTTGGAATCATTTGATCAAGGATCAAATGAAGTATGCGAATCTTGCTTATTGGGCAAAATGACAAAAGCACCCTTCACGGGAACAAGTGAGAGGGGAAAGGACCTTTTAGACATAATCCATACGGATGTATGTGGACCTTTCAAGCATGTCACAAGGAATAATTCAAGATACTTCGTAACCTTTATAGATGATTATAGTAGGTATGGGTATGTCTATCTTATTAAACACAAGAATGAAACCTTTGAGGTGTTCAAGACATTCCAAAACGAAGTTCAGAATCAGTTGGGCAAGACTATAAAGATACTCCGGTCTGATAGAGGTGGAGAGTATCTTAGTACCGAATTCGTCGATCATCTTAAAAATTGTGGAATTGTTTCACAATTAACACCTCCGAGGACTCCACAATTAAATGGGGGCTGAGAGGAGGAACCGGACTTTGCTTGATATGGTAAGGTCTATGATGTGTCGAGCGGAGGTACCTATTAGTTTCTGGGGATATGCCTTAGAAACTGCGGTAAGAATCCTTAACCTCGCACCAACCAAGAAAGTCGATAAAACACCTTATGAAATGTGGCATGGTAAGAAACCGACACTTTCATACCTACGAGTTTGGGGTTGTCAAGCCTACGTGAGACGTGAGGCTGAAGACAAACTTGAACCTCGTTCAGAAAGGTGTTATTTTATCGGATATCCTCCTAACGGTGTTGGATATTTATTTTATAAACCTTCAATGAACAAGGTATTTGTTGCTCGAAGGGCATTCTTCCTTGAAAGGGAGTTGCTATCCAAACATGGCAGTAAGGAAGTTGACCTTGAGGAAGATCAAGGGTCGGCCGATAAGGGACTTGAGGTTGGCACTAGCCAAAATACCGAGCAAGATAACGCTGCGGTACCTGACACTCTTGCAACGTCTACTCCTAGGCGTTCCAGTAGGACTCATTTTGAGCCAGAGAGATATGGGTTTCTCATATCTGAGGGCGATGAGTTATTGGTGGATCATGATGATCCCACCAGCTACAAGGAAGCCATGGCAGGCCCTGAGTCTGCTCAATGGAGGAAGGCAATGGAGAGCGAGATGCAATCTATGTCGGATAACCAGGTTTGGGAACTGGTTGATCCTACACCAGGGATTAAACCCGTCGGGTGTAAATGGGTTTTTAAGAAGAAACCTGGCATAGATGGAACCTTGGATATCTTCAAAGCCCGACTGGTGGCGAAGGGTTTCACTCAGACTCAAGGAGTTGATTATGATGAAACCTTCTCCCCAGTGGCCATGTTGAAGTCAATCAGGATACTACTTGCCATTGCTGCGTTTCATGATTATGAAATTTGGCAAATGGATGTAAAGACCGCCTTCCTTAACGGGAAGCTTAATGAAGAGGTGTACATGAGACAGCCTGACGGTTTTGAACATCCAAAGTATCCAAACAAGGTTTGTAAGCTTATGAAGTCCATTTATGGACTTAAGCAAGCATCTCGAAGCTGGAATCTTTGCTTTGATGAGAAAATCAAAGAGTTTGGTTTTTCGAAGAGTAAAGATGAACCTTGCATATATGTCAGGGCTAGTGGGAGCACCATAGTCTTCTTGGTTCTATATGTAGATGATATTCTACTTATTGGAAATCATATCCCAAGCTTAAGAAGTGTCAAAGCTTGGCTAGGGAATTGCTTTTCAATGAAGGACCTAGGCGATGCGAGCTGTATTCTGGGTATAAAGATCTATAGAGATAGATCAAGAAGGCTATTAGGGCTTTCTCAAAGTGCATACATAGAAAAGGTCGTGAGACGCTTTAAGATGGAGGAATCCAAGAAAGGAAACCTCCCTATGTTGCATGGTTTGACTTTGAGTAAAACTCAATGTCCTACCTCCAAGGAGGAGATAGAAGTAATGAAGCGAGTACCATATGCTTCGGCTGTGGGCTCGATCATGTACGCCATGCTATGCACTCGTCCTGATGTGTCATGTGCTTTAAGCATGACTAGTAGATATCAGGCGAACCCAGGAGAACCTCACTGGAGGGCAGTGAAGAACATTCTTAAGTACTTGAGACGTACAAAAGAGATGTTCTTGGTATATGGTGGGGAAGAAGAGCTGAGAGTAAAGGGTTACTCGGACGCTAGCTTCCAAACTGACAGGGATGACTGCCGATCTCAATCGGGGTTTGTGTTCCTGTTAAATGGTGGTGCTGTCAGCTGGAGGAGCTCAAAACAAGACACGGTGGCTGATTCGACTACCGAATCGGAGTACATTGCGGCTAGTGAAGCAGCAAAAGAAGCCGTGTGGATGAAGAAATTCATCCAAGATCTACAAGTGGTTCCAAGCATCGCTGACCCTATTGAGATCTTTTGTGACAATGAGGGTGCGGTGGCTTTGGCAAAGGAACCAAGAGCTCACAAGAGGACAAGACACATTTCGCGCAAATACCACTTTATTCGGGATGTAATTGAAAGTGGTGAAGTCATCATTAGCAGAGTAGCATCGAATGGAAACTTGGCAGATCCATTCACTAAGCCGTTACCGCAAGCAGCTCATGAATCTCACACTAGAGGGATAGGTGTAAGATTTGCTAGCGATTTGGCTTGAGTTGTATATATATTAGTTTATTTGGTATGTATTAATTTATTTTGGGAACGATACAGACAGTATTGTAATTATGCTTGTTTCGATATGCGAGTGATTCGGTTACATTCATAAGACTTTACTGTGTTCCATCTTAGCATGTTTAACCACTTCCCAGAATGTTTATACATTATAAATTTCCACAGTCAGTCATTCTTCAAGGGAAGGAAGTTTGAAATAAGGCTGAGGTTAGGTGTTGGTTATGCATTAATCAAGGATTGAATGCATGAAACGCAACAGTAACCTGTGCTTGAAAGGAGTTTCAAGTGACTGGAAGACCCACACCCAAGTATACTTCATGGATTATAGTCACGAGTAACTTGGGATGATAAAATCTTACATCCTCAGACCCGAGATGTATGAATCGCTATATCATAGTTCTTACTTGCTTTAGCCATTTTCAAAAGCAGTTCGTAAATGGCTGTGATAAAAGGAATGACTAGGTAAGTCAAGAGGTATGGTATGGGATTATGCAGTCAAAGGGATTTGTTCCTCCTGTATGAGAGATATCCCTGGGCCCCTCGATGATTGGGAGCTGACGCCAAAATATTGCATGGCCATGCACAAGGACTATTGATTGAGAATCAGATATGTCCTTACCTTTTGGTCACCACCAATCAAGATCGAGAAACATAATCGTGAACGATCTGGAGATTGACATTTATTAATCCATGTCTCGTGTTCACAAGGATATCGCGAACAAAAGGATGTCTAAGATCACTTATCTAGGACCACTACTTTAGTATGATGGTTTTCTGCAGGTATTCAGAACTCATACAGACTTGGGTGTATTGATGCTTTGCTAGAGGCCGCTCTTTGTCTGTGCTTGCCTGGGTACAGTATATTATGTGCAAGTGGGAGTTTGTTAGAATCTGCCCGATAATATATGTACGCCTTAAAGCACTGCCGATGATGTATGAGCCTATAAGGGTCACAAACCGGGGTCTAACATGACAGCAAATAAAGCTAAGGGACCAAAGATGGCAAAAGTGGAAGTTGGCAATGCAGGCCACGTTAGCGCCGCTAACTATAACGAGTTAGCGCCGCTAACTGTTAGAGGTTAGCGCCGCTAAGGCTGCATGTGCTTTACGTCTAATCGAAGTCAGGCCGCGTTAGCGCCGCTACGGGTTAAGGTTTAGCGCCGCTATCTCTTGGTTAGCGCCGCTAAACCTGCATGGACTTTATATACAAGTCACCTCCACTTGTAGCCAATAGAGGAGAGTTCTAGAACAATCTTGGCCGGCTAGAGGGATTTCAAAGGGCATTTCAGATGTCTATATAAGCCCTCTACTCCAGCCATTTGTTACTCTTGGTCATTCTATCACTCAAGCACATATTCTCTCTTTCACTTGATACTTTGAACTAGTGATCTTGTGAGCTTGAGGCTTTTGGTCCAGAAGATTATTTGTTGTTCTAAGGTGATATTTCGAGTTCAAGAAGATATCATCAAAGGGTGCTAGCACATCTTGTTGGACTTGTGCCCGGTTTGTGATTTCGAGAGAAGACAAGAACAAGAAGAAGAAGGAGTTCCTTGCTTCTACAACCTTTCAGCCACCATCACGAGATCATTGGAGCTTAGGAGCTGGTATAACTCTCTTTCCTTCTTCTCTAGTTGCTATTTTGTACATAGAGTAGATCCATGCTTGGGATTTCATTGTTTTGAACACTTGCATGCATGTTTGATGTTGTTCTCGCTTCCGTTGCGTGTTCTTGAAATCCCAACAATATCATACGATATTTACAGTGACAGATGGAAATCCTACCAGTGCCAACATCAAACCAACACTGAACATAGATCACTCAGTTTATTTAAACTAACGTGTTAACGAGAAATCTATGAGATCCCGGTGTTACAAAAACGCTTTAATTGTCACAGATTTATGATATACTCATGTTCAAAGAATGATGAAAACCACTATATGCAAAACCGTTCATACAACCAAAGGTTTCTTTCCTTAGGTTACTGGTGCGAAATCAAGGAGATCTACAAAGATGTCATTGTGTGCCTGAAAGATCAAGCTCTCATCAACAACTTGAAGATACCTCAAGATGAGAAGACATTCTAAAGACACCACATCTTTATTCCCACAAAGCTTCACAAGAATGCAGAAAGAAAAGGAATATCTGTATAATCAAAATGGGAAACTGATAAAGATGCAACAAAATCCAATAAGAGAGATGAACACGCACAAGGCTACAAAAGGGGGAGATTGTTAGGAAATATTTTGTTTATAGTCCTTGTGTAAATATATTAATTACAAAGTTATTATTATATTGATTAGACTAGCTAATGATGTAAGGGTTTAGCCCATTTTCTATTTAATAGGTTAGCCCAAGTTGGTAGATTGGAGTAGCCCATGATGTAATTTAGGATAGTCCATGATTTAGCCCAAAGGCCTTGATGGCACATGTTGCTCCATGTATTTAAGCCTTGCAAACCTAGCTTGCAAGGCAACCTTTGCCATTTCAATTGTTTCTCTAGGAGATTTATTCTCTCATATATGCAAAATGTTCATCCTTAGTGTTCTTGGTGTTCTTCATTGTTCATCTTCATATTCATACAAAGTTCATCAAGAATCATCAAGCTTACTCATCTTTAATCACATCTTGTGACTTTCAATAAAAATGTCAAAGGGGTTAAGTGTAGCCTCATGCTTCATAGTTGAAAAATTAGATTATCAAAACAAAAGATTGTTCAATATAGTCCATACTTAATTCATAGTCCTAAGGGAGTAATTCTAGCCTTTGGATCAAAGACATCAATGGTTTAGATTGCATTTTAAAATTTTGGGCAGAGGGGAATTTTCGTAATTCACATCTAATACTTCTACAAATCACATGTGATTGTATACAAAATCACCTCTGATTCAATATTAAAATTTTAGGACTATGTATTTTACACAGACTTTATTGAACACAACTCTATCGAAACAAAATAATTTCTCTAATCTTTGTAGGAGGAATAGTGAACAACTCATTACGCCCTACAATCCCAATATGGTGTGGAAGATGTTGGTCTGCTGACCCAGCAGAGAGACCGTCTTTTTCAGAAATTTCTCAGAAATTGAGAACTATGGCCGCGGCTATCAATGTGAAATGACCTTTTCGCCCACAACCAGCGTGTCGTTTTATAACCTACAGGTAAACGTGCGACCAAAAATAACAAAAGAAGAGGAAAATGGTTACTCGTTGAGAGTCTCTGCACGTAAAATCTTCCAAAATTGACATGGAATTTGCAGGTTGAGACTGGAGAGAGGTTGCAGCCTTTTTGGATTAAAGCTAATGGAGTGCATCTATATATATATATATATATATATATATATATATATATATATATATATATATATATATATATAATGCCTTTGGAAGTGGAAAATATTATTGTCTTTTATTTAAGCAGGCAATAATATATTTAACATATCTTTATATAACATATATATGATCATCTTTTTTGATCTTATATTTTTCACACCACAATGCCTTTATAGACATATTTTATATCATCTAGAGCAAAAAGCTGGATTATAGTTATAGGAAGGTACTTTGGCATAGACGAGTTGAAACGAAAACTGAAATTTGTTGCAATTTAGATGGGACGATTTGTTCATGAAAAATGCTATCTAAACATGTTTGTTTTATCAGCTTAGTGTATATGGCGTGTGTGTGTGCATGAACGTGCGTGTGTTTTCTTAACGCTTGTAGTTAAGATATTACTCCCGTCCTAAAATAATATGTAACTTTAGTCAAGATAGTATGACTCTTTGAAATTTTGATTTAATAATTTGAAAAACTAGATGTATTTGATAGACGTGAAATGAATCTAGTCTAGTATATTCGTCTATTTCTTTTTAATTTTTTAATGTAATTTAAAAGTTTATTGTTTTTATTTTATTTTATTATTATTTTGACTCGAATGAATATTGTGAAGAAACCTCAATTAAGTTATGTTATTTAATAATAGTATTATGTTAAATTTCTATTTATGCTACTGTTTATCGTGGACTTTCTAAAGGTGTTTTGTGAAAATGTATCATGTAGTCTTTAAATTTGGATGATTAATGGGTGAGATTACGACTGCATATTCGATTTATGTCAAGTGCATATTCGATATAAGTAGAATATATGTTTGGTCGTAATATCAACCACTTCTAAAGACTTAGATCGATTTTGTATGTTTTGTATGTTAGGTCGATTTTATACCCAACCTTCTCTATATAGGACAATCATTTTGCTATTATAACAATACTTGTTACCATGACTTTATGATACGAATCAAATTGAAAATTAATAATAGGATAGAACGCATCCCTAATAGGATGCTTGTAGATACAAAATACAAAGAGGGTCTGATATTCGAGACTCAAAGGATCTCTAACTTAAAGAAAATAACTAAAATACTAAAAAACTCCCTTCCTCTAAAAGGTGGCCGGCTCAAATCTTATAGACCGACCTATTGACCTAACTCGATAATATAGGAAACTAACTTGAGAAACTAGAAAACTAGATAATTACTAATAAAATTCAAGAGAGATGTTCAGCTAATGTTTGTCATTTACCCATGTTAAAAGCTTTAGAGTCTTTTACGCACCTAATAGGTTTCAAAGTTTTTGATACATCTGAAATGTTTCAAAGCCTTTTTCCCTTTGCCTTTTATTGAATCTCTTTACTAAAATGAGTCCTTATCAATACTCTATCGTTTGTAACATGTAGGTCAGAAATTAAACAACACATGTTTAATTTCAGTCTTACTGAAAGTATGTTTTTGACAATCATCAAATCTTACATATTTCAGTGATCAGGTTTAATTATTGGATGAAATGATTAATTTTCCAACAATCTCCCTCTACTTGATGATGACAAAACATTTTCTTTGAATAATCAGTTTGACTTCGAGTTAGTAAAAAGGTAATAAACTTTGAATGGTATTTTGGCACATAACTTTCTGTATTTTTTTGCTCTTTTCAGATGTGTTTCCTTTTGTTCTGTTTTTAGGAATCTTTTTAGTTGTGTACCAATTTGTTCAGTTTTTGTTGGTATCTTTTCATTTTTCTATATTTACACGGAGGTTTAAGAATGTACAGGAAACCTAAATCTGTTCAGAACACAGCGTAACAAAGCTAATGAGGAACTAATATGTTCAGAATAGGACATGAAGTCTCTCAAAGCAAAGTAAAAAAAAAAACTATCAGAGTGAATATATATATAAATAAATCAGTTGTGAATGTTCTATTTTTGATTCAGAACCATTTTGAAGTTTTCATCAGCATTGAGGATCGTTCATGTAACACTCTCCTTACTGGCCTAGTAGGATTAAGGTAATTAAGATGAATTACTTAAATTAATTGGTTGATTAATTGCTAATTATTGTTTGTGTATTTTAATTAATTTAAATTAGTTAAAATGTGATTAATTATTATTTAAAATAATTAAATGTTAATGGATGATGAGGTGTCTCGGTTTGACACCTAAACACCCCTATGTTGCCACCACATTTACCATTTCATGCAAATTGAGAAGGTGTTTGTGTGTGTTTGTGTGCTTACGGCCGAGAGCAAAAGAAAAGAAGAAGAATTGGATTGTTGATCTTGAATTTGTGTTAACTGATTAACATTGAAGTAATTAACATCTTCAAAAGGTTAGAATTCAGAAACCATATATTAACTGATGCTAATTTTGAATTTATGTGGTTATTATGTGAAATCCGATTGAATATATATATTGTTTGATAATTTCATGATTTAGGTTGCATGAATGATAGATGATAATGTTAAGATGAACATTATATGTTAGAATTCAGTTCTGGAAAACATATATGTGGTTGCATGTTTAAAACCAGATTTAAATTTGAAGTTAGGATAAATTTTAAATCTGTCGGATTTGGGAAGTATGAAACGATCGGATTTTTGGGTATGAATCGATCGGATTGTTGAAACCCGATTGGATTGATCGGATTTGGTAGGAATCCGAGAAGAATTAAACTGTTGGCCTTAGCTTCTATCGGATTGCTCCTTTACTCGGATTCCGATTGTTTTATCGGATTTGGATTGATCGGAATGTATGATTTAAGTATGAAATCAAAATGGTTAATGCCTAACACTTTTATCGGAATGTCTATTTGCTCGGAAACCGACTGATTTATCGGATTGTAAGATAATCGGATTTGATTTTATCGGATTCCAAGTTTAATCGTAATTGTGGATTTGATCGGATTGTATACCTAATCGGAATTGATCTTGTCAGAATTAAACACAATCGGATTCCAGTCTTGCCTATGCTCGGAATTGATGAACATTGTGTATGAAAGATCAAGTTAGAACATAAACATGTTGCCTTGGCTTGTGAAAGGAATGAATGTATTGCCTAAGCTAAGGAGTTGGACGAATTCATAGGATTACAGTAAGTAAAGGGTAATCGTGAATTGTGGTATATTGGTAGTATATACGTGATTTGATATATGTACTTGTGGTTTTATATGTACATGTATGATTGATTTCAGTTTTATGATTATTGTTTGTTGATTAAGCAAATACTGATTGTTAGTAGTTTGTCCAGGTGGGGACAAGACTCAGTTGTAAGAAAAGGCTGAGTTGCTTTGCTTGTTGAAGATATCGGTGAGTGGATATATATCTTGGATGTATAAGATATATCACCTGATTGTTGCTCTTTTTCTGTATATATACATGATCTTGTTGTGAGATCAGCTTGGCGGTTGTTATTCAGCTGGGCCTATGTTTAGAGATATACAGTATTAGTATTTGTCTTGATAAGCATTGGTTGTAATCAAGAAGTACTATTATTGTTGTCTGTTGTAACTGGGCTATCGGTAAACCTATGCTTTGGCCGGCATTTGGTTGTAGGTGTTGCAACACCACCGGTTCTCTTGTTTGTTTGAGCATTGTTGGTTTAGGCTTGATGCCTTGTATGTTTGTGGTATCTATTCTCTCACTTAGCTTTGTGCTAATTCCCCACTGTTGATTTCTTTTCAGGAGAATCCAGGTAGATGGATTAAAGAGCTAAACTGGAATTTTGGGACTGATCTAACTCTGATATCTGATGTTTTTGTATAGAGCCTGTTTTGTAGTAACACTGTAAATGATTTGTAAAGCAAACCTGTTAAGTTGTGTTTAATCATATATATATTATAATATATTTTGTTAATTAAGCTTCCGCGCGTGTTTATAATAGTGTTAGTGAGAACAGTGTTACAAATTTGGTATCAGAGCCCGGGTTTGAGGATTTGCATTGTAGTTGTGCAATACTTGAACCGAGGCTCTGACCAGTCCAATATTCCAGGGTGGGTAATTAGTAAGATAGCTATAGAGAATATGATGTGGTACTAACGAATTATAATCTGACAACTGGTGAGATGTTGTGTAGAACAGATTATGGCTGATAACAACGAGATCCCGGTATTTACCCCACAGTCCCCAAGGAGACAGCACAACAATGTTTCATCTACTGCTGCGAATGAGCAGCATAGAGCGGGTACTTCTCATCATGGGGAGTCAGACAACCCAGATTATGTGTTACAGTTGGAAGACACTTTGCAGACTCAGAGGGATCTGATTCTTGAACTGGAGCAACAGTTAAACCAAACCCAGTCTTCCCAACCAACCGCCACTGTACAGATGCCATCAGTAACAGCCCCTGTTACTCAACCGATACCACCCCCTGTATATACTACTGCACCTGTGAGCACGATGTCAACCCCATATGGATCTTTTCCATTTTTTCAGATGCCTCAGGGAGTGTCAAGTCAACCCCAACCTCAAACAGTCTTTATTCCCTGGTTTACTCAACAAGAAAACAAACAAAAGTGTCAGTATAAGGATTTCGTGGCGTGCGGAGCACCTGAATATTCGGGAAGTTCGAACCCGAATGTTACATTAAACTGGTTGAAAGAGACAGTGAAGAATTTGGAGGCAAGTAACTGTGAGAAGTCAGATTGGGTCAAGTTCGCAACTAGACGTTTCAAGGATCAGGCTTTAACTTGGTGGGATTCGTTGACTGCACATTTACCGAGAGAGATTGTGAATGCCATTACCTGGGAGCAATTTCAGGATAAGTTCTGTGAACAATTTTGCAACGCTTTTAATATGGAGAAAATTCAGAGGCAATTTCTGGATCTTGCACAGACAGATAAGATGTCTGTTGAGGAATTGATTACCAAATTTCAGGAGACTTTGAGGTTTGCAATGCAGTGGGTGCCTAGTGAGCATTCACAAATACAACATTTCGTGAAGGCTTTATTGCCTGAATATCGGGGTAACACCCGTATGGCAACTTCACTTGTTCAGGAATTCACTCTAGCCAGATCTGCAGAGTCAGATACTCAGGATCGTGAGAAGATGAACAGAGGGTCGTTTAACAAGTTTGGTGGAGGCTCCAGTGGGAATCAAGGTAAGGGCAAAAGGCAGAGTCATCACGGAAAGTCAGATCAGAGACCAAAGGGATCAGGGTATCCTCAGAACAAGCCGTGGTGCCATAGTTGTAAGTCTCGTCATATTGGACAGTGTACACCGCAAACACGTAAATGTTTGAGGTGCGGCGAGATGGGTCATGATATAGGTGCTTGTAAGTATAATACCTTCGTTTGCTGGAATTGCAAAGAGGAAGGGCACCGATCGGGAAACTGTCCTAAGATCAAGACAGTGGGGACTGGGGCTGGGGTAAATATCACCGGGGGATCGTCTTCTGTAGGTCAAAAGAGAAAGACAGTACCTTCTGCTGAAGGTAGAGCATTTAAGATGACTGCCAAGGAGGCTACAGGCAGTGATGATGTGATTACCGGTATGTTCATAGTTAACTCTATGCCTGCACGTGTTTTATTTGATTCTGGTGCAAATAGGTCATTTATATCTGTGACTCTATGAGATAAGTTGAAATTATCTGTTTCTATGAATGATACTCCTTTAGAAGTAGAAGTAGCGGATGGTAGTATAGTACCTGTGACCACTTCTGTGATTGGAGTTCAGATTAGTATTGATGGTACTAGTTTCCCTGTAGACTGTTTGGTGATGCCTATACCTGGTTTTGATTTAGTATTAGGCATGGATTGGTTGAGTCTTCATAGGGCTAGTATCCAATGTCATAAGAAACTTATAACTATTCCTCTAGCTGACGGGTCGCATGTCGTGGCTCGTGGGGATAGATCTTCGTCTTCTCTTCCGATAATCTCGTACATGAAGGCTAGAAAATCTTTAGTCAAAGGGTGTGCGTCGTATCTGGATTATGATATTGATGTGAAGAAAGAGAAGCGTCCGGTTCCCGATGTTCGTGTGGTTTCTGAGTATCCAGAGGTATTTCCCGATGATCTGCCAGGGTTACCGCCTGTTCGCGATGTTGAATACAAAATTGATTTGATTCCTGGTAGTACTCCTATTGCGAAAGCTCCGTACAGATTAGCTCCTTCAGAGATCAGAGAGATGATGACTCGGATACAGGAACTGTTAGACAAGGGGTTTATTCGTCCAAGCTCTTCGCCTTGGGGTGCACCAGTATTGTTTGTGAAAAAGAAAGACGGGACTATGCGTATGTGTATTGATTACAGAGATCTGAATAAGAGAACTGTCAAGAATAAGTATCCGTTGCCAAGGATAGATGATTTGTTCGATCAACTTCAGGGAGCTTCGTACTTCTCGAAGATTGATTTGAGATCGGGATACCATCAGGTTAGGGTGGCCGAAGAGGATATACCTAAAACAGCCTTTCGTACACGGTATCGTCATTATGAGTTTATTGTGATGCCGTTCGGTTTGACTAACGCTCCTGCAGTGTTCATGGATTTGATGAATCGGGTGTGTCGACCATTTCTGGATAGGTTTGTCATCGTGTTTATTGACGATATCTTGGTGTATTCTAAATCGGAGAATGAACATGATCAGCATCTGCAACAAGTTTTGGAGATTCTCAAACAACACAAACTGTATGCCAAGTTGTCTAAGTGTGAGTTTTGGTTACAAGAAGTTAAGTTTCTGGGTCACGTAATTTGTGGAGACGGTGTTAAAGTAGATCCGTCAAAGATAGAAGCTGTAATGAATTGGAACGCTCCAAAGACACCGACAGAGATTAAAAGTTTTCTTGGTTTGGCAGGTTATTACAGACGGTTTATTAAAGACTTTTCAAAATTAGCGGGTCTGTTAACTAAGTTAACCCGAAAAGATATTCAGTTTCTATGGAGTGAGGCTCAGGAGAATGCTTTTCAGACTTTGAAGCAACTTCTGTGTCAGACTCCTGTTCTTACGTTACCAGAAGGATCTGAAGATTTTGTGGTTTATTGTGATGCTTCATATGCGGGGTTAGGATGTGTATTAATGCAAAGAGATAAAGTGATAGCTTATGCTTCCAGACAGTTGAAACCTAACGAGAAGAACTATCCGACTCATGATCTGGAGTTAGCAGCAGTGGTGTTTGCTTTGAAGTTGTGGAGACATTATTTATATGGTACCAAGTGTACAATTTGTACTGATCACAAGAGTTTGCAGGATGTATTCACACAGAAGGAATTGAATATGAGACAACGCCGTTGGTTAGAACTGATTAAAGATTACGACTGTGATATCCAGTATCATCCCGGGAAAGCTAACGTAGTAGCTGATGCACTCAGTCGGAAAGGTTCTGAAGAAACAGTAAAGTTTATGAGATTGGAAATTAAGTCAGATTTGATTGATCGATTGATGGCTGCTCAGTTGGAAGCACTCAATACCGAGAACTTGAAAGATTAATTGATGGTTAAGAGACAGCATGAGTTGACTACTGATTCTCGTGGATTAAAGATGTATCAGAACCGTGTTTGGGTGCCGAAGTTTGGTAATTTGCGGGATTTGATTTTGAATGAAGCACACAAGTCTAGAATGTCTGTTCACCCGGGTAGTACCAAAATGTAACTCAGTATGAAAGCCTTCTAATGGTGGCCTACTATGATGGTTGATGTTGCACGTTTTGTGGAATCGTGCCATATATGTTCACAAGTGAAAGCCGAACATCAGAAGCCGTATGGAACTCTGACTCAGTTGAAAATACCTGAATGGAAGTGGGATCATATCACAATGGATTTTGTAACGAAATTTCCAAAGACTCAGAAGGGAAACGATATGATATGGGTTATTGTTGACAGATTAACCAAGAGTGCACATTTTCTTGCTACTCCGGAAACTGCAAATTTGGGTAAGTTAGCTAAATTATACATTGATGAAATTGTTTCTAGACACGAAGTGGCTTTGTCGATTGTGTCTGATCGGGATTCGAGGTTTGTGTCAAATTTCCGGAATAGACTGCAGCAAGAATTGGGATCAAGAGTTCATTTGAGTACAGCTTACCATCCCCAGACAGATGGCCAATCAGAGAGAACGATTCAAACTTTAGAAGATATGCTTCGGGCATGTGCGTTAGAGTTTGGAGGTTCTTGGGATTCGCATCTACCACTGGTTGAGTTTGCTTACAACAATTCTTATCACTCCAGTATCGGAATGCCGCCGTATGAGATGTTATATGGGCGACCGTGCAGAACTCCTACTTGTTGGTTAGAGGAAGGAGAGAAATATTTTGCTAGGCCAGACATTGTTCAGATTACAGCGGATAAAGTTGCAGTGGCTCGAGAAAAGTTGAAAGCTGCAAGGGATAGACAGAAGATGTATGCTGATCCACGTCGACGGCCAATGACTTTTGTTGAGGGTGAGCGAGTCTATTTAAAGGTTTCCCCATGGAAAGGCGTGATACGTTTTGGGAAACGCGGAAAATTGGCTCCTAGATACATTGGTCCGTTCAGAATCAGACAGGTAGTAAATAATCAGACAGTGGCTTTGGATCTTCCTGATGAGTTAGCTGGGATTCATGATACATTCAATATCTGTTATCTGAGGAAGTGCAACATAGAAGATCAGACTCAAGTGTTGCCAATACAAGATCTACGAGTAGATTTAAACAAGAGACTGATTGAAGAACCTGTTAAGTTGCTGGATCGTAAAGTAACTAAGTTGAGAAATAAGCAGATACCAATGGTCTTAGTTAAGTGGAAGCACAGTTTGGGTTCTGACTTAACTTGGGAAACTGAAGATGACATGAGGAGTCGTTACCCAACCTTGTTTGAGCGCGATCAGATTCCGAGGACGGAATCTTCTTAAGGGGGAAAGATTTGTAACACTCTCCTTACTGGCCTAGTAGGATTAAGGTAATTAAGATGAATTACTTAAATTAATTAGTTGATTAATTGCTAATTATTGTTTTTGTATTTTAATTAATTTAAATTAGTTAAAATGTGATTAATTATTATTTAAAATAATTAAATGTTAATGGATGATGAGGTGTCTCGGTTTGACACCCAAACACCCCTATGTTGCCACCACATTCACCATTTCATGCAAATTGAGAAGGTGTTTGTGTGTGTTTCTGTGCTTACGGCCGAGAGCAAAAGAAAAGAAGAAGAATTGGATTGTTGATCTTGAATTTGTGTTAACTGATTAACAGTGAAGTAATTAACATCTTCAAAAGTTTAGAATTCAGATTTAAATTTGAAGTTAGGATAAATTTTAAATCTGTCGGATTTGGGAAGTATGAAACGATCGGATTTTTGGGTATGAATCGATCGGATTGTTGAAACCCGATTGGATTGATCGGATTTGGTAGAAATCCGAGAAGAATTAAACTGTTGGCCTTAGCTTCTATCGGATTGCTCCTTTACTCGGATTCCGATTGTCTTATCGGATTTGGATTGATCGGAATGTATCATTTAAGTATGAAATCAAAATGGTTAATTCCTAACACTTTTATCGGAATGTCTATTTGCTCGGAAACCGACTGATTTATCGGATTGTAAGATAATCGGATTTGATTTTATCGGATTCCAAGTTTAATCGTAATTGTGGATTTGATCGGATTGTATACCTAATCGGAATTGATCTTGTCAGAATTAAACACAATCGGATTCCAGTCTTGCCTATGCTCGGAATTGATGAACATTGTGTATGAAAGATCAAGTTAGAACATAAACATGTTGCCTTGGCTTGTGAAAGGAATGAATGTATTGCCTAAGCTAAGGAGTTGGACGAATTCATAGGATTACAGTAAGTAAAGGGTAATCGTGAATTGTGGTATATTGGTAGTATATACGTGATTTGATATATGTACTTGTGGTTTTATATGTACATGTATGATTGATTTCAGTTTTATGATTATTGTTTGTTGATTAAGCAAATACTGATTGTTAGTAGTTTGTCCAGGTGGGGACAAGACTCAGTTGTAAGAAAAGGCTGAGTTGCTTTGCTTGTTGAAGATATCGGTGAGTGGATATATATCTTGGATGTATAAGATATATCACCTGATTGTTGCTCTTTTTCTGTATATATACATGATCTTGTTGTGAGATCAGCTTGGCGGTTGTTATTCAGCTGGGCCTATGTTTAGAGATATACAGTATTAGTATTTGTCTTGATAAGCATTGGTTGTAATCAAGAAGTACTATTATTGTTGTCTGTTGTAACTGGGCTATCGGTAAACCTATGCTTTGGCCGGCATTTGGTTGTAGGTGTTGCAACACCACCGGTTCTCTTGTTTGTTTGAGCATTGTTGGTTTAGGCTTGATGCCTTGTATGTTTGTGGTATCTATTCTCTCACTTAGCTTTGTGCTAATTCCCCACTGTTGATTTCTTTTCAGGAGAATCCAGGTAGATGGATTAAAGAGCTAAACTGGAATTTTGGGACTGATCTAACTCTGATATCTAATGTTTTTGTATAGAGCCTGTTTTGTAGTAACACTGTAAATGATTTGTAAAGCAAACCTGTTAAGTTGTGTTTAATCATATATATATTATAATATATTTTGTTAATTATGCTTCCGCGCGTGTTTATAATAGTGTTAGTGAGAACAGTGTTACAAATTTGGTATCAGAGCCCTGGTTTGAGGATTTGCATTGTAGTTGTGCAATACTTGAACCGAGGCTCTGACCAGTCCAATATTCCAGGGTGGGTAATTAGTAAGATAGCTATAGAGAATATGATATGGTACTAACGGATTATAATCTGACAACTGGTGAGATGTTGTGTAGAACAGATTATGGCTGATAACAACGAGATCCCGGTATTTACCCCACAGTCCCCAAGGAGACAGCACAACAATGTTTCAACTACTGCTGCGAATGAGCAAAATAGAGCGGGTACTTCTCATCATGGGGAGTCAGACAACCCAGATTATGTGTTACAGTTGGAAGACACTTTGCAGACTCAGAGGGATCGGATTCTTGAACTGGAGCAACAGTTAAACCAAACCCAGTCTTCCCAACCAACCGCCACTGTACAGATGCCATCAGTAACAGCCCCTGTTACTCAACCGATACCACCCCCTGTATATACTACTGCACCTGTGAGCACGATGTCAACCCCATATGGATCTTTTCCATTTTTTCAGATGCCTCAGGGAGTGTCAAGTCAACCCCAACCTCAAACAGTCTTTATTCCCTGGTTTACTCAACAAGAAAACAAACAAAAGTGTCAGTATAAGGATTTCGTGGCGTGCGGAGCACCTGAATATTCGGGAAGTTCGAACCCGAATGTTACATTACACTGGTTGAAAGAGACAGTGAAGAATTTGGAGGCAAGTAACTGTGAGAAGTCAGATTGGGTCAAGTTCGCAACTAGACGTTTCAAGGATCAGGCTTTAACTTGGTGGGATTCGTTGACTGCACATTTACCGAGAGAGATTGTGAATGCCATTACCTGGGAGCAATTTCAGGATAAGTTCTGTGAACAATTTTGCAACGCTTTTAATATGGAGAAAATTCAGAGGCAATTTCTGGATCTTGCACAGACAGATAAGATGTCTGTTGAGGAATTGATTACCAAATTTCAGGAGACTTTGAGGTTTGCAATGCAGTGGGTGCCCACTGAGCATTCACAAATACAACATTTCGTGAAGGCTTTATTGCCTGAATATCGGGGTAACACCCGTATGGCAACTTCACTTGTTCAGGAATTCACTCTAGCCAGATCTGCAGAGTCAGATACTCAGGATCGTGAGAAGATGAACAGAGGGTCGTTTAACAAGTTTGGTGGAGGCTCCAGTGGGAATCAAGGTAAGGGCAAAAGGCAGAGTCATCACGGAAAGTCAGATCAGAGACCAAAGGGATCAGGGTATCCTCAGAACAAGCCGTGGTGCCATAGTTGTAAGTCTCGTCATGTTGGACAGTGTACACCGCAAACACGTAAATGTTTGAGGTGCGGTGAGATGGGTCATGATATAGGTGCTTGTAAGTATAATACCTTCGTTTGCTGGAATTGCAAAGAGGAAGGGCACCGATCGGGAAACTGTCCTAAGATCAAGACAGTGGGGACTGGGGCTGGGGTAAATATCACCGGGGGATCGTCTTCTGTAGGTCAAAAGAGAAAGACAGTACCTTCTGCTGAAGGTAGAGCATTTAAGATGACTGCCAAGGAGGCTACAGGCAGTGATGATGTGATTACCGGTATGTTCATAGTTAACTCTATGCCTGCACGTGTTTTATTTGATTCTGGTGCAAATAGGTCATTTATATCTGTGACTCTATGTGATAAGTTGAAATTATCTGTTTCTATGAATGATACTCCTTTAGAAGTAGAAGTAGCGGATGGTAGTATAGTACCTGTGACCAATTCTGTGATTGGAGTTCAGATTAGTATTGATGGTACTAGTTTCCCTGTAGACTGTTTGGTGATGCCTATACCTGGTTTTGATTTAGTATTAGGCATGGATTGGTTGAGTCTTCATAGGACTAGTATCCAATGTCATAAGAAACTTATAACTATTTCTCTAGCTGACGGGTCGCATGTCGTGGCTCGTGGGGATAGATCTTCGTCTTCTCTTCCGATAATCTCGTACATGAAGGCTAGAAAATCTTTAGTCAAAGGGTGTGCGTCGTATCTGGATTATGATATTGATGTGAAGAAAGAGAAGCATCCGGTTCCCGATGTTCGTGTGGTTTCTGAGTATCCAGAGGTATTTCCCGATGATCTGCCAGGGTTACCGCCTGTTCGCGATGTTGAATACAAAATTGATTTGATTCCTGGTAGTACTCCTATTGCGAAAGCTCCGTACAGATTAGCTCCTTCAGAGATCAGAGAGATGATGACTCGGATACAGGAACTGTTAGACAAGGGGATTATTCGTCCAAGCACTTCGCCTTGGGGTGCACCAGCATTGTTTGTGAAAAAGAAAGACGGGACTATGCGTATGTGTATTGATTACAGAGATCTGAATAAGAGAACTGTCAAGAATAAGTATCCGTTGCCAAGGATAGATGATTTGTTCGATCAACTTCAGGGAGCTTCGTACTTCTCGAAGATTGATTTGAGATCGGGATACCATCAGGTTAGGGTGGCCGAAGAGGATATACCTAAAACAGCCTTTCGTACACGGTATGGTCATTATGAGTTTATTGTGATGCCGTTCGGTTTGACTAACGCTCCTGCAGTGTTCATGGATTTGATGAATCGGGTGTGTCGACCATTTCTGGATAGGTTTGTCATCGTGTTTATTGACGATATCTTGGTGTATTCTAAATCGGAGAATGAACATGATCAGCATCTGCGACAAGTTTTGGAGATTCTCAAACAACACAAACTGTATGCCAAGTTGTCTAAGTGTGAGTTTTGGTTACAAGAAGTTAAGTTTCTGGGTCACGTAATTTGCGGAGACGGTGTTAAAGTAGATCCGTCAAAGATAGAAGCTGTAATGAATTGGAATGCTCCAAAGACACCGACAGAGATTAAAAGTTTTCTTGGTTTGGCAGGTTATTACAGACGGTTTATTAAAGACTTTTCAAAATTAGCGGGTGTGTTAACTAAGTTAACCCGAAAATATATTCAGTTTCTATGGAGTGAGGCTCAGGAGAATGCTTTTCAGACTTTGAAGCAACTTCTGTGTCAGGCTCCTGTTCTTACGTTACCAGAAGGATCTGAAGATTTTGTGGTTTATTGTGATGCTTCATATGCGGGGTTAGGATGTGTATTAATGCAAAGAGATAAAGTGATAGCTTATGCTTCCAGACAGTTGAAACCCAACGAGAAGAACTATCCGACTCATGATCTGGAGTTAGCAGCAGTGGTGTTTGCTTTGAAGTTGTGGAGACATTATTTATATGGTACCAAGTGTACAATTTGTACTGATCACAAGAGTTTGCAGTATGTATTCACACAGAAGGAATTGAATATGAGACAACGCCGTTGGTTAGAACTGATTAAAGATTACGACTGTGATATCCAGTATCATCCCAGGAAAGCTAACGTAGTAGCTGATGCACTCAGTCGGAAAGGTTATGCAGAAACAGTAAAGTTTATGAGATTGGAAATTAAGTCAGATTTGATTGATCAATTGATGGCTGCTCAGTTGGAAGCACTCTATACCGAGAACTTGAAAGATGAATTGATGGTTAAGAGACAGCATGAGTTGACTACTGATTCTCGTGGATTAAAGATGTATCAGAACCGTGTTTGGGTGCCGAAGTTTGGTAATTTGCGGGATTTGATTTTGAATGAAGCACACAAGTCTAGAATGTCTGTTCACCCGGGTAGTACCAAAATGTATCTCAGTATGAAAGCCTTCTACTGGTGGCCTACTATGATGGTTGATGTTGCACGTTTTGTGGAATCGTGCCATATATGTTCACAAGTGAAAGCCGAACATCAGAAGCCGTATGGAACTCTGACTCAGTTGAAAATACCTGAATGGAAGTGGGATCATATCACAATGGATTTTGTAACGAAATTTCCAAAGACTCAGAAGGGAAACGATATGATATGGGTTATTGTTGACAGATTAACCAAGAGTGCACATTTTCTTGCTATTGCGGAAACTGCAAATTTGGGTAAGTTAGCTAAATTATACATTGATGAAATTGTTTCTAGACACGGAGTGCCTTTGTCGATTGTGTCTGATCGGGATTCGAGGTTTGTGTCAAATTTCCGGAATAGACTGCAGCAAGAATTGGGATCAAGAGTTCATTTGAGTACAGCTTACCATCCCCAGACAGATGGCCAATCAGAGAGAACGATTCAAACTTTAGAAGATATGCTTCGGGCATGTGCGTTAGAGTTTGGAGGTTCTTGGGATTCGCATCTACCACTGGTTGAGTTTGCTTACAACAATTCTTATCACTCCAGTATCGGAATGCCGCCGTATGAGATGTTATATGGGCGACCGTGCAGAACTCCTACTTGTTGGTTAGAGGCAGGAGAGAAACATTTTGCTGGGCCAGACATTGTTCAGATTACAGCGGATAAAGTTGCAGTGGCTCGAGAAAAGTTGAAAGCTGCAAGGGATAGACAGAAGATGTATGCTGATCCACGTCGACGACCAATGACTTTTGTTGAGGGTGAGCGAGTCTATTTAAAGGTTTCCCCATAGAAAGGCGTGATACGTTTTGGGAAACGCGGAAAATTGGCTCCTAGATACATTGGTCCGTTCAGAATCAGACAGGTAGTAAATAATCAGACAGTGGCTTTGGATCTTCCTGATGAGTTAGCTGGGATTCATGATACATTCAATATCTGTTATCTGAGGAAGTGCAACGTAGAAGATCAGACTCAAGTGTTGCCAATACAAGATCTACGAGTAGATTTAAACAAGAGACTGATTGAAGAACCTGTTAAGTTGCTGGATCGTAAAGTAACTAAGTTGAGAAATAAGCAGATACCAATGGTCTTAGTTAAGTGGAAGCACAGTTTGGGTTCTGACTTAACTTGGGAAACTGAAGATGACATGAGGAGTCGTTACCCAACCTTGTTTGAGCGCGATCAGATTCCGAGGACGGAATCTTCTTAAGGGGGAAAGATTTGTAACACTCTCCTTACTGGCCTAGTAGGATTAAGGTAATTAAGATGAATTACTTAAATTAATTGGTTGATTAATTGCTAATTATTGTTTGTGTATTTTAATTAATTTAAATTAGTTAAAATGTGATTAATTATTATTTAAAATAATTAAATGTTAATGGATGATGAGGTGTCTCGGTTTGACACCTAAACACCCCTATGTTGTCACCACATTCACCATTTCATGCAAATTGAGAAGGTGTTTGTGTGTGTTTGTGTGCTTACGGCCGAGAGCAAAAGAAAAGAAGAAGAATTGGATTGTTGATCTTGAATTTGTGTTAACTGGTTAACATTGAAGTAATTAACATCTTCAAAAGGTTAGAATTCAGAAACCATATAGTAACTGATGCTAATTTTGAATTTATGTGGTTATTATGTGAAATCCGATTGAATATATATATTGTTTGATAATTTCATGATTTAGGTTGCATGAATGATAGATGATAATGTTAAGATGAACATTATATGTTAGAATTCAGTTCTGGAAAACATATATGTGGTTGCATGTTTAAAATCAGATTTAAATTTGAAGTTAGGATAAATTTTAAATCTGTCGGATTTGGGAAGTATGAAACGATCGGATTTTTGGGTATGAATCGATCGGATTGTTGAAACCCGATTGGATTGATCGGATTTGGTAGGAATCCGAGAAGAATTAAACTGTTGGCCTTAGCTTCTATCGGATTGCTCCTTTACTCGGATTCCGATTGTTTTATCGGATTTGGATTGATCGGAATGTATGATTTAAGTATGAAATCAAAATGGTTAATGCCTAACACTTTTATCGGAATGTCTATTTGCTCGGAAACCGACTGATTTATCGGATTCCAAGTTTAATCGGAATTGTGGATTTGATCGGATTGTATACCTAATCGGAATTGATCTTGTCGGAATTAAACACAATCGGATTCCAGTCTTGCCTATGCTCGGAATTGATGAACATTGTGTATGAAAGATCAAGTTAGAACATAAACATGTTGCCTTGGCTTGTGAAAGGAATGAATGTATTGCCTAAGCTAAGGAGTGGGACGAATTCACAGGATTATAGTAAGTAAAGGGTAATCGTGAATTGTGGTATATTGGTAGTATATACGTGATTTGATATATGTACTTGTGGTTTTATATGTACATGTATGATTGATTTCAGTTTTATGCTTATTGTTTGTTGATTAAGCAAATACTGATTGTTAGTAGTTTGTCCAGGTGGGGACAAGACTCAGTTGTAAGAAAAGGCTGAGTTGCTTTGCTTGTTGAAGATATCGGTGAGTGGATATATATCTTGGATGTATAAGATATATCACCTGATTGTTGCTCTTTTTCTGTATATATACATGATCTTGTTGTGAGATCAGCTTGGCGGTTGTTATTCAGCTGGGCCTATGTTTAGAGATATACAGTATTAGTATTTGTCTTGATAAGCATTGGTTGTAATCAAGAAGTACTATTATTGTTGTCTGTTGTAACTGGGCTATCGGTAAACCTATGCTTTGGCCGGCATTTGGTTGTAGGTGTTGCAACACCACCGGTTCTCTTGTTTGTTTGAGCATTGTTGGTTTAGGCTTGATGCCTTGTATGTTTGTGGTATCTATTCTCTCACTTAGCTTTGTGCTAATTCCCCACTGTTGATTTCTTTTCAGGAGAATCCAGGTAGATAGATTAAAGAGCTAAACTGGAATTTTGGGACTGATCTAACTCTGATATCTGATGTTTTTGTATAGAGCCTGTTTTGTAGTAACACTGTAAATGATTTGTAAAGCAAACCTGTTAAGTTGTGTTTAATCATATATATATTATAATATATTTTGTTAATTAAGCTTCCGCGCGTGTTTATAATAGTGTTAGTGAGAACAGTGTTACAAATTTGGTATCAGAGCCCTGGTTTGAGGATTTGCATTGTAGTTGTGCAATACTTGAACCGAGGCTCTGACCAGTCCAATATTCCAGGGTGGGTAATTAGTAAGATAGCTATAGAGAATATGATGTGGTACTAACGGATTATAATCTGACAACTGGTGAGATGTTGTGTAGAACAGATTATGGCTGATAACAACGAGATCCCGGTATTTACCCCACAGTCCCCAAGGAGACAGCACAACAATGTTTCATCTACTGCTGCGAAGGAGCAGCATAGAGCGGGTACTTCTCATCATGGGGAGTCAGACAACCCAGATTATGTGTTACAGTTGGAAGACACTTTGCAGACTCAGAGGGATCGGATTCTTGAACTGGAGCAACAGTTAAACCAAACCCAGTCTTCCCAACCAACCACCACTGTACAGATGCCATCAGTAACAGCCCCTGTTACTCAACCGATACCACCCCATGTATATACTACTGCACTCATGAGCACGATGTCAACCCCATATGGATCTTTTCCATTTTTTCAGATGCCTCAGGGAGTGTCAAGTCAACCCCAACCTCAAACAGTCTTTATTCCCTGGTTTACTCAACAAGAAAACAAACAAAAGTGTCAGTATAAGGATTTCGTGGCGTGCGGAGCACCTGAATATTCGGGAAGTTCGAACCCGAATGTTACATTAAACTGGTTGAAAGAGACAGTGAAGAATTTGGAGGCAAGTAACTGTGAGAAGTCAGATTGGGTCAAGTTCGCAACTAGACGTTTCAAGGATCAGGCTTTAACTTGGTGGGATTCGTTGACTGCACATTTACCGAGAGAGATTGTGAATGCCATTACCTGGGAGCAATTTCAGGATAAGTTCTGTGAACAATTTTGCAACGCTTTTAATATGGAGAAAATTCAGAGGCAATTTCTGGATCTTGCACAGACAGATAAGATGTCTGTTGAGGAATTGATTACCAAATTTCAGGAGACTTTGAGGTTTGCAATGCAGTGGGTGCCCAGTGAGCATTCACAAATACAACATTTCGTGAAGGCTTTATTGCCTGAATATCGGGGTAACACCCGTATGGCAACTTCACTTGTTCAGGCATTCACTCTAGCCATATCTGCAGAGTCAGATACTCAGGATCGTGAGAAGATGAACAGAGGGTCGTTTAACAAGTTTGGTGGAGGCTCCAGTGGGAATCAAGGTAAGGGCAAAAGGCAGAGTCATCACGGAAATTCAGATCAGAGACCAAAGGGATCAGGGTATCCTCAGAACAAGCCGTGGTGCCATAGTTGTAAGTCTCGTCATGTTGGACAGTGTACACCGCAAACACGTAAATGTTTGAGGTGCGGTGAGATGGGTCATGATATAGGTGCTTGTAAGTATAATACCTTCGTTTGCTGGAATTGCAAAGAGGAAGGGCACCGATCGGGAAACTGTCCTAAGATCAAGACAGTGGGGACTGGGGCTGGGGTAAATATCACCGGGGGATCGTCTTCTGTAGGTCAAAAGAGAAAGACAGTACCTTCTGCTGAAGGTAGAGCATTTAAGATGACTGCTAAGGAGGCTACAGGCAGTGATGATGTGATTACCGGTATGTTCATAGTTAACTCTATGCCTGCACGTGTTTTATTTGATTCTGGTGCAAATAGGTCATTTATATCTGTGACTCTATGTGATAAGTTGAAATTATCTGTTTCTATGAATGATACTCCTTTAGAAGTAGAAGTAGCGGATGGTAGTATAGTACCTGTGACCACTTCTGTGATTGAAGTTCAGATTAGTATTGATGGTACTAGTTTCCCTGTAGACTGTTTGGTGATGCCTATACCTGGTTTTGATTTAGTATTAGGCATGGATTGGTTGAGTCTTCATAGGGCTAGTATCCAATGTCATAAGAAACTTATAACTATTCCTCTAGCTGACGGGTCGCATGTCGTGGCTCGTGGGGATAGATCTTCGTCTTCTCTTCCGATAATCTCGTACATGAAGGCTAGAAAATCTTTAGTCAAAGGGTGTGCGTCGTATCTGGATTATGATATTGATGTGAAGAAAGAGAAGCGTCCGGTTCCCGATGTTCGTGTGGTTTCTGAGTATCCAGAGGTATTTCCCGATGATCTGCCAGGGTTACCGCCTGTTCGCGATGTTGAATACAAAATTTATTTGATTCCTGGTAGTACTCCTATTGCGAAAGCTCCGTACAGATTAGCTCCTTTAGAGATCAGAGAGATGATGACTCGGATACAGGAACTGTTAGACAAGGGGTTTATTCGTCCAAGCTCTTCGCCTTGGGGTGCACCAGTATTGTTTGTGAAAAAGAAAGACGGGACTATGCGTATGTGTATTGATTACAGAGATCAGAATAAGAGAACTGTCAAGAATAAGTATCCGTTGCCAAGGATAGATGATTTGTTCGATCAACTTCAGGGAGCTTCGTACTTCTCGAAGATTGATTTGAGATCGGGATACCATCAGGTTAGGGTGGCCGAAGAGGATATACCTAAAACAGCCTTTCGTACACGGTATGGTCATTATGAGTTTATTGTGATGCCGTTCGGTTTGACTAACGCTCCTGCAGTGTTCATGGATTTGATGAATCGGGTGTGTCGACCATTTCTAGATAGGTTTGTCATCGTGTTTATTGACGATATCTTGGTGTATTCTAAATCGGAGAATGAACATGATCAGCATCTTCAACAAGTTTTGGAGATTCTCAAACAACACAAACTGTATGCCAAGTTGTCTAAGTGTGAGTTTTGGTTACAAGAAGTTAAGTTTCTGGGTCACGTAATTTGTGGAGACGGTGTTAAAGTAGATCCGTCAAAGATAGAAGTTGTAACGAATTGGAACACTCCAAAGACACCGACAGAGATTAAAAGTTTTCTTTGTTTGGCAGGTTATTACAGACGGTTTATTAAAGACTTTTCAAAATTAGCGGGTCTGTTAACTAAGTTAACCCAAAAAGATATTCAGTTTCTATGGAGTGAGGCTCAGGAGAATGCTTTTCAGACTTTGAAGCAACTTCTGTGTCAGGCTCCGGTTCTTACGTTACCAGAAGGATCTGAAGATTTTGTGGTTTATTGTGATGCTTCAAATGCGGGGTTAGGATGTGTATTAATGCAAAGAGATAAAGTGATAGCTTATGCTTCCAGACAGTTGAAACCCAACGAGAAGAACTATCCGACTCATGATCTGGAGTTAGCAGCAGTGGTGTTTGCTTTGAAGTTGTGGAGACATTATTTATATGGTACCAAGTGTACAATTTGTACTGATCACAAGAGTTTGCAGTATGTATTCACACAGAAGGAATTGAATATGAGACAACGCCGTTGGTTAGAACTGATTAAAGATTACGACTGTGATATCCAGTATCATCCCGGGAAAGCTAACGTAGTAGCTGATGCACTCAGTCGGAAAGGTTCTGCAGAAACAGTAAAGTTTATGAGATTGGAAATTAAGTCAGATTTGATTGATCAATTGATGGCTGCTCAGTTGGAAGCACTCAATACCGAGAACTTGAAAGATGAATTGATGGTTAAGAGACAGCATGAGTTGACTACTGATTCTCGTGGATTAAAGATGTATCAGAACCGTGTTTGGGTGCCGAAGTTTGGTAATTTGCGGGATTTGATTTTGAATGAAGCACACAAGTCTAGAATGTCTGTTCACCCGGGTAATACCAAAATGTATCTCAGTATGAAAGCCTTCTACTGGTGGCCTACTATGATGGTTGATGTTGCACGTTTTGTGGAATCGTGCCATATATGTTCACAAGTGAAAGCCGAACATCAGAAGCCGTATGGAACTCTGACTCAGTTGAAAATACCTGAATGGAAGTGGGATCATATCACAATGGATTTTGTAACGAAATTTCCAAAGACTCAGAAGGGAAACGATATGATATGGGTTATTGTTGACAGATTAACCAAGAGTGCACATTTTCTTGCTACTGCGGAAACTGCAAATTTGGGTAAGGTAGCTAAATTATACATTGATGAAATTGTTTCTAGACACGGAGTGCCTTTGTCGATTGTGTCTGATCGGGATTCGAGGTTTGTGTCAAATTTCCGGAATAGACTGCAGCAAGAATTGGGATCAAGAGTTCATTTGAGTACAGCTTACCATCCCCAGACAGATGGCCAATCAGAGAGAACAATTCAAACTTTAGAAGATATGCTTCGGGCATGTGCGTTAGAGTTTGGAGGTTCTTGGGATTCGCATCTACCGCTGGTTGAGTTTGCTTACAACAATTCTTATCACTCCAGTATCGGAATGCCGCCGTATGAGATGTTATATGGGCGACCGTGCAGAACTCCTACTTGTTGGTTAGAGGCAGGAGAGAAACATTTTGCTGGGCCAGACATTGTTCAGATTACAGCGGATAAAGTTGCAGTGGCTCGAGAAAAGTTGAAAGCTGCAAGGGATAGACAGAAGATGTATGATGATCCATGTCGACGACCAATGACTTTTGTTGAGGGTGAGCGAGTCTATTTAAAGGTTTCCCTATGGAAAGGCGTGATACGTTTTGGGAAACGCGGAAAATTGGCTCCTAGATACATTGGTCCGTTCAGAATCAGACAGGTAGTAAATAATCAGACAGTGGCTTTGGATCTTCCTGATGAGTTAGCTGGGATTCATGATACATTCAATATCTGTTATCTGAGGAAGTGCAACGTAGAAGATCAGACTCAAGTGTTGCCAATACAAGATCTACGAGTAGATTTAAACAAGAGACTGATTGAAGAACCTGTTAAGTTGGATTCCGATTGTTTTATCGGATTGCTCCTTTACTCGGATTCCGATTGTTTTATCGGATTTGGATTGATCGGAATGTATGATTTAAGTATGAAATCAAAATGGTTAATGCCTAACACTTTTATCGGAATGTCTATTTGCTCGGAAACCGACTGATTTATCGGATTGTAAGATAATCGGATTTGATTTTATCGGATTCCAAGTTTAATCGGAATTGTGGATTTGATCGGATTGTATACCTAATCGGAATTGATCTTGTCGGAATTAAACACAATCGGATTCCAGTCTTGCCTATGCTCGGAATTGATGAACATTGTGTATGAAAGATCAAGTTAGAACATAAACATGTTTCCTTGGCTTGTGAAAGGAATGAATGTATTGCCTAACCTAAGGAGTTAGACGAATTCACAGGATTACAGTAAGTAAAGGGTAATCGTGAATTGTGGTATATTGGTAGTATATACGTGATTTGATATATGTACTTGTGGTTTTATATGTACATGTATGATTGATTTCAGTTTTATGCTTATTGTTTGTTGATTAAGCAAATACTGATTGTTAGTAGTTTGTCCAGGTGGGGACAAGACTCAGTTGTAAGAAAAGGCTAAGTTGCTTTGCTTGTTGAAGATATCGGTGAGTGGATATATATCTTGGATGTATAAGATATATCACCTGATTGTTGCTCTTTTTCTGTATATATACATGATCTTGTTGTGAGATCAGCTTGGCGGTTGTTATTTAGCTGGGCCTATGTTTAGAGATATACAGTATTAGTATTTGTCTTGATAAGCATTGGTTGTAATCAAGAAGTACTATTATTGTTGTCTGTTGTAACTGGGCTATCGGTAAACCTATGCTTTGGCCGGCATTTGGTTGTAGGTGTTGCAACACCACCGGTTCTCTTGTTTGTTTGAGCATTGTTGGTTTAGGCTTGATGCCTTGTATGTTTGTGGTATCTATTCTCTCACTTAGCTTTGTGCTAATTCTCCACTGTTGATTTCTTTTCAGGAGAATCCAGGTAGATGGATTAAAGAGCTAAACTGGAATTTTGGGACTGATCTAACTCTGATATCTGATGTTTTTGTATAGAGCCTGTTTTGTAGTAACACTGTAAATGATTTGTAAAGCAAACCTGTTAAGTTGTGTTTAATCATATATATATTATAATATATTTTGTTAATTAAGCTTCCGCGCGTGTTTATAATAGTGTTAGTGAGAACAGTGTTACAGTTCAGCCACCAATCGTTCAAACTCATCTTTTTCAGTTCTTTGTTCAATTAACTATTTCAGTGGATAGATGATCTCAAGCCTTGCAAAGTGAATTTCACATTGTCTGATGAATCACCAATCACCTTTTTATCAAGAAAGAAAATTCTATTTTCAGGGAATGATATGAATTTAAAGAGATCAGGGATGGTGGTTATTGGCACGATAAGAGATGCACCAATTGATTGTAATCTTCATATGAGGCTGGCAAAGCTAGTCCCTTTTCGTGAAGTTTTTCCACTTCTTGAACATGCTGTAAGTATTCATTCTTTGAGAAAGCTTTCTTAGTCAAAGCTAATGTGATCCAGTTGCGAATGAATTCTTCCTTCAGCTTTTGAGAGCTTGTGTAAGAAGATAAAGGGTTTCAATCATTTTAATGGAACCTTATAGGTGACACTTATCAAAAAATATTATCTCAGTACTTTTGGAACTATTCTTTCTTGATAATCTCATGAATAAGCCTTCATTGGCTTTGTACATTCTAATCTTGAATATTGGGCTTCGATGATATCATCTCTTGATCCTTTAGAGATTTGATCTATGAATTCTTTCACTGAATGAACACCAGGAAATGGATTAGAGAAATTCAATTCTCCAAGGAGCTGAATGGCTTTAGTAGAAAATCTGGCTTTCAGCAAATGAGTTAACGGGATGTCATTAACTTTTCCATGCTTTTTTTTTCAGTTGAGATGACTAACTCTTTTGCTTCTAGATAGTCGTTAACAGTCATATTCAGAACTCTAGCGACTTTCTTCATATTTGTTTCTTCCTTGGCTTTCATTTGAATCTTATTCATTCATTTTTCTTCTTCCTCATTTTGTTTAAAAGTCATTGTATTCTTTCCTTTGTCTTTTGGAACATGGATTGAAGATGTTTGACGATGTCTTCCTTAGTTACTTGTGATTCGGACTAATGGAGTTGAAGTTACTGTATTTTCTTTAGGATTGTTGCCATCATCCTCATGATAATCAGTCTGAGAGGGAATATCCACTAGGGTGAATAGCTAACTAAAGTTTTTATTTTTTTCGTGTTATCGTTTTTGGCTATAGATTTCTTTCTTTTCAGCTCACCCTTAGAGTGTGGATTTTCTCTTGTAGAGGCTTGTTTAGAATTAGAGATAGGTTTGCTGATCTCTCTACTTTTACTTTTGAGATCACCTTGAAATTTTGAGACATCATCCACTGATGCTTTATATATGTTGATATTTTGTTCAGCGAGCACACTTAACCTTTTCTCTAGTTCTTTCTTCTCATTCTCTCTTTCCTTCTGCTTATTCTTACTCCCTTTATCTTACTCCCCTTTATCTTTCTCTCCCTTTTTATCATCAGGAAATAAGGAGGGTTGAGAGCCAGTTGCTTATTTGGGTTGTTTCAGTGATGCTCCAGGAGCTGGGTTGATTGAGGGTGATAGGATTTTGGGTGTGTGAGTAGGAATGGATGGAGAAGGAGATTAAGCAGAGGTTTGTTAGGTTATAAGGGTAAGTTGGGTTTTGATAGAGAGTAGAAGTGTAGTTAGTTTAGTAGGTTGTGATAGGGCTTTATCAATCTAATTAATGGCTTGATGGAGATTGTTTTGGTATGTGGTTTGTGTGCGGGAGAGGTTAGATTTAAGTGACCAAACATCTTTGGTGAGAGTGAATATTTGATTCGTTGTTTTGGACAGAACGGTTTTGGAATTAAGTGGTTAAGGTTTCTACTTGTTGATTCAAGCTGAATAATTGTTGGAGAATTTTGCTTCAAGTCTCTGGTTGAGACAGGTTTGGAACGGTAGAAGATGTAGACGCTAGAGATGTAATAATGAGAATGGTGGTCGGTCCCTTAGATAGAGTTGCGTTGTGAACTTCAAAATCATGGGGAGCAGAAGTTGAATCCTGTGTCGATGATCGTTTCAGATGTTCAACATTGACGGATCGTGATGTGTATGTAAGAATAAAATAAGTATTAGTTGCTAAGAAAGTGGTTTGAGTGTAGCATGCACTCCATTAGGTATCCTTTGTTACAACTACACCTTTTTGGGAAGATGCAGAAGTATTGGCTTGACACAACATAGGCATAGACACAATATGACATTGTATTGAGATATGTCTTTCGATAAGTGCATCCTGTTGGGAGGATGACTCAGATAATAGGTTTTCTATTTTTACATATACATCAGTTTGTGAGACTGTATCCACTAAGCTAACAGGTTCATAAATCTTCACACTCTCCCCCTCAACATAAGAGGTAGGTTGTGAGATTTTGATCTAAGGTGTGAATGTCACTACCTCTAAAACATGTTCAGTGAGAACTGTTTCTTCAGATCTTCTTATGAAGTTGGTGTCAGTGAGCGTAGAACTAGATATCACTGTAGATACTCTAGAGCTTGGCTTTTGTATATTCGACTGACTGGGAAGTGAGGATGGGTTAACAAATGTTTGGATGACAAGTTGTGTATCCCCTTTGGACATAGCGGAAAGTGAAACCATACCTGACGTAGTCGTGACAGAGATTTAAGGTATGATATTGGCATTTAAAGTGGTTTTAGCACGAGTATCATGCTAAAATAATTTTGACCAACACCGCTTACTTCAGCGACATCCACTTCTTCACTATCTTCAGCAGTGTTTTTGACAGTTGTTTTTGCTTTAGCTGCCTTAATCCTTTCTTGCATTGGGGCAGTGACTGAGGGACCTCTTTCTTCAATCAAGGTCTAAAAACCTTTTTGTTCATCATAGGAACATAAATATTCTGAAATACTTCAGTCATTTGCTTATAATTTTGAGTACCATATACTCTCTAATAATCAAGCTTAAAAACCTTATGTGTGAGATTCAGTTTCTAGTTGATTTCTTGGTTGTTGAATGAGTGACTTTATCACTTAAGTCAGCGAAGATGACTTGTACAAAGTCAATGTTCAGATTGTTAATTAGGGCATAAAGCAGAAGCAGTTCAGAGTGAGTGAGAAATGTGAGATCACAAGGATTGGATCTAAGATAACTGAAGACCACATTGCATAAAAATCTCCATGGATATGTAAGAGCAGAACTTCGGATAGGATCATCAGTGATGGGATGATCATAGCCTATAGACTTATGAACTGTATCGGATTCTGGTTTAGAGGGAAATGGTATGTATGAAGCAAAGTTGGGTATTTGAAAGGATTTTTTGAGTGAATCAATTGTTATGTTGATTTTGAAAGTATTATTACAAATGGTTCCAGAGATGGTATCTGTGAAAGGGTTGTAGGATGCAGAATACCATAATTCACCAAGTAACTCATGAAAGATAAACTTTGGATTGGCAGTTAGGCAGGAGTGAAGATGGTGAGATTTTATGAAGTTAACCATGTGTTCAAAACTTTGATTTGTTTGAAAACGAGGAATTGAGAGACACACTACATAGTTGTTTGGAATGATTTTCATAACAGTTACTGGAATGACACTTTCACCTTTGTAAACACAAAAATCTAGAGTGTAAGTGGCCATTTGCGAAATAATGTTTGAAATTTTGAGATTTCGCAGAGGAATGGTTTCTAGGTTACGGTTATTTCGGAGAGAGAAGTAGGAATATGAAATTGAATGGAAGTAATGGTATTTTAAGATTTTGAAAACTTAAATGGTTAAACAGAAGATGCTTTAAACTAACAGAACCGTGTAACGTACTAACGTTGACGAAGGTACAACTATGTTAGGTTAACAAGTAAATACTTGTGCAGAATAACTGAAAAGAAGAAATTACATTACACATACTAATGATTTAGAGTCCTATTTGGATACATTAATGGTATATCAGTGAAACATGCTCTTTTCTGAACCACATATTGTTCAATTAAAAGTGATCAGTTGACGCTATTTGTTGTTATGTCTTAGATGAGTTCAGAAAGACATGAGGTTTCATTTGGCACACAATCATATACATTCAAGATAACTATTTGTTGGTCCCTTGTATGAGAATAACAACAACCAACAGGTGTGTAGAAGGGGGGTTGAATACACTTTCTACGGATATTGAACAAATCAAATGAAAGTGTTACACACAGTAAATCAAACCACAATCAATCGAATGCTTTTATTAAGAATATGATTACAATGCTTTGAATAAGAAGATGATTACAGTAACTATCAAGTAAGCAACTCTTGATATATAACCACCTAATATAAATCTCTCAACCTCTCAAACTTAGCTATCTATAATCAACTTATGATTATAGATACTGACGACTCTCTAAACAGGATTTACACAGATTCAATCAACTTATGATTACTTACCAATCTTCACAACAAATGTGAATATTCGAACACACGAACACTTTGGGAATCTGTGAGTTTCTTGATCAAGTTGAACTTACAAACTGTAATCAAGATTCGTAAAACATACGGTGAGGTGAGGTTTTGGCTCTGCAACACTTAGTTGTTTTCTAAGTCGTAGTAGAAGTCGTACCTCTAAAATTATCAGGAGATAAGTATTTATAATCCTGTGCCTACGGAAACTAACAAACTAAGACTCGGCTTAATTCGCTAACTAACTATCGGATAATCCGGAATCTTGAATCTTGAATCTTCAGTCTTCAAACTTGATTATGGAATTTTCTTATCCTTGCCGTAGATATAGAGAGATAAAGATTAATTTAAATTATCTTTAAACTGACTTCTTTACTCGGACTGAGTTACTCAGCTTGAAACTCATCAAGCTGAGTTCTTCGAGAACATACTCGAAAACAAACATGAACTAACACGTATAATTATTAACCCATCCTCAGAAGTCTAAAGAGTTAACTAAAACATATTCAGCAACTCTATTGAGCTGACTCAGTATACACACTAAGTCACTCAGCTTGAGACTTATCAAGCTGAAACTCAATATATATATCTTAGTTTACATACACAGCTTATCAACCACATTGATAATCTGACTAAGATATAGAACACATCTTACAAACTTACCTTTGTCTCATCAAATCTTAACTGATGAGATCATTTTCCCAACAAACTTCCCCTATTTGATGATGACAAAACCGTCAAACAATTAGTAAGTTTGTTTAACTTAATTATATTTTTAAATCTTAAACTTATCAAGATTTTTAATTTGAACTAATCAAATATTAATTGAACATATCAATTTTAATTGAACTTATCAATTTTAAGTGGAACATACCAACTTTTAGTTGAACACACCAATCAAACATATTAATGAATAAGAACTTATCATTTATTCATTAAGCTGAACTTATCAGACTTATAGATATGAACACATCACAAAACAGTTGAACATATCAAACAAATATTTGTATTAATTGAACTTATCATAATACAAAATGTTGATCACATAGATCATGCACACTAAGTGCTTACAAAAATTAGAACTAATCTAATTATAATAGAACTAATATATTCATCTGATGAACTCCGGATGTAGGAGTTCCCAGTTGATAATCTCTTTTGTTATTACATATAGTAGTTTCTCAGCTTTGATATTTCTTCCAAGTTCCTTTTGATGAACTTTGATGATCTTATTCAACTTTTATTTTAAGAATTGACTTGACTCATCATCACCACAGCAACTTCTAATATGCACTGCATCTTTAGTTTTTAGATAGCAGATTTCATCAAACTTTAGAAAACTCGGCTTGCCTTCCTGATCCTTAAACATAAATCCCTGAATAGGTGTATCTATACTTTGATTTTCTTTGAACTTCACACCTTTAGGTATCTCAAATAACTTCTCCCATTGCAGACCAAGAACTAGAACATATCTCAGCTCCTTAGCTCTATTTATCAGTTTGAAAACTTCAGTAAAGATCTCTTGCTTGATTTGGCTTCTTTTGAACTTCTTGAGCATCATTAGAATTCTGTTCCATTCTATGAAGCCCATCCTGTGAACATATCTCAGGTCCACCCCCATTGTCGATTTATCTTCAAATTCGAAGTTGAGGATGATGGCTCCATTGATTCTGCTCAAGGTCATGCCTTTGATCTCTTCACTGATGCACCTTCTGAAATAGCATTCTTGAATCTCTACATCAGTATGTGGGATAGGATCAGGTCTTGGACCAGTATATTCAGCTTCAGCTTCAGCCAAAGCTTTCTTCTGCTTAGCCCTTTCTTGGTCTTTTATCTCCTTTTCTTTTCTCTTCCTTAGCTCTTCAAGCGAGATGCCTATTTCATTGGCTTCCTCTTGCTCGAGCATTTCAATCATGAGCCTTATGGCTTTTTCTTCTTCTGTCTCTTGCTCAGTCTCAAGAACCTCTTCAGCCTCAGATTCAGATTCAGATTCTGTTAATTTTTGTTTCTTGGCTTCAGGTTCATCTTCTTTTAATCCAGGCTCCCCCCCAGATTGAGCTTGCCTCTCTGCTCCTTTAGACAGTGCTAGTAGGGCTTCAGCTTGAATTGACTCAGCTTCAGCTTCTTGAACCTTCTCCCCCTTTTTGTCATCATCAATAGGGGTTGAAGGCCTTTGTTGTTGGAGTGCAGCAACTGCAGAGGTAAGCTCCTTTATATCCTTAGTCAGTTTCACAAACCTTTGAGAGATTTGATGTTTATCCTTCCTTTGCTTCAGATGGAACAAACCAAATTGAGCAGCAATGTAATCTTGGAGTTGCTGGATGCCCGAGGAAGCTGGGTCAGTTTCAGGAGAGTCTTTGGGTGCATCATCCAAGGGTTGGTGTGGACCCTCAAATTCATGTGCACCAGAGTGTGGACCCTGTGAATCATGCTGGTTTGAAGATGAGACATTGACAGGTCGTGCACTAGGGTGTGAGAAGTGAAGAGAATGAATAGGGCTCGAAATGTGAAGTGTATGGGTAGGTGGTTGGCTTATGGGTGTAGAGGGGAGTGATTGACCCTGAGGATTGGTCATATGTTCAATGTGACCCGAGTGTGTCTGTTCAGGCACAGAAATAGGCTCTCCCATGGCTAGAGTAAGTGTGGGCTGAGTAGTCACCACACCCGGTATAGGCTGTTGGGTTGTAAAGAGCCTAGAGGTTGACACCTGAAGATTAGGCGTCTCCCCCTCAACTCCTGCCCGTGGAGGGATCAATGTGATCTCAGCTCTAGTGATGCCTTTAGAGGTGGCACCACGTTTGGCAGTTTTGCGTTTATAGGTATGAACTTTCTCCCTAGTAGCAGTGGGCACACTAGGGGTGGCTTCAGATTGTGATTGTAAATGGAATGAAGGTGGAGGAGATGGGTTAGACTGAGTTGGTTTTACTGCAGTCTTGTCTCCAAAAGTGGATGGAGAAAAGTAAGAAGAAAGAGAAAGTGGAGAGGTCTTACCAGAGGTGGCTGCAGTGTATACTATTTCAGCCTGAGCAGATTGCTCAGCTTGAACTTCTGTGTCAGCGTGAGAAGCTCCCCCTTCAGTAGATCCCTCTTCTTCACTTTCTGATGAAGCACCCTCAACAACCAGGAGCATTTGATCACTCAAACCCTCTTGCTCCGGAAAGATGTCATTATTAAACATCTTGGAGCTGAGAGTTGGTGTACCTTTAAGGTACCTAAAGATCCTTTTCACAGCTTGAAGATGTGATTCTTTAGGATCTGCCTGATATCGTGCACAAACACATGTAGCAAACATAATATCAGGTCTACTAGCTGTCAAATAGAGTAATGAACCTATCATTCCTCTATAGGTAGACTAACACACAGACTTACCATCTGTGTCTTTACTCAGCTTGACAGCTGGTGACATGGGTGTTCTCATGGTTGAACTAGAATCAAAACCATATTTCTTTATCAAATCAAGAACATACTTGCTTTGATTGATGAAAATTCCATCAGGCTTTTGTTGTATTTGCAGGCCTAGGAAATTAGTCATCTCACCCATCATACTCATTTTGTACTTTTGTAACATTATTTTGGAGAACCAATCATACAGAGATTCATTTGTAGAACCAAAAATGATGTCATCCACATAGATTTGTACAAGAATCGCCTGTCATTTACTCTTTTTAATAAAGAGTGTCTTATCTATACTACCTCTGGTGAAATCCATGGATAGTAGATAAGTAGACAGTATATCATACCAAGCTCTTGGAGCTTGTTTAAGACCATACAAAGCCTTGTCTAACTTATAGACATGATGTGAAAACTTTGAACTTACAAAGCCAGGAGGTTGTTTCACATAGACTTCCTCCTGAAGTTTTCCATTTAGGAAAGCACTCTTCACATCCATTTGATAGACTTTGAAGTCTTTATATACTGCATAAGCAGGAACAGCCTGATGGCTTCAATTCTAGCAACAGGGGTAAAGGTCTCATCATAATCAATTCCTTCTTCTTGCTTATACGCTTGTGCTACCAGCCTTGCTTTGTTCCAAACTATCACTCCATCCTTGTCTATTTTGTTTCTATAGACCCACTTAGTGCCTATAATCGTATAATCTTTGGGGGCAGGGACAAGATTCCAGACTTTATTCCTCTCAAACTCATTTAGTTCCTCTTGCATAGCTTCAATCCAATCCTCATCCTCTAAGGCTTCTTCAGTCTTCTTTGGTTCCATTTGAGATAGGAAACCAAAGTGAGCAGCATAGTTAGTTGTGGCCTTGGATCTGGTCATGACCTTTTCTTGGACATGTCCAATGATTTGATCTTGAGGATGATCTTTGAGGAATTTAAATGTTGTAGTTGGAGAATCTGGTTCTGAATCTGAGTGATGTTGAGAACTCTGAGGTGAACACACATCCTCAGTCTCAACAGCAGCATTGTTAACAAACTGATGATTACTGAGATTCTCAGTCTGAGTGACCTCAGCTTCAAAAGGATTTATGAACTCATCATCTCTCTCAGCTTGAGAGTTCCTTGGAGCTTATGATGATTTCTTGGATGAACACACATCCTCATCACTATCATCTCCTATGACATACATAGGATTTGACTTATTGGTTTCCCCTGGCCTTTCAAGCGCACTCAGACTGACCGAGTCAGCTTGTCTTTTCTCAGCTTGATCAAGACTGTCTTCATCAAATGAGACATGTATTGATTCTTCGATGGCCTTTCTCCTAGTATTATATACTCTGTATGATTTGGAGATTGAGGAATAACCAACAAATATTCCAGGATCAGCTTTGGGTTTCAACTTATGGAGCTGATCTCTTTGATTCAGCACATAGCATTTTGAACCAAAGATATGGAAATAACCTATATTGGGCTTTCTAGACTTATACATCTCATATGAAGTCTTTCCATGTCTTTTGACAATGATTGATCTATTCTGAGTATAGCAGGCTGTACTAACAGCTTCATCCCAGAAATAGAGTTTCAATCCTGCCTCACATAGCATTGTTCTTGCAGCCTCAATTAAGGTTCTATTTCTCCTTTCAGCAACTCCATTTTGTTGTGGAGTTCTGACAGATGAGAAATTTTGTAATATTCCTTTTTGTTCACAGAAGCTTTCAAGAGTTGAGTTTCTGAACTCAGTCCCATGATCACTTCTAAGTTGCTTTATGGACAAACCTTTTTGCAACTCTTCCCTTTTGATGAAACTAATTATCTCTAGGGCAGCCTCACTTTTGGCTTTAAGGAATATTACCCAGGTGAATCGTGAGAACTCATCTACTATCACCAGTGGGTACTTCTTGTCACTCGGGCTTGGAGTACTTATGGGTCCAAACATATCCATATGCAACATATGCAGTGGGTCTGTTATTGAAAAAATTTTCTTTGATTTAAAGGACCCTTTATGATGTTTCCCTTGTTCACAGGCTGAACACAATTTGTCTTTGACAAATGTGATTTTTGGTAATCCAGAGACTAACTCTTTATTGGATAGCATATTAATATTTTTAAAGTTTAAATGAGACAAACGTTTATGCCATAACCAACTCAGCTCAGGAACAGAATGGGAATACAAGCAGGTTTCATTATAGGGATCAGCAGAATTTAGATCAAGTAGATACACGTCTCTTTCTCTTTTAGCTATTAATACAGGCTTTCCCTTAGCATTATAAATTGTTCCTGCTTTCTTCCTAAAAGTAACAACATTATCTTCATCACACAATTGACTGATACTGATCAGGTTGTGTTTGAGACCTTTGACATATGCAACTCTCTGGAATGTAACTTTGCCAGCTTGCATCTTCCCATAGCCTTTTGTTCTTCCATGGGAGTTGTCACCAAATGTTACTTTAGGACCTTCATATTCTTGGAAATCACTAAGAAGTCCTTCCCATCCTGTCATGTGCCTTGAACATCCACTATCCAAGTACCATTTACTTGAACCCTACACATGAGATAAAAACTAAACACATTAGTTTTGTTTGGGAACCCACTTCTTGATGGGTTCTGATGAGGAGCACTTTGCATCTCCATCGGGTTGAACTGACTGTTCAGCTTGAGCAGGAGCTGAGTCTTGTGCAGGCTGATCAGCTTGTTCTTGTTCAGGCCTTGAGATTTCTGCATCACAGTCCTTAGCCTCATGACCTCTACTTCTGCACTTGTAGCATTTCCTTCTTCCAATAATTACAGGAGGTAAAGAGTTTAATAATCCTTGGGAGAACTTGCTCTCAGTCTTAGGATTATATGTGGTGGATAACTTTTCAACTTTCTTAGCAAGTTGATTCACTTGATGCTCACTGACTTTGGACTTACCTTTGTCAGATCTTTGTTTGTTATCCTTTTGATTAGAAGCTTGACTAACAACCTTCTTTTCCATGACCTTGGACTTACCTTTGTCATGCTTACTGGACTCACCAGTTTCAACAGGTTTGGACTTACCACTGTTGATTTTCTTGGACTTACCAAGATCCACAACTTTGGACTTACCATTGTTGTGATTTGACCTCTGACTTACAGTGGTCTTCCTATTCTTGTAACTTCTCTCCGAGCCAGATAGAGAATGTTGTCTTTTGAAAGGATTTGGATTAAGCCTTTCAATCACTAAAGTTCTTTGAATAGGCTGAGTGCCTAATCTGTCTTGCATAGACTTACCATGCTGTTTAGATGTTGAGCACTCATTTCCATGGTCTTTAGCTTTCACAAACATATTGTATTTCAATCTTGGATCATGTCTTTTCTCTGAGGCTGACTTCTGAGACTTAATCAGTTGTCTATCTTCCTCAGAATCTGTACTTGCTATCTCATCATCAGCTGCATAAGCTGCTGTTTGATAGTCACCTCCAAGTACAACCTTTACCTGTTTAGTTATTTATTGGTTTATGCACTTTTCAGCAAGCTTTGATGACTTACACCAAGACTCAGTGACCTTTTGAAGTTGGTCAGCTTTGTCTTTAGCTTCCTGAAGTTCTTCACTTAGAAGTTTGTTAATGTGTCTTTGACATTCAAGATCACATTGTGCTTTCTTACCAACATCAATAAGAGATTGATTTTCCTTAATCTCCTCTTTAAGTTTAGCTATTTCAGCTTTGAGGTCAGTCTGAGACTTAAGGCTGGTCTTGAAATCATTCAGCAAATAATCAAAAGCAAGACCCTTTTCTTCATCAGTGTAAGAGTAGAAATTACTAACCTTATACATGGAAGCAGGATCCCAATCACTGAGCTCGCTGTTTTCCTCAGCTTCCTTCATGTCAGCTTCAAAGATTGATTCGGACATACCATAATCAACCTCATCAATTTCCAACTCTTCATCTTCTTGAGCCATCAGACATACATCATCATCTGAGGTAGATGATTCTGTATCCCAAGTTTCAGCAATTAGTCCTTTTGCACGGGGTTTGTCTTCAGGCTTTCCTCTCTTGAGCTGAGTGTATTTCTTCTTGTATTTATCAACTCTGTAAGCATTCTTATCAACAACTGATGTTGATTCTACCTTCTTTAATCTGCACTCAGCAGCAATGTGTCCCTTCTTCTGACAGTTGAAGCACACAGCATTCTTAGGATCAAAATAACTCTTTCCTTTGCCCCTGTCAGATCTTCCTCTTCCCCTTTGAGCTCTTCTCAAACGTCTGGCTAACATTGCCATTTGCTCCGTGATATTCTGAACATCATCAGTACCACTTGAGTCTGAGTCTGAGTGATCAGCTTGAGATTCTGACTCAGTCTCAGATTCAACAACTAGTTCCTTGGGACTTTTCTTCTTCTTCTTTTGTGCAACTAATGCAATATCAGATTTATCCAAGGACTCCTTAAGTTGTTGTTGAGAAGATTTCTTGTGTTCAGTGATCTGTTCATGATTTAGCAAGAACCCATATATGGACTGTAGGTTGTACACGTGCAGTGTTCCTCCAGCCCTCAGTGCTGTAGTTACATCATTAAACCTTTCTGATAACACATCCAGAAATTTCAGCACCAGTTCAGCTTCATCTTTCTTTACACCCACACTTAGTAGGTCATTTATCAAGCAGTGAAACCTTGTGAACAAATCTGACAAGGTTTCATTCTTCTTAGAAAAGAAGTTCTCATAAGATCTATTCAAATGATTTCTCTTGTGCTGCTTGACCAGATCCGTGCACTCATATGTGACACTCAGCGTATCCGAGATATCTTTTGCAGTTTGACACCCAGTCACAGTACGCAAGATTTCATTTGACAGGGCATTTGCTAGAACACTTTTAGCCTTATCATCCAGATTGTAAAGTTTCCAATCTTCATCAGTCCATGATGCAATAGGCTTTCTTGTTTCCTTTTCAGATATGCCAGGAGACATATCACTGACAGTAGCAGGAATCTTGGGGATTATAGGTCCTTTTGTGACAACATCCGACATACGGTTGTAAATGGACTTGAGGAACAGCATGGCTCTGAACTTCCACACAGGATAGTCAGACCCATCAAATATGGGACACCCTTTGGCAGACATCTATGGAAAGTTTGAAGAATTGTTGCTTGTAGACATTGTAAACTTTCTCAGAATCTTGAACTTTCAACTAATGAAATCGTTCAGCTTGCTCTCATACCAGTTGTTGGTCCCTTGTATGAGAATAACAACAAGCAACAGGTGTGTAGAAGGGGGGTTGAATACACTTTATGCGGAAATTGAGCAAATCAAATGAAAGTGTTACACACAGTAAATCAAACCACAATCAATCGAATGCTTTTATTAAGAAGATGATTACAATTCTTTGAATAAGAAGATGATTACAGTAACTATCAAGTAAGCAACTCTTGATATATAACCACCTAATATAAATCTCTCAACCTCTCAAACTTAGCTATCTATAATCAACTTATGATTATAGATACTGACGACTCTCTAAACAGGATTTACACAGATTCAATCAACTTATGATTACTTACCAATCTTCACAACAAATGTGAATATTCGAACACACGAACACTTTGGGAATCTGTGAGTTTCTTGATCAAGTTGAACTTACAAACTGTAATCAAGATTCGTAACACATACGGTGAGGTGAGGTTTTGGCTCTGCAACACTTAGTTGTTTTCTAAGTCGTAGTAGAAGTCGTACCTCTAAAATTATCAGGAGATAAGTATTTATAATCCTGTGCCTACGGAAACTAACAAACTAAGACTCAGCTTAATTCGCTAACTAACTATCGGATAATCCGGAATCTTGAATCTTGAATCTTCAGTCTTCAAACTTGATTCTGGAATTTTCTTATCCTTGCCGTAGATATAGAGAGATAAAGATTAATTTAAATTATCTTTAAACTGACTTCTTTAGTCGGACTGAGTTACTCAGCTTGAAACTCATCAAGCTGAGTTCTTCGAGAACATACTCGAAAACAAACATGAACTAACACGTATAATTATTAACCCATCCTCAGAAGTCTAAAGAGTTAACTAAAACATATTCAGCAACTCTATTGAGCTGACTCAGTATACACACTAAGTCACTTAGCTTGAGACTTATCAAGTTGAAATTCAATATATATATATCTTAGTTTACATACACAGCTTATCAACCATATTGATAATCTGACTAAGATATAGTCTAAGTTGATCCAACAAATGTACAGCTTATACTCAGCTTATACTCAGTCTGAATCACTATAAGTGTTCAGTCTGACTAAGCTTTATAATTTTGTTTAAGTTATATGTAGAACACATCTTACAAACTTACCTTTGTCTCATCAAATCTTAACTGATGAGATCATTTTCCCAACACTATTAATATGAAAACACATAAACATTCAATATAAATATTATAAATTTATCATACCTAGTTTGGATAGTAGGAAGTTGAACCTTGTTTCGTCCAATGGTTAGTAAATAGATCAGACAGCTGAAAGTCAGTGTTGACATAGTGCATAGAAACCTTTTTCTTTTGCACATTGTCTCTTAAGAAATGATCTATGATCTCTATATATATTGTTTTTTAATGCATCACCTGATATTTTGAGATTGATATTGCACTGGTATTATTACATAAGATAGGAGTGTCATCGTATTTCAGATCATAGTCCAAAAGTTGATTTTGTAACCACAAAATTTGAGCACAGCAACTGCCTACAGCTAAGTATTCAGCATCAGTAGTAGAAGTTGACATCCTCCTGAAGTACTTTTGTCTAGTGTACATCCTGCAAAATCTGAATAAATATATCCAACTAACTGAAAATCTGAATCTTTGAGATACCAAAGCCCTAGATTAGGAGTTCCTTTGAGATACCTGAAAGTTCTTTTACAGGTAGACATATGTGATTTTTTTAGGTTAATCTAATATCTTGCACAAAGCCATGTTGAAACATGATATCTGGTCTACTAGTAGTGAGATATTAAAGATACCCTATCATACCACGATAAGCAGTTATGTTTACTGATTTGCCATCAGTGTCCTTTCCTAGCTTAAGGGCAGTAGACATGGGTGTTTTCATTGAAGAGCAATTTTCTAATTCATACTTTTTCAGTAAATCATTTATGTATTTAGTTTGATGAATGAAATTTCCTTCTGCTTCTTGTTTTATTTGTAAACCAAGAAAGTAATTCATCTCACCCATCATACTCATTTGATAGTTTTCAGACATGAGCTCAGAAAACCAGTTCCAAAATTGTAGACCCAAATATAATATCATCTACAAATATTTGTACTAGTATCACGTCACTTTTGTACTTTCTTATGAATAAGGTGCTATCAATACAACCTCTTGTGAAACCTTTTGTTATGAGAAATAAAGAGAGAGGGTATCATACCAGTCTTTTGGAGCTTGTTTCAGACCATATAAAGCTTTGTTTAAAAGTAAACATGATCAGAAAACTTTTAGTCTTCAAAACATGGACGTGTTTGAATATACCTCTTCTTTCATATCTTCATTCAGAAATGCTCTCTTTACATCCATTTGGAATACTTTAAAGCCTTTGAAGGCAGGGGCAAATATCTTATCAAATTCAATACCTTCTTCTTGAAAATACCCTTGTGAAACTAGTCTTTCTTTATTTTGAATGACTAAGCCTTGTTCATAAATTTTATTTCTGAATACACATCTAGTTCTAATGATGGACTTGTCCTTTGGTTTGGGAATAAGGGTCCAAATGTTGTTTCTTGTGAATTCAGCCAGCTCATCTTGCGTGACATTAATCCAGTGGGGATCCTCTAAGGCTTCATCAATCTTCTTTGGCTCAATTACTGAGACAAATCCGGAGAAAAAAATAGAATTTGCACACTTTTGATCTTGTTCTCACTAGATCTTCTATGTTGCCTATTACTAGGTCATGTGAATGGTATGGGTGGTCTTTATAGGTAGTTTGGATATTTGAGGGAGTAATGGGACTTTGGATTTGGATTTATGGAGCTGAAGTTACTTGATTTTCATCAGCTGTAAGGTAGGTTTAGTTTAGTCAGCTGAGGTAACTTCATTTTTGCAATCAGTGGTTAGATCTACTGAAGAAGGAATATTTGATATGGAATTAGAATCCATTTATGTTAAGTCATGATTCACATCTTTTAGTCAAAGGATATGACTGGATGAGGTTGGTTGTACATAGATAGGTATTTGGTTCAAAATAGGTTCTTCTAAATCATCTTTAGCAGCTGGTGTAGATGGATCTTCTTGCTCTAGAGTAGTTTCTCCAATTTGTATGAGATCATTAAAACTCCTCACATGAAACATGATTAATTGAACAAGAAGCAATAAGGTCATTTTCATTTAAACTTACATTGATTGATTCCTCCATGACCTTTGTTCTGAGGTTGTAGACTCGGTAAGCTTTAGAGATCACTAAGTAGATAGGTATTTGGTTTAAAACAGGTTCCTCTAAATCATCTTTAGCAGCGGGTGTAGATGATCTTTTTGCTCTGGAGTAGTTTCTCTAATTTGTATGAGGTCATTAAACTCTTTCACCTGAAATATGATTAATTGAACAAGAAGCAACAAGGTCATTTTCATTTAAACTTACATTGATTGATTCCTCCATGACCTTTGTTCTAAGGTTGTAGACTCGTAAGATTTAGAGATCACTGAGTAGCCCACAAACACTCCTTCATCAGCTTTGGGAGCAAAATTTTGCAACTGATTCTTCTGGTTGAGAATGAAACATTGGTAACCATAGATATGCAAAAAGCTGATGCTTGACTTCTTTCCCTTGAGCACTTAATATGGGGTTCTATTGTGCTTCTTGATAACTAGGGATCTATTTTGTGTAAAACATGCATAGCTGACAACATGGTTCTTAGAGATTCAATAAGGGTTCCATTTATCCATTCAACTACACCATTCTGTTGTGGAGTTCTTGGAGCAGAGAAGTTTTGAGATATTCCTTTTTCATCACGGAATGTTTCCAGAGTTTGATTTATGAATTCAGTTCCATGGTCACTTCTCAATATCCTTACCAAGTTTCCATTCATCAGGTCTGTTAGATATATTAAAGTGAGGGTGTAATATGTAATTATACCAAAGTTGGGGAAATGCTATATAAAGGCATTTCCCCCCATTTCAATACTAAGCTTTGCATTATCAACTTTGTGTGTTTGTGTTCTCTCTCTCTAAAAGATCTCGGCTCTCTCTTCTCTACCGAAACATACACACAAACACACACGAAATCACTAGCATTGCTTCATCCGTATAAACACGGGACCATCAATTGGTATCAGAGCCAAACTTGTTTTTGGCTCGTGATTGTTCAAATGAAGACAACAAAATCTCGAAGTGTTCAAGCTTCTAAGAAGAAAAGGCTCTCGGTTGTGCAAAGGTTCAAGAACGTCAGTTTTATTCAAGATAAACTCAAGCTCAAACGACTTTTAAAGGTAGAACTCATTAAAGGATTGATTCGCATTCAATTAACCATCAAAACTAAGTTCTTATTCTGCTTGTTTTCAAGGACACCTAATCGCATTCAATTGACCTGTATTCGCATTTGATAAGACAAACCCCAATCAAGTTATTCCTTGAAAAAAATATATTAAAGCATATTCAACAAAGTTGTTATACACCGATTGAATGGCAACATGCATATAAAAATATCAATATTCATGGGCTGTGCTTTTGCATAGCCAAAAATGTACCTAGTACATATATATATTAAACATTAACTAACTCACTCTCCACTATTCAAGCTAACAAAAATCATTATATATATATATATATATATATATATATATATATATATATATATATATATATATATATATATATATATTTATTAATTATCATGGATATAAATAATAAATGTTTTTATAAAGAGTTTAAGTATTAAACTTGGACCGGGCTTAAAGGTTTAATCCACCATAAAAAGTATTTAAAGGGATTAGCTTGTTAATTTTTTGATTAAGCAAAAACACAAACCTTTAAGCTCCAAGAAAAAAAAAACCCTCCCCTCCCCCTTGCCCCCTTTGCATAAGACCGAGAGCCACTACATGGTGGTGGTGGTCTGCGGCTGAGGTTTCCGGCATAGCACATCCCTCCGGTGACCGGCCCCTTGCGGTGGTCCTCTTTCTCCTCGGCGGTGCCCTTTGCGGCGGCAGACCTCAAGCGGCAGCGGCGGCGGCAGTACAACACACACATGCGCGCAAGCTTTTTCGAGTATTTTCTATGCGGTATAGCAGCTAGGTTCCGGGTGCAATAGCTATGTATCCCCTTATAGCAGTCTCAGGGTATAATTTTCTAACCCTAAACTTTATATATTGTTAATATATATGTTATATGTTTTCTTCCCCTAGTTGATCCAGTTGGGATCACTGGGATTGGGGTTTGGTTATATTCCGTTATGCATGTTATATCACCCCTCAAACCCCAACACACACATGTTTAAATGGTTTGGTTCTCTCAACATTCTATTGAAACACATGGTCATAATGGAGCTACCCCAACTCAGTTACCTTAAATGCACCTGATATCCTCAATTTCACACAAATGCTACATGGTTCGGTTCACACAAGGCCTCTTGAAACACATACATTATTCAAAATGAGAAGCATAGTAATATGTTAACACATGCTCACAGGTCCGGACCACAAATAACTTACACAAAACTCATACAAGTCAAATGATCACAATAAAAAACTTGCATCAGAAAACATCTCATAAATGTCTCATAATAAGAATTCATCTAAAGTCATTAAACATTTGGATGTTACATATCCAATAAGTTAATCCAATTCCCCCCGCATAACCATTTACCCAAAGCCATATATGATGACTTAACAATTTATACAAAACAAGGTATCCATAGGTTACACACTCGTGGATAATATGATGATCACACCTAAATAGCAACAACTTTACTTGATGCAGTGGCGGACCCAGGATTTCTAGGACCGGTGGCAGCCTAAATTGGCAAAAATAAAACTAATTAAGATTACGGGTGTTGTTTGGGCTTTTTTCGGGTTCGGGTTAATCGGGTCAAGTTAATACCGAAAACATAAATAACGACTAAAAAAAATTAAAAATAACGATATATTAAATAAAGTACAAGAGTCTAGAAGTTACCTCTTACAAATATTCTTTTCGTTCTTTTTGTTGAAATCGTGCAATTACGGCTTCATTCGTCACGTTGTTAAGAGCTTCTTTTTCTACCCCGCAAATAAGACAATCACTCAAGAAATCATCACCAATCCGGTTACGCAAGTCCGACTTTATAATCTTCATTTTGGAGAAGCATCGTTCAACTTTTGCGGTTGCGACGGGCAAAACCAAAACTAACTTTATTAACCGATAAACATAAGGAAAGTTATTATGTTTATCGGATTCCACCATCAATCTTGCAAGCTCGGAAATGCTTTTCAAGTTAGCATAATCTTCATCTTTAGTTACAACTTCACGATATATGTCAACTAACAATATACAAACTACATTAATACAATTAACAAGTAAATAAGTAATAAATTAACAATAAAGCAAATCAACAAATTTAATAACTACAAAAATTAGGGGAAAAAAGTAAAAATGACTCACAATGGGGGAAGGGGGCTGTGAATAGTGAAGAAGGTTACAAAGGGCAGCCGGCGGCACTCGGCAGAGGAAAGCGGTGGTCCGGCGATAGGCGGCCTGCAAAGGCAGCGGCGACCGGCGAGGCGGCGACTTTTCTTGGTCGGGCAGTCGGGCAGAGAGAGAGAGCAGCGATACTGCGATTCTTGTGGCAGTCAATTTTTTTGTTTTTTGTTTTTTTTTTCTTTTAGGTCTTCATTTTGTTCCTCATTTCATTTACTCTTATGGGCTGGCCAAAGGCCAATGTGACTTGTGAGCCCAAATACTTTTCTTTTTTACATATCTTAATGAAATTCTTAAACCAATAGACTTATTTGAGGTCAATGCAAGATAACTTATGAGACCTATAAACACACTTCATAAGGTTTTCATGAATCCCAAAACACCTCAAGAAATCATAAGGTTGATTAGCTAGCATAATTCTTGTTTTACACTTGTAAAACTACACACCCAAACTAACTACCTTCTATATTTCGATATTTTGGCAAACATAAATTTTATATAAGCTTCAATGATAAAAATATAAATTAAAGTAGACAATTCTAGCTCTCCGTAAATATATAATATGCCAAAAGCCGATAAGCGGTTGATTTTTAATTAATTGTATAAGACAGAACTACGGGTGCTGAAATTTCCAAACAACAACCTAATTTCAAGTTTTCGAACTAAATTCATCTAATAGGTCGCCAACTCGACCTAAACTCAATAACAATCTTTAACTAACTTGTATATACATTAAAAGAAGTATATTTCAAGCCTCAAACATAAACATAACACACCAACAGGAATCAAACTCTAACTTGTGAATATTTGCCCCATATATGACCTATTTGACTTGAAAATTCAAATACATAACCATGGATTGTCAAAGATAACTACAAACACTGCAATTATGTATAAATTGAATTTAAAACATACTGCGTAAAATCAAGGCTAAAACACTTAAAAATGGGTTCAAATCTAACATGCAACCATTAATCTTCATGGATTCACCAAAAACACTCCATTCTCACTCTTTCTAGAAGCTAGAAATGGCTGGAGCAAGAAAATGAGGAGAGAAGATGAGCCCTACACTCCTTTATTTGACCTTTTAGACTCTATTTTGCAAATTACCAAAGTGTCCTTGAGTATATTTGCTATTTGCTATTTACTCTTAAACCATGCTAGTATATCATGGGGCTTGTACCAAGTGTAATAATGAAACTTTTGTACATCTCATGCTTAAAAGCCTTTATACCTTATGCATTGAGAATAATACTCAAGGCTAGTTTTGCACGGATTAATTTAGTATATATATATTAAACTAAAATCATCATATAATATAATCACCTAGACATTTGCATAAATCTTTTCTTAAAATCCAAAATATAAGTTCTAATGAGTATTTAACACCTCATTAACCCGAAAATATAATTACATAACTTAGGATATTGCACCACTCCTTATATTTCAATCGTTTTTGGCTTTTCCTAAATGAACTTGAAACCTACTGATGAAGAAATCTAAAATCGAAGAATCGAAGCATGTATGAGAAACCATAAGCTCAAGAATCTGAAATTGAAAAACCCCAATGAAAAATAATGGAACCTATACCATGAACTTATAATTATATTAAATATCCTATTGGCAGATTGTGAAACTTCGGCATATTAAATGGTAAATTTTACAATTACATACACATAATATCAAAATGTAACAACTTTAATACATTTTCAGGAAATAAACCTTTTTTCTAATCAAAGAGTCAAAATTGCTTCTCTTAGTTCGCATACCAAAATCAATTCTCAATTAAACCTTCCCAGATTTAGACACACACACACGCATATATATATATATATATATATATATATATATATATATATATATATATATATATATATATATATATATATATATATATTTATATTTATATTTATATTTATATTTATATTTATATTTATATTTATATTTATATATATATATATTTATTTATTTATTTATATATAATTATCTCAATTAATAAATGTTAAAGAATTAAAAGGCAAATTATTTTAAACTATAGGGACTAAGTTTGCAATGTTATAAAAGAAAAGATAGTCATTTCATAATGTGTAGCCTAGCTACTTCTAATGGCCAAAGGACTAACATTGTAGTAATTATAAATTCGAGGGACAATTTCAGTACTTTTTAATTTGAATAATTAAACCAATGATTTTCTAGCGAACTATAGGGACTAAATTAGTAATTAACTCTTAAAATTAAATAATGAAAAAGATAAACGATACTAATAAAAAAGAGGTTAGCAAGTTGGAATAAAGATAGAAGGGTTATAATTTTAACTTTCTATTAGCTCAAGAATAACAAGAACAACCTTATAACTTTGAGAGAGTTAGAAGTAGGAGAAGTAGGAGGATTGTATAACTTATGAAAGTTCATACAGGAGGTGTAATTTCTTCATTACAAGATGGGGTATTTATACTACAACATTTTACTATTAAGGAGACAAGAGGAGTAAATGTAAAGTTGAAAATGTGTTCATCCACATATAATTGGTGTACATAATATGATTATTTATAGCAATTATTTAACTCCCCCTTGGATGACACCTTTTCAAACCAGGATTCAACTTTGAAGTACTGTCTCATTAAAAACCTTACTAAAGAAAAACCCAGTGGGATAAAAACTTTAGCAAAGGAAAAAAGAGTGCAGTGTATAGTTGACTCCCCCTCATGTAGACAACTATCACATCTGATGGAGATGACGCATTCCAATATTGTGAACATGTTTTCTGAATATTGCAGTAGGGAGTGACTTTGTGAAATGATTTACTGAATTATTACTAGATTGAACATATTTCATTTCAATCTGATTGTACTTTATCAAGTCTTGAGTATATGACAAAAATCTTGGTAGTATATGCTTTGTTCTATCAGTCTTTATATACCCTTCTTTCATTTGTGTAACACAAGCCGCATTATCTTTATGAATCACAGTCGGATTTTTCTCCCCCTCTAGTCCAAATGAAATCAAAATGTGTTTCGTCATCGATCTTACCCAGACACATTCTGTTGGGAAAATGATCTCATCAGTTAAGATTTGATGAGACAAAGTTAAGTTTGCAAGATGTGTTATACATATAACTTAAACAGAATTATGAAGCTTAGTCAGACTGAACACTCATAGTGATTCAGACTGAGTATAAGTTGAGCATATGATCGATCAGCTTAGACTATATCTTAGTAAGATTATCAATATGTTTGATAAGCTGTGTGTGTAAACTAAGATATACATATTGAGTTTCAGCTTGATGAGTTTCAAGCTGAGCGACTCAGCGTGAAGACTGAGTCAGCTCAATAGAGTTACTAAATATGTTTTAGTAAATTATTTAGACTTCTAAGGATGAGTTAATAATTATACATGTTAGTCCATGTTTGAATTCGGGTTTATTTTCGAAGAACTCAGCTTGATGAGTTTCAAGCTGAGTAACTCAGCCTGACTAAAGAAGTCAGTTTAAAAGAATTTAAATGTGTTTTAAATTCTATTTTAACTCTCTATATCTATGGAAAGGATAAGAAGACTTCAGAATCAAGATTGAAGATTGAAGACTCAAGATAAGAAGATTCAAGATTCAAGATTCCGAGTTATCCGATAGTTAGTTAGAAAATTAGGATTAGTCCAGTTTGTTAGGAACCGTAGGAACAGGATTATAAATATTTATCTCCTGATAAGTTTAGAGGTACGACTACGACTCAAAGACGACGACTAAGTGTTGCAGAGCCAAAACCTCACCTCACCGTATGTGTTACGATTCTTGAATCACTATTTGTCAGTTCAACGTGATCAAGATATTCACAGATTGCCAAGTTGTTCTTGTGTTGGAATAATCACATTAGTTGTGATATTGGTAAGTTATCAATCTGTGTAAATCCTGTTGATTTACATTATAAGTTAATTATAGATAGCTAAGTTTGAGAGATTGAGAGATTTATATTAGGTGGTTATGTATCAAGAGTTGCTTACTTGATTGTTATTGTAATCATCTTCTTATTCAAATCATTGTAATAATCTTCTTAATAAAAGCATTCGATTGATTGTGGTTTGATTTACTTTGTGTAACACTTTTATTTGATTTGTTCAATTTCCGCAGAAAGTGTATTCAACCCCCCCTTCTACACACCTGTTGCTTGTTGTTATTCTCACCAAGGGACCAACAACTTGTATCAGAGCAGGCTGAACGATTTCATAAGTTGAAAGTTCAAGATTCTGAGAATGTTTACAATGTCTACAAGCAACAATTCTTCAAACTTTCCACAGATGTCTGCCAAAGGTTGTCCAATATTTGATGGATCTGACTATCCTATGTGGAAGTTCAGAGCCATGCTATTCCTCAAGTCCATTGACATTCGTATGTTCGATGTCATTACAAAAGGAACTATTATGCCCAAGATTCCTGCTACTGTCAGTGATACGTCTCCTAGGAAAACTGAAAAGGAAACAAGAAAGCCTATTGCATCCTGGACTGATGAAGATTGGAAACTCTTCAATCTGGATGACAAGGAAAAAAGTGTTCTGGCAAATGCCCTGACCAACGAAATCTTGCGTACTATGACTGGGTGTCAATCGGCAAAAGATATCTGGGACACACTGAGTGTTACATATGAGGGCACAGATCTAGTCAAGCAGCATAAGAAAAATCAGTTGAATATATCTTATGAAAACTTCTTTTCAAAGAAGAATGAAACCTTATCAGATTTGTTCACAAGGTTTCACTGCTTGATAAATGACTTACTAAGTGTGGGTGTAAAGAAAGATGAAGCTGAACTTGTACTGAAATTTCTGGATGTGTTACCAGAGAGGTTTAACGATGTAACTACAACACTGAGGGCTGGAGGAACACTGCATGTGTACAACCTACAGTCCATTTATGGGTTCTTGCTAAATCATGAACAGATCACTGAACACAAGAGAACTTCTCAACAACAACTCAAGGAGTCTTTGGATAAGAATGAAGTTGCATTGGTTGCACAGAAAAAGAAGAAAAGCTCCAAGACACTGGATGTTGAATCTGAGACTGAGTCAGAATCTCAAGCTGATCACTTAGACTCAGACTCAAGTGATACTGATGATGTTCAGAATATCACTGAGCAAATGGCAATGTTATCCAGACGTTTGAGAAGAGCTCAAAGGGGAAGAGGAATATCTGACAGGGGCAAAGGGAAGAGTTCCTTTGATCTCAAGAATGCTGTGTGCTTCGAATGTCAGAAGAAGGGACATATTGCTGCTGAGTGCAGATCAAAGAAGGTGGAATCAATATCAGTTGTTGATAAGAATGCTTACAAAGCTGATAAATACAAGAAGAAATATACTCAGCTCAAGAAAGGAAATCCAGAAGACAAACCCAGTGCAAAAGGATTATATGCTGAAACCTGGGATACTGAATCATCTACCTCAGATGATGATGTATGTCTGATGGCTCAAGAAGATGAAGATTTGGAAATAGATGAGGTTGATTATGGTCTGTCCGAGTCAACTTTCAAAGCTGACATGAAGGAAGCTGAGGAAAATAGCAAGCTTAGTGATTGGGATCCTGCTTCCATGTATAAGGTCAGTAATTTCAACTCTTACACTGATGAGGAAAAGGGTCTTGCGTTTGATTATCTGCTGAATGATTTCAAGACCATCCTTAAGTCTCAAAATGACCTCAAAGATGAGATAACTAAACTCAAGAATTAGATTAAGGAAAATAAATCTCTCATTGATGTTGGTAAGAAAGCACAATATGATCTTGAATGTCAAATACACATTAATAAACTTCTAAGTGAAGAACTTCAGGAAGCTAAAGACAAAGCTGACCAACTTCAAAAAGTCACTGAGTCTTGGTGTAAGTCATCAAAGCTTGCTGAAAAGTGCATAAACCAACAAATTCCTTAACAGGTAAAGGCTGTACTTGGAGGTGACTATCAAACAGCAGCTTATGTAGCTGATGATGAGATAGCAAGTACAGACTCTGAGGAGGATAGATTACTGATTGAGTCTCAGAAGTCAGCCTCAGAGAAGAAACATGGTCAAAACCTTAAATACAATATGTTTGTAAAGGCTAAAGATCATGGAGAAGAGTGCTTAACATCCAAACAGCATGGTAAGTCTGTGCTGGACAGATTAAGCACTCAGCCTATTCAAAGAACTTCAGTCACAGAAAGGCTTAATCCAAATCCTTTCAAAAGACAATATTCTCTATCTGGCTCGGAGAGAAGTTATAAGAATAGGAAGACCACTGTCAGTCAGAGGTCAAAGTACAACAGTGGTAAGTCCAAAGTTGTAGATCTTGGTAAGTCCAAGAAGATCAACAGTGGTAAGTCCAAGCCTGTTGAAACTGGTGAGTCCAGTAGTCATGACAAAGGTAAGTCCAAGGTCATGGAAAAGAAGATTGTTAGTCAAACTTCTAATCAAAAGGATAACAAACAAAGACCTGACAAAGGTAAGTCCAAAGTCAGTGATCATCATATGAATCAACTTGCAAAGAAAGTTGAAAAGTTATCCACCACATATAATCCTAAGTCTGAGAGCAAGTTCTCACAAGGATTATTAGACACTCTACCTCCTGTAATCATTGGAAGAAGGAGATGCTACAAGTGCAGAAGTAGAGGTCATGAGGCTAAGGATTATGATGCAGAAATCTCAAGGCATGAACAAGAGCAAGCTGATAAGCCTACACAGGACTCAGCTCCTGCTCAAGCTGAACAGTCAGTTCAACCAGATGGAGATGCTAAGTGCTCCTCATCTGAACCCACCAAGAAGTGGGTTCCCAAACAAAACTAATGTGTTTAGTTTTCATATCATGTGCAGGTTTCAAGTAAATGGTACTTGGATAGTGGATGCTCAAGGCACATGACTAGGTGGAAAGGACTTCTTAGTGATTTCCAAGAAGATGAAGGTTCTAAAGTAACTTTTGGAGACAACTCCCATGTAAGGACTAAAGGCTATGGGAAGATGCAAGCTGGCAAGGTCACTTTCCAGAAAGTTGCATATGTCAAAGGTCTCAAACATAACCTGATTAGTATCAGTCAATTGTGTGATGAAGACAATATAGTTACTTTTAGGAAGAAAGCAGGAACAATATATAATGCTAAGGGAAAACCTGTATTAATAGCTAAAAGAGAAAGAGATGTGTATCTACTTGACCTTAATTTTGCAAATCCCTAAAATGAAACCTGCTTGTATTCCCATTCTGTTCCTAAGCTGAGTTGGTTATGGCATAAACGTTTATCTAATCTAAACTTTAAAAATATAAATATGTTGTCCAATAAAGAGTTAGTCTCTGGATTACCAAAGATCACATTTATCAAAGACAAATTGTGTTCAGCTTGTGAACAAGGGAAACACCATAAAGGGTCATTTAAATCAAAACAAAATTTTTCAATAACAGAACCATTGCATATGTTGCATATGGATCTGTTTGGACCCATAAGTACTCCAAGCCTAAGTGGCAAGAAGTACACACTGGTGATAGTAGATGAGTTCTCAAGATTCACGTGGGTAATATTCCTTAAAGGCAAAAGTGAGGTTGCTCTGGAGATAATCAGTTTTATCAAACAGGAAGAGTTGCAGAAAGGTTTGTTTGTAAAGCAACTCAGAAGTGATCATGGGACTAAGTTCAGAAACTCAACCCTTGAAAACTTCTGTGAACAAAAAGGGATATTACAAAATTTCTCATCAGTCAGAACTCCACAACAAAATAGAGTTGCTAAAAGGAGAAATAGAACCCTAATTGAGGCTACTAGAACAATGCTATGTGAGGCAGGATTGAAACTCTATTTCTGGGATGAAGCTGTTAGTACAGCCTGTTATACCCAGAATAGGTCAATCATTGTCAAAAGACATGGAAAGACATCATATGAGATGTATAAGTCTAGAAAGCCCAATATAGGTTATTTTCACCTCTTTGGTTCAAAATGCTATGTGCTGAATCAAAGAGATCAGCTCCATAAGTTGGAACCTAAACCTGATCTTGGAATATTCGTTGGTTATTCCTCAATCTCCAAGTCTTATAAAATATATAATACAAGGAGAAAGGCCATAGAAGAGTCAATTCATGTCTCCTTTGATGAAGACTGTGTTGATCAAGCTGATAAAAGTCAAGCTGACTTGGTCAGTCTGAGTGAGCTTGAAAGGCCTAAGGAAACCAACTTATCAAATCCTATGTATGTCATAGGAGATGATAGTGATGATGATGTGTGTTCATCAAAGAAATCATCACATGCTCAAATGGATTCTCAAGCTGAGAAAGATGATGAGTTCGTCAATCCGTTTGGACCTGACATTCCTCAGACTGAAGATCTTGGTGATCAACAGTTTGTTGACAATGCTGCTGTTGAGACTGAGGATGTGTGTCCACCTCAGAGTTCTCAACATCACTCAGATTCAGAACCAGACTCTCCAACTACAACATTTAAATTCCTTAAATATCATCCTCAAGATCAAATTATTGGAAATGTCCAAGAAAAGGTCATGACCAGATCTAAGGCTATAGCTAACTATGCTGCTCACTTTGGTTTCCAATCTCAAATGGAACCAAAGAAGACTGAAGAAGCCTTAGAAGATGAGGATTGGATTGAAGCTATGCAAGAGGAATTAACTGAGTTTGAGAGAAACAAAGTCTGGAAACTTGTCCCCGTCCCCAAAGATCATTCAATTATAGGCACTAAGTAGGTCTATAGAAATAAAATGGACAAGGATGGAGTGATAGTTAGGAACAAAGCCAGGCTGGTAGCACAAGGGTATAAACAAGAAGAGGGAATTGATTATGATGAGACCTTTGCCCCTGTTGCTAGAATTGAGGCCATAAGGTTGTTCCTGGCTTATGCAGCATATAAAGACTTCAAAGTCTATCAGATGGATGTGAAGAGTGCCTTCCTTAATGGAAAACTTCAGGAGGAAGTCTATGTGAAACAGCCTCCTGGCTTTGTAAGTTCAAAGTTTCCACATCATGTCTATAAGTTTGACAAGGCTTTGTATGGTCTTAAACAAGCTCCAAGAGCTTGGTATGATACTCTGTCCACTTATCTACTATCAATGGATTTCACCAGAGGTAGTATAGATAAGACACTCTTTATTAAAGAGAGTAAAGGACATGTGATTCTTGTAAAAATATATGTGGATGACATTATCTTTGGTTCTACCAATGAATCTCCATGTGAGTGGTTTTCAAAAATAATGTCACAAAAGTACAAGATGAGTATGATGGGTGAGATGACATACTTCCTAGGCTTACAAATTCAACAAAAGCCTGATGGAATATTCATCAATCAAAGCAAGTATGTTCTTGATTTGATAAAGAAATATGGTTTTGATTCAAGTTCAACCATGAAAACACCCATGTCACCAGCTGTCAAGCTGAGTAAAGACTCAGATGGTAAGTCTGTGTGTCATTCTACCTATAGAGGAATGATAGGTTCATTGCTCTATTTGACAGCTAGTAGACCTAATATCATGTTTGCTACATGTGTCTGTGCAAGATATCAGGCAGATCCTAAAGAATCACATCTTCAAGCTGTGAAAAGTATCTTTAGGTACCTTAGAGGTACACCAAATCTAGGTCTTTGGTATCCAAAGGACTCTGGATTTGAGTTAGTTGGTTTTTCAGATGCTGACTATGCTGGGTGCAAGTTAGACAGAAAATCAACTACTGGAGGATGTCAAATGCTTGGAGGGAAGTTAGTCAGCTGGACTAGTAAGAAACAGAACTCAGTGGCTACTTCAACTGCTGAAGCTGAGTATGTAGCAGCAAGAAGCTGTTGTGCTCAAATCCTATGGATGCAGCATCAGCTTCAAGACTTTGGCATGAGTTTCAAGAAAACTCCTATCTTCTGTGATAACCAAAGTGCTATAGCCATCACTTACAATCCAGTCTTCCACTCAAGAACCAAGCACATTGAAATTCGACATCACTTCATTAGGGACATCATGGAAAAAGGTAAATTTGACATTAAATTTATTTCCACTGATGACCAGTTAGCAGATATTTTCACTAAACCCCTTGATGAAAAGAGGTTTATGTATCTGCTAAGTAAATTGGGTATGCTCAACCCCTAGCTAAGTGTCTAGAATCTGAGTTTTTCAGTTTGACAAAGACTAAGCGTCTTAAGCTGAGTGCACAGTTTATAAATGAGTTTTCATAAACTGTATAACAAGTCAAGCTGAAAGATGAGTTCACACGTTTGGTGAGTTCCAAACATATTCTAATTACTTAGTGTAGTTATGATACAGGTTGAGTCAGTCTCAAACATTGCTGACTAAGTGTCATTGAGTCTGAGCTAGGTGCTTCACTCAAGCTGAGTGATATGTTCACACATTTGGTAAGTTCCAAACAAGTTTTAAACTACTCAGTGTAGTTAGAAACAAGTTTGAGTCGGTCTCAAACAACAATTGACTCGGTGTCATTAAGTCTGAGCTATGTGCTCTACTCAAGCTGAGTATCAATCTCAAGCTGAGTACTCAACTCAAGCTGAGTGCTTGAATCAAGCTGAGTGCTTGACTTAAACTGAGTAATAAGTTTACTCAGCTTGGTGTGTCCAAACTATGATTTAATTACTGAGTGTCATTACTTCATATGCAAGTGCGTATTTGAGTAAGTCTCAAAATCGCGTATTATACTAATTCAGTATTGGTGTAATACAACAGTGTTTATAATCTTATTATGTAATAATATTATTTTACACTTGTATCCGTTGGAAGATGATGTGTTTCTACCCTCTCACTGTTACATCAAGCCGTAAATTTTTCCGGCGTAACGGAAAAAAAGAGGAATCCAACGGTAACTTTTCTCTCTCCTCAGAAAGGTATATATACCGATCATAACCGGTTTAGAGAAGTTTATGCTTACAAAACAAACTTCTCACATTCTGAAATACCTTTCGCAAATAACCAATTGCTCAGTGCGATTACTCGTTTCATCGTTCTCAAAACCCTATATCGCTCAGTGCGACTTCATTTGCTCAGTGCGAATACAGAAAAGTTACTCAGTATAATATTCAAATTTCAACGATGGAAGGAATTGTTCTGATTCTAAGTGACAGAATGGTAAGAGGTACTGCGTTCAAGAACAACGGATTGCCGCTGCTCAAAATCAACAATCAGCGTGCTTGTCTTGCAATCCCTCAACGCAAACTTAACAGAGGATACGAACCATGGGTCGATTACATTCGAAAATGCCCATTGGTCTTCGCTTTTACTGGAGCACCTCTACAAATGGTTCCTCAGCATCTGCTCGAGTTTTGGTACACGTGTGTCTACGACCAAACCTCTGCATCAATCCGAGGCACAGTACTGAATGGGGAGAGGACCATCACTCTCACCGTCGATAGGCTACGGGAAGTTCTTCAACTCCCTCAATCTGATGTGTTCGAGCCTGCGGTGACGAGACAGGTGCCTAGATCTGTCCTACCTAGAATGGGACACCCACAAACAGAGGGTGTCATCAAGAAGGCCACCTTTCCAACCAGTTGGGGCTTCATGGTTTCAACAGTGATTCGTTCGCTAGGGACTAAGGTTGGAGGACTGGACCAGGTAAATGAGTTTGAAATGCAGCTGCTGTATAATATTTACTTCAACAGAAATCTGGACTATGCTCTTCTTTTCTTCAATGAACTCAAGGTCCAAGTGATGAAGACCACAAGGGATCTTCATGTACCGTTTATAAGGTACCTGTCCTTGGCAATTGAAGCCGAGCTGGGGACATCACTCTATGAAGCTGATCAGGATGTGTTCATGTTTCCTACACTCAGCCCCAAGATGTTCAACAATGACAACTTCCCGGAGCAAGAGGGTCTGAGTGAGCCCATCTACTGATAGCTGAGGCAGCTTCATCTGAAAGTGCAGAAGAGGGATCGAATCAAGGGGGAGCTTCCCAAGCTGACACCAAGGTTCAAGCTGAGTACTCTGCTCAAGCTGAACCAACTACCATTGAAGCTGCTTCTGGTAAGACCTCTCCACTTTCTTTTTCTTCACACTATTCTCTATCCATTTTTGGAGATAAGGCTGTGGTAAGCCCAACCCAGTCTAACCCATCTCCTCCACCTTCATTCCATGTACAATCCCACTCTGAAGCCACCCCTAGTATGCCCATTGCTGCTAGGGAGAATATCCACACCTATACACGTAAAACTGCCATAGGTGGTGCCACTCCTAAAGGCATCACTGGAGCTGAGATCACATTGATCCCTCCACCGGCAGGAGTTGAGGGGGAGACACCTACTCTTAAGGTGTCAACCTCGAGGCTCATTTTAACCCAACAACCTATACCGGGTGTGGTGTCTACTCAGCTCACTCTCTCCAGTGCCATGGGAGAGCCCACTTCTGTGCCTAAGCAGACACACTTAGGTGACATTGAATATATGACCAATCCCCAGGGTCAATCACCCCGTTCCAAACCAATTAGCCAACCACCAACCCATACAGTTTACGTTTCGAGCCCAATTACTTCTCTTCACTTCTCACACCCTATTGCACGACCTGTCAATGTTTCATCTTCAAACCAAGGTGATTCACAGGGTCCAAACTCTGGTGCAAATGAGTTTGAAGGTAGACAACAACCTTTGGATGATGCACCCAAATTCCAACTCTCAAGCTGACTTGGACGACTTAATAAACTTTTTCAAAAGTCCGTTTGACAAGCTGCACCTCCAGAGAAAACAAGACAAGAAGAACATGCTAATGATCTTGGATTCTATAGCGGAAGATATACATCAGTTAAAATCTGCAGTGGCTGCCCTACGACAACAAAGGACTTCAACCCCTGTTGATGATGACAAAAAGGGGGAGAAGGTTCCAGAAGCTGAAGCTGAGTCTGTTCAAGCTGAAGCTTTACTACTATTGGCAAAGGGAGCAGATCAAGTTGAGGGGGAGAAAGAAATGGAAATAGATGTTGGGCTGACTGAAAAGGCTAAAGGAAAGAGACATGTAGTAGTCAGCTTGGATGAATCAGAATCCCTCCTGCAGAAAAGAAGAAGAGTGATTCTTAGTGAATCATCAGCCTCATATGAAGACTCTGCTGACAAAATGACTCTACAAGAAAGAGCTTCACTGATGGCAGCAAGGAGAATGGAAAGAGAGGATGCTGACCAGCTTGGGATCTCGGTTGAAGAGTTAAGAAGAATACAAATAGATGCTCAAGCTGTGTTAGCTGATGAGAAAGCGCTACGAGAGCAGAACTGGGCTGCGCAAATCAGAAAGTAGAATGAGGAATTAGCAAAACTCAGACTGTCTATCGTGCCCAAGGAAGAAGAAGAGGAACTTCCTAACCAAGATCAAACTGAGTAAGAAGATATAACTCAATGTTATGAAAAACTGTACTTCTCTTCTCAGATTGATTCACTCAAGTTGAATTCAGTTCAAGGGATCATCATCATGGAGTTCGTCTTAAAGAATGGTGAAACACCTTCTCTGGAGCTGAATCAACTTCATAAGCTGGGTTATGAAGAGTGGAAGCAAGTAGCTATTCTTATCAAGCAGATGGAAAAGTCCTCTGCAAGGAATCAAGTCAAAGATGAAATTCTAAGAATACTTGCTAAAGCTGATGCGATGAAAATCATACCCAGATAAGAGATAGCTACCCTACTGACTTTCTTTCACAAAACAGGAAAGGATAAACTGAAAAAGCCAGTTGGTTTAGCAAAAGCAAACAAGTACAGTCTTGCTCTTGCTGAAGGTATGGAGTTTCAAGAGAATACATATGTTGAAAAGCCTCAGAAAAGGTTCATGTACTTGGACAGAAATGGTGAAAAATTCTTCCAGGCTGATGCATCAATTTATACATGTGGGGTATCTCAAGTATTTTCTCTGAGACAAATTGTTGAAAAGACTGAACAAAATGCAAGGTTCAGATACAGACTAAACAGAGCAATACGATCACAAAAGGATCGGCTTCAACACATTCCCAATCTGCAAGAAATCCTTGAAGAAATTAACAAGGAGATAAAGGAATTTGAAGAGTTGCATCCTCAATAGATTATTTCTATTGTAGATTAGATTAGTTCTAATTTTGTAATATTAGATTAGTTCTAATATTTTTGTAAGCACTATGTGTGCCTGATTAGTTCAATTAATACAAGTATAAAATTTGATATGTTCAACCGTGTTGTGATGTGTTCATATTTATAAGTCTCATAAGTTCAGCTTAAATGAATAACTGATTAGTTCTTATTCATTAATGTAATTAGTTGGTGTGTTCAACTAAAAGTTGGTTTGTTCCACTTATAATTGATAAGTTCAATTAAAATTGATATGCTCAAATTAATACTTGATTAGTTCAAATATAAATTCTTAATGAGTTTGAGATTTAAAACATAATTCTGTTAAACAAACTTAAGAACTGTTTGATGGTTTTGTCATCATCAAATAGAGGGAGTTTGTTGTGAAAATGATCTCATCAGTTAAGATTTGATGAGACAAAGTTAAGTTTGCAAGATGTGTTCTACATATAACTTAAACAAAATTATGAAGCTTAGTCAGACTGAACACTTATAGTGATTCAGACTGAGTATAAGCTGAGCATATGATCGATCAACTTAGACTATATCTTAGTAAGATTATCAATATGTTTGATAAGCTGTGAGCGTAAACTAAGATATACATATTGAGTTTCAGCTTGATGAGTTTCAAGCTGAGCGACTCAGCGTGAAGACAGAGTCAGCTCAATAGAGTTACTAAATATGTTTTAGTAAATTCTTTAGACTTCTAAGGATGAGTTAATAATTATACATGTTAGTCCATGTTTGAATTCGGGTTTGTTTTTGAAGAACTCAGCTTGATGAGTTTCAAGCTGAGTAACTCAGCCTGACTAAAGAAGTCAGTTTAAAAGAATTTAAATGTGTTTTCAATTCTGTTTTAACTCTCTATATCTACGGAAAGGATAAGAAGACTTCAGAATCAAGATTGAAGATTGAAGACTCAAGATAAGAAGATTCAAGATTCAAGATTCCGAATTATCCGATAGTTAGTTTGCAAATTAGGATTAGTCCAGTTTGTTAGGAACCGTAGCAACAGGATTATAAATACTTATCTCCTGATAAGTTTAGAGGTACGACTACGACTCAAAGACGACAACTAAGTGTTGCAGAGCCAAAACCTCACCTCACCGTATGTGTTACGATCTTGAATCACTGTTTGTCACTTCAACGTGATCAAGATATTCACAGATTTCCAAGTTGTTCGTGTGTTCGAGTAATCACATTAGTTGTGATATTGGTAAGTTATCAATCTGTGTAAATCCTGTTTAGAGAGTCGTCAGTATCTATAATCATAAGTTGATTATAGATAGCTAAGTTTGAGAGATTGAGAGATTTATATTAGGTGGTTATGTATCAAGAGTTGCTTACTTGATAGTTATTGTAATCATATTCTTATTCAAAGCATTGTAATCATCTTCTTAATAAAAGCATTCGATTGATTGTGGTTTGATTTACTTTGTGTAACACTTTTATTTGATTTGTTAAATTTCTTCAGAAAGTGTATTCAACTCCCCCTTCTACACACCTATTGCTTGTTGTTATTCTCACCAAGGGACCAACACATTCTCTACTGGCTTCATGTAATGCAATGACTTCACCATGATTTGACGATGTTGTAACAAGTGTTTGCTTTTGAGTACGCCATGAAATAGTTGTGCCTCCATGCATGAAAACATATCCCGTTTGAGACCTAGCTTTATGAGGATCACAGAGATAACCTACATCTGTATAACCAACTAACCCTTGTTTTGAATTAGAATAAAATAGACCTAAATCAACTGTTCCCCGAAGGTATAGAAAAATATGTTTGATCCCGTTCCAATGTTGTTTTGTAGGAGCTGAACTAAATCTTGCTAACAAATTAACTGCAAAAGAAATGTCAGGTCTAGTACAGTTAGTAAGATACATTAGAGCTCCAACTGCACTAAGATATGACACTTATTGACCAAGAATTTCTTCATTTTCTTCACGAGGTCGAAATGGATCATTGTCGACATTTGTCAGGATCGGATATTACCAAATATCAATAACAAGAATTACCTTTAAGAATTAAATCAGAGTTATTTAAAGATAATCTTCAGTTTGATCACAATCAACTAAGAAGTTGCGGAATCACACTTAATTGATGTTTAAGGTTTTATCCCAAGAACATTTCAATAATCAACACAAGAAAATACTTTCGAATATCAAGATGTTTATTAATAATCAATGATGATTACAATATTCACCAACACCTCTAATCTAACTCTTTTGTTAGACGAAGAACACAGTTTGTTCTTAGGTTTCTATGAAACTTAGAGGCTAACACACTTTCTGAAAACAAGTTAACAATAAACTATGAATGCGTAAAATTGCTATGATTAAGAGATACTAAAACGATATTCTATTCCAAGTATTTATAGACTCTTGATCCTCCTTGAATAGTTGACAGTTAGGTAATCTTCTATCTTCCGAGATAATCCTGATAATCTTCAACTTTGATAAAGATATACTTCAGATCCACAAAGATAGCATTTTCCATAAATAGCTCAACAGCAACTGTTTGTTGAATAAACAGTTCTGAATTTCTTCTAACAGTCTTTACTTCAAGGTCTTCAAACAGTTGTGTATAATTTAACTAACATTTTTGAACTTTTGTATTAACAGTTGTAAAACTTGCAACAACTGTTAGTTACAACTGTTTTCACAAATCAATCTAACAGTTTTACCTTTGCATATCCGACAGTTTCAATAACTGAGCAAATTTCCCAACAATCTCCCCCTAACTTAAAGTATTGAACAATACATTTAAGTTGTTTGATTTATAGGGTTCAACCACAGAAAAATCAACTTAGCAAAAGAAAATATTTACACTAAGTATGCAAAGTTAAACTGTTACAATCAAAACATAAAAAGAAAATTACTTTTTACTTGACTGAATGAGCTCCAACCTTTCCTTCACCCTCTTCATCAGATCCTCCTTCATGTTAGCAGGGCCATAGAACTTTGCTTTCAACATATACAGAAGCTTTGTTTTACCATGCTCAACAAATTCAAAATCAAACCACTGAGTTTGTCCCTTTCCCATCACCATATGATAAACTCTTGACTTATCATATACTTTCATAGAGCTTATTGGGAAGGCTTCATCACTTATCAAAATAGGCATTATCTCCAGTGGATTGCATATACTTTTTAGGTGCCTCATCAAAGCTCTGATTTCAATTTCTGCAGCTCCCCCATAGTGACTTATTCCATATGCATACATCTCTTGAATATCCCTTCTAGTCACACTTTCCATCAAATGTAAGAAACTAGAGTAGCTTTCAATCGGTTCTAGTTCTCTGACAATTGTAACCCCTTTCTTTCCAGTCTCTATTCTCAACAATTCAAATCTCCACTCAGTAATGTGGGATTTTTGGCCAAGCTGCTCTGCTTCTAAGTTATCAATTGTTTCTTTAACCTCTACCCTGAGTCTATCATGAAGAATAGTTTTTACCACGTCTGCTTTTGCTGTTTGAGGCTGAACTGTTTGTTTTTCCTTCTCAATTGTTGGCTTGGGAGGTGGAACTGTTTTCTTCTTTTCAACTTTCTTTCTTTTCACTCCCTTACCAGCTTTCTTAGCCCTTTCTTCTTCATCTATCTCCTTTGTAAATTCAGCAGCTAGCTTTTGAGCTAATTCAAGATCTTTCTTTTCTTGTTGTTCAAGCTCAGCATCCAACCTCTGTGCTAATTCATGATCACGCTCCTCTTGCTGTTCTTTGGTAAGTTTTAACTTTGGAATTTCAACAACAATCTCCTTTCCCTTACCTTGCACAGAAGGCATCTTCTCATCTTTCTTTGATTCAGTAATAGCAATTCCTTTGAATCCTGAATTTGGTGCAATTGGTTCCAGCTTTTTAGATTTACCATCCAGCCATCCATCTTCTATTTTTTGTTTCATTTTGTGTGCACTTATGTTTAGAGTTTGAGCACCCAATGCAATCAAATGATCTTGCTTTACTTTTGACCATGTTGTGAATACTTCAGTTGTTGGGTAATCCCCAGACATAATCATCTTATTGATCAGAACTCTGTCAACTGCTGACAGCTTTTCTACAACTGTTTCTGAACTTGGTGCAGCTATTTGTTGTTGATCCGATGCAACTGTTTTCTTTGAATCTACAACTGTTTGGGCACTTGGTGCAACTGTTACTTGTTTAGTCTGCACAACTGTTTGTAGAATATCAGCAGCTGTTGGTTGAGTTTGCAAAACTGTTTGTTGAATCTCAGCAACTGGCTTCAAAATGGTTTCAATTGTTGATGTTTTCTCCCCCTTTTTGATTGGAACTGTTTGTGGAGGGGGTCTAGCAGTGAACTGTTTCATTACTTGATCATGAGCTTGAAGCACATCAGTAGCCTTCTTCAAAGTGTCTGACAAAAATCTGATTTGTTTGTCCTGCTTGATGATGAGCTCATTGTGCTTAGTCAGAAGCTTGTCTTGTAAAGAATTTCTCTTCTTCAAATACATGTATGCCCCAAAGAATGGTACAAAATTTGAATCCGTCAATGCCTTTTGTTTCATACTAGCCTTAATGTCAGGGAGTGTTGTCCCTGTAAACATATCACTGGCAGAAATAACTGGTGTGTCACTCCTAGAAGATTCCACACCAGTACCCCTCTGTTCTTGGTACTGGGGATTTCCAGAAGATGTTAGGATAGCTTCTGTTGCCGTGGCTGAGGTCTTAATGATATTGACACTGTCCTGCTCACCCCTTGCGGATGAAACAGTAGTGTCAGCCTCAAACACCACATGATCACTCTCCTGTGGAGTGATCACCTCCTTAGTGTGCCTGGGAGACAGCACAATGGGTTCCCTTTGTATATTCTGCACAGGAGAATGCTCCTGTGCAGGGCATACAGTTTGGGTGATAGGTACTGTAGTGGAAGGAGCACCAGCAGTCCTTTTTCTTTTTCTGAAAGTTATAAAAGTGGGGGCTTTTGTTGTAGCTTGAGACAAGGTAGCAGAGTGAGTCGTTTGAGTATCGTGAGCTGGGGGTTCCAAAGTTGTGGGTGTAGCAATGATGTGGGCCTCTTGCTCAACTCTGGCAGCTCTGTTTCTTGACAGAAACTCCACCATTGCAGAGACTGGTGGAGTTATGGCACCAGAAAAATTCTTGCCATTTATCAACAATTTTCTCAATGTGGAGGCCACATGAGCAGAGGGAATCAGTACCCTCTTGTGCATTTTGAGATTTGGCAATAAAGAATTTAGAAAAACTTGCACAAATCGGGGATACATAAAAAAGAGACCATATTTGGTCCTAAGATGTTTTACCATTCCATCAAATAGCATTTTAGAGTAGTTAAAAGAACAGTTGTTGGCCAAAGAAATTAAGGCCAAAGCAATGTTGCTCCCGAATTCATTCCATCCAGTTCTTTTGGGGCTGATACACTGCTGGATAGTATGAATCACATACTTCCAGTGTGAACAAAATTTCCCTTTATAGAAGGTACCCTTTCCCCTAGGGCCCTCATATCCCAGTTTAACTAACTCACCATGCAGATATTCCAGGGAAACAGAGTCAGAATACTCACCTTCGAGATCATTAAGTTGAAGGTGTTGACGTATGATATCCTCAGAAATGGAAAAACAACATTATCAACATTGGAGTCAATCCACTGCACTCCATCTTCTTCTCTGATTGTAGCATTTTTCCAGAATTGATCAATATGTGAAGTGTAAATAGTTGGATTGATGGTGAGAGCAGTGCGGAGATTTGACATCAACAGATAGTCAATCATATCATGGAAGACATTTAGATCAGCAGGTTTCGAGAGAAATGCAAGCATGTTGTGTTCCTTAACAAATGGAAGGGGAGCCATGGCGATTTGCAAGTGAAATTCTAGGGTTTTAGCGTTTGCAAGAAGTTCAGTAAGCGTAAAGAAAACTTTGAGGAGGGAGTGACTTATATATGTTACGCATGTTCAATGCAATTCAAATTCCCTCAAATTTCCTGCAAAGACTAAAATACCCTTAAAGAAACTAATAGTTGAAAGAAACAAAAGAACTAACAGTTGAGAACAGTTTTCTTAATATACTACAACTGTTATTGAAAAGAAATACTCCCCCTTGAATGAACATTCTGTTTGCCTAACAGTTGTGGATTCCATGTACTAACAGTTGAAAACTGTTAGTTGCATTATGTACAGCTGTTCCCTGAACACTTACACAAACAGTTGTTAGACTTAATACTAACAATTTCAAACTGTTAGTGAGAGAAAACATAGAAACACAGATAAACAAGCAAACAACTGTTATTCTAAGTTAATCATTCCAATATTGGAGATCAGAAAGTTGAGCCTGCTCACATCAAATGCCTTGGTGAACAGATCAGCTAACTGATCATCAGTATGGACTTTCATAACATGAATTAACCTTTTATCATTGCAATCTCTGATAAAATGAAACTTGATCTCTATGTGCTTTGTTTTAGAATGCTTCACATGATTGTTAACAATACTAATCGCACTTGTGTTATCCACATAGATAGGTGTATTCAAGAAAGTCATACCATAATCCAGAAGCTGATTATGGATCCACAAAACCTGTGAACAGCAACTTGAGGCAGCAACATATTCGGCCTCAGCTGTTGAAGTGGAAACTGTTGTTTGTTTCTTGCACTGCCAAGATACCAACCTGGAGCCAAGGAATTGACATCCTCCTGAAGTTGATTTCCTGTCCACATTAGCTCCTCCATAGTCACTGTCAGAGTATGCCACCAATTCAAAAGGTGAATCTTTAGGATACCAAAGACCCAGTTTTTGTTGGCCTTTGAGGTATCTAAAAATTCTCTTTACAGCAAATAGGTGTGACATCTTTGGACTGCATTGAAACCTGGCACAAACACACACAGCAAACATGATATATGGTCTAGAAGCAGTTAAGTACATTAAAGAACCTATCATAGACCTATACAAGTGTATGTCTATATCCTCCCCCTCAGGATCTTCTCCCAACTGTTTGTGTGTTTCCATTGGAGTACTGGCCAGCTTCACATCTTGATAGCCAAACTTGTCCAAAATGTCCTTGACATACTTTGACTGACTGAGAAATATACCTGATGACTTCTGCTTCACCTGTAAACCCAAGAAAAATGTAAGTTCTCCCATGGAACTCATCTGAAATCTCTTTTGCATTATGCCTTCTAATTGCTTGCACAGACTGTCATCAGTGGATCCAAAGATTATATCATCAACATAGATTTGAACAAGCAAAATATCTGTTTTAACAATCTTTGTAAATATGATGATAATGTCTTATCAATAGTGCCTCTCTTAAAACCATTCTCAAGCAGATATGATGATAATGTCTCATACCAAGCTCTAGGAGCCTGATGTAATCCATACAAAGCCTTATCCAACCTATATACCCTATCAGGATATTTTGAGTCTTCAAAACCAGGTGGTTGACACACATATACCTCCTCATCAATAGTTCCATAGAGAAATGCTGATTTGACATCCATTTGATATACCTTGAACCCTTTAAAGCTTGCAAAGGCAAGGAACATTCTAATTGCTTCTATCCTTGCAACAGGTGCAAAGACATCATCATAATCTATTCCTTCCTCCTGTGTATAACCCTGTGCAACTAGTCTAGCCTTATTCTTGATTACAATACCTCTTTCATCCTTTTTATTCCTGAACACCCACTTGGTGCCAATAGCTCTCTTGCCTCTTGGAAGTTCAACTAACTTCCAAACTTGCTGAATCTGGAACTGTAAAAGTTCCTCTTGCATTGCTTCCACCCATGAAGGGTCTTTTAATGCCTCTACAGCTTTCTTTGGTTCTATCTGAGATAGGAAGCAGGCATTCACATCAAACTGTTCAAGATCCACACCACTATTGTCACTTTGCATCATACCTCTAGTTCTAACAGGAGTGGTAGGATCACCTATAATCTGCTCTATGGGATGGTTCTTGTGAATTCTTAATGTAGGGATGTTTTCTGCAGTCAGTACATTCCCTAAATTTGACATATCAATTTCAGATTCACTTTCATTCCCAGAAGAATTACATACCTGATCTGTAACTGTTTGATTAACAGATTCATTGTTTTGTTAAAGATCAGGGGATTCCATATCCTTTGAAGGTTCAGCATCATAATTCATTGGACTAACAGCATTGGAAGAGTTATTTTGAAACAAAGGAATCACTACAAAGTCTTCAGTGGCTTTGTTTCCACCAACAGTTGTTGGACTTGTGCTAACAGTTTCAGAACTGTTTGAAATAGTTTGTGGATTTGCACTAACAGCTGTAGGAACACCTGCAACTGTTTCTATAGAATACTCAAAAGAAAGAGATTTAGACAATGCATCAATATCAAATAACCAATCAGGACCATTACCTGCAATATTGATCCTATTCTCATTGAAGGAGACATTCATACTATCTTCTATGATCCTAGTGACATTGTTAAAAACTCTATATGCTTTACTCTGAGTGGAATATCCTACAAAGAATCCTTCTTCTACTTTACTCTCAAATTTGCCTAATTGTGACTTGGTATTAAGGATAGTGTAGGGACATCCAAATGGTTTGAAGAAGTTGATCAAAGGTTTTCTTTTAAGGAACAACTCATAAGGAGTTTTCCCTTTGGACTTGACTACTTGTACTCTATTCTGAACATAGCAGGCCGTGTTCACTGCTTCTGCCCAGAAGGTCATTGGGAGCCTAGAATAAGCTAACATAGATCTAGCAGCCTCTATCAAAGTCCTATTCCTTCTCTCAGCCACTCCATTCTGTTGTGGAGTCCGAGGTGTACTAAACTGTCTTTCAATCCCTTTTTCCTCACAAAAACTGTTTAACTCATAGTTCTTAAACTCAAAACCATTGTCAGATCTAATGACTTTCACTCTCAAATCAGATTGATTTTCTATTCTAAGAATAAGATACTTAACTAACTCAGTAGTTTCATCCTTAGTTCTAAGAAATTGAACCCAAGTAAATCTGGTGAAGTCATCAACTATGACTAAACAGTAGGCTTTCTTCCCTATACTGACCACAGATGTAGGACCAAAAAGATCCATATGCAACAGTTGTAAAGGTGTAGTAATGGAAGAAACTTCTTTGGACTTATAAGAAGTTTTGTGTTGCTTGCCTTTGAGACAAGCCACACAATGATCATCACATGAGAATTCCTTTTGGGGCAAACCTCTTACCAGATTGTTTTTAGCTAACAGATTCATAGTTTTAAAATTCATGTGACACATCCTTCTATGCCATATAGCATACTCATCATGAGATGCCTTTGAGAGTAAACAACTTAATACATTCTGTTTAGAAACCTTTTGAGTGTCCAAACAGTATACATTATCCTTTCTAGGTCTTCTCAAAAGAACATTCTTTTCATCCACTTTAAAATCTTTTGAAAGGATAATGCACTCTGTGTCTGTGAACAGGACTTTGTTTCCATGGTCACAGATTTGAGATACACTTAACATATTGTATTTGAGTTGTTCAACAAAGAAAACATCATTGAAAGTAAGTGTCCCTGCCTCTACAGCTCCCTTACCAGTGATTCTTCCTCCCTTAGCATTTCCTCCAAATGCTACATGTCCTCCGTTAATTCTTCTGAAATCCTTCAAGCAGTGTGGATTTCTAGTCATGTGCCTTGAGCATCCACTATCCACATGCCAAATGTCTCCTTGATCGGCCCTATGAATGCTCTGCACAAATAAAAACTTAATTAGTAGCAGGAAGTACCCAGGCCATGCAGGTATTGGGTACACCATTTAAGTCATAATACTTAAAAAAAAGTTTGATTCTTTTTTATTTCATCCAAGTTAGACTTCTCTATCTTGTGTGAAGAATATTTAGTGAGAACATGTGATGTCCAACTATTGTGATTAACAGTTGAGTCTTTAGAACAAACAGTTTTTGATTTTGGTAAAACAGTTGGGTCAGTTTGTGACTCAATTTGATTATCAGTTAAATTAACAGTTTTGGCACCTTCAGAAACTGTTTGTTTCGGCAGTTTCACCCAAGCAAAACCAACAGTTTTTGGTTTTGGCCTAACAGTTGTGGAACTATTAGCCTGTTTTCTGTATCTTGGCAAACCAACAATTTTTGGTTTTGGCCTAATAGTTGTGGAACTGTTAGCCTGTTTTCTGTAACTTGGCTTCTGGGTGCTATCGATCTGTGGGTTATAATAACAGTTGTGAGCTAAGTGATTTGCTCTCCCACATATATAGCACCTTTTGGTTTTGACTATAGGCAAACCAGTTCTTTGTGTCCACAACTGGTTCCTATTCCTTTGATTTCCTCTCACAGGTGCTGCAGGAGGAAATTTCTGCACACCATGCTGTTTGCATGTGCAGACAGGCACTTCAGTATGCCTTTTCACAGATTTGGGTTGAGACTGTGTTTTTAAAGCTCCCTTCTTTGGCTTTTCAAATTCAACTTCACCAACCTTCTCTTTTCCTTTGGTCTTAACACTAACAGCTGAGATTTTTGGGTTAAAACTGCTTGGGTTATGTTTGGAACTGTTAGTGTAATGTTGGAGACTGTTTGCAACAGTAGTGGAACTGTTTATAGAATAAACAGATTTGAAAGGTTTTGTTTTACTGGTGGAGGGTTCAGAGGTGGCTTTTACAAACACCACAGGTTTTAAAGATGATTTTGGTGCTGTAGGTTCACAACAGATGTGGTTTTCAATAGGAATATCCTCTTCTTTCTTCACTACTTCATCCTCTTCATCATCACTCACTTCCTCCACAACTCCTTCCTCTTCACTCTCTAAGTTTGGATCAGCTGACTTTAAGTCTTCTTTCAATGGTTCATTAACATACCTATCAGCTACATCAGACATGGGAGTTATGTAGTTGTGATTGTATGGAGGTGGGGTTTGTTTGTATCCTAAACCTGTTTTAACCTTATCTCTGGTTTGTGATTGTAACAAGGTTTCAAGCTTAAGATTTGTTGCTTTGAACATACTCAAATCCATATCCACACCTTCTAACTTCTTTGTTAGCTCATCAATCCTACTCTCTTTCTCATTCACCTTTTTCTTAAGATTATCAATTTCTTCCTGAAGCTGCTCCTTCTCCCACTTATGATACATCCTATCATAATCCATTTGCAGTTCATTTACCTGATAATCTTTAATTTTCTTTTCAAAGCTTTCAATGACAGCACTAGATTCATATCTTCTTTCCTCCATTCTGCTCAGAGCAGCACACACCTTTTTGTTGTGCTCCCTGAACCTTTTTACTATAGCTCTACATTCACCAGGACATAGTTTAGAAGATACCTGAGTGTCTTCTGATTCTGGTGAAGTCAGCTTGATGGAGGAGTCGGTCAAGGCCATCAGTGCCTTGTTTTGAGTAGCTTCCTCTGCTTGATCACTCCAATCATACCCAAAGCCATCCTGTGAGACCAATGCTGATGAGGTTTGATTGGGTCTTTGTCCTTGACTCTGAACTTGTCCACCAGATCTGCATTCCCTGGCAAAGTGACCAGGCTGTTGACATTTGAAGCATTTAACTTTGGATTTGTCAAAACCAGCCTGACCATTAGCCCTGAAGTTCATGTTTTGTCTGCCAGTTCTTTTAATGATCTTTTTGCTCTGACAGTTAACATGGCCATTTGCCACTTGAGGTCCATCTCCTCAAGATCATCAGGATGCACTTGTTCAAGATCCTCATTGGTGAAGGTTGAATTAGCATGGCTAGCAAGAAATGATTCAAGCACTGCATCAGGGGTGTTCACATCTAATCCAGCAGCAGAACTGTTACCTGCACAGACATCAACAGAATTAGATAAAGAATGGTTTGAGTCCATACCTGAGGATGAAAGGAGAGCAGCATTGTGACTAGGGATCAAAGTCTTTCTTTTTCCCTCTATTTCTCCCTCAAACACAATCAAACTGTTGTAAAGATCATCTAATTCTATATCTTCCAAAGAATCTTTAGTTCTCCATTGTGCAGCATAAACTGTCCATTCTTCACCCAAGGACCTAAGGAAGTTTCTATTGATCTCATCTTGCTCTAGTCTAACTTTTGCACTCTCAAGTTGACTAACCAGCTTATAGAACCTATCAAAAATTTGAGTTATATTCTCATTCTTTCCACTTGAAAAGTTTTCATAAGCCTGTTTCAGAAGATCCCTTTGGTTCCTTTTGGAACTAGCATTCCCTGCAAATCTCTTTTCTAAGGCAACCCAAAGTTCATGTGCATCTTCAAACTTTTTGAATTGATGCTGATATTCGCTGGGAATAGCAATCTGAAGGATGCTGAGTGCTTTCATCTCAATCATCCTTTCTTTCTTCTCAGCATCTGTTCTTGGTGGTGATTTCTTCTTTGGTTTTCCTGTTTCATCTAAATCAACAGGAGTAATGGGGTCCTTTTCTATGATTTCCCAAACAGCATAGTCCATTAATTGGACATGCTGCTTGATTCTTAGTTTCCACATCTCAAAATCAGTTGGTTTGAGCATGGGAACTCTAATGTTTGACCCAGATCCAGTGTTATCAGAAGATCCAACAGACTCCATTGCAGTAATATGAATGAAAAACACACGACAAGATTTGGACAAACTTTAAATAACAAAACACAGCAGATCTGTGAAAAACCTTCAAATAGTGATCAAAGGAGCCTTAATGAAAAGGCTCTGATACCACTTGTCAGGATAGGATATTACCAAATATCAATAACAAGAATTACCTTTAAGAATTAAATCAGAGTTATTTAAAGATAATCTTTCAGTTTGATCACAATCAACTAAGAAGTTGCGGAATCACACTTAATTGATGTTTAAGGTTTTATCACAAGAACATTTCAATAATCAACACAAGAAAATACTTTCGAATATCAAGATGTTTATTAATAATCAATGATGATTACAATATTCACCAACACCTCTAATCTAACTCTTTTGTTAGACGAAGAACACAGTTTGTTCTTAGGTTTCTATGAAACTTAGAGGCTAACACACTTTCTGAAAAAAAGTTAACAATAAACTATGAATGCGTAAAATTGCTATGATTAAGAGATACTAAAACGATATTTTATTCCAAGTATTTATAGACTCTTGATCCTCCTTGAATAGTTGACAGTTAGGTAATATTCTATCTTCCGAGATAATCCTGATAATCTTCAACTTTGATAAAGATATACTTCAGATCCACAAAGATAGCATTTTCCATAAATAGCTCAACAGCAACTGTTTGTTGAATAAACAGTTCTGAATTTCTTCTAACAGTCTTTACTTCAAGGTCTTCAAACAGTTGTGTATAATTTAACTAACATTTTTGAACTTTTGTATTAACAGTTGTAAAACTTGCAACAACTGTTAGTTACAACTGTTTTCACAAATCAATCTAACAGTTTTACCTTTGCATATCCGACAGTTTCAATAACTGAGCAAATTTCCCAACAACATTGAGTGATCGGACTACCATTGGAGTGTTTAATGGATTTGCTTTGTCCATATTGAAACGTTTCAGGATTTTTTCAGTATAATTTGATTGATGGACAAGTATTCCATTATGCATATGCTCAATTTGTAAACCAAGACAATATTTGGTCTTTCCAAGATCCTTCATTTCAAATTCTTTCTTTAAAATCCACAGTTGTTTCATTTATTTCCTTGTGTGATCCAATAAGGTTCAAATCGTCAACATAGACGGCTATAATCACAAATCCAGATGTTGTTTTTATAATAAAGACACATGGACAAATAATATTATTGGTATAGCCTTTACTTACCAAGTAATCACTCAAACGTTTATACCACATGCATCCAGATTGTTTCAACCATTATAAAGATCTTTGTAATTTGATTGAATACATATCTTTAGGTTTATCATTCAATCCTTCAGGCATTTTAAATCCTTCTGGGATTTTCATATAGATATCACTATCAAGTGATCCATATTGATAAGCCGTAACAACATCTATAAGACGCATCTCTAAGTTTTTAGATACTACGAGACTAATTAATTATCATTTCGTTTTCGTACGAAAACCCATCTATAACCCACAGGTTTCACATTTTCTGGTGTAATGACAACGCGTCCAAAAACATTACGTTTATTTAACAAATTTAAATCAGCTTGCATGGCTTCTTTTCATTTATCCCAGTCATGTCTATTTTGACATTCAATGACAGACTTTGGTTCAGGATCATCATTCATGATTTCACATGCAATAGTATAAGAAAAAATTTCATCAATATTTTCCAGTTCATTTCGGTTCCATAATATATTTGTTTGACCATAATTGATGGAAACTTTATTGTTAACGTCATTCAATTCCTCTTCTAGAGGAGTTCCAATATCTTGTGTTTCTTCAGGAACACTTTCTTTGTCGTCATTTGCATTTTCTGCATTCTTTCTTTTTCGAGGATTCTTATCCTTGAAACCAATTGGTCTTCCACGCTTTAAACGTGTTTTAGACTCTTTAGTGACTTTATCACCATATTTTTCATTTGGTATTTCAATCCGGGCTGGAGCATTAACAGTTGATATATGTGATTTTGTCACTCTTTTCATATCAGTAAATGCATCAGGCAATCGATTTGCAATTTCCTGCAAATGCATTATTTTTTGAACTTTCTTTTCACATTATTGAGTTCGAGGATCAAGGTATAATAATGATGGCTCACACCATGATACATCCTTTTCCTTGTTTTTCTTTTCTTCTACCAATATTGGAAATATTGACTCATTGAAGTGGCAATCTGCAAAACGTGCTATAAAAATATCACCTGTTAAAGGCTCAAGATATCTTATGATGGAACTTATTTCATACCCAACATATATTCGGTGCAATAGGAACATATACTACACAACAAAAAACTCTAAGGTGTGAGATGTTTGGCTCTTGTCCTGAAGCAAGTTGTAAAGGAGAGTATTTATGATATGCACTTGGTCTTATACAAATCAATGATATTGCATGTAAAATAGCATAACCCCAAATAGACACATGGAGTTTTGTTCTCATTATTAATTGTCTAGCTATTAATTGAAGGTGTTTAATCAAAGATTCAGCTAAACCATTTTGTGTATGCACATGGGAAACTGGGTGTTCAACAACAACTCATATAGACATACAATAGTAATTAAATGCTTGAGATGTAAATTCACCTGCATAATCAAGTCTTACTCTTTTTATAGTATGATCAGGAAAATGTGCTCTTAGTTTAATGATCTGTGCAAGAAATTTTGCAAAAGCTACATTACGTGTAGATAATAGACAAACATGAGACCATCTACTTGATACATCTATTAAGACCATAAGTATCTAAATGGTCCACATGGTGGGTGAATTGGTCCACAAATATGTCCGTGGATTCTTTCAAGGAATACGAGTGTTTCCATGTCAATTTTAACGGGTGAAGGTTTTAAAATCAACTTACCAAAGGAGAATGACTCGCATTGAGTCGGTTTACCTGTATGATGAAACTGGTGATTCTTTAATGGATGTCCATACGTGTTTTCAATTATCCTTCTCATCATCGTTGTGCCTGGATGCCCTAACCTGTCATGCCATAAGCTAGACAAACTAGGGTCATGATATTTTTCTTTGACTACCATGTGTGATTCTGCCATATTTATATGTGTGTAGTGTAAGCCACAATGAAGCAATGGTAGTTTTCCAATACATGACTTTTATTGGTAATGTGCAAGATTTTCTCGTCATGTGTTGTTACGCTTTGTGTGTCATATCCATTATCATATATGTCCCTAAAACTTAATAGATTTCTCTTTGATTTAGGTGAAAATAAACCATTGTCTATCAAAACCTTTGTACCATTTGGTAGTATAAAGTTAGCCTTTCCCACGCCTTCTATCAAGTCTGTTGGACCAGATATGGTGTTTATGGCTGTTTTAGTTGGTTTTAGTCCATAAAAATATTTCTTTGATTTAAGAATGGTATGTGTAGAACCACTATCTAGAATACATAGATCTCCAACTATTGATTGCTGTCGCGCTCCAGTAGAATTCATATCAAACTTGAAACACAGAAAAGAAACTTATTATAAATAAGATTTAGAAAATTTATTACATGAAAAAGGGAAATCCTAGTTACTTATTGAAAAGATGAAAAATAAAAAAGATGATAAACATAAACATAATTAAAGCTTCAGACAAAAGTGGCTATCAGTTTTCAAATCACTCTACGTCATTTAAGAAATCGAAAGCGTTTAGCTCAGTATTTTCACAGTTAGGCTAATCAACGAAGTTCACTTCCTTCTCTTTAAGTAAAGCTTGATAAAGTTTACAAAGATGTGAAGGTATACGACAAGATCTTGACCAATGGTCGGAGCTACCACATCTAAAACAGGAATCTTCAGGGTTCTGAGAAGTACTTGCTTCACCACCATGTTTTGTGGTCTTATTTTGTGGTTGGGTATTATTATTACGTGGAGCATAAGAAGTATTATTTCTTTGGTTACGTCCACGTCTACGACAACGACCTCGACCTCGACCATAAGAATAACCTCTACCATAATTATGGTTTCGATTAGAAAAATGATTTGGGCCATAAGAACGCCTTTGATCAAAGCATCCTCTTCCATGACCACGACCACGACCACGTCCTCATCCTCGTGAATTATTTTTAGAACCAACGTTTTCTGTAACATTCACTTCAGGGAGTGCTACTGATCCTGTGGGACGGGACTCATGATTTTTCACTAATAGCATATTATTTTACTCAGCCAACAGAAGATATGCTTGCATGCTAGAATAGTTTGAGAAATTTTATAATCGCAAATTCTCTTGCAATGTAATATTTGATGCATGAAATGTGGAGTAAGTTTTCTCCAACATATCGTCATTTGTTACAGGTTGTCCACAAAATTCTAGTTGTGAACATATCCTGAACAATTCAAAGCTATAATCAGATACTTTCTTAAAATCTTGAAATCTTAATGATCTCCATTCTTCCCTAGCAAAAGGAAGTAGAACTTTCTTCTGATTATCAAATCTTCCCTTAAGGGATTTCCATAGAATATATGGGTCTTCTATGTTTGTAAATCCAAATTTTAGACCAACATCGATGTGTTTACGAATAATAACAATTGCCTTCCATTGATCTTGTGATGAGCAATTGTTGTTTTCTTTTATGGTATCCAAGATACCCAAAGATGCTAGATATGCTTTCATGTCAGTGACCCATGACATATAGTTTTTTTCAGATGCCTCTAAAGCTGGGAATTCAATCTTTGTAATGTTTGACATGATGTAACTATCAAGATTTAACATTCGAAAGATTAGAATATATATATATATATATATATATATATATATATATATATATATATATATATATATATATATATATATATATAAAACTACATTTGTAATGCAACATACAACATTGAAATGATAATGGTTACATGTATTCGTAAGAAAAAATAAAACTCGTCAACCGGTAGATCCATCATGAGGATGATAGATATTATAAGTTGTACAATAATGAAAATTAAAAGCGGATGAATCATTTTCGAGAAATGCTTTGAATGATTTTCGAGAAGAGATAATATGTTTATTGAAAAATGAGATTAGTAATTTTTCATTTTATAGGAGATGATATAGCCGTTTACAACGGCTATGTAACCGTTACAACGGTTATATGACCGTTGTTTGTATATATATAAAATAATTTTGTAAATGATTTATAGAAATAAAAAAATTCTAGATAAATATAAACATTAATATGTAAGAAGAAAACGTTAGTATGCATAAATAATCGTTAGTAAACATAACTAAATGTTAGTTGCATAAACAAAAGTTAGTTAACATAAAAGTAAATGTTAGTTGCATATAAATAAATGTTAGATGCATAAAAATAAATATTAGTAGGATAAATAAAAGTTAGATGGTTAGTAGTCCAAATAGTCATTGTATGTCCATGATAAGAAATCTTTTTATACTTATTTTGTTTATGAAGTATTGCTTAGTTTTTATTTAATATTATAACTTGTCATTTATGAAATATATACCTTGTTTAAGATTTGGTTCTTATAGTTGATTTTCCTTGATTATAAAGTAAAAACTTTCGTGCTGATAACGTGTTATAATTTTAACTTTTTATTAGCTCAAGAATAACAAGAACAACCTTATAACTCTGAGAGAGTTAGAAGCAAGAGAAGTAGGAGGATTTTATAACTTATGAAAGTTCATACAAGAGGTGTAATTTCTTTATTACAAGATGGAGTATTTATATCACAATATTTTACTATTGAGGAGACAAGAAAAGTAAATGTAAAGTTGAAAATGTGTTCATCCACATATAATTAGTGTACATAATATAATTATTTATAGCAATTATTTATAACAAGAAGCATGTACTGGTTGCATATATTGTTAATATTTAAAAATTTTGTGTGTATTCTCTTCAAAAAGATTGCTTCTAAACAATAGTAACTGCTGTTCGAAAAAAAAAACTATAGTAACTAAAATAAAGTTAATAAATTTTAATACAATTTGTCCTAAGATGCTTGAATGATATTTTGGAGATAATGATACATAAAAAGAAATTTTAAATTTATTTAACTGTTTTGCTTAAAGTTTTAATTTGTATAACACTTTAAGTTTTGTAATAAGTATATGAACTAAAACAATCGCTACATTACAATATTGTAGAGCTTCGACTTGTCATATGTTGTCTTTATTGAACTAAATTCTATAGTTTAATCATCTAAATAGAAAAATTATAAGAAAACGTTAAAAAAAATATTTACATAAATATAGATTATAGTTGTTTGACCCAATTGGATTGGGTTTTAACTTATTCAGATTCCTTTATTTTTTAACACTATAACTTTATTAGCAACTTAAATTTAATTATTAATATTTGTTGTTTTAAACGTACTTGTTCCTTGTAAATTTAATTATTAATATTTGTTGTTTTAAACGTACTTGTTCCTTGTATTATATTAACCCAAGATACAAGACTAATTAAATTTAGTGAGTAAGGTGTTTGACAATCGGTTAAATGCGTCTTTATAATTTATAAAAATAATTTGATAAATTTTGTTGATAATTTATTTAAATAATTCTTTTTATAAGAAAACACAAAGTCCAAGGCCAATTTAATTGTTTTTTCAATAATTTGTTGAGCGTTGTTAATAATTAAATTAGTTCATCAAATGACGAAACTTGTTAATAAATTATTTGATCTAGTTATTTTGTAGAAAGATGTCGATCACTACCTTAAGTATAATTAATTTCGTTTATTGAATAGATTTATAGCTTTCTAAGGTTTGATTTTATAATTTAGTTAAATATTTATTTAAAAAGACAAAATACACATTCTTTAAATCTACTATATTATTTTTATTATTATAAGACTTGAACCTACAATAATGGAATCATATAATACATCTTATAGTGCCTAAGCTTTAAGCCCTTCGGTAGGTTAGCTAAATTTTATTAGTACATTTGGTAATTTGGTTTACTAAAACAATATCAACCCTTTCGTAATATGACACAACCTATATACATTTTCTAATCCAATGGACGTGAATAACCGAATTGTGAGACAAATTATGAGAAGAGGGGTCTTTTGGATAGGTTGGAATATGAGTACGGTAAATTTATCAAAATATGGGTTTAAAGGAGATTAATTGCAATCCGGTTTGTTGTATGTATTCAAGTAAAGTTTGTTATGGCAAACATGTTGTATGTATTTCAAAAATAATAATCTTTTGTAAACGATACCTACTTAAGTAATGTTTGTTATAGGTTGATATGAATTGTATTTTTTTAAAAGTAGAAATAAATTTTACACATTATATAAAGAAAATTATTCTTTTTCATGCCGAATCTTTCTACTTCATCCTCAAACCCATATATGTAGTAGCCACTAAATTGTTTCTCCTTATCTACACTCCTGATTTTAAAACTTATCTTAATCGGCTAAATAAAATGATGGGTAGTAAGATTTTGTAGAAGCATATAGAATCGAAAATTATATTTCCTCCAACTAAATCTTCTTATTCCAACATTCTAATCACTACATGATGACATGTGAATTCCACTATTTTTTTCATCTCTTCCATGATCTAGACACTTACCTTATTCTTATGAGCAGGAATATAAGTAAGAATTAAGGGTGTAAACCAGTCGAATCGAGCTCGGGTTCAACAGGGCTCGAGTTCGGCTCGATAGTTTGACGACCTTTCATAGTTGAAGCTCGAGCTTGGCTTGACAATGTACATTATTAGTTCGAGATCGACTTGAAAATTTCGAAATAATATTAAAAAGGGAATTTCAAGACCTAATTATAAAATTTGAAATATTGATTTTTATAATAGTAATTTGTTAAAATAAGTACTTATTTCATTGCATTTTAATTTTTTAACTATTCGTCTAGTGAGTAAACTAGATGAGAAAAGATAAATAGTAAATTACATATTTCATCATTTAATGCCTAAAAAGATAAAGTATAATATTTATTAGGAATAAATCACATTTTTCAAATGTTTTTCTCATCTATATTCCCGATGTAATGTATGATATATTTTCGGAGTCATTAATTTTATATATATGCATTTCCAATGTAACGTAAAAGTTGTTAGACCAACATACTTTATTGAACTTTTCTATAAATGAAGAGAAATGAAATATTCTTCATTTAATGAGTAAAATATAAATTATAATAATTTAGTAGGAATAAATCACATTTTTCAAATATTTTTCTCATCCATCATTCCAGATGTAACATATGATATCTTTTAGGAGTCATTAATTTTTATAATATATGAATTTATATATTATGCATTTCCAATGTAACGTAAAAGTTGTTAAACCAACCTACTTTATTAAACTTTTCTATGAATAAAGATAAATGATATATTTTTCTACTTTTTATTCATACTTAATTCTCCTACTTACTCAATATTTGAAATGTGAAATATGGATCCTAGTCTAATAATTTTTGTTAAAAGGTAATAATTATTAGAAGATATAATCAATACTGAATCGGTTTTATATTTTTCTTTTTCTGTAGATGTCTATTATATCTGTTATTCCGTTTTATTCACCAAGAGAGTCTCTAAGTCTCATCACTAGCAAGTGGAAGCTTTCAGGTCCAAACTCTGTTGTTTGGAAGATGCATCTGAAAAATGTCTTGGATGCACAGGGAAAGCTTCACATCATTGAGACATTGCCTCCAGAACAACCTGAAGTAGATGCCCAGGATAGTGAGTATGACACTTACTATCAGTATCTGGATGACGAGTCTGACGTCATGTCGATTCTTATTCTCACAGCATCATCCGAGTTTACGGATGATCTCCGTGAGATGTCGTCTTATGAGGTTGTTCAAGGATTGGAGCAAAAGTTCAAGTTTAGTGAACGGATATGTCGTATGCTACTGATGAGGGAAATTCTTTCAGCCAAGATGAAAGAAAGTCACCCTATTAGCGATCATCTCATTAACATGAGAAGGCTCTTAGATTGCTATGAGAGTTTTGGATCAAAATCAAAACCACATGAGCTAGTTATGCTCTTGTTCGGTTCCTTGTCGGACTATTACCAAAAAAGAGTAATGTATGTCCTCGATGATTTTGAGATGACTGTCGCAGGGTTGCACGAAATCCTCATGTGCATTAGCGACGAGTTGAACCCAAAGCAGCTAGAGTCACCAGTTGTGGACCCTATGCAGGAGGATGACTGGCTGGAAGAACTTGGAGAAATTTGTTGCCCAGACTGTGGTAGCAAGGATTCATGCGAGCACTCACTCGACATAGATCAGCTGGACATTGGTTCGCCCAATGAGTCAGGTATCTTTATGATAGATTGTCTTATTACTTCTTATGAATCATGGGTATTGGATACCGGATGTGGTCATCACATATGCAATCATTTGCAGGGATTCAAGAGAAGTAAGAAACTGAGACAAGGAGATATGGACATGCGGGTAGGCGAAGGCTCCATGGTTGGTGCTGAAGCTGTAGGGACATATTGTCTTAGTTTTCCCTCGGGCATGGTCTTAGAACTAGAACCTTGTTATTATGTTCCAAGACTAATTAAAAATGTTATCTCATTCAATTTGCTAATAGACTGTGGATTTGCTTATGTTTTTAATGAAAAGGCTATTTCATGTTTTAAAAGTGATGTTTTCTTTTTCAAAGCTACTCCAGAAAACGGTCTATATACGCTAGATTTAGATAACAATGACATCTATCATATAAGTAAAAGATCCAAGAGTAACTTGAATCAAACTTATCTCTGGCATTGTCGTTTAGGACATATAAACGAGAAACGCATAGAGAAACTCCGAGATGACGGAATTCTAGAACCATTTGACTTGGAGTCATATGATGTTTGTGAATCTTGTTTGTCTGGTAAAATGACAAAGCAGCCTTTCAACAGTGAGAATGAAAGGGCCAGCGAGTTATTAGGGATTATACACACGGATGTGTGCGGACCCTTTACTCCGGAGGCTAGAGGAGGATACTGGTATTTCATAACCTTTATTGACGACTTCAGTAGGTTCGGTTATATCTACCTCATGAGACTTAAATCTAAAAGTTTTGACAAGTTCAAACAGTTTCAGAATGAGGTACAAAATCAGCTGGACAAGAAGATAAAGTCGCTTCGGTCGGATCGAGGTGGCGAGTATCCGAGTCAGGAGTTCGATGATCATTTGAAAGAATGTGGGATTGTTTCACAACTCACACCTCCGTATACACCTCAGATGAATGGTGTATCAGAAAGGAGGAATCGTACACTGCTTGACATGGTACGATCAATGATGAGTCGAAGTTCACTACCATTGTCGTTTTGGGGACACGCACTCGAGACAGCAGCGTTCATACTGAACCGGGTTCCAACAAAATCGGTTGAAAAGACACCGTTCGAGATATGGACGGGGAAAAAGCCCAAAATTTCTTTTCTTAAGATTTGGGGATGTGAGGTGTATGTTAAGAGAACATTCACAGATAAACTCAATCCCAAATCAGATAAGTGTATGTTCGTGGGCTATCCCAAGGAAACCATGGGATACTATTTCTACAACCCAGATGAGAACAAAGTTTTTGTTGCTCGTAAAGGGGTATTCTTGGAAGAGAAGTTTCTAAACTCAGAGACTCCAAGAAAAGAAATAGAGCTTCAAGAAATTGAAGAGGAGGAGATTACACCACCACCGATAGTTGAACCTGTAGTTCAACAGAGAATTGTTGAACCTCAACCCGAGTCTGTGGTTGAGGAAGAGGTGCAAACACAAGACCTTCGCAGGTCTAGTAGGCCTCGTATTGAGCCAGATAGGTATCTGGGATTCCTAGTTGCTCAAGACGAAGGGGATCTTTTAGAACCCACTACCTACCAAGACGCTGCCTCAGGTTTGGAATCTGAGAAATGGCTAAAAGCCATGAAGGCAGAGATGCAATCCATGTATGACAACCAAGTTTGGGAGTTAGTGGATTTGCCTCAACACAGTAAAGCTGTTGGGTGCAAATGTGTCTTCAAGAAGAAGACCGACATGGATGGAAAGGTGCATACCTTTAAAGCAAGGCTAGTAGCAAAAGGTTTCACGCAAACTCATGGTGTTGACTATGATGAAACTTTTTCCCCAGTAGCAATGCTTAAGACTATTAGGATTCTAATGGCCATATCAACATATTTTGACTACGAGATATGGCAGATGGATGTCAAAACCGCTTTCCTTAACGGGAAACTAACAGAGGATGTATATATGATACAACCGGATGGTTTTGCAGATCCAAAGAACCCTAATAAAGTATGCAAGTTGCTTAAATCCATTTATGGACTATAACAAGCATCTAGGAGCTGGAACTTACACTTTGATGAGCGCATCAAAGAGTTTGGTTTTACCAAAAGTGAGTTCGAGTCGTGTGTTTACACCAAATTTAGTGGGAGCGCGGTAACCTTCCTAGTCTTGTATGTAGACGACATACTGTTAATATGAAACAATATACCAGTATTACAACCTGGTTAGGTAAATGTTTCCAGATGAAAGACTTGGGAGAAGCTGTTTATATACTGGGTATAAAGATCTATAGGAATAGATCTAAGCGGCTTATCGGACTTAGTCAAAGTACTTATATTGACAAAGTCGTGAAAAGATTCAAGATGGATGGATCCAAGAAAGGATTTATTCCTAAGCAATCTGGCGCAATTTTGAGCAAGGCTCAGTATCCTGTGTCTAGTCAAGATCAGGACAAGATGAAATTGATACCATATGCCTCGGCAGTTGGTTCAATTATGTATGCCATGCTATGTACTAGACCCGATGTTGCCTATTCTATCAGTGTCACGAGTAGATATCAGCAAAATCTTGGTGAAGCTCATTGGGTGGCCGTCAAAAATATTCTCAAGTATCTGAGAAGGACGAAAGACATATTCCTAGTATATGAAGGTTCGATGGATGAGCTCAGTGTAACTGGTTACACTGATGCTAGTTTCCAGACCGACAGAGACGACTTCAGGTCGCAGTCTGGATTTGTCTTTACCCTAAACGGAGGAGCCATATCTTGGAAGAGTCAGAAGCAAGATACAATAGCAGATTCTACTACAGAGGCAGAGTATATTGCGGCAAGTGATGCGGCAAAGGAAGCTGTCTGGCTGAAGAATTTTATCTCGGATCTTAGAGTTGTTGCCAGTATCTCTAAACCGATTGATATATTCTGTGACAACTCAGGGGCTGTAGCGCAAGCTAAAGAGCCTAGAGATCATCAGCGGACTAGGCATGTACTCAGGAAATATCACCTCATCCGAGAAATCATTGGAAGAGATGATATTAGACTACAAAAGATACCGACGGACGACAACGTTGCTGACCCGTTGACGAAGCCGCTAGCTATAGCTAAGCATGATAGACATGCGAGTTCCATAGGAATGCAGTACTTGGAACATAACAGCTAGTTCGTGTTTTTTGATTATTACTATGGATGTAACTTGAAACCTTTTATTATGTATTTACATTTCATGGGATTGAAATAGGAGGTATTTGCATAATGTTTCGTAGTTATCCATTTTTAGCATGTTTAACCTATCCATGGCAAGTCATGTTATGAATTGTCTAAATGCCCGTAGCTACTTAATGTAGTGGGAGCTACATTAGAGTGGTAACGCTATTATGAATATTTGATGATTTATTCGGGTATGAATAAAAGCACAAGGTTGTGACCAAATATTCATAGATATTTATCAGGGGATAAATATTGGGGTGATCCGCATCGAGTTTACTTCATGGAGCGTTAACGTAAGTAAACTTGATAGGTTGTCCTTAGACCTGAGATATTTGGTTTGGGGCGTGGTAACTTCTGTACTTTAGCATGTTCTAACGTCACACCGTAACAGGGTGATCATAAGGGGCTTGTCTAGGTACAGCGGAAGCCATGTGCTCAAATTGCAAATAGTCAAGATGGAATTTGCACCTCCTTTTTAGGAGAGATATTTTCTGAGCTACTCGACGATTAAGACTACTGAAAATGCGTGGCCGCTCTCGGTTAGAATGATAGTTATTCATTCAGGGAACCGTAACTGCAGAGTATCGAAATCAGAGTCGAGAAAATCTGAGTATTAGATGAGATCCCTGCTCCATGTCAAATACTCACATTACAAAATATCGCGATGCAAAAGGAAAAGCCTAGATAATTCAAGGTTTGGATTATATCTCTAGATGTAAGAGATCTCATAGTCTGGTAAACCTAAGCGTCTGGCTAGGGACCTCTTTAGGCCAACGATGTACAAGGAGTGTTACTTATCTTGCACAAGTGAGAGTCTGTTGGATTATGTGCAGCGATAGATAACATGTATCATCGTATCCAATGCTATGTGACACTAAAGGATCACACCGCTGCACACCCAATTAGAACCTTTTGGATTATAACTATTTGTGTGGAAAAGAATAATTAATTAGTTTAATTAATTATCGAGAAAGAAAAAAATAATAATAGTTAATTATTATTTAAAAGAGAGATTTTAATATTTAGTTTAAATATTAACGGGACCAGTTAATTAATAGTTATTAATTAACTAGAAAGGTCAAGGGGTATTTTGTGTAATTGGTTAATAGTTTAATTAAAGCTGGGCTTTAATTAAACGGGCTTGGCCTAATAAGGGTTTATTATATATAAACCTAATTAAGCTTAATTAATTTCATTATTCAATTACAAGCCTAAAAGAAAAACCCTAACACTCTCTCTCTACCCTCTCTCGGCCGACCTCTCTCTCTCTCTCTCTCTTCGAGATCGGCGGCGGCGCAAGGCCGCAGGGTGGTGGTCGACGGTGGCGCAAGGCCGCAAGGGCTGTGGTCGACGGCGGCGCAAGGTTTCACACACACACGGGTCACGGTTTGATCCGAGGTTTAATCCTTAGGCGCTCTAGCAGCCAGTTCGAGGCGGTGCAGTAGCGGTGGATAGCCTGCAGCTGTCTAGAGGTCAAAGAAAAGTTGTAATCCCTAAAGGTATAACTTTCTAACCCTCTTCTTTTTAGTTCCTGTATGAGTTAGATGAGATCACTGGAGGGGGTTTTGATTTCCGCTGTGCATGTTTGATAATATGTTTTTATACCGTACAAAACCCTTCACTTCTGTTGTGTTAAACTTGTATGCTTAATGATAAAAGGAGCCTTATCTAGGTTTAAATAATTAAACCTTATTCAAGCCCAAGCCCGTTCAATTAAAGCCCATGACTTTAATTGAGGTTTCATTTCTCTCACTTTTACCCCCTGAACTTTACTAGTTAATTAATTAACTATTAATTGACTGGTCCGTTAAATATTAAACTTAATATTTAATTTTCCTTTAAATAATAAATAACTATTTATTATTTCTTTCCTTTCTAATAATTAATTCGACTGATTAATTATTTACTTTTCTCTCTAATAATTAATCCAACTGATTAATTATTTCCACACAGAATTATGGTAAAATCCAACTGTTCTAATTTGGGTGTGTAGCAGTGTGACCCTTTAGTTTCTTATAACATTGGACACAATGTACCCATTAATTATCTCTGCACATAACCCAACACACACATAGTAGCATATAGAATGGAAAATTATATTTCCTCCAATAAAATCTTCTTATTCCGTCCTTCTATTCACTACATTATGACATGTGGATTCCACTAAATTTATTTCTTCGTCTCTATCATTAATCTAGACACTTTTCTTAATCTTGTGAACATGAATATAAGTAAGAATTAAGGGTAAGGGTGTAAATCAGTCGAATAGAGCTCGGGTTCAATACGGCTCGAGTTCAGATTGAGTTTGGCCCGATAGCTTGACTACCTTTCAAAGTTGAAACTCGAGCTTGATTTGACAAGGTACATTATTAGTTCGAGTTCAGCTCGAAAACTTCAAAATAATATTAAAAAGGGAATTTCAAAACCTAATTATAAATTTTGAAATATTGACTTTTATAATAATAATTTGTTAAAATAAGTACTTATTTCCATGCATTTTAATTATCTAGCTATCAGTCTACTTAATAAACGAGATGACAAAAGATAAATAGTAAATACATATGTCATCATTTAATGCGTAAAAAGATAAAGTATAATACTTTAGTAGGAATAAATTTTCTCATCTATTATTCCCGATGTAACATATGATATCTTTTTGGAGTCATTAATTTTATAATATATGCATTTATAAAATATGTATTTCCAATTCAACGATAAAGTTGTTAGACCAACCCTAAACCCTAAACCCTAAACCCTAAACCCTACTTTATTGAACTTTTCTATAAATAAAGAGAAATGATATATTCTTCAATGCGTAAAAATATAAATTATAATAATTTAGTAGGAATAAACCACAGTTTTGAAATATTTTTCTCATTCATCATTCCCAATGTAACGTATGATATCTTTTAGGAGTCATTAATTTTTATAATATATGAAATTATATATTATGTATTTCCAATGTAACGCAAAAGTTGTTAAACCAAGCTACTTTATTAAACTTTTCTATGAATAAAGAGAAATGCAATATTATTCTACTCTTTATTCATACTTCATTCTCCTACTTACTCAATATTCGACATATGTAATGCGTTAATTCTCTTTTATCATATTAATTTTAACACTTGTATTAATCATATGAGTAAGAAGATAGGCAAGAACAAATAGTAGGAAGATATATCATTTCTCATAAAAAAAATATAAATTAAATAATAGGTAAATCTAATCTTTATTTGTCAAGATATCAAGTAGATGTAGTCTGCATTGCTTATAAATAGTCCAACAACTCTCCATCCATGCCATACCATAATAATCCATAAATTTGCTTCATCCTTTTTTAGAAGGCTTAAATTAACATAATCTTTCGTCGTATTTTTCGTATTCGGTTTTGTTGAGAATGAAGATATATCATGTTATCGGGGTAGTGATAGTGGTAGTTGCAATAATCCTTACCGAGAAAGTGCATTGTATGCCGGCAGATTGTGATTCGAGCAAAGTCGAACCATGTGTTCCATTTTTGGAGCCAAATGCACCATTGCCTACCCCTGACTCGGAATGTTGTAACAATTTGAAAGAACAAGATGGTTGTTATTGTGACTTTCTAAAGGATCAAATATATTGCAAACTTCTCGTCACGCCACAAGCTAAAAAAGTTGGAGAAGCTTGTGGTGTGGAAACCCCTGACCCCAGCACTTGTGTTGATTTCCCGGGTCAATGTTATCAACCTCGTGCCTAGGTTAAAAATATTGTCACGACTTAATGAGCTAGTATAAGGTTTTTATGTTATATGTTGTATTCGAGCCAAGGATTAACTAAATATATCCATGTGTGTGGTCTATTTTTCTCGACTCAACTGCGTGATTTATTGATTTCTAGTACATTTGACTCAACTACATATTTCTACAAATGACTACTACAAAACAATTCTAAAGCAACACTCGTAAAGTGTTACATTACGCATAAAAAATGTTGCATCATGGCTAATGCAACACTTTATCAAGTGTTGCCTTAGGCCGTGTTGCCTTAGATCTAATGCAACACTTTTATTAGAATATATGTAACACTTTTTGAAAGTGTTGTATGTCATTAAGATATGCAACACTTTTGCAATGCAACACTTTTTATTGTCAAACGCAACACTTCTTTATTTGCTTTCAATGAACTAAAATCAAACTTTTAACTACCAAATGCAACACTTTCTGATATTTTTTACCATATAAATGCAACATTTTCTATCATCTAATACAACATCTTATGTATGTTTAACTACATCAATGTAACATTTTTTTTACTTAAAGCAACTCTTGTTTTAAAAAAGAATTGAGTGTAAATGCAATGCTTTTCAACTTATTTTTAGTACTTCTGTTTAATAAAATAAATTTGCAGCACATATTAAATTTGTATAATACAAAACCATCATATTCTATTCAAAACTTGTGAATGATTTACTATTTTTTCAACCATAACAATGAACTTGTCATAAACAATATATTGTACAATAACATTTCATAAAAATATAAAAAGAACAACTATAGAGGGCACCCAACACTAAAATTATCGATCAATCAAAATCATCTTCATGTCTATTTCCCTTTTATAGAAAGTTGTAAATCTTCACTGGCCCCTTTACAAACTCTAGTAGAACATCCTTCTGCATAAGAAAAAACACAAAAGAATATTGTAAGCAAATACATTCTTCATCAAGTGATATTAACTGCTTCAAATCACTAAAAATGTTTCCAAAATGTGAAATATATATATAAGAAAGTAAAAATCCTAAACATATAAATTTTTTTCTTTAAAACTCATTTAAGGTCCCATCCGTTTAAGAAAACTACTAGAATCGAATAAGGTTGATGACATAACCAATTAATAAACATTCAAGAATTATTTTCAACATCTCTCGATTTATATTGTATTCCATCACACTAAACTGGATAATATAGTCTATTGTAATCTAAATCGAAGTTCAAATAACGAAAATTAGGTGATTAAAAGATGTGGATCAAAATGGCTTTTGCAGGTGAAAATGAGTTGACAAATCAATGCAGGTTTGCAAGGTAGCAGGTAAAAGACTAAAAATGCCCGGCACATAGATTTCCAAATAAGTTGCAGTATCATATTTCAAGTGCTAAACATCCATTTTAGTACCATCCGAATGAATATTTTTCATAAAATTACCTAATGTTTTAGCGCATGAACTGATTAGGTTTATTTTATGCACAATGTTACCCAAATCTATTGAGAGGGTCAAAATGGGTTAGTGATAAATAAGGGTTTGCCTATAAATGGGACAAAACAAACTCATAGTGTATAATGGTTTCACTAATTCTTTTATAGTGACTATGCTATTTAGTTATGCTAAAGCAATCCAAAGAGATAGACAAGTTATTAGTGATTAAGACGTACCTTGTACCCCATATAGATAGTGACGTTAACAACTTCTGACCATCTTGATAGAGTAGCTTTTTTTATAAGCTAGCTTTTGAATCAAATCCCAACTATTCGCTTGAAGGTCATCCTATTGGTTGTCACATCTCTAATTAGTTGTCGGTGATTTTTTGCATATGATGACCTCGCCCTTGTTTCGCTTTCATGCATGTACACCATGGGCTTATTATTTGTGTCCGTCCTTTATTTTTAATAGAAAGAGCTAAAATTCAAATTAACCGGATAATGAGAATACATACATTCAAACAACAAAGGGACAAAAGCATATTGGTAGTTTAAATAAACATGTTTCTTTTTTTAAATCAAGACAGTTAACTTATTCTTGTATAGGTGAAGGGACAAGAGGGTAGTTTCCAGTATGCTTATAGGAAGGAAATATTTTTTTCTATTTTTATATCCTTTTATCATAGTAGCCTTCAATGTATAACCAGTTATGATACGCTTTAAAGATAATTTCCCCTACTAATTTTTTTATAAGCTAAGGTTAGTTATTATGTTTAGCAGCTTTTCGATATTTAGTAAGCTTCACATCTAGTATCATTTGAAGCATCAAAACGAAGTACAACATTTGAAACATCAAAATAAACCCATTAATTAGTATCCTCTATAACACCCCAAGTTTAGAAATATTAATTAGAAATTAATATTGATATTATAAAATTTATTTCTTAAATATAAGATGTGAATAGTTAGTAGACCAAATGTAGCAAAAATATGTAAGAGGTATTAATACCCTCATTGTGAAAGCTGTTATATAAATGAAGGAGAGACCATAACATAACACACACATTAGCGTGTGATCTAATGTGTGTGTTTGGGGTGTGTGTGTGTTCTTGTAGGTAGAGAGAGAAATAAGTTTAGTGAGAGAAAGTGAAGATCAAGAAAGATTAAGCCATGGATGTGCTAGATTTAGCATTAATCAAGTGTTGTTCTTCATCTAGAACAAGATTTAGAAGCTACTTTTCATAAAATTTGGAAAACATGCACTTAGTGTGTGTTTTTGGTGTGACCAAAAGTTAGATAGATAAAGTGCTTGGATCAAGGATTTAAGCAAGAATTCTTACATGCATGTGAAGATCAAGTGTTTTTAGCAAAGGTTTCAGCTCTAAACAAGTGATTAACACCAGAAAATCAACATAGGGAGCTCTAAACTCTTATATTCTTTAGTTTTAGAGAGAGAAAGTTTAGATTAATGCATTAATGGAGTTATGTGTTATGTTTTATGGTAGAAATGATCAAGTATTGTTATTTTGTTGTTAAGTAGTGTTAATAGATGTTATATAGTGTTTATCAAGTATTGGCAATACTTAGAAAAATGGCTTTGGGATGATTTTTGGGCAAAACCCATTGTTCTGGACGAGCAGATATTGAGTTTTGAAGGGCACGGGTGTGCCTTAGAAAAGGTACGAGTGTGACTATAGTCAGGTGCCAAACACTAGCTCATAAGGTACACCCCATGCTTTTTGACTGAGGCACGGGCGTGCGTTAGTAAGGCATAGGTGTAACTTAGGAAAACCTTGTCTGGGGAAAGGCACAGCCATGCCTAAAGTGTGCCTAGGGTGTGCTTAGCCTGCAAATGTACAGAATTTTAGTATTTATATATATTACTTGTAGTTACAATTTTTTGACGTATATAGTGAATTAATAAACGATATTTAGGATGTATTTGTACCATACTTAATACTAAGGTGAGTGTACTTACCTTCTTTTGTATATGTATGTATGTATGTATGTGTTATGCTTTATGTTATACGCTGATCCAAACCCGTAAGCGCTATTTGAGCATTGGAAGGTTGTCATGGCGGCAGACTTGTAGTAGGGATCCAGTATTAATTATTTTTTCTATAGGAGTTCTTATAAACACAAAACAAAGCGGAAGCATGGAAGAAAATCATTTAAAACTATTTTTCAAAAACTCCGTGAATGGTACTAAACTTGAAGGAATGCACGCAACCAAGAAACATCACAAGGGAACAAGTGAGTATACGTCCCTCCTAAGCTCCTTTTGCTGCTGGAAATGAAGTTACAATGATGGTAGATGAATAAGACTTGAAGAATAGGCCTCCAAGCTCTATCAAGATAATACACCAAGGACAACTTCAACCCAATTGTGCTAGCAAGAGATCACCAACCACACACTTCGTCTTAATGATCTATGTCAGCCCCTTATACTCCATGAACACACTTCTTAACACTCACAACTCACTAGTTTGAATGTTTTAAATGTGTCTAAGCAAAGTTGGCAAACGTTCTAAACAAGCTATGCAATGTCCCACATATAGAGCACAAAGAACCTCCTGGAAATCACTTAGCCGGCCAAGAAACTTGCCTCATTGGACCACACGTCAGGTCCAATGAAAATCAAGTGTCACTTGATTATTTGTCCTTCACGACCCCTCACGGGCTCTCACGGCCCGTGAAGCACATAGGCTCCACGGCTCGTGCTGCCCAATTGAAGTCGTGGAGTCACTCGTGGCGCCTTAGTCTTTCACGACCTCCTTCAAGAGCCTACACGGGTCGTGCAGCCACATTGACTCACGAGCCGTGTAGCCCATTTAGGCATTTGTGGGGGCCACATGCTTCACCACCCATAGAGCATCCTTTACGGTCGTAAAGCCTTAGTCTACTAGAATTTGCCTATTTTGACTGGCTGTTTTTGCTTAGGGATTTCGGGACTAAAGCTTGGTGTATGACCCAATAATCCCGCACTTCATCAGTAGTGATTCGGCCTACGTGTATCAGTGGGCATACTCCAAAATAATCCAATTTGCACATGACACACCGTACCCATAAGTATCACAGACAGAGAGTGGCCTCTAGCAAGACATGTTTGCCTTCAAGTCAGAACTAGGTATGTCATCCCTGGTACCAAATCACAACGACTTAGGTTTGATATTGTCCTACAAATAACTGATAAATCAACCTTTAGTTCGCGATATCCATGTGAACACGAGAAATGGTACTAAGTCATTATCAGTCGTTCACGATTATGTTTCTTGATCAATATTGGTGGTGATCAAAATATACAAGTTGCAATCGATCAAGCATCATTGCATACTTGAGTATAGCCATGCATTTTGGTGTCAGCGACCAATCATTGAGGGGCCAAGGGATATCTCTCTTAACAGATGAACAAGTTTCTTTGGCTACATTTCCTACCACATTAGCAATACTCTGTCCAACTACTCCCTTTATAACAGCCAGTTACGGACTGCGTTTTAAAGCAATCAGAACAAAGCAAACGAATGTGATGCCAACACATGCATCTCTAGTCTAAGGATGAAATGATATTATCATCCTAATCCACTCATGACAAATACAACAAAGTGAAGTCAGGTGTAGGTCATCCAGTCACTTCAAACCCTTTTCAAGTACACATGAAGTATTGCGTCCCCGTATCCCAATCACCATTGGACACATGACCAATCACATTGCTCAGTCTTCATTTAGACTTCCTTTCCAAGAAAAATGATTGACTCTATACATTTAGAATGAAAATACATTCAGGAAAGAGGTAAAACATGCTAAGTTAGAACACAGTATAGATTTAAAGAATTACCCGCAACTTGCGTATTACCAAATATCCATTTACTAATCGATAAAAACAATAAATACAATATTGCTTAATGTTCTAAATACATCAATTACAATAACCAAATATACATATACAAAATCAAACCAAATCGTTAGCAAATCTAATACCAATAGCATGGGTGTGGGCATCGTGCTTCGCCTGTGATAGTGGTTTGGTAAACGGATCCTCCACGTTGTTATCCGTGTTTACTCTGCCGTTGACAATGTCTCCACTCTCGACCACGTCCCGGATATAATGATATTTCCAGGGAATATGTCTCGTGCGTCGGTGTGATCTTGCTTCCTTTGCTAGAGCTACCGCACCCTCGTTGTCACAAAATATCTCAACAGGGTCGGAAATGCTTAGAACCACTCCCAGATCTTGGATGAACTTCCTCATCTATACGTCCTCCATCGTAGCTTCACTGGCTACAATATACTTGACTCTGTAGTAGAACGGCCACAGTGTCTTGCTCGGAACTCCTCCAGGAGATAGCACCACCATTCAACAGGACCACGAACCCTGATTGAGATCGGCAGTCATCCCTATCGGTTTGGAAGATCGCATGACATTATCCAGTTACCCTAAGCTCTTCCTCACCTCCATACACTAAGAACATCTCCTTAGTACTTTAAAGATACTTGAGAATGTTCATCACCGCCATCCAGTGTGCTTCAATAGGGCTGGCTTGATATATGCTTATCATGCTTAAAGCATAACAGACATCAGACCTAGTACATAGCATGGCGTACAAGATCGAGCCTATTGTCGAAGCATAAGGGACTCTCCTCATTACTTCCCATTTCTCAGGGAAAGTCGGGCATTGAGACTTGCTCAACACCAAACCATGTGACATAGGTATAAACCCCTTATTGGAGTCCTCCATCCTAAACCTCTTTAGGACCTTGTCAATGTATGTGCTCTGGCTCAGGCCAATTAACCTGCGGAATCTATCACTATAGATGTTAATCCCTAGGATGTAAGATGCATCACCTAGATCTTTCATCGAGAAGCAATTCCCTAGCCAGGTTTTTACATCTTGCAAAGTTGGGACATCATTCCATGAGTAGTATATCATCAACATACAGAACTAGAAATACATCTATTCTCTCACTAGCCCTAATGTAAACGCATGGCTCATCCTTGCTTTTAGAGAAGCCAAACCCTTTGACCTTCTCATTAAAGCACAGGTTCCAGCTCTGAGATGCTTGTTTAAGTCCATAAATTGACTTCTTAAGCTTGCCGACTTTATCTAGAAACTCAGGATGTACAAAACCCTCAGGCTGTGTCATATACACCTCATCTGAAACTATTCCATTAAGGAACACAGTTTTAACGTCCATTTCCCAAATCTCATAATCATGAAATGCGGCAATGGCCATGAGTATCCTGATAGACTTCAACATAGCCACCGGGGAAAAGGTTTCCTCATAGTCTACACCCTGAGTTTAAGTGAAACCTCTAGCCACCAGTCAGGCTTTCAAAGTATTTACCTCACCATCCACGCCGATCTTCTGCTTAAGGAACCCATTTGCACCTGATGGGTTTGCACCCGGACATAGGATCAACCAAGTCCCAAAGTTGGTTATCCGATATAGATTGCATCTCAGATTCCATTTCCTTTTTCCACTTGGCGGACTCAGGGCCCACCACAGCATCCCAATAGTTTGTAGGTTCACCAGAATCAACCATTAAGTCGGTGCCCTCTGATATGTTAAAGACATACCTCTCCGACTCATCTTGCTGAGAATCAACCATTGCTGGTCGTGAGCTAGTACCAACATCAGGTTCCTCATTGGTAGGTTCTTGAATTTCTTCAAGATAAACCTTCCTCCCACTAACGTTCTTGGATAACAACTCCCTCTCTAGGAAGACCGCCCTTCGAGCAACAAATACCTTGTTTTCCGAAGGTTTGTAAAACAAATATCCCGTAGACCTAGCAGGATAACCAATGAAGTAACTCCTCTCGGCCCTGGGCTCCAATTTGTCCTTTACCTCACGTCTCACGTAGGTAGGACAATCCCAGACCTTGAGATATGAGAGGGATGGAACCTTTCCATGCCACATCTCTAATGGTGTCTTCTCAACCTTCTTTGCTGATACGAGGTTAAGGATTTTACCAGCCGTCTCTAATGCATAACCCCAAAACGTAACGGGAACATTTGTGTTACTCATCAATGACCAAACCATATCTAATAATGGTCGATTCTTCCTCTCAGAGACACCATTTAATTAAGGCATCCTAGGAGCTGTCAATTTGGAGATAATCCCAAAATCTCTAAGATAGTTATGGAACTCAGAGCTAAGATACTCACCATCTTTATTTGATTTGAGCATCTTAATCCTTTTCCCTAGTTGATTCTCTACTTCGTTTTGGTAAGTTTTACATGCCTCAAAGGTATCCCAATTTTGTCTCACCAAGTAGACATACCCATATCGATTATAATCATCAATAAAGGTAACAAAGTATCGGAATTGATCTGTAGTGGCATGCTTGCACGGAAACATATCACTGTGAACGATATCCGACAAGTCTTTACCCCTCTCACATACACCAGTGAAGGGTGCTTTGGTCACCTTTTCTAATAAGCAAGATTCACATACTTCATTAGACCTGTTGTCAAATGTTTCCAAGATCTCAACTGCTTGGTGCTTGGCATTATGTTTCTTGTTTATATGGCCTAACCGACCATGACATAAAGACAACTTATCTAAAACCATTTTGGATCCCGAATCAACATTCATGATTGATCTATTTCTTTGCAAGATTACGCTTTTCTCGTATATGCCATGACATGTAAATGCTTTGAAATAAAAAACATGATTTTTATAACTCAATATAGAACCATTTTCAAATTTAAAAGTAAAACCGTCGTCATACGGGTATAAAATATAAAATGTTTCTTGGCACGCAGGGAGAATAAGATACATTTAACAAAGTAATAGATAAGCCGGAGGAAAGACGAGCTCCACACTCCCTATCTTCTCAACCGGGACACCTGCCTTGTTTCCCATGATGAGATCAAACTCTCCATCAACCAAGTCCCTACTTCTTCTTAGTATCTGCACATTGTTAAACACGTGAGTACCACACCCGGTGTCCAAGACCAAGACGTTTGAAGTAGAAGTGTTGGAGTTTAATCATTTATGTACCGGAGGCAGCAACACCTATACCTTGAAGCTCGTCGAGCTCCTCCGTATACTTGGGGTAACTACGCTAGTAGTGTCCCTTCTCCCCGCAAAAGAAGTAGGTTGCCTCTTCCGGTGAGGTGACGGCGGTATCCGGTTCCTTCTCGTTCGACTCCGGGGTTGGGTTTGGCTTGGGCTTCGGTGGTTCTACCTTGGCCTTTCCCTTGCCCTTCCCTTTAGAGCCAGAGGCAGATCACTTCCGCTTTTCCCCACCTTCATTAATGGCAAGGACGGCAGTGGAGGTAGAGGGTTTCGCCCAGGCCATGTTAGACTCGGGGGTCCTTCAACATGCCGTGAAGTTCTATTAAGGACTTGTCCATGTTGTGCATATGGTAGTTCACAATGAATGACCTATATGACGGAGGCAAAGATTGAAGGATTATATCCATAGCCAACTCCTTTCCCATAGGAAAGCCCAACCTCTCGAGCTGGTCGACCTACGAGTCATAGGAAGGACGTGGGAGCTCACGTTGCCGCCTTCTTGCATCCGCCAACCGATGAAGGCCTTGACACATTCGTATAACTCTTGCCGAGCTTGCTGTTGGAACATGTCCTTCAGTTGAGTAATCATCTCATACGCACTTACAGTCTTGAATAGTCTATGCAACTAGGGACTCATGGTCGTAAGTATAAGGCAAGTGACATCGTTTGTGCCTTTAAGGCACTTTTCATAAGTGTCCTTAATGGCCCTCGTCGCGTTGGCTGCAGGAGTCTCCATAAGAGGTTCCTCAAGGACTTGTAGCTTCATTTCATGACATAGGACAATTATAAAAGTCCTATGCCAATCCATAAAGTTTGGTCCCATGAGTTTCTCCTTCTCCAAAAAGAGACGGAGTGACATGTTGGTGGTGTTCGTGCTAGTAGATGCCATCTAGAGGCATAGTACAAATTTGGTTAGTTTGACGTATTTAAATTCTTGTTTATATAATTACCCACTTGTTATGAAAACAAGTCATCTTAACAAGGGCTAAAAACATTATTTCACTCCAATCCACGACAGGTTTTCTGCGGATCACTTCATGGAGCTATTTAGACCGGTAAACGCTTTACCCATTGCAATCCGAGATTACAACTCTTAGACACTTGAAGAATCCTAGGTACTCATAGCACCTGTTTGGCATGTTTGTGTAGGAGCTCATGTACAACACAAAAACATAGCGGAAGCAACAAAATCAAGATTTTACAAAGCCAACACCATGAACTCCTTAAATGGTATGAAACTTAATCCACATGCATACAACCTTAAGAGAACAAGCACAAAGGAGAGAGTAGTTATACCTTTCTCCTTAACTCCTTGTTATTGAAAGTGTGGTGCAACTGAGTAGTATGATCAATACTTGAAGAAGATGCCTTCAAGTTCTCTACCGAAGTGATACACCGGAATAACCTCTACCCTTGTGCTAGCAAGATGGATCACCAACAACACTATAAGTTTTGGTGACACACTTCAGCCCTCAAGTTTCCTGGAACACACTTTGAATCCTCTAAACTAACTCGTAAGAACTCACTAATGTGTAATTTTGAGCAAAGTGGCAAAAGTTCCTAACCAACGCAATCACATGCCTTTTAAAGACTCTAAATAGCCCCTTTCTCTCCCTTGGACGGCCAAAGAAGATGACAACATTGGACCTCACAAAAGAGCCAATAAAAATCAAGTGTCACTTTGTTTTCCGAGCTTCACGACCTTTCACGGGCTCTCACAAGCCGTGAAGCTTAAATCTCCACGAGCGGTGCCGCCTAAATGAAGTCGTTGAGGTACTCGTGGCGCACTTTTCCTTCATGATACCCTTCACGAACCCACACGGGTCGTGAAGCGACTATGGTCCATGAGCCATATTGCCCATGTAGGGACTCGTGGGGACACTGTGCTTCATGACCCGTGGAGCATCCTTGACGGTCGTGAAGCCCAGGTTAACTGGAATTTGACCATTTTGACCGGCTGTTTTCACTTAGGCTATCGGGATAGAAGTTTGGTGTATGACCCAATAGGCACGCACTTCATCGGTAGTGATACGGCCTACGTGTGTCAGTGGGCATACTCCAACAGAATCTCACTTGCACATGACACACCGTACCCACAAGTATCACAGACAAAAATCGGCCTCTAGCAAGACATCTCTGCCCCCAAGTCAGAATGGGGTATGCCATCCGTGACAAGTACCAAATCACAACCTAACAAGTTTGATATGGTCGTATAGATAAGTGATCAATCATCCCTTTGTTCGCGATATCCATATGAATACGAGACATGGTACTAAGTCATTCTCAGTCTTTCACGATTATGTATCTCTATCGAGATTGGTGGTGACCAAAATATACAAGTTGCAATTGACTACACAAATCACTGCACACTTGAGCACTGCCATGCATTTTGGTGTCAGCGCCCAATCATCGTGAGGCCGAGGGATATCTCTCTAAACAGAAGAACAAATTCCTTTGACTACATTGCCCACCACATTGGCAATACATTGGCCAACTACTCCCTTTATAACAGCCAGTTACGGATTGCGTTAGAAAACAATTAGAACCAAGCCGAGCAAGGTGATGTAGAAACATGCATCTCCAGTCTAAGGATGAAATGATATTATCATCCTGATCCACTCATGACTAGTACCCAAAAGTAGAGTTAGGTGTGGGTCGTCCAGTCACTTGAAATCCCCTTCAAGTATAGGCTAAGTATTTCGTCCCCGTGTCCCAATCACCATTGGACACATGACCAATCACTTCCCTTAGTCTTCATTCAGACTTCCTTCCCAGGAAGAATGAGTGAGTGTATACATTTAGAATGTAAAACATTGAGGGAAGAGTAGAACATCCTAAGTTGGAACACAGTAAAGATTAAAGAAATACTCGCAACTAGCGCATTATCAAATCTCCATTTAATAATCGATAAATACAATATATACAATACTGCTTAATGTTGCCAAAGGGCAAATACATCAAAAACAATAACCAAACGTACAAATACATGATCAAACCAAATTGCTAGAAAATCTAATACCAATAGCATGGGTGTGGGCATCTTGCTTTGCCTGGGATAGTGGTTTGGTGAACGGATCCACCATGTTACTATCCGTGTGTACTTTGCTAATGACAATGTCTCCACTCTTGACCATGTCCGGGATATAATGATATTTCCACGGAATATGCCTCGTGCGTCGGTGAGACCTTGGTTCCTTCGCCAATGCAACCGCACCCTCGTTGTCACAGAAAATCTCAACAGGGTCGGAAATGCTAGGAACCACTCCCAGATCTTGGATGAACTTCCTCATCCACACGACCTCCTTCGCACCTTCACTGGATGCAATATACTCAAACTCGGTAGTAGAATCGGCCACAGTGTCTTGCGTGGAGCTCCTCCAAGGGATATCACCACTGTTAGCAGGTACACGAACCCGGATTGAGATCGGCAGTTATCCCTGTCGGTTTGGGAGCTGGCATCGGAGTAACTAGTTACCCTCAGCTCTTCTTCCCCACCATATACTAAGAACATCTCTTTAGTCCTCTGAAGATACTTAAGAATTTCCTTCCCCGCTATCCAATGCGCCTCACCAGGGTTGGCTTGATATCTACTTGTCATACTCAATGCACAAGAGACATCAGGCCTTGTACATAACATGGCGTACATGATCGAGCCTATTGCCGAAGCATAAGGAACTCGCTTCCTTAGCTCCCGTTCCTCAGGGGAACTCGGGCATTGGGTCTTATTCAATACCAAATCATGAGACATAGGTATGAACCCTTTCTTGGAGTCCTTCATCATGAACCTCTTTAGGACCTTTTCAATGTACGTAGTCTGGCTCTTGCTAATCAACCTGCGTGATCTATCACTATAGATTTTAATCCCAAGAATATAAGTTGTATCAGCCAGATCCTTCATTGAGAAGCAACTCCCTAGCCAGACTTTTACACCTTGAAAAGTTAGGACGTCGTTCCCAATAAGTAGAATATCGTCTACATAAAGAACCACCAATAAAACTATGTTCCTACTAGCCCTGATGTATATGCATGGCTCATACTTGCTCTTAGAGAAGCCAAACTCTTTGACTTTCTTCTCGAAGCATAAGTTCCAGCTCTGAGAGGCTTGCTTAAGCCCGTAAATGGACTTCTTTAGCTTGTAGACTTTATCCGAAAACTCTGGATGTACAAAACCCTCAATCTGTGTCATATACACTTCCTCTGAAAGTGTTCCAGTAAGGAATGCGGTTTTGACGTCCATTTTCAAAATCTCATAATCATAAATTACGGAAATGGCCATGAGTATCCGGATAGACTTCAACATAGCCACCGGGGAAAAAGTCTCCTCATAGTCTACACCATGAGTTTGTGTGAAACTCTAAGCCACCAGTTGGGCTTTGAAGGTGTCTACCTCGCCATCCATGCCGATCTTTTTCTTGAAGAACCATTTGCACCCGAAGGGTTTGCACCCCGAAATAGGATCAACCACGTACCAAACCTGGTTATCGAACATGGATTGTATATCGGATTCCATTACCTCCCTCCACTTGGCGGACTCAGGGCCCACCACAGCGTCCTGGTATTTGGTGGGTTCATTAGAATCTACTACCATGATGGTGCCCTAAGATATTTGAAAACCATATCTCTCTGGCTCATGCCGACTTCTACCAGATCTTCTGAGAGGTAACAGAACAACATCAGGTTCTCCAGCATCCTCTTGCTGAGAATCAACCATTACTATTTGTGGCTAGTCCCAACATCAGCCTCCCCATTGGTAGGCTCTTGAATTTCTTCAAGATCAACCTTCTTCCCACTAGCGTTCTTGGATAATAGCTCCCTTTCAAGAGAGACTACCCTTCGAGCAACAAATACCTTGTTCTCAAAAGGTTTGTAGAACAAATATCCCACAGACGTAGCAGGATAACCAATAAAGAAACACCTCCCGGCCCTGGGCTCCAACTGGTCATCTACCTCACGTCTCACGTAGGTAGGACAACCCCAGACCTTAAGATATGAGAGGGATGGAAACATTCCATGCCACATCTCAAATGGTGTTTTCTTAATCTTCTTTGTTGGTACGAGGTTAAGGATTATACCAACCTTTTCAATTGCGTATCCCCAAAAAGTAACAGAAACATCCGTATGACACATCATGGACTGAACAATATCCAACAATCTCCGGTTCCTCATCTCGACGATACCATTCAATTGAGGCGTCCTAGGAGGGGTTAATTGCGAGACAATCCCAAAATCTCTAAGATGGTCATGGAACTCGAAACTAAGATACTCACCACCTCTATCAGATCTAAGCATCTTAATCCTTTTTCCGAGTTGATTTTCTACCTCACATTGGTTAGTCTTGAACACCTCAAAGGTTTTCGACTTTTGTCTCACCAAGCAGACATACCCATATCGACTATAATCATCAATAAAGGTAATGAAGTAGCGGGAGTGATCTCTAGTGGCATGCTTGAACGGACCACAAACATCAATGTAAACGATATCCAACAAGTCTTGCGCCCTCTCACATACACCGGTGAAGGGTGCTTTGGTCATCTTGCCCAATAAACAAGATTCACATACTTCATTAGACCCGTGGTCAAATGATTCCAAGATCCCATCCACTTGGAGCTTGGCGAAGTGTTTCTTGTTTATGTTTCCTAACAGACCATGCCATAAAGACAACTTATCCAAAACACTTTTGGATCCCGAATCAACATTCATGATTGATTTATAATTTTTCAAGCTTACACTTCTTTCATATATGCCATGACATGGAAATGCTTTAAAATAAATGACATGATTTTCATAACATGGTATATAACCATTCTAAAATTAAAAAGTAAATCCATTAACATACAAGTCATAAAAAGAAATAATGTTTCTTGCCACGCACGTCGAATAAGATACATTTAATAAAACAATAGATAAGCCGGATGGAAAGGCAAGCTCCACACTCCCGATCTTCTCAACCGGGACAACCGCCTTGTTTCCCATGATGAGATCCAGCTCTCCGTCAACTAGGTCCCTACTACTTGTTAGTACCTGCAAATTGTTACAAACGTGAGTACCACACCCAATGTTCAAGACCCAAGCGTTAGAAGTAGAAGTGTTATGGAGTTCAATCATGTACATACCGGAGGCAGCGCCAACTTTGGATCTCAGTTTGTTGATGTCCTCCGTGTACTTGGGACAACTACGCCGATAGTATCCCTTCTTCCCGCAGAAGTAGCAGGTTGCCTCTTCCGGAGAGGTAGCAGCGACAGCCGGTTGTTTCCTCTTCGGCTCCGGGGTTGGGTTCGGTTTAGGATTTGGTGTTGCCTTCCCTTTCCTTTCCCCTTTTGGCCGGAAGCGGGTTGATTTTGCTTCTTGGCACCCTCATTGATCGTAAGAACGGCAGTAGAGGTAGAGGGCATCACTTTGGCCATGTTAGACTCGGCGGTCTTCAACATCCCATGAAGTTCCATTATGGACTTATCCATGTTATGCATATGGAAGTTCACAATGAACGGCCCATATGATGGAGGCAAAGATTAGAGGATGGTATCAACCACCAACTCTTTCCCGATTGGAAAGGCCAGCCTCTCGAGCTGGTCCACGTACACCTTCATGCGAAGGACGTAGGAGCTTACGTTGCCGCCTTCCGGCACCCGGAAACCGATAAAGGCCTTGACACTCTCATACAACTATTTCCTAGCTTGCTGTTGGAACATGTCCTTAAGCTGAGTAATCATCTCAAACACACTCACAGTCTCAAATTTCGTTTGCAATTCGGGACTCATTGTCGTAAGCATAAGGTAAGTAACGTCGTTAGTATCTTTGACGCGCTTTTCATACGCGTCTTTCACGGCCCTTGTCACGTTGATAGCAGGGGGTCCGGAAGAGGTGACTCAAGGACCTCAAGTTTCATTTCATGACGGAGGACAATTCTCAAAGTCCGGTGCCAATCCATGAAGTTAGGCCAGTAAGTTTCTCCTTTCAAGGAATGGACATAACGACATGTTTGTCGTGTTGGTTCTACTAGATGTCATCTACAAGTAAAGTACGAAGTTTGGTTAGTTTGACGTATTAAAATCCTTGTTAAATAACCCACTTGTTAATGAAAACAAATTATCTTAACAAGGGCTAAGAACCGTATTTCACTCCAATCCATGGCGGGTTTTACGCGAATCACTTCATGAAGCTATTTAGGCTGGTAAACGTTTTACCCATTGCAATCCAAGATCACAACTCTTAGACACTTGTGGGATCCTATGTACTCATAGCACCCGTTTGGCATGTTTGATTCCTCCACACCGATTCCTCATTACTCCGCTTTGGTAGTTCGGTTTAGGCACGAAAAGCACCAAGGCGTATTAAGTCTTGGAATTGTAAATCGACCGTCAAGATACACGGTGGTACACTAGCCCAATGCCCGGCTCTGAAAAAGCTCGACAATCCGACCTTGCGAGTTGCCACACGCACCTTCCACACAGTTACACAAAATCGATCTCGGCTAAAGCTCGACAACCGATCTTGTTTCACTAGATTCTGGTGGTGTCATCTTACAGGGGGCGTAAGATTTACATTTTGAGAAAAACGGGACTTTTGTATTTCCGGTAAAAAAACTCTTTTTGTTTGATTAACAAAAGTGACAAAACCTCGGTTTTCACTATTTGGAATTAAACGCTTTATTACCAGTTGTTAATCATGTGGCGCGCGGAGTTTGTTAACCAATTCAAAACTCTTATCTTATTATTTTGAAAAAAAGTTATAGCGTGCGAAGATCCTAAACATTGATGCAAGAAAATACAAAATAAATAAACAACCACACATGTTAATAAATATCCGATAATGAGCCAAACTCCTATGCGCCTTGCCCGTGAGCCAACGAGCAAGACAAAGTCAACTAAGGACACATCCATAACTTTGATGCGTGCTCCTCCCACTTGATCCATCGCGTCTCCCACCGACCTCTAGATCCAAGTTAAGCCAAGATGCCTACTCCAAGGCTCCCGTTGGTTGTCTTTGGTTCTTATTTTACAAATAAAAATTTTAAAAGAAATGGCATGCAAGCCACGATTAAATTATTGTAATTGATGGAAATCCGTGCAAGTCAAATACCCGAGCACAACGGAAGCAAAACGGGTTTAAAAACAATTTCGGGTACTCAAAACCAACATGCAAGTATTCGGTCCAATGGATCTCGACTACAAAGAATGCAGCAACTAAAACACAGAAGAAGGAAGAGGAAAATATACCAAAAACGGCTAGAACCAAGTTCAAACGAGGAGGATGAGGAGAACCCAAAAGCCGAGCTCCTCTACCGGCTATCCATACCAAGAAACCGAGATCCCGCCTTGCTATGGACTTCACACCCGAGCTTCAACCTTGAACACGGGCTTTCTGGAACAGCACTAGTACTTTCAGGAAGAACACACTTATCTACACTTGCTCACTTAAGCACCAAGTAGCTAGATATGTGTACGTGTGTGTTAATTCTATAGAGAGAAAGAGAGAGAGAGAGAACTCTAGAGAGAGAACCTCAAGTCTCATGCATCTCTATCTACCAAAAAATGACTCCATAGAGCCATAAAACCGGCCAAATTGAATGCTTGATTCTCATTGGACCAAAAGGTGGTCCAATCAAATAAAAGAACAGTTCAGCTCCTCTTCACGGACTCTCACGGGCCGTGAGGCCCCGTGAAGCCCATACCCTAACGACTAACCGTCTTTTACAGGCCGTGAAGCCCCATGAAGGTTGTGACCCCACGACTACTTGTCCGGGTTGTGAAGCCTCGTGAAGGGTTTCTCTTCACGACCTCTTTCACGGCTCGTGAAGGTCCTCAGAAACCCTAATTTCATTTTCTCTCTCGTTTGGATTGTGCTGTCGGAATCTTCCCTTCGCGTGTGACCCAATAGGCCCGTACCTCATCAGTAGTGATGCTAGTGCACGTATATCAGTAGGCATATCCAACAGACTCCCACTTACACATGATATAGCGTCACTAGTACCAAAGACAAGCAGCAGCTCTAGCAAAGCATGCTTGCCCCCAAGCCGGTACGAGTTATGTTATCCTCGACAAACCCTAATAGCCAAGAAAGGCTAAAAGGTCCTACAGATAAGTGATCATAACATTCCTTTGTTCGCGATATCCGTGTGAACACGAGACATGGATAAGTGTCAATCTCTAGATCGTTCACGATTGTGTTTCTCGATTCTCGATTGGTGGTGACCAAAATAACAAGTTGCAACTGATGTCATCATTGCAGCTTGAGCACGGCTATGCATATTTGGTGTCAGCTCCCAATCATCGAGGGGCCCATGGATATCTCTCTACATAGAGGAACAAATCCTTTCGACTACATAGTCCCGCCACGCGTCTCATACTTTACTTGAAAACTTCCGTTATAGCAGCCAGTTACGAACCACGTTTGAAAGCAATCAAAGTAAAGCATATTCGCACTTTGGATACTCATGTATCTCTGGTCTAAGGATGAAATGATATTATCATCCCAAGTCACTTGTGACCAGGATCCATGAAGTGAACTCAGGTGCGGGTCTTCCAGTCACTTGAAACTCTTTTCAAGCACAGGTTAGTCTTGCGCTTCATGCATTCAATCCTAGATTAATGCATAACCAAAACCTAACCACATTTTTAAATCAAACTTCATTCCCATGAAGAGTGACCGACTGTGGAAATTTAGAATGTATAAACATTCAGGGAGGTGGTTAAACATGCTAAGATGGAACACAGTAAGGACCAATGAAAGTAACCGCATCTTGTGTATACATAGTCTCCATTATATATGGATACAATCATCGGTTACAGTACTGCTTACAGTTCCCAAAGATAACATAAATCAAACACATACCAAAACGATATTTAAGCCAAGTCATTAGCATAAAAGATTCTAATTTACCTAGTATGAAAATCATCACTAGTTCATGACAACGACTTACTAACGGGATCATCAGCTCAATATCCCTTTGTACTCTTTTGTATTCCCATATTAAACCATTTTCATAGTATTTATTAAAGAGATCACACATACTATTATCAGAGTCGTCATACCCTCAATGTCACCGAAGTTCACAATAGGGGCAATGATACTCAAGAAAGATTTAAATGTCAAATCAACACCACATGACTAGAGGATCACATGTTACGATGAGAATCCACTGTTATCCCTCTAGAGATTATCTATAGAGTAAATACTTACTCAAGAAAAAACTCTTTTAGTCAAACATTAAGAACATACTTCAGTATTTCTTGAATTTTTGAATCCACTTCAACTTGGTATTTCCTATGTGTCCTTGTGGAACAATAATTTCCAACAATAGGTTGGAAACAACCCTAATTAGGACATTATTTTCAATGAGTACACCTTTCTAGGAACATATAAAGCTCCCACTAGCCCTGACATATCAATTTACTTTATCTATGCTTTCTAGAAGACTCATCACTTAGATTTTCTCATAAAGCAAAGATTTGGATACCATGGATGTATAAGACCCCCGGAAAGTGCTATAAGCATTTCCTCAACCTCGTCTTGTGAAGAAAAGCGGTCTTTTACCTCCTGATAAACTCAATTATTGCCTTGAAAGGGCAACAATTCTCACGAGTATCCAAATAATCTTCAGCATAGCCACCAAGAAAGGTTTCCATCTATCCAGCATAAAGCCCTTTGCCATTAGTCAGTATTTGAAGTTGTCTATAATTGTATATATGTTAATCCTGTTAGCCTCTTTGGTTTTAACCTAGGTATGGGATTAACCCAAGTCAAAACTTGGATACATCTATTAATCAATTACTTCTTTTAACTATTAGTGAACCTTGGGCCCACTATATCTTTCCGATAGGTGGTGACCTCATCATGATTCACCATCAAGCTGCTGCTACTAAAACATGAGAAACTCATATTTAAATAGGTTGCTATGATTTCTGCCAGATTTAAAAGAAGCAATGACTCTTAGTCAGGTTTACCCAACATCTCTATGCTGGTTAAATGCTAGTGTCAACATCAGGTCCTTTATTTAAGTCTCACATTCTTCCACTGAAATGCTTTGGTTATTGTCATTCATTTCGAGCAACCAAATAAGGTTCTCAGAAGTCTATAGGACAAATTTCCAAAACTTAGAAGAACTGCTTAAATATGTGAGCATCAGCAAGATTCATAATTCATCCATCTCCCACTAAATGTAGGCTGGATTATTTCAAGCTGTGAGATTGACAAGCAAAGAACTCTTTCTAGTCATATCTCATTAGAATCTTAGGTGACCATCTTTGTTGGTTTTAGATTGAAGACCTGGTTCACCAAAATTAATGTATACCAACAAATTGAATACATGTATTAGGCCTACCACTTACCAGATCATCTTCATGATATCTGGCTTCCTACAATATGACACCATGTACCAATGTGTCTTAGCAGGAAATGAATTATGAAATACACTCATGATTCATTTTACGGTTATCTAATATAGATATATAAGAAACCCTAGCATCTTTACGAGATCTAAGTATCTTCATCTATATGCCCTTATTGATTCTTCGTTAACTTTGGTTAGTTCCGAACACCTCTAAGGTTTCAGTTATAAACCGTTTGACTAGTAAACATTCTCACAACAAATATCATTAAGATGGCGATGGAGAAGTTTCACTATTGTTACTCTTTGTGGCATGCTTGAACGGATTATCCACACAAGTGCGATCAATATCCAACAAGTCTTAATCCCTCTTACTAATATTGATGAACGATTCCTTAATCACCTTACCTAATAAACAAGATTTGTATCAAAGTTTAACGCAATGCTAAACTCTCTCGAAGATCCTAACCACCTGAATCTAGGTGATGCAACTCTTGTTTATTTGATATAGTTGGTTATGCTGGAGTTTATCATATCCAAACCACTTTTGAATCTACGAATCAATTATTCATGATTACCTTATTACTTACAATGGAAGCAAAACGGGTTTAACAACAAATTTCAGGTACTCAAAACCTACATGCAAGTATTGCCTCCAATAGATCTCGAGTACAAAGAATGTAGCAACTAAAACACAGAAGAAGGAGGAGGAAAGTATACCAAAATGGCTTGAACCAAGTTCAAACGAGGAGGATGAGGAGAACCCGAAAGCCGAGCTCCTCTACCGGCTATCGACACCAAGAAACCGAGATCCCGCCTTGCTAAGGACTTCAAACCCGAGCTTCAACCTTGAACACGGGCTTTCTGGAACAGTACTAGTACTTTCACGAAGAACACACTTATATACACTTGCTCACTTATGCACCAAGTAGCTAGATATGTGTACGTGTGTGTTAATTCTAGAGAGAGAAGGAGAGAAAGAACCTCAAGTCTCATGCATCTTTATCTGCCAAAAATTGACTCCATAGAGCCATAAAACCGGCCAAATTGAATGCTTGATTCTCATTGGACCAAAAGGTGGTCCAATCAAATAAAAGAATAGTTCAGCTCCTCTTCATGGATTCTCACGGGCCGTGAGGCCCCGTGAAGCCCACCCCCTCACGACTACCCATCTTTCACAGGCCGTGAAGCCCCGTCAAGGCTGTGACCCCACGACTACTTGTCCGGGTTGTGAATCCTCGTGAAGGGTTTATCTTTACGACCTCTTTCACGGGCCGTGAAGGTCCTCAGAAACCCTAATTTCATTTTCTCTCTCGTTTGGGTTTTTACCATCGGAATCTACCCTTGGCGTGGGACCCAATAGGCCCGTACCTCATCAGCAGTTATGCTAGTGCACGTTTATCAGTGGGCATATACAACACTAAGATAATCTAGAATTACAAAGAATAGAAAACGGCATGCAAGCCGTTAAAATACAAACCGAATAAATAAATTAATTATTACAAACCAAATGTGGTACAAACCACCAAATGAATGAATAAATAATTTACATACAACCAAATACACCACATAGGTCTAAAGGCTCACAAGTTACCGGATTTTACAACACCCACATACAAACCACAAATCACAACACGGTGTGCCACACCAAACCGTGTAACATATCCCCACTAGATTTGTTCCTAAACTACCTAAAACACTCAAGGCACGAGTGAACAAATCTTGTATTTATGCATTAGGAACCACAAACACTTTGAAATCCCATATTCATACATACACAACATAAGTACATGCATGTGTGTGTTTGCATGCCAAAACCACCCATATATATAAATATGCGAGTTAGGATATTATAGGCTTTCAAAATGGTCAAATATGACATAATTTAAATTCTGGAAAAATCCAGAAAGTTGCCAAAATTCGATTTTTAAGTTTTCTTTTAAAATGTGTTGAAAAACACTCCTTCACGAGCCTCCATGACCCACTGCCCTTCACGACCCCTCACGGTCCGTGAAGGCAGTGTGTCCCCATGACTCGTGAGACACTTAAAAACCCTACATGACTCCCACCCCACGACTGGGGTCGTGGAGCCTTCACAAGCCGCTTCACGACCCTCCACGGCCCGTGAAGACAGTCTTGAAAGAATGTCCATTTTTCAAAAATCAAAATTTCACGCCACAAAGGTGCATGCATTGCATCAAGGTTGCTGTGATACCTGTAACATCCTGAAAATGGGCCTAGACGTACCTAGTTGTACCCTATGCTCAAGTGGTTGTACCTTGACTTTAAGTAAATGTTTTGGTGGTTAATTTATATTTGGTGGATTTAAGAGATGTACGAGGTGTCATACGAAAGTTAAGGTTAGTAAGTAAAAGTGATAAAATATTAAATGGTTTTAGATAATGGTTCCAAAGATATCCCCGTTAGATAAAACGGGATGGTGTGGGGTAAGTTGTAAGTTGGAAAGGGGAACAAAATACCCGGGATTTATTTAATAAACCCCAAGCTCGGTTCTTTGGTTCCTTATCCCTTTATTTGTTACAAATACAGTAACATACATACACACTCACGACTTGAAACACACACACACACTCAAGCTTTGGAATTTTGAAGAGTAAATCAAGAAGCAAGTTGATTTCAAGTGATTTTGGTGTCAAATTCGTGATCTAGCTACTGTACTTCATCTTTGTAAGTGAAATTCTGTCAAGAACCCTAGTTTTGTTTGTGTGAAGAGGTACACCAAATTAATGGTGTAAATTGAGTAATAGTAATGAGTTTTGATGTTTAAAGTGTATGTAAACTTTAGGTGATGTTTAGAAGAGTGTATGTAAGATTGAAACTGAGAAATTGGGTCATTTATGTGTCAAAATCGCGAGTTGCAGTAGCTGTGTCAAAACAGGGAGGAAGGTCTGCTGTTCGTAATTTCCCTATGGGCGTAGGAGACAAGCCCTACGGCCGTAGGAGACCTGTTATGTTCCTTATGGCCGTAGGCATGGTTTCTGGCCGTAGGAGGTGTTTTTGTGTGGTTTACCGTCTACGGACGAAGGATCAAGGTCTACGGGCGTAGGGATCTATCCCTACGGCCGTAGAGATTGTTTGTAATGTGTTCTACGGCCATAGGACATGTCCTCTGCGGCTGTAGATGCCTGTTCAGTGTGACAGTTTGTGCAGACTTATGATTTAAGCTGTGTTAGTTATCGTTAGTTGGTAATCAAGTATGAACCTATCGTGATAGGTATTCGAGAGAGACTTATGATTTAAGCTGTGTTAGTTATCGTCTACGCTGATCGTTGTGTTATCTTATTGTGAGCTTAAGGTGAGTACCGGTTTCCCATGAGTCTCAGTAAGTAGTGCTAACTGTTGTGTGCTTTGATGTGTTATTTGTGATTTCGTGTGTACGTACATAAGGTATGTTGTAATGAGTAATGCCATGCTACAGTGTTTATGATAAACAATGTTATAATGTCAAAGAACGACTGTATGTAATATGAGTATTGTGTATGCCATGTTTTCAGTGATATTTGTATATTCTGTTCATCCAGTATGAGCAGAAGTTGATATGATATGATATGATGCATGCATGCAATTGGATCCTGATTGGAGCAGTTTTATGTTTCTGTGTTTATGTCCGGACACTCGAGGGGACTGTATAACAGTTCCCGACACGGTTGAGGTCAGTTGTCTATATTGTAGCTGGATCCCTTGAGGGCCTAGATGGCTGGTTATTCGGGATCAACGGTGGCTACGTGGTGCACGTCGGGTCGTAAGTTCTACAGGACCGCCGTTCCTTGACAAATAGGGGGATCTTGGTTAATGAGCAAGATCCGATTTGAGCACGATGGCTCCGCAACGTGCTCGGTGGGCTGCTCTTCGCTTCCCCCACCAGTATGGATTGGTGTTGCTGATTCCCCAGTTGGATTCGTTGAGCAGAACTTGCAACCCTGCGAGATATGACTCCTACTGACATGTTGGCACACCGCGATGTGATAGGATAGCCTTGTGTGCTTTTCCTGTGTTGTGATAGTATGGTTATTGATACTTATGTGTAATCTGTACTCACTAGCTAGTGTAGCTAACCGGTTCATGATTTACCCTTTTACAGGTAAAGACTAGGCAGCCTGGTGAGGCAGGTCCTTATTGGTATTTGTAATTACCATTGGGAACACTACCTTTGTTATTTATGTCTGTGATCCGATGGTCGGTTAGTAGTCGGTAATACCGGTTCGTTTGAGTCTTGGCTAATGTTGTTTTATTATTATTATAATCACCAAGTCTGGTTATAACCATTATGTTTTATAATCAGGGTTTAGTTTTCGCTGTACGCTTTTGATTAACATACTTAAAAAGTTTAAATTATTACTAATTTTAAGCTCGTGAAACCCGGTGTTACAATTAGGTATCAGAGCCTAAGTTTGAGTGAATCGGGTACTTGTGAAAGTATTCGATCTCAAACTCGGGCCCGACCATCGTTAAGTGTTCCTTGAGGGATAATTGGGGTTGAGTGAGAGTGCTGTGTGATTATGGTGTGTTGTGAACTAACTTGTAGTGTTAGTGGTTTTTGAATAAGTTGCATGTTAAATACTTCTTCCTTTATCAGTAGTAGACTGAAATGTCGAACCAGCAAAACAGTACTGAGCAAGATATCGTGCTAGCGGGAGATAGAATGGCTCGCCTTCGTCTTGAAGTGGGAGACGAAGTTTTTCGCCATTATACTGAGGACTTGAAGCGTGAGCAGGAACGAGAGGCTTATGTCCGACATTTAGAAGAGGAGTTGCGGCTGACCAAAGAGATGTTGTTTCATTCGGTTAAGAGGAGAGATGATAAGTATGATACTTTTCAGGATATTCTTTATTGTGAACCTCCTAGCTTTAACGGTAGTGATGACCCTTCTGTCACTATCCGGTGGCTTCGAGAGATAGAGCAGATTTTTGAATTGTGTGACTGTGCGCCGGAATATCGTGTGGAATATGCTATACATATGTTTAAAGATAGTGTTTTCTCATGGTGGAATGCGGTGGAAGCTTCGGTCAGTAAGAAGGTACTAGCTACATTGACTTCGGAACAATTTCGTGAGAAATTGACGATGAAGTATTGTACTGATTTCGATGAGGAGCGTATGGAGCGAGAAATTAACCAGCTCCAGAAAGGAAATAAATCCATGGGATACTTAATTCGTGCTTTTAAAGATAAGATGGAGTTTGTTCCACGACTATTGGCCGATGAGAATGCCAAGATACAGAAGTTTGCAAGCATGCTGCCGATCGGACATCGTGTTTGTGTTAGAACAGCTACAAGTTTGAAACAAGCTTTTCAGATGGCATTACAGATCGAAGAAGAGTGTCTTCGGTATAAGAATGATCTTGTGAATAAGAGTAAGAAGAGGAAGTCTCAGTCGTCCTCTAAATTCGGTTCCTCGAATGGACAGACCCCTACGGTTGAGAAACACAGTTCGCGAAAAAGATTGAGGTCAAACGGTCCTTGGTGCACCACTTGCCGTACGTATCATAGTGATAAGTGTACTAAAGCCACCTGTAGATGTTTGCAGTGTGGTGAAATAGGACACATGGCGTTAGAATGCAAATTTGAACAAGGTGTGTGTTACAAGTGTCATATGCCGGGACACGAGATCGTTGATTGTACCGTGAGTTGGAAGCACAAGAAATAGTGAACTTCCATTTAGCTGAAGAATGTAGGAGTTTCCCGGTGACAATAGGAGTAATGTGTCAACTGAATCCAGACGTTAGTTGTTTTGTATTAGTAATGATGTAATTTTATAGTTTGGTAAAAAGTTGTAAGAGTATGTATTGTGTTTATTAACTTGTGTAAGTTAAGACTTGTAAATATTAAGGCAGTAATAGAAGTTAGATTGTGTTCTTTCAGATGTTGTTGAAATTAATGAGACTAAACTCTCCACCTCTGTTCCTTATGAAATAATTGTAAGATTAAAGTGTCGAAATTAAAAACGAATAATCAGGACGTTAAGTGATTTCGGTAGTAAAGAGAATGATAGAGAGCTCGCTGACCTACGGGTCATAAGTTTAATTGAGAAAAGCAACTTGAGTCTAGTATCCTCGATGTATTGTTGGTAAGGTGTAAAAGTTAAATTTAAGCTGATGATAAAAGTTATAATTGTATATGATAATATTACGTAAAACAAGAATCGGTAAGTGAAGATAAATGACAAGTGTAATAGTTGATTCAAGAGATAATTATGTCATGTATCTGTAATATTCTAACAAATCGTAAGTGTTTGTTTTATGTTCGTAGACTTGTGTAAAGTGGAAATAGTAAATAGTGAAACTATTATGGTTGTTAGTTTTGCTTTCTTAAGTTCTTGTTGATATTAAAGTGATTGGTTCCTCCCTCGGTTATTAATACGCAAGATGGAAATTAAAGGGAGTAAGCGTAAATATAACAGACTAAAGTAAAATTGATTAAGACAAATGTGTTTTAATTATTGTGAGGAGATAAGGTAATTTAGACAAGGAAATGTGACGTATGACTCTAGAAGATAATGAGCGAAATTTAGCGGATTATGGAGAAAAGAGTAAATATAGTGTTGTTACTTTTTATTGATTAAGAGCCCTTTTGGATGCAGAGATATGGATAGAGATCTGAACCAGCAATCTGGAAACGAAGAAACACGTGAGGATAAGTTGGATTTAACTACTATTGGAGAGTTACAGGATCATATTTCTGTCTACGGAAATCGACGTGGAGCGGTACCTACACGTCATCTTCGAGAGGTCATGTCAGAGCAATTTGACAGATGTTTCAAGAAAAACATGCCGCCGATTTTGACGGAAATAAAGAATGAATTGAAGGAAGAGATTAAAAGTGAAATAAGAGACACCATCCGTAAAGAGTTTGATACGTTAGGTGAAGAACAAAATGAGGGAGAAAAAAAGATGAAAACACTAACTGAAGCTGGAGGATCTAGACATAGAGTTGCGTGTGAGACATGTGGTAAAAGTCATGCTAGGGAGTGTCGATATAAAGAAAAAGTTTGTTACTCATGTGGACTCCCTGGGCATTATGCCAAAGAGTGTTTGGGTAAGTTCTGTTACGAGTGTAGCCAGTACGGGCACGATTCTTTGGAATGTCCTAACTAGTTGAAGTGTTGTGTAAGTTTAGAAACGGTCGTATAAGTACTAGTTGAATAAGTAAAGTAGATATGAATGTGTTTCCTGTGTGATGAAAAAGTTGCAGTTAGTTGAAATAAATAGAGTTTTGTATGTTAGTATACTGTAACGTTATAAGTAGTGAAATAACTAAAGTATTATGTTAATAATTTTGGTATTAATTATGGCTGTTGCCTAAGGCAGCATCGTGAAAATAGTTTATGATTATGTGTGTGATCGAGGTTGGATTCCGAGGACGGAATCCTCTTTAAGGAGGGTAGATTTGTAACATCCTGAAAATAGGCCTAGAAGTACCTAGTTGTACCTTATGCTCAAGTGGTTGTACCTTGACTTTAAGTAAATGTTTTGGTGGTTAATTTATATTTGGTGGATTTAAGAGATGTACGAGGTGTCATACAAAAGTTAAGGTTAGTAAGTAAAAGTGATAAAATATTAAATGGTTTTAGATAATGGTTCCAAAGATATCCCCGTTAGATAAAACGGGAGGGTGTGGGTTAAGTTGTAAGTTGGAAAGGGGAACAAAATACCCGGGATTTATTTAATAAACCCCAAGCTCGGTTCTTTGGTTCCTTATCCCTTTATTTGTTACAAATACAGTAACATACATACACACTCACGACTTGAAACACACACACACACTCAAGCTTTGGAATTTTGAAGAGTAAATCAAGAAGCAAGTTGATTTCAAGTGATTTTGGTGTCAAATTCGTGATCTAGCTACTGTACTTCATCTTTGTAAGTGAAATTCTGTCAAGAACCCTAGTTTTGTTTGTGTGAAGAGGTACACCAAATTAATGGTGTAAATTGAGTAATAGTAATGAGTTTTGATGTTTAAAGTGTATGTTAACTTCAGGTGATGTTTAGGAGAGTGTATGTATGATTGAAACTGAGAAATTAGGTCATTTATGTGTCAAAATAGCGAATTGCAGTAGCTGTGTCGAAACAGGGATGAAGGTCTGCTGTTCGTAATTTCCCTACGGGCGTAGGAGACAAACCCTACGGCCGTAGGAGGCCTATTATGTTCCTTACGGCCGTAGGCATGGTTTCTGCGGCCGTAGGAGGTGTTTTTGTGTGGTTTACCGTCTACGAACGAAGGAACAAGATCGACGGGCGTAGGTACGTAACTTACGGTCGTAGGTCACCAAAGAATAGCTTCTGCGGGCGTAGGAATTGGTTCTTACGACCGTAGAGAATGATTCATTGGAAAGAAGCTCTACGGGCGTAGGGATCTATCCCTACGGCCGTAGGGATGGTTTGTAATGTGTTCTACGGCCGTACGACATGTCCTCTGCGGCCGTAGATGTCTGTTTAGTGTGACAGTTTGTGCAGACTTATGATTTAAGCTGTGTTAGTTATCGTTAGTTGGTAATCAAGTATGAACCTATCGTGATAGGTATTCGAGAGAGACCGGAAGACGCTGATCGTTGTGTTATCTTATTGTGAGCTTAATGTGAGTACCGGATTCCCATGAGTCTCCATAAGTAGTGATAACTGTTGTGTGCTTTGATGTGTTATTTGTGATTTCATGTGTACGTACATAAGGTATGTTGTAATGAGTTATGCCATGCTACAGTGTTTATGATAAACAATGTTATAATGTCAAAGAACGACTGTATGTAACATGAGTATTGTGTATGCCATGTTTTCAGTGATATTTGTATATTCTGTTCATCCAGTATGAGCAGAAGTTGATATGATATGATATGATGCATGCAATTGGATCCTGATTGGATCAGTTTTACGTTTCTGTGTTTATGTCCGGACACTCGAGGGGGCTGTATAATAGTTCCCGACACGGTTGAGGTCAGCTGGCTATATTGCTGCTGGATCCCTTGAGGGCCTAGATCGCTGGTTATTCGGGATCAACGGTGGCTCGGTGGTGCACGCCGGGTCGTAGATTCTGCAGGACCGCCGTTCCTTGACAAACAGGGGGATCTAGGTTAATGAGCAAGATCCGATTTGAGCCCGATGGCTCCGCAACGTGCTCGGTGGGTTGCTCTTCGCTTCCCCCACCAGTATGGATTGGTGTTGCTGATTCCCTAGTTGGATTCGTTGAGCAGGACTTGCAACCCTGCGAGATATGACTCCTACTGACATGTTGGCACACCGCGATGTGATAGGATAGCCTTGTGTGCTTTTCCTGTGTTGTGATAGTAAGCTTATTGATACTTATGTGTAATCTGTACTCACTAGCTAGTGTAGCTAACCGGTTCATGATTTACCCTTTTACAGGTAAAGACTAGGCAGCCTGGTGAGGCGGGTCCTTATTGGTATTTGTAATTATCATTGGGAACACTACCTTTGTTATTTATGTCTGTGATCCGATGGTCGGTTAGTAGTCGGTAATACCGGTTCGTTTGGGTCTTGGCTAATGTTGTTTTATTATTATTATAATCGCCAAGTCTGGTTATAACCATTATGTTTAATAATCAGGGTTTAGTTTTCGCTGTACGCTTTTGATTAACATACTTAAAAGTTTAAATTATTACTAATTTTAAGCTCGTGAAACCCGGTGTTACAATACCACTGTGGAAGCTCATGTCCAATAGAAAAACATAGCGGAAGCAACAAAAACAAGATTCTACGAAGCCAAAAACATGAACTCCTTAAATGGTATGAGACTTAATACACATGCATGCAGCCTTAAGAGAACAAGTACAAAGGGGAAAGTAGTTATACTTTTCTCCTAGGTCCTTGTTACTGAAAAAGTGGTGCAACCGAGTGTGATGATCAACACTTGAAGAAGATGCCTTCAAGTTCTCTACCGAAGTGATACACCGATAAACCTCTACCCTTGTGCTAGAAAGATTGATCACCAACAACACTATAAGTTTTGGTGACACACTTCAGCCCTCAAGTTTCCTGGAACACACTTTAAATCCTCTACACTAACTTGTAAGAACTCACTAATGTGTACTTTTGAGCAAAGTGCCAAAAGTTCCTAACCAAGGCAATCACATGCCTTTTAAAGACCTCTAAATTGCCCCATTTTCTACGTTGGCCGGACAAAGAAGATGACACCATTAGACCTCACAAAAGAGCCAATAAAAATCAAGTTTCACTAAGTTTTCCGAGATTCATGACCTCTCACGGGCTCTCACGATCAATGAATCTTAAAGCTCCATGAGCCGTGCCGCCTAAGTGAAGTCGTGGAGGTACTCATGGCACACTTGTCCTTCAGGATCCCCTTCACGACCCCACACACGTCGTGAAGTCACTCCTGTACACGAGCCATATGGCCCATGTAGGGACTCATGGGGACACTGTGCTTCACGGCCCGTGGAGCGTCCTTCACGGTCGTGAAGCCTAGGTCAACTGGAATTTGACCATTTTGACCAGCTATTTTCGCGTAGGGTTATTGGGATACGGCCTACATGTGTTAGTTGGCATACTCCAACAGTTTGATCCCTCCACACCGATTCCTCGTTAAGCCACTTTGGTAGCTCGGTATGTGCACGACAACCACCAAGGCGTATTAAGTTGGAATTGTAAATCTACCATCAAGATACACGGTGGTACTTTAGCCCAATGGCCAGCTCGGCTAGTGCTTGACAACCGTTCTTACGAGTTGCCTCACACACCTTCCACACAGTTATGCAAAACCGGTTCGGCTAGAGCTCGACGACCAATCTTGTTTCACTAGAATCGGGTGGTGTCATCTTATGTGTGGTGTAAGAATTAAATTTTACGAAAAACGGGACTTTTGTTTTTCCGGTTTAAAAACCACTTTTCGATTCGATTAACAAATAAGTGACAAAACCCCGTTTTCAGTATTTGGAAATAAACGCTTTATTACCAATTTGTTAATCACGTTGTGCGCGGAGTTGTTAACCAATTCAAAACCTTTTGTTTATTATCCTGATAGCATGCGAAGATCCTAACAACCACGCAAGAAAATACAAAATAAATAAACAACCACACATGTAACAAATATCCGGTAACGAGCCAACAAAATCCTATGCGCCTTGCCCGCGAGCCATTGGGCAAGACAAAGTCAACTAAGAACAAGCTCCGATTGACTTTGACGTGTTCTCCTCCCACTTGATCCATCACGTCTCCCACTGACCTCTGGATCCAAGTAAGCCAAGACACCACTCCAAGGCTCTCGTTGGTTGTCATCGGTTCTTCTTTTACAAAAACATATATTTAAAAGAAATAGCATGTAAGCCACGATAAACTATTTTAAGCTGAAAAAATTACGAAGAATAGAAACCGGCATGCAAGCCTTTAAATATATACAAACCGAATAAATTATTATTACAAACCAATGTGATACAAACCACCAAATGAATGAAAAAATAATTTACAACCAAACACATCACATAGGTCAATAGGCTCATATGTTACCGGATTTTATCACAGCCACAAATAACCACAAGTAAAACACGGCGTGCCACATCAAAACGTGTAAAATATCCCAACTAGATTTGTTCCAAAAAACAACCTAACACACTCAAGGCACGAGTGAACAAATCTTGTACGTATGCATTAGGAATTCCAAACACTTTGAAATTCCATATTCATATGTGCATAATCACAAGTATATGCACGTGTGCGTTATCATGCCAAAAACACCCCATACTCATAAATGTGTGAGTTAGGATATTATGGGGCATTTCAAAATGGCCAAAAAGACCAATATTAAATTCTGGAAAAATCCAAAATATTTGCCATAACACGATTTTATAATTTTCTTTCAAAAATGGGTGAAAAAAATTGTTCAGACCTCTTCAAAACCTACTGCCCTTCAAGACCTCCCACGGCCCATGAAGACAAAAGGTCCCACGAATCGTAAAACACAGAAAAAAAACCCCATGACCCATACCCCATAACCTGAATCATGTAGCGTTCATGACCCACGACCCGTGAAAGCTCTCTAGACAGAATGTCCATGTTTACAAAATCGAGTTTTCAGGGCACAATAGTGCATGTAATCTATCAAGGTGGTTCTGATACCACTATATGAGTTCGTAGAAACACAAAAAAAAGCGGAAGCATGGAAGAAAAACGTTTAAAACGATTTTCAAGAACTTTATGAATGGTACTAAACTTGAAGGAATGCATGCAACCAAGAAACAAAACAAGGGAACAAGTGAGTATACCTTCCTCCTAAGCTCCTTTTGCTGCTGGAAATAAAGGTACATTGATGGTACATGAACAAGACTTGAAGAATGTGCCTCCAAGCTCTATCCAAGGAAAACTTCAACCCACTTGTGCTAGCAAGAGATCACCAACCACACTCAACACACTTCTTGACACTCACAACTCACTAGTTTGAATGTTGTGTATCTAATATAGAGCACAAAGAACCTCCTGGAACTCACTTGGTCGGCCAAGAAGCATTCCCCATTGGACCACACATTAGGTCCAATGAGAATCAAGTGTCACTTGATTTTTTGTCCTTCACGACCCCTCATGGCCCATGAAGCACATAGGCTCCACGGCTTGTGCCGCCCAATTGAAGTTGTAGAGTCACTTGTGGCGCATTAGTCTTTTACAACCTCCTTCATCGGTCGTGAGGCCACATTGACTCACGAGTCGTGCAGCCTATTTAGGCATTCGTGGAGACCACATGCTTCACCACCCGTGAAGCATCCTTCACGGTCGTGAAGCCCTGGTGTAATAGAATTTGACCATTTTGACAGGATGTTTTTGCTTAAGACTTTCGGGATTAAAGCTTCATGTATGACCCAATAGGCCCGCACGTCATCGGCAGTCATTTGGCCTACGCATGTCAGTGGGCATACTCCAACAGGATCCGCCCTTGTTAAGAAGTTAAATCAACATAAATATGTGTACAGTTAGTAGTTAAGTATGATCACTAAGATTTTGCTTATCAGTTGTTTATTTAAATATATTCACGTACTTCGGGAAAAGATAAGGGCAAGGCTCCGTTGGTTTGAAGATTTAGAGATAGCTCTTAAATGATGTTTAATTTCCGAGTCCTTTGAACAATTATAGTTTTGATGTAGCAAAGCCTCATGATATTTTGCAAACTTTTGTAACTAAATTTGATCCTTACTTGTGTATATCTTTGTTGACCAAGCTTTTATTGAAACATATTTAAGGAAGTTCTTGGTAAAAAAATTGGGGTTCTTACAACTTCATATCAGAGCCAAGCTTTAAGGGATTCAGATGATGCATGAGGTATTATCTGGACTTAAACCATTGTTTTGCGACTGAAAAGAGCGAAGAATGGGTAGGTATTGTGTGTTTAAAATAGTAAAGGGCCCATACTATAATAAACACATGGTACCTATCTAGTCTTAACAAGATCAGAAGACATCTTGTGGATTAAATGACGGATAACAGAGATTAGAAAGATAGCATGCTAAGTGTTTAACGCTTTTCTATTTTCAATAAAGTAGGAATCTTGTATTTATCCTGCTTTATACTACTAACTGGAACCAGCATGCCCCAAAACGGTGATTTAGCTAGTAACATGAATGTTTCTATACCCCCACCTGTAGGGACTAGACTCCGTATACCCCCTATCATTAGAACAACCATTAATCCTAATGAAGGACCTCCAATAGTGGTAGACCAAGTATATGAAGAGCACACTGATCCCGCTGTGAAAGAGTTGGTAACCACTGAGATAGGAAAAGCTCTAGAGAAAGATATACCCTACATTATCAATCAAACCTTTAACATAATTGTAGAAAGATTAGATGGGATAATACACCATACAGTAGACACTGCTATCAAACTACGGTAGCTACTCTTCAGGGGCAATTACGGAGTGAAGCTAGGGGCGAGCACATTTAAGGGTACACCTACACAGAGTTTTCGCCCAGTAACCCATCAAACTCTAAAGGTGTTATGGATCCAATCATCAGTAGGTGGATAGCTGAGGTGGATGGAGCCTTCAAAACTTTGGGATGTCATCCTAGTATGAAGGTGGACCATTGTTGAACAAAGAAAGGGCGAGGCCAAAGATTGGTGGACCATTGTTGAACAAAGAAAGGGCGAGGCTCGGATTGATGCAATGACTTTGTCAGAATTCAAAGAATAGTAAGCAGTTCACACCGCGAGCAAGGGTAGACACAATAGCAGAGGAGTTTATCTTCATAAAGCAAACTACCAAATCAGTAGATGATATAACCAAGAAGTTTACGAAAATGTCATGTTTTTGCCCCAAATATGTAGCTACCGAGCAGATGAAGATGAAGAGGTACATTTCCATATTGAAAGATGATATTAGAGAGTTACTAGCGAAATTAAAATGTCAAAATTTGAATGACATGATTGAAATGGCTTGGAAGGGGGAACAAGAGTTGCTAAGGGAAGCTGCTGCAAGAGAGAAGAGAAAAGTAGAAAATATCAATGTTCATCAACAGAAGCTTAAGCAAGGAGAAAAGAAGGGAGAAACTAACGATATTTTTTGTAGCAAATGTGGAATGAAGCATATTAGAATTTAGAAAAGGTATTAACGGGATGTTTTCATTGTGGAAAGCAAGGACACAACATCAAGGATTGTCTTGCAGTAATACGAATTTGTTATTCTTGCTATCAGGTACGGCATACCAGGAATCAATGCCCAAATCTTTCCATAACCGAAGGTAAATTAGCAGTTCCCTTACAACCGCTACAAATTACCGGAGGAAAAGAGAAGAAAACTGATGTACCGAAGGCCAAGGGTAGAGCCTTCTAATTGACAGTTGAAGAAGCTACAGCAAAGCCAGAAGTGGTGGCGAGTACCTTTGTTGTTAATACATACCTGCATTGGTAATTAGTTGATTATTGAGCGAGAAAATTAATTGTTTCTATTTCATTTGAAACGTACACTTTGCATGCAATCCGGTCAACTAATTACTAATTCAACTAATTAATAAACTATTAAATGATAATAATAAATAATACCAAAATAATAACCATTAATTAACCAATCTAAAAATGGAGCCATGTAAACGAGAGCTACTTAACCGATTAAATGAACCGATTAACCCAACAATCACCCCCTTATCGGTTATATGTCCGTCCACTCACAAGAACGCCTGCTCCTCTTCAACCAAGTTGGCCTCTTGTTTCTCCCATTTTGGATACTCCGATACGTAACTCATTACACTTGTAGCATTTGACGTAGCTCTTGTACCATTGTACTCGACCTTCTCCTCGACCTCTCCAGGACCCCGACCTCCACTTCGACCACGTCCGTAGTCTTCACTGTTCGAGTTTCACAACCGCAATACTCACACCTATGCTCATTTCCTTTTGTTTTTTCATCGGAACTTGAGAATAAAAGTTGATTTTGCTCTGTTTGGATCTCCTCAAACTTGATCCTTTCTTCATATACTTTAAGGTGGCCCACCACATCATCAATACCCATGGTTTTCAAGTCTACACATGTTCAAAAGAAGCCACCACATGAATAAAAACGTTTAAATAATCCATTAAGAAACCTCTTAACCAATTTTATTTCTTCTATAGTCGACCCAAGTGAGGTGTCTCAAGAAGCATACTCGGACAACTTGTTAGCAAAATCATCTATAACTCTTGGTCCTTCATCTTGAGATTTTCAAACTCTCCCATTAAAGTTTGAAGTCTTGCCTCTCGGATTCGATCCGCACCCAAATGACGGGTTTTAAGAATACCCCACATTTCCTTTGCGGTATTGAGACTCCCGATTGGTAGAATCTGCTCTTCGGGTATGCTTTAATACAACAGAGCAATTTCAAGATTATTCTTCTTGGCATCCTCTTTTGTTCCTGGTTCTATCATCTCCCATACTCCATGAACATTGAAAATATCCTTCATCCTCATGTCCCATACCATGTAATTTGTGGATGACAACACCAAACATTCAAGAGATATCGTGTTGTTATCTTTGACGGTGACCAAAGCATGATATTTGTTGGAGCCATTCTTGTGATTTACCACACTACGAAGGTTGAATAATCAATTAAAACACTACTGAAAGTATTACCTGCAAGCTCCTTTTGCTACCTTTCTCCCGCTGTTTTAGATCCTTTGATTATCACCTTCTGGTTGCATAATCTCCCTTTGTTGTTTAACAAGCCCGCCGATTTTGTGGATAACAACTAGGTTAACAAGCCCGCCGATTTTGGACTGAATCGCGACTTTTCTTCGCTGCCCTTTTGGTCCCTAGAACATTAGGCTTCCACCTACGATCAAATCATAGTACCTCTTGTGGAACATCGCTCTGATACCAAGTGTTGGTAGTCACAACTTCAAAAACTAACACTTAAATCTCACAAATATGTGTACTTAAAATGGAAATATAACTCAATGTTGGCCAATAAAAAACACAGGCGATGGAAAAAAACAAAAGCCATTACATTAATTCATTGAAGTTATATGGCTATATATAGCCTTACAACATGAAAACATGGACTACTACTCACCTAAGAAACCAGTACAAAGGCAAAAAACTCACTTGCCTCAACGTACACTTTGCATGCAATCCAGTCAACTAATTACTAATTCAACTAATGAATAAGCTATTAAATTAAAATAATAAATAAAACCAAAATAATAACCATTAATTAACCAATCTAAAAATTCAGCCATGCAAACAAGAGCTACCGAATCGATTAAATAAACCGATTAACCCAACAGAGCTTACTTTCCAATAAAAAAATTCTATTAGATCCCGGTACGGCCATTATGAGTTTGTGTTTATGCCTTTTTGGGTTAACTAATGGGCTAGCATCATTCATGGACTTTATGAATAGAGGATGTAGACTTAAGTTGGATATGTCTATGATTGTATCTATAGATGATATATCGAATTATCTTTAATAATCAAGAAAGTTCACGAGGTCATCTATAGGAAATGTTGGATGTTTTGATAAAGGAGAAAGTATATGTCAATATTTTTCAAATGTGAATTTTGGTTGGAAGAAGTTTAATTTCTCCGTCATGTAACTGAAAAAAACAAGTTAAGGCGGATCTGAACAAAGTAGCGGTATTGATGAAGTATGAACCACTTAAGAACCTTGCTAAAGTTAGAAGTTTGTTGGGAAAGGAGATTGGGGCTGGACCAGATAGTGCATTGCTAATTCAAACTTTTCCCTAGTATGATAGGTGAGTATCACAGATCCATCCAAGATTTTTAAAGATTGTAGTTCCATTAACAAAAAAAAATTAAAAATTAAGAAAAATTAACTACAAAGAATGTTGAATTCAGATGGAGTGAGGATCAATAAAGAGATTTTGAGATGTTAAGTAAGAAATTATGTGAAGATATGGTAATCTATCGTGATGCGTCATGCAACAGTTTGGGATGTGTTTTGATGTAAAGGAAAAGAGTAACCGTATATGCCTCGCGACAGCTCAAGAACACATGAGCTCAACTACACGGAGTTAACAGCTGTAATTTTTGCACTCAATTTAAGAAGCACTATCTGTAGGAAGTGTACATTATATACGGATTATAAGAGTTTGATCAGGAAAAGAATCTCAGTATGCAACAGAGGAAATGGTTAGAGCTACTTAGAGATGATTGTAAAATACTTTAACATCTTGGTAAAGCAAATGTAGTAGCGGATGTTTTGAGTAGAAAAGCATGTGATACTCTGTTAAGAGTACAATCTCTAAGAATGTCTATAATAATAAGATGCGAGGATAGGAAAGCAGAACGAAGAATGGATAAAAGGTACAACAAAGATGTACAGAGATCTTAAGCGAGATTATTAAAGGACATGGAAGAAATAGGATAAAATCAAAAGTGCTCAGTTTATACCAATTAAGGAAAACTATTTCTTCCGAAACAATGACAGATGTGCATGAAAAAGAGACTGTAGCTAGGCATGGTGTGATAGTATAAATAGTGTCGGATAGAGATACTCAGTTCTCAGCTAGATTGGAGCATGATTTACGCAGTTATAAGAATGAAACTATATATGTGCACCGCTTATTATCCCAAAGTAATGAACAAAGTAACAGGATCACTCATACCATAAAAGATAAACTTCGAGCCTGTATAATTAATTTTGGTTGCATTTGAAAGGCATGCCTATCCACATCGATTTTCTTTCAATAATAGCTATTATTACAACATAGGTATGCCACCGTATGATATACTATATTGTAGAAAGTGTATACCTCTTGATTGTTGGAAAGAGATTGTTTAGAAGGAATTGGATAGCACAAAAAAACAAGAACAAAAGTCAATCAAGCATATTCAACGAATTTGAGAATGTTTAATGGCAGCCTAGCGTAGCTAAAGAGCTATTTTGATAAGAGAATATCACCGTTAGAATTTTAGGTTGTAGATAGTGTAGTGTTGAAGGGTTCACCATGGAAGGGAGTTATTTGGTCAGAAAGAGAGTAAAGTTGAGTCCAAGGTTCATTGGCTCTTTCAAAATAGATCAATGTTCTATAGCTATTAGAATAATTATCAGAAATTTATAATACCTTCCACTAGTTTTATCTAAGAAGTGTTAGAAGATGAGTCAGCCTAAGAACCATTGGAAGATATTGTTATAGATGAAAGGCTGAGTTATATTAAGCAGCTTCTAGCAATATTTAAAAAGGGAGATTAAGAAGTTATGGAACAAGTAGATTGAGTTATTGAAAGTACAATTGAAGCATAGAAAAGAATCATAATATACATCGGATTCTGAAAAAGAGATAATGATAGACTGCCCATAGCTTATCAACAAGTTAGATCTCGAGGACGAAATTTTTTAAATGGGTAGGAGTTGTAACACCCCAAGTTTAGAAATATTAATCATAAATTAATATTGATATTATAGAATTTATTTCTTAAATATAAGATGGAAAGAGTAAGTAGACCAAATGTAACAAAAATAAGTAAGAGGTAATTGTGAAAGCAATTATATAAAGGAAGGAGAGACCATAACACACACACATCAGTATGTGTTTGGTGTGTGTGTGTTCTTGTAGGTAGAGAGAGAAACAAGTTTAGTGAGAGAAAGTGAATACCAAGAGAGATTAAGCCATGCATGTGCAAGATGTAGCATGAATCAAGTGTTACTCTTCATCTAGAGCAAGATTTAGAAGCTACTTTTCATAAAAATTGGATCTGGAAAACACACACTTAGTGTGTGTTCTTGGTGTGAGAGAAAGTTAAAGGGAGAAAGTGCTTGGATCAAGAATTTAAGCAAGGATTCTTACATGCATGTGAAGATCAAGTGTTTTTAGCAAAGATTTTAGCTCCAAACAACTGATTAACACAAAAAAATCAAGGTAAGGAAGCTCTAAACTCTTAAGTTATTGAGTTTTAGAAAGACAAAGTTTAGATTAAAGCATAGATGGAGTTGTATGTTATGTTTTATGGTACAAATGTTCAAGTAATGTTATTTTGCAGTTATATAGTGTTAATAGATGTTATATAGTGAGTATAAAGTACTTGCAAAACTTAGAAAAATGATTTTGGGATGATTTTTGGGCAAAAACCACTATTCTAGATGAATAGATACTGAAATTTGAAGGGTACGGGCATTCCTATCGTTAGGTGCCAAACCCCAACTCATAAGTTACACCCTGTGCTTTTTAACTGAGGCACGGGTGTGCCTTAGGGAAAAGGCACATCCATGCTTGGGAAGGCACAGTCATGCTTGGGGAAAGGCACAACCATGCCTAGAGTTTACCTAGGGTGTGCTTAGCCTGCAAATGTAAAGAATTTTAGTATGTATATATATTACTTGTAGGTACAATTGTTTGACGTATATAGTGAATTAATAAACGATATTTGGGTTGTATTTCTACCATAATACTAAGGTGAGTGTACTTAGCTTCTTTTGTATATGTATGTATTTATGCATTATGTTTTATGTTATGCGTTGATCCAAACCCGTAAGCGCTCTTTGAGCATTAGAAAGTTGTCTTGGTGCAAGACTTGTAGTAGGGATCCAGTATTCGTTATTGTGTCCACCAGTTGGATTAACATAAATATGTGTACACTTACTAGTTAAGTATGCTCACTAAGCTTTTGCTTATGAGTTGTTTATTTAAAAATTTCCAGGTACTTCGGGAAAAGATAAGGGCAAGGCTCCGATGGTTTGAAAATTTAGAGATAGCTCCTAAATGATGTTAAATTTTCGCGTCCTTTGAACAATTATAGTTTTGATGCACCAAAGTTTGATAATATTTTTCAAACTTTTGTAACTAAATTTGATCCTTATTTTTGTATATCTTTGTCGATCAAGCTTTAATTGAAATTTATTTAAGGAAGTTCTTTGTAAAAAAGAATTGGGGTTCTTACATCCTCAAACCACCATACAAAATCCTAAGAAGCAGATGTGAAAAGTTAATTAAAAATCGAACACTTTTAGATAGAGATTTTATAATTCAAGGTCAGCTAAATGAGGGAGATTTGAAATTACTAACATTTTTTTATTTATTTTTGTTTTTAATTTTACAATACACTCTGTGTACATATATTGCACCAAGCTTAGACAAGCAAAAATATTTATTCCGTGACATTGTCTTTTTGACAGCCCTTTTAACAAAGCTTACTTAAAGGCATCTTATTGTTCAAAAGTGCTAATTAATACTCATATATGAGATTCAAATAAACAGAATTATTAGTTTTTTTCAGAGCAAGTTTCAATGACATAAAACTCATGAATTTAGTTGACCTCTTTATTTAAATCTTTTATGGCAATTAGATCCATTAAGCATGGGTGCGAACATTTTCAAGTGAGCCTGGCTTGTGCACAATAAAACTTCCTAGGTAGTAGTTGCATTAGCATATGACTAGGCATATGTAAGAAAAAAAAGAGAAAACATTTGACTTATACAAAGATAAAATAGATTTGGGCAAGATACATATATAAGTTCCTCAAAAAGTAACATATCCACAAAAAATATACTACTAAATCTGAATCGGAAAACAAAACTAAATAAAAGTATACTAATCAAAAGCCACTGAAATTGAATTCAAATATCGACCAAAGGTTTAAATTCCCTTTTGCCATAATCAAAGGAAATCGATAGCATACCTCACAAAGCAAAAAGCAAATAGATTTTTAACTATTTACTTTTGATTCAATGAAAATAAGGATGTAAGAACAGCGAATCACGAAAGACCGATGGCCTGGATGTCTTTTAAGCCACTAGCATCGTGTCTCAATGGTAAATTCTTTCCATTATAATCCACCTTCATCTCCTAAAGATAACATAGAAAGAATTCAACCATATTCAACATCAAAATCATATAAAAATTAAAAAGCATGAATTACTCACCCAATGCATAATATGGTAGAATGGTAATTAGTATGCACAATATGCTCTGAATATTGAAGTTTTCCTTCCATACTTGCTAACCTGATTACAAATCAAAACATGATTATCCAAAAGAAACTTACAAAAATATTAAAAGCAAAGTAAATTAACCCAATGCGATACATATATTACTATTAGCTAAGCAGTATTATCCTTTATGTCAAGGGTGCAGGTGACGAAATTGTATGTCTAAGTTAGATCAGTGCCCACAATCACAAGTACGAATCAAATCCCGAATAAGAGATACACGAAACAAAATCCCGAATACGATCCCATGGACCGAGTGTCGCAACCAGATTGAGAATATTAATCCATGACAACTAAGAACAAGGTTGATTGATTTGTATAAGATCTTACGATGTGTATTTTACGACCTATTGCTTTTTGTGGCAGGTATGTTTTAGCCTTTAGGCTGGTGGTTTTTAGGTTTGGTTTAGGCTGGTGGATTTTAGGTTTGGGGATTTTTTAAGTACTGGTGGGAAGGGAGAATTTTGGGAGTGAATGTTTGAATATTTATTTTATTATTCTATATTATATTTAGAGTTTGTGTTACGAAGTTTGTGTCAATGTTCTATTACTACAATTTAAAAATTGACTTTTTTATGAAATTTAATACTTACATATCTTTTATGTTAAATGTTGTTTAGAATTATGTTTGAAAATAAGAGCAAAAAAAATACAACATTATTTTATTATAAATCAAACTTCACTTGCAATGTTATGTTTCCTACGTACTTATTGTTAAGGTTGTAAGTGAACCGGTTATTCATAATTTGTTCGTCAAATCGTGTGTTGAGAAGTTTTTCAATGTTATTTTAATTAATAAACGAATGAACACGTACAAAATTTTACGTTCATTTAATTAAACGGACAAACACAAAGAGAGCCGTAGGATCAATGTTACGTACAAGATTTCTCGTTCATTCGTTTATGATCATGAACGATCAATTATCCATTCGTTTATATATGTATAGGGGAAGGTTCAAATGAGAATGATAAATTAATTAAGAATGGCAGACTTAATCTCAGCCGTTCATTTTGTTAGTGGAATTAATGGATGGAGAGCGTGGGGGGATAGAGTATGACAGTGTGCATGTGAGAAATTCATGGGTAGACATTGACATTGAAAGAGGGGGAAATGGATGGCTGGGATCTAGTCTCCCATTCTCAATTATATTTAGGTTCTCATATGAACCTCCATATATATATATACATATACATATATATATATATATACATATACATATATATATATATATATACATATACATATACATATATATATATATATATATATATATATATATATATATATGTGTGTGTGTGTGTGTGTGTGTGTGTGTGTATACGTGTTGGTCAAATGATCTTATCAATTGAGATTTGATGAGACAAAGTTATGTTTGTAAAATATGTTCTAAATAAACTTAAACAGAATTATGAAGCTTAGTCAGACTGAGCACTTAGAGTGTGTTTCAGATAAAGCGTAAGCTGAGTATAAGCTGAGCGTGACTTGATCAGTTTATACTATACCTTAGTTAGTTTATTAATATATTTGATAAGCTGTGTGTCACCTAAGGTACATATCGAGTATTTAGCTTGATATGTTTCAAGCTGAGTGACTCAGCTCAAAAGTAGAGTCAGCTCGACAGAGTTTCTAAGTAAGTTCTAGCTAACTCTTATGACTTCTAAGGTTGGGTTAGTCATTATATATGTTAGTACATGTTTGATTTTGAGTTTATTCTCAAAGGTCCAGCTTGATGAGTTTCAAGCTGAGTAACTCAGTTTGACTAAAGAAGTCAGTTCAAGAGAATTTGAATATGTTTTAAATTCTATTTACTCTCTATATCTACGGGATGGATAAGAAGATTCCAGAATCAAGATTGAAGATTGAAGACTCAAGATAAAAGATTCAAGATTCAAGATTCCGGGTTATCCGTTAGTTTGTTAACAGATTAGGATAAGTTCTAGTTTGTTAGGATTCGTAGGCACAGGATTATAAATACTTATCTTCTTATAAGTTTAGAGGTACAGAACGAAATAACGACTTAATATCACCTCTGCATAACCATCGTATGTGTTACGAAGTCTTGACTCGCCGTTTGTAAGTTGAACGTGATCAAGGAGATCACAGATTGCCAATATTGTTCGTGTGTTCGATATTCACATCTGTTGTGAAGTTGGTAAGTATTCAATCTGTGATTAAATCCTGTTTAGAGAGTTAATTCGTGTCTATAATCATAAGTTGATTATAGACAGAAAGGTTGATCAATAAGTTTGAGAGATTGAGATAGTTTGATTTATATTAGGTGTTTGCATATCAAGTGTTGCTTACTTGATAGTTTGTGTAATCATCTTCTTATTAATGAAAGTAAAGCATTCGATTGTTTGTGGTTTGATGTGTGTAACACTTTTCTATTGATTTGTTCAATTTTCCGAAGAAAGTGTATTCAACCCCCTTTTTACACATTACTTGTTGTGACCAACAACTGGTATTAGAGCAGGATGAACGATTTCATCAGTTGAAAGTTCAAGATTCTGAGAAAGTATACAAATGTTGACAAGTAACAATTCATCAAACTTCCCTCAGATGGCTGTTAAAGGATGTCCCATATTTGATGGGTCTGACTATCTTACGTGGATGTTCAGAGCCATGCTATTCCTCAAGTCCATTGACAATCATATGTACGATGTCATCATCAATGAACCCATCATTCCCATGATTCCTGCAGTTGTCATTGATACATCTCCTGACAAAACAGAAAAGGAAGTAAAGAAGCTTGTTGCATCCTGGACTGAAGAAGACTGGAAATTATATTCTCTGGATGACAAGGCAAAGAGTGTTCTAGCCAATGCCGTGACAAATTAGGTCTTGCACACTATGACTGGATGTCAATATGCAAAAGAGATATGGGATACTTTGAGTATCACATATGAGGGCACGGATCTGGTCAAGCAACAAAAGAAGAATCATCTAAACAGATCATATGAAAACTTCTTTTCTAAGAAGAATGAAACCTTGGCTGATGTGTTTACCAGGTTTCACTGCTTGATTAATGACCTGCTAGGCGTAGGCATTAAAAAAAATGAAGTAGAACTCGTGCTAAAATTTCTGGATTCCAGAAAAGTTCAATGAAGTGACTACTGCACTGAGGGCTGAAGGAAAATTACACATGTATAACCTATAGTCCATTTATGGGTTCCTGCGTAATCATGAGCAGATTACAGAACACAAGAAGACTTCTCAACAACTGAAGGACTCTCTTGATAAAGCTGACATTGCATTGGTTGCAGAAAGAAAAAGAAGAAGAGTGCTAAAGCCTAAAGCCTTAGTTGGTTAAACTGAGACTGAGTCAGATTCTCAAGCTGACAACTCAGACTCAGACTCCGGTGATGCTGATGATGTTTAGACCATCACTGAGTAAATGACCATGAGAGCCAGAAGATTGAGAAGGGCTCAAAAGGGAAGAGAAAGATCTGATAGAGGAAAAGGAAAAAGTTCCTTTGATCCTAAGAAGGCTGTGTGCTTCAACTGTCAGAGGAAGGGACATATTGCTACTGAGTGCAGAGTAAAGAAGGATGAATCAGCTTCAGTAGCTGGTAAGAATGCTTATAGAGCTAAGAAATACAAGAAGAAATATACTTAGCTCAAGAAAGGAAAGCAAGAAGACAAGTCCAATGTCAAAGGACTCTATGCTGAAACCTGGGATACTGAATCATCTACCTCAGATGATGATGTCTGTCTCATGGCACAAGAAGATAAAGAGTTGGACCTTGATAAAGTTGATTATGGTATGTCTGAATCAACTTTTGAAGCTGACATAAAGGAAGCAGAAGAAAATAGTAAAGAAAGCAACTGGGATCCTTCCTCCATGTATAAGGACAGTAACTTCAACTCTTACACCGAAGAAGAAAAAGGTCTTACGTTCGATTATTTTGCTAAATGATTTTAAGACCAGCCTTAATATTCAAGCTGACCTCAAAGTTAAAATAGCTAAACTGAAAATTGAGATTAAGGAAAATCAAACACTCATTGATGTTGGTAAGAAGGCACAATATGATCTTGAATGTCAGAGACACATTAATAAACTTCTAAGTGAAGAACTTTAGGAAGCCAAGGATAAAGCTGACCAACTTTAAAAGGTAACTGAATCTTGGTGTAAGTCATCAAGTCTTGCTAAAAAGTGCATAAACCAACAAATTCCTAAACAGGTGAAAGCTGTACTTGGAAGTGACTATGAATCTGCAGTTGTTGCAGCTGATAATGATGAGATAGCAAGTACAGATTCTGAGGAAGATAGACAACTGATTAAGTCTCAGAAGTCAGCCTCAGAAAAGTGACATGATCCAAGCCTAAAATACAATAAGGTTGTAAAGGAAAAGGATCATGGATATGAGTATTCAACTTCTAAAAGGCATAGTAAGTCTGTGCATGATAGATTGGGCACTCAGCATATTCAAAGAACCTCTGTTATTGAAAGGTTAAATTCAAACCCTTTCAAGAGAAAGAACTCTTTGTCCAGTTCAGAAAGAACTTCAAAGAATAGGAAGACAACTGTAGTAAGAGGTCTTATCACAACAACAAAGGTAAGTCCAAAGCTGTTGAATCTGGTAAGTCCAGAAAACATGACAATGGTATGTCCAAAGTCAATACAGAGAAGTTTGTTGGTCAAACGTCTGAACAAAAGGATAACAAACCAAGATCTGACAAAAGTAAGTCCAAAGTCAGTGAACATCATGTGAATCAACATGCAAAGAAAGTTGAAAAGTTATCCACTACATATAATCCTAAGACTGAGATCAAGTTCTCACAAGGATTATTAAACACCTCACCTAATGTAATCATTGGAAGAAGAAAGTGCTATAAATATGGAGGTAGAGGACGTGAGGCCAGAGACTGTGAAGGTGAGATTACAAGGCCTAAGAAGGAACAAGCTGATCAGACTAAGCAAGACTCAACACCTGTTCAAGCTGACCAGTCAGCTCCACCAGATGAATCTGCTAAGTGCTCATCATCTGAACCCACTTTAAAGTGGGTTCCAAAAGAAAACTTATATGTTTAGTTTTTCATGTGCAGGGTTCAAGTAAATGGTACTTGGACAGTGGATACTCAAGGCACATGACTGGGTGGAAAGGACTTCTAAGTGAATTCCAAGAAGATGAAGGTACTAAAGTGACATTTGGTGATAACTCCCATGGAAAAACTAAAGGATATAGGAAGATGCATGCTCGCAAGGTTACCTTCAGAAGGTTGCATATGTTAAAGGTCTTAAACACAATCTGATAAGTATCAGTCAATTACGTGATGAAGACAATGTTGTTACTTTTAGGAAGAAAGTAGGAACAACAATATTAATAGCCAGGAGAGAGAAAGATGTGTATCTACTTGATCTGAATTTTGCAGATCCCTACACTGAAACCTGCTTGTATTCCCAAACTGTTCCTAAGTTGAGTTGGCTATGGCATAAAAGATTATCACATTTAAACTTTAAATATATGAATATGCTATCAAATAAAGAGTTAGTCTCTGGATTGCTAAATATCATATTTGTCAAGAACCAGTTGTGCTCAGCTTGTGAACAAGGGAAACATCATAAAGGGTCCTTTAAATCAAAGCAAACTTTTCAATAACAGACCCATTGCATATGTTGCATATGGATCTGCTTAGAGCAATAAGTACTCCAAGCCTAAGTGGCAAGAAGTACACATTGGTGATAGTAGATGAGTTCTCAAGATTCACCTGGGTAATATTCCTTAAAGCCAAAAGTGAAGCTGCCCTGGAGATAATAAGTTTTATCAAACAGGAAGAGTTGCAAAAAGGTAAGTCTGTCAAGCAACTCAGAAGTGATCATGGGACTGAGTTTAGAAACTCAACCCTATAAGGCTTTTGTGAAAAAAAAGGAATATTATAAAACTTCTCCTCAGTGAGAACTCCTCAACAAAATGGAGTTGCTGAAAGGAGAAATAGAACCTTAATTGAGGCTGCAAGAACAATGCTATGTGAGGCAGGATTGAAACTCTATTTTTGGGATGAAGCTGTCAGTACAGCAAGTTACACCCAAAATAAATCAATCATTGTCAAAAGACACAGCAAAACTGCTTATGAAATGTATAATTCAAGAACGCCCAATATAGGTTATTTCCATATCTTTGGTTCAAAATGTTATGTGCTGAATGAGAGAGATCAGCTCCATAAGTTAGGACCTAAAGCTGATCCTGGAATTTTTGTTGGTTATTCCTCAATCTCCAAGGCTTACAGAGTGTATAACTCAAGGAGAAAGGCTATAGAAGAATCTTTTCATGTCTCATTTTATAAAGACAATTTTGGTCTATCTCATAAAGGACAAGCTGACTTAGTCAGTCTAAGTGAGCTTGAAAAGCCTGAGGAAACCAACATGTCAAATTCTATGTATGTCAAGGATGATGACAGTGATGATGATGTATATCCGTCAAAGAGATCATCACAAGCTCCAAAGGATTCTCAAGCTGAGAAAGATGATGAGCTCATTAATCCATTTGGAGCTGATATTACTCAGACTGAAGATCTTAGTGATCAACGGTTTGATGACAATGCTATAGTTGAGACTAAGGATGTAAGTTCACCTCAGAACTCTCAATATTACTCAGATCCAGAACCACATCTCCTAATACAACATTTAAATTTCTCAAATATCATCCTCAAGATCAAGTAATTTGTAATATTCAAGAAAGAGTAATTACCAGATCGAAGGCAACTGCAAACTATGCTGCTTACTTTGGATTTCTATCTCAAATGGAACCAAAGAAAACTGAAGAAGCCTTAGAGGATGAAGATTGGATTGAAGGTATGCAAGAAGAATTAAATGAGTTTGAGAGAAACAAGGTCTAGAAACTTGTCCCAGCTCCCAAAGATCATAAAGTTATAGGCACTAAGTGGGTCTATAGAAATAAAATGGACAAGGTTGGAGTGATTGTTAGGAATAAAGCAAGGCTAGTAGCAATAGGGTATAGACAAGAAGAAGGATTGATTATGATGAGACACTTGCCCCTGTTGCTAAAATTGAAGCTATCAGGCTGTTCCTAGCTTTTGAAGCATATAAAGACTTCAAAGTCTATCAAATGGATGTGAAGAGTGCTTTCCTCAATGGAAAACTTGAGGAGGAAGTCTATGTGAAACAACCTCCTGGCTTTGTCAGTTCAAAGTATCCATATCATGTCTATAAGTTAGACAACGCTTTGTATGGTCTTAAACAAGCTCCAAGAGCTTGGTATGATACCCTATCCAACTATCCACTATCAATGGATTTTACCAGAGGTAGTATTGATAAGACACTCTTTATGAAAAAGAGTAAGGGACAGATGATTCTTGTACAGATCTATGTGGATGACATTATCTTTGGTTCTACAAATGAATTTCTGTGTGATTGGTTCTCCAAAGCAATGCCAAAAAGGTACAAGATGAGTATGATGGGTGAAATGACATATTTCCTAGGCTTGCAAATTCAACAGAAGCCTGATGGAATATTCATTAATCAAAGCAAGTATGTGTTGGGATTTTGTGGGCTAGCAGCGGAAGCAAAGGTACAACATGAAAAGCCCAATGTACAACTTAACAAAGCACAAAACAAGAAATCCCAAAATGGACCAAACTCTATGTAAAGAAATGCAACAAACAAAGGAAAGAGGTGGTTATACCTTTCTCCTTAGCTCCAGAAAACTTGTTGTCTTGTGGTGGCGATGCTTTAAGATTGAAACGCGGATCGACTAATGGGATGTACCCCGGTAACACGCCAACCTCAAGTGCTAGCAAGCCTTTGTGATACTTCAACTAGAAAATCACTCAGGAACAACAACAAATCGAGACCAATCTGGAACACACTCTCTAGAGCTCTCTTACTTGGTCTTAGTAGCACCAAAAAGGAGTTTGTATATATGTATCTTAGAGAGAAAAAGAAAGAGAACCAAGAATGAATGAATTCTCTAATTTCTCATCTGCCTCCAGATCTCCATATGACCCTAATTACCGGCCAAACCTCGAGACAAGAAGTCTACATGCATTGGCTGATTTAGGAGGTGATATGACAAAAAGGGAGATGCAGGGTTAGCGGCGCTAACTTCGAGTTAGCGGCGCTATCTCATAATAGTTAGCGGTGCTAACGCGACCTGTCAGTGATTTGACACAAAGTACATGTAGCCGTAGTGGCGCTAACCCATAAGTCTTAGCGGCGCTAACCCTTAAAGTTAGCGGCGCTAACGAGGCCTGCGATGTCAACTTTTGTCTTTTGTCATATTTGGTCCCTTAACTTAAGTTGCTGTCAGGTTAGACCCCGGTGCAATAGGCCCATACATCATCAGCAGCGGTCGATATGGCATACGTGCATTAATGGGCATATATCTAACAACTCCCACTTGCACATAATGCACCGTACCCATGTAACCACAGACAAAGAGCGGTCTCTATCAAGGCATCAATGCCCCCAAGTCAGTATGGGTTCCGCTTCTTGCAGAAAACCATTACCTACAAAAGAACGTAGAGGTCCTATTGATAAGTGATCAAACATCCTTTTGTTCGCGATATCCTTTTAAACACGAGACATGGATTAATATGTCAATCTCCAGATCATTCATGATTATGTTTCTCGAACTTGATTGGTGGTGACCAAAATTAAGGACATATCTGATTCTCAATCAATATTCCTTTGCGCATGGCCATGCTTATTTTGGTGTCAGCGCCCAATCATCGAGGGGCCCAGGGATATCTCTTTTATCAGAGGAACAAATTCCGTGGACTGTATAATCCCATAGCGTGAACCTTATCTTACTTAACTATTCCTTTTATAATAGCCAGTTACGAACTACGTTTTGAAATAGCCGAAGTAAGAAAGTTTCATGCTATAGTAATTCATACATCTCGGGTCGAAGGATGTAATGATATTATCCTTCCGAGTCACTCTTTGACCATGATCCATGAAGTGAACTCGGGCGCGGGTCTTCCAGTCACTTGAAACTCTTTTCAAGCACAGGTTACTGTTGCGTTTCATGCATTCAATCCTTGATTAATGCATAACCAACACCTAACCTCAGCCTACTCAAGCTTCCTTCCCTTGAAGAATGATTGGCTGTGGAAATTTAGAATGTATAAACATTCTGGGAAGTGGTTAAACATGCTAAGATGGAACACAGTAAAGACCAATGAAGGTAACCGCACCATGCGTATATATAGTCTCCACTATATTTCGATACAATCACCGGTTAGCAGTACTGCTTACCGTTCCCAAAGCTTATAAGTAAATCAAACATTTATTAAAACGATATTCAAGCCTATTCAAAATCATGAACAATGCTATTATACCTAGTATGAGATCCATCACTAGTATTTGACAACGGCTTAACTATGGGATCATCTACAATATATCCCTTTGTACTCTTTTGTATTCTCTTATTAAACCACTTGCACAGTGTTTATTAAAGAGATCATACATAAGGTTATGATAGTCGTCATATCCTCAATGTTACCGAAGTCTATAATAGGATTAATGACACTTATGATTATTAGAGTCGACATACTCTCAATGTAACCAAAGTTCACAATAGAGTCGCTGACACTCATGTTTATTAGAGTCGACATACCCTTAATGTTACTGAAGTATACAATAGGGTCAATGACACTCATTTAAATCTAAATGTCGTATCTACACCACATACTTGAATATTCAAAACTTCGATAAAATCGACAGTCTCACAAGTATAGACTTGCTTGCAGTAATAACTTGCTCAAGACAATTCTACTTTCGTCGAACATCAAGAACATACATCAGTATTTCTTGAATTTAGAATCCACTTTGCTTCATATTCATGTTTACACTCGTAGAACAATAATTCCATCAATAGGTTGAAAAACAACCCTAAATTAGGACATTATTTTCATTTGAGTATATTTTACTAAGGACACATAAAGCTCCCACTAGCCCTGACAAGAGTATCTCCCTTAATCTATGCTTTCTAGAAAACTCATTCCTTTGACTTTCTCGTAAAGCAAGATTACAGCCACAAGATGCAATTTTTGTCGACTTTAGTCATGGACATAACTTGGATATAATGGATATGTAAGACCTTGGAACATGCTTCAAACATTTCCTCGACTCAATCCTGTGAAGGATCTAGGTTTTCCATTTCCATGTGAACTTATTGTTTCCCCAAAGCGACAACAATGCTTTACATAATCCAGACCTAATCTGGATATTATGGATGTGTAAGAGCCTCGGAATGTGCCTCAAGCATTTCCTCAACTTAATCCTATGAAGGATTTAGGTCTCTTATGTCCATGTGAACTAACTTGTTTCCGTAAGGTGACAACAATATTTCACTTTATCCAAGTTATCTTCAACATAGCTACTAGAACATGTTTCCATATTTAATCAATATGAATCACTTTGTCTCTAGTCGGTATTTGAAGTTGTCCCTTAACCCTTCTCGGATTACACCTTAAGGGTGTGGGATTAACCCAAGTCAAGTACTTGGATGCAGCAAATAGATTACATCTATGTATACCATTTCCTTCTTTTATTCACTTGTGAACTCGGGGTCCCACTATGTTTCCGATGAATGGTAACATCACAATGATTTACCATCAAGCTGCTGTTACTAAAATATGACAACATCATATCTAAACAGCCTTCTTGAATTCCATCAGATTTAAAGAAGCAATGGATATTTTCAGGTTATACCAACATCTCTATGCTGATTAAACGCTAGTGTCAACATAAGGTCTCTTGTTTAAGTTTTACGTTCTTCCACTGAAATGCTTTTGTAAATTGTCCTTTCCCTTTTGAGCAACCAAACATGGTTCCCATATGTTCAAGAAACAACTTCCAAAACTCAGATGAACTACTTAAACATATGAGCATCAACTTAATTTATAATTCATCCATCTCCCACCGAATGTGGACTGGATAATTTTAAATTACGAGATTGACAAGCATAGAACTCTTTCTTGTCAAAATCTCATTGGATGCTTAAGTGACCATAATGTTTTGTTTTAGATTGAGGACTTGGTTCTTAAAATTAATGTATACCAATCACATTGAATACATGTTTTAGGCCTGCCTTTTACCAGATCATCAACAAAGATATCTAGTTTTCTTAAATGTGACACCATGTACAAATGTGTCTTTTCGAAAAAACGAATTATGGGTTAAACCCATGATTCATTTCTTGTTTAAACCAATATAGATAAGAAAACTTAGCATCTATTATAGATCTAAGAATTTACATCTATATGCCCTTAATGATTCTTAATTTCCTTCAGGTTAGTTCCGAACACCTCCAGGTTTCAGACACAAACCTTTTCTCTAGTTAAACATTCTACCAACAACTATCATAAAGATGGTGATGAAGAATTTTACTAGTGTCACTCTATATGGCATACTTGAACGGATTATCCACACAAGTGTGATCAAAATCAAACAAGTCATAATCCTTCCTACCAACACTGGTGAAGGATTTCTTAATCACCCTAGTCCAATAAACAATATTTATATCTTTCATTTAGCCCGAAGCTAAACTTTTACAAAGATCCTAACCACATGGATCTAAGCGATGTAAATTTTGTTTACTTGGTCAAGTTTGATTATGCCATAGAGCTAATGTATCTAAACCACTTTTGGATCTAAGAATCAATTTATTCATGATTGCTTTATTACTTATAACGAGCTAATATGTATGCTATGATATGGATAAGTTTTTGATAAAACATCTCAAAATAATTTTTCAAAATGTTTCAATTCCAAGCTATATCCATCGTCATCAAATGTGTATTTGTGCACCATAAATGGTCAAAAATAACACATAAGCATTGACATGGATCGAATTTGAAATGAAACCAACAACATGAAAAATCTTTTTATCAAAATACGAGATACAAAAACATCCATCATCTTCGAAAGAACATACAATAAAGCAAGTCTAGCCACGCAGGGCATACAAACAAAAGTAATAATTTATCCGGAAATAATGGTGAGACCAACACTCCCAATTCTCTTGTAGAAGACAATCAACAAAATTTCTTCTTCAGAGATCCGGTTCTTCAAGCTTTTCCTTCTTGCAATGAACAGACCTAAAAGTTGGAACAAAAAATAATTTGTGACAAACGTGAGTCTTATAGCTCGGGTCAACAACCCAACTTATTAAGGAATAGCAATGAAGTATTATCATGAATGAACCTCAAGTACGAAAATTAACTCTCTCTTTTCTGAGAAGTTTTATATCCTCTCGGCACGAAGGGCAGGCATGACAGCCCCAATCCCCAAATCTTCCACAGAAGTAGCAAACCACCCCTTGTTGAGTCTCCTTAGGCACATCATCAATGTCCATAGACTCAAAACTTGAAGTAAGGTTGAATACTTCAACTTCTTCTTTTGATGGGATCAATTTCTTCTTCCTCATATTATCTTGTTCCTTAGAACCAAGTACGAGAGTAGATGAGGATGATGCATGCTTGGACATGTTAGATTCAACATCGTTCAACATTCCATGTAATTCATCTATAGATATTTCCTTTCCATGCACATGATAGTTCTCAACAAATTTTTCATATGAGGCGGGCAGAGACTGAAGTATGAAATTCACACCAAGCTCCCTCCCTATAGGAAATCCTAGCCTCTCCATCTGGTCTATGTATGATTTCAGCTTCAAAACATGGGCACTAACACTCCCGCCTTCCCGCATCTTACAACCGGTTAGACTTTTAACACACTCATAATGTTCTTGCCTAACTTGCTGTCGGAATACATCCTTCAGCTTGTTAATCATGTCATACACAGTCATGTGCTCAAATCGCTTTCACAGTTCTAAGCTCATACTTGATAACATGAGACAAGCAACATCGTGCGTATCCCGAACACGCTTTTCATATGCGTATCGGATGGTCCATTCCGCATTGATAGCAGGTGGTTCAGGAAGGGGTTCCTCAAGGATGTGCAACTTAGACTCGGCACGTAGGACAATTCTCAATTGCCTAAGCCAGTCAACAAAGTTCACTCCCGTGAGTTTCTCCTTTGTAGAATCATACGAAGTGAAAAGTTCGACATGGTGTGGTTTTGATTCGACATCCTATATTAAATAGAGTACATGAATTAGTTAGTTTGATTTGAATCCTCGTTAAAATAATGACCCATATCGTCTCGAAAAATATTTTAACAAGGCTAAGAACCATATTTCACTCCAATTCATGACGGGGTTGCCGCGGATCACTTCATGGAGCTATTTAGGCCGATAACTATTTTACCGATTGCAATCTCTATTGCAACTCTTAGACACTTGCGGGATCCTACGACAACCATCCGTCGTTTGGCATGTTTGATCCCTACTAGCACCAATTCCAAATTAAAATTCTTGGTTGACTCGTGCTAAGCTCGACAATCACTCAAGGATTTTAATTTGTAATTGCAAATCGTCCGTCACGACATACGATGTCAAACCCACCAAAATTGGCTCGTGCTAACTCGACAACCAAAATTGTGAATTTGCCACACGCACCTTCCACATAGTTTTATGAGAGTTAGCTCGTGCTAAGCTCGACAACTAAAACTCATAAATCTAGATTCGGGTGGTATCGTCTTACGGATGGTGCAAGATTTACGTTTTATGAAAACGGGCTTTTGTTTCCGGCTTGGTTACAGATTAACTTGTTTAGTGACAAAACCTATTTCCACTAGGTGAGTTAATCTTGTATGTGAGCGCGCGTGAGAGTTGCAAACCATTTTTACCAAATCTCTTGTGATTTTATTAATTTCGAAAAATTATCTAGCATTCAAATCCTAAGAAAACCATGCAAGAAATATAAAATCACATCATACGCATATAAACGAAATAAATTGGTAACTCTTGCCAAAATTCCTATGCGTTCTTCCCGTGAGCCAAAATGGGTAGAACGTGGTCAAACTAAGAGACGGAAGATCTTCAATGCGAGCTCTCACTAGAACCGCCATCTCCAATAGACTTCACCGGCTTCTATGGACACGCTCCATCTCCTTCCGAATCCAAATGTGTGTCTTCATCCAAATTGTACAATACATACAAATAGAAAATAAATGGCATACAAGGCACACTTTTCCTATTTTATCTATTACAGAATACACGGATGAATGAAATGGCATGCAAGCCACAATATTATTACATATATAACAATTTTAATAAGTATTACAGCCCATGTGATTTAAAATCACCAAATGCATCCATAACACACAAAGTCAACCTCAAGGTCAAAGGCATGGTTTACCAATTTCAAATCTATCACATATAACCAAACATATCTAAATGGTAACAAAATTACCAAACAAAATGTGGAACAAAATTCCAGAATCACAAAATAGCCAAAAATACCCGAGACCAAAACTGTTTTTAACTTGAAACCAAAACTGTTATAGCGCACGTAACGCCGCTAACTTTTACGAGTTAGCGCCGCTAACTCGAGGTTAGCGCCGCTAACCCTGTTCGAACAGAAAACAAACATTCCGATTTCGGAATTTTTCAGGCCACCAAGTGCAAATCTAACATAGAGGTGGCTCTGATACCATTGTTGGGATTTCGTGGGCTAGCAGCGGAAGCAAAGGTACAACATGAAAAGCCTAATGTACAACTTAACAAAGCACAAAACAAGAAATCCCAAAATGGATCAAACTCTATGTAAAGAAATCCAACAAACAAAGGAAAGAGATGGTTATACCTTTCTCCTTAGCTCCAGAAAACTTGTTGTCTTGTGGTGGCGATGCTTCAAGAATGAAACGCGGATCGACTAATGGGATGTACCCCGGTAACACGCCAACCTCAAGTGCTAGCAAGCCTTTGTGATACTTCAACTAGAAAATCACTCAGGAACAGCAACAAATCGAGACCAATCTGGAACACACTCTCTAGAGCTCTCTTACTTGGTCTTAGTAGCACCAAAAAGGAGTTTGTATATATGTATCTTAGAGAGAAAAAGAAAGAGAACCAAGAATGAATGAACTCTCTGATTTCTCATCTGCCTCCAGATCTCCATATGACCCCAATTACCGGCCAAACCTCGAGACAAGAAGTCTACATGCATTGGCTGATTTAGGAGGTGATATGACAAAAAGAGAGATGCAGGGTTAGCGGCGCTAACTTCGAGTTAGCGGCGCTATCTCATAATAGTTAGCGGCGCTAACACGACCTGTCAGTGATTTGACACAAAGTACATGCAGCCGTAGCGGCCCTAACCCATAAGTCTTAGAGGTGCTAACCCTTAAAGTTAGCGGCGCTAACGAGGCCTGCGATGTCAACTTTTGTCTTTTGTCATATTTGGTCCCTTAACTTAAGTTGCTGTCAGGTTAGACCCCGGTGTATGACCCAATAGGCCCATACATCATCAGCAGCGGTCGATATGGCGTACGTGCATTAATGGGCATATATCTAACAGTATGTTCTTGACTAGATAAAGAAATATGGTTTTGATTCTAGTTCAACCATGAAAACACCCATGTCACTAGCTGTCAAGCTGAGCAAGGACTCAGATAGAAAGTCTGTATGTCAGTCTACCTATAGAGGAATGATAGGTTCATTACTCTATTTGGTAGCTAGTATACCTGATATCATGTTTGCTACATGTATTTGTACAAGATATCAAGCAGATACTAAAGAATCACATCTTCAAGCTGTGAAAAGGATCTTTAGGTACCTTAAAGATACACCAAATCTATGTCTGTGGTAACCAAAGGACTCTGGATTTGAGTTGGTTAGATTTTCAGATGCTGACTATGCTGAGTGCAAGTTAGACGGAAAATTAACATCCGGAGGATGTCAAATGCTTGAACGGAAGTTAGTAAGATGGACTAGTAAGAAACAGAATTCAGTGGCTACTTCAACTGCTGAAGCTGAGTATGTTGTTGCAGGTAGCTGTTGTGCTCAAATCCTGTGGATGCAACATCAGCTTCAAGACTTTGGTATGAACCTCAAGAAAACACCTATATACTGTGATAGCCAATGTGCAATAACCATTACGTATAATCCAGTCTTCCACTCCAGAACAAAGCATATAGAAATTAGACATCACTTCTTCAGAGACATCGTGGAAAAAGGTAAAGTTGAAATAAATTTTATCTCCACTGATGATCAGGTAGCATAAATATTTACCAAACCACTTGTTGAAAAGAGGTTTGTGTATCTGCAAAGCAAATTGGGTATGCTCAACCCCTAGATAGGTGTCTAGAATCTGAGATGAAGCTTGACAAAGACTAAGTGTCTTAAGCCGTGTGCACAATTTATAAATTAGTTTTCATAAACTGCCTAATTTGTCAAGCTGGGTGATAAGTTCACACGTTTGGTAAGTGCCAAACATAGTCTGGCTACTCAGTGTGGTCATCATATGACGTTGAGTCAGTCTCAAGTGAAAATGACTTAGTATCATTGAGTCTGAGCTATGTGCTTAACTCAAGCTGTGTGATTAGTTCACACGTTTTGTAAGTTCCAAACATAGGATTAACTACTCAGTGTAGTTAAAATGTAGGTTTGAGTCAGTCTCAAACATATATGACTATGTGTCATTGATTTGAGTTGTGTGCTACACTCAAGCTAAGTATCAATCTCAAGCTTGGTGGTGATATCAAGCTGAGTGCTTGACTCATGCTGAGCGACATGTTTCCTCAGCTTGGTCAGTCCAATTCATGATTTAATTACTGTATGTTCTTAATTCATGTGACATTATGGTTGAGTCTATCTCACATTGTGTCGTTATGCTGATTAAGAATCAGTGTAAATAAAACTGTGTAAATAATATTATTGTAAGTCAATAATACTAATTTCTACATTAACCGTTGGAAGATGATATGTTTCATCTCAATCACTGTTCCATTGCACTGTAGGTTTGTTACGTGGAACGGAGAAAAAGGGGTTTCAACGGTAACTTTTCTCTCTCCTCAAAAAGGTATATATATATGAGTTGTAACCGAAGTTCAATCATTTACGTGTACAAAACCTTCTTATATTCTCTCTATACCTTCTACAACCACATATTTGCTAAGTGCAATTCACCGTTCATTCGTTCGAGAAACCCTAAATTGTTTAGTATAAACTGCATATTTACTCAATGTGAATCCAAATAATCTACGATGGACTGAACCATTCTCAATCTAAGTGATTGGATGGTAAGGGGTGCTGTATTAAAAAATGGATTACCGTTGATCAAAATAAATAATCAACGAGCTTGCCTTGATATCCCTGAACGCAATAAAAACAGAGAGTGTAGGCAGACTACATTCGCAAATACCCACTAGCATTCATTTTCACTGGAGCACCGATACATGCGGTTCCTCAGCATCTACTAGAGTTCTGGTATACGTGTATGTTCGACCAGGACAGAGACAAAATTCGTGGCATGGTGCTGAACGGAGAGAGGACCATTGCTCTCACAGTGCAAAGGCTAAGGGAGGTTCTTCACCTTCCTCAAACTGAGGTGTACGAGCCTAGTGTGACAAGGCAGGTGGCTAGGTCAGTCCTACCCAGAATGGATCACCCACAAACAGAGGGTGTTATAAAAAAGGCCACCTTTCCAACCAGATGGGGTTTCATGGTATCCACTATGATTCGTTCACTTGGTACGAAGGTTGGAGGACTGGACCTAGTTAATAACTCATCAATAACTCATCTTCAAACAAACATTAATTACAATACTGTGGTACACATGATTTGGAGGGTAGACACCAACCCTTGGATGATGCACCCAAGTCTCAAACTTCTCAAGCTGACTTAGATGATATCTTCAACTTTATTAAAAGTCAGTTTGTAACTTTGCATCTCAAATGGTGACAAAGCAAGAAGCATATGTTGCTGATGCTAGACTCCTTGGATGCCGAGGTACTGAAATTGAAGTCTGCAGTAGCTGCACTACAACAACCTTTAAACCCTGTTGATGAAGACAAAAAGGGGGGAGGGTTCAAGAAGCTGAAGCGTTATTACTACTAGCAAAGGGAGCAGAAAAGTCATCTCAGACTGAGGGGGAGAAAAGACAGGAAATTGAAGCTGAGTTGACTGAAAAGGCTAATGGCAAATGATCTGTAGTAGTCAGCTCAGAAGATTTAGAACTCCCCAAGCAGAAAAGAAGGAAAATGATTCTTAGTGAATCAGCCTCAGATGAAGACTCTACAGACAAGATGACATTACAAGAAAGAGCTTCTCTGTTGGCAGTGAGAAGGATGGAACAACAAGATGCTGACCAGCTTAGGATGTCAATCAACGAACTAAGAAGAAGGCAAATGGACATACAAGCTGAGTTAGCACATAAGAAAGAAGCAAGGGAACAGGCTTGGGCTGAACAGATCAGAAAGCAGAATGAGGAGTCAGCAAAACTCAGACTGCCTATTGTGCCTAAGGAGGAAGATGTAGAAGAACTTCTTGTTGAGATTCTGCAAGAGGAGGAAGATATAACTTAGTGTTATATATGGACCTACTTCTCTTCTCAAAACAATTCACTCAAGTTGAGCTCAGTCCAAGGGATCGTCATTCTAGAGTTTATCTTAACTCAGTCCGACTAAAGAAGTCAGTTTAAGATAATTTAAATGTGTTTTAAATTTATCTTTTGTCTCTCTATCTATGGCTAGGATAAGAAGATTCCAGAATCAAGATTGAAGATTGAAGACTCAAGATAAGAAGATTCAAGATTCAAGATTCTAGGTTATCTGATAGTTAGTTAGCGAATTAGGATATGTCTTAGTTTGTAAGATTCCGTAGGCACATGATTATAAATACTTATCTCCTGATAAGTTTAGAGGTACGAGTTAGAATTACAACTAAGTGTTGCAGAGCCAAAACCTCATCTCACCGTATGTGTTACGATTATTGAATCACTGTTTGTAAGTTCAACGTGATCAAGATATTCACAGATTGCCAAGCTGTTCGTGTGTTCGAATAATAACATTAGTTGTGATATTGGTAAGTTATCAATATGTGTAAATTCTGTTTAGAGAGTCGCCAGTATCTATAATCATAAGTTGATTATAGATAGCTAAGTTTGAGAGATTGAGCGATTTATATTAGGTGATTATATATCAAGAGTTGCTTACTTGATAGGTACTGTAATCATCTTCTTATTCAAAGCATTGTAATCATTTTCTTAATGAAAGCATTCGATTGATTGTTGTTTGATTTACTTTGTGTAACACTTTTAATTGATTTGTTCAATTTCCGCATAAAGTGTATTCAACCCCCTTCTACACACCTGTTGCTTGTTGTTATTCTCACCAAGGGACCAACAATTTTGTCCTTCATCAGTGATGGTATTTGTCATGATATGCCATAATTGTTGAACATAAACTGCAGGAACATGTGGTTCCCCACTTTCAGCAACAGGATTATATGAAAAAGATGTCTCAAAGTATGGGTTTCTATTAGTTCTCCGATGATTGGAAATTGTGTGATGGTTTGAAGTGAGTCATAGAAATTGTTGTTCATAACTGCAGGTAGGTAATTATCAGGGTGGAACAAAAGATTGGAACGCACAAAGGGGTTTCCAGGGTTGGCCATCTGCATATACAACAAGAATACCCAAGGTTAATGATCAAACATTCAAAGTATAAAGTGAAATGACAATTTTCCCCTTTTGTAAAACAATTTGAATTTTGAAAATTTCAAAAATTCCTAAGTGTTTATGTGGTATTATGAAAAACCGAACACAATGTGTGATTTTCAGTAAAACTGAATAAAAGTTAGAGAAAACCAAATAATCTTTTGTGAAGTGAAAAAACGAATAATCCTTTGTGTTGTTGAAAACCGAATAGAAAAACATAATGAAGTTGAAAACCGAATAAGCCTTTCTGTTGTTGAAAACTGAATAGAAAAACCGAATGAAGTTGAAAACCAAATAAAGATTCGGTTTTGATGTAAAAACCGAATAAAACCCTTCATATGCAATCCAAGTTTCAAAACATTCGGTTGTTAGAAAAAACCGATGATGATTCATTTTTATTCGGTTTTGTGAAAAACCGAACGATTCAAACATGTTCATCCCTTTTCAAAATCGAATTTCCAGAAATCAAAAATTTGTAATTACAACCATGTTCGAGTAAACCCAGTAGACAAACTAACATATTTTGTTCTTGACCCAAGTACAAACAACAACAAAATCTATGTCGTTTTGACCTCTTTTTCATTGACAGAGAACGACAACAATTTATATACACATCAACAAACAACAAGTTTAAACAAAATAGCATACAAATCTACAAAATATTTACCTTAACTAAGCATTTTGATAACCCATTCAGCATAAAGAACAATTGATTAAAGCCTAATACCCAAAATACAAATCGACAGTTATGGTATTCTCAAACTTTGATATAAAAAAAATCGAACCCTAACCAATGAAATCATGAAATAGACTGTTACCATGATGATCACAAATGAAAATACGTGTAGATCTAAAAAACTTGAAGAATTTTAATCAACTTTCAAAAACTGAGAAAATTGGTCATTGAGAGTGTTTGGATTTTGAAAAACCGATAAGAAAATTCAAATCCCGTTCAAAATTTGGTTTTTAAAACGTTAGACTGAAAACCGATCAAAACCTATGGACAAGACATGTTTTTGGTTTTGGGTCAAAAACCGAATACAAAGTCATTCGGTATTGATTAAAACCGAACACATACTAATCTTATTCGGTTTTGTGTGAAAACCGAACACTTATTCGGTTTTGTGATAAAACCGAACACATCAACACTTGATGAATTTTAAATTTCAATCTTTTGACTTTTTGAATATTTTTGACATTGAAAATATGAAAAAAGAGAAATTAAAAACTCCCCCTCAAAACAAGCACTTATTTGAGATTGAAGAAAAAAATCTTTTTGGATTTTAAAAATTTACAAATGTTTTTGAATTTTCTGATAGTTATATACACTAATCCTGACTATATCCCCCTACAAGAATATACCATCAGTAGTTCATGACTTGTATCATTTGTAACACTCCCCCTTGACTCATGAGCTTCTCCTGCACACACTAACATATACCGCGATAAATCTGTTCAGTCCAGTTTAAAACTTAAATGAAAATGATGTTAAATAGTCAAATTCAGCATGCCTAGTTTTGACACCATAGCATTAAAACGAGACTCATCTAAAGGCTTTGTGAGAATGTCAGCAAGCTGATTTTCAGTATTAACATATTTCAATTCAATTATACCATTTTCAACATAATCCTTAAGAAAATGATACCGAATGTCAATATGCTTGGTTTTTGAATGATGCACTGGATTGCATGAGATAGCAATTGCACTCTGAGAATCACATAGAAGTGGAATATGATCATAGTTCAAACCAAAATCCGAGAGCTGATTTCTAATCTATAAACTCTGTGAGCGACAACTTGCAGCAACAATATATTCAACTTCAGCTATTGAAGTAGAAACACAATTTTGTTTCTTTGATGCCCAACATACCAGTCTATCTCCCAGAAAATGTGCACTACCAGATGTACTTGTTCGGTCAATCATGCATCCTGCATAGTCAGCATTAGAATAGCCTACGAGATCAAATCCTGAATCTCTTGGATACCACAAACCAAGATCTGAAGTACCCTTGAGATATCTGAAAATTCGCTTAACCGCTGGCAAATGAGATTCCTTGGGATTTGCTTGAAATCGTTACACAAAGACATGTAGAGAACATTATATCAGGTCTACTCGCCATCAGATATAACAAAAAACCGATCATACCACGAAAGGTTTCTTCATTTACTGTCTTTCCATTTGGATCAGCAAAAAAGTTTTGTTTTAATAGCCATGGCTGTGTTCATTGGTGAACAATCTGACATAACAAATCTGTTAAGTAAATCTTTGATATATTTTGCTTGATTTATAAAAATCCCATGGTTGAGTTGTTTAATTTGCAATCCGAGGAAAAAAATAACTTCCCCCATCATGCTCATTTCGAATCTCTCTTTCATGGTATTCACGAATTCATCACCATACTTAGGACTCGTAGAACCAAATATAATATCATCTACATATATTTGTACCAAAATATACTCATTTCCCATTTGCTTCTTGAAAAGTGTGGTATCAGTTTTTCCTTTGACGTATCCCTTGCTTAGAAGATATTCAGACAACTCGTCATACCAAGCTCTCGGGGCTTGTTTTAGACCGTTTAACGCTTTATCCAGAATATATACATCATTCGGTCTCTTGGGATCGATAAAGCCTTCAGGTTGTCCAACATAAACTTCCTCTTTAAGTTTACCATTGAGGAAAGCTGTATTCACATCCATTTGGAACAACTTCAAGTTTCTAAAAGCAGCGTAGGCGAGAAATAATCTGATAGCTTCAGTTCTGGCTACCGGGGCAAATGTTTCATTGTAATCGATTCCTTCTTGTTGGTTATACCCCTTAGCCACTAGCCTAGCTTTGTTTCTAACCACAATTCCATCTGAATTCTTTTTATTTTTAAAAATCCATTTGGTTCCTACAATTGATTTTCCTTCAGGTTTAGGAACCAAACGCCATACCTTGAGTCTGTTAAATTGATTTAACTCTACTTGCATTGCCATTATCCAGTCTAGATCAACCAATGCTTTAGAGACTATTGTGGGCTCAACCATGCTTATAAAACTGGAATATTGACATTCGTTAGCAGTTGCAGCTCTTGTTCGAACAACAGCGTCCAAACTTCCAATAACTTGAGTCTTGGGATGATGTTTGAGCCAAACAGGTTCGGGGTTGGTAACGCATATATAGTCATCTAAGTTCCGTATTACGCCAGAATTTTCATCTTCCATGAAATGATGAGATTGATCATAACGTGGTTCAGTAATTGAATTATCAGTCAAAGAGTTAAAGTTGACCAAATCATCAAATGTAACATTAATGCTTTCAACAATCATGTTAGTTCTCCGATTCAGTACTCTAAAAGCCTTTTTATCAGATAAATATCCCAAGAAAATTCCCTCGTCTGCTTTCGGATCAAACTTAGAAAGTTTGTTTGATTCATTCAGAACAAAGCACCTATTACCAAATACATGAAATTATTTGATATTAGGGACCACTCCATTACACAGCTCCTAAAATTTTTTATTAAAGCGACGATGAATAAAAGATCTATTCTGTGTGTAGCAAGTAGTGTTAACAGCTTCAGCCTAGTATGACGGTGGTAACTTGGAGTATTGCAGCATGGTTCGTGCAGCTTCAATTAAGGTTCTATTCTTGCGTTACAGTACTTCATTCTGTTCCGGAGTATAAGCTGCCGAAAACTGATGTGCAATTCCTTCAAACTCTAAATAGGAATCCTGAGTCCTATTTTTAAATTCTGTGCCATTATCTGTCCGAATTGCCTTCACCGGTTGACCTTGTCGAGTTTTGTGTTTAGTCAGAAACAAGATGATCTGATTAGGAACTTCATTCTTGTGACTAACAAAAGGAACCCATGTGTACCGGGAGTAGTCATCCACCATCACTAGAATATACCTCTTTGCATTCCTTCACTTCACCTTCATTGGTCCATAGAGATCCATGTGTATCAGTTGCAATGGAGCTGTGGTAGTTAAAATATGATTTACCTTATGAGGTTCTCTCTTTAGTTTGCCTAACTCACATTCCTTGCAGATATTATTTTTTTCAAACTTCAGCTTTGGTAGACCTCTGACCAAGTTTCCATTAACTAACTTGTTGATATTCTTGAAGTTGAGGTGAGATAACTTTCGATGCCATGACCAGTTTAGAGCTGAAGCAGCTCGAGTTAGTAAACAAATTGAATAACCATATCCTTTCTCAGATAAATCTATGGTGTACAGATTAGATTTTCTGAATCCTCCAAGGAACCCATTCCCTTCTTCTGTTCTCAATAAACATGACTTCTTCTTAAACAAAACTTCCATCCTTCTATCACACAACTGACCTATACTGAACAAGTTATGACCTAAACCTTCCATGTATGATACTTTTACAATCCGCATATTTCCCACTTCTAATACTCCATGCCCTAAAATAGGTCAGACTTGGTCATTCCCAAACTTCACATTGCTAGAGTATTTTCCGAAAAAGTCTTTGAGAAGACTCTTTTCCCCAGTCATGTGCTTTGTGCAGCCGGAGTCCATGTACCAAAGATTTTTTTTCTGCACATGGAAAAGAAAGGTGATGCCTTTACCCATTGTGAAATGGGTGTAGGAATGTTAGTATCAGGAACACTAGAAAACACAGGTTTAGGTGATACAACTTGTTTAATTCTCCATATTTTGTTAGTCATTGAATGCGGTGGATTTGCTGATGCAAATATTAGTTTGCTTAATAGTGAATATTTGGTATAAATATTCTTTGGAACCCATTTTTGTGACACATTTGATTGAATGTAAGAATGATATGATTGGAATGATTGTTGCAGTTTCCAATTATTTTGTCCTATAGCACGAGCAATATCATTGACTGATTGAGAATGTTGCTTTGATTTTGATTTATTTAAGCCATACGAGTCCTTTTTTAGTGGATGTGATTGATTTGATTGTTGAGAAGTGAACGAATATGAATTATTTGATTTTTGAGAAACTGATTGTTTTGACTTTTTATTTTGAAATTTTTTTCTTTGTTGCTCAATTTTCTTCAGTACTTGCTGTCGTTGTTTCTCGTGCCTTTTAGAAGCAGTCATTTCTCCCATTTGTGGCAATATGCTCCTCCCATTGTCCAGGTAACATGGAAATCTTTCGATGAGCTTATTTCCGAAGAAAATTTCTCTGACCACTTCTCGCAATTCATTGATGAATAATATATCCACGATGATTAACAAACCACGTAAACACCTTATCATCATCTAAATTTTTCCATCCAGTCACTGGCTTAAACCCTCTCTTCATTCTTTCTTCATCATACGAGCAAGAATTTACACACTGACCCTCTATATATCCAATACTCACACAGAAAGTCTTAACTCGTGGTGTTGATGGCTTTGAAATTTCAGACTTTTGTTTCCACAAAAATGAGACTTACAATCTATGTTACAATATGATTTATGAATATTACAAAAAGATTTAATTTTTCATTTTTCTTTCTCGACATTCATCTTCAATTTTTGTTTCTTCAGTAGTGACTTCTTCTCTTCAGCCTTTACACCAGATTTGAGTTCTTTCTTTACCGCTTGCTTGTCTTTATGCTTCACAGATTTTCCTGAATTGACTTGATATTTTTTGTGATCTGGTTTAAAACAAAAAATAGATATTTTGTTAGCAAGTTGATATGAATTGGATTTAAGAAAACTGTGTGAAGTTGAATGAGTTGTGAAGTTGATTAATTGTTGTGAAGAATCCTTAGTACCAGAAGTTGAACCTTTCTCGTGTGTGCTGTTAGGATCACAAAATTGATTACATTTCTGTGCAACATACTCTCTACATGCTTTTGGACACGTTCGGTATGCAACACTCCAATACAGATCCTAATCTTTGAGCAACCTTGCAATCTTTTCTTCATGAAGTTGTTTCTCAATTGCATTTGAAATCATTTGCAGAATAAGAATTTGAGCAAAATCAGAGTAGGTTGTGACTTTATTTGATTGCTTTGGAGGTTTGCTTGATGACCTTTGAAGGATTTTGTCGAGTTTATTTTGAACATTCTGAAAATTCAAACTCAAATCCTGTGTGTTCAAAAATTATGCCTGTTTAAGTTGGTGAGAAAATTTAGAAATCTTTTCCTTCAGTTTCTCATTTTCATTTATGATGTGTATCACAAAATTAAAGTTTTTATGATTTGTTTGTATAGCGGAAGTCTCAGATTGTTTTTGTCATAAATCATCATGAAAAATAAGATTTTCCAACTCAAGTATGACAGTTTTCGTGAAGAGGTGTGTCTCGAGAATCTTTTGCCGACGTAATTCCATGTGAGGAATATACATGCGAGGTGCAAATGACTTGACATGATGTTCTGATTATTGAGTAATGGTGCACTCTTTTGGAAAAACAGGCTTGATTTTGTTTCCTTCACTACCTTCGTATGATGCATTCAACTCGTCATAATTCAAAAATTCTTGATGCTTAGTTGTTGTTTTTCGCTTAATCTCTTCCTCTCTTTTAATTTCCTCTTCTCCCATAAACTTCATTCTTTGAGTCCAGCCTAAGTTTATTCTTTCCGCTAGATATAATTTTTTACAATTAATCTTTGAAAATAAATCACTTTCATCACACCCTAAGCCTTTGTATTTGTTTTTGTTGGTCAAATGATCTTATCAGTAAAGATTTGATGAGACAAAGTTAAGTTTGCAAGATATGTTTTAAATAAACTTAAACAGAATTATGAAGCTCAGTCAGACTGAACACTTATGGTGTTTCAGACTGAGTGAAGCTGAGTATAAACTGAGTATAAGTTGATTAGTTTATACTATACCTTAGTTTAAAAATGTGTTTGATAAGCTTTGTATGTCACCTAAGGTACATATCGAGTATTCAGCTTGATATGTTTCAAGTTGAGTGACTCAGCTCGAAAGCAGAATCAGCTCGACAGAGTTGCTAAGTAAGTTCTAGCTAACTCTCATGACTTCTAAGCATGGGTTAGTCATTATACGTGTTAGTACATGTTTGATTTTGAGTTTGTTCTCGAAGGTCTCACCTTGATGAGTTTCAAGCTGAGTTACTCAGTCCGACTAAAGAAGTCAATTCAATAGAATTTAAGTTAGTTTTAAATTCTATTTACACTCTATATCTACGGAATGGATAAGAAGATTCCAGAATCAATATTGAAGATTGAAGACTCAAGATAGAAGATTCAAGATTCTGAGTTATTCGTTAGTTTGTTAACATATTAGGATAAGTTCTAGTTTGTTAGGATCCGTAGGCACAGGATTATAAATACTAATCTTCTGATGAGTTTATAGGCATAGGCACAGAACGAAATAACAAAAATCAGTATCACCTCACCATCGTATGTGTTACAAAGTCTTGAGTCATCGTTTGTAAGTTCAACATGATCAAGAAGATCACAGATTGTGAACATTGTTCGTGTGTTCGATCTTTACATCTATTGTGAAGTTGGTAGTATTCAATCTGCGATTAAATCCTGTTTAGAGAGTTATTTCATATCTATAATCATAAGTTGATTATAGATAGCAAGGTTGATCAATTAGTTGTAGAGATTGAGAGAGTTTGATTTATATTAGGTGTTTACATATCAAGTGTTGCTTACTTGATAGTTTCTGTAATCACCTTCTTATTAATGAAAGCAAAGCATTTGGTTATTTGTGGTTTTATGTGTGTAACACTTTTCTATTGATTTGTTCAATTTTCCGTAGAAAGTGTATTCAACCCCGCTTCTACACATTACTTGATGTTGATACTTTCATACAAAGGGTCCAACAACTGGTATCAGAGCAGGCTGAAGGATTTCATTAGTTGAAAATGCAAGATTCTGAGAAAGTATATAAATGTCGACAAGTAACAATTCATCAAACTTTCCTCAGATGGCTGCTAAAGGATGTCCCATATTTGATTGGTCTGACAATCCTATGTGGAAGCTCAGAGCTATGTTAATCCTCAAGTCCATTGACAACCGTATGTACGATGTCATTAATAAAGGACCAATCATCCCCAAGATTCCTACTATTGTCAGTGATATGTCTCCTGACAAAACTGAAAAGGAAGTGAAGAAGCCTGTGGCATCCTGGACTGAAGAAGATTGGAAATTATATTCTTTGGATGACAAGACAAAGAGTATTTTGGCCAATGCCCTAACAAACGAGATCTTGCATACTGTGACTAGGTGTCAATCTGCAAAAGAGATCTGGGATACTCTGAGTATTACATATAAGGGCACAGATCTGGTCAAGTAGCAAAATAAGAATCACTTGTACAGATCCTATGAAAACTTATTTTTAAAGAAGAATGAAACCTTGGCTGATATGTTTACCAGGTTTCACTGCTTGATTAATGACCTGTTAGGTATGGGCATTAAAAAGAATGTAGCAGAACTTGTGTTGAATTTTCTGGATGTGTTACCAGAAAAGTTCAATGACGTAACTGCAGCACTAAGGGCTGGAGCAACCTTACACATGTGTAACCTACTGTCCATCTATGGGTTCTTGCTGAATCCTGAACAGATCACAGAACACAAGAGAACTTCTCAACAACAACTAAAGGACTCCCTTGATACAAATAATGTTGCATTAGTTGCACAGAAGAAAAAGAAAATTTCTAACGCTTTAGTTGTTGAAACTGAGACTGAGTCAGATTCTCAAGCTAACAACTCAGACTCAGACTCAAGTAATGCTGATGATGTTCAGACCATCACTGAGCAAATGGCTATGCTAGACAGAAGATTGAGAAGGGCTCAAAGGGGAAGAGGAAAATCTAACAGAGGAAGGGACATATTGCTGCTGAGTGTAGAGTGAAGAATGATGAATCAACTTCAGTAGCTGATAGGAATGCTTATAGAGCTAAAAATACAAGAAGAAATATACTTAGCTCAAGAAAGGGAAGGCAGAAGACAAGTCCAATGTCAAAGGACTATATGCTGAAACCTGGGATACTGAATCATCTACCTTAGATGATGATGTCTGTCTTATGGCTCAAGAGGATGAATAGTTTGAAATTGATGAAGTTGATTATGGTTTGTCTGAATCAACTTTTGAAGCTGAAATGAAAGAAGCAGAAGAAAACAACGAACAAAGTGACTGGGATCCTTCCTCCATGTATAAGGTGAGCAATTTCAACTCTTACACTAAAGAAGAAAAAAGTCTTGCTTTTGATTACTTGCTAAATGATTTTAAGACCAGCCTTAAGACTCAAGCTGACCTCAAAGCTGAAATAGCTAAAGTAGAAATTGAGATTAAGGAAAATCAAACTCTCATTGATGCTAGAAAGAAAGAACAATGTGATTTTGAATGTCAAAGACACATTAATAAACTACTAAGTGAAGAACTTCAGGAAGCTAAGGATAAAGCTGACCAACTTTAGAAGGTCACTGAATCCTGGTGTAAGTCATCAAAGCTTGCTGAACAGTGCATCAACAAGCAGATCCCTAAACAGGTAAAAGCTATACTTGGAGGTGACTATCAATCTACATCTTATGTAGCTGATTATGATGAGATAGCGAGTAGAGATTCTGAGGAGGATAGACAACTGATTGAGTCTCAGAAGTCAGCCTCATAAAAGAGACATGATCCAAATCTAAAATACAATAAGAATGTAAAGGCAAAGGATCATGGATATGAGTTTTCAACGTCTAAAAAACATAGTAAGTCTATGCATGAGAGATTGGGCACTCAGCCTATTCAAAGAACCTCTGTTATTGAAAGGTTATATCCAAATCCTTTCAAAAGATAGAACTCTCTGTTCAGTTCAGAAAGAAGTTCAAAGAATAGGAAGACAACTGTCAGTCAGAGGTCTTATCACAACAACAAAGGTACGTCCAAAGTTGTTGAATCTGGTAAGTCCAAAAAACATGACAATTGTATGTCCAAAGTCAACACAATGAAGTTTGTTGGTCATACCTCTGAACAAAAGGATAACAAACCAAGATCTGACAAAGGTAAGTCCAAAGTCAGTGAACATCAAGTGAATCAACTTGTAAAGAAAGTTGAAAAAGTTATCTACTACATATAATCCTAAGACTGAGAGCAAGTTCTCACAAGGATTATTAAACAGTCTACCTCCTGTAATCATTGAAAGTGAGATTACAAGGCCTCAGAAGGAACAGGCTGATCAGACTAAGTAGGACTCAACAACTGTTCGAATCTACTAAGTGCTCATCATCTGAACCCACTTTAAAGTGGGTTCCCAAACAAAACTAATAAGTTTAGTTTTTCATGTGCAGGGTTCAAGTAAATGGTACTTGGACAGTGGATGCTCAAAGCACATGACAGGATGGAAAGGACTTCTAAGTGAATTCCAGGAAGATGAAGGTCCGAAAGTAACATTTGGCGATAACTCCCATGGAAAGACTAAAGGATATGGGAAGATGCATGCTGGCAAGGTTACCTCCCCGAAGGTTGCTTATGTTAAAGGTCTAAAACACAATCTGATAAGTATTAACCAATTCTGTGATGAAGACAATGTTGTTACTTTTAGGAAGAAAGCAAGAACAATATACAATGCTAAGGGTAAGCCAATATTAATAGCAAAGAGAGAGAAAGATGTGTATCTACTTGATCTGAATTCTGCTAATCCCTACACTGAAACCTGCTTGTATTCCCAAACAGTTCCTAAGTTGAGTTGGCTATGGCATAAAAGATTATCACATTTGAACTTTAAATGTATAAATATGCTATTAAATAAAGAGTTAGTCTCTGGATTGCCAAATATCATATTTGTCAAGGACAAGTTGTGTTCAGCTTGTGAACAAGGGAAACATCATAAAGGGTCTTTTAAATCAAAGAAAAAGTTTTCAATAACAGACCCATTGCATATGTTGCATATGGACTTGTTTGGACCCATAAGTACTCCAAGCCTAAGTGGCAAGAAGTACACATTGGTGATAGTAGATGAGTTCTCAAGATTCACCTAGGTAATATTTCTTAGAGCCAAAAGTGAAGCTACCCTGGAGATAATAAGTTTTATCAAACAGGAAGAGTTACAAAAAGGTAAATCTGTCAAGCAACTCAGAAGTGATCATGGGACTGAGTTTAGAAACTTGACCCTAAAAGGCTTCTGTGAACAAAAAGGAATATTACAAAACTTCTCCTCAGTGAGAACTCCTCAACAAAATGGAGTGGCTGAAAGGAGAAATAGAACCTTAATTGAGGCTACAAGAACAATGTTATGTGAGGCAGGATTAAAACTCTATTTTTGGGATGAAGCTGTCAGTACAACAAGTTACACCCAAAATAGATCAATCATTGTCAAAAGACATGGCAATACTGCTTATGAAATGTATAATTCAAGAAAGCCCAATATAGGTTATTTCCATATCTTTGGTTTAAAGTGCTATGTGCTAAATCAGATAGATCAGCTCCATAAGTTGGAACCTAAAGCTGATCCTAGAATTTTTTTTTGGTTATTCCTCAATCTCCAAGGTTTCCAGAGTATATAACTCAAGGAGAAAGGCTATAGAAGAATCTATTCATGTCTCATTTGATGAAGACAGTTTTGGTCTATCTGATAAAGGGCAAGCTGACTTAGTCAGTCTAAGTGAGCTTGAAAAGCCTGAGGAAACCAACATGTTAAATCCTATGTATGTCAAGGATGATGACAGTGATGATGATGTATGTCCGTCAAAGAGATCATTACAAGCTCCAAAGGATTCTCAATATGAGAAAGATGATGAGCTCATTAATCCATTTGGAGCTGATATTACTCAGACTGAAGATCTTAGTGATCAACGGTTTGATGACAATGCTGTAGTTGAGACTGACGATGTAAGTTCACCTCAGAACTCTCAATATCACTCAGATCCAGAACCATAATCTCCTAATACGACATTTAAATTTCTCAAAGACCATCCTCAAGATCAAGTAATTGGTAATATTCAAGAAACAGTAATTGCCAGATAAAAGGCAACTGCAGACTATGTTGCTTACTTTGGTTTTCTATCTCAAATGGAACCAAAGCAAACTGAAGAAGCCTTAGAGGATGAAGATTGGATTGAAGCTATGGAAGAAGAATTAAATGAGTTTGAGAGAAACAAGGTCTGGAAACTTGTCCCAGCTCCCAAAGATCATACAATTATAGGCACTAAGTGGGTCTATAGAAATAAAATGGACAAGGATGGAGTGATTGTTACGAATAAAGCCAGGCTGGTAGCACAAGGGTATAGACAAGAAGAAGGAATTGATTATGATGAGACATTTTCCCCTATTGCTAGAATTGAAGCTATCAGGCTGTTCCTAGCTTATGCAGCATATAAAGACTTCAAAGTCTATCAAATGGATAAGAAGAGTGCTTTCCTCAATGGAAAACTTTAGGAGGAAGTCTATGTGGAACAACCTCCCGGGTTTGTCAGGTCAAAGTATCCACATCATGTCTATAAGTTAGAGAAGTCTTTGTATGGTCTTAAACAAGCTCCAAGAGCTTGGTATGATACCCTGTCCAACTTTTTACTATCAATGGATTTTACCAGAAGTAGTATTGATAAGACACTTATTAAAAAGAGTAAGGGACAGGTGGTTCTTGTACAAATCTATGTGGATGACATTATCTTTGGTTTTACAAATGAATCTCTATCTGCTTGGTTCTCCAAAGCTATGTCAAGAAGGTACAAGATGAGTATGATGAGTGAAATAAAATATTTCCTAGGCTTGCAAATTGTAGGAGTTCATGTAGGAAACCAAAACGCAACGGAAGCAATTTAAAAACATTTTCACAAAAGATTTTTACAAGAACTCCATAAATGGTAACACTTGAAACACATGCATGCAACCAAAAAAAACAAACACAAGGGTAGGGAGTTTATACCTTTCTCCTAAGCTTCTTGCTTCTGGAATGTAAAGGTAGTGACGAGTGGATGAACTTGATTTGAAGAATATGCCTCCAAACCGTCTATCGAAGTGATACACCAAAAACTATACCCTTTATGCTAGCAAAGAATCAAATCCCACACTCACTATGGTTGAGATCTTGATTTTTCATCCCTCTAACTTCTGGAACAACCAAGTTACCTCACAAGATGCTCTTTGAAGTGAACTTAGTATGTAGGTAATATTATGTGACAAAAGGTTCTAACGCATAGCAACTAGTATCCTTATATAGACCCAATAACCGTCACTTGGAGTACCATAGCCGGCCAAAGAATTGATTTCAATTGGACCACCATGAACAAGCCAATGAAAATCAAGTGCCACTTAGTTTTTCTAGCTTCACGAACTCTCACAACCCGTGAAGCTCAAAGCTCCACGGCCCGTGTTGTGTTTTTACAATCCGTGGAGGTACTCGTGGCGCATTTATCCTTCACGATTCCCTTCACGACCCGTGTGGGGTCGTGAAGCCACTCTGGTCCACGAGCCATGAGGTACATGTAGGAACTCGTGGGGACTATGTGCTTCATGACCCGTGGAGCATCCTTCACGGTCGTGAAACTTAGGTCAACTAGAATTTGACCATTTTGATCAGCCATTTCCACATAGGGCTATTTGGGTAGAAGTTAGGTGTATGACCCAATAGGCCCGCACATCATCGGTAGTGATACGGCATACATGTGTCAGTGGGCATACTCCAACAAACTCCCACTTGCACATGACACACCGTACCTTAAAGTATCACAGACAGAGAGCGGCCTCTAGCAACACATCTCTACCCCCATGTCAGCACGGGGTATGTCATCCCTGACAAGTACCAAATCACAACCTATCAGGTTTGAGATAGTCCTATAGATAAGTGATCAATCATCCCTTTGTTCGTGATATCCATGTAAAGGAGAGACATGGTACTAAGTCATTCTCAGTCCTTCACGATCATGTTTCTCGATCGAGATTTGTGGTGACCAAAATATACAAGTTGCAATCGATTATCCAAATCATTGCACACTCGAGCACGGCCATGCATTTTGGTGTCAGCGCCCAATCATCGAGGGGCCTAGGGATATCTCTCTAAACAGAGGACCAAATTCCTTTGACTACACTGCCCACCACATTGACCATAGTTTGCCCAACTGCTCCTTTTATAACAGCCAGTTACGGACTGCGTTTGAAAACAATTAGAACAAAGCAAATCAAAGTGATGCATGCACATGCATCAACAGTCTAAGGATGAAATTATATTATCATCCTGATCCACTCATGACTAGTACCACAAAGTGGACTCAGGTGTGGGTCGTCCAGTCAATTGAAACCCCTTTCAAGTACAGACGAAGTATTGCGTCCCTGTATCCCAATCACCATTGGACACATGACCAATCAATTTCCTCAGTCTTCGTTCAGACTTCCTTCCCATGAAGAATGACTGACTGTAGACATTTAAAATGTTAAACATTCAGGGAAGTACAAAATATGCTAAGTTGGAACACAGTAAAGATTTAAAGTAATACCCGCAACTTGCGCATTATCAAATCTCCATTCAATAATCGATAAATGCAATAAATACAATACTGCTTAATTTTCTCAAAAAGGTAAATACATCAAATACAATAACCAAACAATACATAATACATACTCAAACCAATTCGCTAGAAAATCTAATACTAATAGCACGGGTGTGGGCATCATGCTTCGCTTGCAATAACGGTTTAGTGAATGGATCCGCCACGTTGCTATCTGTGTTTACTCTGCTGATGACAATGTCTCTACTCTCGACCACGTCCCGGATATAATGATATTTCCGCGGTATGTGCCTCGTGCGTCGGTGAGACCTTGGTTCCTTCGCCAATGCAACCGCACCATCGTTATCACAAAAAATCTCAACAGGGTCGGATATGCTAGGAACCACCCCCAGATCAAGGATGAACTTCCTCATCCATACAGCATCCTTTGCAACTTCACTCGCCGCAATGTACTCAGAGGAATAGCCACCGTGTCTTGCTTGGAGCTCCTCCAGGAGATAGCACCACCATTTAGCAGGAACACGAACCCCGATTGAGATCGGCAGTCATCCCTGTCGGTTTGGAAGCTGGCATCGGAGTAACCAGTTACCCTCAACTCCTGTTCCCCACCATATACTAAGACTATCTCCTCAGTCCTCCGAAGATACTTGAGAATGTTCTTTATCGCTGTCTAATGTGCCTCACCAGGGTTGGCTTGATATCTAATTGTCATGCTTAATGCACAAGAGATATCAGACCTAGTACACAACATGGCGTACATGATCGAGCCTATTGCCGAAGCATAAGGAACTCGCCTCATTACTTCCCGTTCCTCAGGGGAACTCAGGCATTGAGTCTTACTCAATACCAAACCATGCGACATAGGTATGAACCCCTTCTTGGAGTCCTCCATCCTAAACCTTTTTAGGACCTTGTCAATGTACGTACTCTGGCTCGAGCCAATCAACCTGCGGGATCTATCTCTATAGATTTTAATCCCAATAATATAAGCTGCATCACCCAGATCCTTCATTGAGAAACAACTCCCTAGCCAGGCTTTTACACCTTGCAAAGTTGGGACGTCGTTCCCAATTAGCAGAATATCATCCACATATAGGACCAGGAATATAACTATGCTCCCACTAGCCCTGACGTATACGCATGGCTCGTCCTTGCTTTTAGAGAAGCCAAACTATTTGACCTTCTCATCAAAGCACAAGTTCCAGCTCCGAGAGGCTTGCTTAAGCCCATAAATGGACTTCTTAAGCTTGCAGACCTTATTAGAGAACTCAGGATGTACAAAACCCTCAGGCTGTGTCATATGCACCTCAACTGATAGTGTTCCATTAAGGAACGCGGTTTTGACGTCCATCTACCATATTTCATAATCATAAAATGCGGCAATGGCCATGAGTATCCGGATTGACTTCAACATAGCCACCGGGGAAAAGGTCTCCTTATAGTCTACACCATGAGTTTGCGTGAAACCCTTAGCCACCAGTCAGGCTTTGAAGGTGTCTACCTCGCCATCTGCGCCGATCTTCTTCTTGAAGACCCACTTGCACCCGACGGGCTTACACCCTTGCACACGATCTACCAAGTCCCAAACCTGGTTATCGGACATAGATTTTGTTGGGAAATTAGCTAAGGCATTAAGACTGTTTAACATGCAAAGTTGAAACTGTTAGAAGAATTTTGACAAACAGTTTGAAACTGTAAGAAGAGTTTATGGAAAACAGTTGTGAACTGTTAGATGAAAATATGAAAACAGTTGTGAATAACAGTTGCTGTGGGAATTACAACTGTTAGTACAAAGTTCAGAACTGTTAGTTCAAAATTGTCACAACTGTTTGAAGACCTTGAAGCCGAAGACTGTTAGAAGAACCAGAACTGTTGCATCCAATGAACAGTTTCGGTTGAGCTAAATATGGAAAACCCTATCTTTGTGGATATCTCGAAATATTTGGAAGATCATCAAGATTATCTCAGAAGATAGAAGATTACCTAACTGTCAACAAGTCAAGGAAAATCAAGGAGTATATAAATACTAGATTAGAATTTATAATACGTACGTACTCATTGTTTAAGTTTTGCATTCATTCTTCAAGTTATAAATTGCTTTCAGAATAGTGCTAACCCTCTAAGTTTCTCTTTGAAACCCAAGAACAATCTGTGTTCTTCGTCTAACATAATAAGTTAGATTGGGGGTGAAGTTTGCTATTGTAATCATTCTGGTTAATCAATAAAACTACTGTTTGATTGAATTGCTTTGCGTTTAAAACCTTCTTTAATCAATTAAGTGTGATTACGCAACTTCTTAGTTGATTGTGATCATAGTTAAAGATTAACTTTTTATTCAACTCTGATTTGTTATTCAAAAGTTAGTTCTTGTTATTTGATATAATCTATATCCGATCCTGACAAGTGGTATCAGAGCCTTATCATTAAGGTTCCTTTGATCACAAGTTGAAGGTTTTGCTTCAATCTTGCTTTGTTCTTTAAAACGGTTTTCAAAATACTTTGTTTCAATGGATTCTGGTGGATCTTCTGATAACAATGGCTCTGGGTCAAACATTCGTGTTCCCATGCTCAAACCAACTGATTTTGAGATGTGCAAACTGAAAATCAAGCAGCATGTCCAATTAATGGACTATGCTGTTTGGGAAATCATTGAAACTGTTCCCACTGCCCCTGTTGATCTGGATGAGACTGGAAAGCCAAAGAAGAAGCCACCACCAAAGACAGATGCTGAAAAGAAGGAGAGAATGATTGAGATGAAAGCTCTCAGCATCCTCCAGATTGCAATTCCCAATGAGTATCAACATCAATTCAAGAAATTTGATGATGCTCATGAACTTTGGAATGCTCTGGAAAAGAGGTTTGCTGGGAATGCTAGCTCTAAGAGAAACCAAAGAGATCTCCTTAAACAAGCCTATGAGAACTTCACCAGTGGAAAGAATGAGAGCATCACCCAAATCTTTGATAGGTTTTACAAGCTGGTAAGCCAACTAGAGAGTGCTAAGGTTAGGCTTGATCAAGATGAGATAAATAGAAAGTTTTTTAGGTCTCTAAGTGATGAATGTACTGTGTTTGCTGCACAATGGAGGACTAAGGATTCCCTTGAAGACATAGAGTTAGATGACCTCTATAATAGTTTGATAGTGTTTGAGGGAGAGATATAGGGAAAAAGAAAAACTGTTGTCCCTAGCCACAATGCTGCTCTCCTGTCATCCTCAGGTATGGAATCAAACCATTCATTAACTAACTCTATTGATAGTTGTGCAGGTACTAGTTCTGCTGTTGGACTAGATGTGTGTAGGACCGCTGGGGGATGGGGTTCTAAACTAAACTAAAACACCCTTACGCTAGGACTGATCTAGGATGAGAAATAGTGCGGAATTTCTATTTCCCAAACCTCCTAAGGATTCTAAGATCTGCTTAGGTGTTCGGCACACAGTAACACTAAGAAACACACAGAGTAGAAACAAGAACAAACTCTAAGAAACTCACACAGAGATGCTTAAGGCTGCCCTTGGTTTTCGTATTTATCACTAAGATTACGAATTATGAGGTCAAAGTCGCGATTACTAAGACTTAAGGTCGGATAAGGTCGATTACGAAGGCTCCCGGTTGATTACCTGTCAATTAGTCGATTACCCGCGAACTCCCTCGCTAATATGCGGTTAAGAAGTATTTATAGTGTACTTAAATTCACTACGCACGTAATGTATAACACTTCGTACGAAGTGAGTCCAGTACGCACGTACTGGTTATATTAATAATAATTAATTAACTTTTAACCGACCTAATCACTGCGCGCGTAGTGAGCTCCACTACGCACGTAGTGAGACTGACTTCGCACGTGGTGATCTTTCACCTAAACTTAAACTTCCAAACACACATCAACACATGATTAAGTACTTGTAAGCTTAAGATCATCACAAAGAATCACTAAGAATATATACACATGCAAACAATTAATCAAAACACATTTAAATTAACATTTCATGTATGTATTTGATTGATAAGAACTAGGGATTCACAAATATGCACCAACAAACTCCCCCTAAGACCTAGTTCTATCAATAACCATTGCACTAAGCAAAAATTCACAAAGTAAAATGCATAAAGCAAAATGCACACAGCAGAATGCACTAAGCAAAAATTTGTACAAAGCAAAATTCATACAGCAAAATGCTAAACGAATACCTTTCGTCATGCCCTTACCTGCACTACGCACGATGTGAGCTGTAACTCGTGCTTAGTGGGGTTCCATTTCGCATGTAATGAGTTTCTCATCTGTGAACCTTAATTACTGTTAGTACTGCACTCAGCAATAAACTGTCAGTAACTTCAAGATCACTTATAAACATTTAAGCAAAACACATCAAAGTAAGATGAAGGAAATGTAAACAGAACAAATCACACTAAGAGAAAATAGAACATACTAGAACTCTTTTTGTATTTTTTTCTAAACAGAAACGAGATAAAAAAGCAAACTATTAACGACTTATTTTTGGAATCTAAATTCAACTATTTAAAGAATTAAAAATAAAAGACAGAAATGAAAATAACTGAAATGAAATTAACTCAGAATAAATTTGCAAAAGAAGTAAATTCCTGAAAATTAAATCATTTTGAGAGAAGGTTCCAGTATGGAGTCAGTACTAGCTCGTCTATACTCAGTAATCATTCATTTCAGAACCTTGGGCATAAACATATTCTCTTAAACTCTGTCTGTCAACCTAACTTTCCTCAGATAACGACAGATTTTGTTTCAACATTTTCAGATTATCTAGACTGGATACATGGTTAAGGCTATCTCTTTCAAAATCTCACAGTAATTTGATTCACTCAGTGAGGTGCACAACTTGATTACCTAAACTACCATGCTTATGTGATATGTTAATTTGTCAACGCATTTTATGCTCTTTGACATGGAGGTCGATTTTTCACCTCGCTAGACATTTTTCTTGCTGAGCTTTTGTCAATGCATTTTATGCTTTTTGACAGTTTATCATGATAGATCAATGTATCTATATCTTTTGACATTCTCAAAATTGGGGTCAATTTTTCACCCTCTTTTACATATAGCTCAATGTCATTTAACACATTAGGCATGGTAACAGGTGTGTGCATCAAACTAAGTCATTCTCAACTGTTATTGACTTATAGACTTGGAATGTCTCGATAGCTTAAATCTATGATTGATTTTCACATGCATAACCATTTATCAGTCTAGACTTTCCTTATATGTCTTACACACTATCTGTTTCTTATCTGATTTAATTCAAATTTTCAGACAGTTTTCTCAAGAATATGTGCATGCTTTCAGTCCTAATCTTACTAGACATACTTTGTATTGAGAACCAGTGTGCCATCACTCTCCATCTAGGTTGGATCAACTTCTCAAATTTTTTTTTTTTTTTTTTTTGCATTTTCTAAGTTTTCTGATTTTTTTTGTATTTTCTATGTTTTCTGATTTTTGTTGTATTTTCTAAGTTTTCTGATTTTTTTTGTATTTTCTAAGTTTTCTGAAATATCTCCCCCTAAAATACCAAAGAAACTAAAACCTAAGAAAATAGAAACGCAAAGACACACAGAAAATAAACTGAAAGACAAAAGAACAATTTAGTCACACAGAAAATAGACATACAGTCACAAATACCTCACACTTGATTATAGCGGTTGACACCCTTCACACAGAAGAAAGAATTAGAAAGCATTAGGAACCCAAGCCCGAATAGTCATGGGTTTCCCATCTTCTCCAATCACTGGAAGTTTCATCCAAGTTCCAGTCTTCTCAGCAGCATTGCTGAACCTGTCACTCGAATCCTTAGGCATTTGAACACATAGTTTGTTAGTCCACTTAGAAGTCTGATTGAGCGAAGATTTTCTTTTGCTAACAACTTCAGGATTTTTAGATTTTCTTATGGTATCCCCGTTTGTCCTTTGATGCTGAACTGGAAGAGTTGAGTTTTGATTGTTTTTAGTAAATGTTTTATTCTTTTGAAAAGTCTCAACTTTCCTGTTACAGCGCCGATGTGGCTGCTGATCACACTCGTAACTGAGGTGACCAGGTCTCCTGCATACATAGCAAATCCTGTCTGGATATTGCTTTACAGAACCTTTCGACATTCTTTGAGATCGATACCCTAACCCTTGATGTTTGGGTAAGATTTTGACCTCTTGGTATGGACGGGTATCAGGAGACTTTACACCCTCCTTTTCAAATTTCCGAAGGGCATCGCGGATACGATGCATCAACGGATCTTTCACATTTGAACTTGCCAACAGTTCTCTTATGCCTGGTTCAGCCTTTTTTATTTCTTCTTGCTGAACCTCATTCTTCTGAGGCTCACCCACATTCTCGTGTAACTTTAAATCCTCTTTTGGGGTTGTTGCAGAAGATTCATCAACCTTTGTGAGTAGTGGGTCAGATTCAGAGTGAACATCATCATTCACCAGTTGATTTAACACTGGTGGTGGACATTTAGAGTATAACTTCTTGTTCTTTTCTGAATCAGTACCTTGACCTCTCTGATCGATTATGTACTCAAATAAGTAAGAAGACGTGGAATAACTTTTGAGTTTTTGACTCAGAGTCTCATAGTCGACCTTTGAAGTAGCAAGGTCTCGTTTCAACTTATCAATCTCATTTATGTAAAACACTATAGCATCCTGTTTATTTAACAGAGCCACACCTAGTTCATGCACCTATTTGCCTAAACTTTCATTCTTTTCTTTCAACTGTTTTTCTCTTTCTTTTATCAACAGATTTTTATCAAACTTAGATGTGAGCTCTGAAATTGTAGACTTTAGGAACACTATCTGTTTTACATAATCATTACAAGAACCACAAAGTAAGCCAAAAGTACATACCTTTTCCTCGGATGATTGAACACAACTGCACACCTTTTGGTTTGACTCATTGGCATGAACTTTCACTGGTGTCTTTTCTGCAGCTGGAACCGAGGCTGGTTCATCATCAATGCTGGCAATTGATTCTTCCTCACTTGAGTAACTTTCTGTCTCGGATTGAGAATCTTCGTTTAACACATGAACATTTGCCACATTAATATCAGCACCATCATTCCCAAATTGTACTGACCAGTCAATTCCTTCGTCCTTTTGAACAACTGCCATTGCCTTAGCCGGTTGTGGAGTTGATTCAGACTTTATGGTTGAAGAGGAAAATGATCTACTGCCAGGACTGGTTTTGAAAGGATACTTCGGTCCCATACTCTTCGGCTTATCACATTCTCGCGCGAAATGACCTTTTTCACCGCAATTATAGCATGTTACCGCAGACTTATCAAAACCATGGTTGGTATCCTTTGTAGCTGATATTTGCTTTCCTGTTCTTTTCTCATATGCTCTCGCCCTCCTGACTAAGTTAGCATATGACCAAAGGATATCTTGTCTTTCCATCTCATCATCATCGATCTGCTCATAATCCTCTTGAGTAAGATGAGCATTACCAATCTTCCCCTTCAGTAAATCATCATAAGAGGAGACTAGCGCACTTAGCATGCTCATATGTGCTTTTACTTCATCTGTGCTCCCATACTTGAAATGCTCGACATTGAATCCAGAAGTAGACACAGTATAGGACGGCCCAGAAGATGAGGCTTCAGGTGTAGATCCGCCAGAATCATTTACATTACTCACATAGGCAGATTGTAAGGGAGCATTTGAAGAAGTGGATGACGATACAGGTGTTCCAGAGTAGTAGAGAGAAGGATTTTGTTGATAACTGGACATGAAATCCAAATTTTGTTCCTCCTGCTCTTGCTCTTTCAACTTTGTGATGAAATCATTTAGATCCATCCCGTCAAAACCACCACTGTTCTTCAGTATCATAATATATGGCCGCCAGCTCTTGGGCAAGGCTTTTGCCAAAATTTCCACCTGCTGCTTCTCTGGAACAGTAACACCCAGACTGTCCAGTTCACTAAGAAGATGATTATATCTTGTAATGAGAGAAGGAATTTTTTTCATCTCTAGTAGCCATGAAATGATCTAATTCCTTTCTCAATTGACTTGCTTTCAATTCCTTGAGGGCGGCATTTCCCTCATTTCTCTTCTCTAGTGCTCTCCACAGGCTGTGAGAAGTTTTATATCTTCTGAATTGATGGAAGATCTCATTTGGAATGGCCTGGATTAATTGAGCATAGGCCTTCTTCTCTGCATCATGACTGCTCTTCTGTTCAACAGTCATTCCATCATAGGGGGTTTCAATATTTCCCTCCCCCTTGGGAACCATATAATCGGTGCTTATTGCCCTCCGAAGTCTACAGTCAAGGCCATGGAGGAATATTTCGAACCTGGGCTTCCACATAGGATAGTCTTCCATGGTTAACAGTTTAGGTACTTTATTGGCACTCCCCATTTCACTGTCTAATAATAAGTTGTTTAAAACTGTTGTCTGTTTTGATGTCATTTCAGTAATCAAGAGCTGAGAACACACAGACTGAAATTAGGATTTGATAGATCACACAGATTCAATACGCACGGAGTGGGAAGGCACTTCGCACGAACACACAGCACAACGCAGGAAGCACACAGTACTACGCACGGACAGGACACAATACGCACGTAGTGGGTAATACTCAATGCGAACTAACACGAAGACACACAGACGCTCCTACGTACGAACTGGAACTCTACCACACACGAACTGGAACCTAGTACGCACGGATTGAATTGACTACGCACGGAGTACTTAAAATAGTTTTTAAGAAAATGTTTAACACACAGACTCAAGTACGTGCGAAGTGAGTATCACTACACACGTGTTGATAATCTATTACGCACGAACAAAGCACACAGCCTATCGAAGATTCTAGAGGATCAACGACACACTACGTACGCACTAAGATCACTACGCACGCACAGGGAATCACTTCGCACGGGTAACACTCAAACAGTTAACGTAAACATGACCTTTTTAACGCAAAAAGACCTATTTTCGACCGAAAAACCGATTAAAAACGACGAAGAGGACAAAACACACAGGCCTAATCGACACCTAGATCACGAAACCTAAGGAAAAGTGATCAATCAAAGCACAAGACTCTGATACCACTTTGTAGGACCGCTGGGGGATGGGGTTCTAAACTAAACTAAAACACCCTTATGCTAGGACTGATCTAGGATGAGAAATAGTGCGGATTTCTATTTCCCAAACCTCCTAAGGATTCTAAGATCTGCTTAGGTGTCCGGCACACAGTAACACTAAGAAACACACAGAGTAGAAACAAGAACAAACTCTAAGAAACTCACACAGAGATGCTTAAGGCTGCCCTTGGTTTTCGTATTTATCACTAAGATTACGAATTATGAGGTCAAAGTCGCGATTACTAAGACTTAAGGTCGGATAAGGTCGATTACGAAGGCTCCCGGTTGATTACCTGTCAATTAGTTGATTACCCGCGAACTCCCTCGCTAATATGCGGTTAAGAAGTATTAATAGTGTACTTAAATTCACTACGCACGTAATGTATAACACTTCGTACGAAGTGAGTCCAGTACGCACGTACTGGTTATATTAATAATAATTAATTAACTTTTAACCGACCTAATCACTGCGCGCGTAGTGAGCTCCACTACGCACGTAGTGAGACTGACTTCGCACGTGGTGATCTTTCACCTAAACTTAAACTTCCAAACACACATCAACACATGATTAAGTACTTGTAAGCTTAAGATCATCACAAAGAATCACTAAGAATATATACACATGCAAACAATTAATCAAAACACATTTGAATTAACATTTCATGTATGTATTTGATTGATAAGAACTAGGGATTCACAAATATGCACCAACAATGTGAACACTCCATATGCTGTGTTTGAAGCTTTTCTTGCCAGCCATGCACATTCAACCCTCACCAATGAGGATCTTGAACAAGTGCACCCTGATGATCTTGAGGAGATGGATCTCAAATGGCAGATGGCCATACATACTGTAAGAGCCAAGAGGTTCATCAAAAGGACTAGAAGGCAAAACATGAATTTCAGAGCTGATGGCAAGGCTGGATTTGACAAGTCAAAGGTGAGATGCTTCAAATGTCAACAGCTTGGCCACTTTGCAAGAGAGTGCAGATCTGGTGGACAAGTCCAGAATCAAGGTCAGAGGCCAACTCAGAATCAAACCTCCTCAGCATTGGTCTCACAAGAAGGTCATTGGTTTGATTGGAGTGATCAAGCAGAAGAGGCTACAAACAACAAAGCTTTGATGGCATTGACTGACTCCTACATCAAGTTGGATTCACCAGAATCTGAGGACATTCAGGTATCTTCTAAACTATGTCCTGGTGAATGTAGAGCTATTGTTAAAAGGTTTAGAGAGCACAATAAGAAAATGTGTGCTGCTCTAAGCAAAATGGAGGAGAGGAGATATGAATCAAGTGCAGTCATTGAAAGCTTTGAAAAGAAAATAAAAGATTATCAAGCCAATGAACTGCAAATGGATTATGATAGAAAATATCGTAAGTGGGAAAAAGAGCAGCTTCAAGAGGAGATTGATAGTCTGAAAAAGAAGCTAAGTGAGAAGGAAAGCAAGGTTGATGAATTAACCAAGAAGTTGGAGGGGGTGGAAATTGATCTGAGTATGTTCAAGGCAGCAAACCTTAAACTTGAAACATTGTTACAATCTCAAGTTAGAGACAAGGTGAAAACTGGCCTAGGATATAAACAAACCCCACCTCCATACAACCAAAACTACATAACTCCAATGTCAGAGGTAGCTGACAGGTATGTTAATGACCCTTTGGAAGAAGGACTTAAGTCAGCTAATCCAATGTTTGAGAGTTATGAAGATGGAGTTCTGTCAGAAGTAAGTGATAAAGATAATGAGGGATTTGTAAAGAAGGATGAAGTTATTCCATATGAAAATCACATCTGTTGTGAGCCCATTCCCACAAAATTATCTTTACAACCTGTGGTGTTTGTAAAAGCATCCACTGAACCCCTCACAAATGAGCCAAAACCCTCAAAAGCCGTTAACTCCATAAAAAGTTTCACAACTGTTGCCAACAGTTCCCATCTCTACACTAACAGTTCAAAAAAGAACCCAAACAGCTCAACTGTTAGTACCAAGACCAAAGGAAAAGAGAAAGTTGGTGAAGTTGTAGTTGGAAAGCCCAAGAAGGAGGTTGCAAAAGCACTGACTAAACCCAGATCTATAAAAAGGCATACTGAAATGCCTGCGTGCACATGCCAAAAGCATGGTGTACAAAAGTTTCCTCAGTCAGCACCTGTTAGAGGAAATCAAAGAAATAGGAACCAGTTCTGGTCACAAAGAACTGGTTTGCCTATTGTGAAAGCTAAAAAGTGTTATATATGTGGGAGATCCAATCACTTGGCTCAAGACTATTATTATAACCCACAACTGTATAGCACCAAAAAACCAAGTTTCAAAAGACAAAATAACAGTTCTAAAACTGTTAAGTCAAAGCAGATTAACAGTTCTAAAACTGCTAAGCCAAAAGAGGCTAACAGTTCTACAACTGTTACATTCAAACCAACTAACAGTTCCACAACAGTTTTATCAAAACCAAAAACTGTTGGTCTGGCTTGGGTGAAACTGCAGAAACAAACAGTTCCTGAAGAGGATAAAACTGGTACTCAAATTGCAAAACAGAATAAGTCACATGATGACTCAACTGTTTTACCATCTACAACAACTGTTTGTTCAAAGGTCTCAACTGTTAATCACAACAGTTGGGAACCACATGTTCTTACAAAGTATTCATCACACAAATTAGAGAAATCTAATTTGGATGAAATCAAAAAGAACCAAACTCTGTTTAAGTATTATGACTTAAATGGTGTACCCAAGACCTGCATGGCCTGGGTACTTCCTGCTACTAACTGATTTTATTTGTGCAGAGCATTCATAGGGCCAATCATGGATATATATGGTATGTGGATAGTGGATGCTCAAGGCACATGACTGGAAATCCACATTATTTGAAGGATTTCAGAAGCATCAACGGTGGATTTGTAGCATTTGAAGGATTTCAGGTAAAGGAGCTGTTGAGGCAGGTACACTTACATTTAATGATGTTTTCTTTGTTGAACAACTTAAGTATAATCTGTTAAGTGTATCTCAAATCTGTGACAATGGAAACAAAGTTTTGTTTACAGATTCAGAATGCATTATCCTATCAAAAGATTTTGAACTAAATGAGAAGGATGTTCTTTTGAGAACACCTAGAAAGGATAATGTATACTGTCTAGATACACAAAAGATTGTTAAACAGAATGTGTTAAGTTGTTTACTCTCAAAGGCATCTCATGATGAGTCTGTCATTTGGCATAGAAGGATGTGTCACATGAATTTTAAAACCATGAACTTGTTAGCTAAAAACAATCTGGTAAGAGGTTTGCCACAAAAGGAATTCTCATGTGATGATCATTGTGTGGCTTGTCTCAAAGGCAAGCAACACAAAACTTCTTATAAGACCAAAGAAGTTTCTTCCATTACTGCACCTTTACAACTTTTGCATATGGATCTTTTTGGTCCAACATCTGTGGTCAGCATAGGTAAGAAAGCCTACTGTTTAGTTGTAGTTGATGATTTCACCAGATTTACATGGGTTCAATTTCTTAGAACTAAAGATGAAACTGCTGAGTTAGTTAAGTCTCTTATTCTTAGGATTGAGAATCAATCTGATTTGAAGGTGAAAGTCATTAGATCTGATAATGGTTCTGAGTTTAAGAACTATGATTTAAACAGCTTTGTGAGGAAAAAGGAATTTCAAGACAGTTTAGTGCTCCTAGGACTCCTCACCAAAATGGAGTGGCTGAGAGAAGGAATAGGACTTTGATTGAGGCTGCTAGATCCATGTTAGCTGATTCTAGGCTCCCAATGACATTCTGGGCAGAAGCAGTGAACACTGCCTGCTATGTTCAGAATAGAGTACAAGTAGTCAAGTCCAAAGGGAAAACTCCTTATGAGTTATTCCTCAAGAGAAAACCTTTAATCAACTTCTTCAAACCATTTGGCTATCCTTGCACTATCCTTAATACCAAATCACAATTAGGCAAGTTTGAGAGTAAGGCTGAAGAAGGTTTCCTTGTAGGATACTCCACTCATAGTAAAGCTTATAGAGTATCTAACAATGTCACTAGAATCATAGAAGAGAGTATGAATGTCTCTTTCAATGAGAATAGGATCAATATTGCAGGTAATGGGCCTGATTGGTTATTTGATATTGATGCATTGTCTAAATCTCTTTCTTTTGAGTATTCTACTGAAACAGCTGCAGGTACCTCAACAACTGTTGGTGAAAATCAACAAATAGTCTCCAACAGCCCAAACAGTTTTGAAACTGTTAGTTCAAACAGTTTTGAAACTGTTAGCTCAAAACCAACAACTGTTGGTTCACACAAAGTTACTGAAGACTTTGTTGTGATTCCTATGCTTCAACAAGAGTTCTCCAATGCTGCTGATCCATTGATTGATGCTAAATCTTCAAAGGACATGGAATCTCATGATCCTCAACAAGACACTGAATCTGCACCCCAAACAGTTGCTGATCAAGTGTGTGATACTGCTGGAAATTCAAGTGAATGTGAGATTGATCTGTCTAATCTAGGGAATGAACTGACTGAAGAAAACATTCCTACATCAAGAGTTCACAAGAATCATCCAATATCACAAATAATTGATGATCCAACCAATCGTATCAGAACAAGGAGCATGCTGCAAAATGAAACCAGTGATGTGGATCTTGCCCAATTTGATGTGAATGCCTGCTTTCTATCTCAAATAGAACCAAAGAAAGCAGTTGAAGCATTGAAAGACCCTTCATGGGTGGAAGCAATGCAAGAGGAGCTCTTACAATTTCAAATTCAGCAAGTTTGGAAGTTGGTTGAGCTTCCAAGAGGCAAAAGAGCAATTGGCACCAAATGGGTGTTCAGAAACAAGAAAGATGTAAGAGGGATTGTAATCAAGAACAAGGCAAGACTGGTTGCACAGGGCTATACACAAGAGGAAGGAATAGACTATGATGATGTCTTTGCACCTGTTGCAAGGATTGAAGCCATTAGACTATTTCTTGCCTTTGCAAGCTTCAAAGGATTTAAGGTGTATCAAATGGATGTCAAGTCTGCATTTCCCTATGGAACTATTGATGAGGAGGTATATGTGTGTCAACCCCCTGGCTTTGAAGACTCAAAGTACCCTGACAAGGTATATAGGTTGGATAAAGCTCTATATGGACTACATCAAGCTCCTACAGCTTGGTTTGAGACATTATCATCCTACCTTCTTGAGAATGGTTTTAAGAGAGGCACAATTGACAAAACATTGTTTATAAAGATTGTTAAAACAGAGATTTTGCTTGTGCAAATCTATGTTGATGATATAATCTTTGGATCCACTGTTGACAGCCTGTGCAAAGAATTTGAAGTCATTATGCACAAAAGATTTCAGATGAGTTCCATGGGTGAACTCACATTTTTCTTGGGATTACAAGTGAAACAGAAGCTCTCTGGTATCTTTCTAAGCCAATCTAAGTATGTCAAAGACATATTGGACAAGTTTGGCTATCAATATGTGAAACTGGCAAGCACTCCTATGGAAACACACAAACAGTTGGGAGCAGACTCTAAGGGGGAGGATGTAGACATACATCTATATAGGTCAATGATAGGTTCATTAATGTATTTAACTGCTTCTAGACCTGATATAATGTTTGCTGTGTGTGTTTGTGCCAGATTTCAATGCAGTCCGAAGATGTCAAATTTGTTTGTTGTGAAGAGGATCTTTAGATACCTCAAAGGCCAACCAAAATTGGGACTTTGGTATCCTAAAGATTCACCTTTTGATTTGGTGGCATATTCTGATAGTGACTATGGTGGAGCCAATGTGGACAGAAAATCAACCTCTGGAGGATGACAATTCTTTGGATAAAGGCTGGTTTCATGGCAATGCAAGAAACAAACATCTGTTTCAACTTCAACAGCTGAGGCTGAATATGTTGCTGCATCAAGCTGCTGTTCACAAGTTCTATGGATCCAGAATCAGCTTCTGTTCACAAGTGCTATTAGCATAGTTAATAATCCAGTGAAGCATTCTAAAACCAAGCACATTGAAATCAGATTTCACTTCATAAGAGACTGCAATGAAAAGAAATTAATCCAAGTTATGAAAGTCCATACTGATGATCAATTAGCTGATATGTTCACTAAAGCATTTGATGTGAGCAGATTCAACTTTTTGATCTCAAACATTGGAATGATTAACTTGGACTAACAGTTGTTCATTACTCAATGTTTTTCACACTAACAGTTTGCAACTGTTAGTATGTTATCTAACAACTGTTGATTTTAAGTGTTCAGGGAAGAGTAGAAGTGCAAATCCCAAATCAGTTTTGGACATATCTGGTTGCCTGTCCCACAAATAGTTTTCAAACCCGTGAATGTCCTTGATATGTGGTAAAGGTAAAATACTTTATTGAGAACAGTTCCAGACTGATAAAGGTAAGTCACTTTATTTTGACAAGTCACTGCATGCTAAATTATTGAACAATTCACAAGCACAAGTTTGTCTATAAATTAGCTTGCATGCATTCTTCACAAATCACACCTACATTTGCATTTCAGAGAGCAAACTTTTCTTTGCAAATGGCTACTAACTTCTTTCTCATAAACTTCAAAGAAATTAATGTTAAACAAAGTTATGTAACCATCCCTGCCCCATTTGTTAGAATGCATGAGCTTTGGCAATACTCATCTTGTGTTCTTGAGATGCATGATGATCGAGATGTGTTCACCTTGACACAGCACCCAGACCCACGTAGGCCAAATAAAATGACTGATCATATTCGTATAAGAGGTGATTTTGAAAACTTCACTCTCTTCCACGAGTTGCCTACCAACTGCTGTTTAAGGTTCGACTTGAACCTGGAAGGCACTACAGGCTCAGTAGTGTGGTTCAATGTTCGAAGAAATGATGATGATGATGACCTTCTAGCCTCGGATGATGATGCAGTGGAGGTCATTGTAATCGATGACTAGTTCCAATGCACGTCATGGTCTTAGCTGATGATGCATTGGTTGTCATCATCATTATCATCCGAGTCTAATGGAAGCCATAACCATTAGAGACAGACAACCGTTAGAGAAAGAGATGGGTGTAGAAATCGAAGTCAGAAAAGACTAAATTTCGTTGACCCTTGCAAAATTAGATAATCAGTACCAACAATGGCTTGTGAAAATGCATGTACTTTGCAGTTCATCTGTGTTAAACATGAATAAAATGCATATTTTGTTGATATCTGTGTTGGCTAATGGTTTGTTTATGATGAATCAGCTTATGATGGGTGTATGAGCTAAGTTTTGTTGATAGTTGCACATTTTTTTAACAGTTGTTTGAACTACTACTAACAGTTTTCAACTGTTAGCATATGGCCTGCACAATTGTTAGGCAAAATCCATGTGCATCTGAGGGGGAGAATCTCGTTCAATAACAGTTGTACTTTCTAACAAGAACAGTCTTCAACTGTTAGTGTGTAGAATGCACAACTGTTAGTCCAAAATCATGAACTTCGAAAAGGGAGTTATTTCTAAATAACAGTTGTTACATCTTATGAAAACAGTTCTCCAACTGTGAGCTTTATTTTTTGTTCGTCAACTGTTAAGTTAATAAAGGGTGTTTTGGTCTTTGCAGAATTTTGAGGATGATTGAATTGAATTTAATATTTGAAACATATATAAGGCAATTCCCTCCTCACCAGTTCATTCACTCGTTCTAAACTTAAATCAAACGCAAACCCTAAATCCTAACTCTCGAACTCGAAATGGCTCCCCTTCCATTCGTCAAAGAGCACAACATGATCGCCTTCCTTGCCAAACCCGATAATCTGCATGTCTTTCATGACGTGATCGATTATCTCTCAATGTCCAACATTCACAATGCTCTTACCGTTAATCCCACCATATATACCTCGCATATTGACCAATTTTGGGAAAATGCAACTGTGCGAGAAGAAAATGGAGTTCAATGGATTGACTCCAAGATAGACGACACTGAGGTCGCTATCTCTGAAAACATCATTCGTCAATCTCTGCAACTGAATGATGTCAATGGTGAGTATTCTGACTCGGTTTCACTTGACTATTTATACACTGAGTTAGTAAAACTGGGATATGAGGGCCCTAGGGGAAAGGGTACCTTCTACAAAGGGCAGTTTTGCGCACACTGGAAGTTCATTATCCATACTCTCCAGCAGTGCATAAGCCCTAAGAGAACGGGCTAGAATGAGTTTGGGAGCAACATTGCTCTCACACTCATCTGTCTAGCAAACAATAGATGCTTTAACTTTTCTAAACTGATATTTAATGGTATGGTAAAGCATCTTGGGACCAAATATGGTCTCTTTTTGATGTACCCCAGGTTTGTGCAAATTTTCTTAAACTTTTTGATGCCAAACCTTAAAATACACAAGAGGGTCATTATTCCCTCCGCTCATGTGGCTTCCACATTGAGCAAATTGTTGATTAATGGCAAGAATTTTTCTGGTGCCATAACTCCACCACTCTCTGCAATGGTGGAGTTCTTGTCAAGAAACAGGGCTGCTAGTGTTGAGCATGAAGCCCGACATATTGCTACACCACCAACACTAGAACCAACAGCCCATGATACTCAAAACTTCCTCTCTGCTACTTTTGAAATAGCTACAACACAAGCCCCCACACTTAAAACATTTCAAAAGAAGAGGAAAAGAACTGTTGGTGCTCCTTCCACCACAGTTCATGAAACTGAAACTGTTAACCCTACACAGGTGCATTTACCTGTGCAGAATATCCAAAGGGAACCCCTTGTGCTGTCTCCCAGGCATAATGAGGAGGTGATCACTCCATCTGAGGGTGATCATATGGTTTTTGAGGCTGACACTACTGTTTTATCCGTAAGGGATGAACAGGACAGTGTTAACATAACTAAGACCTCAACCATGGCAACAGAAGCTGATCAAACAGCTTCTGGAAATCCCCAGTACCAAGAAAAGAGGGGTACTGGTGTGGAATCTCTTTTGAGTGCACTACCAGTTATATCGGTCAATGACATGTTAACAGTGGCAACACTGTCTGACATTGACGCTCGCATGAAACACAAAGCATTGACGGATCCAAATTTTGCACCATTCATTGCGGCCTATGTTCAAATGAAGAAGAAGATCTCCCTACAGAATAAAAGGATTCTTCAGCAAGATCATAAAATCCAGGTGTTGACCAACAGTTTGAAGCATGCTAATGAGGTACTAAAGCTACACGATCAAGTACTACAACAGTTGACTGCTGCTGCAATAACCCCTTCAACTGTTCCAATCAAAAAGGGGGAGAGTACAGTTTTGACACAACCAAGTTTGCCAGCAGTTACTGAGATACAAGATGTAGAGGCTCAAACAGTTTTGTCAGCAGTTGATAGAGTTTTAATAAACAGCATGATAATGTCAGGAGATTACCCAACAACTGAGGTTTACAAGACATGGCCCAAGGTAAAACAAGAGTATTTGGTGAAAGTGGGTGCTCAGATGCTGAACTGTAATGAATTCCAAATGAGACAAAAGATTGATGATGGATGGCTTGAGATTAAATGTGCAAAGTTAGAACCTATTAAGCCAAAGCCTGGATTCAAAGTGATTCATATATGTAGAAAAGGTTATTGAAAAGCCAGTGCAAGAGGTAGAAGGAAAGGGCAAAGAGATTGTTGTTGAACTACCAAAGCTAAAATTAACAAAAGAACAACAAGAAGAAAGGGATTTTGAATGTGCTCAGAGGTTGGCTACTGATCTTTAACAACAAGAACAGACTGATTTTGAAATAGCAAAGAAGCTAGCCGATGAGTTCACAAAAGAGATTGATGAGGAAGAGAAAGCAAAGAAAGCTGATAAGGGAGTGAAAAGAAAAAGAATTGTAAAGAAGAAAACAGTTTTACCTCCTCCCAAGTCACAAGTGGAAAAAGCAAAAGTTGAAATGGTTCAAACAATCATTCAAGACCGACTGAGAACTGAACAAGAAACAGGGATTGATAAATTGGTAAAAGAACAGTTGGGTCAAAAATCTCATATCACAGAATGGAGATTTGAGGTGTTAAGAGGGGACACTGGAAAGAAAGGTGTAACTGTGGTCAGAGAAGGGTTGATGGAAGGTTACTCTAATTTCTTTCAATTGGTAAATAATTGTACAAGGAGAGATCTTGAAGAAATGTATGTATATGGGGTTAATCATTTTGCAAATACTGAGGAGATTGAGATAAAAGTTTTGATGAGGCATCTAACAAGCATATGTCGTCCAAAGGAGATTATGCAAGTTTTGATTGCTGATGAGGCTTTTCCTAACAAGTCAATAAAAGTGTATGCTAAAGCTGGAGTGTACCATATGGTGATGGCTAACTCTAAACAACAATGGTTTGATTTGGAGTTCATAGAGCACAATAAAGTCAAGCTTCAGTATATGCTAAAAGCAAAATTCTTTGGATCAGATAGAATAAAAGATGATTTATTCAAGAGATTAAAAGAAAGACTGGCATGAGTCAAGTCTATGTAAGTTTTCTCTCAATTTTGATTGTAACAGTTTACTTTGCATAAATATATGGAATTCATTCTTTGCTTATGCTTAATTTGTCTGTGATTGAACCCTATGATCGAAAGAACTTGAAGACTTTGATCAATTCTTTAAGTTAAGGGGAGATTGTTGGGAAATTAGCTAAGGCATTAAGACTGTTTAACATGCAAAGTTGAAACTGTTAGAAGAATTTTGACAAACAGTTTGAAACTGTAAGAAGAGTTTATGGAAAACAGTTGTGAACTGTTAGATGAAAATATGAAAACAGTTGTGAATAACAGTTGCTGTGGGCATTACAACTGTTAGTACAAAGTTCAGAACTGTAAGTTCAAAATTGTCACAACTGTTTGAAGAACTTGAAGCCGAAGACTGTTAGAAGAACCAGAACTGTTGCATCCAATGAACGGTTTCGGTTGAGTTAAATATGGAAAACCCTATCTTTGTGGATATCTCGAAATATTTGGAAGATCATCAAGATTATCTCAGAAGATAGAAGATTACCTAACTGTCAACAAATCAAGGAAGATCAAGGAGTATATAAATACTAGATTAGAATTTATAATACGTACGTACTCATTGTTTAAGTTTTGCATTCATTCTTCAAGTTGTAAATTACTTTCAGAATAGTGCTAAGCCTCTATTTGATTGATTGAATTGCTTTGCGTTTAAAACCTTCTTTAATCAATTAAGTGTGATTCCGCAACTTTTTAGTTGATTGTGATCATAGTTAAAGATTAACTTTTTATTCAACTCTGATTTGTTATTCAAAAGTTAGTTCTTGTTATTTGATATATTCTATATCCGATCCTGACAGATTTAATCTCGGATTCCATTGCCTCTCTCCACTTGGCGGACTCAGGGCCCACGATAGCGTCCTAGTATTTGGTAGGTTCATCAAAAACTACTACCATGTCGGTGCCCTCAGAAATTTGAAAACCATATCTCTCCGGCTCATGCCAATTTCTACCAAATCTCCTTAGAGATAATGGATCTACATCATTGTCTCCAACATCATCCTGCTGAGACTCAACCGTTGCCGGTTGTGAGCTAGTTCCAACTTCAGGTTCTACATTGGTAGGCTCTTGAATTTCTTCAAGATCAACCTTGCTCCCACTAGCGTTCTTGGATATCAGCTACCTCTTAAGGAAGACCACCCTTCGAGCAACAAATACCTTGTTCTCCGAAGGTTTGTAAAACAAATATCCCATAGACCTTGCAGGATAGCCAATGAAGAAACACCTTTCGGCCCTGGGGTCCAACTTGTCCTCTACCTCACGCCTCACGTAGGCAGGACATCCCCAGACCTTTAAATATGAAATGGATGGAACCTTTCCATGCCACATTTCATACGGGGTTCTCTTAACCTTCTTTGTTGGTACGAGGTTAAGGATTCTACCAGCCGTCTCAATAGCGTAACCCCAAAATGTAATGGGAACTTCCGTGTGACACATCATAGACTGAACCATATCCAACAATGTTTGGTTCCTCCTCTCGGCGACACCATTTATTTGAGGCGTCCTAGGAGGGGTTAATTGCGAGACAGTCTTTTGCCCTCTCACATTCACCGGTGAAAGATGCTTTGGTCATCTTGCCCAATAAACAAGATTCACATACTTCATTAGACCCGTGGTCAAATGATTCCAAGATCCCATCTACTTGGAGCTTGGCGATGTGCTTCTTGTTTATGTGGCCTAACCGACCATGCCAAAGAGACATTTTATCCAAAACACTTTTGGATCCCTAATCAACGTTCATGATTGATCTATTATTTCTCAAGCTTACGCTTGTTTCATATATGCCATGACATGGAAATGCTTTGAAATATAAGGAACCATTCTTATAACATAAAATATAACCATTCATAAATTCAAAGTCAAAACCATCGTCGTACAATGCATATAAGGAAATAATGTTTCTTGCCACGTAGGGCGAATAACATACATTAAATAAAACAATAGATAAGCCGGATTGAAAGGCGAGCTCCACACTCCCAATCTTCTCAACCGGGACAACCGCCTTGTTTCCCATGATGAGATCCAGCTCTCCATCAACCAAGTCCCTACTTCTTGTTAGTACCTGTACATTATTACAAACGTAAGTACCACACCCGCTGTCTAAAACCCAGGCGTTAGAAGTAGAAGTGTTATGGAGTTCAATCATGTACATACCGGAGGCAGCAGCACCTTTGGATCTCAACTTCTTGAGCTCCTCCGTGTACTTGGGGCAACTACACCGGTAGTGACCCTTCTCCCCACAGAACTAGCAGGTTACCTCTTCCGGAGAAGTGACAGCGGCAGCCACTTGCTTCCTCTTCACCTCCGGGGTTGGGTTAGGTTTAGCCTTTGGTGTTGCCACCTTGGCCTTCCCCTTTCCCTTCTCTTTTGAGGCCTAAGCGGGTTGCTTCCGCTTCTTGCCACCGTCGTTGATCGTAAGGACGACAGTGGAGGAAGTTAGCTTCGACTTGGCCATGTTAGACTAAGTGGTCTTCAACATGCCGTGAAGCTCCATTATGGTTTTATCCATATTATGCATATGGAAGTTCACAATGAAGGGCCCATAAGATGGAGGCAAAGATTAGAGGATTATTTCAACCGCCAACTCTTTCCCCATAGGGAACCGCAACTTCTCCAGTTGATCCACAATGCCCTTCATACGAAGGACATGTGAACTCACGTTGCCGCCCTCCTGCATCCGGCAACCAACAAAGGCTTTGACGTATTCATATAATTCCTTCCTAGCTTGCATCTGGAACATGTCCTTCAGCTGAGTAATCATGTCATACGCACTCACAGTCTCAAACTGCCGTTGCAACTCGGTACTCATGGTTGTAAGCATGAGGCAGGTTACGTCATTTGTGTCCTTGACGCGCTTTTCATACGCATCTCGGATAGCCCTCGCTGCATTAGTAGCAGGGGGAGGAGGAGGAGACTCCAAGACCTCAAGCTTCATTTCATGGCGAAGGACGATTCTCAAAGTCCTAAACCAATCCATAAAGTTAGGTCCTTGAAGTTTTTCCTTCTTGAGGAATGGACGTAGCGACATCTTTGCGGTGATGGTGTTGGTGCTAGTAGATGCCATCTACAAGCAAAATACGAAGTTTGGTTAGTTTGACGTATTAAAATCCTTGTTAAATAATTACCCACTTGGTTATGAAAACAAATTATTTCAACAAGGGCCAAGAACCTCATAGTACCCCAATCCGATAGTGGTGGAGCGTATCTTAGTACCCCAAGTTACCTCACAAGATGCTCTTTGAAGTGAACATAGTATGTAGGTAATATTATGTGACAAAAGGTTATAAGGCATAATAACTAGTATCCTTATATAGACCAAATAAACGTCACTTGGTGTACCATAGCCGGCCAAAGTATTGATTTCAATTGTACTACCATGAACAAGCCAATGAAAATCAAGTGCCACTTAGTTTTCCAAGCTTCATGATCTCTCACGGGCTCTCCTGACCCGTGAAGCTCAAAGCTCCACGGCCCGTGCCGTGTTTTTACAAGTCGTGGAGGTACTCGTGGAGCATTTATCCTTCACTATTCCCTTCACGACCCGTGTGGGGTCGTGAAGCCACTCTGGTCCACGAGCCATGAGGCCCATGTAGGAACTCGTGGGGACTATGTGCTTCACGACCCGTGGAGCATCCTTCACGGTCGAGAAGCTTAGGTCAACTGGAATTTGTCCTTTTTGACTAGCTATTTCCACTTAGGCTATTTGGGTAGCAGTTAGGTGTATGACCCAATAGGCCCGCACATTATCGGCAGTAATACGAAATACGTGTGTCAGAATTCAAAGGACTCTGGAATGTTGCTGTAGATAAGAAACAGAATTCAGTGGCTACTTCAACTGCATGAGAATGCAAATGCTTGGAGGGAAGTTAGTAAGCTGGACTAGTAAGAAACAGAATTCAGTTACTACTTCAACTGCTAAAGCTGAGTATGTTGCTGCAGGGAGCTGTTGTGCTCAAATCCTGTGGATGCAACATCAGCTTAAAGACTTTGGTATGAATCTCAAGAAAACACCTATATACTGTGATAACCAAAGTGCAATAGCTATTACATATAATCAAGTCTACCACTCCAGAACAAAGCATATAGAAATTAGACATCACTTCATCAGAGACATCGTGGAAAAGGTAAAGTTGAAATAAGTTTTATCTCCACTGATGATCAGCTAGCAGAAATATTTACCAAACAACTTGATGAAAAGAGGTTTGTGTATCTGCTTAGCAAATTGGGTATGCTCAATCCCTATCTAAGTGTCTTAAGCTGCGTGCACAGTTTATAGATTAGTTTTCCTAAACTACCTAATTTGTCAAGATGGGTGATAAGTTTACACGTTTGGTAAGTGTTAAACATAGTCTAACTACTCAGTGTGGTCAACATATGACCTTGAGTCAGTCTCAAGTGAAAATGATTTAGTGTCATTGAGTTTGAGCTATGTGCTCAACACAAGCTATGTGATTGGTTCACACGTTTGGTAAGTTCCAAACATAGGATTAACTACTCATTGTCGTTAAAATATAAGTTTGAGTCAGTCTCAAACATAAATGACTATGTTTCATTGATTCTGAGTTTTATGCTAAACTCAAGCTGAGTATCAATCTCAAGCTGAGTGGTGAGATCAGGCTGAGTGCCTGACTCACGCTGAGTGATATGTTTCCTCAGCTTGGTAATTCCAATTCATGTCTTACTTACTGTGTGTTCTTAATTCATGAGACATTATGTTCGAGTCTGTCTCATTTTGTGTTCTTACGCTGATTAAGTATCGGTGTAAATAAAAATGTGTAAATAATATTGGTGTAAGTCAATAATATTAATTTACGAATTTAACCGTTGGAAGATGATATGTTTCATCTTAATCAATGTTCCATTGCGCCGTAAGTTTGTTACGTGTAACGGATAAAAAGGGATTTCAAACGGTAACTTTTGTCTCTCCTCGGAAAGGTATATATATCGCCCATAACCGATTTATAGAAGTTTACGCTTATAATTCTCACTTCTAAACTTCACAAATTCTCAAATACCTTTCACAAACACCTCTTCTTGCTCAGTGCATTTAACCTTTCAACTTCAAAACCCTAATCGCTCAGTGCGAATACGATTAACTTAGTGTCAGTCATTCAGTTTACTCAGATTCAACATGAACGGAACCGTTCCAATTATTGGTGATAGAATGGTCAGGTGTGTTGCGTTCAAAAATAATGGGATGTTGGTGCTTAAAATCAATAATCAACGTGCGTGTTTGGCGATCCGAGAACGCAAACGAAACAGAGGCTATGAAGCCTGGGTGGACTACATTGGAAAATGTCCCTTGACATTCGATTTTACTAAATCACTACTCCATGTGGTTCCACAACATCTACTGGAGTTCTGGTATACTTGTACTTACAACCAGAACAGGGGAGAGATTGTTGGTCCCTTGGTGAGAATAACAACAAGCAACAGGTGTGTAGAAGGGGGGGTTGAATACACTTTTTGCGGAAATTGAACAAATCAAATAAAAGTGTTACACAAAGTAAATCAAACCATAATCAATCGAATGCTTTCATTAAGAAAATGATTACAATGCTTTGAATAAGAAGCTGATTACAGTAACTATCAAGTAAGCAACTCATGATATGTAACCACCTAATATAAGTCTCTCAATCTCTCAAACTTAGATATCTATAATCAACTTATGATTATAGATATTGACAACTCTCTAAACAAGATTTACACAGATTGATAACTTACCTATATCACAACTAATGTGATTATTCAAACACACGAATAGCTTGACAATCTGTGAATATCTTGATCACGTTGAACTGACAAACAGTGATTCAAGAATCGTAACACATACGGTGAGGTGAGGTTTTTGTCTCTGCAACACTTAGTTGTAATTGTTTCTAAGTCGTACCTCTAAACTTATCAGGAGATAAGTATTTATAATCCTGTTCCTACGGTTCCTAACAAACTGGACTAATCCTAATTTGCTAACTAACTACCGGATAAATCGGAATCTTGAATCTTGAATCTTCTTATCTTGAGTCTTCAATATTCAATCTTGATTCTGGAGTCTTCTTATCCTTCCTGTAGATATAAAGAGTTAAAGAGATAAGTTTAAAACATATTTAAACTTTCTTTAGACTGACTTCTTACTCGGACTGAGTTACTCAGCTTGAAACTCATCAAGCTGAGTTCTTCGAGAACAAACCCGAATACAAACATGAAGTAACACGTATATTAATAAACTCATCCTTAGAAGTCTAAAGATTTAACTAAAACATATTTAGTAACTCTATTGAGCTGAGTCAGTATACACGCTGAGTCGCTCAGCTTGAAACTCATCAAGCTGAAACTCAATATATATATCTTAGTTTACACACACAGCTTATCAAACATATTGATAATCTTACTAAGATATAGTCTAAGCTGATCGAACATATTCTCAGCTTATACTCAGTCTGAATCACTATAAGTGTTCAATCTTGACTAAGCTTCATAATTATGTTTAAGTTATATGTAGAACACATCTTACAAGCTTAACTTTGTCTCATCAAATCTTAACTGATGAGATCATTTTTCCAACAAACTCCCCCTATTTGATGATGATAAAACCATAAAACAGTTAATAAGTTTGTTTAACATAATTATGTTTTAAATCTTAAACTTATTAAGATTTTTATATTTGAACTAATCAAATATTAATTGAACATATCAATTTTAATTGAACTTATCAACTTTAAGTGGAACAAACCAACTTTTAGTTGAACATACCAACTAAATACATTAATGAATAAGAACTAATCAGTTATTCATTTAAGCTGAACTTATCAGACTTATAAATATGAACACATCACAACACAGTTGAACATATCAAACAAATATTTGTATTAATTGAACATATCCTAATACAAAAGTATTGATCACATAGATCATGCACACTAAGTGCTTACAAAAATTAGAACTAATCTAATTTATAATAGAACTAATCTATTGAGTTTATCTTATGAACTCAGGATGTAGAAGCTCCCAGTTAATAATTTCTTTAGTTATCTCATACAGTAACTTTTTAGCTTCTACATTTCCTCTAAGTTCCTTCTGGTGAACTTTGATGATTTTATTCAGCTTATATTTTAAAAGTTGATTTGAACCATCATCACCACAACACTTTCTTATATGCACGTGTTAGATCTAGATTTTATGATTAGATCTAGTCTTTATGTGATGTAATATGTATGTTTTAGTACTTAGTATAAATACTAAGTAAGCATTGGCACATTGTAACTTTTGACATATTGAAATAGTAAAACACACACATTAAGGTGTATTTGGCTTATTCTCTCCATACACACACATACGGATCATCACTATACACTTGTAATTACCTTTCAATTGGTATCAGAGCCAACTCTGATTGGTTTCTGAAGGAATTCGTGCAAGAACAACATCTGTTTGTGAAGATTCGATCGGGATTGAAGCAATTTTGAGGAACTTTGATACTTACGGCCTTAATTCTGAATTTGGAGTTCTGATGGATTAAAATTGCTGATTTGTAGTTTTTTGGAAAGGATATTATCTACAAAACATTCGTTGATTGAGTTCTGGTCATTACAAACAACAAATTTGAAGATATGAAGGATTGAAGGTTTTCGAGTTCTTGAGAGAATTACTGAAAAATCGATTTGTTGTGTTAGAAATTGAGAAATTATGGATTAGAAGAGTTCATTGGATTGCTGCGAACTGATCTGGAGGATCTTAGATCAATTGGAAAAGATTTTTTCAAAATTTCGATTTTCAGATTTCAAAGTTGAAGTTGTCGGGATTCTTAGCTTGAAGTTCTCAGTATCTTGCTTTGAATCTCTCGGTATTCTCAATACCATGAATATTTGGGTGGAATTACCTTAATTCCGTGAAAATTCCATCAAAGAATTACACATACCGATAGAATTTATATTGGATTCTTCAAAATTGTGAAGTAACAACTTACATCCCGACAGAATTTTTCTCGGGATACATCAATACCGACAGAAACTTTTCTCGGATTGATCACTGAAAATTGTCCAAGGACTTAATCTTTTCTCGGAATTGCATTAATTTTCGGGATTAGATTTTCTCGGTTTGTTCGAATTTTTCGGATTTCACAGAAGTGAAGATTTTTCGGGATTATATTTTCTCGGATTGTTCAAATTCTCGGATTTCACAGAAGTGAAGATTTTTTCGGGATTAGATTTTCTCGGATTGTTCAAGTTTCTCGGATGTCTCGGATTGTTCAATTCTATCGGATTGTTCAATTCTCGGTTTGTTAGAATTTCTCAGATTGTTCAAGTTTCACGGATTTTCTCGGTTTTCTTGGATTTCTCGGATTGTTCAATTCTATCGGATTGTTCAATTCTTGGTTTTTAGAATTTTATCGGATTGTTCATACTTAGACAAATTTTCACAGTACAAGAAACCTTTCAGAGTAACGATCAAAACATGAGTGCTTATAGTAAAACCCTTTCGTTTGGATCTGACACTAAATCTCACGTGCTGTATCGTGGAGAGTACAATGTCTGGAAAGGGAGATTCATGGATTTTATAGAAAACAATGAAAAATATGGAGAGCAAATGAAGTTGAGTATCAAGAATGGAAATGGTATCTTCATGTTTCATCAAGCAGCTAATTCAACCAACAATCCCACACTTCAAGAAATTAATCGTCCTAAGACACCTGCAGAATATACAGCTGATGAAAAGCTTCGATCAACAACATACCAAAAGGCTAAATATTATTTGAAGCATGGTCTTTCATCTGAGTTTTACATCAAGATTAATTGACTGGAAACAGCCAAAGAAATTTGGGATGAAATTGAAAGACAAATGGAAGGAACTGAGTCTGGGGTGTGGATCAAGGAAACTACTTTGGTAAATGCATTTGATCACTTCCATTCTAAAGAAGGTGAAATACTGGTTGATACCTACAGCAGATTCTGCAAGCTGCTCAATGATCTCAGAAATCAGAAGCTGGATAGTTATTCTGGTCTTACAAAGAACACTAGGTTCCTGAATTCACTTGGATCTGAGTGGCGAACTCAAGTGACCATCTATAGACAAATGAATCAAAAGGTTCTCAATAACGTCACTCATCACATGATATTTGAAGAACTGAATCAGTATCAAGATGAAGTTGGTATGAGTTCACAAAAAGAAAATGTTGATCCTCTAGCCTTAGTTGTGAATGATAGAAGAGGCAGATCTTCAGGCAGATCTTCAAGCAGATCTTTGAAGCTTAAGCAAATACAAGAATCAGAATCTTCCGAGACTGACACCGAGGAGCCAGCAGATAATGAGAAAGTTATGCAGGCTGGTGCTTATCTGACCAACATGTTGCAGAACCAGTTTACAAAGTCAAAAACCAATAACCATCAGAGATTCACTTTAGGATCTCACAGAAGAGACAATAATTTTCAAAGGAATGATGGAGTAAATCTGGAAAAGAGGTATGAGAGAAAGATTCAAACTTCTCAGCCCAAAAAGTGTTATAATTGTGAAAACACAGTACATGTAATCAAAGACTGCAAAAAGCCTAAGGTGAAAGACTCGGAGTACTACAAAGCTAAACTGAATCTGATCAAAAAGAGGAATAGTGGAATAGTTCTTCTGGCAGAAGAAGATCAGTTCCTATCTGACACTGATGATTCAGAGAAAGATGCTGAAGTTCATGCCTAATTCGTACTCATGGCTAATGTGGAAGAATTTGAATTTCTGGAGTCTGATGGTGAAAGTGAAGATGAGATTGATGGTTTGGGGTTTGCTGAGGGTAAAACTGTGGTTGAGGATGCAGAGATAGGAGAAGCAGATACTGGGTTTATGGCTAAATTTGATGAGTCAGATCAAGAGAGTGAGTATGAAAGTGATGATGAAGCTGAAACGGCACCTTCCAGTACCAGTTCTCTATCAACTGAGTCAGAGTCTACTGTTGAGAAAGTATCTCTTGATAACTCTCATATATCTGCTGATCACATCATGACACTAGTTAATCAAGTTCAATCCTTAACTGCTAAGAATCAAAAGTTGCAAGCACAGAACTTTAATCTTCAAATGAATAAAGCCGTCAATTCAGAGCACACGACAACACTTAATCAACTCCAGGAATTAATCAAACAAAAAGAGGTTGGATTGAATCAGATACAAGAGCAAACAGAAAGAAAGGTCCATGATCTAAATGCTGCTAAGTTGAGTGCTGAAATCAACTTCAATTTGATTTTTAATGAAAAACAAATTTTGGAAACAAAAGTTAACAATTTTGAAGAAGTTTTTCGTAAGAAACCCACAACTCGCCATACAATTTTCAAGACTTTAACTCCAGATATTCGAAATTACTACAAGGGTTTAGGGTATGACGACAGTGATTTTTTTAACAAAATCAATTGTTCTCAACTCTATCAGGCAGAAAGGATGAATCAAGGGCTAACTGAAAAGATGGTGTTTGTTGCTGCTGAGGAAGTCAAACAAGAAGAAGATCTCAAAAGAAAAACCACAACAAAATTCCAAAAACCATTTAATTATGATTCACTGAATGCTTCGTATGAAACTACTGATGGTTGCTCATCCAAAAATAAATCTGTTTTCCATGCTGAAACACTAATTTTTCAAAATCATGAACAAACAGTCAAGTCATACGCACCACACCTGTACATTCCTCACATGGAATTGCAGCGCCGACAAGAGATTCTTGGAACCAACTGCATAATTAACAACATCATTCTAGACATAGAAAATCAAATTTTGAAATAACAGTTGTCTTACTTACAGTCTTCCGCTGATCCTTTTGATAAATTTAACTCTGAATTGGTGAATCAACTGAGATTTTAAAATGATGTTTTAACTAATCAATCTCAAGAATTTTCTGAGGAATTGGGACGAGCAAAGAAGAAAGTTGAGAATCATAAAAGAACCATCAGTCAGTTATGTGAGGATTTAAAAAGGAAAGTAATTGAATCTCAAAAATCAAATGATTCTACTTTAGAACATCTTGATTGTGCACATCTTGTGATTCCTCAACTAATTATCTATGAACTAGAAACTCAACTTCGTGATGAAAAAATCAAAGGGCTTGTGGAAGAAGTGGAATGTGGCTGGGGTGTTGCAATTCTTACTTGCCCAAAAGCTTGTAGAGAATATGTATCTCACAAATGCAATCAATTTTGTGATCCAAAGAGTATTTGTGAACAAGGGTCAACATCTGCATCATCTTCTTCTAAATCTTCACACATTAACAAAACTAACAAATCTTCTTCTCTCTCTCTTCTGAATTAGATAAAATCAAACTTCAAAGTTCCACAAGAACTGTTACCAAACCAGAAGTGAGAAAGGTAGTGAAGACGCCAGTGCCACAAGCTGAGAAGAAGACAGATGTTCCCAAAACAATCAAGAATCCAAAAGTTGAGGACAACAGACACAAGACATAACATAGTTTTAGAAAACATGATTACTTTCCTTCTTTTTGTTTCATTCATCATAAACGTTGTTTGAAGAATTGTAAGTCTGATTTGAATTGGAAGAAAAAGTCTGATAATGTTTCAAATAGTCAAACTGATACTCCTAAACCACAAGTAATTAAAGTTGAAATTTTTTGTACAAGTATTTGTTGTGTGCATGGTCATTGTATAAATGCATTTTCATATCATCAAGATCGAATGTTGCGTAGTATCAAATCAGTTCCTAACTGGAAAAATCCTGAAGAGGACATGATCTACACTTGGTTTGTCAATAGTGCTGGCTACATCATTCATCAATGGATCAAGAAGAGTGAACTGCGTTTCTTCCTACGCAAATATGCACATAGGAGATTGCCTATACTGTATGGTGAGTGGGAAAATCATCTAGAAGTGATGAGATGGGTGGCTGATTCTCAAAGAGAAGCACAACTACGAAAGCTTGAAGTAGCACAAATCAATCGATCATTACGACAGATTTATTTTCTTAAATCTAAACAAGTTGCAAAATCACCAAATAAATCAGTTTCTCACAAACCAGTTCAGAAACCAGTTCACAAACCAGTTCACAATTCTCACAAACCAGTTCACAATTCTCACAAACCAGTTAACAAACCAGTTCACAATTCTCACAAACCACAATCATCGGTTCATAAATCAACTTTGAATAACAGATTTCAAAACAAATTAGTTCATCAAAACAAATTTGTGTTCATACACATAACAAACCAACCAAAGCCCCTCCTCCTACAAAGAAACAAAAATGGCAACCTAGGAAGTGGCAGATAAAATAGCAAAAGAAATCTGGATCTTTGATTGTTGATCTTGTTCTTTCTTCTGTTTCTATCTCTAACATACCTCATCCCATTTCACAATGGGTAAGGTCTTCACCCCTTGTTTCTATGTGCAGAATAGCAATATTTGGTACATGGACTCCGGGTGTACCAAACATATGACTGGGGATAAAGGTCTTCTCAAACAGTTCGTGGGCAAATATTCTGGAAATGTAAAGTTTGGGAATGACCAGGTAGCACCAATCCTCGGCCACGGAGTGTTGGAAACAGGGAATGTTAGGATTGAAAAGGTATCTTATGTAGAGGGGCTTGGGCACAAATTATTCTCTATAGGTCAGTTATGTGATAAGGGTATGGAGGTTCTTTTCAAAAAGAAGTCTTGCTCTTTGAGAACTGAGGAAGGAACTGAGATTTTGGGCGGCAACAGAAAGTCAAATCTGTATACTATTGACTTATCTGGCAAAGGATCCAGTTCGTCTGTTTGTCTGCTGTCTAAATCTGCATCAGATTTGAACTGGTCATGGCATAGAAAATTATCTCATTTGAACTTCAAAAACATCAATAAATTGGTGAACGGGAATCTAGTTAGAGGCATCCCTAAGCTTAAGTTTGAAAAAGAACATCTCTGCAAAGATTGTGAGCTAAGGAAGCTTAAGCGGGTACCACACAAGGTTGTCCAAGTTTCAACAACATCAACTGCTTTGCAGTTGATTCATATGGATCTTTGTGGGCCTATGCGGGTACAGTCCAGAAACGGGAAAAGATATATTCTGGTGATGGTGGACGACTATTCTCGGTACACATGGGTTAGGTTTGTCTCTCACAAGTCTGAAGTGCCTCAACGGATCATTTTGTTCCTGAAAAAGCACAAGACTCAACAAGGTCAACCCGTAAAAGCAATCCGTACAGATAATGGCACAGAATTCAAGAATAGAACTCTGGATTCTTATCTTGATTCTGAAGGCATCTCACAACAGTTCTCTGCAGCATACACTCCTGAGCAAAACGGGGTTGTGGAAAGGAAAAATAGAACAATAGTTGAAGCTCCAAGAACAATGCTACTGTACTTAAAGTTGTCTCCATCTTATTGGGCTGAGGCTATCAACACCGCTTGTTATACTCAAAATCGATCTCTGATTCACCGTTGCTTCAATAAAACTCCTTAGGAACTCTGTAACGGAGTAGTACCTAATATCAAATACTTTCATGTAATTGGTAATAGGTGCTTCATTTTAAATGAATCGGACAAACTGTCTAAGTTTGATCCAAAAGCTGATGAGGGAATCTTTTTAGGGTATTCAACGGACAAAAAGGCATTTCGAATAATGAATCAGAGAACTCACAAAATTGTTGAAAGCATGAATGTGATGTTTGATGATTTAGTCAGTTTAAACTCTGTGACAGCCAAACCTGCAAATAATAAAAACCCTGCTTTCAAATCGAATAAATCAGAATTTGAACACTTTCAGAATGAAGATATAAATCTGGATTTCATGTTTGAATTTTTCAAAACTGATGAACAGGGCTGAACCACTTCAAACACAATCACAAGAATCTGTAACTATAACAACTCCTTCTGTTTTACGGGAAACTGATCCAGAAAGCTCCGACTTTGAAGCTACAAACAGTCCATTTCTTGTACAACAGACGCTTTCTACTGATGCAACAGATGATAATGTAAATCCGTTTGCTAAAAATGAAATGGTAAATCCGTTTGCAACTGAAGTTCCCCCCATTGATAACTTCATATAGGTCTGATCCCCCGAACCTATCTGGTTGAGAAGTCACCCTGACACTCAAGTAATTGGCAGTTTGAACGCCGGTGTTCGAACTCGCGCCGTAACCGCAAACGAATGTCTGAATATGAAGAGAAAGAAGATATACCTTTCTCCTTAGTTCCAGCAACCTGTTAAAGAAAATGGTGTTGACAAGAAAGCAAAGGAGCTTCCCTCTATTGCAAGTCCACCCCGGGTTTCTTCAATCCTCAAGTACTAGCAAGCTTGTGTGGACTTCAAAGTCTTGAATCCACACAAGAACAGCAATGCTTCGACTTCCTGGACTAATCTCTCCTATATACTCTAATATGAAACTCTAAAAATGAGCTCTAAGTGTATTCTGTCAAGAACTCTCCAAGAGAGAAAAAGACTAGAGAGAGAGAGAAGTGAGAGAGTTACATCTGGAAAATAGAGACCAAAAATGACTATATCCTTTCCCCATGACCGGCCATGTGCCTTTCTAAAAAGCCAAGACACGCATTGGTCCAAAGGGGAGGTGGCAGACAAAAGCTGCATGCTGTCAGACGGTTTCCGCGCCGCGTGCCCGTAAGGTTCCGTGCCAAGGAATCTCCACGTCGCGTATCCTAAACCGCGCCGCGTAAACTTCCTGCATGCCAACTTCTCCACTTTGACACTTTTAGTCCCTCATCTTACATTGCTGTCAGGATTGATCCCCGGCGTGTGACCCAATAGGCCCATACTATATCGGCAGTGATCCTAATGGCGTACGTGCGTCAGTGGTCATACTCCAACAAAGACTGTTAGGTTTACGGGAACGCAGCGGAAGCAACAGAAACAAAGAGCAAAGCCATGGTACAAACATGCAATGCATAAAACCCAAAAGAGGACAAAACTCTATAGCATATATTTGCAACATGGAAAAACAAAGAGAAAGAAGATATAACTTTCTCCTTAGCTCCAGCAACCTGTTGAAGAAGATGGTGTTGACAAGAAAGCAAAGGAGCTTCCCTCTATTGGAAGTCCACCCCTGGTTTCTTCAATCATCAAGTACTAGAAAGCTTGTGTAAACTTCAAAGCCTTGAATCCACACAAGAACAGCAATGCTTCTATTTCCTGGACTAATCTCTCCTATACACTCTAATATGAAACTCTAAAAATGAGCTCTAATTGTATTTTATCAAGAACTCTCCAAGAGAGAAAAACACTAGAGAGAGAGAAGTGAGAGAGTGTCTTGTGAAAAATAGAGGCCAAAAACGACTATATCCTTTCCCCATGACCGGCCATGCGCCTTTCTAAAAAGCCAAGACATGCATTGGTCCAAAGGGGAGGTGGGAGACAAAAGCTGCATGATGTCAGACGGTTTCCGCGCCGCGTGCCAGTAAGGTTCCGCGCCGCGGAATCTCCACGTCGCGTATCCTAAACCGCGCCGCGTAAACTTCCTGCATGTCCACTTCTCCACTTTGACACTTTTAGTCCCTCATATTACATTGCTGTGAGGATTGATCCCCGGCGTGTGACCCAATAGGCCCATACTATATCGGCAGTGATCCTAACGGCGTACGTGCGTCCGTGGGCATACTCCAACAAACTCCCACTTACACATGACACACCGTACCCATAAACCACAGACACAGAGCGGCCTCTAGCAAGGCATCTCAACCCCCAATAAGCACGGGTTTTGTCATCAAGAACAAAAACCAAATCCAGAATCAGATACGGAATGGTCCTATAGATAAGTGATCATTCATCCCTTCGTTCGCGATATCCGTGTGAACACCAGACATGGTTAAATCTCAATCTCCAGATCGTTCACGATTATGTTTCTCGATCTCGATTGATGGTGACCCAAAATCTAGTTGCAATCGATCAAATATCATCGCAACTTGAGCATGGCCATGCATTTTACGTCAGCGCTCAATCATCGAGGGGCCCATGGATATCTCTCTAAAACTAGAGGAACGAATCCCTTTGACTACATTGCTCCGCCACATACACCATACTTTACCTAAAAGCTCCCTTTATAACAGCTAGTTACGAACTGCGTTTGAAAGCAATCAAGGCAAAGCAGATCCATGCTTTAGAACACATGTATCTCCAGTCTAAGGACAAAATGATATTATCATCCTGACTTACTCGTAACAGAAACCATGAAGTAAGTTCAAGTGTGGGTCGTCCAGTCACTTGACCATTGCAAGCACAGGCGAAGTGTTGCGTCTCTTTTATCTAATCCATTATTAGATAGCGACCAACCACTTCCCTCAGCCTTATCTCAAACTTCCTCCCCGTGAAGAATGACCGACTGTGGATATTTAGAATGACAAGAGCATTCTGGGAAGTATTAAACATGCTAAGATGGAACACAGTAAGGATTCATAAAATATCCGCCCTCGGCGCATTATTAAATCACATTTAATAATCAATATAGTATGAAGTACAATACTGCTTAATGTTCCCAAGAAAATATATACCAAACATATAACTAAAACAAACTCAAGCTTTGTTCAACTAGGCCTAGTATGGTAAACATCACTAGCTCGTGAAAACAACTTAGTTAACGGATCTGCCATAAAGCCATTCGTGTAAGCTCTGCTAGCGATCATGTCTCTACCTCAACCAATCACTCATAAAGTATGCGTTGGTTAGACCATGATGCTTCTTACAATTCATCGTACCTTCATTGTTTCAGAAGAACCCAATAAGGTAAATGATTTATCAGACTTTGGTTCTTTTAGTAAAGCCTTCATACCCTTATTGTCTCAGAGAAACCCAATAGGGTCATTGATGCTTCAAGATCCATTTTGATCAACAACACCATTTTTGTAGGATCATGAACTCCGATTAAAATCGGCAGTTATCCCATTCTATTCAGAAGATAACACTAGAGTAACAATTTACTCTTGCTTTTTTCATTATAGAGTACCAACAACATATCTAAATATTTCTTGATGCCCTAAACCGGTTTTTGTATATTCTATGGTCGTCATGGATGCATAATTCCTTACTTTATCTTTTGAACAATATAAGGCAAGGACATTATCTCCATTACGTTGCAAATATAGAAGTACAACAATGCTCCCACTAGCCCTGACATTCATACATTTTCCTTCCTCGCTTTTTGAAAACTCAAACAATTGATTTTCATTTCAAAGCAAAGATTGTAATCTTGAGATGCTTATTTAAGTCCACCATGGGACTTCTTTTGCTTGTAGACTTTACAAGGATACACTTAATGTAACAGACCATCGGATAGTGTTATGAACACTTCCTCAGAGAATTCCTATTAAGGAATGCGGTCTTTGCATTAAGTTGTCACAGCCATGAAAAGGCACTAAAACCACAAGTATCCGAGTTTACTTCAACATAACCACCGGTAGAGAATTTTTAGATGATACCCTCGTCATGGTCAATCATCTTCAAACTATCTCCTACTAGTCGGTATTTAAAGTTGTCTACGAACTCAATATTCGACATAACCACTGAGAGAAAGTCATCATATGATACCTTCCACATGGTCAATCATAGATCTTTCCTATCAGTCGGTAATCGAAATCATAAACATATCCATGTTGGTCTTTTTCTACAAAGAACCATTTTTACCCTTCGAGTTTCTACTCAAGGGTTGGGTCTACCAAGTTCAATACTTGGATATCCCACCTGGATTGCATCTCACTTTCATCGCCTCTTTCCTTCTAGTGGACTCTAGGCCCACTTTTGTTTTGGTAGTTTGATGTAAACATCATTAAGTCGTCTCCCTCAGATATAAAACTATATCTTTCCGGCCTTATGACAACTATTACCATGTTTAAAGAGGTAATGATTTAGTGTCAGGTGCTCCAGCATAGCCATGCTGAGCTCCAATCACAATTGATTGCTATTGCCAACATCAGGTTTTTTCATTTATGGTAAACTTTACTCCTACTGGCACCCGCAGATATTTGAAACCTTTTTATCTTGAACAACAATACTCTTTGTTCAAATATCCCATGGCCACAGCAGAATACCTAATGGAGTAGCACCTCTAGATTCCGGGTTCCTCCAAGACACCCTAAACACAGGTTGAGGAATTCGGACTTTGTGATGGACTAGCAAAGACACAGTTTAAAGTATCATCATCTAAGGTGCATACTAAACCATCTTTGTTGGTTTGGCTTTTGAAACATTTCCCGCCACTCTCAAAGTACTCCCCAAACAATAGGGTACTTTGGTTAAACCCATCATAATCGGACCATAACTAGAATGTCCGGTTCCTCCACTTGCCGACCATATATAACAATATGTCCTAGGAGGTTTGAATTAGGAGACAAAACCATAATTCTTATGATAGTCACAAAACTCAGAACTACATCCTCAACATCTCTATTAGATTAGAGTATTATAGTCTTATGCCCTCTTAGTCATGTACTTTGTCGCGGATGTGTCTTGAACACCTCTCAAGGCTTCAGACGAGTGTCTAACAAAATAAACATATTCGTCCTTTTACCTTCACTGGTAAGGTAACAAAGTATCCAATGTTACTCCTTAGGTTTTGCTTGAACGGTCTACACACAAAAGTGTGAACGAAATCCAACAAACCTTCATTCCTCTCACATACATAAGTGAAGGATGTTTGAGTCATTCTACCCTAATAAATAAGATTTACAATCATCAATTGATCCTAGATCAAAATATCCAAGTTCCTAACCATATGGAGCTTGGTGATGCAAGTCTTATTTATATGGTTAAATTGACTTTAGCAATAAAGGTAACATGTACAAATCATTCATGATCAATCTATTACTTCATAAGAAAACCCTTACAATAAATGCCACAATATGGATAAACTTTCATATAAGCCACCAAATACATAATTCATAAGAACTTAATCCATCGTTATCAATAGGCATAGAAGATACATTGTTTCTAGCCACGCAGGGCGTAAAACATAGATCTAACAAAGTAATAGACTAGCTGGAAGGAGTGGCAAGATCCAGACTTCCAATCCTTTTCAAATAGGGACAACCATCTTGTTTCCCATTATGAAATCCAGCTCTCTACATCTTCTACTACTCTCTAACACCTGCACTTTGCAACAAACAAAATTGTGACAAACGTGAGTGTTGTGGCTATTATCCAAAACTTTCCTATAGAAGTAGATTAATAGTAGAGTTTGATCATGAATGTACCTTAAGCTTTGGAGCCAATATTCCTCATCTTGTGCTTCCTTAGCTCATTAAGGCACTTATGGCAGGCGTGGCGGCGCTAATTTCCATGCTTTCCACAAAAGTAGCAAACTTCCCCATTAGGAGTCTCATCTTGAGGCACAATCTCATTGCCCTTCGACTCCATGAACATGGTGAGCTTAGTAGAACCAAGCTTCCCATTTGAGGTAGTTCGCTTTCCGGTAGCCTTAGTAAGAGTGGATGAGGTGAGCTTACTTTTGGCCATGTTATACTCAAGAGTCTTCAGCATGCCATGAAGCTCCATTAAGGATTTATCCATACCATCCATGTGATAATTCATAACGAATTGCTCATATGATGGTGGGAGTGATCGGAGAACAATATCCACCACCATTTCCCTTTCAATGGTAAATCCTAGCCTCTCCAAGCGTTCCACAAGTGCTTTCATCTTAAGCACGTGAATGCTTACGCTCTCACCATCCTGCATCCTACAACCAAGTAGTTCATTTAAACGCCCATACCGTTCTTGCCTCGCTTATTGTTGGAACATGCCCTTCAACTCAAGCATCATGTCGTATGCACTTAGATCCTCTAATTGCCTTTGCAAGTTAGGGATCATCATGCTTAACATGAGACAAGAGACCTCGTTGGTGTCCTTAACGCGTTTATAATACGCATCAAGAATAGACCTACTTGCGTTGGTAGCAGGGGCTTCTGGAAGGGGTTCCTCAATGGTGTGTAACTTGTCTTCGTGTCGTAGGACAATGCGCAATTGCCTAGACCAATCCATAAAGTTACTCCCATTGAGTTTCTCCTTCTCAAGAAACGTACATAACGTGAAGTTGGTGTTGTTGATGCTAGTCGACGTCATCTATGAAAGCAGAGTAGTTTTAGTTAGTTTGATTAAAATCCTCGTTAAAATAATTACCCCATGTGTTTAAGAAAAAAAAACTATTTTAACAAGGGCTAAGAACCCTATTTCACCTTGCACCGTGACGGGTTTTCCGCGGATCACGTGGCAAAACTATTTACGCCGGCAACCATTGACCGATTGCAATCCATTATTGCAGCTCTTAGTTCCTTGCGGGATCCTACTTGACAACCATTGAGCCAAGTTTGGCATGTTTGATCCCTCCACACCGATTCTCAATTAATATTTTGCATAACTCGGCTAGAGCTCGACAATCATCCAAAATATAACATTGAAACCTTAAATCAACCATCAAGATACACGGTGGTACTCTTGCCCAAAATCGACTCGGCTATAGCTCGACAATCGACCTAGCGAGTTGCCACACGCACCTTCCACACAGCTGATGCAAAGGCTAACTCGGCTAAAGCTCGACAATCGACCCTTACACGACTATATTCGGGTGGTGTCATCTTATGGCTGGTGTGCGATTTACATTTTAGAAAACAGGATTTTGTTTTCCGGTTAAAAAACCATTTTGAGTATGATTAACAAAAAGTGACAATAACCAAACGTTCTCAATAATCGGATACTAAACCATCGTTAAATCCGTTTGTTAATCGAGTGTGTGCGCGAGAGTTGTTAAACCATCTTTAAAAACTCATGGGTTTTATTACTTAAAAGAATTGTCTAGCATGCAATAGTCCTACAACTCATGCATAAACAATATAATAAAACCATCACACGCATACAACAAATTGGTAACCATGCCCCTAAAACCTATGCGTTTTCCCGTGAGCCACTACGGGAAAACTAAGTCATCTAAGGACCAAAAGCCTTGACTTCGGATGTGCTCCCACTAAACCCGCTACCTCCATTGGGCCTCTCGGATTTGTGTTCGCCAAGACGTCACTCCATGGACTCCTGATGGTTGCTCCATATTACAATTACATAGAAAAGAAATAAATGGCATGCAAGCCACAATTCCTAACTTCTAGTACAAATACATAATATGGTATATTTAAATGGCATGCAAGCCACATGTACAAAATTACATACCAAATAAATAAATTTAATTATTACAAACCATGTGACTCAAAGTCACCAAATGAATGAATAATTAAAATACAACCAAACATCCACAAGGTCTATGGCATATCTATGGTTACCAACATCACAAGAACAAACAACCAAGTTCACTAATGAACAACAACATGGTGTGCCTCACAAAACCATGTAAACTTATGTATAATGGTTAAGATTTTTACAAAAACACTCAAGGCACTAAAAATCCCATGTACTTATGCATTAGTAACACCAAACCATTTTTAATGAAACATATTCATAAATACATAATGTAAGTATATGCAATTACCATTTTCATGCCAAAATAATAATCCACATATAAATACACCAACCATTATACAAGGCAACTTACAAAAACCAAATATCAAAATCTGGACAAAAAATCCAGAAACCAAAATTTAGTGCCAAAAACCGAAAAATAATTTTTCTTTAAGAAAAAGAAAAACAGATTATGCGCAGGCATATTCCGCATGGAAGATCCAACAAAAGTTTCGCGCAGCGTAACCATCCTGGCAGAAATCCAAATTTTTGCCCGTCACTTTCCGCGCCACGTAACAAGCCTGGGTCCGCGCGGCGGAAACCTACTGGACAGAATACCAAAATTTATTCTCGGGTTTTTCAGGCCACCATGTGCAAATACAGTATAGAGATGGCTCTGATACCACTGTTGGGTTTACGGGAACGCAGCGGAAGCAACAGAAACAAAGAGCAAAGCCATGGTACAAACATGCAATGCATAAAACCCAAAAGAGGACCAAACTCTATAGCATATATTTGCAACATTGAAAAACAAAGAGAAAGAAGATATACCTTTCTCCTTAGCTCCAACAACCTGTTGAAGAAGATGGTGTTGTCAAGAAAGCAAAGGAGCTTCCCTCTATTGCAAGTCCACCCCGGGTTTCTTCAATCCTCAATTACTAGCAAGCTTATGTGGACTTCAAAGCCTTGAATCCACACAAGAACAACAATGCTTCGATTTCCTGGACTAATCTCTCCTATACACTCTAATACGAAACTCTAAAAATGAGCTCTAAGTGTATTTTGTCAAGAACTCTCCATGAGAGAAAAAGACTAGAGATAGAGAGAAGTGAGAGAGTGTCATCTGGAAAATAGAGGCCAAAAACTATTATATCCTTTCCCCATGACCGGCCATGTGCCTTTCTAAAAAGCCAAGACATGCATTGGTCCAAAGGGGAGGTGGGAGACAAAAGCTGCATGATGTCAGACGTTTTCCGCGCCGCGTGCCTGTAAGGTTCTGCGCGACGGAATCTCCACGTCACGTATCCTAAACCGCGCCGCGTAAACTTCCTGCATGCCAACTACAACACTTTGACACTTTTAGTCCCTCATCTTACATTGCTGTCATGATTGATCCCCGGCGTGTGACCCAATAGGCCCATACTATATTGGCAGTCATCCTAAAGGCGTACGTGCGTCAGTAGGCATACTCCAACAAACTCCCACTTGCACATGACACACAGTACCCATAAACCACAGAAAAAGAGCGGCCTCTAGCAAGGAATCTCTGCCCCTAATAAGCACGGGTTTTGTCATCAAGAACAAAAACCAAATCCAGGATCAGATACGGAATGGTCCTATAGATAAGTGATCATTCATCCCTTCGTTCGCGATATCCGTGTGAACACGAGACATGGTTAAATGTCAATCTCCAGATCGTTCACGATTATGTTTCTCGATCTCGATTGATGGTGACCCAAAATCTAGTTGCAATTGATCAAATATCATCGCAACTTGAGCATGGCCATGCATTTTACGTCAGCGCTCAATCATCGAGGGGCCCATGGATATCTCTCTAAAACTAGAGGAACGAATCCCTTTGACTACATTGCTCCGCCACATACACCATACTTTACCTAAAAGCTCCCTTTATAACAGCCAGTTACGAACTGCGTTTGAAAGCAATCAAGGCAAAGCAGATCCATGGTTTGGAACACATGTATCTCCAGTCTAAGGACAAAATGATATTATCATCCTGACTTACTCGTGACAGAAACCATGACGTAAGTTCAGGTGCGGGTCGTCCAGTCACTTGACCATTGCAAGCACAGGCGAAGTGTTGCGTCTCTCTTATCTAATCCATTATTAGATAGCGACCAACCACTTCCCTCAGCCTTATCTCAAACTTCCTCCCCGTGAAGAATGACAGACTGTGGACATTTAGAATGACAAGAGCATTCTGGGAATTGTTAAACATGCTAAGATGGAACACAGTAAGGATTCATAAAATATCCGCCCTCGACGCATTATTAAATCACATTTAATAATCAATATAGTATGAAGTACAATACTGTTTAATGTTCCCAAGAAAATATATACCAAACATATAACTAAAACAAACTCAAGCTTTGTTCAACTAGGCCTAGCATGGTAAACATCACTAGCTCGTGACAACAGCTTAGTTAACGGATCTACCATAAAGCCATCCGTGTAAGCTCTGCTAGCGATCATGTCTCTACCTCAACCAATTACACATAACGTATGCGTTGGTGAGACCATGATGCTTCTTACAATTCATCGTTCCTTCAATGTTTCAGAAGAACCCAATAAGGTAAATGATTTATCAGACTTTGGTTCTTTTAGTAAAGCCATCATATCCTTATTGTCTCAGAGAAACCCAATGGGGTCATTGATGCTTCAAGAACCATTTTGATCAACAACACCATTTTTGTAGGATCATGAACTCCGATTAAAATTGGCAGTTATCCCATTCTATTCAGAAGCTAACACTAGAGTAACAATTTACTCTTGCTTCTTTCATAATAGAGTACCAAGAACATATCTAAATATTTCTTGATGCCCTAAACCGGTTTATGTATATTCTACGGTCGTCATGGATGCATAATTCCTTACTTTATCTTTTGAACAATATAAGGCAAGGACATTATCTCCATTACGTTGCAAATATAGAATTACAACAAGGCTCCCACTAGCCCTGACATTCATACATGCTCCTTCCTTGCTTTTTGAAAACTCAAACAATTGATTTTCATTTCAAAGCAAAGATTGTAACCTTGAGATGCTTATTTAAGTACACCATGGGACTTCTTTTTCTTGTAGACTTCACAAGGATACACTTAATGTAACAGACCATCGGATAGTGTTATGAACACTTCCTCAGAGAATTCCTATTAAGGAATGTGGTCTTTGCATTAAGTTGTCACAGCCATGAAAAGGCACTAAAACCACAAGTATCCGAGTTTACTTCAACTTAACCACCGGTAGAGAATTTTTAGATGATACCCTCGTCATGGTCAATCATCATCAAACTATCTCCTACTAGTCGGTATTTGAAGTTGTCTACGAACTCAATATTCAACATTACCACTGAGAGAAAGTCATCATATGATACCTTCCACATGGTCAATCATAGATCTTTCCTACCAGTCGGTATTCGAAATCATAAACATATCCATGTTGGTCTTTTTCTACAAAGAACCATTTTTACCCTTCGAGTTTCTACTCAAGGGTTGGGTCTACCAAGTTCAATACTTGGATATCCCACATGGATTGCATCTCACTTTCATCGCCTCTTTCCTTCTAGCGGACTCTAGGCCCACTTTTGTTTTGGTAGTTTGATGTAAACATCATTAAGTCGTCTCCCTCAGATATAAAACTATATCTTTCCGGCCTTATGACAACTATTACCAAGTTTAAAGAGGTAATGATTTAATGTCAGGTGCTCCAGCATAGCCATGCTGAGCTCCAATCACAATTGATTGCTAGTGCCAACATCAGGTTTTTCCATTCAAGGTAAACTTTACTCCTACTGGCTCCCGCAGATATTTGAAACCTTTTTCTCTTGAACAACAATACTCTTTGTTCAAATATCCCATGGCCACAGCAGAATACCTAATGGAGTAGCACCTCTAGATTCCGGGTTCCTCCAAGACACCCTAAACACAGGTTGAGGAATTCCGACTTTGTGATGGACTAGCAAAGACACACTTTCTAGTATCATCATCTAATGTGCATACTAAACCATCTTTGTTGGTTTGGCTTTTCAAACATTTCCAGCCACTCTCAACGTACTCCACAAACAATAGGGTACTTTGGTTAAACCCATCATAATCGGACCATAACTAGAATGTCCGGTTCCTCCACTTGGCGACCATATATAACAATATGTCCTAGGAGGATTGAATTATGAGACAAAACCATAATTCTTATGATAGTCACACAACTCAGAACTACATTCTCAACATCTCTATTAGATTTGAGTATTATAGTCTTATGCCCTCTTAGTCATGTACTTTGTCGCGGATGTGTCTTGAACACCTCTCAAAGCTTCAGACGAGTGTCTAACAAAATAAACATATTCATCCTTTTACCTTCACTGGTAAGGTAACAAAATATCCAATGTTACTCCTTAGGTTTTGCTTGAACGGTCTACACACAAAAGTGTGAACGAAATCCAACAAGCCTTCATTCCTCTCACATACATAAGTGAAGGATGTTTGAGTCAATCTACCATAATAAATAAGAATTACAATCATCAATTGATCATAGATCAAAATATCCAAGTTCCTAACCATATGGAGCTTGGTGATGCAAGTCTTATTTATATGGTTAAATTGACTTTAGCAATAAAGGTAACATGTACAAATCATTCTTGATCAATCTATTACTTCATAAGCAAACGCTTACAATAAATGCCACAACATGGACAAACTTTCATATAAGCCACCAAATACATAATTCATAAGAAGTTAATCCATCGTTATCAATAGGCATAGAAGATACATTGTTTCTAGCCACGCAGGGCATAAAACATAGATCTAACAAAGTAATAGACTAGCTGGAAGGAGTGGCAAGATCCCGACTTCCAATCCTTTTCAAATAGGGACAACCATCTTGTTTCCCATTATGAAGTCCAGCTCTCTACATCTTCTACTTCTCTCTAACACCTGCACTTTGCAACAAACAAAATTGTGACAAACGTGATTGTTGTGGCTAGTATCCAAAACTTGCCCACAGACGTAGATTAATAGTAGAGTATGACCATGAATGTACATTAAGCTTTGGAGCTAATATTCCTCATCTTGTACATCCTTAGCTCATTAAGGCACTTAGGGCAGGCGTGGCGGCGCCAATTTCCATGCTTTCCACAAAAGTAGCAAACTTCCCCATTAGGAGTCTCATCTTGAGGCGCAATCTCATTGCCCTTCGACTCCATGAAAATGGTAAGCTTAGTAGAACCAAGCTTCCCATTTGAGGTAGTTCGCTTTCCGGTAGCCTTAGTAAGAGTGGACGAGGTGAGCTTACTTTTGGCCATGTTAGACTCAAGAGTCTTCAGCATTCCATGAAGCTCCATTAAGGATTTATCCATACCATCCACGTGATAATTCATAACGAATTGCTCATATGATGGTGGGAGTGATCGGAGAACAATATCCACCACCGTTTCCCTTTCAATGGTAAATTCTAGCCTCTCCAAGCGTTCCACAAGTGCTTTCATCTTAAGCACGTGAATGCTTACCCTCTCACCATCATGTATCCTTTGCAAGGTAGGGATCATCATGCTTAACATGAGACAAGAGACTTCGTTGGTGTCCTTAACGCGTTTATAATACGCATCAAGAATAAACCTACTTGCGTTTGTACCAGGGTCTTCCGGAAGGGGTTCCTCAATGGTGTGTAACTTGTATTCGTGTTGTAGGACAATGTGCAATTTCCTAGAACAATCCATAAAGTTACTCGCATCGAGTATCTCCTTCTCAAGAAACGTACATAACGTGAAGTTGGTGTTGTTGATGCTAGTCGATGTCATCTATGAAAGCAGAGTAGTTTTAGTTAGTTTGATTAAAATCCTCCTTAAAATAATTACCCCATGTGTTTAAGAAAAAAAAACTATTTTAACAAGGGCTAAGAACCCTATTTCACCTTGCACCGTGACGGGTTTTCCGCGGATCACGTGGCAAAACTATTTACGCCGGCAACCATTGACCGATTGCAATCCATTATTGCAACTCTTAGTTCCTTGCGGGATCCTACTTGACAACCATTGAGCCAAGTTTGGCATGTTTGATCCCTCCACACCGATTCTCAATTAATATTTTGTATAACTCGGTTAGAGCTCGACAATCATCCAAAATATAACATTGAAACCGTAAATCAACCATCAAGATACACGGTGGTACTCTTGCCCAAAATCGACTTGGCTATAGCTCGACAATCGACCTAGCGAGTTGCCACACGCACCTTCCACACAGCTGATGCAAAGGCTAACTCGGCTAAAGCTCGACAATCGACCCTTACACGACTATATTTGGGTGGTGTCATCTTATGGCTGGTGTGCGATTTACATTTTAGAAAACGGGATTTTGTTTTCCGGTTAAAAAACCATTTTGAGTATGATTAACAAAAAGTGACAATAACCAAACGTTCTCACTAATCGGATACTAAACCATCGTTAAATCCGTTTGTTAATCGAGTGTGTGCGCGAGAGTTGTTAAACCATCTTAAAAAACTCATGGGTTTTATTACTTAAAAGAATTGTCTAGCATGCAATAGTCCTACAACTCATGCATAAACAATATAATAAAACCATCACACGCATACAACAAATTGGTAACCATGCCCCTAAAACCTATGCGTTTTCCCGTGAGCCACTACGGGAAAACTAAGTCATCTAAGGACCAAAAGCCTTGACTTCGGATGTGCTCCCACTAAACCCGCTACCTCCATTGGGCCTCTCGGATTTGTGTTCGCCAAGACGTCACTCCATGGACTCCTGATGGTTGCTCCATATTACAATTACATAGAAAAGAAATAAATGGCATGCAAGCCACAATTCCTAACTTCTAGTACAAATACATAATATGGAATATTTAAATGGCATGCAAGCCACATGTACAAAATTACATACCAAATAAATAAATTTAATTATTACAAACCATGTGACTCAAAGTCACCAAATGAATGAATAATTAAAATACAACCAAACATCCACAAGGTCTAGGGCATATCTATGGTTACCAACATCACAAGAACAAACAACCAAGTTCACTAATGAACAACAACATGGTGTGCCTCACAAAACCATGTAAACTTATGTATAATGGTTAAGATTTTTACAAAAACACTCAAGGCACTAAAAATCCCATGTACTTATGCATTAGTAACACCAAACCATTTTTAATGAAACATATTCATAAATACATAATGTAAGTATATGCAATTACCATTTTCATGCCAAAATAATAATCCACATATAAATACACCAACCATTATACAAGGTAACTTACAAAAACCAAATTTCAAAATCTGGACAAAAAATCCAGAAACCAAAATTTAGTGCCAAAAACCCAAAAATAATTTTTCTTTAACAAAGAGAAAAACAGATTCTGCCCAGGCATATTCCGCGTGGCAGAACCAACAAAAGTTCCGCGCCGCGTAACCATCCTGGCAGAAATCCAAATTTTTGCCCGTCACTTTCCGCGCCACGTACCAAGCCTGGGTCCGCGCCGCGGAAACCTACTGGACAGAAAACCAAAATTTATTCTCTGGTTTTTTAGGCCACCATGTGCAAATACAGTATAGAGATGGCTCTGATACCACTGTTTGGTTTACGGGAACGCAGCGGAAGCAACAGAAACAAAGAGCAAAGCCATGGTACAAACATGCAATGCATAAAACCCAAAAGAGGACCAAACTCTATAGCATATATTTGCAACATGGAAAAACAAAGAGAAAGAAGATATACCTTTCTCCTTAGCTCCAACAACCTATTGAAGAAGATGGTGTTGACAAGAAAGCAAAGGAGCTTCCCTCTATTGCAAGTCGACCCCGGGTTTCTTCAATCCTCAGGTACTAGCAAACTTGTGTGGACTTCAAAGCCTTGAATCCACACAAGAACAGCAATGCTTCGATTTCCTGGACAAATCTATCCTATACACTCTAATATGAAACTCTAAAAATGAGCTGTAAGTGTATTTTGTCAAGAACTCTCCAAGAGACAAAAATACTAGAGAGAGAGAAGTGAGAGAGTGTCTTCTGGAAAATAGAGGCCAAAAACGATTATATCCTTTCCCCATGACCGGCCATGTGCCTTTCTAAAAATCCAAGACATGCATTGGTCCAAAGGGGAGGTGGGAGACAAAAGCTGCATGCTGTTAGACCGTTTCCGCGCCGCGTGCCCGTAAGGTTCCGCGCCGCGGAATCTCCGCATCGCGTATCCTAAACCGCACCGCGTAAACTTCCTGCATGCCAACTTCTCCACTTTGATACTTTTAGTCCCTCATCTTACATTTCTGTCAGGATTGATCCCCGGCGTGTGACCCAATAGTCCCATACTATATTGGCAGTGATCCTAATGGCGTATGTGCGTCAGTGGGCATACTCCAACATGCTGGGCCTCGAAGAAGCAAAACTGTGTCTCGACTTCTACCGCATAAGCTGATTATGTTGCTGCTGCCAGTTGCTATTCTCAAAGCCTGTGGATTCGCACACAACTGTCAGATTTTGGGCTGGACTATTCACACATTCCACTGATGTGCGACTCTCAGAGTGCAATTGCCATATCATGCAATCCCGTGCATCACTCCAAAACAAAACATATCGACATTCGGTACCATTTTTCAAAGGATTATGTTGAAATGGGCTTGATAGAATTAAAATATGTCAATACTGAAAATCAACTTGCTGATATTTTCACCAAACCGTTGGATGAAGCTCGTTTTAACATTCTTGTATCAAAATTGGGCATGTTGAATTTGAGTATTTGACAGTATTTTATATCAAACTCTCAAAGTTTGCCCAAATAGGTCCTTGTGTTCAGGGGGATGAAATCAAAATTGACAAGTTATGAACTACTGATGGTTCATACTTGTAGGGGGAGAGTTGTCATAATTGTTTTATCTTTTTTATATGTTTTGGTATAATTCTGAAAATTCAAAAACATGTGCAAAATTTTAAAAAGGTAAAAAGATTTTTTCTTCTTTCTCAAATTGATGCTTGATTTGAGGGGGAGTTTTTTATATGTTCTTTGTCTTTGTTTTTGTTCAAAAATGGTCAAGAGAGAAAAAGTTCAAATTTTTACAAGTTACATGCAATAATTTGTCAAATCCGACACATTTTATGTCGGATTCCGAGAAAATTTACACATACCGACACATTTTCAATTCACACATACCGACACATTTTCAATTCACATATACCGACACATTTTCTTGGAAACCGAGAGTTCATATGTTTATAAGCTTCAAAATCTCGGAATTTTGACTTTTTCTCGGTTTTCTCTCTCGAAATTGACCAAATCTCTCAGTTCAATTGATTTTCAAAAATTGTTGGATTTCATCAAGTTTCTCAGATCTACATCAGTTTTCATTTGCGATTCTCATGGTGCAATTCATTTTTCTACTTCATATTACATCATCTTGTATTTTAGATCTAGGGTCTTGAAAACCCTCGTTGTTGATAACTGTTTAGAATGATTTAGGGTACATTTGTTGTTTGTTGGCCTGTAAATAGTACTAATATGCTTAGGAAACTTGATATATTTGTTGCCATGCTTAGATTTTCATCATTTACATCTATTTGAGTACGATTTGAGAATCTGTTCTTCAAGTTTTCGCATATCTGGGTTACGGGTCTGTTTATCTTGAAATTGACATGGTAAATGACTTCTGATGAGGGTAGTTGTTTTGTTAAAATTGCTTCAAATGATAATGGGTACAACCGAATGTGTTTTATTTGGTCAAAATCATGTTTTTCAAAATCTGGGTTTGATTGAGTTCTTGAACTGTTACGAATCTCTCGGTATTCATTATACCGAGAATTTTCATCATTTGAAAAACACCAGGTGTTTTCTCGGTATTCATTATACCGAGAGTTTTCATCATTAGAAAAACACCACGTGTTTTCTCGGTATTCATTATACCGAAAGTTTTTCATCATTTGACAAACATCAAGTGTTTTCTCGGATTACTTGATTATCTCGGATTCTCTGTTTTCTCGAATTCCTTGATATCTCGGATTTTCCACCATCAAGGAATTCTATCGGGATTTCCAAACTCTCGGTATTTCCAAATTGGATAAAGGTTCCAACTCTTTTCTCGGTATTCTTAATTGATTTTTCTCGGAATCACATCTAAGTCTTTGTCGGTATCATCAATACCGACAAAACACTTAGAGAATTTTTGAATATTTTCAAAAAATTTCAAAGTTTAAAATTTTTCATAAAAGGAAGGAACAATTTCTTATAGTCTTATCTACTGAACATCTGATCATTAATCATGGGTATTGTATTTTCTTGCAGATGGCTAATCCTAGTAACCTTCCGGCATATGTTCCCTCTGAACAATTGTTTCCATCAACCAACTACTTACCCAATCTTCCGAATAATCATTGCTTTGATTCCATCACCACCACCACCCAATTTCCTATTCTTTCTGATCTAATAGAAATACATCCATTAAACAACATATTCTCCTACAACCCCATTACTGACGGGGAAGAACCTCATGTACCCGAGGTCTATGTGCAACAATTGTGGCACTCACTGCATAATATTGTAAATGATGAGGGAGAGCAGCTTCTAGCTGGGAAGATAGAACAATATGAATTCACTTTTGGTGTTGATCAGCTGCGGACAATGTTTAGACTACCAACTGAGAGGGGCACCTATGCTAACAAGAACAAGTTTGATCCTATTCCATCGAGCAAGGCTATATATCCTCATGTGAAGGATCTGGGATTCAATGGGGTGTTGACCAAGAGTGTCCAATTTAAGAGGAACAATACGGTGCCAATTTGGCAGTCTTTGAATACGATTATTAACCGGTGCCTCACTAGCATATCCAAAGGAGTTGATGGAGCCAGCTCAAGTTCTTTTAAAATTCTGGTATCCATGGTCAAACACTGGCATGTAGATTATGCCTCTATCATCTTTCAGGAAATTTCAAAAATAGTTCATCAAAAACCAATTCTTCAACAAGCAAAGAAGTTTCTTCCTTACCCCAGATTTCTCTCGATGATTGTACAAAGCATCATGCAAGATCATCCAAATGTCATCAATCGGAGGGATAATGATCCTCTGCCAACGGTGTTTATCATGCAAAAATTGTACAAAATTGAAAAAACCTTTGAGGTCCAGGCTTTTGTAATGCCTGCTGAATTAGTAATGTTGATGGATCTCCATGATCCTATTGTAAAGGCATACATTCGAGAGAATAATATCGTTCTTCCGGATCGACAAGAACCTGTTGATCCTACCCAAAGAACAGCAGTACCCGAGGGTTCAGATTCTAGTAGACGGGGGAGAGTCGAGAGAAAATTCTGAGACGGGGAATGAAGAGGATGAGGGAGGTGAAAATGTAGGAGAGGGAGATAAGGAGGATGAAATGCCTATAGGTCTGTTACTTTCTAAGTCCTAACCTCAATCTCAAGAAACTCCTGAAAGAGGTGTTGAGATGAATGTAAACACTATAATTGTTACACCTGAGGGTGTTAACTTGGAAGGTCCAGCATATGAGCATGATGACTTGTTTGACATAGAATCTCTTGATATTGGAGGCTTATATGACAATATAACTATTGCTGGTCAAGTTAATGTAGTTGAAGAGGAACAGTTAAAAGAAAATGAGAGTGTGCTGGGAGAAAAAGAATATAAGAGTGCTGAGAGTTCCCCAACCACAAATAGCCGGGAAACCACATCTGCCATCGGGTTTGACAGGGTCAGTCCTGGTGTTGAACAAGACTCTGGCATCCCAACAGAGCATGCACAAACCCCACCAAGCCACTCTGTTTCTTCTCAACAAGAAATAGTTTCAACTTCTCACGGGGCTTTAACACATGAACTACCGAAGTCTCCTCTTGAGACAGTAGGTACTGAAACAGGTGCCACTTCTCCCGAGGCTACCGACTTTCATTTTGATGAGCACATTGCAAGCCCAATTCTTTCTAAACACAAGGACACATCTGTACCATCAACTAGGATCCTACCTGAAGGACCTAGCAGAACATCTATAGAAGCTACACTTCGTAGACTTCAAGGATTAGATGGAAATCCTGCCACAGTCAACCCTGATACAGCTGTGCATGTAGGTAGCTCAACTTCTGAAGGATTTATTCCTACAGTTGTTAAAATCTCAACGGGTAATCTAAGTGATCCCGGTTTTGTTACACCTCTAAAAGTTACTCAGGTTGCCTCAGAATTTGTTTCTAAGGCTGACCTTGAAACTGCTTTGTCTGCCGTTCATGCTAAGATTGATGTTGTAAATGAAAAGTTAGACAGGCTACTGGCTAAACAAGCCCCTGATGTGTCGGTGGAGGAGTTGAAATCTCAGTTGTATGTAAAGCTGATGGCTAGACCAGATAATAATGAAGAAGATGCTACTCTGGTTGATTTACTAAAAAATGAATACAAGAAATCAGATTTTGAAAGTTTTAAGAAGGAAATGAGAGATAGCATGGTAGCTTTTGGAGTTGCTTTTCACAAAAGGATGGATGCTATTGATTCAATTAAGGATGTTGAGGGTAAGGCTTCTCCAGCTATTGTTCAGGGGGAGACTTCAGGGAGAATTAATGCTGAAGAGGAAGCTGTGATTGCTGCTACACTTAAAGCAGAGAGGAAACCTGTCAGGCATAAGGAAAGAAGTGAAAACATAATGACCAAGATCCTAATCCCGATCATTCTGAGGGGGAGAACCGTGGTGCTACTGTGCCTATCACTTCTTTAATTTCTAAGCTACCTGCTGCTTCGTCTGCACAAAGCAAACAACCAACCACCTCAAAGAGAGGCAGAGGTAGAGGTAAAGGAAAAATGCAAATGACTTTAGTTGATGAAGAAGAAGAGGATACAGACAGACTGGTGGATGATACATTTGACTTTCTTACGGGTGCAGGTTCAAACTTTGATGTTTATGGGTCATTTGTAGCAGAAGCTAGTGAACATGAAAAAGAGTTAACTCTTCATCAACATATAAGCAAAATTAAAGAAACAAAAACCATGACAACACCAAGGGTTGAAAAGCCTGAGGTAGAAGAGGTGCCAACACTAGAGCCAATGAATATAACAGATGTGCTGAGGATTAAAAAGAGGTTGCTGATATGTTTCCTCCATCTCCGGGCAAATTCAGAAAGACACCAAGAGATGTTTTGAGGGAAAGAGAAAAGCAAAAAAGACTTAGAAAGTTGAAAAGGGGTGCTGAATGGAAAATTCCTCAAGGTTATAATCCTGATCCTATTTCAATAGCAGGATTAAGAGACATGAGAAAGAGAATTGTTCTTATCACAAAAGCTCTAAATAAGAGGAACCGAAATTGGAGGTATCTGGATGTAGCTGTTGCTTTGTTAGCAGAAAAGATCCCAGAGATTTATACTGATCAGTTAGAAGAAGAATTACCAATCAATTTGATGGGAGTCACTGATGTTTCTGAAGCTGGTAGAAGATTAATTATGAATTGGCACGGGAAGTGAAAAGAACAAGTAGCATCAAAGCATCCTATGTTAAAAGTCAAATGTTCGTTTGGGAAAGTTCTTAATGTTATATGGGTAAACTTTACTGTGTAAAGAATGGATCAGAAAACTTATGGTTTCAGTCAAGTTGACCTAAAGCATTTGAGTCTGGAAGATGTGGAGTTTATGACTGATGTACTTGAATCAAGAAGAGAAAATTCCCGTGCAAATCAAGCTGGCTAAACAGAGAATTAGAGTTGCTGAAAGAACAGATATTCAACTGGGTGCAGAGGCTGACAAAGCAAAGATAAATGTTCTGAAGCCGAACACCACTCATCCAAGAATAGAGGAACTTGAATTGTATCAGACTATATGGAAAGATGATATGACTGGAGAAAAGGATGATGGCATTATTCTGTTTAGCAGCAAGAAGGAAAAGTTCTTTTTGAGGACCAACGAGCTTAATGCTTATTTAGACGGTTCACTCAGAGTATGGCTGATAAAGATCAGAGAGCTCAGTCTTAGTCTCAAGGATGAATTTGACCAGTCTACGAGAGTTAGCTTAATAGAATTTATGGAGCTGATTGAAGCCAAGATGCAAGAAAGAGCTACTCTTCGACGATGGCAAAGAATTCTTGGTGAAAGAAATATAGACTAGATCAAATCAAGGGGGAGATTGTTAGATCTAGATTTTATGATTAGATCTAGTCTTTATGTGATGTAATATGTATGTTTTAGTACTTAGTATAAATACTAAGTAAGCATTGACACATTGTAACTTTTGACATATTGAAATAGTAAAACACACACATTAAGGTGTATTTGGCTTATTCTCTCCATACACACACATACGGATCATCACTATACACTTGTAATTACCTTTCAGCACGGCATCCTTAGCTTTTAGATGACAGATTTCATCAAACTTGATAAAACTAGGCTTGCCTTCCTAATCCTTAAACATAGATCCCTGAACAGGTGCATCTATACTCTGATTTTCCTTGAACTCCACACCTTCAGGTATCTCAAATAATTTCTCCCACTGCAGACCAGGAACTGGAACATATCTCAGCTCCTCAGCTATTTTTATCAGCTTGGAAACTTCAGTAAAGATCTCTTGCTTGATTTGGCTTTGTTTGAACCTCTTGAGCATCATCATTATTCTTTTCCATTCTATGTAGCCCATCCTGTGAACATATCTCAGGTCCACCCCCATTGTTGACTTGTCTTCAAATTCAAAGTTGAGGATGATGGCTCCATCAATTCTGCTCAAGGTCATGCCTTTGATATCTTCACTGGAGCTCCTTCTGAAGTAGCATTCTGTTGAGGTCTGTTTTGGTTGAAGAGCAGCAACAGCAGAGGCAATCTCTTTACCATCCATGATCAGCTTTTCAAGCCTTTGATAGATTTTACGTTTTTGCTTCTTCTGCTTGAGTTGGAACAAACCAAACTGAGCAGCGACATACTCTTGCAGCTGTTGGATGCCGAACATGCACGTTGATTGTTTACTTTAAGAACCGGCATCCTGTTGCTTTTGAACGTAGCACCCCTTATCATTCTATCACTGAGATTCAGAATGGTTCCGTCCATCATCAAATTAAGCTTGAGTAACACTAACTAATTTCTAAAGTCGCACTGAGCGATTAGGATTTAGAAAAGAGATGAACGAGAGATTGCACTGAGCAATTTAGGGGTTTGCGAAAGGTATTTTAGAAGGTGAGAAGTCAGATTTGTAAGTGTAAACTTCTCTAAACCGATTATAAGCGGTATATATACCTTTCTGAGGAGAGAGAAAAGTTACCGTTGGATTCCCCTTTTTATCCATTACGCCGGAAAAATTTACGACTTGATGTAGCAGTGAGAGGGTAGAAACACATCATCTTCCAACGGATACAAGTGTATAATAATATTAGTGACTTACTCATATTATTAACATTGTCGTATAACATCAATACCGAATTAGTATAACACTCGATTTGAGACTAACTCAAATACGCAGATACACATGAATTAATAACACTTAGTAATTAAAACATGGTTTTGGACACACCAAGACTGAGTAAACTGATTACTCAGTTTATGTCAAGTGCTCAGCTTGATTCAAGCAGTCAGCTTGAGTTGAGCACTCAGCTTGAGATTAATACTCAGCTTGAGTGGAGCACACAGCTCAGGTTCAATGACACTTAGTCATATATGTTTAAGACTGACTTAAACATGTAATTTAGCTACACTAAGTAGGTAAAATATGTTTGGAAATTACCAAACGTGTGAACCAATCACACAGTGTGAGTTAAGCACATAGCTCAGACTCAATGACACTTAGTCATTTTGTTCGAGACTAACTCAAACTATATATCTTAACCACACTGAGTAGTTAAAATATGCTTGGAACTCACCAAACGTGTGAACTCATCATTCAGCTTGACAGGTTATTCAGTTTAAACAAAACTAATTTATAAACTGTGCACTTAGCTTAAGACACTTAGTCTCTGTCAAACAGAAAAACTCAGATTCTAGACACTTAGCTAGGGGTTGAGCATACCTAATTCACTTAGCAGATACATAAACCTCTTTTCATCAATAGGTTTAGTAAAAATATCTACTAATTGGTCAGCAGTGGAAATAAATTTAATATCAATTTTACCTTTTTCCACGATGTACCTGATGAAGTGATGTGTAATTTCAATATGCTTGGTTCTTGAGTGGAAGACTGGATTGTAAGTGATGGCTATTGCACTTTGGTTATCACAGAAAATAGGAGTTTTCGTGAAACTGATGCCAAAGTCTTGAAGCTGATGTTGCATCCAAAGGATTTAAGCACAACAGCTTCATGCTGCAACATATTCAGCTTCAGCAGTTGAAGTAGCCACTGAGTTCTGTTTCTTACTAGTCCAGCTGACTAACTTCCCTCCAAGCATTTGACATCCTCCGGTTGTTGATTTTCTATCTAACTTGCACCCAGCATAGTCAACATCAGAAAAACCAACTAACTCAAACCCAGAGTCCTTTGGATACCAAAGACCTAGATTTGGTGTACCTTTAAGGTACCTAAAGATCCTTTTCACAGCTTGAAGATGTGATTCTTTAGGATCTGCCTGATATCTTTCACAAACACATGTAGCAAACATGATATTAGGTCTACTAGCTGTCAAATAGAGTAATGAACATGTCATTCCTCTATAGGTAGACTGACACACAGACTTACCATCTGAGTCTTTACTCAGCTTGACAGCTGGTGATATGGGTGTTCTCATGATTGAACTAGAATCAAAACCATATTTCTTTATCAAATCAAGAACATACTTGATTTGATTGATGAAATTTCCATCATGCTTTTGTTGTATTTGTAGGCCTAAGAAATATGTCATCTCACCCATCATGATCATCTTGTTAGTTTGTGACATTATTTTGGAGAACCACTCACACAGAGAGTCATTGGTAGAACCAAAGATAATGTCATCCACGTAGATTTGTATAAGAATCACTATCCCTTACTCTTTCTAATAAAGAGTGTCTTATCTATACTATCTCTGATGAAATCTATTGATAGTAGATAAGTGGACAGAGTATCATACGAAGCTCTTGGAGCTTGTTTAAGACCATACAAAGCTCTGTCTAACTTATAGACATGATGTGGAAACTATGAACTGACAAAGCCATGAGGTTGTTTCACATAGACTTCCTTATGAAGTTTTCCATTTAGGAAAGCACTTTTCACATCCAGATGATAGACTTTGAAGTCTTTATATGCTGCATAAGCCAGGAACAACCTTATGGCTTCAATTCTAGCAACAGGGGCAAAGGTCTCATCATAATCGATTCCTTCTTCTTGCTTATACCCTTGTGCTACCAGCCTGGCTTTGTTCCTTACTATCACTCCATCCTTGTCCATTTTATTTTTATAGACCCACTTAGTGCCTATAATTGAATGATCTTTGGGGGCAGGGACAAGGCTCCAGACCTTATTTCTCTCAAATTCATTCAATTCCTCTTGCATAGCTTCAATCCAATCCTCATCCTCTAAGGCTTCTTCAGTCTTCTTTGGTTCCATTTGAGATAGAAAACCAAAGTGGGCAGCATAGTTAGCTGTAGCCTTTGATCTAGTCATGACCCTTTCTTGGACATTTCCAATGATTTTGATCTTGAGGATGATCTTTGAGGAATTTAAATGTTGTAGTTGGAGAATCTGGTTCTGGATCTGAGTGATGTTGAGAACTCTAAGGTGTACACACATCCTCAGTCTCAACAACAGCATTTTCAACAGACTGATGATCACTGAGATTCTCAGTCTAAGTGACCTCAGCTCCAAAAGGATTAACGAACTCATCATCTTTCTCAGCTTGAGAGTCCCTTGGAGCTTGTGATCATTTCTTGGATAAACACACATCATCATAACTATCATCTCCTATGACATACAAAGGATTTGACATATTGGTTTTCTCTGGCCTTTCAAGCTCACTCAGACTGACCGAGTCAGCTTGTCTTTTCTCAGCTTGATCAAGACTGTCTTCATAAAACGAGACATGAATTGATTCTTCTACGGCCTTTCTCCTAGTGTTATACACTCTGTATGATTTGGAGATTGAGGAATAACCAACAAATATTCCAGGATCAGCTTTGGGTTCCAACTTTTGGAGCTGATCTCTTTGATTCAGCACATAGCATTTTGAACCAAAGATATGGAAATAACCTATATTGGGCTTTGATGTAAAGGACCCTTTATGGTGTTTCCCTTGTTCACAGGCTGAACACAATTTGTTTTTGACAAATGTGATCTTTGGTAATCCAGAGACTAACTCTTTATTGGATAGCATATTTATATTTTTAAAATTTAGATGAGATAAACGTTTACGCCATAACCAACTCAGCTCAGGAACAGAATGGGAATATAAGCAGGTTTCATTATAGGGATCAGCAAAATTAAGATCAAGTAGATACACATCTCTTTTTCTTTTAGCTATTAATACAGGCTTTCCCTTAGCATTGTAAATTGTTCCTACTTTCTTCCTAAAAGTAACAATATTATCTTCATCACACACTCGACTGATACTAATCAAGTTGTGTTTGAGAACTTTGACATATGTAACCCTCTAGAAAGTAACCTTTCCAGCTTGCATCTTCTCACAGCCTTTAGTTCTTCCATGTGAGTTGTCACCAAACGTTACTTTAGGACCTTCATCTTCTTGGAAATCACTAAGAAGTCCTTTCCACCCGGTCATGTGCATTGAGCATCCACTATCCGAGTACCATTTACTTGAACCCTGCACATGAGATGAAAACTAAACACATTAGTTTTGTTTAGGAATCAACTTCTTGGTGGGTTCAGATGAGGAGCACTTAGCATCTCCATCTGGTTGAACTGATTGTTCAGCTTGAGCAGGAGTTGAGTCCTGTGTAGGCTGATCAGCTTGTTCTTGTTCAGGCCTTTAGATTTCTGCATCACAGTCCTTCACCTCATGACCTCTACTTCTGCACTTGTACCATCTCCTTCTTCCAATGATTACAGGAGGTAGAATGTCTAATAATCCTTGTGAGAACTTGCTCTCAGTCTTAGGATTATATGTGGTGGATAACTTTTCAACTTTCTTTGCAAGTTGATTCACCTGATGATCACTGACTTTGTACTTACCTTTGTCAGATCTTTGTTTGTTATCCTTTTGATTGGAAGTTTGACTAACAACCTTCTTTTCCATGACCTTGGACTTTCCTTTGTCATGACTACTGGACTCACCAGTTTCAACAAGTTTGGACTTACCACTGTTGATCTTCTTGGACTTACTAGGATCTACAACTTTGGACTTACCATTGTTGTGATTTGACCTCTGACTTACAGTGGTCTTCTTATTCTTGTAACTTCTCTCCGAGCCAGATAGAAAATGTTATATTTTGACAGGATTTTGATTAAGCTTTTCTATGACTGAAGTTCTTTGAATAGGCTGAGTGCCTAATCTGTCCAACATAGACTTACCATGCTTTTTGGATGTTGAGCACTCATTTCCATGATCTTTAGCTTTCACAAACATATTGTATTTCAAGCTTGGATCATGTCTTTTCTCTGAGGCTGACTTCTGAGACTCAATCAGTTGTCTATCCTCCTCAGAGTCTGTACTTGCTATCTCATCATCAGCTACATAAGCTTCTATTTGATAGTCACCTCCAAGTACAGCCTTTACCTGTTTAGGTATTTGTTGGTTTATGCACTTTTCAGCAAGCTTTGATGACTTACACCAAGACTCAGTGACCTTTTGAAGTTGGTCAGCTTTGTCTTTAGCTTCCTGAATTTCTTCACTTAGAAGTTTGTTAATGTGTCTTTGGCATTCAAGATCACATTGTGCTTTTTTACCAACATCAATGAGAGATTGAATTTCCTTAATCTCATCTTTTAGTTTAGCTATTTCAGCTTTAAGGTCATTTTGAGACTTAAGGCTGGTCTTGAAATCATTCAGCAGATAATCAAAAGCAAGACCCTTTTCTTCATCGGTGTAAGAGTAGAAATTACTGACCTTATACATGGAAGCAGGATCCCAATCACTGAGCTTGCTGTTTTCCTCAGCTTCCTTCATGTCAGCTTCAAAGATTGATTCGGACTGACCATAATCAACCTCATCTAATTCTAACTCTTCATCATCTTGAGCTATAAGACATACATCATCATCTGAGGTAGATGATTATGTATCACACGTTTAAGCATATAATCCTTTTGCACTGGATTCGTCTTCTGGCTTTCCTTTCTTGAGCTGAGTATATTTCTTCTTGTATTTACAGCTCTGTAAGCATTCTTATCAACAACTGATGTTGATTCCACCTCTTTTGATCGGCACTCAGCAGCATTGTGTCCCTTCTTCTGACAATTGAAGCACACAGCATTCTTGGGATCAAAAGAACTCTTCCCTTTGCCCCTGTCAGATCTTCCTCTTCCCCTTTGAGCTCTTCTCAAACGTCTGGCTAACATTGCCATTTGCTTAGTGATATTCTAAACATCATCAGTATCACTTGAGTCTGAGTCTGAGTGGTCAGCTTGAGATTCTGACTCAGTCTCAGATTCAACAACCAGTGTCTTGGAACTCTTCTTCTTTTTCTGAGCAACCAATGCAACTTCATTCTTATCCAGAGACTCCTTGAGTTGTTGTTGAGAAGTTCTCTTGTGTTCAGTGATCTGTTCATGATTTAGCAATAACCCATACATGGACTGTAGGTTGTACACGTGCAGTATTCCTCCAGCCCTCATTGCTGTAGTTACATCATTAAACTTTTCTGGTAACACATCCAGAAATTTCAGCACAAGTTCAGCCTCATCTTTCTTTACACCCACACTTGGTAGGTCATTTATCAAGCAGTGAAACCTTGTGAACAAATCTGGCAAGGTTTCATTCTTCTTTAAAAATAAGTTTTCATAAGATCTATTCAAGTGATTCTTCTTTTACTGCTTGTTCAGATCTGTGCCCTCATATGTAACACTCAGCGTATCCCATATATCTTTTGCAGATTGACACCCAGTCACAGTACGCAAGATCTCACTAGTCAGAGCATTTGCTAGAACACTTTTTGCCTTGTCATCCAGTTTGAAGAGTTTCCAATCTTCATCAGTCCAGGATGTAGTAGGCTTTCTTGTTTCCTTTTCAGTTCTGCTAGGAGACGTATCACTGACAGTAGCAGGAATCTTGGGGATGATAGGTCCTTTTGTGACGACATCCGACATACGGTTGTCAATGGACTTGAGGAATAACATGGCTCTGAACTTCCACATAGGATAGTCAGATCCATCAAATATGGGACAGCCTTTAGCAGACATCTGTGAAAAGTTTGAAGAATTGTTGCTTGTAGACATTGTAAACTTTCTCAGAATCTTGAACTTTCAACTTATGAAATCGTTCAGTCTGCTCTGATACCAGTTGTTGGTCCCTTGGTGAGAATAACAACAAGCAACAGATGTGTAGAAGGGGGGTTGAATACACTTTCTGCTGAAATTGAACAAATCAAATAAAAGTGTTACACAAAGTAAATCAAAAAACAATCAATCGAATGCTTTCATTAAGAATATGATTACAATGCTTTGAATAAGAAGATGATTACAGTAACTATCAAGTAAGCAACTCTTGATATGTAACCACCTAATATAAATCTCTCAAACTCTCAAACTTAGCTATCTATAATCAACTTATGATTATAAATACTGACGACTCTCTAAATAGGATTTACACAGATTGATAACTTACCAATATCACAACTAATAACACACGAATAGCTTGGCAATCTGTGAATATCTTGATCACATTGAACTGACAAACAGTGATTCAAGAATCGTAACACATACGGTGAGGTGAGGTTTTTGGCTCTGCAACACTTAGTTGTAATTGGTTCTAAGTCGTACCTCTAAACTTATCAGGAGATATGTATTTATAATCCTGTTCTTACGGTTCCTAACAAACTGGACTAATCCTAATTTGCTAACTAACTACCGGATAACTCAGAATCTTGAATCTTGAATCTTCTTATCTTGAGTCTTCAATCTTCAATCTATATATCTTAGTTTACACACACAACTTATCAAACATATTGATAATCTTACTAAGATATAGTCTAAGCTGATCGAACATAAATCTTGACTAAGCTTCATAATTCTTTTTAAGTTATATGTAGAACACATCTTACAAGATTAACTTTGTCTCATCAAATCTTAACTGATGAGATCATTTTCCCAACAGAGATCATTGGCACTATTGGTCCCTTTGTATGAAAGTATTACGAACAAGTAATGTGTAGAAGGGGGGTTGAATACACTTTCTGCGGAAAATTGAACAAATCAATAGAAAAGTCTTACACACATCAAACCACAACAATCGAATGCTTTGCTTTCATTAATAAGAAGATGATTACATAAACTATCAAGTAAGCAACACTTGTTATGTAAACACCTAATATAAATCCAACTCTCCCAATCTCTCAAACTAATTGATCAACCTTTCTGTCTATAATCAACTTATGATTATAGACAGGAAATAACTCTCTAAACAGGATTTAATTACAAATTGAATACTTACCAACTTCACAGCTGATGTGAAGATCGACACACGAACAATGTTGGCAATCTGTGAGCTTCTTGATCACGTTGAACTCACAAATGCTGAGTGAAGATTCGTAACGCATACGGTGGTTATGCAGAGGTGATGATAGTTTTTGGTACCTCTAAACTTATCAGATGATAAGTATTTATAATCATATGCCTACGGATTCTAACAAACTAGAACTTATCCTAATCTGCTAACAAACTATCGGATAACCCGAAATCTTGAATCTTGAATCTTCTATCTTGAGTCTTCAATCTTGATTCTGGAATCTTCTTATCCATTCCGTAGATGTAGAGAGTAAATAGAATTTAAAACAAACTCAAATTCTATTAAACTGACTTCTTGAGTCGGACTAAGTTACTCAGCTTGAAACTCATCAAGCTGAGTCCTTCGAGAACAAACTCGAGATCAACATGTACTAACACGTATAATGAATAACTCATCCTTAGAAGTAATAAGAGTTAGCTAGAACTTACTTAGCAACTCTGTCGAACTGACTCTGCTTTTGAGCTGAGTCACTCAGCTTGAAACATATCAAGCTGAATACTCTATATATACCTTAGGTGACATACACGGCTTATCAAATATATTAATAAACTAACTAAGGTATAGCATAAACTGATAAACTTATGCTCAGCTTATACTTAGCTTACGCTCAGTCTAAAACACTATAATTGCTCAGTCTGATTAAGCTTCATAATTTTGTTTAAGTTTATATAGAACATATCTCACAAACTTAACTTTGTCTCATCAAATCTCAACTGATAAGATCATTTGACCAACAGGCACTGTTCTAAATGGGGATAGAACAGTTGTCGTTACTGTGCAGTGGCTCAGGGACATTCTTCAACTCCCTGAAAATGATGTGTTCGAAGCCGCTGTTACAAGACAAGTTGCCAGGTCAGTCCTACCCAGAATGGGTCACCCACAGACTGAGGGTGTTTTTAAGAAGGCTACTTTCCCAACCAGATGGGGTTTTATTGTAACGACCTGATTTTACATTTCTCGTATTGTAATATTATTATGAGTATTAATAATAAGTGGAAATGGGATAAGATTATAATGGATTTTGTTACAAACTTCCCAAGACTGCGAAGGGTAATGATATGATTTGGGTTATTTTTGATCGTTTAACCAAGAGTGCACATTTTCTGGTAACCAAGGAGACAGAAAAGCTAGAGAACCTAGCAAAGATATATGTGCGTGAAGTAGTTACAAGACATGGGATACCATTATCGATTGTTTCTGATGGTGACAGTCGTTTTGTATCAAGGTTTTGGAAGAAGTTGCAAGAGGAACTGGGAACAAAAGTACACCGGAGCACAGCATATCACCCATAAACAGATAGGCAAAGTGAAAGAACTATACAGACACTTGAAGATATGCTGAGAGCTTGTGTAATTGAATACGGTGGGAGTTGGGATACTCATTTTCCATTAGTAGAATTTGCTTACAACAATACTTATCACTCAAGTATTGACATGGCACCTTATGAGATGTTATATGGAAGAAAGTGTCGTACTCCTACCTATTAGCTGGAACCGGGAGAGAAACAATTTGCTAGCTCGGAAATTGTGCAAATAACTGCCGACAAAGTTGCGGTGGCACGAGATCGACTTCGAGTAGCAAGAGAAAGACAAAAGAAGTATTCTGATAAGAAGCATTGACCAAAGACGTTTGAGGTTGGTGACAAAGTAATGTTGAAAGTATCACCTTGGAAAGGGATAATACGATTTGGTAAACGAGGTAAACTTGGTCCACGATTCATTGGTTCACTCACTGTTTTGGAAAGAATTGGAGATCAAGTCTATAAGTTGGACTTACCACCAACATTGGAAGGAATTCACCATGTGTTCCATGTATGTTACCTGCGAAAATGTTTGGCCGAGGAACCAAGTATTTTGCCAATGGAAGAGTTACGAGTTGATGATAATAAAAGATTGATCGAAGAACCGGTAGCAATCTTAGATCGCAAGGTGAAACACTTAAGAAAGAAGCGGGTTAAACTAGTAAAAGTACAGTGGAAGAATAAGCATGGTGGGGATATGACTTGAGAAACTGAAGAAGAGATGAAGACTAGATATCCTCAGCTTTTTACCCAATAGAATCCGAGGACGAAATCTTCTTAAGGGAGAGAGAATTGTACCGACCCGATTTTACATTTCTCGTCTTGTAATATTGTTATGAGTATTAATAATAAGTTGTGTATGTTGGCTTTATTTCTGTCACATAACACCTTGATGCGCGGATCGAACTGGAAGAGATAACGGTCGTAATAGGATAACGGCCGTAATGGAAGATTACGACCGTAATGAAAGAGACCGTAATGGAAGAGATAACGGTCGTAATGGGATAACTGCCGTTATGTGGAAGAAAACGAGCGTTATGTGTAACGACCGTTAGTGGAAAACGGCTATGTAGGATAAAGGCCGTTATATGAGAGATAACGCCCGTTATATGTGTCGGCAGACCTGACCTAACTTCTGGTTTTTACCTACCGCACTCAAAAAGGAAAACAGCCGTCATGCCAGATAACGCCCGTTATCTAGGGGCTGGCAGACTCTATAAATAGAGGGGAAATTCTCTCATTTTACTCACCAATTAACCACTCTCTCTCTCTCTAAATCTCGAAAATTTCTGCTTCAAAGGCTCGGGTCAGCGGTTTCGGGGTAGTACTGTAGGTGTTCAAGTACAACACAGAAACGCAACGGAAGCAAAGATTTACATCAAAAGGGATCTTGAACTCCATTGAATGGTATAAACTTGATACAACTTTCATGCAACCAAAACAAACAAGAACAAGGGTAGTAATGGTGTTATACCTTCCTCCTTAGCTCCTTGCGACTGTGAGAAGGTTGTTTTTTGGATGGGATGAATCAAAACTTGAAGAAAACGCCTCCAAGCTCTTCTACCGAAGTTATACACCAAGAACACTCTACCTTGTGCTAGCAATGCAAGTCACCAACAATCACCTCTTGATTTGATGCACTTGCTTCAGCCCTTGACTTCTGGAAAACACTCACAAATCCTCACAAGAACTCTTCTTTGAAGCTTGAGTGTGTATGGAAGTAAAAATGGCAAAAGGTTCAAAGGCCAAATAAGCTCAAGACTTAAATAAACCTCTTGATCCGATTCTGGAACCTTCTAGCCGGCCAAGATTTGAATCCCTATTGGACCATTTTGAACAAGCCAATGAAATTCAAGTGCCACTTAGTTTTCCGGGCTTCACGACCTCTCACGGGCTCTTACGGCCCGTGAGGCTTAAAGGCTTCACGGCCCGTGCCGTGTTTTTACAAGTCGTAAAGGTATCCGTGGCGCATTTATCCTTCACGATCCCCTTCACGGTCCATGAAGGACCGTGAAGCCACTCTGGTCCACGAGGCATAATGCTCGTGTAAGGACTCGTGGGGACACCTTGCTTCACGAACCGTGGACCATCCTTCACGGTCGTGAAGCTTAGGTCAACTGGAATTTGACCATTTTGACCGGCTGTTTTCACTTAGGGCTATTTGGGTAGAAGTTAGGTGTATGACCCAATAGGCCCGCACATCATTGGCAGTGATCCGGCATACGTGTGTCAGTGGGCATTCTCCAACAGACTCCCACTTGCACATGACACACCGTATCCTGAAGTATCACAGACAGAGAGCGGCCTCTAGCAAGACATCTCTGCCCCCAAGTCTGTACGAGGTATGTCATCCCTGACAAGTACCAAATCACAACCTAACAGGTTTGAGATGGTCCTATAGATAAGTGATCAATCATCCCTTTGTTCACGATATCCATGTGAAGGCGAGACATGGTACTAAGTCATTCTCAGTCCTTCACGATTATGTTTCTCGATCAAGATTGGTGGTGACCAAAACATACGAGTTGCAATCGATTACTCAAATCACTGCACACTCGAGCACGGCCATGCATTTTGGTGTCAGCGCCCAATCATCGAGGGGCCCAGGGATATCTCTCTAAACAGAGGAACAAATTCCTTTGACTACATTGCTGACCACAGTGATCATACTCTGCCCAGCTACTCCCTTTATAACAGCCAGTTACGGACTGTGTTTGAAAGCAACTAGAGCAAAGCAAACCAAAGTGATGCAGACACATGCATCTCCAGTTTGAGGATGAAATGATATTATCATCCTGATCCACTCATGACTAGTACCACAAAATGGAGTCAGGTGTGGGTCGTCCAGTCACTTGAAACTCCTTTCAAGTACAGGCGAAGTATTGCGTCCCCGTGTCCCAATCACCATTGGACACATGACCAATCACTTCCCTCGGTCTTCTTTCAGACTTCCTTCCCTTGAAGAATGACTGACTGTGGACATTTAGAATGTAAAACATTCAGGGAAGAATAAAACAAGCTAAGTTGGAACACAGTAAACATTTAAAGTAATATCCGCAACTTGCGTATTATCAAATCTCCATTTAATAATCGATAAATACAATAAATACAATACTGCTCAATGTTCCCAAAAGGTGAATACATCAAATACAATAACCAAACAATACAAGATACAAACTCAAACCAAATCGCTAGTAAATCTAATACCAATAGCACGGATGTGGACATCGTGCTTTGCTTGCGATAACAGTTTAGTAAACGGATCCGCCATGTTGATATCTGTGTGTACTCTGCTGATGACAATATCTCCACTCTCGACCAGGTCCCGGATATAATGATATTTCCGCGTATGTCTCGTGCGTCGGTGAGATCTAGGTTCCTTTGCTAACGCAACCGCACCCTCGTTGTCACAGAAATCCTCAACAGGGTCGGAAATGCTAGAAACCACTCCCAGATCAAGGATGAATTTCCTCATCCATACAGCCTCCTTTGCATCTTCACTTGCCGCAATATACTTAGACTCGGACCTGGAATCAGCCACCGTGTCTTGTTTGGAGCTCCTCCAGGAGATAGCACCGCCGTTTAACAGGAACACGAACCCCGATTGAGATCGGTAGTCATCCCTGTCGGTTTGGAAGCTGGCATCGGAGTTACCAGTTACCCTCAGCTCTTCTTCCCCACCATATACTAAGAACATATCCTTAGTACTCCAAAGATACTTAAGAATGTTCTTCACCACTGTCCAATGTGCTTCACCAGGGTTGGCTTGATATCAACTTGTCATACTTAATGCACAAGAGACATCAGGCCTAGTACACAGCATGGCGTACATGATCGAGCGTATTGCTGAAGCATAAGGGACTCGCCTCATTACTTTCCGTTCCTCAGGGGAACTCGGGCATTGAGTCTTACTCAATACCAAACCATGTGACATAGGTATGAACCCCTTCTTGGAGTCCTCCATCCTATACCTCTTTAGGACCTTGTCAATATATGTACTTTGGCTCAAGCCTATCAACCTGCGGGATCTATCTCTATAGATTTTAATCCCAAGAATATAAGCTGCATCTCCCAGATCTTTCATTGAGAAATAACTCCCTAGCCAGGCTTTTACACCTTGCAAAGTTGGGACGTCGTTCCCAATTAGCAGAATATCATCTACATATAGGACCAGGAATACAACTATGCTCCTACTAGCCCTGATGTATACGCATGGCTCATCCTTGCTTTTAGAGAAGCCAAACTCTTTGACCTTCTCATCAAAGCACAGGTTCCAGCTCCGAGAAGCTTGCTTAGGCCCATAAATGGACTTCTTAAGCTTGCAGACTTTATCCGGGAACTCAGGGTGTACAAAACCTTCAGGCTGTGTCATATACACCTCCTCTGACAGTGTTCCATTAAGGAACGCGGTTTTGACGTCCATCTGCCATATTTCATAATCATGAAATGCGGCAATGGCCATGAGTATCCGGATAGACTTCAACATAGCCACCGGAGAAAAGGTTTCCTCATAGTCTACACCATGAGTTTGCGTGAAACCCTTAGTTACCAGTCGGGCTTTGAAAGTGTCTACCTCGCCATCTATACCGATATTTTTCTTGAAAACCTATTTGCACCCGACGGGCTTACACCCCGGTACAGGATCTACCAAGTCCCGAACCTGGTTATCGGCCATAGATTTAATCTCGGATTCCATTGCCTCTTTCCACTTGGCAGACTCAGGGCCCACCACAGCGTCCTGGTATTTGGTAGGTTCATCATAAACAACTACCATGTCGGTGCCCTCAGATATGTTAAATCCATATCTCTCTGGCTCGTACCGACTTCTACCAGATCTTCTTAGAGGTAACGGATCTACATCATTATCTCCAGCGTCATCTTGCTGAGACTCAACCGTTGCCGGTTGTGAGCTAGTTCCAACATCAGGTTCTACATCGGTAGGCTCTCGAATTTCTTCGAGATCAACCTTGCTCCCACTAGCCCTCTTGGATACCAGCTCCCTTTCTAGGAAGACCGCCCTTCGAGCAACAAATACCTTGTTCTCCGAAGGTTTGTAAAAAAAATATCCAATAGAACTAGCAGGATAACCAATGAAGAAACACCTTTCGGCCCTGGGCTCCAACTTGTCCTCCACCTCACGTCTTACGTAGGCAGGACATCCCCAGACCTTTAAATACGAAATGGATGGAACCTTTCCATGCCACATTTCATACGGTGTTCTCTTAACCTTCTTTGTTGGTACGAGGTTAAGGATCCTACCAGCCGTTTCGATAGCATAACCCAAAAATGTAATGGGAACTTCCGTGTGACACATCATAGACAGAACCATATCCAGCAATGTTCGGTTCCTCCTCTCAGCAACACCATTTAATTGAGGCATTCAAGGAGGAGCTAATTACGAGACAATCCCACAATTTCTAAGATGGTCTCGGAACTCGGAACTAAGATACTCTCCACCTCTATCGGATCTAAGCATCTTAATCCTTTTCCCAAGTTGATTTTCTACTTCGTTTTGATAAGTCCTAAACACCTCAAAGGTTTCGGACTTTTGTCTCACCAAATAGACATACCCATATCGACTATAATCATCAATAAAGGTTACGAAGTAGCGGGAGTGATCTCTAGTGGCATGCTTGAACGGACCACACACATCAGTGTGAACGATATCCAACAAGTCTTTCGCCCTCTCACATTCACCGGTGAAGGGTGCTTTGGTCATCTTGCCCAATAAACAAGACTCGCATACTTCATTAGACCCGTGGTCAAATGATTCCAAGATCCCATCCGCTTGGAGCTTGGCGATGCGTTTCTTGTTTATGTGGCCTAACCGACCATGCCAAAGAGACATTTTATCCAAAACACTTTTGGATCCCGAATCAACATTCATGATTGATCTATTGTTTCTCAAGCTTACACTTGTTTCATATATGCCATGACATGGTGATGCTTTGAAATAAAAGGAACCATTCTTATAACACAAAATAGAACCATTTTTAAATTCAAAATCAAATCCATCGTCGTACAATGCATATAATGAAATAATGTTTCTTGCCACGCAGGGCGAATAACAAACATTAGATAAAACAATAGATAAGCCGGATTGAAAGGCAAGCTCCACACTTCCTATCTTCTCAACCGGGACAACCGCCTTGTTTCCCATGATGAGATCCAGCTCTCCACTCACCAGGTCCCTACTTCTTGTTAGTACCTGCACATTATTACAAATGTGAGTACCACACCCGCTGTCAAAAACCCAGGCATTAGAAGTAGAAGTGTTATGGAGTTCAATCATATACATACCGGAGGCAGCGGCACCTTTAGATCTCAATCTCTTGAGCTCCTCCGTGTACTTGGGGCAACTACACCGGTAGTGACCCTTTTCCCCGCAGAAGAAGCAGGTTGCCTCTTCCGGTGAGGTGGCAGCGGCAGCCACTTGTTTCCCCTTCGCCTCCGGGGTTGGGTTAGGCTTTGGTGTTGCCACCTTGGCCTTCCCCTTCCCCTTGGAGGACGAAGCGGGTTGCTTCCGCTTCTTGCCACCCTCATTGATCGTAAGGACGGCGGTGGAGGAAGATCGCTTCGTCTTGGCCATGTTAGACTCGACGGTCTTCAACATGCCATGAAGCTCCATTATGGTTTTATCCATATTATGCATATGGAAATTCACAATGAAGGGCCCATAGGATAGAGGCAAGGATTGGAGGATTATTTCAACCGCCAACTCCTTCCCCATGGGGAACCCCAACTTCTCCAACTGGTCTACATAGCCCTTCATACGAAGGACATGTGCACTCACGTTGCCGCCCTCCTGCATCCGGCAACCAACGAAGGCTTTGACGCATTCATACAACTCCTGCCTTGCTTGCATCTGGAACATGTCCTTCAGCTGAGTAATGATCTCATACACACTCACAGTCTTGAATTTTCGTTGCAACTCGGGACTCATGGTCGTAAGCATGAGGCAGGTTACATCATTAGTGTCCTTGATGCGCTTTTCATACGCGTCTCGGACAGCCCTCGTTGCATTGGTAGCAGGGGATCCGGAATAGGAGACTCCAAGACCTCCATCTTCATTTCGTGGCGTAAGACAATTCTCAATGTCCTAAACCAGTCCATAAATTTTGGTCCTTGAAGTTTCTCCTTCTCTAGGAAAGGTCGTAGCGACATGTTTGCGGTGTTGGTGTTGGTGCTAGTAGATGCCATTCTACAAGCAGAATACGAAGTTTGGTTAGTTTGACGTATTAGAATCCTTGTTAAATAATTACCCACTTGTTTATAAAAACAAATTATTTTAACAAGGGCCAAGAACCTCAAAGTACCCCAATCCATGACGGGTTTGCCGCGGATCACTTCATGGAGCTACTTAGGCCGGTAAACATTTTACCGATTGCAATCCGTGATCGCAACTCTTAGACACTTGCGGGATCCTAGGCACTCATAGCACCCATTTGGCATGTTTGATCCCTCCACACCATTCCTCATTAATTCACCATGGTAGCTCGGTATGGGCACGACAACTACCAAGGTGTTTTAAGTCTTGGAATTTGTAAATCGACCATCAAGATACACGGTGGTACTCTAGACCAATGGCCGGCTCGGCTAAGCTCGACAACCGACCTTGCGAGTTGCCACACGCACCTTCCACACAGTTACACAAAACCGATCTCGGCTAAGCTCGACGACCGATGTTGTTTCACTAGATTTGGGTGGTGTCATCTTATGGTTGGCGTGTGATTTACTTTTTGAGAAAAACGGGGTTTTGATTTCTCCGGTTAAAACAAATTTTAACCAATTCTTGTTGTGGCGCGCGAGGTTTGTTAACCAATTCAAAACTCTTGGTTTTAATTTATTTTGAAAAGTTTTCAAGCTTGCGAAGAACTAAACAACCAAGCAAGAAAAACAAAATAAATAAACAACCACGCATGTAAATATATCCGGTAACGAGCCAACCCTATGCGTCTTGCCCGTGAGCCTACGGACAAGACTAAGTCATCTAAGAACTAATTCCGAATGACTTGATGCGTGCTCCTCCCACTTGATCCATTGCGTCCCCTTCCGACCTCCGGATCCAAGATTGAGCAAAGACACCTCCTCCCGGTTCTTCTTTGGTTGTATTCGGTTCTCCTTTTACAATTTTACAAATTCAAAAGGAAATGGCGTGCAAGCCACAAAATCTATTCTAAGCTAATTCTAACAATTACAAAGACTAAGAAATCGGCATGCAAGCCGTTAAATATTACAAACCGAATAAATTAATTAATTATTACAAACCAAATGTGGTACAAACCACCAAATGAATGAATAAATAATTACAACCAACCAAAACACATCACAAGAGTCTAAGGGGCTCATTGTTACCAGATTTACTAACAACCACAACAAACATCACAAAACAACATGGTGTGCCACACCAAACCGTGTCAAAAATTATCCCAACTAGATTTATTCCGAGACTACCTAAAACACTCAAGGCACGAATGAATAAATATTGTACGTATGTATTAGGAATTCCAAACACTTTGAAAATCCATATTCATACATACACAACACAAGTATATGCACGTGCGCGTTATCATGCCAAAACCGCCCAATACATATAAATATGTGAGTTAGGATATTATGGGGTTTTCTAGATGGTCAAAAGACCAAGTTAATCTACTGGAAAAACCAGAATATTGGTCAAATCATTTTTATAAAGTTTTTCTTTTAAAACGGGTCAAAAAACAATTTCCAGACGTCCTTCACGACCACTGATCTTCACGGCCCGTGAAGCCAGTGTGTCTCACGACTCGTGAAAAATTTCAAAAACCCTTTTCACGACCCCAACCCCACACTAAAGTCGTGTAGGCTTCACGACCCGTGAAGATAAAACCTCCACGACCCGTGAAGACCTTCTGGACAGAATGTCCAGCTTTGCATAAAAATGATTTTCAGGCCAAAATGGTGCATGCAATGCATCAAGATGGCTCTGATACCACTGTAGGTGTTCAAGTACAACACAGAAATGCAACGGAAGCAAATATTTACATCAAAAAGGATCTTGAACTCCATTGAATGGTATAAACTTGATACAACTTGCATGCAACCAAAACAAACAAGAACAAGGGTAGTAATGGTGTTATACCATCCTCCTTAGCTCCTTGCTACTATGAGAAGGTTGTTTTTCGGATGGGATGAATCAAAACTTGAAGAAAACGCCTCCAAGCTCTTCTACCGAAGTTATACACCAAGAACACTATACCTTGTGCTAGCAATGCAAGTCACCAATAATCACCTCTTGATTTGATGCACTTGCTTCAGCCCTTGACTTCTGGAAAACACTCACAAATCCTCACAAGAACTCTTCTTTGAAGCTTGAGTGTGTATGTAACTAAAAATGGCAAAAGGTTCTAAGGCCAAATAAGCTCAAGACTTAAATAAACCTCTTGATCCGATTCTGGAACCTTCTAGCCGACCAAGATTTGAATCCCCATTGGACCATTTTGAACAAGCCAATGAAATTCAAGTGCCACTTAGTTTTCCGGGCTTCACGACCTCTCACGGGCTCTTACGGCCCGTGAAGCTTAAAGGCTTCACGGCCCGTGCCGTGTTTTTACAAGTCGTAAAGGTATCAGTGGCGTATTTATCCTTCACGATCCCCTTCACGGTCCGTGAAGGACCGTGAAGCCACTCTGGTCCACGAGCCATAATGCTCGTGTAAGGACTCGTGGGGACACCTTGCTTCACGACACGTGGAGCATCCTTCACTGTCGTGAAGCTTAGGTCAACTGGAATTTGATCATTTTGACCGGCTGTTTTCAGTTAGGGCTATTTGGGTAGAAGTTAGGTGTATGACCCAATAGGCCCGCACATCATTGGCAGTGATCCGGCATACGTGTGTCAGTGGGCATTCTCCAACAAGTACGGAGTTAGCACGACGGTTAAGATATCGAGGGAGCCTTCGGGACTTCGACAAATATTCTTGACCGAGGTGAGTTCAGTTTTTCATAAAACCGAGTACGAAGACAAAATCTTATTTTAAAGTCATAATTATTTTAAAGATGATAATTATTGACGTATGTGATACATTATATAATTGTAGGATGCATGATAGATATTATATAATGATGATCTTATAATGTGTGTGTATATATATATATATAATGTGGATATATGAATGATGTATTTAAGATGTTATAATGATGATGTTATTATAATGACTTGGGTGGGGGTAGATACACTCCTAAAGATGATGCCTAGTTGAAAAAGTGTGCCTTCTAGGATATGCTAGCAATATGATGATTAGTTGTCAGGTTTCTAGATAACCATAATAACACATGATATACGAGTGCTTAAAGTACTAGTATATTGGAATGGTGGTTGACTAAAGATGGAGGTCAGAATGCATCGCACCATGTTGGTGAAAGGAGGACCTATCGATGGTTTAGGGGTACTGATTGTACCTTCACCTAAACGACTTATGTCGGAGTAACTATAGTGGATGGATTATGGGAGTTTAATTATAAAAGTGAGTAGCGCCCCATTTTGTAATAAACTTTCCGTACACACTTAGTGAACTTATACCTATGTGGTTGGACCTTGGAATCCTAGTGGTTGCCAGGCACACATATGGTATTTGGGTAATGATGATAAAGAGGTTTTATGATAGACCCCAATTAAGATGATGATGATATGATGATATGATGATATGATGATATGATGACATGATGACATGATGATATGATGATATGATGATATGATGATATGATGGATATGATGATAATGATGTTTTATGATGATAATGATGTTTTATGATGGTAGTGTTAGTACTTGACCATACTGGGATTTATGATGATATATGGGTGGGTCAAGTTATGGATTGGGATTTAATAATCTAAACCCTATGATACTTTTACGACTGTTTTAGTGAATGATTTTGATGATAACTAAGCTGACTCACGAGGCGTAAGCTGACAATTGTTTTCTTGAAATGTGTCTTGTACTCGTGCAGGTTGCTTAGGTATACATGGCCTTGTGAGCTTGGGTACTGTTGGGTAGTATCTATATTTATGATGTTTGTAAATGCCGACTTGTGGTTGTGTAAAGAGTTGGTTTGTTTTGTACATAACGGGTGGTTTTTATGAAGTACGTTTAAAATGGTTATACCGGTTTTAATAAAAGTGTGTTTTCAAGTCTTCCGTTGCGATGTTTCTGATTGAGTAGAAAAGTTTCTGTAAATCTCAAATTTTGAAAACCACGGCTGTTACATTTATGGTATCCATAGTGATCCGTTCACTTGGAACCAAGGTTGGAGGACTGGATCAAGTGAATAAGTTCGAGATACAGCTGCTCTACAACATGTATTTTGTGCGTAACTTGGATTATGCACAGCTCATCTTCAACGAGCTTAGGGTCCATGTTTTGAAGACAGCAAGGGACCTCCATGTACCATTCATAAGGTACTTGTCCTTGGTGATTGAAGCTGAATTGGAAGAACAGCTTTATGAAGCTGGGCAAGATGTGTTCCCTACCCTGGCACTCGACTCAAAGATGTTCAATATTGACATCTTTCCAGAGCAAGAGGGTCTAAGTGATCCCATGCGATGGATAGCCGAGGGTGCTTCTTCTGACAGTGAAGCTGAGGAGTCTGATCAAGGAGTAGAATCTGGAGCTAGACCAGATCATCGAGCTGAGCATTCTGCTCAAGACGAGTCATCCTCCTCCTCTGGTTCTAAGTCATCTTTAGAGTCTGCATTAGTTGCAAGACTCAGTTCAGGTAAAACTCCTCATCTCTCAACTTCTTCTAAATTTTCTCCATCATCCTTTGGAGGTAAGACTGTGGTAGACCCAACCCAGTCTAACCCATCTCCCCCACCTTCCATTCAAATCCACTCTGAAGCCACCCCTAGTATGCCCACTACTACTAGGGAGAATATCCATACCTACAAATATAAAACTGCCAAAAGTGGTGCCACTCCTGAAGGCATCACTGGAGCTGAGATCACATTGATCCCTCCTAAGGCTGGAGTTGAGGGGAGACGCCTGCTCTTCAGGTGTCAACCTCAAGGCTCATTACTACCCAATAACCTAAACCAGGTGTGGTGTCTACTCAGCCCACACTTACTCGAGCCATGGGAGAGCCTACTTCTGTGCCTGAGCTAACACACTCAAGTAATATTGAAAATCTGACCAATCCCCAGGGTCAATCACCCCCCTTTAACCAAATAAGCCAACCACATACCCATACACTTCACGCTTTGAGCCCAATTACTTCTCCTCACTTCTCACACCCTATTTCACGACCTGTCAATGATTCATCTTTAAACTAGGATGAATTACATGGTCAACACTCTGGTACACATGAATTTAAGGTTATACACCAACCCTTAGATGATACACCCAAGCCTCAACCTTCTCAAGTTGACTTATATGCTATCTTTAACTTCATTAAAGGTCAATTTGAAACCTTGTATCTCAAAAGGAAACAAGATAAGAAGCATATGTTGCTGATTTTGGATAATCAGGATGAGGAGGTGCTGAAATTGAAGTCTACAGTGGCTGCCCTACAACAACCTTCGAACCCTATTGATGATGACAAAAAGGGGGAAAGGTTCCAGAAGCTGAAGCTGAAGCTTTACTACTACTAGCAAAGGGAGCAGAAAGGCCAGCTCAGACTGAGGGGGAGAAAAGATAAGAAATTGAAGCTGAGTTAACTAAAAAGGCTAAAGGCAAAAGACCTGTAGTAGTCAGCGCAGAAGACTCAGAACTTCCCAGGCAGAAAAGAAGGAAAATGATTCTTAGTAAATCAGCCTCATATGAAGATCTGTAGACAAGATGACATTACAAGAAAGAGCTTCTCGACTGGGAGTGAGAAGGTTGGAACAACAAGATGCTGACCAGCTTGGGATGTCAATCAATGAATTAAGAAGAAGACAAATGGACGTACAAGCTGAGTTAGCTAAGGAGAAGGAAGCAAGGGAACGGGCTTGGGCTGAGTAGATCAGGCAGCAGAATGAGGAATTAGCAAAACTCAGACTGCCAATTATGCCTAAAGAACAGGAAGTTGAAGAAGTTCAAGCTGAGGTTCAACAAGAGGAAGAAGACATAACTCAGTGTTATTTCAAGGCTCACTTTTCCTCTCAGATCATAGCGCTCAAGCTGAACACAGATCAAGGGATCATCATTCTATAATTTATATAAAGGAATGGTGAAACACTTTCTCTAGAGCTGAATCAACTTCACAGACTAGGTTATGAAGAATGGAAGAAAGTAGCCATATTCATTAAGTAGATGGAGAAGTCCTCTGCTAGAAATCAAGTCAAAGATGAGATTTTAAGGCTGCTAGCTAGAGCTGATGCGATGGAGCTCAAACCCAAATCTGAAATAGCAACCCTACTAACTTCCTTTTAGAAAACTGGGAAGAAGAAGCTATCAAAGTCAGCTGGATTAGGAAAAGCAAATAAGTACAGTCTTGGTCTTCCTGAAGGCATGAAGTTTCAAGAAAATACCTATGTTGAAAAGGGTTTAGGGTTTAGGGTTTAGGGTTTAGGGTTTAGGGTTTAGGGTTTAGGGTTGTACGATCACAAAAGGATCAGCTTCAACACTTGCCAAATTTGCAAGAACTTCTTGAAGAAATCAACAAGGAGATTAAAGAGTTTGAAGAGCTGCATCCTGAATAGATTAGTTCTACTGTAAATATTAGATTAGTTCTAATATTCTATAAGCACTATGTGTGCATGATCTAAGTGATCATAATTTTGTATTTTGATATGTTCAAATTTATGAATACAACTATTATGTTTGATATGTTCAACTATTTATGATATGTTCATATATGTTCAGCTTGAATGAACAACTTGATTAGTTCTTGTTCATTCTTATGATTGGTTGGTATGTTCAACTTATAATTGATAAGTTCAATTAAAATTGATAAGTTTAATTAATTTTTGATTAGTTCAATAACAAAATCTTAATAATTTTTAGATTTGTAACATAATTCTGTTCAACAAACTTAATCACTGTTTGATGGTTTTGTCATCATCAATTAGGGGGAGTTTGATGGTCAAATGATATTATCAGTTGAGATTTGATGAGACAAAGTTAAGTTTGCAAGATATATTCTAAATAAACTAAAACAGAATTATGAAGCTCAGTCAGACTGAACACTTATGGTGTTTCAGACTGAGTGAAGCTAAGTATAAACTAAGTATAAGTTGATTAGTTTATACGATACCTTAGTTAGTTTATTAATGTGTTTGATAAGCTGTGTATGTCACCTAAGGTACATATCAAGTATTCAGCTTGATATGTTTCTAGCTGAGTGACTCAGTTCAAAAGCAGAGTCAGCTCGACAGAGTTGCTAAGTAAGTTCTAGCTAACTCTCATGACTTCTAAGGATGGGCAAGTCATTATACGTCTTAGTACATGTTTGTTTTTGAGTTTGTTATCGAAGGTCTCAGCTTGATGAGTTTCAAGCTAAGTTACTCGGTCCGACTAAAGAAGTCAGTTCAAGAGAATTTAAGTTTGTTTTAAATTCTATTTACTCTCTATATCTACGGAATGGATAAGAAGATTCTAGAATCAGGATTGAAGATTGAAGACTCAAGATAGAAGATTCAAGATTCTGGGTTATCCGTTAGTCTGTTAACATATTAGGATAAGTTCTAGTTTGTTAGGATCCGTAGGCACATGATTATAAATACTTATCTTCTGATAAGTTTAGAGGTACAGGTACAGAACAACATAACAAAAATCAGTATCACCTCACCATCGTATGTGTTACGAAGTATTGACTCATCGTTTGTAAGTTCAACATGATCTAGAAGATCACAGATTGCCAACATTGTTCGTGTATTCGATCTTCACATCTGTTGTGAAGTTGGTAAGTATTCGATCTTTGATTAAATCCTGTTTAGAGAGTTATTTTGTATCTATAATCATAAGTTGATTATAGATAGCAAGGTTGATCAATTAGTTTGAGAGATTGAGAGAGTTTGATTTATATTTGTGGTTTGATGTGTGTAACACTTTTCTATTGATTTGTTCAATTTTCCTCAGAAAGTGTATTCAACCCCCCTTCTACACATTACTTGTTGTTGATACTTTCATACTAATTGACCAACATTTTTTAACATCTGGGGTAAGATCCTTGAAGATTGTGTGACGAGTGGTAACTTTCTTCTTTACACTTTCTTCCATTTTTTAACCTTTTCTTGCAAATTATTCTTTTCTTGCATTATCAAATTCAAATTGATTTCAGCACTTAGTTTTGCAGCATTTAAATCGTGTATCTTAAGTACAGTTTCTTGGTTAACATTTACCAATTCTTTCTTCTTTTTGTGAATGATTTGTTGAAGTTGAGTTAATTTTGATGATTGATCAGATGTGACAGCTTGATTCATTTTAAAGTTTAGGTTTTGTTCCTGCAATTTCCGGTTCTTTGCCGTAAGTGTTTGAACTTGTTTGATGGAAGTTATGATATGACCTGTAGATTGACCAGATTGGTCAAAACATACCTTATCAGCACTTTATAATTATCTATGTGTTCCTCATTTTCAGACTCAGAAGATTCAGATTCTTGAATCTGTTTTAATTCGTATGACTTGGATGAATTTCTTATTTTCTTTTCATTGACCACCAAAGCAAGTGGGTCAACATTCTCTTTCTGAGAACCAACACCAACTTCATCCTGGTATTGGTTGATTTTCTCAAAGATCATATGATGAGAAACCTTGTTTAAAATCTTTTGATTCATTTGCCTGTATATAGCTACTTGAGTTCTCCATTATGGTCCTAAAGAGTTTAGGAACCTTGTATTCCTGGTCAGATCAGAATAACTATCTAGCTGCTGGTTTCTCAGATCATTTAGAAGTTTACAGAATCTGCTGTAAGTATCAATTAAGGTTTCACCCTCTCTCGCCTTGAAATGATCAAAGGCATTTACCAATGTAGTCTCTTTAATCCAAACACTAGACTCAGTACCTTCCATATGTTTCTTTATCTCATCCAAAATCTCTTTAGCAGTATTCAACCTATTAACCTTGATGTAGAACTTAGCTGAAAGACCATGTTTCAGATAATATTTTGCTTTCTGATCAGCTGTAGCTCTGAGTTTCTCATCAGCTGAATATTCGTGAGGTAGCTTTAAACGGTGAATTGCCGGCAAAGGAGGATTATGAGTTAAATCTTCCTCTTGATCAATGCTAAACAAACCAATTTATTCCTCAATATTTTTCTTCATAAGTTCACCGTATTTCTCATTATTTTCAATGAAACCCATGAATCTTCCATTCCAAACATTGTATTCTCCACCGTAGAGAACTGGAGATTTAGTATCAGAACCAAAGGACAGTATCTCACTGTAAGTACTCATCTTGTCTTAATTGTTCCTCTCAAAAGATTCTAATAATGTGCTAAAAAAATTCTAAGTATTACAAAAACCGAATACAGAAAACCGAATGTATGCAAAAACCGATTACACAAAAAAACCGAACACAAGGAAAACAGAATACAATTCAAAACTATATATATACAAACCGAATACAAACTGTATCAAGTTCAAAACCGTATGACCACAAACCGTATGGTCAACAAACCGAATATTGTTCAAAAACCAAGTAAAGTTCAAACCCTTGGTCAAAACCTAATGCTCAAGAAACCAAACACTTCCAAAAACCGATCAATTCCACGAAACAGAACACTTTCAAAACCGAATACTTCCAAAACCCGATCACTTCCAAAAACCGATCAATTTAATGAAACCGAACACTATCAAAACCGAATGCTCAGGAAACCGAATACTCTCAAAAACCGATGTTGAAGAAAACGAACACACTTATATGATTTGTAGAAAAACCGAGTGAATTTATGCGGTTTACATAAAAACCGAACACGCTTATACACTTTCAAAACCGAATGCTCAAGTACAGTTTTTTACAACCCGAACAATTTATGTTGTTTACATAAAAACCGAGTGTTTCAACTGGAAACCGAATGAATCAAATCTGAAAAACCGAGTGACTCGTCTTTTCACGGAATTTCTTGATTTTTAATGCAAATCAATTCCAATTGTTTCCAAACTTTCCAGAATAGAACGAAAATCAATATTATGTATTTCTAATCCATAATTTCTATCAACACAACTTCAAATTCTGAACTTCTGATTATTTTTTATAAAGAACTTTGCACCCCCAAAAATTTAAATTGCAACCAGAATGTTGATTGTAATGAATTCTCTTTCATCAACAAAGATTCCTTTACTTCCTGCGATCCTAGTCGACTCAAGTAACACCCAAGAATTCCATTGTTTCGTGATTTCAATCTCTAGCCCGAAAATACACACTTTCTTGCAAAATCTTCAAAAAATCGACTAATTCTTGAACCTTTGATGTTGTTTTAGCACTTTTCTTCTTGAACCTAATTAGAATTAGGCTCTGATACCAATTGATAGGTAATTCAACGAGTACACGTAATATTCAAGAGAGAGAATATGTAGAAAACACCTTTAAGTGTGTGTTTTGATATTAGAAATATGCAAAGGTTACATTCAAAGACTAAGGTCACCATATATATACCTATAACTAATACATTGATACTATAACATATAGGTGACCATTTATACATAAATTACAGACTAGATCTCAAACACATATGTTAGTTCTAACACCATGTCTACACTCTCTACCACGTCCCAGATATAATGATATTTTCGGGGAATATGCCTCGTGCGTCGGTGAGACTTTGGTTCCTTTGCCAAAGCAACTGCACCCTCGTTGTCACAAAATACCTCAACGGGGTCGGATATTCTAGGAACCACTACCAGATGTTGGATGAATTTCCTCATCCACACAGCCTCCTTCATAGCTTCACTGGCCGCAATATACTCTGATTCAGTAGTCAAATCGGCCATAGTGTCTTGCTTGGAGCTCCTTAGGAGATAGCACCACCATTTAACAGGAACATGAACCCTGATTGAGATTGGCAGTCATCCCTGTCGGTTTGGAATCTTATATCGGAGTAACTAGTTGCCTTAAGCTCTTCCTCACCGCCATATACTAAGAACATCTCCTTAGTCCTCCGAAGATACTTCAGAATGTTCTTTACCGCCGTCCAGTGTACTTCACTATGGTTGGCTTGATATCTACTTGTCAAACTCAAAGCACAAGAGACATCAGGCCTTGTACATAACATGGCATACATGATCGAGCCTATTGCCGAAGCATAAAGAACTCGCCTCATTACATCCTATTCCTCAGGGGAACTCAGGCATTGAGACTTGCTCAACACCAAACCATGTGACATAGGTAAGAACCTCTTCTTCGAGTCCCCTATCCTAAATCTCTTTAGGACCTTGTCAATGTACGAACTTCGGCTTAAACCAATCAACCTGCGGGATCTATCTCTATAAATTTTGATCCCAAATATGTTAGCTGTATCACCCAGATCTTTCATTGAGAAACAATTCCCTAGCCAGGTTTTTACACCTTGCAAAGTTGGGACATTGTTTCCAATGAGTAGTATATCATCTACATAAAGAACTAGGAATACAACTATGCTCCCACTAGACCTAATGTAAACGCATGGCTCATCCTTGATCTTAGAGAAGCCAAACTCTTTGAATTTCTCGTCGAAGCACAGGTTCCAGCTCCGAGACGCTTGCTTAAGACCATAAATAGACTTCTTCAGCTTGCAGAATTTATCCGGAAACTCTGGAAGTACAAAACCCTTAAGCTGGGTCATATACACTTCCTCTGGAAGTGTTCTATTAAGGAACGCGGTATTGACGTACATTTGCCAAATATCATAACCATGTAATGTGGCAATGGATATAAGTATCTGAATACACTTCAGCATGAAACACTAGAGAAAGGGTTTCCTCAAAGTCTACACCATGAGTTTGAATGAAACCCTTAGCCACCATATGGGCTTTGAAGGTATCTACCTCGCCATCTATACCGATCTTCTTCTTGAAGACCCATTTGCACCCGACGGGTTTACACCCCGGCACAAGATCTACCAAGTCCCATACTTGGTTATCAGACATGGATTTTATCTCAGATTCCATTGCCTCTCTACACTTGGCAGACTCGGGGCGCACCATAGCGTCCTGGTATTTGATAGGTTCATAAGAATCTATTACCATGTGGGTTCCCTCAGATATATGAAAACCATATCTCTCTGGATCGTGCCGACTTCTACCAGATCTTTTAAGAGGTAATGGGTCAACATCATTATCTCCAACATCATTATCTCCAACATCATCTTGCTGAGATTCAACCGTTACAGGTTGTGAGCTAGTCCCAACATCAGGCTCCCCATTGGTAGGCTCTTGAATTTTTCAAGATCAACCTTCCTCCCACTAGCGTTCTTGGATACCAGCTCCCTTTCAAGGAAGGCTGCCCTTCAAGCAACAAATACCATGTCTCATAAGGTTTGTAGAACAAAGATCCCATTGACCGAGTAGGATAACCAATGAAGAAACACCTCTCGGCCCTGGGCTCCAACATGTCCTCTGTAGGAGTTCAAGGAAAACCAAAACCACGCAATAGAAGCAACAAAAGGATTTAAAATGAAAGATTTACATGAACTCCAACATGGTATAAACTTGATATCTACATGCATGAAACCAAAAACGAACAACAAGCACAAGGAAGGGGTGTTATACATTTCTCCTAAGCTCCAAGCTACTGTAGAAAGATTGTAAGTGAACGGGATGAACACAACTTGAAGAAACCGCCTTCAAGCACTCCACCGAAGTGATACACCGAAAATAACCTCTCCCTTTGTGCTAGCAATAAGTGTACCAAAAACACACAAGTTTTGGCAACACTTTTAAGGCCCTCAATTTTCTGGAACATTCAAGTAAACCTCACAAGAATACCTCTTTGAAACTCTCAAGTGTGTATGAATAATCAAGTGACAAAAGGATTGAAAGGCTATAAACATACAACCTTTTAAAGACTCCGAATTCTTCACTTGGACTCCCTTAGACGGCCTAAAGTTTCATTTCAATTGGAACACAAAACAAAAGCCAATATAAATCAAGTGCCACTTAGATTTCAATTGGAACACAAAACAAAAAACAATATACCTCTCACGGGCTCTCACGACCCGTGAAGCTTAAAGCTCTACGGCCCATGCCGTGTTTTTACAAGTCGTGGAGGAACTCATAGCGCATTAATCCTTCACGACCCCACGCGGGTCGTGAAGCCACTCTGGTCCATGAGCCATAAGACCCATGTAGGAACTCGTGGGGACTAGGTGCTTCACGACCCGGGGAGCATCCTTCACGGTCGTGAAGCTTAGGTCAACTGGAATTTGTCAATTTTGACCAGCCATTTCCACTTAGGGCTATTTGGGTATAAGTTTGGTGTATGACCCAATAGGCCCGTACTTTATCGGCAGTGATACGGCGTACGTGTGTCAGTAGGCATACTCCAACAGACTCCCACTTGAACAGGGTATGTCATCCTTGACAAGTACCAGATCACAACCTAACATGTTTGAGATGGTCCTATAGATAAGTGATCAATCATCCCTTTATTCGCGATATCCATGTGAAGACAAGATATGGTACTAAGTCATTCTCTGTCCTTAACGATTATGTTTCTCGATCAAGATTGGTGGTGACAAAAATATACAAGTTGCAATCGATTACTCAAATCATTGCACACTCGAGCATGGCCATGCAGTTTGGTGTCAGTTCCCAATCATCGAGGGGCCCATGGATATCTCTCTAAACAGAGGAACAAATTCCTTTGACTACACCGCCCACCACATTGACCATACTTTGCCCAACTGCTCCCTTTATAACAGCCAGTTACGGAATGCGTTTGAAAACAATTAAAACAAAGCAAACTAAAGTGATGCAGACACATGCATCTCCAGTCTAAGGATGAAATGATATTATCATCCTTATCCACTCATGACTAGTACCACAAAGTGGAGTCAGGTGTGGGTCATCCAGTCACTTGAAACCCTTTTGAAGTAAAACATGCTAAGTTGGAACACAATAAAGATTTAAAGAAATACCCGCAACTTGCGCATTATCAAATATCCATTTAATAATCTATAAATACAATAAATACAATACTGCTTAATGTTCCCAGAAGGGTAAATACATCAAATACAATAACCAAACAATATACAATACATAATCAAATCAAATCGCTAGCAAATCTAATCCCAATAGCACGTGTGTGGGCATCGTGCCTTGCCTGCATTAAAGGTTTGGTGAACGGATCCGCCACGTTGCTATCCGTTTGTACTCTGTCGATGACAATGTCTCCACTCTTGACCACGTCCCGAATATAATGATATTTCCACGGAATATGCCTCGTGCATCGGTGAGACCTCGGTTCCTTCGCCAATGCAACCGCACCCTCGTTGTCATAGAAAATCTCAACAGGGTCGGATATGCTAAGAACCACTCCCAGATCAAGGATGAACTTCCTCATCCATACAGCCTCCTTTGCAGCTTCACTTGCCGCAATGTATTCCGACTCGGTCGTAGAATCAGCCACCGTGTCTTGTTTGGAGCTCCTCCAGGAGATAGCACCACCGTTTAGCAGGAACACGAACCCCAATTGAGATCGGCAGACATCCCTGTCGGTTTGGAAGCTGGCATCGGAGTAACCAGTTACCCTCAGTTCCTCTTCCCTACCATATACTAAGAACATCTCCTTAGTCCTCCGAAGATACTTGAGAATGTTCTTCACCACTGTCCAATGTGCCTCACCAGGGTTGGCTTGATATCTACCTGTCATACTCAATGCACAAGAGACATCAGGCCTAGTACACAATATGGCGTACATGATCGAGCCTCTTGCCAAATCATAAGGGACTCACCTCATTACTTCTCGTTCCTCAGGGGAACTCGGGCATTGAGTCTTACTTAATACCAAACCATGTGACATAGGTATGAACCCCTTCTTGGAGTCCTCCATCCTTAACCTCTTTAGGACCTTTTCAATGTACGCACTCTGGCTCAAGCCAATCAACCTGTGGGATCTATCTCTTAGATTTTAATCCCAAGAATATAAGTTAAATCTCCTAGATCCTTCATTGAGAAACAACTCCCTAGCCAGGCTTTTACACCTTGCAAAGTTGCGATATCATTCTCAATTAGCAGAATATCATCCACATAAAGGACCAGGAACACAACTACGCCCCCACTAGCCCTGATGTAAACGCATGGCTCATCCTTGATTTTAGAGAAACCAAACTCCTTGACTTTCTCATCGAAGCACAGGTTCCAGCTCCGAGAGGCTTGGTTAAGCCCATAAATGGACTTCTTAAGCTTGCAGAATTTATCCGGGAACTCTGGATGTACAAAACCCTCACGCTGTGTCATATACACCTCCTCTGAAAGTGTTCCATTAAGGAACACGGTTTTGATATCCATCTGCCAAATCTCATAATCATGAAATGCGGCAATGGCCATGAGTATCCGAATAGACTTCAGCATAGCCACCGGGAAAAGGTCTCCTCATAGTCTACACCATAAGTTTGCGTGAAACCCTTAGCCACCAGTCGGGCATTGAAGGTGTCTACACCCCGGTACAGGATCTACCAAGTCCCAAACCTGGTTATCGTACATAGATTTTATCTTGGACTCCATTGCCTCCCTCCACTTGGCGGACTCAGGTCCTACCACAGCGTCCTGGGTACTTGGTAGGCTCATCAGAATCTACTACCATGTCGGTGCTCTCAGACATGTGAAAACCATACCACTCCGGCTCATGCCGACTTCTACCGGATTTTCTTAGAGGTAACGGATCTACATCATTGTCTCCAGCATCATCTTGCTGAGACTCAACCGTTGCCGGTTGTGAGCTAATTCCACCATCAGGTTCTGCATTGGTAGGCTCTTGAATTTCTTCAAGATCAACCCTGTTCCCACTAGCGTTCTTGGATATCAGCTCCCTCTCTAGGAAGACCTCCCTTCGAGCAACAAATACCTTGTTCTCCGAAGGTTTGTAAAACAAATATCCCATAGACCTAGCAGGATAACCAATGAAGAAACACCTTTCGGTCCTGGGCTCCAGTTTTTCCTCTACCTCACGTCTCACGTAGGTAGGACAACCCCAGACCTTTAAATATGTAATGGATGGAACCTTTCCATGCCATATCTCATACGGTGTTCTTTTAACCTTCTTTGTTGGAAAGAGGTTAAAGATGCTACCAGCCGTCTCAATTGCATAACCCCAAAATGTAATGGGAACTTTGTCAGGATCGGATATAGATTATATCAAATAACAAGAACTAACTTTTGAATAACAAATCAAAATTGAATAAAAGTTAATCGTTAACTATGATCACAATCAACTAAGAAGTTGCGGAATCACACTTAATTGATTAAAGAAGATTTTGAACACAAATAGATTCAATCAAACAGTAATTTTATTAATCAATGAGAACGATTACAATAGCAAACTTCACCCCCAATCTAACTTATTACGTTAGACGAAGAACACAGATTGTTCTTAGGTTTCAACGAGAAACTTAGAGGCTTAGCACTATTCAGAAAGCAAATTACAACTTGAAGAATGAATGCAAAAATATAATCAATAAGTACGTACAAATTATGAATTCTAATCTAGTATATATATACTCCTTGATCTTCCTTGATTTGCTGACAGTTAGGTAATCTTCTATCTTCTGAGATAATCTTGATGATCTTCAAAGTATTTCGAGATATCTTGTAAGATAGGGTTTTTCCATATTTAGCTCAACAGAAACTGTTTAATGAATTCAACAGTTCTTGGTTCTTCTAATAGTCTTCAGCTTCAAGGTCTTCAAACAGTTGTAGTAGTTTGTACTAACAGTTCTGAACTCTATATAACAGCTTTAAAGTTCACTGCAACTGTTGGTTACAACTGTCTCCCCCTAACTTAAAGTATTGAACAATACACTTAAGTTTTTTGTTTTAAGGGTTCAATCATAGACAAATTAACATCAGTAAAGAACATATTTATCATTGAATGCAAAATCAAACTGTTATAATCAAAAATTCAAAAGATAGAAAAATTACTTTTTCTTTGATCTCAGAGATTCAAGTCTATCTTTGAATTTCTGAAGTAGCTCATCCCTTACTTTAGCTGGACCATAGAACTTGGATTTCACTAAGTATTGAAGCTTGATCTGACCATGTTCGACGAAATCCATGTCAAACCATTCAGTAATTGCATTTTCCATTACCATGGAGTATACCCTTGGCTTAACATGCACTTTAACAGATTGAATTGGAAAAGTTTCATCAACCATCAGTATTGACATTATTCTCTTTGGGTTGTAAATACTTGTCAAATGTCTCATCAATAACTTAATTAGAGGTTGCTCAGATCCTTCATAATGCCTTGTTCCATACTCATACAGTTCTTGTATGTCCTGCCTAGTAATACTATCCATCATTTGTAAGTAGCCTGTAAACTGTTCAATCTGATCATTCTCCCTTACCATGATTATACCTTCCTTTCCAGTATCAAACCTGACAACATCAAACTTCCATTCTTTAATGTGAGACTTCTGGCCAAGATGTTCTTTTACAAACTTGTTAACACCTTTTTCAATATCGACCAATAGCCTATCTTGAATGATAGTTTTAACCATTTTAGCTTTGATGGTTTGATCTGTTTGGGTTGGCTGGACAGTTTTGGACTTTTGGGGTTTGGATTGTAGAGGTTGAGACTTCTTCTCAGATACTGACTTAGGAGGTTGAGGTTGTTTCCTTTTCACAATTCTTTTCCTTTTAACTCCCTTAGCAGCCTTTTCTTGTTTTTCTTCCTCATCAATCTGAGCTGTGATCTCATCAGCTAGCTTCTTTGCTACTTCAAAATCTTTCAATTCTTGTTCCCTTTGCTCAGCAGCTAGCCTTAATGCAAATTCATGATCACGCTCTTCTTGTTGTTGTTTTGAAAGCTTGAGCTTAGGACAAGCAACAACAACTTCCTTACCTTTGCCTAGAACAGGGGGCAACTTTGATTCTTTCTTTCCTTCCAGGATGACTATGCCTTTAAACCCTTTCTTTGGTGGTAAAGATTCTAACATAGCAACCTTTCCATCAAGCCATCCATCATCTATTTTTTGTGCCATTCTAGAAGAGCTTATTCCCAGATATTGAGCACTTATATCAACCAAGTAATTCTGCTTAACTTTTGACCAAGATTTGAAAGTCTCAGTGCTTGGAACATTTGCAGTTGATATCATCCTGTTGATTAGTACCCTATCAGCACTTGAGAGCTGTTCTTCTTCTTCTTTATTAATAGTTTGAACACTTGCAACTGTTTGTTCACTTGGTGCAACTGTTGGGCCTTCAACTACAACTGTTTGTGTACTAGATGCAACTTTTAATTCATCCACTGCAGCTTTTTGTTCTGGTACTTCAGCATATGTTGGTAATGAACTCTCTCCCTCTTTGATTGGAACAATTGAAGGAGGTCTTGCAGTAGCTGTCAATTGTTGTAGTACTTGATCATGCAGTTTTAGCACCTCTTTAGCATGCTTCAAACTGTTGGTCAAAACCTTAATTTGCTGATCTAGTTGAAGAATCCTTTTGTTTTGTAAGGCAATCTTCTTTTTGAGTTGTATATATGCAGCAAAGAAGGGTGCAATGTTGGAATCCGTCATTGCATGGTGTTGCATTCTAGCCTCAATGTCAGCCAGTGTTGCCACTGTTAACATATCATTGACAGATAAAACTGGTGGTTCACTCAATTGAGATTCCACACCAGTACCCCTCTTTTCTTGGTACTGGGGATTTCTAGAAACTGTTTGACCAGCCTCTGTTGCCATGGCTGAGGTCTTAGTTATGTTAACCCTGTCCTGTTCACCCCTTGCGGGTAAAACAGTAGGATCAACCTCACATACCACATGATCACCCTCTAATGGAGTGATCACCTCCTCATTGTGCCGGGAGACAGCACAAGGGGTTCCCTTTCGATATTCTGCATACGTGAATGCACCTGTTCAGGGTTAACAGTTTCAGTTTCATGAACTTTGGTGGAAGGAGCACCAACAGTTCTTTTCCTCTTCTTTTGAAATATTTTTAGTACAGGGGCTTGTGTTGTAGCTCGTTCAAAGGAATCAGAAGGGATTATTTGAGTATCGTGAGCTGTGGGTTCCAGAGGTGGTGGTGTAGCAATAAGTTGGGATTCATGCTCACCCCTGGTAGCTCTGTTTCTTGAAAGAAACTCCATCATTGCAGAGAGTGGTGGAGTTATGGCACCTGAGAAATTCTTCCCATTAACCATCAACTTGCTCAATGTGGAGGCCACATGAGCAGAGGGAATTAGGACCCTCTTGTGTGCTTTAAGATTTGGCATAAAAGAGTTTAGCAAAACTTGCACAAATCGCGGGTACATCAAAAAGAGACCATATTTGGTTTCTAGATGCTTTACCATTCCATTAAAGATCATTTTTGAGAAATTAAAAGCTCTGTTGTTGGCTAAACAAATGAGTGCGAGAGCAATGTTGCTCCCAAATTCATTCCAGCCAGTTCTCTTGGGGCTCATGCACTGCTGGAGAGTATGGATAATGTACTTCCAGTGCGAGCAAAATTGCCCTTTGTAGAAGGTGCCCTTTCCCCTAGGGCCCTCATATCCCAACTTTACGAGTTCAGCATAAATAAACTCAAGTGATACAGAATCAGAATACTCACCATCTTGATCATTCAGTTGTAGTTGTTGGCTTATTATGCTTTCAGAGATGGAGACAGTGATATCATCCACCATAGAGTCAATCCATTTCACTCCATTTTCTTCCCTTAATGAGGCATTTTTTCAGAACTGATCAATATGAGAGAGGTAAATGGTGGGGTTGACCGTAAGAGCATGGAGGAGTGTGGAGAGTGAGAAGTAGTCAATCACATCATGGAAAGCACCGAGATGATCGGGTTTGGACAAATATGCGAGCATGTTGTGTTCCTTTACGAATGGAAGGGGAGACATTTTGATTTCGATCGCTGAGAGTTATTGAGAGATTAGGGTTTTGTTCTGATCAAAGTTCGTTTTGGACGTGTGAGTTGCTTGGTAAGGAGGGAATTGCCTTATATATGTTTCGACTGTTGAATGCAATCCAAAGTTTCCAAAAATCTGCAAAGACCAAAAAACCCTTTAATAGCTTAACAGTTGACGGACAAAAAGAACTAACAGTTGAGGAACTGTTTTCATAAGATGTAACAACTGTTATTTAAAAGTTAGCTCCCTTTTGTTTGATCATTTGTTTGGATTAACAGTTGTTTAGTGTTTACAACTGTTCTCATTTCTCCCCCTTAGTTGACGAATTTCTCCCCCTCAGTTGCACATGGACTTTGCCTAACAGTTGTTAAAGCCATATACTAACAGTTGAAGACTCTTAGTATTTATTGAAACAGAATTGTGCAATTGTCAAACAAACTTTAGCTCATATATATCAAATGCTGAAGCAACAATAACAAACCATTAGTGAACACAGTCATCAACATAAGATGTATTTTATTCATGATAATCACAATTGAGCTACAATAATTTTGAGAAAACAATACTGTCTTTTGCTATAGATCTAAACACAGCTTATATTAACTGTCTCAACTCCGAGATCTACATTTGACAAATTATCGTTAACATTTTTGTATCAACAAATCTGAACTTTAAGGGAAGACAATCATCATCACATTCTTTCTCGTGAATGTCTTCATTATTTAAGAATCGAGTTCAGAATAGCCTCTACAGTGCCGCCATAGCCTTACTGAGAAGCCTGTTTTCAAAGAATGGTCATGTAATGCACAAGCCATTGTTGGTACTGCTTATCTAATAGTGCAAGGCCGTCTCGTAGGTGTGGGAGAACAATGATCTACACCGTAAGTGTAGACAACTTTCTCCGTTAACAGAAAAACAGTTGACATGCCTTAAACAATTTTCAAAACATAAAACCCACCAATGGGTATGCAGTAGACCTTCTCATCATATGCACCACCAGAGACGATTGTCATAATTTTCCTCGTGGGAAGATGGTGAATGATACCAATTCAACATCAGTGGAACTAGTCATCTATTACAATGACTTCCACTGCCTCATCATCCGAGGCCCTCTGGTGGTTATGAGTATTATTTCTTTGAACATTGAACCACACTACGGAGTTTGTAGTGCCTGCCAGGTTCAAGACGAATCTTAGACAACATGGTGTAGGCAATTCATGGAAGAGAGTGAAATTTTCAAAATCACCTCTTATACGAATATGATCAATTGGTTTATTTGGCCTACGTGGATCAGGATGTTGTGTCAAGGTGAACCTATCTCGATCATCATGCATCTCAAGAACACATGATGAGTTTTGCCAAAGCTCATGCATTCTTACAAATGGGCCAGGAATGGTTACATAACTTTGTCTAACATTAAGTTCTTTGAAGTGTATGAGAAAGAAGTTAGTAGCCATTTGCAGAGAGAAGTTTGGGCAAATGTAGGTGTGATTTCTGAAGAATGGATGCAAGGCTATTTATAGATAAACTGGGGAGCATTAATGTCCATTAATAACCATTAATGACCATTAATGTCCAGTAATTTCTATTAATAGCATGCAGTGACTTGTCATATCAAATTCACAACACTACAAAATAGAGTGACTCACCTTTTTCAGTCTGGAACTGTTCTCAATAAAGTATTTACCTTTACCACAGAGCAAGGACATTCACAGGTTTGAAGAACTGTTTGTGGAATAGGTAACCATGTATGTCCAAAATTGGTTTGGGATTTGCACTTTTATGTTTCCCTGAACACTTAAAATCAACAGTTGTTAGATAACAATACTAACAGTTGCAAACTTTTAGCGTGAAAAACATGGAGTAATGAACAACTGTTAGTCCAAGTTAATCATTCCAATATTTGAGATCAAAAAGTTGAATCTGCTCACATCAAATGCTTTAGTAAACAGATCAGCTAATTGATCATCAGTATTGACTTTCATAACTTGGATTAATTTCTTTTCATTGCACTCTTTTATGAAGTGAAATCTGATTTCAATGTGCTTGGTTTTAGAATGCTTCACTGGATTATTAACTATGCTAATAGCACTGGTGTTATCAACATAAATTGGAGTATTCAAGAAAGACAAACCATAATCCAGAAGCTGATTTTGGATCCATAGAACCTGTGAACAGCAGCTTGATGCAGCAATAGATTCAGCCTCAGCTGTTGAGGTTGAAACTGTTGTTTGTTTCTTGCATTGCCATGAAACCAGCCTTGATCCAAAGAATTGACATCCTCCAGAGGTTGATTTTCTGTCCACATTGGCTCCACCATAATCACTATCAGAATATGCCACCAAATCAAAAGGTGAATCTTTAGGATACCAAAGTCCCAATTTTGGTTGGCCTTTGAGGTATCTAAAGATCCTCTTTACAGCAAACAGGTGTGACATCTTTGGACTACATTGAAACCTGGCACAAACACAAACAGCAAACATTATATCAGGTCTAGAGACAGTTAAGTACATTAATGAACCAATCATTGACCTATAGAGGTGTATATCTACATCCTCCCCCTCAACATCTGCTCCCCACTGTTTGTGTGTCACCATAGGAGTACTTGCCAGCTTCACATCTTGATAGCCAAACTTGTCCAATATGTCTTTGACATACTTAGATTGGCTTAGAAAAATACCAGTGGGCTTCTGTTTGACTTGTAATCCCAAGAAAAATGTGAGTTCACCCATTGAACTCATCTGAAACCTTTTGTGCATAATGACTTCAAATTCTTTGCACAAGCTGTCATCAGTGGATCCAAAGATTATATCATCAACATAGATTTGAACAAGCAAAATCTCTGTTTTAACAATCTTTGTAAACAATGTTTTGTCGATTGTGCCTCTCTTAAAACCATTCTCAAGAAGATAGGATGATAGTGTCTCATACCAAACTCTAGGAGCCTGATGCAGTCCATATAGAGCTTTATCCAACCTATATACCCTGTCAGGGTACTTTGAGTCTTCAAAGCTAGGAGGTTGACACACGTATACCTCCTCATCAATAGTTCCATAGAAAAAAGCAGACTTGACATCCATTTGATACACCATAAATCCTTTGAAGCGTGCAAAGGCAAGAAATAGTCTAATGGCTTCAATCCTTGCAACAGGTGCAAAGACATCATCATAGTCTATTCCTTCCTCTTGTGTATAACCTTGCGCAACCAGTCTTGCCTTATTCTTGATTACAATCCCTCTTTCATCTTTCTTGTTTCTGAACACCCACTTGGTGCCAATTACTCTTTTGCCTCTTGGAAGCTCAACCAACTTCCAAACTTACTGAATTTGAAATTGTAAGTTTGGAATGTTTTCAAATGGGCAAGATCCCTAGATTTGACAGATCAAACTCACATTCACTTGAATTTTCAGCAGTATCACACACTTGATCAGCAACTGTTTGGGCTGCAGAGTCAGTGTGTTGTTGAGGATCATGGAATTCCTTGTCCTTTGAAGGTTCAGCATCAATCAATGGATCAACAGCATTGGGGAACTCTTGTTGAAGCATAGGAATCACAACAAAGTGTTCAGTAACTTTGTTTGAACCAACAGTTGTTGGTTTTGTGCTAACAGTTTCAGAACTGTTTGGGCTGTTGGAAACTGTTTGTTGATTTTCACCAACAGTTGTTGGGGTACCAGCAGCTGTTTCAATAGAATACTCAAAAGAAAGAGATTTAGACAATGCATCAATATCAAATAACCAATCAGGTCAATTTCCTGCAATATTGATCCTATTCTCATTGAAAGAGACATTCATACTCTCTTCTATTATTCTAGTGACATTGTTAAATACTCGATAAGCTTTACTTTGAGTGGAGTATCCTACAAAGAAACCTTCTTCAGCCTTACTCTCAAACTTGCCTAATTGTGATTTGGTATTAAGAATAGTGCAAGGACAACCAAATGGTTTGAAGAAGTTGATTAAAGTTTTCTCCTGAGGAACAACTCATAAGGAGTTTTTCCTTTGGACTTGACTACTTGTACTCTATTCTGAACATAGCAGCCAGTGTTCACTGCTTCTGCCCAGAATGTCATTGATAGCCTAGAATCAGCTAACATGGATCTAGCAGCCTCTATCAAAGTCCTATTCCTTCTCTCAGCAACTCCATTCTGTTAGGGAGTCCTAGGAGCACTAAACTGTCTTTCAATACCTTTACTTTCACAAAAACTGTTTAGCTCATAGTTCTTAAATTCAGAACCATTGTCAGATCTAATGACTTTCACCTTCAAATCAGATTGATTTTCAATTTTAAGAATAAGTGACTTAACTAACTCAGCAGTTTCATCCTTAGTTCTAAGAAATTGAACCCATGTGAACCTGGTAAAATCATCAACTATGACTAAACAATATGCTTTCTTCCCTATACTCACCACAGATGTAGGACCAAAAAGATCCATATGTAACAATTGTAAAGGTGCAGTAATAGAAGAAACTTCTTTGGTCTTATAAGAAGTTTTGTGTTGCTTGCCTTTGAGATAGGATACACAATGATCATCACATGAGAATTCTTTTTGGGGCAAACCTCTTACCAAACTGTTTTTAGCTAACAAGTTCATGGTTTTAAAATTCATATGACACATCCTTCTATACCAAATGGCAGACTCATCATGAGATGCCTTTGAGAGTAAACAGCTTAACACATTCTGTTTAGCAATCTTTTGTGTATCAAGACAGTATACATTATCTTTTCTAGGTGTTCTCAAAAGAACATCCTTCTCATTTAGTTTAAAATCTTTTGAAAGAATAATGCATTCTGAATCTGTAAACAAAACTTTGTTTCCATTGTCACAGATTTGAGATAAACTTAACAGATTGTACTTAAGCTGTTCAACAAAGAAAACATCATTAAATGTAAGTATACCTGCCTCAACAGCTCCTTTACCTGTGATTTTTCCTCCCTTAGCATTTTCTCCAAATGCTACAAATCCACCATTGATGCTTCTGAAATCCTTCAAACAGTGTGGATTTCCAGTCATGTGCCTTGAGCATCCACTATCCACATGCCAGATAGATCCATGATTGGCCCTATGAATGCTCTGCACAAATAAAATCAGTTAGTAGCAGGAAGTACCCAGGCCATGCAGGTCTTGGGTACACCATTTAAGTCATAATACTTAAACAGAGTTTGGTTCTTTTTTATTTCATCCAAATTAGATTTCTCTAATTTGTGTGAGGAATACTTTGTAAGAACATGTGGTTCCCAACTATTGTGATTAACAGTGGATACCTTTAAACAAACAGCTGGTGGAGTTGGTAAAACAGATGAATCAACTTGTAATTCCTTTTGATTTTCAGTTTGAATAACAGTTTTACCCTCTTCAGAATCAGTTTGTTTTTGAATTTTCATCCAAGCCAAACCAACAGTTTTTGGTTTTGTTAAAACAGTTTTGGAACTGTTAGTTGGTTTGGATGTAACAGTTGTAGAACTGTTTGCCTGTTTTGGTTTAACAGTTTTAGAACTGCTATTTTGCTTTGAATTAACAGTTTTAGTACTGTTATTTTGTCTTTTGGGACTTTTGTTTTGAGTGCCATTGGTCTATGGGTTATAGTAACAATCTTGAACTAAATGATTAGATCTCCCACAGATGTAGGACTTTTTGGTTTTCACAATAGGTAAACCAGTTCTTTGTGACCAGAATTGGTTCCTATTTCTTTGATTTCCTCTAACAGCTGCAGATTTAGGAAACTTTTGGACACCATGCTTTTGGCATGTGCAAGCAGACATTTCAGTATGCCTGTTCTTAGACTTGGGTTTAGCCTGAGATTTTGGAGCTTCCATCTTCTTCTTTGCATACACAACCTCACCAACTTTCTCCTTTCCTTTGACTTTTGTACTAACAGTTGGGCTTTTTGGCTTAGAACTGTTTGGGTTCTTTTTATAACTGTTAGTGTAAAGATGGGGATTATTGGCAACAGTTGTGAAACTTTTTATGGTTTGGATAGCTTTTGAAGGTGTTGGCTCAGTGGTGAGAGGTTCTGTAGATGCTTTTACAAACACCACAGGCTTGAAAGATGGTTTAGTGGGTATGGGTTCACAACAGATGTGATTTTCATATGGAATCACCTCATCTTTCTTCACAACTCCCTCATCATCACTTACTTCCTCCACAAATCCTTCCTCATCACTTTCAAATGGTGGATTAGCTGACTTCAGTTCCTCTGGTAATGATTCATTAACATACCTATCAGCTACATCGGACATGGGAGTTATGTAGTTGTGATTGTATGGAGGTGGGGTTTCCTTATATCCAAGTCCAGTTTTCACCTTGTCTCTCACTTGAGATTGTAGCAGAGTTTCAAGCTTACGGTTTGCAGCCTTGAACATTCCAAGATCAATGTCCACACCCTCCAATTTCTTTGTGAGTTCATCCACCTTGCTTTCTTTTTCCACCAATTTCCTTTTCAGACTATCAATCTCATCTTGAAACTGCTCTTTCTCCTACTTATGATATTTTCTATCATAGTCCATTTGTAGTTCATTAGCCTGATAGTCTTTAATTTTCTTTTCAAGATCTTCTATCACAGCAGTATACTCATACCTTCTCTCCTCCATTTTACTTAGAGCAGCACATACTTTCTTATTGTGCTCTCTAAACCTCTTAACAATAGCTCTACATTCACCAGGACATAGTTTAGAAGATACCTGTATGTCCTCAGATTCTGGTGAATCTATCTTGATGGAGGAGTCAGTCAATGCCATCAAAGCTTTATTGTTTGTAGCCTCTTCTGCTTGATCACTCCAATCAAACCCATGGCCTTCTTGTGAGACCAATGCTGAGGAGGTTTGATTCTGAGTTGGCCTCTGACCTTGATTCTGGACTTGTCCACCAGATCTGCATTCTCTTGCAAAGTGGCCAAGCTGTTGACATTTGAAGCATCTCACCTTTGACTTGTCAAATCCAGCCTTGCCATCAGCTCTGAAATTCATGTTTTGCCTTCCAGTCCTTTTGATGAACCTCTTGGCTCGAACAGTAAGCATGGCCATCTGCCATTTGAGATCCATCTCCTCAAGATCGTCAGGGTGCACTTGTTCAAAGTCCTCATTGGTGAGGGTTGAATGTGCATGGCTGGCAAGAAAAGCTTCAAGAACAGCATCTGGAGTGTTCACATCTAGTCCAACAGCAGAACTAGTACCTGCACAATTTTCAAAAGAGTTAGTTAAAGAATGGTTTGATTTCATACCTGAGGATGACAGGAGAGCAGCATTGTGGCTAGGAACAACAGTTTTTCTTTTTCCCTCTATCTCTCCCTCAAACACTATCAAACTATTATAGAGATCATCTAACTCTATGTCTTCAAGAGAATCCTTAGTCCTGCATTGTGCAGCAAACACAGTCCATTCATCACCTAGAGGCCTAAGAAACTTTCTATTTATCTCATCTTGATCAAGCCTAACCTTAGCACTCTCCAGTTGGCTCACCAGTTTGTAAAACCTATCAAAGATTTGGGTGATACTCTCATTCTTCCCACTGGTGAAGTTCTCATAGGCTTGTTTAAGAATATCTCTATGGTTTCTCTTAGAACTAGCATTTCCAGCAAACCTCTTCTCCAGAGCATTCCAAAGTTCATGAGCATCATCAAATTTATTGAATTGATGTTGATACTCATTGGGAATTGCAATCTGGAGGATGCTGAGAGATTTCATCTCAATCATTCTATCCTTCTTTTCAGCATCTGTCTTTGGTGGTGGTTTCTTCTTTGGTTTTCCATTCTCATCCAGTTCAATGGGATTAGTGGGAACAGTTTCAATGATTTGCCAAACAGCATAGTCCATTAGTTGGACATGCTGCTTAATTCTTAGTTTCCACATCTCAAAATCAGATGGTTTAAGCATGGGAACACGAATGTTGGACCCAGACCCATTGTTATCAGAAGAACCTCCCGAATCCATTGAAACAAATTGATTGAAAAACAGTTTTTTAAAAACTAAAGCAAAGTAATTCAAAAACCTTCAACTGGTGATCAAATGAACCTTAATGATAAGGCTTTGATACCACTTGTCAGGATCGGATATAGATTATATCAAATAACAAGAACTAACTTTTGAATAACAAATCAAAATTGAATAAAAGTTAATCTTTAACTGTGATCACAATCAACTAAGAAGTTGCGGAATCACACTTAATTGATTAAAGAAGATTTTGAACACAAAGATATTCAATCAAACAGTAATTTTATTAATCAATGAGAACGATTACAATAGCAAACTTCACCCCCAATCTAACTTATTACGTTAGACGAAGAACACAGATTGTTCTTAGGTTTCAACGAGAAACTTAGAGGCTTAGCACTATTCAGAAAGCAAATTACAACTTGAAGAATGAATGCAAAAATATAATCAATAAGTACGTACAAATTATGAATTCTAATCTAGTATATATATACTCCTTGATCTTCCTTGATTTGCTGACAGTTAGGTAATCTTCTATCTTCTGAGATAATCTTGATGATCTTCAAAGTATTTCGAGATATCTTGAAAGATAGGGTTTTTCCATATTTAGCTCAACAGAAACTGTTTAATGAATACAACAGTTCTTGGTTCTTCTAACAGTCTTCAGCTTCAAGGTCTTCAAACAGTTGTAGTAGTTTGTACTAACAGTTCTGAACTCTATATAACAGCTTTAAAGTTCACAGCAACTATTGGTTACAACTGTCTTCAAAATTTCTACTAACAATTCTAAACTGTTTCTTCAACACTTCTTCTAACAGTTTTGAACTGTTTTCTCAACACTTATTAACATTCTTAACATTTTTGATATTTGCATGTATAAAAATTTCAATGACTTAGCTAATTTCCCAACAAACTTCCGTGTGACACATCATAGACCAAACCATATCCAACAATGTTCGGTTCCTCCTCTCGGTGACACCATTTAATTAAGGCGTCCTAGGAGGGGTTAATTGCGAGACAATCCCACAATTTCTAAGATGGTCGCGGAACTCATAAGTAAGATACTCACCACCCCTATTAGATCTAAGCATCTTAATCCTTTTTCGAAGTTGATTCTCTACCTCGCTTTGATAAGTCTTGAACACCTCAAAGGTTTCAGACTTTTTTCTCACCAAGTAGACATACCCATATCGACTATAATCATAAATAAAGGTAACGAAGTAGCGGGAGTGATCTCTAGTGGCATGCTTCAACGGACAACACACATCAGTGTGAACTATATCCAACAAGTCTTGCGCCCTCTTACATTCACAAGTGAAGGGTGCTTTGGTCATCTTGCCCAATAAACAAGATTCGCATAATCCTTGCCCGATGGTCCTGAAAGAAATTAAACAACAACGGGTAAGCTAGAAGCTTAGTGAGCAACACACCACCCATACCTCATAACCAGCACACAGAATCACGTCTCTGCACATAAGGCCCCCTCGGCCAGGCCTACTCGGCCTCGATGTCTAAAGACATCCATCAAGTTGGTCCACTCGACCTTGATGCCATAGGCATTAGATAACCCCCTCGGTTATCAAGTATACAAGTAGCAAATATCACATAACACATTCACATACAACACATACATATGTATATACTAACATCATAAGATAAGAGATAGTGAAACTCACCATATTCTTAGTCTATGTGATAGCTACGATACGCGTCATAAATGTCCGGAAATTAAATAGACTACCAGCAACCACCTACACTTCCAGTTATAACACATAAGCCCTCACCGTCTCATATTTATTTGTATAATATGTGATTCTACCGCTATGTTTAATTAGCGATTCACAAGTTAATACCATTTGAAATTGCCAATTTTAAGCTAGTATGTGATTGCACCGAAAAATTAAGTTTATAATTCTATCTTTAAGCTAATTTGCAATCCACCAAAATATAACCCCAATATACTTCAACTATCCATTATACATACATTCTTGCATATATATTGGATCAATAAAGCCCCCCTCTTAAACAAGGATCCCAAAGTCTCAATCCTGACCATGAGATAGATCAAATCAATGGTTAAGATCTATAACGGCATTATTGTAAATAAGTAAACAATTATAAGATTTAATTTTAGAAGGAGGGGTATTATGGTCAAATCCCCTCTTTTTTTATTTTTTTTACCCCTTAGATTTTTAAATGATTATAACTATTTCAATATTTTGAATTTGAGCAAAAAAATTATAGCAATCTTCTCATTTTTTAATCCTCTTTCAAACGAGACCACTCTTTATATATTTCTGGAAAAAAAAATCTACGAAAATGATGAAAATGACGAAATTCACCATTTTCGTCACCTGCTGTTACATGATATATAAGGGGACACGAAAATGATCAAAATGACGAAATTTTTATCATTTTCGGGACCTGCTGTTTAAGTGATATATATAAGAGGACACGAAAATGATGAAAATGATGAATTTTATCATTTTCGTTACCTGATGTTAAGTTATATAGAAGGGGCAGCCAAAAATGATAAATTTCGTTATTTTCATCATTTTCGGGACCTGCTGTTTAAGTAATATATAAGGTTGACACGAAAATGATGAAAATGGTCCTGTCTAGTTAGATAGATAGGTGAGGATAAAAATAAACTAAATAGTAGGCAGGAAAGTAAATAAAGCAGGAAATAAAAGAAAGTGCCAAGCCACAAATCCTCAAAATAAATATTAATAGTAGCATTAGCTAATCCGGTTATATAATGAGTGAAATTATTAAGATGATTTCTAAAGTAGATTTGGTACCAATCATTTATCAGTTTGAAACGATCTTAAGGTAACTCTGATTTAATCCCTGTATTATTAAAACACCGGTTAGATAAAACCTCGCTTCTCGGGTGTTATCCCGTTTTACTTAAAAGGTCAGTATTTATCTCCTAATGAAATAATAGACAGGATAATTACCATTTTCTGTCAACATACGGTAAGAAGATATATATTTAGGTATTAAGATAAAATATCAGATCAACACCTCAAGTGGGTCTATGAGCAAAGTCCTTGTATAAATATACCAGACTTATAAATATCGTACACCTCAAGTGGGTCCATGAGCAAATACATATAAATATGAGTCTGTTTGAATATATATGTATAAAGATACAGATATCCTAAGCAAATGATTTTTCAACACTTACGATGCCGAATACCCGCATGAAATGATAATATTATAAAATAACTAATTATAATGTTTCATAATTTCAGAAATACCAAGTCTTGAATAAAATCATCACAATATAATCCTATGCATAACTACTACATATTTATATTAATTTGGATTCATTTTAACGAATCGAAAATAAAGGAAAGAGAATACCAGTTTGTATTATACAAGGTAGAAATACATCTGGACAGCATCTCGACTCGTACAAACTTGCTGGAACTCATTTCCGAAGATAGAAAACAACTACAGCTAAGAAAACTACAAATCAATACTACAAACTACTTATTTACATGGATAAGAGGCGAGGAAACCTCCAGAGCAGCCCGAGGGCGCCCTGGAGTCCTCTGGATAGTTTCTGGAAGTGTATTTGCTTCTGAAGGGTGTCTATATGGTGTGTCAAGTGTGTTTTTGGAATGAAGCTTGGGCTGCTATTTATAGAGGATTTCGACGAATTCCGCGCCACGTAATGATCCGCGTCGACGCGGAATTTATGCTTCCCGGGTAAGTTTTGACAGCTTGCATTTAGCTGTAAAATATCTTTTAGGTTCCGCGTCGCAGAAGAAGATAAGGTACGCGCCGCGTAAATGCTTCTTCCATAATATCTTCGTCTTTTGAGCGGATTTTTCTCGTTTTGACGCGTATTATCCATTTTATGTTTTGTCTATTTGAAATAGCCTTGAATAAAATAAGAAAGCATTTAAAGCTCTTTTTGGCTATATTTTACTTATTTAAAACAGATATTGGCAGATATCAGATATATATTTTATGTATAATTCTGGCAATATCAATTACCCCACACTTAGGTTTTTGCTTGTCCTCCAGCAATAGCTGCACACTTAATAAAAAACAAATCATAAAAATTTACAACTATAATTATGTCAGAAATTCAGCTCTATCTAACATGATTCTCACCACGTGGTTCACTCTTTCACTCAAGTGTATAAGGTTTATATCAATTTAGTGAATCACACAATGTCATAAAATGCAATATTGTCATATGCTTGTATCCAAATCGAATCTACACCACTAGAGAGTATACAACTGTCAAGAGGGCTTTTAGGGTTAAAATATAAAAGGCTATGGGTTAAAGGTAGGAAAAAGGGATTTTTAAAAGTGGCTAAAAAGAAGATTCCAAAAATCAAATTAATAACTGACTAAGGTGCTTTTATTGAACTATCGAACAGGAATATCACACTGTTTTTGTTGAGAATACGGTTCATAAAGCTGTAACGGAATCAAAATCTTCTGAATGACAGCTATTCATTCAGGCAATACTGAAGAAAAAACTACTACTCAATGTATGACAACCTCAAAAATAGCTGAAGAAAGGTATGTCAAATAACTGAAATTTCTCATTTTTCGGATTTTTTTTAAAAAAAAAGAAGGAATCAGCTGTCTGCAACAGATAGACCAAGGAATATCGACTTGTCATGTCCCGCTGATCGGTGCATAAACAACTGAAGAATATAGGAACTTGTATTTAGGAACTAAGCACCAAATAGTGGATTTTAACTGATTTTGCAAACTAAAAATAAAATGGAATAAAAATGGGATAAACATGGGTAATGAAATGAAAGGTTAAGGCTCAAAGTGGTTAACTAGGGTATCAAATGCTAAAAATGAGCATTGCGCTGAAAAAAGGTTAAAAATAAAATAAATTAAATAATCTAAAATTGAGATTATTTAAGTTTGAAAGAAAAAAGGCTTAAAATAACGGGTTTTAAAAGAGAAAGATGGCCTCTATCAGTGCAATAGTCTACTTCTCATTTTGGTGGTTTCGAAAAGAATTCAGTAACAAGTTCTGAAATATATGCAATTTAGACATTCTCACAGCAAAAGAATTCAGTGTTTAATGATAACAACTGATAAGCTCAAACACTCAATTTAAGTATAGGCTGTATTTATGCTAAGTCGTGAAAATTCGAATAAATTTCTTTTTATGTAATCTTGAGATCATGATAAATGTTACCGGAATTTCAAACAATAATTACAAATGCGAAAAATTTTCTTATTTGAATTAAGATTAATTTACAGACAAAGCATTGAGAATTTTAAAAAAAAATTATTTTAGGGGTTTTCTAACAATCGGAAAAATATTTTGGATAATAACGTACGTCTCTACCCCACACTTGAAACATGCATTGTCCTCGATGTATATAAGACATGAATAAAAGCAAATGAGGTAGAGAAAACTCCTTTGTTTTTGACGATTGGAATTCCCTTTGGATGTGCCAGCATATGGATTCTCAAGCAATACTATCTATTCTGAAAATAGAGAAAACTCATAGCAAACACCATCAATCAAACACATCATAAATAGCAAAATATAATACACACGTTCCAGTGTTAGCATAAACAAAATACAAAATAAAATTAAAAAGATAATATCATGTCATGTCATCATGATCATCACCATCATCACCAGCATCACCTGTATCACCTGCCCTGGCACCTGATGTACCAGCCTCTTAGACGTGAGCTCGCGGAGGAAAAGGAGTGGAAGGACGGAAGCCCTGCTGAGCGTAGTACTCCTGCATGGTAGTAGTGATCCACTGGATCGATCTGCACAGCCACTGAGAATCACGCTCTAATGCTAAAAGTCTATCATGAATATCCGGAGCGGTCGAGGCTGCAGACGCAACACGTGGTCTCACTCTCCTAACAGGTTGCTGTTCTGGTTGCTCCATCTCCTCATCGGAGGGCTGCTCATCTCCACTAGCAGGCTTATCATCCAAAATCCTTGCACCTCCTCCCGGAATCCTCTGTATAACAGACATAGTATCTAATAGAATCTCAAAAAGGATCCTAGGGAGGTGGGCGGTCAAAAGTGGCTCCTCCTCTGCTGTCAAAATATGAAAGGAACGGGCTAGTCGAGTAATGAACTAACCACCACAGAGGGGACTGGTGGAATGAACACCTGCAGCTCTCCTAACAAGAAAAACTGCCATATTGAATGGCAGATGGCAGTGCACCTCTCTACTCAAAGCACACCACATGAAGAATAAGTCAGAAAGAGGAACTTTCTCACTGCCTCGGCGATGAATGATAGTGGTGGCAATCAGTCGGTGGATGAGACGGTGAATGGGACGACGAAATAAGCTCTCCAGAGCCCTAGCGGTGTAATATACTCCATGGGTGATCCTACGCCAGAACTCTAGTGCTGAAAAAGTCGATGGAGGCCCTCTCAAGGCAGAAGTAAGGAACTGTAAAAACTGAGGGCACTCCGCCTCCTCGCGGGTATATAAACCTACTCTCCATGAAAACTCTACTATACTAATCTGTCTATCCACTCCTCTCAATCTAAATCTCAGTATAGTCGGGTTAGTATAATCTAGGGAGGTGGCATCTATATGCGCAGTAGAGTGGAACTCCAACACAAGCTCTCTGTAAATAGGCTCGTGAATACTAAACATCCGATGCCATGCGTGGCATCTGAAAGTGACATCTCCTGCCTCTGAAGTGTATCTGTGTGTGAGGAATGGCAGGAGGATAGGAGTAATACCTAATCTATCCAGGACTGTGTAGTCTACAGCTAGTCCTATCTCTATGTCACGAGGTAGCAAAGCTGCTAACCTAGTCATATAACCAGTGCGCACTCCCTCAACCTCAATAAGGGCTGGGAAGTCTAACCACCGATGTGGCACTCGCGGAATCTGAGGAGCTGGTGGAGCAGGAGCTGCTCGTCTCTGAGGTCTCTGTCTCCTCTGTGCCATCTAAATAACAATTTAAATCAGACAAATGCGAAAGATTGACCAAAACAGTATAAATGACTATTATAATGATGGTTCCTGGTATAACATTAAGCATGAAAGACAAATGCCAGGAAAATCAATTCGAAAAAGTCAGCAAAAGTCAAAATGTGGTCAAAAGTGTTTCCGCGGCGCGGACCCTAGGGTATACGCGGCGCGTATTCTGGGACGAAGATGAATAGTACTCTCTGTAATTTCAGTCAACCAAACTAGTCCCATTATGATACTAGACTACCGATTAAGCAATAGGGACTAGTTTTAATCATTTTTATCCACTAAATTGAGATAAATCAGACCTCAAAGTTTCGGATTTAAGGGTTTTTGAAAAATCCGAATAAAAACTTGAAATTGAGAAAAATAAACATGCTAGAACATAAAATGAACAATCCTAAGCACCCCTAGCATGTTATAATCTACTGATCCGAGGTCAATCGATCAAAATAGCGTGTAAACCTCTCGTATTGGATCGAAAAACAGGAATAAGGGTTTTACGAATATACCTTTGTTGATTACGAGGTCCGATGATCGATTTGTAGACTGAAATCAGTTGGAGTTTGGTCGGGAATGGATTGCGCGTCGGAGGGTTAGGGTTCCGCGTTGTGTGTGTGTGTGTCAAATGAACAGAATTAGGGCTTTTATTTTAAAAACCTGTTCGACTGTTTACGCGTCGCGTAGGAGCACGCGCTAGGCGGCGCGGAAAATAATTGAAATATTTTGCACTTTTCGTTCTGTTTTCGAATTTAAACACTTGAGGAACATTTTAAAACACAACACTCTCTGATATGAGATAAAATGACATGAAATGATATGGAAATAAAAACAACTACGCCAAAAACAAACAACGAAAATAAAAATAGATAAATAAAAGTGAAGTTCAGAGAACTCCCTTCTTTTGCAGATCGAAATTTTGGTAGTGTTGCTGAGCTGACTGCCAGCAATCATGATTTCGATTCATTTACTTGGGTTACATACTATTCGTACGGTATTTAAGCGAACAGAATAACGCTTTGAAATGCGGAATCTTTTATAGTCAGATTTTCAAGACTGCAAAACTAAATCACCAGTTAGAATAAATTTCCATATTATTACCTTATCTTTCCCCGGCAGCGGTGCCAAAAATCTGGTACGTCTCGTTTAGGTGCGGACCGGATTTCACAACGGTACAAGCGCACACGGCACGTCTGGGGAGAGAACCCATCGCGTGTAGCAAGATGTGCTGGTAAGACCGATGATTTATATCGAACACGGGTAAGCGTAAAAGTCAGGCTACTCTTTATTCCAAACTGCTGTCTAGTTAGATAGATAGGTGAGGATAAAAATAAACTAAATACTAGGCAGGAAAAGTAAATAAAGCAGGAAATAAAAGAAAGTGCCAAGTCACGAATCCTCCAAATAAATATTAATAGTAGCATTAGCTAATCCGGTTATATAATGAGTGAAATTATTAAGATGATTTCTAAATTAGATTTGGTACCAATCATTTATCAGTTTGAAATGATCTTATGGTAACTCTGATTGTCAGGATCGGATATATATTATATCAAATAACAAGAACTAACTTTTTAAATAATAAATCAGAGTAAAATAAAAGTTAATCTTTAACTATGATCACAATCAACTAAGGAGTTGCGGAATCACACTTAATTGATTAAAGAAGATTTTAATCACAAATCAATTCAATCAAACAGTAATTCTATTAATCAATGAGAACGATTACAATAGCAAACTTCACCCCCAATCTAACTTATTATGTTAGACGAAGAACACAAATTTTTCTTAGGTTTCAACGAGAAACTTAGAGGCTTAGCACTATTCAGAGAGCAAAATTACAATTTGAAGAACGAATGCAAAAATATAATCAATGAGTAAGTTCTTATTATGAATTCTAATCTAGCATATATATACTCCTTGATCTTCCTTGATTTGCTGACAGTTAGGTAATCTTCTATCTTCTGAGATAATCTTGATGATCTTCAAAGTATTTCGAGATATCTTCAAAGATAGGATTTTTCCATATATAGCTCAACAGAAACTGTTCAATGAATACAACAGTTCTTGATTCTTCTAACAGTCTTCAGCTTCAAGGTCTTCAAACAGTTGTAGACGTTTACACTAACAGTTCTCAACTGTTTTCATATTTTCAACTAACAGTTTCCAACTGTTACACCAACCTTTACTTAACAATCTTAACAGTTTTAACAGTTTTGATTTTTTGCATGTATAACAGTTTCAATGACTTAGCCAATTTCCCAACAATCTCCCCCTAACTTAAAGTATTGAACAATACACTTAAGTTGTTTGTTTTAAGGGTTCAATCATAGACAAATTAACATAAGTAAAGAACATATTTATCAGTGTATGCAAAATCAAACTATTATAATCAAAATTCAAGAGATAGAAAAATTACATTTTCTCTGACTATATAAGTTCCAATCTCTTCTTCAATCTCTTCATCAAATCGTCCTTCACTTTTGTAGGGCCATAAAACCTTGCTTTCAACATATACATTAGCTTTGGTTTACTGTGCTCGATGAACTCAAGATCAAACCACTGAGTTTTAGCATTTCCCATCACCATTTGATATACTCTTGATCTTTCATATACTTTCACAGTAGTGATTGGAAATCTTTCATCACTTATCAACATGGACATCACTTCCAGTGGATTACATATACTAGATAAGTGCATCATCAAGACTTTTATTTCAACCTCAGCTTCTCTGCCATAGTGACTTACTCCATATGCATACATCTCCTGTATGTCTCTCTTTGTCACACAATCCATCATTTGGACGAAACTAGAATAACTTTCAATTGGTTCCAGTTCCCTGACAATAGTAAATCCTTGCTTTCCAGTCTCTACCCTCAAAAATTCAAATCGCCACTCAGTAATGTGGGATTTTTGACCAAGCTGCTCTTTTTCTAATTTTTTAATTCTTTCTGTAATCTCCACACTTAGTCTATCATGAAGAATGGTTTGAACCTTTTCAGCTTTAGCTTTTTCTTCAGACTTTTGGAATGTTTGGGGTTTTCTCTTTTCAACTACTGGCTTGAGAGGTGGAAATGTTTTCTTCTTTTCAACTCTTTTTCTTTTTACTCCTTTACCAGCCTTCTCCTCCCTTTCTTCCTCATCAATCTGAGCAGTGATCTCATCAGCCAGCTTCTTTGCTATCTCAAAATCAGACTGTTCTTGTTCTCTTTGCTTAGCTGCTAGCCTTAATGCAAATTCATGATCACGCTCTTCTTGTTGTTGTCTTGAAAGCTTGAGCTTAGAACAAACAACAACAATTTCTTTACCTTTGCCTGGAACAGGAGGCAACTTTGATTCTTTCTTTCCTTCCTGGATGACTATGCCTTTATACCCTTTCTTTGGTGGTAAAGATTCTAACGTAGCAACCTTTCCATCAAGCCATCCATCATCGATTTTCTGTGCCATTCTAGAAGAACTTATTCCCAGATATTGAGCACTAATATCAACCAAGTAGTTCTGTTTAACTGTTGATCAAGATTTGAAAATCTCAGTGCTTGGAACATCTGCAGTTGACACCATCCTGTTGATTAGCACCCTATCAACACTTGAAAGTTGTTCTTCTTCATCTTCATTAACCGCTTGGACACTTGCAACTGTTAGTTGATTTAAAGTTGCAACTGTTGGTTGTTGAGTTGCAACTGTTTGCTCATTTGGAGCAACAACTGTTTGTTCAGCTTGTGGAACTGTTTGTTGCACCTCTTCTTGCTTAGACTGTCTTTCTCCTTTTGCTTGAGAGGTTGAAGATGATCTCACTGTGGCTTTAGGTTTGTTGAGCAACTGTTCATGATTATGAAGAACATCAGTTGCCTTCATAAGAGTTTCTCCCAGAAATTTCAGCTGCTTGTCTTGTCTGATCAGCACCTCATTATGCATTCCTATCACCTTAATAACTTCATTTGCCTTTTCCAACTTTTCAGATAGCTCTTTTATTTTCTCATCTTGTTTAATTAATCTCTTGTTTTGAAAAGCAATCTTCTTCTTTAGGTGTAGGTGAGCAGCAAAGTAAGGTGCAAAGTTAGGATCCGTCAATGCTCGTTGTTTCAGTCTAGTCTCAATGTCATCCAGTGTTTCCACTGTTAGCATATCATTGACAGATTTAACTGGTGGTTTACTCACTTGAGTTTCCCCATCAGTAACCCTCTTTTCTTGGTTCTGGGGATTACCAGAAACTGTTTTACCAGTCTCTGTTGCCTTGGTTGAGGTCTTAGCTATGTTAACACTATCCTGGTTATCCTTTGCGGATAAAACAGTAGTGTCAGCCTCAAAAACCATATGATCACCCTCAAAAGGAGTGATCACCTCCTCATTGTGCCTGGGAGACAGCACAAGGGATTCCCTTTGGATATTCTGCACAGGTGAATGCACCTGTTCAGGGCTAACAGTTTCAGTTTCAAGAACTGTGGTGGAAGGAGCACCAACAGTTCTTTTCCTCTTCTTTTGAAATATTTTTAGTGCAGGGGCTTGTGTTGTAGCTTTTTCAAAGGAAGCAGGTAGGGAATTTTGAGTATCTTCGACTGTGGGTTCCAGTGTTGGTGGTGTAGCAATACGTTGGGCTTCATGCTCAACACTGGCAGTCCTGTTTCTTGAAAGAAACTCCACCATTTCAGAGAGTGGTGGAGTTATGGCACCAGAGAAACTCTTGCCATTAACCAACAGTTTGCTCAAAGTGGAAGCCACATGAGTAGAGGGAATAATGACCCTGTTGTGTATTTTAAGGTTTGGAATCAAAAAGTTTAAACAAGTTTGCACAAACCGTGGATACATCAAAAATAGACCATACTTGGTCCCCAGATGTTTTACCATACCATTAAATATCAATTTTGAAAAGTTAAAACATCTGTTGTTGGCTAGACAGATGAGTGCGAGAGCAATGTTGCTCCCAAACTCATTCCAGCCCGTTCTCTTAGGGCTTATGCACTGCTGGAGAGTATGGATAATGAACCTCCAGTGTGCGCAAAACTGCCCTTTGTAGAAGGTACCCTTAACCCCAGGGCCCTCATACCCAAGTTTCAGTAACTCGGTGTGTAGATATTCTAATGCAACTGAATCAGAATACTCACCATTAAGATCATTCAATTTTAGTGCATGGCAAATAGTTTCTTCGGTTATAGAAACCTCCATATCATCAACAGTTGTAGAAATCTGTTGCACTCCATCAACTTCTTGGACTTTGGCATTCTTCCAGAAGTTCTCAATATGTGAGGTATAGATTGTGGGGTTGGCAGTTAGAGCATAATGAATGTTTGATACCGTGAGATAATCAATCATGACGTGGAAAGCGTCAAGATTGTCTGGTTTTTCAAGATAAGCGATCACATTGTGCTCTTTGACAAATGGAAGAGGAGACATTTTGATTTCGATCTCTGAGAGTTGTTGAGGGTTAGGGTTTGTTTCTGATCGAAGTTCGTTTTGGACGTGTGAGTTGCTTGATAAGGAGGGAATTGCCTTATATATGTTTTGACTGTTGAATGCAATCCAAAGGTTTCCAAAATTCTGCAAACACCAAAACACCCTTTAATAGCTTAACAGTTGACGGACAAAATGACCTAACAGTTGAGGAATTGTTTTCATAAGATGTAAATGAACTAACAGTTGAAGAACTGTTTTCATAAGATGTAACAACTGTTATTCAAAAGTTAACTCCCTTTTGTTTGATCATTTATTTGGATTAACAGTTGTTTAGTGTTTACAACTGTTCTCATTTCTCCCCCTTAGTTGACGAATTTCTCCCCCTCAGTTGCACAAGGACTTTGCCTAACAGTTGTGGAAGCCATAAACTAACAGTTGAAGACTGTTAGTACTAATTGAAACAGAATTGTGCAACTGTCAAACAAACTTTAGCTCATATATGTCAAATGCTGAAGCAACAATAACAAATCATTAGTGAACACAGTCATCAACATAAGATGTATTTTATTCATGATAATCACAATTGAGCTACAATAATTTTGAGAAAACAATACTGTCTTTTGCTATAGATCTAAACACAGCTTATAAGAACTGTCTTAACTCCGAGATCTACATGTGACAAATTATCGTTAACATTTTGTATCATCAAATCTGAACTTTAAGGGAAGGCAATCATCATCACATTCTTGCTCGAGAATGTCTTCATTATTTAAGAATCGAGTTCATAATAGCCTCTACAGTGCCGCCATAGCCTTACTGAGAAGTCTGTCTTCAAAGAATGGTCATGTAATGCACAAGCCATTGTTGGTACTGCTTATCTAATTGTGCAAGACCGTCTCGTAGGTGTGGGAGAACAATGATCTACACCGTAAGTGTAGACAACTTTCTCCGTTAACATTTGACATGCCTTAAACAATTTTCAAAACATACAACCCACCAATGGGTGTGCAGTAGACCTTCTCATCATATGCACCACCAGAGACGATTGTCATAATTTGCCTCTTGGGAAGATGGTGAATGATACCAATTCAACATCAGTGGAACTAGTCATCTATTACAATGACTTCCACTGCATCATCATCCGAGGCCCTCTGGTGGTTATGAGTATTATATCTTCGAACATTGAACCACACTACGGAGTTTGTAGTGCCTGCTAGGTTCAAGACGAATCTTAGACAACATGGTGTAGGCAATTCATGGAAGAGAGTGAAATTTTCAAAATCACCTCTTATACGAATATGATCAATTGGTTTATTTGGCCTACGTGGATCTGGATGTTGTGTCAAGGTGAACCTATCTCGATCATCATGCATCTCAAGAACACATGATGAGTATTGTCAAAGCTCATGCATTCTTACAAATGGGGCAGGGATGGTTACATAACTTTGTCTAACATTAATTTCTTTGAAGTTTATGAGAAAGAAATTAGTAGCCATTTGCAGAGAGAAGTGTGTGCAAATGTAGGTGTGATTTGTGAAGTATGGGTGCAAGGCTATTTATAGAGAAACTGGGAGGCGTTAATGTCCATTAATAGCCATTAATGACCATTAATGTCCAGTAATTTCCATTAATAGCATGCAGTGACTTGTCATATCAAATTCACTATATTACAAGCAAAATGACTCACCTTTATCAGTCTGGAACTGTTGATTCAAGAAAGTGAATTTACCTTTACCTCTTAACAAGGACAGTCACGGGTGTGAAAACTGTTTGTGAGACAGGTAAGCAGATATGACCAAAACTGATGTGTGAAATTGCATTTCCTTCTCTGAATACTTAAAAGACAACAGTTGTTAGAAAACGTAACTAACAGTTGCAAACTGTTAGTGTGAAAAACATGGAATAATGAACAACTGTTAGTCCAAGTTAATCATTCCAATGTTGGAAATCAAAAAGTTGAATCTGCTCACATCAAAAGCTTTAGTGAACAAATCAGCTAATTGATCATCAGTATGAATTTTCATAACTTGGATTAATCTCTTTTCATTGCAGTCTCTTATGAAGTGAAATCTGATTTCAATGTGCTTGGTTTTAGAATGCTTCACTGGATTATTAACTATGCTAATAGCACTGGTGTTATCAACATAAATAGGGGCATTTAAGAAAGACAAACCATAATCCAGAAGCTGATTTTGGATCCATAACACTTGTGAACAGCAGCTTGAAGCAGCAATATATTCAGCCTCAGCTGTTGAAGTTGAAACTGTTGTTTGTTTCTTGCATTGCCATGAAACCAGCCTAGATCCAAAGAATTGACATCCTCCAGAGGTTGATTTTCTGTCCATATTGGCTCCACCATAGTCACTATCAGAATATGCCACCAAATCAAAAGGTGAATCTTTAGGATACCAAAGTCCCAATTTTGGTTGGCCTTTGAGGTATCTAAAGATCCTCTTTACAGCAAACAGGTGTGATATCTTTGGACTGCATTGAAACCTGGCACAAACACAAACAGCAAACATTATATCAGGTCTAGAAGCAGTTAAGTACATTAATGAACCAATCATTGACCTATAGAGGTGTATATCAACATCCTCCCCCTCAGAATCTGCTCCCAACTGTTTGTGTGTCTCCATTGGGGTACTTGCCAGCTTCACATCTTGATAGCCAAACTTGTCCAATATGTCCTTTACTTACTTAGATTGGCTTAGAAAAATACCAGTGGGCTTCTGTTTGACTTGTAATCCCAAGAAAAATGTGAGTTCACCCATTGAACTCATCTGAAACCTTTTGTGCATGATGATTTCAAATTCTTTGCACAAGCTGTCATTAGTGGATCCAAAGATTATATCATCAACATAGATTTGAACAAGCAAAATCTCTATTTTAACAATCTTTGTAAACAATGTTTTGTCAATTGTGCCTCTCTTAAAACCATTCTCAAGAAGGTAGGATGATAATGTCTCTTACCAAGCTCTAGGAGCTTGATGTAGTCCATATAGAGCTTTATGCAACCTATATACCTTGTCAGGATACTTTGAGTCTTCAAAGCCAGGGGGTTGACACACATATACCTCCTCATCAATAGTTCCATAGAGAAAAGCAGACTTGACATCCATTTGATACACCTTAAATCCTTTGAAGCTTGCAAAAACAAGAAATAGTCTAATGGCTTCAATCCTTGCAACAGGTGCAAAAACATCATCATAGTCTATTCCTTCCCCTTGTGAGTAGCCTTGTGCAACCAGTCTTGCTTTATTCTTGATAAAAATCCCTCTTTCATCTTTCTTGTTTCTGCACACCCACTTGGTGCCAATTACTCTTTTCCTCTTGGAAGCTCAACCAACTTCCAAACTTGCTGAATTTGAAATTGTAAGAGCTCCTCTTGCATTGCTTCCACCCATGAAGGGTCTTTCAATGCCTCAATTGCTTTATTTGGTTCTATTTGAGATAGAAAGCAAGCATTCACATCAAATTGGGCAAGATCCACACCACCGTTTTCATTTTGCAGCATATTCCTTGTTCTGATAGGAGTGGTTGGATCACCAATTATTTGTGATATTGGATGAATCTTGTGAACTCTTGATGTAGGAATGTTTTCTTCAGCCAGTTCATTCCCTAGATTAGACAGATCAAACTCACATTCACTTGAATTTTCAGCATTATCACACACTTGATCAGCAACTGTTTGGGATGCAGAGTCAGTGTGTTGTTGAGGATCATGAGATTCCATGTCCTTTGAAAATTCAGCATCAATCAATGGATCAACAGCATTGGAGAACTCTTGTTGAAGTATAGGAATCACAACAAAGTCTTCAGTAACTTTGTTTGAACCAACAGTTGTTGGTTTTGAGCTAACAGTGTCAAAACTGTTCGGGCTGGTGGAAGTTGTTTGATTATTTTCACCAACAGTTGTTGGGGTACCTGTAGTTGTTTCAGTAGAATACTCAAAAGAAAGAGATTTAGACAATGCATCAATATCAAATATCCAATCAGGTCCATTACCTGCAATATTGATCCTATTCTCATTGTAAGAGACATTCATACTCTCTTCTATGATTCTAGTGACATTGTAGCTTTACTTTGAGTGGAGTATCCTACAAAGAAACCTTCTTCAGCCTTACTCTAAACTTGCCTAATTGTGATTTGGTATTAAGGATAGTGCAAGGACAACCAAATGGTTTGAATAAGTTGATTAAAGGTTTTCTCTTGAGAAACAACTCATAAGGAGTTTTCCCTTTGGACTTGACTATTTGTACACTATTCTGAACATAGCAGGCAGTGTTCACTGCTTCTGCCCAGAATGTCATTGGAAGCCTAGAATCAGCTAACATGGATCTAGCAGCCTCTATCAAAGTCCTATTCCTTCTCTCAGCAACTCCATTCTGTTGGAGAGTCCTAGGGGCACTAAACTGTCTTTCAATACCTTTACTTTCACAAAAACTGTTTAGCTCATAGTTCTTAAATTCAGAACCATTATCAGATCTAATGACTTTCACCTTCAAATCAGATTGATTTTCAATTTTAAGAATAAGAGACTTAACTAACTCAGCAGTTTCATCCTTAGTTCTAAGAAATTGAACCCATGTGAACCTGGTGAAATCATCAACTATGACTAAACAATACGCTTTCTTCCCTATACTCACTACAGATGTAGGACCAAAAAGATCCATGTGTACCAATTGTAAAGGTGCAGTAATAGAAGAAACTTCTTTGGTCTTATAAGAAGTTTTGTGTTGCTTGCCTTTGAGACAGGCTACACAATGATCATCACATGAGAATTCTTTTTGGGGCAAACCTCTTACCAAACTGTTTTTAGCTAACAAGTTCATGGTTTTAAAATTCATGTGACACATCCTTCTATGCCAAATGGCAGACTCATCATGAGATGCCTTTGAGAGTAAACAGCTTAACACATTCTGTTTAGCAATCTTTTGTGTATCAAGACAGTATACATTATCTTTTCTAGGTGTTCTTAAAAGAACATCCTTCTCATTTAGTTTAAAATCTTTTGAAAGAATAATGCATTCTGAATCTGTAAACAAAACTTTGTTTCCATTGTCACAGATTTGAGATACACTTAACAGATTGTACTTAAGCTGTTCAACAAAGAAAACATCATTAAATGTAAGTGTACCTGCCTCAACAGCTCCTTTACTTGTGTTTTTTCCTCCCTTAGCATTTCCTCCAAATGCTACAAATCCACCAGCGATGCTTCTGAAATCCTTCAAACAGTGTGGATTTCCAGTCATGTGCCTTGAGCATCCACTATCCACATGCCAGATAGATCCATGATAGGCCCTATGAATGCTCTGCACAAATAAAATTAGTTAGTAGCACGAAGTACCCAGGCCATGCAGGTCTTGGGTACACCATTCAAGTCATAATACTTAAACAGAGTTTGGTTCTTTTTTATTTCATCCAAATTAGATTTCTCTAATTTGTGTGAGGAATACTTTGTAAGAACATGTGGTTTCCAACTGTTGAGATTAACAGTGGATACCTTTGAACAAACAACTGGTGGAGTTGGTAAAACAGATGAATCAACTTGTGATTCCTTTTTATTTTCAGTTTGAAGAACAGTTTTACCCTCTCGAGAATCAGTTTGTTTTTGAATTTTCATCCAAGCCAAACCAGCAGTTTTTGGTTTTGTTAAAACAGTTTTGGAACTGTTAGTTGGTTTGGATGTAACAGTTGTAGAACTGTTTGCCAGTTTTGGCTTAGCAGTCTTAGAACTGTTGATCTGCGTTGACTTAACAGTTTTAGTACTGTTATTTTGTCTTTTGGGACTTTTGTTTTGAGTGTCATTGGTCTGTGGGTTATAGTAACAATCTTGAACTAAATGATTAGATCTCCCACAAATGTAGCACTTTTTGGTTTTCACAATAGGTAAACCAGTTCTTTGTGACCAGAATTGGTTTCGATTTCTTTGATTTCCTCTAACAGCAGCAGATTGAGGAAACTTTTGGACACCATGTTTTTGGCATGTGCTGAAAAATAAAATGGAATAAAAATGGGATAAACATGGGTAATGAAATGAAAGGTTAAGGCTCAAAGTGGTTAACTAGGGTATCAAATGCTAAAAATGAGCATTGCGCTGAAAAAAGGTTAAAAATAAAATAAATTAAATAATCTAAAATTGAGATTATTTAAGTTTGAAAGAAAAAAGGCTTAAAATAACGGGTTTTAAAAGAGAAAGATGGCCTCTATCAGTGCAATAGTCTACTTCTCATTTTGGTGGTTTCGAAAAGAATTCAGTAACAAGTTCTGAAATATATGCAATTTAGACATTCTCACAGCAAAAGAATTCAGTGTTTAATGATAACAACTGATAAGCTCAAACACTCAATTTAAGTATAGGCTGTATTTATGCTAAGTCGTGAAAATTCGAATAAATTTCTTTTTATGTAATCTTGAGATCATGATAAATGTTACCGGAATTTCAAAAAATAATTACAAATGCGAAAAATTTTCTGATTTGAATTAAGATTAATTTACAGACAAAGCATTGAGAATTTAAAAAAAAAATTATTTTAGGGGTTTTCTAACAATCGGAAAAATATTTTGGATAATAACGTACGTCTCTACCCCACACTTAAAACATGCATTGTCCTCAATGTATATAAGACATGAATAAAAGCAAATGAGGTAGAGAAAACTCCCTTTGTTTTTGACGATTGGAATTCCCTTTGGATGTGCCAGCATATGGATTCTCAAGCAACACTATCTATTCTGAAAATAGAGAAAACTCATAGCAAACACCATCAATCAAACACATCATAAATAGCAAAATATAATACACACGTTCCAGTGTTAGCATAAACAAAATACAAAATAAAAATAAAAAGATAATATCATGTCATGTCATCATGATCATCATCATCATCACCAGCATCACCTGTATCACCTGCCCTGGCACCTGATGTACCAGCCTCTTAGTCGTTAGCTCGCGGAGGAAAAGTAGTGGAAGGACGGAAGCCCTGCTGAGCGTAGTACTCCTGCATGGTAGTAGTGATCCACTGGATCGATCTGCACAGCCACTGAGAATCACGCTCTAATGCTGAAAGTCTATCATGAATATCCGGAGCGGTCGAGGCTGCAGACGCAACACGTGGTCTCACTCTCCTAACAGGTTGCTGTTCTGGTTGCTCCATCTCCTCATCGGAGGGCTGCTCATCTCCACTAGCAGGCTCATCATCCAAAATCCTTGCACCTCCTCCCGGAATCCTCTGTATAACAGACATAGTATCTAATAGAATCTCAGAAAGGAACCTAGGGAGGTGGGCGGTCAAAAGTGGCTCCTCCTCTGCTGTCAAAATATGAAAGGAACGGGCTAGTCGAGTAATGAACTGACCACCACAGAGGGGACTGGTGGGATGAACACCTGCAGCTCTCCTAACAAGAAAAACTGCCAGATTGAATGGCAGATGGCAGTGCACCTCTCTACTCAAAGCACACCACATGAAGAATAAGTCAGAAAGAGGAACTTTCTCACTGCCTCGGCGATGAATGATAGTGGTGGCAATCAGTCGGTGGATGAGACGGTGAATGGGACGACGAAATAAGCTCTCCAGAGCCCTAGCGGTGTAATATACTCCATGGGTGATCCTACGCCAGAACTCTAGTGCTGAAAAAGTCGATGGAGGCCCTCTCAAGGCAGAAGTAAGGAACTGTAAAAACTGAGGGCACTCCGCCTCCTCGCGGGTATATAAACCTACTCTCCATGAAAACTCTACTATACTAATCTGTCTATCCACTCCTCTCAATCTAAATCTCAGTATAGTCGGGTTAGTATAATCTAGGGAGGTGGCATCTATATGCGCAGTAGAGTGGAACTCCAACACAAGCTCTCTGTAAATAGGCTCGTGAATACTAAACATCCGATGCCATGCGTGGCATCTGAAAGTGACATCTCCTGCCTCTGAAGTGTATCTGTGTGTGAGGAATGGCGGGAGGATAGGAGTAATACCTAATCTATCCAGGACTGTGTAGTCTACAGCTAGTCCTATCTCTATGTCACGAGGTAGCAAATCTGCTAACCTAGTCATATAACCAGTACGCACTCCCTCAACCTCAATAAGGGCTGGGAAGTCTAACCACTGATGTGGCACTCGCGGAATCTGAGGAACTACTGTAGCAGGAGCTGCTCGTCTCTGAGGTCTCTGTCTCCTCTGTGCCATCTAAATAACAATTTAAATCAGACAAATGCGCAAGATTGAGCAAAACAGTATAAATGACTATTATAATGATGGTTCCTGGTATAACATTAAGCATGAAAGACAAATGCCAGGAAAATCATTTCGAAAAAGTCAGTAAAAGTCAAAATGTGGTCAAAAGTGTTTCCGCGGCGCGGACCCTAGGGTATACGCGGCGCGTATTCTGGGACGAAGATGAATAGTACTCTCTGTAATTTCAGTCAACCAAACTAGTCCCATTATGATACTAGACTACCGATTCAGCAATAGGGACTAGTTTTAATCAATTTTATCCACTAAATTGAGATAAATCAGACCTCAAAGTTTCGGCTTTAAGGGTTTTTGAAAAATCCGAATAAAAACTTGAAATTGAGAAAAATAAACATGCTAGAACATAAAATGAACAATCCTAAGCTCCCCTAGCATGTTATAATCTACTGATCCGAGGTCAATCGATCAAAATAGCGTGTAAACCTCTCGTATTGGATCGAAAAACAGGAATAAGGGTTTTACGAATATACCTTTGTTGATTACGAGGTCCGATAATCGATTTGTAGGCTGAAATCAGTTGGAGTTTGGTCGGGAATGGATTGCGCGTTGGAGGGTTAGGGTTCCGCGTTGTGTGTGTGTGTGTCAAATGAACAGAATTAGGGCTTTTATTTTAAAAACCTGTTCGACTGTTTACGCGTCGCGTAGGAGCACGCGCTAGGCGGCGCGGAAAATAATTGAAATATTTTGCACTTTTCGTTCTGTTTTCGAATTTAAACACTTGAGGAACATTTTAAAACACAACACTCTCTGATATGAGATAAAATGACATGAAATGATATGGAAATAAAAACAACTACGCCAAAAACAAACAACGAAAATAAAAATAGATAAATAAAAGTGAAGTTCAGAGAACTCCCTTCTTTTGCAGATCGAAATTTTGGTAGTGTTGCTGAGCTGACTGCCAGCAATCATGATTTCGATTCATTTACTTGGGTTACATACTATTCGTACGGTATTTAAGCGAACAGAATAACGCTTTGAAATGCGGAATCTTTTATAGTCAGATTTTCAAGACTGCAAAACTAAATCACCAGTTAGAATAAATTTCCATATTATTACCTTATCTTTCCCCGGCAGCGGTGCCAAAAATCTGGTACGTCTCGTTTAGGTGCGGACCGGATTTCACAACGGTACAAGCGCACACGGCACGTCTGGGCAGAGAACCCATCGCGTGTAGCAAGATGTGCTGGTAAGACCGATGATTTATATCGAACACGGGTAAGCGTAAAAGTCAGGCTACTCTTTATTCCAAACTGCTGTCTAGTTAGATAGATAGGTGAGGATAAAAATAAACTAAATACTAGGCAGGAAAAGTAAATAAAGCAGGAAATAAAAGAAAGTGCCAAGTCACGAATCCTCCAAATAAATATTAATAGTAGCATTAGCTAATCCGGTTATATAATGAGTGAAATTATTAAGATGATTTCTAAATTAGATTTGGTACCAATCATTTATCAGTTTGAAATGATCTTATGGTAACTCTGATTGTCAGGATCGGATATATATTATATCAAATAACAAGAACTAACTTTTTAAATAATAAATCAGAGTAAAATAAAAGTTAATCTTTAACTATGATCACAATCAACTAAGGAGTTGCGGAATCACACTTAATTGATTAAAGAAGATTTTAATCACAAATCAATTCAATCAAACAGTAATTCTAGTAATCAATGAGAACGATTACAATAGCAAACTTCACCCCCAATCTAACTTATTATGTTAGACGAAGAACACAAATTTTTCTTAGGTTTCAACGAGAAACTTAGAGGCTTAGCACTATTCAGAGAGCAAAATTACAATTTGAAGAACGAATGCAAAAATATAATCAATGAGTAAGTTCTTATTATGAATTCTAATCTAGCATATATATACTCCTTGATCTTCCTTGATTTGCTGACAGTTAGGTAATCTTCTATCTTCTGAGATAATCTTGATGATCTTCAAAGTATTTCGAGATATCTTCAAAGATAGGATTTTTCCATATATAGCTCAACAGAAACTGTTCAATGAATACAACAGTTCTTGATTCTTCTAACAGTCTTCAGCTTCAAGGTCTTCAAACAGTTGTAGACGTTTACACTAACAGTTCTCAACTGTTTTCAAATTTTCAACTAACAGTTTCCAACTGTTACACCAACCTTTACTTAACAATCTTAACAGTTTTAACAGTTTTGATTTTTTGCATGTATAACAGTTTCAATGACTTAGCCAATTTCCCAACAATCTCCCCCTAACTTAAAGTATTGAACAATACACTTAAGTTGTTTGTTTTAAGGGTTCAATCATAGACAAATTAACATAAGTAAAGAACATATTTATCAGTGTATGCAAAATCAAACTATTATAATCAAAATTCAAGAGATAGAAAAATTACATTTTCTCTGACTATATAAGTTCCAATCTCTTCTTCAATCTCTTCATCAAATCGTCCTTCACTTTTGTAGGGCCATAAAACCTTGCTTTCAACATATACATTAGCTTTGGTTTACTGTGCTCGATGAACTCAAGATCAAACCACTGAGTTTTAGCATTTCCCATCACCATTTGATATACTCTTGATCTTTCATATACTTTCACAGTTGTGATTGGAAATCTTTCATCACTTATCAACATGGACATCACTTCCAGTGGATTACATATACTAGATAAGTGCATCATCAAGACTTTTATTTCAACCTCAGCTTCTCTGCCATAGTGACTTACTCCATATGCATACATCTCCTGTATGTCTCTCTTTGTCACACAATCCATCATTTGGACGAAACTAGAATAACTTTCAATTGGTTCCAGTTCCCTGACAATAGTAAATCCTTGCTTTCCAGTCTCTACCCTCAAAAATTCAAATCGCCACTCAGTAATGTGGGATTTTTGACCAAGCTGCTCTTTTTCTAATTTTTTAATTCTTTCTGTAATCTCTATACTTAGTCTATCATGAAGAATGGTTTGAACCTTTTCAGCTTTAGCTTTTTCTTCAGACTTTTGGAATGTTTGGGGTTTTCTCTTTTCAACTACTGGCTTGAGAGGTGGAACTGTTTTCTTCTTTACAACTCTTTTTCTTTTTACTCCCTTACCAGCCTTCTTCTCCCTTTCTTCCTCATCAATCTGAGCAGTGATCTCATCAGCCAGCTTCTTTGCTATCTCAAAATCAGACTGTTCTTGTTCTCTTTGCTTAGCTGCTAGCCTTAATGCAAATTCATGATCACGCTCTTCTTGTTGTTGTCTTGAAAGCTTGAGCTGCTATTTATAGAGGATTTCGACGATTTCCGCGCCGCGTAATGATCCGCGTCGACGCAGAATTTATGCTTCCCGAGTAAGTTTTGACAGCTTGCATTTAGCTGTAAAATATCTTTTAGGTTCCGCGTCGCAGAAGAAGATAAGGTACGCGGCGCGTAAATGCTTCTTCCATAATATCTTCGTCTTTTGAGCGGATTTTTCTCGTTTTGACGCGTATTATCCATTTTCTGTTTTGTCTATTTGAAATAGCCTTGAATAAAATAAGAAAGCATTTAAAGCTCTTTATGGCTATATTTTACTTATTTAAAACAGATATTGGCAGATATCAGATATATATTTCATGTATAATTCTGGCAATATCAATTACCCCACACTTAGGTTTTTGCTTGTCCTCAAGCAATAGCTTCACACTTAATCAAAAACAAATCATAAAAATTTTACAAGTATAATTATGTTAGAAATTCAGCTCTATCTAACATGATTCAGATATTAGCATTAGCACAGAAAGGTATTCAGAATTTAACACGACTTTTGCATTCTCACCACGTGGTTCACTCTTTCACTCAAGTGTATAAGGTTTATATCAATTTAGTGAATCACACAATGTCATTAAATGCAATATTGTCATATGCTTGTATCCAAATCGAATCTACACCACTAGAGAGTATACAACTGTCAAGAGGGCTTTTGTGGTTAAAATATAAAAGGCTATGGGTTAAAGATAGGAAAAAGGGATTTTAAAAGTGGCTAAAAAGAAGATTCCAAAAATCAAATTAATAACCGACTAAGCTGTTTTAATTGAACTATCGAACAGGAATATCACGCTGTTTTTGTTGAGAATACGGTTCATCAAGCTGTAATGGAATCAGAATCTTCTGAATGACAGCAATTCATTCAGGCAATACTGAAGAAAAAACTACTACTCAATGTATAACAACCTCAAATATAGCTGAAGAAAGGTATGTCAAATAACTGAAATTTCACATTTTTCTGAGTTTTTTTTTTTTTTTTAAAGAAGGAATCAGCTGTCTGCAACAGATAGACCAAGGAATATCGACTTTTCATGTCCCGCTGATCGGTGCATGAACAACTGAAGAATATAGGAACTTGTATTTAGGAACTAAGCAGCAAATAGTGGATTTTAACTGATTTTGGAAACTAAAACTAAAATGGAATAAAAATGGGATAAACATTGGTAATGAAATGAAAAGTTAAGGCTCAAAGTAGTTAACTAGGGTATCGAATGCTAAAAATGAGCATTGCGCTGAAAAAGGGTTAGAAATAAAATAAATTAAATAATCTAAAATTGAGATTATTTAAGTTTGAAAGAAAAAAGGCTTAAAATAACGGGTTTTAAAAGAGAAAGATGGCCTCTATCAGTGCAATAGTCTACTTCTCATTTTGGTGGTTTCGAAAAGAATTCAGTATCAAGTTCTGAAATATATGCAATTTAGACATTCTCACAGCAAAAGAATTCAGTGTTTAATAATAACAACTGATAGGCTCAAACACTCAATTTAAGTATAGGCTGTATTTATGCTAAGTCGTGAAAATTCGAATAAATTTCTTTTTATGTAATCTTGAGATAATGATAAATGTTACCGGAATTTCAAACAATAATTAAAAATGCGAAAAATTTTATGATTTGAATTAAGATTAATTTACAGACAAAGCATTGAGAATTTAAAAAAAAATTATTTTAGGGGTTTTCTAAAAATCGGAAAAATATTTTGGATAATAACGTACGTCTCTACCCCACACTTAAAACATGCATTGTCATCAATGTATATAAGACATGAATAAAAGCAAATGAGGTAGAGAAAACTCCCTTTGTTTTTGACGATTGGAATTCCCTTTGGATGTGCCAGCATATGGATTCTCAAGCAATACTATCTATTATGAAAATAGAGAAAACTCATAGCAAACACCATCAATCAAACACATCATAAATAGCAAAATATAATACACACGTTCCAGTGTTAGCATAAACAAAATACAAAATAAAAATAAAAAGATAATATCATGTCATGTCATCATGATCATAACAATCGTCACCTGCATCACCTGTATCACCTGCCCTGGCACCTGATGTACCAGCCTCTGAGTCGTGAGCTCGCGGAGGAAAAGGAGTGGAAGGACGGAAGCCCTGCTGAGCATAGTACTCTTGCATGGTAGTAGTGATCCACTAGATCGATCTGCACAACCATTGAGAATCACGCTCTAATGCTGAAAGTCTATCATGAATATCCAGAGCGGTTGAGGCAACATACGCAACACGTGGTCTCACTCTCCTAACAGGTTGTTGTTCTGATTGCTCCATCTCCTCATCCGAGGGCTGCTCATCTCCACTAGCAGGCTCATCATCCAAAATCCTCGCACCTCCTCTCGGAATCCTCTGTATAACAGACATAGTATCTAATAGAATCTCAGAAAGGATCCAAGGGTGGTGGGCGGTCAAAAGTGGATCCTCCTCTGCGGTCAAAATATGAAAGGAACGGGCTAGTCGAGTAATGAACTGACCACCGCAGAGGGGACTGGTAGGATGAACACCTGCAGCACTCCAAACAAGAAAAACTGCCAGATTGAATGGCAGATGGCAGTGCACCTCTCCACTCAAAGCACACCACATGAAGAATAAGTCAGAAAGAGGCACTTTGTCACTGCCTCGGAGATGAACGATAGTGGTGGCACTCAGTCGGTGGATGAGAAGGTGAATGGGACGACAAAATAACCTCTCCAGAGCCCTAGCGGGGTAATATACTCCATGGGCGATCATACGCCAGAACTCTAGTGCTGAAAAAGTCGATGGAGGCCCTCTCAAGGCAGAAGTAAGGAACTGTAAAAACTGAGGGCTCTCCGCCTCCTCGCGGGTATATAAACCTACTCTCGATGAAAACTCTACTATACTAATCTGTCTATCCACTCCTCTTAATCTAAATCTCAGTATAGTCGGGTCAGTGTAATCTAGGGAGGTGGCATCTGTATGCGCAGTAAAGTGGAACTCCAACACAAGCTTTCTGTAAATAGGCTCGTGAATACTAAACATCCGATGCCATGCGTGGCATCTGAAAGTGACATCTCCTGCCTCTGAAGTGTATCTGTGTGTGAGGAATGGCGGGAGGATAGGAGTAATACCTAATCTATCCAGGACTATGTAGTCTACAGCTAGTCCTATCTCCATGTCACGAGGTAGCAAAGCTGCTAACCTAGTCATATAACCAGTGCGCACTCCCTCATCCTCAATAAGGGCTGGGAAGTCTAACCACCGATGTGGCACTCGCGGAATTTGAGGAGCAGCTGCTCGTCTCTGAGGTCTTTGTCTCCTCTGTGCCATCTAAATAACAATTTAAATCAGACAAATGCGCAAGATTGACCAAAACAGTATCAATAACTATTCTAATGATGGTTCCTGGTAAAACATTAAGCATGAAAGACAAAAGACCAGGAAAATCAATTCGAAAAAATCAGCTAAAGTCAAAATGTGGTCAAAAGTGTTTCCGCGGCGCGGACCCTAGGGTATACGCGGCGCGTATTCTGGGACGAAGATGAATAGTACTCTCTGTAATTACACTCAACCAAACTATTCACATTATGATACTAGACTACCGATTAAGCAATGGGGACTAGTTTTAATCATTTTCATCCACAAAATTGAGAGAAATCAGACCTCAAAGTTTCGGATTTAAGGGTTTTTGAAAAATCCGAATAAAAACTTGAAATTGAGAAAAATAAACATGCTAGAACATAAAATGAAAATCCTAAGCACCCCTAGCATGTTATAATCTACTGATCCGAGGTCAATCGATCAAAATAGCATGTAAACCTCTCGGATTGGATCGAAAAACAGGAATAAGGGTTTTTCGAATGTACCTTTGTTGATTTCGAGGTCCGATGATCGATTTGTAGACTGAAATCAGTTGGAGTTTGGTCGGGAATGGATTGCGCGTCGGAGGGTTAGGGTTCCGCGTTGTGTGTGTGTGTGTGTCAAATGAACAGAATTAGGGCTTTTTTTTTAAAACATGTTCGACTGTTTACGCGTCGCGACGCGGAAAATGACGAATTGAAATATTTTGCACTTTTCGTTCTGTTTTCGAATTTAAACACTTGAGGAACATTTTAAAATACAACACTCTCTGATATGTGATAAAATGACATGAAATGATATGGAAATAAAAACAACTACACTAAAAACAAACAACGAAAATAAAAATAGATAAAAAAAAGTGAAGTTCAGAGAACTCCCTTCTTTTGCAGATCGAAATTTTGGTAGTGTTGCTGAGCTGACTGCCAGCAATCATGATTTCGATTCATTTATTTGGGTTACATACTATTCGTACAATATTTAAGCGAACAGAATAACGCTTTGAAATGCGGAATCTTTTATAGTCAGATTTTCAAGACTGCAAAACTAAATCAACAGTTAGAATAAATTTCCATATTATTACCTTATCTTTCCCCTGTAGCGGCGCCAAAAATCTGGTACGTCTCGTTTAGGTGCGGACTGGATTTCACAACGGTACAAGCGCACACGGCACGTCTGGGCAGAGAACCCATCGCGTGTAGCAAGATGTGCTGATAAGACCGATGATTTATATCGAACACGGGTAAGCGTAATAGTCAGGCTACTCTTTATTCCCAACTGCTGTCTAGTTAGATAGATAGGTGAGGATAAAAATAAACTAAATACTAGGCAGGAAAAGTAAATAAAGCAGGAAATAAAAGAAAGTGTCAAGCCACGAATCCTCAAAATAAATATTAATAGTAGCATTAGCTAATCCGGTTATATAATGAGTGAAATTATTAAGATGATTTCTAAAGTAGATTTGGTACCAATCATTTATCAGTTTGAAACGATCTTAAGGTAACTCTGATTTAATCCCTGTATTATTAAAACAACGGTTAGATAAAACCTCGCTTCCCGGGTGTTATCCCGTTTTACTTAAAAGGTCAGTATTTATCTCATAATGAAATAATAGACAGGATAATTACCATTTTCTGTCAACATCCGGTAAGAATATATATATTTAGGTATTAAGATAAAATATCAGATCAACACCTCAAGTGGGTCTATGAGCAAAGTCCTTGTATACATATACCAGACTTATAAATATCGTACACCTCAAGTGGGTCCATGAGCAAATGCATATAAATATGAGTCTGTTTGAATATATATGTATAAAGATACAGATATCCTAAGCAAATGATTTTTCAACACTTACGATGCCGAATACCCGTATGAAATGATAATATTATAAAATAACTAATTATAATGTTTCATTATTTCAGAAATACCAAGTCTTGAATAAAATCATCACAATATAATCCTATGCATAACTACTATATATTGATATTAATTTGGATTCATAGTAACGAATCGAAAATAAAGGAAAGAGAATACCAGTTTGTATTATTCAAGGTAGAAATACATCTGGACAGCATCTCGACTCGTACAAACTTGCTGGAACTCATTTCCGAAGATAGAAAACAACTACAGCTAAGAAAACTACAAATCTATACTACAAACTACTTATTTACATGGATAAGAGGCGAGGAAACCTCTAGAGCAGCCCGAAGGCGCCCTGGAGTCCTCTGGATAGTTTCTGGAAGTGTATTTGCTTCTGAAGGGTGTCTATATGGTGTGTCAAGTGTGTTTTTGGAATGAAGCTTGGGCTGCTATTTATAGAGGATTTCGACGAATTCCGCGCCGCGTAATGATCCGCGTCGACGCGGAATTTATGCTTCCCGGGTAAGTTTTGACAGCTTGCATTTAGCTGTAAAATATCTTTTAGGTTCCGCGTCGCGAAAAAAGATAAGGTACGCGGCGCGTAAATGCTTCTTCCATAATATCTTCGTCTTTTGAGCGGATTTTTCTCGTTTTAACGCGTATTATCCATTTTATGTTTTGTCTATTTGAAGTAGACTTGAATAAAATAAGAAAGCATTTAAAGCTCTTTTTGGCTATATTTTACTTATTTAAAACAGATATTGGCAGATATCAGATATATATTTTATGTATAATTCTGGCAATATCAATTACCCCACACTTAGGTTTTTGCTTGTCCTCCAGCAATAGCTGCACACTTAATCAAAAACAAATCATAAAAAATTTACAACTATAATTATGTCAGAAATTTAGCTCTATCTAACATGATTCAGATATTAGCATTAGCACAGAAAGGTATTCAGAATTTAACACGACTTTTGCATTCTCACCAGGTAGTTCACTCTTTCACTCAAGTGTATAAGGTTTATATCAATTTAGTGAATCACACAATGTCATAAAATGCAATATTGTCATATGCTTGTATCCAAATCGAATATGCACCACTAGAGAGTATCCAACTGTCAAGAGGGCTTTTGGGGTTAAAATATAAAAGGCTATGGGTTAAAGGTAGGAAAAAGGGATTTTAAAAGTGGCTAAAAAGAAGATTCCAAAAATCAAATTAATAACCGACTAAGCTGCTTTTATTGAACTATCGAACAAGAATATCACACTGTTTTTGTTGAGAATACGGTTCATCAAGCTGTAATGGAATCAGGATCTTCTGAATGATAGCTATTCATTCAGGCAATACTAAAGAAAAAACTACTACTCAATGTATGACAACCTCAAAAATTGCTGAAGGAAGGTATGTCAAATAACTTAAATTTCTCATTTTTCTGAAATTTTTTTTTTTGTTGAAAGAAGGAATCAGTTGTCTGCAACAGATAGACCAAGGAATATCGACTTGTCATGTCCCGCTGATCGGTGCATGAACAACTGAAGAATATAGGAACTTGTATTTAGGAACTAAGCAGCAAATAGTGGATTTTAACTGATTTTGGAAACTAAAACTAAAATGGAATAAAAATGGTATAAACATTGGTAATGAAATGAAAAGTTAAGGCTCAAAGTAGTTAACTAGGGTATCAAATGCTAAAAATGAGCATTGCGCTGAAAAAGGGTTAGAAATAAAATAAATTAAATAATCTAAAATTGAGATTATTTAAGTTTGAAAGAAAAAAGGCTTAAAATAACGGGTTTTAAAAGAGAAAGATGGCCTCTATCAGTGCAATAGTCTACTTCTCATTTTGGTGGTTTCGAAAAGAATTCAGTATCAAGTTCTGAAATATATGCAATTTAGACATTCTCACAGCAAAAGAATTCAGTGTTTAATAATAACAACTGATAGGCTCAAACACTCAATTTAAGTATAGGCTGTATTTATGCTAAGTCGTGAAAATTCGAATAAATTTCTTTTTATGTAATCTTGAGATAATGATAAATGTTACCGGAATTTCAAACAATAATTACAAATGCGAAAAATTTTACGATTTGAATTAAGATTAATTTACAGACAAAGCATTGAGAATTTAAAAAAAAATTATTTTAGGGGTTTTCTAAAAATCGGAAAAATATTTTGGATAATAACGTACGTCTCTACCCCACACTTAAAACATGCATTGTCCTCAATGTATATAAGACATGAATAAAAGCAAATGAGGTAGAGAAAACTCCCTTTGTTTTTGACGATTGGAATTCCCTTTGGATGTGCCAGCATATGGATTCTCAAGCAATACTATCTATTCTGAAAATAGAGAAACTCATAGCAAACACCATCAATCAAACACATCATAAATAGCAAAATATAATACACACGTTCCAGTGTTAGCATAAACAAAATACAAAATAAAAATAAAAAGATAATATCATGTCATGTCATCATGATCATAACAATCATCACCTGCATCACCTGTATCACCTGCCCTGGCACCTGATGTACCAGCCTCTGAGTCGTGAGCTCGCGGAGGAAAAGGAGTGGAAGGACGGAAGCCCTGCTGAGCATAGTACTCTTGCATGGTAGTAGTGATCCACTAGATCGATCTGCACAACCATTGAGAATCACGCTCTAATGCTGAAAGTCTATCATGAATATCCAGAGCGGTTGAGGCTACATACGCAACACGTGGTCTCACTCTCCTAACAGGTTGTTGTTCTGATTGCTCCATCTCCTCATCCGAGGGCTGCTCATCTCCACTAGCAGGCTCATCATCCAAAATCCTCGCACCTCCTCTCGGAATCCTCTGTATAACAGACATAGTATCTAATAGAATCTCAGAAAGGATCCAAGGGTGGTGGGCGGTCAAAAGTGGCTCCTCCTCTGCGGTCAAAATATGAAAGGAACGGGCTAGTCGAGTAATGAACTGACCACCGCAGAGGGGACTGGTGGGATGAACACCTGCAGCACTCCTAACAAGAAAAACTGCCAGATTGAATGGCAGATGGCAGTGCACCTCTCTACTCAAAGCACACCACATGAAGAATAAGTCAGAAAGAGGCACTTTGTCACTGCCTCGGAGATGAACGATAGTGGTGTCAATCAGTCGGTGGATGAGACGGTGAATGGGACGACAAAATAAGCTCTCCAGAGCCCTAGCGGGGTAATATACTCCATGGGCGATCCTACGCCAGAACTCTAGTGCTGAAAAAGTCGATGGAGGCCCTCTCAAGGCAGAAGTAAGGAACTGTAAAAACTGAGGGCTCTCCGCCTCCTCGCGGGTATATAAACCTACTCTCGATGAAAACTCTACTATACTAATCTGTCTATCCACTCCTCTTAATCTAAATCTCAGTATAGTCGGGTTAGTGTAATCTAGGGAGGTGGCATCTGTATGCGCAGTAAAGTGGAACTCCAACACAAGCTTTCTGTAAATAGGCTCGTGAATACTAAACATCCGATGCCATGCGTGGCATCTGAAAGTGACATCTCCTGCCTCTGAAGTGTATCTGTGTGTGAGGAATGGCGGGAGGATAGGAGTAATACCTAATCTATCCAGGACTATGTAGTCTACAGCTAGTCCTATCTCCATGTCACGAGGTAGCAAAGCTGCTAACCTAGTCATATAACCAGTGCGCACTCCCTCATCCTCAATAAGGGCTGGGAAGTCTAACCACCGATGTGGCACTCGCGGAATTTGAGGAGCTGGTGGAGCAGGAGCTGCTCGTCTCTGAGGTCTCTGTCTCCTCTGTGCCATCTAAATAACAATTTAAATCAATTCGAAAAAATCAGCTAAAGTCAAAATGTGGTCAAAAGTGTTTCCGCGGCGCGGACCCTAGGGTATACGCGGCGCGTATTCTGGGACGGAGATGAATAGTACTCTCTGTAATTACAGTCAACCAAACTAGTCACATTATGATACTAGACTACCGATTAAGCAATGGGGACTAGTTTTAATCATTTTCATCCACAAAATTGAGAGAAATCAGACCTCAAAGTTTCGGATTTAAGGGTTTTTGAAAAATCCGAATAAAAACTTGAAATTGAGAAAAATAAACATGCTAGAACATAAAATGAACAATCCTAAGCACCCCTAGCATGTTATAATCTACTGATCCGAGGTCAATCGATAAAAATAGCGTGTAAACCTCTCGGATTGGATCGAAAAACAGGAATAAGGGTTTTTCGAATATACCTTTGTTGATTACGAGGTCCGATGATCGATTTGTAGACTGAAATCAGTTGGAGTTTGGTCGGCAATGGATTGCGCGTCGGAGGGTTAGGGTTCCGTGTTGTGTGTGTGTGTGTGTCAACTGAACAGAATTAGGGTTTTATTTTAAAAACCTGTTCGACAGTTTACGCGTCGCGTAGGAGCACGCGCTCCGCGGCGCGGAAAATGACAAATTGAAATATTTTGCACTTTTCGTTCTGTTTTCGAATTTAAACACTTGAGGAACATTTTAAAACACATCACTCTCTGATATGTGATAAAATGACATGAAATGATATGGAAATAAAAACAACTACGCTAAAAACAAACAACGAAAATAAAAATAGATAAATAAAAGTGAAGTTCAGAGAACTCCCTTCTTTTACAGATCGAAATTTTGGTAGTGTTGCTGAGCTGACTGCCAGCAATCATGATTTCGATTCATTTATTTGGGTTACATACTATTCGTACAGTATTTAAGCGAACAGAATAACGCTTTGAAATGCGGCATCTTTTATAGTCAGATTTTAAAGACTACAAAACTAAATCAACAGTTAGAATAAATTTCCATATTATTACCTTATCTTTCCCCGGCAGCGTTGCCAAATATCTGGTACGTCTGGTTTAGGTGCGGACCGGATTTCACAACGGTACAAGCGCACACGGCACGTCTGGGCAGAGAACCCATCGCGTGTAGCAAGATGTGCTGGTAAGACCGATGATTTATATCGAACACGGGTAAGCGTAAAAGTCAGCCTACTCTTTATTCCAAACTGCTGTCTAGTTAGATAGATAGGTGAGGATAAAAAGAAACTAAATACTAGACAGGAAAAGTAAATAAAGCAGGAAATAAAAGAAAGTGCCAAGTCACGAATCCTCCAAATAAATATTAATAGTAGCATTAGCTAATCCGGTTATATAATGAGTGAAATTATTAAGATGATTTCTAAGTAGATTTGGTACCAATCATTTATCAGTTTGAAACGATCTTAAGGTAACTCTGATTTAATCCCTGTATTATTAAAACAACGGTTAGATAAAACCTCGCTTCCCGGGTGTTATCCCGTTTTACTTAAAAGGTCAGTATTTATCTCCTAATGAAATAATAGACAGGATAATTACCATTTTCTGTCAACATCCGGTAAGAATATATATATTTAGGTATTAAGATAAAATATCAGATCAACACCTCAAGTGGGTCTATGAGCAAAGTCCTTGAATACATATACCAGACTTATACATATCATACACCTCAAGTGGGTCCATGAGCAAATGCATATAAATATGAGTATGCTTGAATATATATGTATAAAGATACAGATATCCTAAGCAAATGGTTTTTCAACACTTACAATGCCGAATACCCGCATGAAATGATAATATTATAAAATAACTAATTATAATGTTTCATTATTTCAGAAATACCAAGTGTTGAATAAAATCATCACAATATAATCCTATGCATACCTACTACATATTTATATTAATTTGTATTCATTGTAACGAAGCGAAAATAAAGGAAAGAGAATACCAGTTTGTATTATACAAGGTAGAAATACATCTGGACTGCATCTCGACTCGTACAAACTTGCTGGAACTCATTTCCGAAGATAGAAAACAACTACAGCTAAGAAAACTACAAATCTATACTACAAACTACTTATTTACATGGATAAGAGGCGAGGAAACGTCCAGAGCAGACCGAAGGCGCCCTGGAGTCCTCTGGATAGTTTCTGGAAGTGTATTTGCTTCTGAAGGGTGTCTATATGGTGTGTCAAGTGTGTTTTTGGAAGGAAGCTTGGGCTGCTATTTATAGAGGATTTCGACGATTTCCGCGCCGCGTAATGATCCGCGTCGACGTGGAATTTATGCTTCCCGAGTAAGTTTTGACAGCTTGCATTTAGCTGTAAAATATCTTTTAGTTTCCGCGTCGCGGAAGAAGATAACGTACGCAGCGCGTAAATGCTTCTTCCATAATATCTTCGTCTTTTGAGCGGATTTTTCTCGTTTTGACGCGTATTATCCATTTTTCCGTTTTGTCTACCCGAAATAAAATAAGAAAGCATTTAAAGCTCTTTTTGGCTATATTTTACTTATTTAAAACAGATATTGGCACATATCAGATATATATTTTATGTATAATTCTGGCAATATCAACGCTCTTCATCCTTGAATTCCACTTATAAAATGAACGGATGAGATTGAGTCTCCCATTCTCACTTAAATTATCATTCTCATTTGAACCTTCTCATATTTTTTTATTTTATTTACATATTTTACTCTATAAATAACACCACTTCACCATTTTTTAAATCACAAAATTTATCTCTTCTTCTTGTACTTTTTCTTTCATATACATCACTATTTTTATATTTTTCATCCACAAAGAATATGGATTTACCAAACGAAGAAATAACTGACCGTTTTCAGTTTTACGCGAGAAATAACATGATGCTGCAAGAGGTTTTTAAAACCGTTTCGGATGTCATTTTTGAAGATGACGAGGAAATATCGAGTGTACAAACTAGAAGGCCGGCGAAAGATAGAAATCGTCTAGCCGGTCACGAGATGCTCATTCGCGACTATTTTGGCGAGACCCGGTATACGATGATGATATGTTTAGGCGACGTTTCCAGATGAGCAAAGGTTTATTCGAGCGTCTAGTTCACGATCTCCAACGAAAGTATGAATTTTTCACGTGGACATGGGATGCTATAGGTCGGAAAGGGTTTTCACCGAAACAAAAGTGTACTTCTGCTATCCGACAAAAGTGTACTTCTACTATCCAACAAAAGCGTACTTGTGTATTTTTTTTAAGTTTAAATTATGTAATTTTAATTTTTAGTATTGTTTAAATTTTAATTTAATTAAATTAATGAATTATATTATTTATATAATTGGTTATTTGTTAAAATAAAAAAAAATAAAAAAATTGAAAAAAGATTGGGTAAGAGAAGGTAAGGTATAACTTGAAATTGGGTAAAGGAGAAAGGTAAGGGAGGGAGAATGATGTAGCGCTGATGTGGCTACAGGTAAGCCTTACCTGCAGGTAAGGTATAACGCCCAGCCTTATACTCGAAATCCCAAATTTTTATCGATTTACATCACTTATCGAGTAAGAAAACCCAACAAAGAAGTCACTACTGTGGTGGAGGATAAATCGCAGACTGTTAGTAGGGGATTAATGGAGCTAACGTGGTGGTTTTTCTTCAAATTTCGGTTGTAAAGATGCAAATTTGATCCTCGATTCTCTGTTCTTTCTTGGTCAAGGACGTGAACACATCACACGGCATTATCCCTCTCGAGTAATAGAATGCGGCTGGAAATGTTCTACTGGTGCACCTGATATATTTTCTTTCCAAGTAGCTCAACCCTTGAGCCTTCCTTCTTCTTCTTCAAAGCCACGCACGAACAAGACATCAATGCTCCCTCTTTCTCTGATGAAATGCAAGGCTAAAGGTATAGTGGTGGCTAACCCTAGTTTACAATATGTATATATCTCTTTCTTGGGCTAAGCTCATCCAAACTACATCATTTCTTTAAGTTCATCCATTTGCAAACATGTATAACTCACAACAACTAAGCCCAACAATTATTGAGTCCATTCTCAATGTAAATAGATAATACCTACTAATTACATAAGTCCAATAAAGTTATTATTTTTCATCAAAAGCCTATTCACTTAAAATAATCATCTTCAAATTATAACACTTCTAAACCCAATGATCTAAAAGTATATATGTACATACATGAATGCACCCCTTAATAATTAATCAATCCAACCACTAAAGTAAATATATAATCCGCATTAAGTCTCGACTTACACTTAATAACTTCTTATTTTGAAATCGTGTATTATACCTCCAAAATAATATATCCAACATTCACGACTTCCGGATTCTCAATATAAAATAAATGAGATCTTAACTTTCGATTTCCAATAATATAAATTTGCTTATTGAAAACAGGTATTACAACTCTCCCCCACTAAGACACGACTTCATCCTCGAAGTCTCTATTCGATCAACTCGGGGTGTTCTTGGATTGTCATATTCTGTATCTCCGTGTCCATTCAGACTCTCTATGAAGCCCTCACTAGAACTAGGGTCCAACTTCCCTAGCTTTTCAAAGAAATTTATTTATTTCCAAGACGAAACCTTGAGTAGATCGCGGTCGCTCTAGAAATTTAGACTCTGAACGGAGTCTATTCATGTAACTTTTCTGTCCACTCGGTGTTGCTCACAAACTTTCTCAAACTTCTGCATATTCTTAGTCGTTTACTGTACCACAACTGTACCGATGGGCTCCCTCGGTCCCATCTCGCCTCAACAACTAGGGTTTCTCTACTACTACTTACCGTACTACGTCGTACGGACATACTCTAATACTTACAAGAAAAATTCCGTTACACAAAATTCTGCTGGTGGGAGGCAATTATCTCTGTTGCCCCCGAACTCGAATACCTGTGCCTAAGGCATGTCTCTTGAACCTGTCGTCCGCTCACTCAGACTATCTGCCTACGAATGTTGTGTACTAAAATGTGATCTCGTTACCAATTCACTATGAAACTTTCCAAATCTAGTTGTGAATCATCTCAGTCAAACCACTGACTCTGGCACCACGTGCCTCAATATCATCTCTAATAAGAACATAATTATAGCCGGGTCTCACCCTTAATGTCACATCTCGGGTCCCACCTACTGTGACACATCACAATCACATCAATAACATTACATGGCGAAGTGGCCATCGGCCAAACGAGCACGGCTGCTCAAGACACAACCTTCGTGTCACATAAAACACGATACCACACAAATCACATATCGCAACATAATATAAAAGTTAGTGACTCACTATTCCTAACGGCCTCCATCTTATCCGGATTCACTGTTTGTACCATCTCCATACACGAAAGGATCTAAGAACGATACTTCTAGTATCCCTACTCATACTCGAATTCTTGGCGTATAGTCCCCTTTGTGACGGCGATTTTCTCACACACTAGGATCCGGATCCTAAGTCCTTCTTTTCTTGTAACAATAGCTTGATGGTGACTTAACCATTCTGCTCTCACGATGACATGAAATTCTCTAGCAAACGATATATATCTGATAATAACTCCTCATCTCCAGTTCAAACACGTTACCCGTCCACACAGTCGATACACCTAAGGTCTTGTCATCGCCTAATTATACCCCTAAGGCATTTCTAGTTTCACTAGTATTAGTTCAAAACGAACACAAAAACAAAAAGGATCTACTTGCTTCTGATCTAATAAAAACTAATACATATATTGAGTTAATAAATAGATCACTACAACCATGCCAGGCTCTACTTGGCCCCCTCTGAATGTGAGGGGGAAGAATCGACCGCTTCCTCTAGCTACATCATTCTTCTTCTCTATGTTTCCATCTGTAATCCATAATGTGCAACGCCTCTTACTTCTCCTTTAACCAGTTGGGGCACTCATTCCTCATATGCCCAAGCTTATAACAATTAAAACAACTTTCGCGTCTTTTCCTTGGCAGTCTCTGCTCAGGTGACACATTTGGACACCCTTGAAACAACCTTGAAACCCTAGTCTGCATTCTCCTACATGACTTCTCCCATATTTTGTGCACTTAGACTATTCCCTCTTCCCTCCAAGCTTAGGCATTGATAACTTGAGTTTCTGGTTGTGGTTTTCTAGTTTAAAAGCATCAATTTGAGCTGACCGAATCCAATTGACTAACGGAGCGGTCACCGTCATCCGCAAACATTTCACTCTCAGCAACATACACCTTCATATCGGCTCAAGGCGTCGTCCACGACATTAGCTTTACTCAGGTGATATAAAATCTCACAATCGTAAATCATTCATCAAATTCAACCATCTCTACTTTCGCATAATCGAATTCTTCTGATCTGGGAAGTATTTCATGCTCTCGTGGTTGGTGTAGTTAGTATACTTAACCTTGTAAAGGTAGCGCCTCTACATCTTTAACGAAGAAACCACAGACACAACCTCACAATCGTTTGTCGGATAATTTTCCCCCATGGGACTTAAGCTGCCTCGACGCGTAAGCAATTACCTTCCTCAACTGCATTAGTACTTATCCCAAATCGTAGTGCGATGCAACACAACAACTACTAGATTCTCCATACCCTCTGGCAGAGTTAACACCGAAGTTTCACACAATTTGGTCGTAGGGCCTCTATAAAGCCGTATCCCGTGCATCTTTCCAGATAAGCTTCTCACTTTTCTTGGTTAGTTTTGTTGATGAAGTGACGATTTTTGAGAAATATTGGACAAACTGTTGGTAATATATCGCCAATCCTAGAAAACTCCTGAACTCGGTGGGACTTTTCGGCTGTTCCAGCATTAACACGACCTCAAAATAGGCACGGTCTACCTCTTATTCCACATTGGTTCACGAAATGACCCAGAACTGAACCTCTCGTAATCAAAATGCGAACTTAGAAAATTTCACACCGTTTCTCCTGCTTCATAGTTGCTAGTATCCCTCAATGATGTAGTTCATGCTCCTCTCGGGTCTCAAATTGAGGTGTTTGGAGAAGGTATATTGAGGATTGCAGAAGTAGAAAGATGAGAGAAAGTAAGCGTGAACTTCTGAATTTCAGTTACAACCGATATATATACCTTATTGATGAGAGAGAAAAGTTACCATTGGAAATCCCTTTTAATCCGTTACACTGCTAACTAATATATAGAGATAAGCGGAATACATATGAAGCTTATCATATCCAACTGGTAATTTGGTAAAATAATACTCTTTACATACAAAAATATTATTTGCATTTTCGTATTACACTAATACATAATTAGTATAAAATATAATTTGAGACTGACTCAAACATAATGCTTCATGAATTAATGACACAAAGAAATTAAAACATGATTTGGACATACCAAGCTGAGAAAACTTATCACTCAGCGTGAGTCAAGCACTCAGCTTAATTGTATTACTCAGCTTAAGATTAACAATCAGCTTGAGTTGAGCACACGGCTCAGATTCAAAGAAACTTAGTCATTTTGTATTTGAGACTGACTCAAACTTGTATTTTAACCACACTAAGTAGTTAATTCATGTTTGGAACAAACCAAATGTATGAACTTATCACTCAGCTTGACTAAGTAAGCAGTTTATCGTAATATATCTATACACTGCATATTCAACTTCAGACACTTAGTCTTTGTCAAGCTGAAACTCAGTTTTATAAACTTATCTCAGGGTTGAGCATACCCAATTTACTTAGCAGATAAGAAAACCTTTTATCATCAAGTGGTTTTGGGAATATATCTGCTAATTGATCATCTGTTGAAATAAAATTTATTTCTACTTTACCTTTTTCCACAATGTCCCTAATGAAGTGATGTCTAATTTCTATATGCTTTGTTCTTGAGTGGAAGACTGAATTATATGTTATGGCTATTGCACTTGGTTATCACAAAAGATAAGAGTTTTCTTAAAATTCATACCAAGTCTTTAAGTTGATGTTGCATCCACAGAATTTGAGCACAACAGCTTCCTGCAGGAACATACTCAGCTTCAGTAGTTAAAGTAGCCACTGAATTCTGATTCTTAATTGTCCAGCTTACTAACTTCCCTCCAACCAATTAACATCCTCCTGTGGTAGATTTTCTATCTAATTTACACCCATCATAATCAGCATCAGAAAATCTAACCAATTCAAATCCAGAATCCTTTGGATACCAAAGACCTAGATTTGGTATACCTTTTAGGTACCTAAAAATCCTTTTCACAGCTTGAAGATGTGATTCCTTAGGATCTGCCTGATATCTTGCACAAACACATGTATCAAACATTATATCACGTCTACTAGCTGTCTGAGTCCTTGCTCAGTTTGACAGCAGGTGACATGGGTGTTTTCATGGTTGAACTAGAATCAAAACCATATTTCTTTATCAAATCAAGAACTTACTTGCTTTGATTTATAAATATTCCATCAGGCTTTTGTTGAATCTGTAAGCCTAGGAAATATGTCATTTCACCCATCATACTCATCTTGTAAGTTTTTTACATCGTTTTGGAGAACCATTCACATAGAGATTCATTTGTAGAACCAAAGATGATGTCATCCACATAGATCTGTACAAGAATCACTTGTCCTTTACTCTTTTTGATGAAGAGTGTTTTATCAATACTACCTCTGGTGAATTCTATTGATAGTAGATATTTGGACAGCGTATCATACCAAGCCCTTGGAGCTTGTTTTAGACCATACAAAGCCTTGTCTAACTTATAGACATGATGTGGATACTTTGAACTAACAAAGCCAGGAGGTTGTTTCACATAGACTTCCTCCTGAAGTTTTCCATTTAGGAAAGCACTTTTCACATCTATTTGATAGACTTTAAAGTCTTTATGTGCTGCATAAGCTAAGAACAACCTAATGGCTTCAATTCTAGCAACAGAGGAAAATGTCTCATCATAATCTATTCCTTCTTCTTGGCTGTATCCTTGTGCTACCAGCCTAGCTTTGTTCCTAATAATCACTCCATCCTTGTCCATCTTGTTTCTATAGACCCACTTAGTGCCTATAATTGTATGATCTTTGGGGGCTGGGACAAGATTCCATACCTTCTTTCTCTCAAACTCAGTTAATTCCTCTTGCATTGCTTTAATCCAATCTTCATCCTCTAAAACTTCTTCAGTCTTTTTTGGTTCCATTTGAGATAGAAACCCAAAGTAAGCAGCATAGTTTGCTGTTTCCTTTGATCTGGTGGTCACCCTTACTTGAATATTACCAATCACTTGATCTTGAGGATGATCTTTGAGGAACTTAAAGGTTGTAGTGAGATATTATGGTTCTAGACTTGAGTGATATTGAGGACTCTGAGATGAACCTACATCCTCAGTCTCAATTGCAGCATTGTCATCAAACTGTTGATCACTAAGATCTTCAGTCTGAGTAGTATCCTCTCCAAAATTATTAAAGAACTCATCTTCTTTCTCAGCATGAGAATCTTTTGGAGACTGTGATGATCTTTTAGATGTACAAACGTCATCACCACTGTCCTCACCAACTATGACATACATAGGGTTGGACATTTTGGTCTCCTCATGCTTTTCAAGCTTACTCAGACTTACTGAGTCAGCTTGAACTTTGTCAGCTTCAACTTTGTCAGCTTGATCAATACTATCTTCATCAAAGGAGACATGAATTGATTCTTCTATTGCCTTTCTCCTTAAGTTATATACTCTATAAGATTTGGAGATTGAGGAGTAACCAACAAAAATTCCAGGATCAGCTTTAGGTTCCAACTTATGGAGCTGATCTCTTTGATTCAGCATAGCATTTTGAACCAAAGACATGGAAGTAACGTATATTGGGCTTTCTTGATTTATACATTTCATATGTAGTTTTGCCATGTCTTTTGACTATGATTGATCTATTTTGGGTGTAACATGTTGTACCAACAGCTTCATCCCAAAAATAGAGTTTCAATCCTACCTTACAGGGCATTGTTCTAGCAGCCTCAATTAAGGTTCTGTTTCTCCTTTTAGCAACTCCATTTTGTTGAGGAGTTCTAACTAAGGAGAAATTTTGTATTATTCCTTTTTTTTCACAAAAGCCTTCTAGGGTTAAGTTTCTAAACTCAGTCCCATGATCACTTCCGAGTTGCTTAATAGACTTACCTTTTTGCAACTCTTTCCGTGTGATAAAACTTATTATCTCCAAGGCAGCTTTACTTTTGGCTTTAATTAATATTACCCAGGTGAATCTAGAGAACTCATCAACTATCACCAGGGTGTACTTCTTGCTACTTAGGCTTGGAGTACTTATGGGTCCAAACAGATCCATATGCAACATATGCAATGGGTCTGTTATTGAAAAGTTTTGTTTTGAGTTAAAAGACCCTTTATGATGTTTCCCTTGTTCACAAGCTGAGCACAGATTGTCTTTGACAAATGTGATCTTTGGCAATCCAGAGGCTAACTCTTTGTTGGATAACATATTTATATATTTGAAATTCAAATGTGACAATCTTTTATGCCACAGCCAACTCAGCTTAGGAACAGATTGAGAATACAAGCAGGTTTCAGTATAAGAATCTGCAGATTTGAGATCAAGTAGATACACATCTCTTTCTCTCTTTGCTATAAGCACTGGCTTACCCTTTGCATTGTAGATTGTTCCTGCTCTCTTCCTAAAAGTAACAATATTATCTTCATCACACAATTGACTGATACTTATCAGATTGTTTTTGAGACCTTTAACATATGCAACCTTCTGGAAAGTAACCTTGCCAGTATGCATCTTCCCATATCCTTTAGTTCTTCCATGGGAATTATCACCAAATGTTACTTTAGGACCTTCATTTTCTTGAAATTCACTTAGAAGTCCTTTCCACCCTGTCATGTTCCTTAAGCATCCACAGTCCAAGTACCATTTACTTGAACACTGCACATGAAAAACTAAACATATTAGTTTTTTTTAGGAACCCCTTCTAAAGTGGGTTCAGATGATGAGCACTTAGCCGATTCATCTTGTGGAGCTGACCGGTCAGCTTGAGCAGGTGTTGAGTCCTACATAGGCTGATCAGCTTGTTCCTTTTCAGGTCTTAGAATTTCACTTTCACAGTCTTTAGCCTCATGTCCTCTACCTCCACATTTGTAACACTTTCTTCTACTAGTAACTATAGGGGGTAAGTTATTCAATAATTCTTTTGAGAATCTGCTCTCAGTTTTAGGATTATAGGTTGTGGATAATTTCTCAACTTTCTTTACAAGTTGATTCACTTGATGCTCCTTGACTTTGGACTTACCTTTGTCATATCTAGGCTTATTATCCTTTTAATGAGAAGTTTGAACAACGAACTTTTTTTCATCTCTTTTATTGACTTTGGACTTACCTTTGTCATGTTCTCTGGACTTACTAGTTTCAACAACTTTAGACTTACCATTATTATTGTGATATGACCTCTGACTTACAGTTGTCTTCCAATTCTTGAAACTTCTCTCTGAACTGGACAGAGAATGCTGTCTTTTGAAAGGATTTGGATTTAACCTTTCAATAACAGGTTTTCTTTGAATAGGATGAGTACTCAGTCTATCAAGAACAGACTTACTATGCTGTCTTGAGGTTGAACACTCATTTTCATGATCCTTTGCCTTTACAAACTTATTATATTTTAGACCTTGATCATGTTTCTTTTCTGAGGCTGACTTCTGAAACTTAATCAGTTGTCTATCTTCCTCAGAATTTGTACTTGTTATCTCATCGTCGTCAGCTGCATAAGTTGCAGATTGATAGTCACCTCCAAGTACAGCTTTCACCTGTTTAGGAATCTGCTGGTTAATGCACTTTTCAGCAAGCTTTGATGACTTACACCAAGATTCAGTTATCTATTGAAGTTAGTCAGCCTTATCCTTAGCTCCTAAATTTCTTCACTTAGAAGTTTGTTAATGTGTCTTTGACATTCAAGATCACATTGTGCCTTCTTTCCAGCAGTAATGAGAGTTTGATTTCCTTAATCTCATCTTTAAGCTTAGTTATTTCAGCTTTGAGTTCAGCTTGAGTATTAAAGCTGGTCTTAAAGTCATTTAGCAGATAATCAAACATAAGGATCCCAATTGTTTAGTTTGCTATTTTGCTCAGCTTCCTTCATGTCAGCTTCAAAAGTTGATTCAGACAGACCATAATCAACTTCATTTATTTCAAACTCTTCATCTTCTTGAACCAATAGACACTTGTTATCGTCATCTGAGGTAGATGATTTTGTATCCCATGTTTCAGCGTAAAGTCCTTTATCATTGGACTTGTCTTTAGGCTTTCCTTTCTTGAGCTGAGTTTATTTCTTCTTGTACTTATCAGCTCTGTAAGCATTCTTGTAAGCTACTGAAGCTGTTTCACGCTTCTATACTCTGCACTCAGCAGCATTGTGTCCCTTCTTCTGACAGTTGAAGCACACAACTTTCTTAGGATCAAAAGAACTCTTTCCTTTGCCTCTGTCAGATCTTCCTATTCCCCTTTGTGCTCTTCTCAATCTTCTTGCAAGCATAGATATTTGTTCAGTGATAGTCTGAACATCATCAGTATCACTTGAGTGTGAGTCTGAGTGGTTAGCTTGAGAATCTGACCACTCAGACTAATGAAATTTCATTTTTCTCAAGAGAGTCCTTCATCTGTTGTTGAGAAGATTTCTTGTATTCTATGATCTGTTCATGATTAAACAAGAACCCATATATGGACTGTAGGTTATACATATGTAATGTACCTCCGGCCCTTAGTACTGTGGTCACTTCATTGAATTTCTCTGGTAACATATCTATAAATTTCAGCACTAGGTCAACTTCATCCTTTTTAATGCCTACACTTAGCAGGTCATTAATCAAGTAGTGAAACCTTGTGAACACATCAGATAAGGTTTCATTCTTCTTAGAGAAGAAGTTTTCATAAGATCTGTTAAGATGATTCTTCTTCTACTGCTTGACCAGATCTGTACCCTCATATTTGATACTTAGAGTATCCCAAATTTCTTTTGCAGATTGACACCCATTCACAGTATGCAAAATCTCATTGGTCAGGGCATTTTTCGGAACACTTTTTGCTTTGTCATCAAGAGAATGTAACTTCTAATCCTCTTCTGTCAAAGATGCCAAAGGTTTCTTGACTTCCTTTTCAGTCTTGTCAGGAGACTTATCACTAACAACAGAAGGAATCTTGGGGATAATTGGTCCACAGGTTATGACATCATACATTCTGGTGTCAATGGACATAAGGAATAGCATGGCTCTGAATTTTCACATAGGATAATCAGACCCATCAAATATGTGACATCCTTTAGCAGCCATCTGAGGAAACCTTGATGAATTGTTGCTTATCAACATCTTACTCTATCTTAGAATTTTAAATTTCAACTTATGAAAGATTTCAGTCTGCTCTGGTACCAGTTGTTGGTCCCTTGGTAGGATAAACAACAAGCAAGTATTGTGTAGAAGGGGGTTGATACACTTTTTGCGGAAAATTGAACAAATCAATAAAAAGCGTTACACACATTGTTGGTCCCTTATAGGAGAATAACAACAAGCAACAGGTGTGTAGAAGGGGGGTTGAATACACTTTCTGCGGAAATTGAACAAATCAAATAAAAGTGTTACACACAGTAAATCAAACCACAATCAATTGAATGCTTTCATTAAGAAGATGATTACAATGCTTTGAATAAGAAGATGATTACAATAACTATCAAGTAAGCAACTCTTTATATATAACCACCTAATATAAATCTCTCAATCTCTCAAACTTAGCTATCTATAATAAACTTATGATTATAGATACTGACGACTCTCTAAATAGGATTTCACACAGATTGACAACTTACCAATATCACAACTGATGTGATAGTTCGAACACACGAACACTTGGGCAATCTGTGAGTTTTCTTGATCACGTTGAACTGACAAACAGTAATCAAGATTCGTAACACATACGGTGAGGTGAGGTTTGGCTCTGCAACACTTAGTTGTTTCTCAATCAAAGTCGTACCTCTAAACTTATCAGGAGATAAGTATTTATAATCCTGTGCCTACGGAATCTAACAAACTAAGACTCAACTTAATTCGCTAACTAACTATCGGATAATCCGGAATCTTGAATCTTGAATCTTCTATCTTCAAACTTGATTCTGGAATCTTCTTATCCTTGCCGTAGATATAGAGAGATAAAAGATTAATTTAAAACACATTTAAGTTATCTTTAAACTGACTTCTTTAGTCGAGCTGAGTTACTCCGCTTGAAACTCATCAAGCTGAGTTCTTCGAGAACACACTCGAAAACAACATGAACTAACATGTATAAATATTAACTCATCCTCAGAAGTCCAAAGAGTTAACTAAAACTTATTTAGCAACTCTATTGAGCTGATTTAGTATACATACTGAATCGCTCAGCTTGAGACTCATCAAGCTGAAACTCAATATATATCTTAGGTGACATACACATCTTATCACACCTAGTGATAACCTTACTAAGATATAGTCTAAGCTGATCAAACATATGTACAGCTTAACTTTGTCTCATCAAATTCTGTTTAAGTTACATGTAGAACATATCATACAAACTTAACTTTGTCTCATCAAATTCAAACTGACGAGATCATTTTCCCAACAAACTCCCCCTATTTGATGATGACAAAACCATCAAACAGTTAGTAAGTTTGTCTAACAGAATTATATCTTAAACCTTAAACTTATTAAGATTTTTATGTTTGAACTAATCAAATATTAATTGAACATATCAATTTTAATTGAACTCATCAATTTTAAGTGGAACATACCAACTATTAGTTGAACACATCAACCAAACATGTTAATGAATAAGAACTTATCGTTTATTCATTAAGCTGAACTTATCAGACTTATATCTATGAACACATCACAACACAGTTGAACATATCAAACAAATATTTGTATTAATTGAACTAATCATAATACAAAGATGTTGATCACATAGATCATGCACACTAAGTGCTTACAAAATTAGAACTAATCTAATATTTATAGTAGAACTAATCTACTCAGGATGCAGCTCTTCAAACTCTTTAATCTCTTTATTGATTTCTTCAAGTATCTCTTATAGATTAGGTAAGTGTTGAAGCTGATCCTTTTGTGATCTTATGGCTCTATTTATTCTGTATCTGAACCTGGCATTCTGTTCAGTCTTTTCAACAATTTGTCTTAGAGCTAGCACTTGAGATACTCCACATGTATATATACTTGCATCAGACTGGAAACATTGTTCACCATTTCTGTCCAGGTACATAAATCCCTTCTCAGGCCTTTCCACAAATGTATTTTCCTGAAATTCCATGCCTTCAGGGATCTTCATATTGTACTTGTCAGCTTTGGTTAATCCAGCTGGCTTTTTCAGTTTGCCCTTCCCCATTTTATGAAAGGAAGTTAGTAGAGTAGCTATCTCAGTTATGGGTATGATTTGCATAGCATCAGCTCTTGCAAATAACCTTAGCAGCTCATCTTTAACTTGATTTCTTTCAGAGGACTTTTCCATCTTCTTGATGAGTACTGCTACTTGCTTCCATTCTTCATAACCCATTTTGTACATTTGATTCAGCTCCAGAGAAGGTGTTTCACCATTTCTCAAAACAAAATCTATGATGACAATTCCTTGAGCTGAGCTCAACTTAAGTGATGTAATCTGAGAAGAGAAGAAGGTTCTTGTGTAATAATGAGTGATATCTTCTTCCTCTTGTTGATCCTGAACAGGAGGTTCTTCTTCTTCCTCTTCCTTGGGCACAATGGACAGATTGAGTTTAGCTAACTCTTCATTCTGTTTTTTGATTTGTTCAGCCCAGGCCCTTTCTCTTAACTCTTTTTCACTAACTAACACAGCTTGAGCATCCTTTTGTATTTCTCTTAGCTCATCAACAGATATCCCAAGCTGGTCAGCTTCTTCTTGTTCTATTCTCCTAACTGCCAGCAGTGATATTCTTTCTTGAATAGTCATTTTATCTGCAGAGACTTCATCTGAGGCAGATGATTCACTAAGAATCATTTTTCTTCTTTTCTGTTGAGTATGTCTTGATTCTTCTGAGCTGACCACTGCTGGTCTATTTCCTTTTGCTTTCTCAGTCAGCTCAGGATCTTTTTCTAGTGCTTTCTCCCTCTCAACTTCATCTGTTCTTGCTGCAGCTTCAGCTTCAGCCCCTTGACCCTTCTCCCCCTTTTTTTCATCATCAATAGGGGTTGAAGGTCGTTGTTGATGTAGAGCAGCAACAGCAGACCTCAGTTGTGACACTTCATCATCTAAAGCATCCAACCTTAGCAACATATGCTTCTTGGTCTTTTTCCTCTTCAGATGGAGGATTTCAAACTGACTCTTTAGATATTTTAAAATAGTATCCAAGTCAGCTTGAGAGGATTGAGATGTGGGTGCATCATCCAAGGGTTGGTGTGGACCCTCAAATTCCTTTGCACGAGAGTTGGGACCCTGTGAATCATCTTGGTTTGAAGATGAGACATTGACAGGTCGTGCAATAGGGTGTGAGAAATGAAGAGAAGTAATGGGGCTCGAGAAGTGTTGTGTATGGATAGGTGGTTGGCTTTTGGGTAAGGAGGGGGGTGATTGACCCTAGGGATTGGTCATATATTCAATGTCACCCGAGTGTGTCTGCTCAGGTACAGTAGTAGGCTCTCCCATGGCTCGAGTAGGTGTGGGCTGAGTAGTCACCACACCCGGTATAGCTGATGGGTTGTAAAGAGCCTTGAGGTTAACACCTGAAGAGTAGGTGTCTCCCCCTCAACTCCTGCCGGTGGAGGGATCAATGTGATCTCAACTCCAGTGATGCCGTTAGGAGTGGCACCACCTTTGGCAGTTTTACGTTGGTATGTATGGATATTCTCCCTAGTAGCAGTGGGCTGACTAGGTGTGGCTAGAGAGTAGGATTGTATATGGAATGAAGGTAGAGGAGATGGGATAGACTGAGTTGGGTTTACTGCAGTCTTGTCTCCAAAAGTGGATGGAGAATAATGAGAAGAGAGATAAAGTGGAGAGGTCTTACCAGAGGAAGCTTCAGAATATACTGGTTCAGCTTGAACAAAATGCTCAACTTGAACCTCGGTGTCAGCGTGAGAAGCTCCCCCTTGACTTGATTCCTCTTCTTCACTCTCTGATGAGGCTCCCTCAGCAACCAAGAGCATTTGATCACTCAGACCTTCTTGCTCAGGAAAGATGTCATTATTGAACATCTTGGAGCTGAGAGTTGGAACAGGTAACATATCTCATCCTGCCTCATATAAATCACCCAACTCGGCTTCAATCACCAAGGACAAGTACCTAATGAATGGCACATGAAGGTCCCTGGTGGTCTTCATAACCTGGACCTTGAGCTCGTTGAATATGAGATGTCCTTAGTCGATACGTCTGTCGATGAAAATGTTGTACAACAGCTGCATTTCGAACTCGTTTACTTGATCCAAGCCTCCAACCTTAGTTCCTAGTGAACGTACCACGATGGAAACCATAAAGCCCCAGCTGGTGGGAAAAGTGGCCTTCTTGATCACCCCTTCAGTTTGAGGGTGACCCATCTGAGGTAGAACCGACCTCGCCACTTGTCGAGTCACGGTGGGCTCGAACACATCTTGAACAGGGAGTTGAAGAACATCCCTTAGCCCTTGAACCGTGATTGTCATTGTTCTATCGCCATTAAGAACAGTACCTATGATCTCTCCTCTGTTCTGGTCCAGAGTACATGTATACCAGAACTCCAATAGGTGTTGTGGAGCGATGTGAACAGGTGCTCCAATGAAAGCAAATGCCAAGGGGCATTTCCGAATATAGGCAACCCATGCTTCATATCCTCTGCCTTGTTTCCTTGCAGGAATAGCAATACAGGCACGCTGATTGTTGATTTTGATCAGCGGCAATCCGTTGTTTTTCAACGCAGCACCACGAACCATTCGATCACTGAGAATGAGAATGGTTCCTTCCATCGATGAAATTGCAAATTTACACCGAGTAAAGTTTTACTTGCACTGAGCAATGAGCGTCGCACTTAGCAAGGTAGGGTTTCAAAGACGATGGAACAGCAATTGCACTTAGCAAAAGATTGGAAAGGTATATAAGCAGAATAGAGGTTTAGATATGTGAAGATTAATCGTGAACCTCTGAAATGCATGTAGAGTCGATATATATACCTATTCGAGGAGAGAGAAAAATTACCGTTGGAATCCCTTTTTAATCCGTTACGCCGGTAAAATTTCGGCTTGATGTAACAGTGACAGGGTAGAAACACATCATCTTCCAACGGATACAAGTGTAAAATAATAATATTAACAAATAATAAGATTATCAACACTCTGTTAATATATCAATACACAATTGATATTCAATACGATCTGAAACTAATTCAAATACGTATTGACAAAAGACTTAACAACACTTAGTAATTAACTCATAATTTGGACACACCAAGCTGAGTAAACACATTACTCAGTCTAGGTCAAGCACTCAGCTTGAGATTGGAACTCAGCTTGAGTGGAGCACACAGCTCAGAATCAATGACACTTAGTCAAATTCGTTTGAGACTGACTCAAACTTACATTTCAACTATACTGAATAGTTAAAATAAGTGTGGAACTAATCCAAACATGTGAACTAATCACATAGTATGAGTGAAGCACATAGCTTAGACTCAATGACACATAGTCATCTATGTTTGAGACCTACTCAAACTGATGTTTCAACCACGTTAAGTAGTTGAATGATGTTTGGAACTAACCAAACGTATGAACTCATTGTTCAGTTTGACATAAAGATCAGTTTATGAAAACGTATTCATAAACTGTGCACTCAGTTTAAGACACTCAGTCTTTGTCAAACTGAGAACTCAAATTTTAGACACTTAGCTAGGGGTTGAGCATACCCAATTCACTTAGCAGATACATAAACCTCTTTTCATCAAGGGGCTTAGTAAAGATATCTGCTAGTTGGTCATCAGTAGAGATAAACTTAATGTCAACTTTGCCTTTTTCCACGATGTCCCTTATGAAGTGATGTCTAATTTCAATATACTTGGTTCTTGAGTGAAATACTGGATTGTAAGTGATGGCTATTGCACTTTGGTTATCACAGAAGATAGGAGTTTTCTTGAAACTCATACCAAAGTCTTGAAGCTGATGTTGCATCCATAAGATTTGAGCACAACAGCTTCCTGCTGCAACATATTCAGCTTCAGCAGTTGAAGTAGCCACTGAGTTCTGTTTCTTACTAGTCCAGCTGACAAGTTTCCCTCCAAGAAATTGACATCCTCCAGTGGTTGATTTTCTGTCTAACTTGCACCCAGCATAGTCAGCGTCAGAAAAACCAACTAACTTAAATCCAGAGTCCTTTGGATACCAAAGACCTAGACTTGGTGTACCTTTAAGGTACTTAAAGATCCTTTTCACAGCTAAAAGATGTGATTCTTTAGGATCTGCCTGATATCTTGCACAAACACATGTAGCAAACATGATATCAGGTCTACTAGCTGTCAAATAGAGTAAGGAACCTATCATCCCTCTATAGGTAGACTGACACACAGGCTTACCATCTGAGTCTTTACTCAGCTTGACAGCTGGTGTCATGGGTGTTCTCATGGTTGAACTTGAATCAAAGCCATATTTCTTTATCAAATCAAAAACATATTTGCTTTGATTGATGAAAATTCCATCAGGCTTTTGTTGAATTTGTAGGCCTAGGAAATATGTTATCACACCCATCATACTCATCTTGTACTTTTGTGACATTATTTTGGAGAACCAATCACACAGAGATTCATTTGTAGAGCCAAAAATGATGTCATCCACATAGATTTGTACAAGAATTATCTGCCCTTTACTCTTCTTAATAAAGAGTGTCTTATCTATACTACCTCTGGTGAAATTCATGGATAGTAGATAAGTGGACAGTGTATCATACCAAGCTCTTGGAGCTTGTTTAAGACCATACAAAGCCTTATCCAACTTATAGACATGATGTGGAAACTTTGAACTTACAAAGCCAGGAGGTTGTTTCACATAGACTTCCTCCTGAAGTTTTCCATTCACGAAAGCACTTTTCACATCCATTTGATAGACTTTGAAGTCTTTATATGCTGCATAAGCCAGGAACAGCCTTATTGCTTCAATTCTAGCAACAGGGGCAAAGGTCTCATCATAATCAATTCCTTCTTCTTGCCTATACCCTTGTGCTATCAGCCTGGCTTTGTTCCAAACTATCACTCCATCCATGTCCATTTTGTTTCTATAGACCCACTTAGTGCCTATAATTGTATGATCTTCAGGGGCAGGGACAAGTGTTCAGACCTTATTCCTCTGAAACTCATTTAATTCCTCTTGCATAGCATCAATCCAATCCTCATCCTCTAAGGCTTCCTAAGTTTTCATTGGTTCCATTTGTGATAGAAAACCAAAGTGAGCAGCATAGTTAGCTGTGGCCTTGGATCTTGTCATAACCTTTTCTTGGACATTACCAATAATTTGATCTTGAGGATGATCTTTGAGGAATTTAAATGTTGTAGTTGGAGAATCTGGTTCTGAATCTGAGTGATGTTGAGAGATCTGAGGTGAACATACATCCTCAGTCTCAACAGCAGCATTGTCAACAAACTGATGATCACTAAGATTCTCAGTCTGAGTGACCTCAGCTCCAAACGGATTGATGAACTCACCATCTCTCTCAGCTTGAGAGTTCCTTGTAGCTTGTGATGATTTCTTGGATGAACACACATCCTCATCACTATCATCTCCTATGACATACATAGGATTTGACATGTTGATTTCCCTTGGCCTTTCAAGCTCACTCAGACTAACCGAGTCAGCTTGACTTTTCTCAGCTTGATCAATACTGTCTTCATCAAATGAAACATGAATCAATTCTTCAATGGCCTTTCTCCTAGAGTTATATACTCTGTATGATTTGGAGATTGAGGAATAACCAACAAATATTCCAGGATTAGCTTTGGGTTCCAACTTATGGAGTTGATCTCTTTGATTCAGCACATAGTATTTTAAACCAAAGATATGGAAATAACCTATATTGGGCTTTCTAGACTTATACATTTCATATGAAGTCTTTCCATGTCTTTTGACAATGATTGACCTATTCTGAGTATAACAGGCTGTACTAACAGCTTCATCCCAGAAATAGAGTTTCAATCCTGTCTCACATAGCATTGTTCTTGCAGCCTCAATTAAGGTTCTATTTCTCCTTTCAGCAACTCCATTTTGTTGTGGAATTCTGACAGATGAGAAATTTTGTAATATTCCTTTTTGTTTACAGAAGCTTTCAAGGGTTGAGTTTCTGAACTCAGACCCATGATCACTTCTGAGTTGCTTTACAGACAAACCTTTATGCAACTCTTCCCTTTTAATGAAACTTATTATCTCCAGGGCAGCCTCACTTTTGGCTTTAAGGAATATTACCCAGGTGAATCGTGAGAACTCATCTACTATCACCAGTGTGTACTTCTTACCACTTAGGCTTGGAGTACTTATGGGTCCAAACAGATCCATATGCAACATATGCAATAGGTCTGTTATTGAAAAGTTTTGCTTTGATTTAAAGGACCCTTTATGGTGTTTCCCTTGTTCACAAGCTGAACACAATTTGTCTTTGACAAATGTGATTTTTGGTAATCCAGAGATGAACTCTTTATTAGACAGCATATTTATATTTTTAAAGTTCAAATGAGACAAACGTTTATGCCATAACCAACTCAGCTCAGGAACAGAATGGGAATACAAGCAGGTTTCATTATAGGGATCAGCAGATTTAAGATCAAGTAGATACAAATCTCTTTCTCTTTTAGCTATTAGTACAGGTTTTCCCTTAGCATTATAAATTGTTCATGTTTTCTTCCTAAAAGTAACAACATTGTCTTCATCACACAATGTGACTTTGCCAGCTTGCATCTTCCCATAGCCTTTTGTTCTTCCATGGGAGTTGTCACCAAATGTTACTTTAGGGCCTTCATCTTCTTGGAAATCACTAAGAAGTCCTTTCCACCCAGTCATGTTCCTTGAACATCCACTATCCAAGTACCATTTACTTGAACCCTGCACATGATATGAAAACTAAATACATTAGTTTTGTTTGGGAACCCATTTTTGAATGGGTTCTGATGTGGAGCACTTAGCATCTCCATCTGGTTGAACTAACTGTTCAGCTTGAGCAGGAGCTGAGTCCTGTGTAGGCTGATCAGCTTGTTCTTGTTCAGGCCTTGAGATTTCTACATCACAGACCTTAGCCTCATGACCTCTACTTATGCATTTGTAGCATCTCCTTCTTCCAATGATTACTGGAGGTAGAGAGTCCAATAATCCTTGTGAGAACTTACTCTCAGTTTTAGGATTATATGTTGTGGATAACTTTTCAACTTTCTTAGCAAGTTAATTCACTCGATGCTCACTGACTTTGGACTTACCTTTGTCAGATCTTTGTCTGTTATCCTTGGAAGTTTGACCAACAAACTTCTTTTCCATGACCTTGGACTTACCTTTGTCATGTTTACTGGACTCACCAGTTTCAACAGGTTTGGACTTACCACTGTTGATCTTCTTGGACTTACCAAGATCCACAACTTTGGACTTACCATTGTTGTGATTTGACCTCTGACTTACAGTTGTCTTCCTGTTCTTATAACTTCTCTCCGAGCCAGATAGAGAATTTTGTCTTTTGAAAGGATTTGGATTAAGCCTTTCTATGACTGAAGTTCTTTGAACAGGCTGAGTGCCTAATCTGTCCAGAACAGACTTACCATGCTGTTTGGATGTTGAGCACTCATTTTCATGATCTTTGGCCTTCACAAACATATTGAATTTTAGGCTTGGATCATGTCTTTTCTTTGAGGATGACTTCTGAGACTTAATCAGTTGTCTATCCTCCTCAGAATCAGTACTTGCTATCTCATCATCAGCTACATAAGCTTCTGTTTGATAGTCACCTCCAAGTACAGCCTTCACCTGTTTAGGTATCTGTTGGTTTATGCACTGTTCAGCAAGATTTGATGATTTACACCAAGACTCAGTGATCTTTTGGAGTTGATCAGCTTTGTCTTTAGCTTCCTGAAGTTCTTCACTAAGAAGTTTGTTAATGTGTCTTTGACATTCAAGATCACACTGTGCTTTCTTACCAACATCAATGAGAGATTGATTTTCCTTAATCTCATCTTTAAGTTTAGCTATTTCAGCTTTGAGGTCATCTTCAGACTTAAGGCTGGTCTTAAAATCATTTAGCAGATAATCGAATGCAAGACCCTTTTCTTCATCAGTGTAAGAGTAGAAATTATTGACCTCATACATGGAAGTAGGATCCCAATCACTGAGTTTGTTGTTTTCCTCAGCTTCCTTCATGTCAGCTTCAAAGATTGATTCGGACATACAATAATCAACCTCATCGATTTCTATCTCTTCATCTTCTTGAGCCATCAGACATACATCATCATCTGAGGTAGATGATTATGTATCCCATGTTTCAGCAATGAGTCCTTTTGCACTGGGTTTGTCTTCAAGCTTTCCTTTCTTGAGCTGAGTGTATTTCTTCTTGTATTTATAAACTCTGTAAGCATTCTTATCAACAGCTGATGTTGTTTCCACCTTCTTTGATCTGCACTCAGCAGCAATGTGTCCCTTCTTCTGACAATTGAAGCACACAGCATTCTTGGGATCAAAAGAACTCTTTCCTTTGCCCCTGTTAGACCTTCCTCTTCCCCTTTGAGCTCTTCTCAAACGTCTGGCTAACATTGCCATTTGCTCTGTGATATTCTGAACATCATCAGTATCACTTGAGTCTGAGTCTGAGTGGTCAACTTGAGATTCTGACTCAGTCTCAGATTCAACAACTAGTGCCTTGGGACTTTTCTTCTTCTTTTTTTGTGCAACTAATGCAATATCAGTTTTATCCAAAGACTCCTTCAGTTGTTGTTGAGAAGATTTCTTGTGTTCAGTGATTTGTTCATGATTCAGCAAGAACCCATAGATAGACTGTAGGTTGTACACGTGCAGTGTTCCTCCAACCCTCAGTGCCGTAGTTACATCATTAAACCTTTCTAGTAACACATCCAGAAATTTCAGCACCAGTTCAGCTTCATCTTTCTTTACACCCACACTTAGTAGGTCATTTATCAAGCAGTAAAACCTTTTGAACAAATCTAACAAGGTTTCATTCTTCTTTGAAAAGAAGTTTTCATAGGATCTATTCAAATGATTTTTCTTGTGCTACTTGACCAGATCAGTGCCTTCATATGTGACACTCAGCGTATCCCAGATATCTTTTGCAGTTTGACACCCAGTCACAGTGCGCAAGATTTCATTTGACAGGGCATTCACTAGAACACTTTTAGCCTTATCATCTAGATTGAAAAGTTTCCAATCTTCATCAGTCCATGATGCAATAGGCTTTCTTGTTTCCTTTTCAGATCTGCCAGGAGACGTATCACTGACAGTAGCAGGAATCTTGGGGATAATCGGTCCTTTAGTGACAAAATCCGACATACGGTTGTCAATGGACTTGAGGAACAACATGGCTCTGAACTTCCACATATGATAGTCAGATCCATCAAATATGGGACAGTCTTTGGCAGACATCTGTGGAAAGTTTGAAGAATTGTTGCTTGTAGACATTGTAAACTTTCTCAGAATCTTAAACTTTCAACCAATGAAATCGTTCAGCCTGCTCTGACACCAGTTGTTGGTCCCTTATATGAGAATAACAACAACCAATAGGTGTGTAGAAGGGGGGTTGAATACACTTTCTGCGAAAATTGAACAAATCAAATAAAAGTGTTACACACAGTAAATCAAACCACAATCAATTGAATGCTTTCATTAAGAAGATGATTACAATGCTTTGAATAAAAAGATGATTACAATAACTATCAAGTAAGAAACTCTTGATATATAACCACCTAATATAAATCTCTCAATCTCTCAAACTTAGCTATCTATAATCAACTTATGATTATAGATACTGACGACTCTCTAAACAGGATTTCACACAGATTGACAACTTACCAATATCACAACTGATGTGATAGTTCGAACACACGAATATTGGGCAATCTGTGACTTTTCTTGATCACGTTGAACTAACAAACAGTAATCAAGATTCGTAACACATATGGTGAATTGAGGTTTGGCTCTGCAACACTTAGTTGTTTCTTAATCAAAGTCGTACCTCTAAACTTATCAGGAGATAAGTGTTTATAATCCTGTGCCTACGGAATCTAACAAACTAAGACTCAGCTTAATTCGCTAACTAACTATCGGATAATCCGGAATCTTGAATCTTGAATCTTCTATCTTCAAACTTGATTCTGGAATCTTCTTATCCTTGCCGTAGATATAGAGAGATAAAAGATTAATTTAAAACACATTTAAATTATCTTTAAACTGACTTCTTTAGTCGGGCTGAGTTACTCAGCTTGAAACTCATCAAGCTGAGTTCTTCGAGAACACACTCGAAAACAACATGAACTAACATGTATAAATATTAACTCATCATTAGAAGTCCAAAGAGTTAAATAAAACTTATTTAGCAACTCTATTGAGCTGATTCAGTATACATACTGAATCGCTCAGCTTGAGACTCATCAAGCTTAAACTCAATATATATCTTAGGTGACAAACACATCTTATCACACCTAGTGATAACCTTACTAAGATATAGTCTAAGCTGATCAAACATATGTACAGCTTATACTCAGCTTATACTCAGTCTGAATCACTATAAGTGTTCAGTCTGACTAAGCTTTATAATTCTGTTTAAGTTACATGTAGAACATATCATACAAACTTAACTTTGTCTCATCAAATTCAAACTGACGAGATCATTTTCTAATAATATAAATTTGCGTATTGAAAACGGGTATTGCAGTTGATGTATTCATGATTAAGTCGTTTCCCTCAGATATAGAACTATATCTTTCTTGCCTTATGACGATTCCTACCATGCTTATGAAGAGGTAATGATCTAATGTCAGGTACTCCAGCATCATCATGCTGAGTTTCAATTATTACTGATTGAGTGCTAGTGCCAACATCAGGTTCTTCCATTCTAGGTACACATTACTCCTAGTTTCCTTTAAGAAAATCCATCCTTTGAGCAACACACTTCTTGTTCTCACAAGGTTTGTAAAAACAAATATCACATGGCCTTAGTAGAACACCTAATGGAGTAAAACCTCTAGATTCCGGGTTCCTCCGCCTTACGCTAAACGTAGGCTTTCAAACTTTGTGATGAACTAGCAAACACATTCTTTCTAGTCGCATCATCTAAGGTGCGTACTTAACCATCTTTGTTGGTATGAGATTAATGCCTACCATTTTCAAAGTACACCCCCATAAAAACGGACCATATCTGAAATGTCCGGTTCCTCCGCTATATAGTAATGTGTCCTAGGAGGAGTGAATTATGAGATAATATCATAACTCTTATGATGGCTATTAAAATCCTGAACTAAAGCACTCAACATCTCTATTAGATTTGAGTATTATAGTCCTTTTACGCATTTAGTAATGTACTTTGTTGTGGGTGTATCTTGAATACCTCTCAAGGCTTCAGACCCTTGCATAACAAGTTAGACATTTCCATCCCTTCTACCTTAATCGGTAAAGGTAACAAAGTATCCATAGTTACCCCTTATGATTACCTTGAACAGTCTACACAAGAATGTGAACGAAAACCAACAAGCCTTCATTCCTCTCACAAGTGAGGGATGTCTAAGTCATTTTAGCCTAATAAACAAGATTTTCAATCAACAATTGATCCTTGATCAAATGATCCCAAGTTCCTAATGACATGGAGCTTGGTGATGCAAGCCTTGTTTATATGGTCAAATTGACTATTGTCGTAAGAGTAACATATCAAAGTCATTCATGATCATTCTATTACTTCTTAAGCAAATGCTTATTATAAATGCCACATCATGGATAAACTTTGAAATAAACCACCAAAAAGAATAATTTAAAGTAATATCTATCATTATCAATGACATAATTGATTTATTGTTTATTGCCACGCAGGGCATAAAACATAGATCTAATAAAGTAATAGACTGGCTGGAAGGAGTGGCAAGATCCCGACTTCCAATCCTTTTCAACAGGGACAACCATCTTGTTTCCCGTTATGAAGTCCAACTCTCCACATCTTATATTCTGACTTCTTATTAACACCTGCACTTTGAAACAAATGAATTTGTGACAAACGTGAGTGTTATGGCTAGTGTTCAAAACTTGCCCTCAGAAGTAGAAGTGAAGTGGAGTTTGATCATGAATTTACCAGAAGCCGAGGAGCCAATCTTTCTCATTTTGTACATCCTTAGCTTATCCAAGCACTTATGGAAGGCGTGGTGGCGCCATTTTCCAATCTTTTCACAGAAGTAGAAACCTTCCCCATTCGGAGTCTCCTTTTGAGGCGCAATCTCATTGCCCTCCGACTCCATGTTCATGGTGAGCTTAGTTAGACCAAGCTTCCCTTTTGAGGTAGTTTGCTTCTTGGTAGCCTTAGCGAGAGTGAACGAGGTGAGCTTACCTTTGGCCATGTTAGACATAAGAGTCTTCAGCATGCCATGTAGCTCTATTAAGGATTTGTCCATACCATGCATATGATAATTCATAAGGAATTATTCATACGATGGAGAAAGGGATCGTAGGATAATATCCACCGTCATCTCCCTTTCAATGTTAAATCCTAACCTCTCTAAGCGTTCCATAATTGCCTTTATCTTAAGCACGTGAAGACTTACGTTCTCACTATCCTGCAGCCGGTAACCAAGTAAGTCGTTCAAACACCCATACCGTTCTTGCCTTGCTTGTTGCTGGAAGTTGTCCTGCAACACAAGCATCATCTCGTAACCATTAAGATGCTCCATTAGCATTCGCAAATCGGGTCTCATCATGCTTAACATGAGGCAAGAGACCTCGTTGGTGTCCTTGATGCATTTATCTTACGCATCACGAATGGTGGTAGCAGGGGTTTCCGGAAGGGGTTCCTCAATGGTGAGTAACTTGTCTTCGTGTCGTAGGACAATACAAAATTTACTAGACCTATCCAGAGTCCTTTGGATACCAAAGACCTAGATTTGGTGTACCTTTAAGGTACCTAAAGATCCTTTTCACAGCTTGAAGATGTGATTCTTTAGGATCAGCCTGATATCTTGCACAAACACATGTAGCAAACATGATATCAGGTCTACTAGCTGTCAAATAGAGTAATGAACCTATCATTCCTCTATAGGTAGACTGACATACATGTTAGATTATGTGCAGAGATAATTAACGGACACATTGTATCCAATGTTATAAGAGACTAAAGGGTCACACTCCTACACACCCAATTCAGAACAGTTGGTTTTCACCATAAATCTGTGTGGAAATAATTAAGCAGTTAGATTAATTATTAAAGAGAAAAAGGAAATAATTAATCAGTTAGATTAATTAAAGAGATAAATAAATTATTAATCAGTAGTATTAATTATTGAAAAGGAGATATAAATAATTATCCAGTTTGGATTAATTATTAGAAAGGAATAAATAATAAATAGTTATTTATTATTTAAAGTGAATTAAATATTATGTTTTAATATTTAACGGACCAGTTAATTAATAGTTAATTAATTAACTAGAAAAGTCCAGGGGGTCAAAAAGAGAACAGATGAAAGTTTAATTAAAACCAGTGGGCTTTCAATTAAACAGGCTTAGGTCCAATCTAATCCTTATATAATTCTTAAGCCTTAAGGATTAAAGGATATGAGACAAGGATTAAACCTAGCCACCACCATCTATCTCTCTCTCGATCTCGCATCTCTCTCTCGTCGCACCTCTCTCGGTCGGCACATTCTCTCCCGGCTATCTCTCTCTTCGACGATCAAAGAAGAAACGCCAAGGGTGTTTCTCGGTTTTTAGTGATCGACGAAAGTGGACACACACACACTCTCGACTTTGAGTGTTGAAGGCTTGGTGATCCAGGAGCGGTCTAGCAGCCAGTTCAATCGGAGGTGCAGTAGTGGTGGACTATCTTTAGCAATCCCAAGCTTGATCAGGTATAATTCTTTATGACCTTATCTATAGATTGTTTTGCAAGAAACTATGTTTGATCATGTAAGATTTAATGATCCTAACCCTTTTGGGGTTTAGAGGGTTGTATTCAATCCAGTTCCGCTTTTAGGATTGAACCAGTAGAATCAAACCCAGGTTTGACCAGTTTGTGTCATATGGTGGTTTGGTCAGGTGATCAAAACCCTTCAATGGTATCAGAGCCTCGGCTCTATGATCCACAGTTTCTAGTTTTATCTGTTTCTAGGATTAAGGTTTGATTCTTGATCTTCTACTTGCTCTAGGCTATTTTGAAAATCACCAAGGGCAACAAAAACGTTTTGTTTCTGTTATCCAGTTTTATGAAGTTTAATCCTATTAATCAGAAAGTTTAAACAGTTAGTTTAAACGGCTAAAAAGGATTGTGATTTTTGGAAAAGAACAAGTTTTGGGTTAAGATAAATTAAACATTTTGTTTTAATTAATTAAACCTAGTTAATCCATTGTTGGTTTGTTTAATAGTTATATGATCTTCTCCATCTTGTTTCTTCTTCTTATGAATTTCGAAAACCACAAGGTAAAAAACAAGTATCTGTTTTTATCCAGTTTATAAAAGGTTTGATTTTAACCAGTTAGGTTTAAACCAGGTTTGTGTTTAAACGGTTAAAAAGAAATAAACTTTTTATTTAAAACTAGATTTTAACCAGTTTTGAACTTTTGTTTAAAAAGGTTAAAATCAAGTTTTTAGGATAATTAGTTATTAATAAAACAAGTTTTGTTGATATTAATAATTAATAGTTTTTGGTTTTAGAAATTAAATCCAGTTTTTAATCAGTATATTAAAACAGTTAGTTTTAATAGGTTAAAAAGGATTTAGAATATTGTATTAATCGGGAAACGCGAACCGAAACCGTCACCATAACCGATAGCGACGCTAACAGAGGTTTAGCGGCGCTAAAGCCTAATGGGCTTCGGCCCAAGGGGTTTTGGCCCAAGACTTTTTCGAGGCCTGAGGTTTTCGGCCAAGGTAGCCTACGGCCTGGTGGGCTGCGGTCGAAGTAGCTCACGACCGAGCAGAGGTTTCGACCCAGGTGTTTTTGGTCAAATGGGTTCTCGGCCCAAGAGGGTCTTGGCCCAGTCGGTTTCTCGGGTTAATGAGAGATATTGGCCAAAAATAGTTTTTCCGGATTAATACAAAAGGATTGTTAATTTTAAGTTATAAAATTAATAAGGTATTATATAAACTAGTGTTATATGTTTTGACTAGTTTTAGTTAAAATATATTAGTTTAGATATTTATTTATTATGACTAGTTTAAGTTATTTTTGAATAAAGTCTAAAAGGATAAAGTTTATATAATATTATGGAGAAACAAATAAGATAGTATTTAATTGACCAAGGTTGTCGGTTTTAAGCTTTTGAAAAACTAGTAATAAAACTCGACGTGAGGATTTCATTCAAGTTTTGAATGAGATCAAGGTTTTAAGTTTTGTTGAAAAACTAGTTTGGTCAAATAAATTAGAAGACCATAATTCTCATTTTTGGTTAATAGGTATTAATCAAAGGGTAAATGAGAAAGTTTAAACAAATCAGGATTGTGTGCTTAACAGCACAGTTTATTGTTTATATATTATAACTGCGTGGTTGATTTTATATATAGTGCTTATATATAATTGCGTGGTTGTGATAGCTATAGTTTTGCCGACTTAGGACTCGTTTTTCTTATTCTTCTTTTATTTTGGTTTTTTTTTGGAAGGCCTGCGTGCCAATTACAATCCCTTTCTTAATTGTAATATTGTACTGGTTCGGGGAGGCCTACGTGCCACTTACAACCCCATTCAATATTGTATTTGTAATAGATTAGTAGTAGTTTAATCCCTCAACCAAGATGGACTCGAAGAAGATGACGACGTTAATGGTGTTCTATACGCGAAGCACGGACATTTTGGGGAGGTGTCAAAGCTAGTGGGAGCAGCATATCAAAAAAGGCGAATCCAAGTCACTTTGTCCTTAGGTTTGACCTTAGGATTAGTTGGCAAAACTATAGGGCTTTATTTACTTACTCTTATTATCTGCGTGGTTGTGTTTCTTTTATTTACTGCTTTTCATATAGAATTGTGACTTTTATATGATGCTAAATAAAAAGAGATTTAATAACAGGTTGTTATTAAACAGTGAAAAACCACGCGCTTTATGACAAACTAGAATACGACTACAGGTTGCTAGTCGTGTTAGTTAAATTTTTTATAAATTTCAAGTTTTGTCAAGGTTATAAGTTTGGAACTTATAAAGGCCGTTTTGTGCACCTAGTTTAGGTACACATATAAATCGTATTTTTAAAACAGTTAGTTTTAAAATGGTTTTTCAAAAACTGGAAAATTAAGTTTTTAACTTAATGTTAAAACCCAAGAAAAATCTTAGATCAGTGTGCTACCCACCTAATGGTACACCCTTGCTGTTAAACGGTACTCGGGTGTCGGAAGTGCCCAAACCTTGGGCATCCGGGTTCAAACCATTGCGGGAAGGGGCATGAAAGATTATGCGATAATCGGGAGTCCCGGCCAGAATTCATGCTGTCTTAGGTGGTGTGATCTATTTTGGTGATAATCGGGAGTCCCGGCCCAAAAAGCACTAGAGTAGAGTTAAACATACTAGACTGGGTCTAAGTGCTCTACGAGGTTCTAGGAGTCGTATCAGTTAGGTACGATTGGTACAGGGTGTTACCTACCAGAAATAGCATGACTTGGCGGGAAGTGCCCAAACCTTGCGTCAAGTATGTGAAATATAGGTCCTAGGTCTAATATATATTATTTATGGGTTTAATGATATATGATTAGAAAGTTTATTTGCAATTACTAATTAAACCGGGTTTTAATTTGTAGATGGCAACCAACGTTACTAGTACCAATAATCTCTCTCTCCGCTCCATTCTTGAGAAGGACAAGCTTGTCGGTCCTAACTTTCTCACGTGGGAGAGAAGTCTCCGGATCGTGCTTAGGCACGAGAGAAAGTGGTATGTCCTAGAACAACCTCTAGGAAATCCTCCTGCCAACAACGCTAGGGCAGAAGTCAGGGAGGCTTTTCAAAAGCGCTCCAATGACGCCCTGGACGTTAGCTGCCTCATGCTCGCAACTATGAGTCCAGAGTTGCAGTCGAGTATGATGGAGACTCCTTCCTATGACATGATCCACCAGCTGAGGGACATGTTCCAGGAGCAAGCTCGCACTGAGCGTTATGATGCCACGAGGGCATTTAACTCGTACAAGATGGCTAAGGGGACCTCGGTCAGTAACCACGTCATGAAAATGAAAGGTTACATGGACCACCTAGATAGACTTGGGCACCCAGTTCCGTTGCAGCTAGCGACGGATACGATACTCAACTCGTTGTCGGATGACTATAAGCCTTTTATAGTTAACTACAACATGAACAACATGGAGAAATCTGTGGCTGAGTTGCACTCAATGCTCAAGACTGCTGAGCAGAGTATCGGGACCAAGTCTAAGGACGTTCTCATGGTGGGTCATGGCGGGCATAAAAAGAGGAAGGGGCGCAACGGAAAGGGAAAGGGCAAGGCCCAACCCAGCCAGAATGCACCCAGGGCTAATAACGACAACAAGGGCAAGAAGCCGAAGCCGAACAAAGCAAAAACCGAGAATCGGTGCTTTAAGTGCGGCGAGGTCGGGCACTGGAAAAGAGATTGCCCGAAGGGACACGAGGCAGGTGGCAAGGCTGGCACCTCAGGTATCGTGTAGCTTCTTTGTCACTTTCCACTTGTAAAAGTGTTTACGAGTATTCTAATATCTTGCAATCGTTTATTGCAGGAGGAGATGGAAAGTGATGCGGCCCAGCATGAGGAGATCCCACGTGCAGCATGCGGATATTAATATTTATATTTCGTAGTTTATCAAACTCTTTAAGTCTTTTCTGAACAATTTTATATTGTTGGTTTATGGATATTTTTGAGTTTATGGAAATTATAATTATTTAGTTATATGTCCGTGCACGTGTTCTTATCTTATGAATCAAGATTAGTCCAGTTGTGAGTAAATGAGAACAAATAAGTCAAGTCTTGACTTGTTCGGTGATTCATTATAATCCTTATGCTATGATTTGTTGAAGTTATATAAATGTTGGCTCCACTTTTTCAAAACGCTTAAATAAACAAGTATTGTTTATAAAATTAGATAGTTTTTTCTAATTTAACAAGTGTTTAAGTTATTTATGAAAAGTGAATGTTCAAAGTCTTGAACAAAATGATAGTTATTATTTCTAAGGGAAAATAGTTTTTGATAAAACATTTAAGAAAGTATAAAAATGATTATGGTAGTTACTATAATCAAGGAAGTTTTATACTAAATGTTTTGGAAAGAAATTTAAAGTGCCTTTACAAGTGTTTTACACTCATGGCAAGGTTAATGAAACCACTTTCTATAACTAGAAAGATGGATATACGAAGATCCAAGATCTTGGTTTCATTGAATAAATTTCTTACAAAAACTAAGTTTTAAAACATGTGTTTGGAACACAAGTTTTAGGCGTGATAGTCAAGGATTGACTAAAGCCTAAAAAGATGTTTTAAAGTAATGCACTTTTTCATAAAAAATAGTGGGAGCATCTGACAAATGTATTTATCGGAGTTAATAAAAGGTTGTTGTTAACCAGTGTGATAAATACAAGATCGAACTTTTAGAGTATATAATTATTGGATAATTTTTAGAAGTTATCTAAAATAGTAAGTTCTTGAGAAAGAACTAATCCAAGGAATGCATGATTTATTCAGAGGTACTCAATAAAGATATCATTGCAAGACTTCGAGTCAAGTTATGACTTGAAATTATATACATTCTAATATGTTCAGAAAGTCAGTTTAATATTGTTGGTTGGTTAACGTTAGAAATGATAAAATAGGATGTTCTTTAACATTCTTAGTAGTGATATTAGATTAGTGTTGGCATACACAGGGAATCTAACCTCAAGGTTCTTACAAGTAGATGTAAGAAAGTTTTATCATTTCAAATGGATAAATCTAGTAAGATTTAATTTATCTACAAATGTAATTAAAGTCTTAATTACAAGGAAGTTATTTTATGAAATCAGAAACTAAAGGAGTTATTTTCCTGTTTCTCCAAGTTTAAGGAATTTTATTAAATAAGTAAGTCTAGAATTGTTCTTAGGTTGCAAGAACGATTTCTAGCAAAACCAAGAAAGTGTACTTCAGGGTACTAGTCTTGAGTTTTAGGTTTATAATCATATTATTTTTCTCTGTAATCTGTGATAAGTTACAATGCAAAATAATAAGTAATTCAGATACACACCGTGAATCGAGTCAATGAAATGGTAGAAATTATGCACCTTTATTCCAGGGAGGAATATGGAAGGGTGTATAAATTAGTTTCATTGTTCTTCACAATTTTGTATGTTTTGGTTTATCCAGAAATAAACTAGGTTTATTCAAAACATTATCCGTGACTACTTATCGTGGTGGGAACTATGATAGGGCTATAAAGTCATCGTAATTTTGGGGTAGATTCGAAAGTATATCGAATATAGCTGCAAAAGTTTTTGCGGACCAAAATTGACGGATATTCGTTAGGTTTACGAATATTGGATTGAACCACTGTGAATAATACTTCGTGGTTTCATGTCAAAGGTATTAATCACATAGGTTATCCTTAAGCCTGAGGTATTTGGTTTGGGATGCGGTAACTATTGTCTTCTTAGCTAGCTCTAACGCCACGCCATAACAGGGTGGTCATAAGGGGTGTGTCTAGATTCAGTGGGAGCCGTATTTCCAAATGCGAATATGCAAGATGGTAATTACATCTTCTTTTTAGAAGAGATATTTCCGGGCCCCTTGACTGATTAGAGAAACTGGTAAGTGCACGGCCGTGCCCAAACGAACTGATCTGTTCTTTGTCGTTTATCACGCAGTTTCGAAATCAAGTATGTCATGAACAAATTCTTGAGTCTCTAAGTTGACTTTTTCCATGCTCATGCTCAAAATTGAAATATCGCGCTGCAAGGGACAAACCTATATATATGCAAGTTTGTATATATAAAAACGTACCCATTCATAAACAGGGAGTTTATGATAGTTTAGTTTATAAACAGTTAGTTTATAACAGGTTACTTATAAGCAGGTTGCTTATGAGGTTTTATCACAAGTTACTTTGGGGTATAAGAGTTCTTATAACCTGGTTATCCTAAGTGTCTGGCTAGGGACCTCCTTAGGCTAACAATGTGCAGTAATTGTTACTTATCTTGCACAAGTGGGAGTCTGTTAGATTATGTGCAGAGATAATTAACGGGCATATTGTATCCAATGTTATAAGAGACTAAAGGGTCACACTGCTACACACCCAATTCCGAACAGTTGGTTTTCACCATAAATCTGTGTGGAAATAATTAATCAGTTAGATTAATTATTAAAGAGAAAAGGGAAATAATTAATCAGTTAGATTAATTAAAGAGATAAACAAATAATTAATCAGTAGTATTAATTATTGAAAAGAGAGATATAAATAATTATCCAGTTTGGATTAATTATTAGAAAGGAATAAATAATAAATAGTTATTTATTATTTAAAGAGAATTAAATATTAAGTTTTAATATTTAACGGACCAGTTAATTAATTAACTAGAAAAGTCCAGGGGGTCAAAAAGAAAAGAGATAAAAGTTTAATTAAAACCAGTGGGGTTTTAATTAAACGGGCTTAGGTCCAATCTAATCCTTATATAATCCTTAAGCCTTAAGGATTAAAAGATATGAGACAAGGATTAAACCTAGCCACCACCATCTATCTCTCTCTCGATCTCGCATCTCTCTCTCGTCGCACCCCTCTCGGTCGACGCATTCTCTACCGGCTCTCTCTCTTCGACGATCAAAGAAGAAACGCCAAGGGTGTTTCTCGGTTTTTAGTGATCGACGCAAGTGGACACACACACACACTCTCGACTTTGAGTGTTGAAGGCTTGGTGATCCAAGAGCGGTCTAGCAGCCAGTTCAATCAGAGGTGCAGTAGTGGTGGACTATCTTTAGCAATCCCAAGCTTGATCTGGTATAATTCTTTATGACCTTATCTATGGATTGTTTTGCAAGAAACTATGTTTGATCATGTAAGATTTAAAGATCCTAACCCTTTTGGGGTTTAGAGGGTAGTGTTCAATCCATTTCCGCTTTTAAGATTGAACCAGTAGAATCAAACCCAGGTTTGACCAGTTTGTGTCATATGGTGGTTTGGTCAAGTTATCAAAACCCTTCAATATAGACTTTCCATCTGAGTCTTTGCTCAGCTTGACAGCTGGTGACATGGGTGTTTTCATGGTTGAACTAGAATCAAAACCATATTTCTTTATCAAGTCAAGAACATACTTGCTTTGATTAATAAATATTCCATCAGGCTTCTGTTGAATTTGCAAGCCTAGGATATATGTCATTTCACCCATCACGCTCATCTTGTACCTTTTTGACATAGCTTTGCAGAACCAGACACACAGAGATTCATTTGTAGAACCAAAGATAATGTCATCCACATAGATTTATACAAGAATCACCTGTCATTTACTCTTTTTAATAAAGAGTGTCTTATCCATACTATCTCTGGTAAAATCCATTGATAGTAGATAGTTGGGCAGTGTATCATACCAAGCTCTTGGAGCTTGTTTAAGACCATACAAAGCCTTGTCTAACTTATAAACATGATGTGGATACTTTGAACTGACAAAGCCAGGAGGTTGTTTCACATAGACTTCCTCCTGAAGTTTTTCATTTAGGAAAGCACTCTTCACATTCATTTGATAGACTTTGAAGTCTTTATATGCCGCATAAGCTAGGAACAGCCTGATAGCTTCAATTCTAGCAACAGGGGAAAATGTCCCATCATAATCAATTTCTTCTTCCTGTCTATACCCTTGTGCTACCATCCTGGCTTTATTCCTAACCATTACTCCATCCTTATCCATCTTGTTTCTATAGATCCACTTAGTGCCTATAATTGTTTGATCTTTGGGAGCTGGGACAAGTTTCCAGACCTCGTTTCTCTCAAACTCATTTAATTCCTCTTGCATACCTTCAATCCAATCTTCATCCTCTAAGGCTTCTTCAGTCTTCTTTGGTTCCATTTGAGATAGAAATTCAAAGTAAGCAGCATAATTTGCAGTTGCCTTTGATCTGGTAATCACTCTTTCTTGAAGATTACCAATTACTTGTTCTTGAGGATAGTCTTTGAGGAATTTAAATGTTGTAGTAGGAGATTGTGGTTCTTGATCTGAGTGATGTTGAGAGTTCTGAGGTGAACTTACATCCTAAGTCTCAACTACAGCATTGCCATCAAACCGTTTATCACTAAGATCTTCAGTCTGAGTCATATCAGCTCCAAATGGATTAATGAACTCTTCATCTTTCTTAACTTGAGAATCCTTTGGAGCTTGTGATGATTTCTTTGATGGATATACATCATCATTACTATCATCATCCTCGACATACATAGGATTTGACATGTTGGTTTCGTCAGGCTTTTCAAGTGCACTCAGACTGACTAAGTCAGCTTGTCATTTATCAGCTTGATCAAAACTGTCTTCATCAAATGAGATATGAATCGATTCTTCTATAGCCTTTCTCTTTGTGTTATATACTCTATAAGACTTGGAGATTGAGGAATATCTAACAAAAATTCCAGGATCAGCTTTAGGTTCCAACTTATGGAGCTGATCTCTTTGATTCAGCATATAGCATTTTGAACCAAAGATATGGAAATAACCTATATTGGGCTTTCTTGAATTATACATTTCATAAGCAATTTTGCCATGTCTTTTGACTATGATTGATCTATTTTGGGTGTAACAAGCTGTACTAACAGCTTCATCCCAAAAATAGAGTTTCAATCCTGCCTCACACAGCATTGTTCTTGTAGCCTCAATTAAGGTTCTATTTCTCCTTTCAGCAACTCCATTTTGTTGAGGAGTTCTCACTGAGGAGAAGTTTTGTAATATTCCTTTTTGTTCACAAAATCCTTCTAGGGTTGAGTTTCTAAACTCAGTCCCATGATCACTTCTGAGTTGCTTGACAGACTTACCTTTTTGCAACTCTTCCTGTTTGATAAAACTTATTATCTCCAAGGCAGCGTCACTTTTGGCTTTAAGGAATATTACCCCGGTGAATCTTGAGAACTCATCTACTATCACCAATGTGTACTTCTTGTCACTTAGGCTTGGAGTACTTATGGGTCCAAACAGATCCATATGCAACATATGCAATGGGTCTGTTATTGAAAAAAATTTCTTTGATATGAAAGACCCTTTATGATGTTTTCCTTGTTCACAAGATGAACACAACTTGTCCTTGACAAATGTGATATTTGGCAATCCAGAGACTAACTCTTTATTTGATAGCATATTTATATTTTTAAAATTCAAATGTGATAATCTTTTATGCCATAGCCAACTCAGCTTTGGAACAGTTTGATAATACAAGCAGGTTTCAGTTTAGGGATCAGCAGAATTTAGATCAAGTAGATACACATATTTCTCTCTCTCTTTGCTACTAATACTGGCTTACCCTTAGCATTATAAATTCTTCCTTCTTTCTTCCTAAAAGTAACAATATTGTCTTCTTCACATAGTTGACTGATACTTATCAGATTGCGTTTAAGACCTTCAACATATGCAACCTTCTGGAAAGTCACCTTGCCAGCATGCATCTTCCCATATCCTTTTGTCTTTCCATGGGAGTTATCACCAAATGTTACTTTAGGACTTTCATCTTCTTGGAATTCACTTAGAAGTCCCTTCCACCCAGTCATGTGCCTTAAGCATCCACTGTCTAAGTACCATTTACTTGAACCATGCACATGAAAAACTAAACTTATTAGCTTTGTTTGGGAACCCACTTTAAAGTGGGTTCAGATGATGAGCACTTAGCAGATTCATCTGGTGGAGCTGACTGGTCAGCTTGAACAGGTGTTGAGTCCTCTACCTCCACATTTATAACATTTTCTTCTTTAATGATTATAGGACGTGAGGTGTTTAATAATCTTTGTGAGGACTTACTCTCAGCTTTAGGATTATCTGTAGTGGATAACTTTTCAACCTTCTTTACAAGTTGATTCATATGACGTTCACTAACTTTGGACTTACCTTTGTCAGATCTTCTTGAGACATCAGACATACATCATCATCTGAAGTAGATGATTCTGTATCCCAAGTTTCAGCATAGAGTCCTTTAACACTGGGTTTGTCTTCAGGCTTTCCTTTCTTGAGCTGAGTATATTTCTTCTTGTATTTTTCAGCTCTATAAGCATTCTTATCAGCTACTGAAGCTGATTCATCCTTCTTCACTCTGCACTCAGCAGCAATGTGTCCCTTCTTCTGACAGTTGAAGCATACAGCCTTCTTACGATCAAATGAACTTTTTCCTTTGCCTCTGTCAGATATTCCTCTTACCGTTTGAGCTCTTCTCAGTCTTCTAGCTAGCATCGCCATTTGCTCAGTGATTGTCTGAACATCATCAGCATCACTTGAGTCTGAGTCTGAGTGGTCAGCTTGAGAATCTGACTCAGTCTCAGATTCAACAACTAGGGCCTTTGAACTTTTCTATTTCTTCTATGCAACTAATGCAACATTACTTTTGTCAAGAGAGTCCTTTAGTTGTTGTTGAGAAGTTCTCTTGCGTTCTGTGATGAGTTCATGATTTAGTAGGAATCTATAGATGGACTGTAGGTTATACATATGTAATGTTCCTCCAGCCCTTAGTGCTGTAGTTACTTCATTGAACTTTTCTGGTAACACATCCAGAAATTTCAGCACGGGTTCAACTTCATTCTTTTTAATGCCCACACCTAGCAGGTCATTAATCAAGCAGTGAAACCTGGCAAACACATCAGCCAAGGTTTCATTCTTCTTAGAAAAGAAGTTTTCATATGATCTGTTCAAGTGATTCTTCTTTTGCTGCTTGACCAGATATGTGCCCTCATATGTAATACTAAGAGTATCCCAGATCTCTTTTACTGATTGACACCCAGTCACAGTGTGCAAGATCTCGTTTGTCAGGGCAATGGCCAGAACACCTCTTTGTCTTGTCATCCAAAGAACATAGTTTCCAATCTTCTTCAGTCCAGGATGCCATAGGATTTTTCACTTCCTTTTCAGTTTTGTCAGGAGACGTATCACATACAACAGCAGGAATCTTGAGGATGATTGGTCCTTTAGTAATGACATCGTATATACGATTGTTAATGGACTTGAGAAAAAGCATGGCTCTGAATTTCCACATAGGATAAGCAGATCCATCGAATACGGGACACCCTTTAGCCGACATCTGAGGAAAGTTTGATGAATTGTTACTTGTAGCCATTTGTATACTTTCTCAGAACCTTCAACTTTTAACTGATGAAATCGTTCAGCCTACTCTGATACCACTTGTTGGTTCCTTTGTATGAAAGTATTACTAACAAGTAATGTGTAGAAGGGGGGTTGAATATACTTTATGCGGAAAATTGAACAAATCAATAGAAAAGTGTTACACACATCAAACTACAAATAATCGAATGCTTTGCTTTCATTAATAAGAATATGATTACACAACCTATCAAGTAAGCAACACTTGATATGTAAACACCTAATATAAATCAAACCCTCTCAATCTCTCAAACTAATGGATCAACCTTTCTGTCTATAATCAACTTATGATTATAGACACGAAATAACTCTCTAAACAGGATTTCAATCACAGATTGAATACTTACCAACTTCACAACAGATGTGAAGATCGAACACATGAACAATGTTGGCAATCTGTGATCTTCTTAATCACGTTGAACTTACAAATGGCGAGTCAAGACTTCGTAACACATACGATTCTGAGGTGATGTAATGTTGTTGTTATTTTGTTTCTCTAAACTTATCAGATGATAAGTATTTATAATCCTGTGCCTACGGATCCTAACAAACTAGAACTTATCGTAATGTGCTAACAAACTATCGGATAACCCGGAATCTTGAATCTTGAATCTTCTAACTTGAGTCTTCAATCTTCAATCTTGATTCTGGAATCTTTTTATCCATCCCGTAGATATAGAGAGTAAATAGAATTTAAAACTAACTCAAGTTCTATTGAACTGACTTCTTTAGTCAGACTGAGTTACTCAGCTTGAAACTCATCAAGCTGAGACCTTCGAGAACAAACTCGAACTCAAACATGTACTAACATGTATAATGACTAACTCATCCTTAGAAGTCATAAGAGTTAGCTAGAACTTACTTAGCAACTCTGTCGAGCTGACTCTGCTTTTGAGCTGAGTCACTCAGTTTGAAACATATTAAGCTGAATACTCGATATATACCTTAGGTGACATACATAACTTATCAAACATATTAATAAACTAACTAAGGTATAGTATAAACTGATCAACTTATGTTCAGCTTATACTCAGTTTACACTCAGTCTGAAACACCATAAGTGCTCAGTCTGATTAAGCTTCATAATTCTGTTTAAGTTTATTTAGAACATATCATACAAACTTACCTTTGTCTCATCAAATCTCAACTGATAAGATCTCTTGACCAACATATATGCTTCACATTATCATTTACTCCATATAAATATCCAAAAACCATAAAGGTTGTATCCTGCCACGAAGGCTAAACCAACAGTCACAAAGACAGTATCCGCCACAAAGGCTACACCAACAACCATAAAGGCCGTATCCCACCGCGAAGGATAAACCAACAGTCATAAAGACCGTATCCTGCCACAAAAGCTAAACCAACAACCATAAAGGTCGTATCCCACCACGAAGGCTAAACCAACAGTCATAAAGACAGTATCCTGCCACAAAGGCTAAACCAAAAACTATAAAGGTTGTATCCCGCCACGAAGTCTAAACCAACAGCCATAAATGCCGTATCCCGCCACGAAGGCTAAACAATCATAATATGGGTTATCTTTCACATACATCGCACAATAGGCACATATTCACAAAGTACATTAAGTGAATCAGTGTACTCACCTTTTGGTATGATGAGAATCAACATCAAAATACTTACAACCAATTAGCCATAGTAGATGTATAAGCCTAAACAAGTATAAGAACAATAGTTACTAAGTCAAACTCAACTCGTACTAATCAACCGAGCAACACAATTGATTAAGTCATCAAGTGGCATAAGAAACCCTCACATTAACTAAAACTTGACAATAAGGCTTCCAAAGTCTCCACAAAGAGGCTCATATCCCAAATTATCTAAAATCTCAACTTGTATACAAAAATGTATACTTCCAGATTGACCGTTCTATATTATTTCGTATTTTTACCTATCTTAGGGTCCGAATCAGCTTTTATGTCCAACACAAGAATGAAACTAGACATCCAGAACTTTCCAACGATATATCATATGGCCTCTAACAATTTTTTCTTGATTTTTAGTGATTTTTTAGAAACTGGTAAAAGTTTATGCCCTATGCAGAGTGGCTTACGGGATTTTTACAAAGTCATCCAAACTCACTCAAATTCAATACTAAAGCTCATATTTCTTCTTAGTCAGGTTCTAAAGCTTTCAAATGACATTTCTAACATGATTAAACCTACAATTTGTTACCATTTCCTCAAAAATTTAAGCACAAATACATGCAAGTGGGTTTTTGATCCAATAAAACTCAAATCAAAGGTATCTAATCATGGATTCATTAATAAGCTTTAAAGAACACTAAAATCATTCATAAAATAGAGTTAGGACTCACTTTGATGTGTAATAATTCTTCCAAACTTAATTCTTCAAGCAAAACAAGCCACAATAGGTAGCATTTAAGCTAAAATCTTCAAATGTTCAACTAATTTGAACATGCATCCATACATGTTCTAGATTTCAAGCTTTCTCTCTCCACTCTCTCTCTCTCTTTCTCTCTCTAAGATGATATACAGCTGAAAAATGAAGAAGATGGTGGGGTTTGACCCCTTTTTGACTATCTAACAAATTTACACAAAAGGCCCTCCAAGTTTCATCATTCATAAATTGACCACTAAGCTTTCTTTCAAATAATATGACTTCTCATCTTGGCCATATCACCATATTATTATTCTCATAATCCAAACAAATCCTTATTTGCTTTTAATATATGAGTAAATATATTTAAGATCTATTTCATAGTTAAAGCTATACAAATCCCAATAGTCTCAAAATACACAACAATTGACTTATAACTTTTCACATTATTATAATATGATAAAATCACACTTAAAATTATAAAACATTATCAACTTAAAATATTTATATCATATTGCAAGATTCAGAACCCGGATGTTACAAATTCATATCAAAATAAAGTATCATCAATCGAGAGGGAAGCCACCAAAACAAACTTGCAATATGTTAATTGTTAATAAATGTTTAGTAGTAAGAAAAAACAAACTTGAAATATATTTAGAAATCAGTCAATTACTCAATCAGAAATCAAAATCAATAAAAGAAGTTAAGGATATATTATAAAAGAAACCATAAATTAGAGTATAAAAATTAAAAAAACAAACTTGCAGACCTTAATCGAGAGGGCAGCAAGCAAATCGATGGGTTCTCTGAGAATGATACAAGGACCTGAAATCGACGGTGAAGAAGCGGAAGTAAGAAACAACAGTAAGAACTCGAGTTTGGTGAAGAACTTGAGTCTTGAACAGTAGTCAAACAGAGCAATAGGAACTGTCGAACATAGCAGCAGCAATACGAGCTCGAGAGGAAGAAAACTTACCTTTGACGCTTCGAATGGGGAAGAAATCAGTCGAGCAGCAGCCAGTACGCAGCTTTCGAACGGCTTCTCTGGTTCTTACGTGAGAGAGGAGTAAGAAACGACGATTAAATTAGGGCACATCTAGGCTGAAGTGCTGAACGGTTAAAATATAAGAAAAAAAGGATGTTGACTTTGACCGAGTTCACCCGAGTTTGACCGAGTTACTCCGAGTTTGGCCGAGTTTGACCTTGTCAGAGTTTATTGACCGAGTAGGCATTATTCCCCAAGGTAGACCATCGCCTAGCAAGTCCTCCCCGAGTACTCGGCCAAGTAGGCCGAGTTTTACAACACTGCTAAGGTCAATATCATAGGTGTTAAGATTCACTCATGCGATCAAACACAAACCATCATAGTCTTTTAAAAACATAAGAGCGATCAAGTTTCTTACTTCAAGTCGGAAATGGGTTTCTTTGTAGGTATCTCATTATCATGTTTATGAGATAAAATAATGGATTAACTAAATATTAATTGATCTTAACCCCATACAACCATCGATGAAAATATGCAACATAAATGCGGAAATTAAGTTGATAGCCAGGCATGCAAGAACCATTTGTTCAAAGCCTTTCATTCCATTTATAACATCATGTTTATCAAGTGAAGAACAACGTAAACAATGATTTCCATTGGTTAGAATATAGTACATAAATGTGGAAAAAAGACATTTTCAAAGTGTTTCTGTACGTAACGCCTATAACTTTTTTAAAACTTAAAGTGTATAAAATACTTTAATTAAGGGTTTAGTTCATAAAAGTGTATCCAATTATACACCTTTTGCTATTATATGTACCGGACTTTCAAACTTACCGTTTGATATATTGAATTTTCAAACATTTACTATTTTGTGTATCAAACCCGCTATAGCAGGTTACAAGCTAATATGGCACAGGTTTTGCTTATATGGATGATGACTTGGCGCATGACTAATATACTTATGATATTATACTAGTAATAATAATAATAATAATAATAATAATAATAATAATAATAAAATAACTAAGTTGCTAGAAGTTGGATGCTTCATAACCCTACTCCATCTTCATTGATTGTTCAGATATGGGGCAATCATCAGTTAGGTTTACGATGAGGGTTACGGTAAGGCAATCGGCAGTTAGGGTTACGGTGATTCATCGCCCTGCCCCATCTTGAGGGTCACGTTGAGACAACGGCATCATATTCATCTGGGTTATGCAATTACTTGGGTGTGAATCAACCTTACGATTCATCTGCCACCACCGAAGAGCTTTTACGGTTTAGGGCTTTTGGTCGGCGGCGGTTTAGGTATCGATCGGCAACGGTTCAGGCATCCATCGGCGGAGGTTCTTGTTGAGGCTCGACTGTCAGTCTATCTTCCACCATCATCTTCATCGACTTCCACCATCATCTTCATCGACTGTCATTATCTTCATCTTCAATCAAGATCGAGATCTCCTACGTTTTTAATCTTCGTAGGGTTTTAAAGGTTTGAGATTTTAATCTTCATAGGGTTTTAATCTTCATACGATGCATTTTTTTTCTCCATGGGTTTCATATGCTTCAGTTCAGATCTCGTAAACGGAGATTCGAAATCTGTTCCACAAGTAAGTTTAGGGTTTTAAAGGTTTGAGATTTTGGTTATGATAACTGAATCATTCTTATGATTCGATTATGTTTCAGAAGTGGGTTTATAATTGATTCTGTTTTAGAGTTCTTATTCTCTTTTGTTCAAATCTGATTGTTGTTCGTCTTGTTTAGATCTGGGTTAATTCCGTTTCTTGTTCTTCTAGATTTTTTTGCAATTCCAGTTTGTTGCAATTTCAGTTTATTTTTCAGATATGGGTTCATAATCTGTATGTTTGTTTTAGATATGGGTTTCGATTCAAGGGTCTCATCTTCTGATTTATGCTGCTTATGATTAGAATAAATATGCATTTTGTTTGATGAAAGTTGTTACGTGTTCTTCATCTTATGAATGTTCTTAGGAATTACCTATGTGGCAAATATGGATAATGATCTGTATTTAAAAATAAATTAAAAATTAGTTTATTGCCTGCAACATGAAGAAAAGGTTACTTAATATACAAAATAGTAAAGGTTTGAAAGTTCAATATATCAAACGGTAAGTTTAAAAGTACGGTATATACAATAGCAAAAGGTGAATAGTCACTACAAAAAAAAGAGCCTTTGCGGCGACTTTTTTCGTCACTAAAAGCTCACAAGACGCCGCTAAATATTTTTTACGGCGACGCGACGTCGCAAATAAGACGCCGCAAAAAGTTCGTACCCAAAACTTTTTTGCGACGACATTTTCGACTTTCTCCGACGTCACTTAACGATACCTTGTTCTGCCACGTGTCACCTTTTTGCGGCGACATGCTGGCTTTTTGCGGCGATAATAACTAAATAAATAAAAAATAATTTAAATGGCTTTTGCGGCGACGTGGTAGTTTTTTGCGGCGACCAAAATAAATAAATATTAATTAAATTAAATAGCTTTTTGCGGCGATTTTAGCCTTTTTGCAACGTCATTTTGGTTTTTTAGCGGCAAAATTGATTCTTTTTGCGACGACACGTCGCCGCAAAAAACCTTTAAAAATTCCGGCAGAAATTTGCTGCATTTTGCGTTTTCCACCCGTTTTTAACCGGCTAATATACAGAAAACCTGTTTACCAGAACTCAACAACAAATATAATAATATGGCATTTTTAACGATATAAAACGATCATACATAACAAACAATAGTTTGAAAGTTAACATAAACGTTTTTAGACAATCTAAAATGTACTCGCCTAACAAACTAATATTCTAATCCTCACCACTAGAATCTTCATCGCGAGCAGACAAGTCGGTGGTTCGTTGATGTCCGGATATTAAGGAAATATTTGTATTTATACCTGCCGCCGATAAGATATTATATGTAACACCGTAAAATACAAGCCATTTTTTTTTTTTTTTAATTCACAGCGGAAGTATTGCAATTGAAAATAGTAAAGATAACAACACCCACAAACTTAAAACCAATACTGTTCAACAACACAGTATATCGTTTAGTGTTACAAAAGAGTTCACAAAGATGGCTCATCTTATCTAAAACATAATATCAGAGCGACGGTCAAACTTCCCCTGTACAAACAACCACCTACCGAAGCTCACCAAATCCTGCAACAGAGAGTTAAGGTGGGGAATTAGCACAAAGCTAAGTGAATGGAATTTAAGCCACAGGTAACAATAGCATAATCACAACAATTAACATAGAAACAAGACCCACAAGGACTACTCAAGAGCGGGCACCATGTATCATCAGAGGCACGGCGGCTCTGCAGAGCCTGCAACCCATATGCCGGCCAAGCATAGGTTTACCGAGACTGCCTGCTAACTGGCACAGTTAAACCCCCTCTGCTGCAACAAATGTAACAGGGGTTGAACAACCGTACAACCAGAAGCAAACGAGCCTAGCCCACACAAACCGGCTAACCTCCCACAAAGACAGCATGCACACAGTAATCTTCATTGCGCACATATCTTGGACTCGATTGCAATCAATTAACATCAATTCAAACAAACACAATTTCCAATCACCGCACACTCATAGTGCCAATCTCCATACAATCACAGTTTCAATCACCGTACCATCATCATACCAATCTCCAAGCAATCATATCAGATTAAACAATCTATCGCATGATTAAATAAACGAATCCAGATAATCCTCATAATCATAACTAATACCACCAGTGAGTTAAAGTCCACTCACTTGCGTCCTCGACCAATCCAAAATCCACACTCAGTTGTCTTATATCACTGAGTCTTTGAGTCCCCTGAGAATACAATATAAACAAGTCAATAACTCAAATCATAATTAACTCCAAAAGTCAAATCAATTCGCAAACAGATCAAAGTTTAACCGTTTCACCTAACATGCATAACCAACAAGAAATGCACTCTAAACCATTTGAAATATCATTATATATGATACTAAACACGTAGCAATCAACAAGGCATTCATAAACTTCATCTATCTCCAATTAATCCGTAAACGGTCAAAAACCCAACCCGTTAGACTTCATAATACTAAACCAGCTTGAAACATATCAAATACCATTTAGGAGTGCTTCATAAATCATATGAGACATATAGAAATCAACGGATCATAAACTCAGGCTATCTAACATCATTTCACTAATTAAGCATGCAATTAGCATATAGAATCCAATCTTGAAGCATCATTAGTAAACCTTCTCATATATACCATATAATCAGAACTTAACTCATTTAAGTTAATCACACAGATCATAAGCAACATACAATTCTTAACAGAACATGTTTCATCATCTAAATCATTCATATATATATATCCTAAATCATGCATAAATATCTCAACATCATACAACAACAAACTGAATTAACATCCGAGGCACTACGCACGGGGTGGATTCACTGCGCACGTGCTGAACGCACTACGCACGGGCTGGACAAACTACGCACGTAGAGAACTCAAATACACTTAACATGTTTCACACACTACGCACGCAAAGGACACTGGTACGCACGGAGTGGACCACACTACGTGCGACCAAAACTCATCGACCTCATCTTCTTCAACATGCACTTCGTACGAAGTGGAGCCACTACGCACGGAATGGACTTCACTTCGCACGGCTAAAACTCAACTTTCAAGAACTTCTTAACCAAAACTCGACATACACAACACAGAAACTCATCATGCTAAGTAACTCGAAATCAGTATATAACTTCAATAGAACATGATATAATAAGAACACAATTCGGATTAAACAAAACCCACATGAATCTTGAACCCTAAAAATAATAAATGGGTTTTTGCAAGAACACCCCATAAGCTTCAAGAATCAACTCAAATATACATAAACTTACTTGTATAAGGCAGCAAATCAGCAACAAACACAATAATCAAGAGCTGGAACAAGCTTTCTTTGAAGAGAAGAACACATAAACACACAACACATACTTCACATTGAAGTAAATAAGAGAAATTGACTTCTAAAAGTCAAATATAAAGTCTAGGATCGGCTGGGAATTTAATCAAATAACACACAGTATCAAATACAGATATCTAACATACAAGAACCTAATTAAAGCGGTCCTATTCAATTAATAAACACGCAACGAGGTATTATTCGGGACCCTCGTGTAAAATCGAATCATATGGTCCACTAACATATAAAAATATTAAAACTAATATTCTCACCTCATACCTTGCGGTCCAATTAACATCATCATATAATCATAAAAAAAATAACAATTAAATAACAAACAAATAATCAATTACACAAACAATTAAATATAATTAATAAACAAATAGTTTACCATCTCACGTAACTTACCAGGCCCATTGGGAGGATGTTACAAATCTCCTCCTCTTAAGAGGATTCCGTCCTCGGAATCTCACCACATTACTAACCCAATGGTTCTTCCATTAATCACTTTTCAAATTGACCTTCAGTTCATATATCGAGAGAATCTGACTTTCATATTCTTCTTTACCCTTATGCAAATAACAGACATTGAGTGTATCATAAACACCTACCCACTCAGTATAAAGATCAAAAGCAAACATCTGATCACTTATTACTTATCGTATGCAAACTGATCAAATATATAATGAAGAAGTAACTTCCATCGTTCCCCAATACAAGTTATTCCCTTTCAAAGTAGTGGATCAGCGTACAGTTTCGGTCTCTCACACAATAGCAACCTTCTCAGCTGTTACTTAATCAATATTGGAAACCGCATACTGTTTTCACGTCTGTCTCTAATCAACACATTGGAGTATGACAGTGATGATCGCATAACATTTCATAAAGTGTCATATCAATACCCGAGTAATAAGAATTTCAAACGCAAAATCAATCAATGGTAGGTACAAATCCCAAAGTCTATCAGACTCTACACACATGCATGTAACATATCCTAGAGTTTTTGAATGGTTCGTTCAGTCTGACTATCCGTCTGAGGATGGCAAGCTATACTCAAATTAACATGCGTTCCCAATTCCCGCTGTAAGCTCTTCTAGAAGTTCGGAACGAATCCAGAATCTATGTTAGAAACAATGAATACTGTAATATCATGTCAAGATACAATCTCACAGCCAAGCTAATCTGTTGAGAAAATTGTCTCATTGGCAGCAAGAAAATACACTTTATCCATCAATCAGTCAACAATCACCCAAATCATATCATGACTCTACTGAGTACGTGTGAGTTTGGTTACAAAATCCTTCATGATAAGCTCCCATTTCCATTCTAATATCTATAGCTGTTTCAAAATTCACAAAATTTCTGGCGTTCTTCTATAACATGTGCATAAATATATCAAAATTCTATGTACTATGCAACATTTGTCTTCATCGTGAACCACCAATTCAGCAAATTAAGATCATTATTCAATTTAGTGCTATCTGATAAAACATACAATCTAGACTTGTCAATCTCTGATAAAATCAAGTCACAAAACTCTCCAAGCAAAGGCACTTAAACACTAGACCCGTAAATCTTTAATCCTCAAAATTCATCAACCAAATCCTCTTTTCTCTTTAATATAACTTTTAACTTCAAATTTCCTTCATTCAACAATTTCATTTGAACAATTTCAGTCTATCCAATAAGTCAAAACAATCCCAATTTGCAAAAAACAAATATTATCATTGACTCCATCGTATTTTCAAGCATAGACTACTGTATTAGCTTTCCAAGGTTGAAAATGAATTTAACAATCATAGAATTAAATCAATTCTAAATACTGTCTTTAGTTGTGACCATTAGTTGCGACCATTAGTTGTGAGCCACAATTCAGGTCGAATATTCATATTTTCCAGGTCTTTTCTTGCCTTTAAAGTGTCTTTAGACTTCTCATTCATTAACAGTGTATTTAACAAACTCTCACACACATTTTTTTCGATATGCATAACATCCAAATTGTGTTTTAATTGAAGAGAAGACCAGTATTCGAGCTCGAAAAAAATAGAGCATTTACTCCAATTCAAGTCAACCGTTGTATCACGTTTTCTCTTCTTGCCCCCAAAAAGAGCATGTTTCCCGGGAATACGGGGCGTTAACTTCTTGAGTTGACTTAGTATAATACTCTTCGTTAATTTTCTAGGAGCAAGTCTAGTCTCGTCTTTACCATTAAATGACTTGTTCTTCCTCCAATGATGTTTTGGAGTTAAAAATCTTCTATGGCCAACATAAACGGTTTTACCTTGAACATGAATGGATGGAGTGTCGACATTACATGTAGGGCACGCTAAGTAGCCTTGACCGCTCCAACCTGACAAACTACTACGAGCAGGAAAATCATTGATGGTCCATAAAAGCATCGCGCGCATTGTGAACCAATTGCCTGTATCTGCATCTTTCGTTCGGACTCCGTTAGACCATAGACTCTTCAATTCATCAATCAACGGCCTCAGGAAAACATCAATATCTTTACCAGGTGATTTAGGGCCAGGAATTAACAAGGTCAGCATGAATGAAGACTCTTTCATACATAACCATGGAGGCGTGTTGTATGTTGTCAATATGACCGGCCACATGCTGTAAGAAGTACTCATGTTGCCAAACGGATTGAAACCATCAGCAGCCAACCCTAATCTGACATTTCTAGGTTCTGCAGCAAAATCAGGATATTGTGCATCGAAATGTTTCCATGCAGTACCATCCACCGGGTGACGCATCTTACCATCTTCACTACACTGACCAGTAGCATGCCAAGTCATAGACTTTGCAGTGTGTCTTGAGCTATAAATACGCTTTAGCCTAGGCGTCAAAGGAAAGTAACGCAGTATCTTGTTAGCAACTTTCTTTCCCTTGGTGTTTTTGTCTTTCCATCTACTCTCGGAACATATTGGACAACTTTGCAAATCTTTGTATTCATCCCAAAATAAACAACAGTCGTTGATACAAGCATGGATAGGTACGTATCCTAACCCGACCGTTCTCATTATCTTCCTAGCTTCGTAGTGTGATGACGGGATATTAGATGTCGGATATGCAACCCTAAGCAATTCTAACAATTGGTCAAATGAAGTATCGGTCCATTTATTGATAACTTTCATGTGTCTCAGCTTTGCTAAAAAGTCAAGCGAAGACATCCAGTCATAACCAGGGTATAGCTCTTTGCCGGCTAACTTAAATAATTCACCAAGTTCGTCATTTGTATCACTTGGGCCTTCATGTGGATCATCACTTGGGCCTTCAGCTGGCTCATCACTTTCCGTGTTGTGTTCGTTAACAGTATTCTCCTGACGAACGTCATTGAGGTAATCATGCAACTCGTTATTCGTTTGACCAAGACCGCCACGTGGTGCTTGAGGAACAAATGGTTCTCCGTGAAAGATCCAATTCGTGTAGCCCTCGCTAAACCCATTTTCATATATGTGAACCCTAAGCCCCCTAAGCGGGTAATAACGGGAGTTATCACAATCATCACACGGGCAACGAATATTACCATAGCTATTTACATAGTCTTTACACCTATCGAGGAATGCCTCAAGACCAGTACGAAATTCAGGACAATTACGGTTTGCTAAAGTAGTCCAACTCTTATCAATCGTCATAACTGCGTTCAAAGCATATCATACTTATTAAGAATACAAATCATGTAATAAATTTTTATACTACGAAATTGTGAGTGGTTTGTAGTAGGGTGGCCGTCCTAACCCACTTTTTGAATGCCTTACCTCATATGTGAATACATATTACATGATTGGTCGTTTAAGAAAAATTCGGCAGCATTTACCCTTAGCTCCCAAGTATATAAAGAAATATATACCCGGGAAGCATAGAGTAAATGACAACCGAATCTTTCTTAAACACACAACCATGTAACAAGCATTCACATCCTAAATGAGATAAATTATTCAAATAGCAGTCCCAATATGGGAACAACCCGAAATTAATTTCTAAATCAATTTCGAGCGGGCATTCTAAGCTAAATGATTACTACCATTATTATTATACTAAGATTAAAGATTAACACTAACATTGAATATTAACACTAATTAAAGATTAACAATTGATAACAATAAGCTAACATCATTAACAATAAATAATAATCTAACATTGATCTAATTTCTAACATTATTAGTGTACTAACAATGATTAAAGATTAAAAGTAATTAGCACTAATCTATCATTATTGACAATAGATAATAATCAAACATTATCAAATAAACTATAACATCATCATCATATAAACTATTTAACACATTATTAGTATACTAACAATACTTAAACATTAACACTAATTAACAATAATCTAAAATTATAACACTATATATAATCTAACATAATGAATTTAAATTAACAATTAGATTAATCAATTATTTAACACATTATTAGTATACTAACAATACTTAAACATTAACATAATGAATTTAAATTAATCAATTATTACCACTAATTAACAATTAAATAACTTAAATTACTAACAAAAAATAATAATAATCTAACATAAACTAATAATAACCTAAACTAATTAACAACTAGATTAATCAATTATTTAACACATTATTAGTATACTAACAATACTTAAACATTAATACTAATTAACAATAATATAAAATTATAACACAAAATATTATCTAACATAATGAATTTAAATTAATCAATTATTAACACTAATTAATCTAACATTAATTAACAATAATCTTAGATTAACAATTAAATAACTTAAATTACTAACAAAATAAAATAATAATCTAACATAAACTAATAAAAACCTAAACTAATTAACATTAATATATAGCATTAATATACAATTAATAAAAAAATACCTTAATGAGGATCGGCGGAGGAGGAGGTCGACGGAGGAGGCAGAGGGTTCCGACCGGTGGTGACGGCAGGAGTGAGTCGATGGACGAGAATTCCGACAAGCGACGGCGGCGGCAGGAGGGTGGTCGACGGCGGCACAAATTAGAGGGGGAGGAGGAGGAGCTTGAAACAAAATAAAAATAAAAATTAAGGATATAAAACTAAAACCCTAGATCAAAACATAAAATGGAATGCTTACCTCGGATTAGTGGTCGCCGGCGACGGAGAAGACAGGGAACGGCGGTGCGGCGAGAAGGAGCAACGACCGGCGAGAGGGAGCAACGACCGGCGAGAGAGCGGCGGTGGGAACGGCGAACAACGACCTGCGAGAGAACGGGAACAGCTTCGACGGCAAGAGAGAACGGCGGCGCGAGAGAGAGAGAGCGAACCACGGGAGAGAGGAGGGGGCTGTGTGGGTCTCGTAAATGAAAGAAAGCAGGGAAAAAAAACCCTATATCTCGTAACATTTTTTGCGGCGACGCTTTTTGCGGCGACACTACGCCTTTTGCGGCGACTAGTTAATTTAAGTAAATAAATATAATGGAAAATAGTTTAATAAAATAAAATTAATAGAAAATATCTTTTGCGGCGACACCTTTAGCGGCGTCAAGTGGGTATTTGCGGCGACATCGAATTTTCTACGAGGGAAAATATCCCGCCATGTATTTCGGTGGAGGGAAACACCTTTAGCGGCGACGCGTGTCGCCGCAAAAAGCTTTTAGCGGCGACACTTTTCAATCGGATGAAAGTGGGCCCAATTTTTGTCGTTTAGCGGTGTTTTAGCGACGTTATATTGTCGCCGCAAAAAAACATCGCCGCAAAAACCCTTTTTTCTTGTAGTGAGTTTGATACACTTTTATGAACTAAACTTTTTAATTAATTGAACAAACAACTCAAGTGTTATATAAAGTTTTTGAAACAAAAATACATCATCTAATTTCATACGTACGTGCCACATACTTTACAATTATTAAGCTTGCCATTTTTCCATCTTCACCACATGATTATCATGAAAAGTATTTAGAATAAACGAAAAGCCTTAGTGGGAACGTTAATCTGATATAATTTAATTTTTGTGTGTCTTTATTCATCTCATCATATATATAAATAAAAGAGAATATATTACATTACATTACATAATATATAATAATAATGCATGATCGATTTGAGTTAACATGCACTACGTACGTAATATGCGATGATCATCTGGGGTCACGTTTGATCGAAATCATGAATTAATGAGGATCTTGCGGGTTGTGCTTCTCGGGTTGTCCGCCTCCAGTTCCAGGATTACTCAGGATCTTCCGCGTCCATGAAGAACCCACATGCACTTGTTTCCATCAATTTATCACAAAATTTATTTATTAAGTTAAGCGTTATTAATTTATTTTTACAACTAAACATACATAAGAACGCATATATACATACCTTGAGATGATTTGGTCGTAAACTTTGTAGTAGTAGTATTAGTGACATGATCTGCTAAATTGATCATCGAAATCAACATACTCCAACAAGCAAAAGCCAAGAAGAGTACTCTAATAATATAATTACTATTGGAAAACCCCATTAATTAATTCTGTAAGTAATTAAGATGATCCAATTAAGAGGACGAATTGAAGTCGAATTCTTATAATTAATTTGTTGATAGCGCCTTCACACATATATAATACATAATATATTAAGGTTGACAATATCAACCAAAAACGAAATACGATCCGGATTCAATGTAAAAAAGATGACACAATGGGAAATGTGGCAAAAGTAGGTAGCTAGTTACGAAGTTGACACGAAAATTAAAACATCAGGTTAGGTCAACCTTACATTGCTTATAATTATATATATATAAATATAAATATATATATATATAAATATATATATATATATATATATATATATATATATATATATATATATATATATATATGTGTGTGTGTGTGGGAATTAATTAAGACTTTAAGTTAGGTGGTAATCACTCGTACGTCCTTAATTGTTTTATTATTGGCCTGCCTGTGTTTTCCATTCAACAAAGAGACTATTTAAGTAAACGCTCGATCGATCTCAAGTTGACTGGATATATAGGAAGAGACATACATAGTTGACTGGATATATAGGAAGAGACATACATATATATACATACGCTACATTATTATATACTAGCATTGTACCCGCGCAATGCGGCGGCGATGACAATATTTTGTGTTCGACAACATTTTTTATTTTAAAAGTTGGGTATGGTATGTGTGAAATGCGGTATTAGTCAACTTATCCATGTTTTTTCTCTTTTTTCTAATTTCTTTACTTTGTTTACATTCAACCATTTTATTAGTTGTTAAAATAGTATTTGAAAAACAATTAAAAAAATATTATTATAAATAATTAGAGAAAAAGATACTATAGCCTTAAAATTGTATTGATGTAAGTAATTTAGTCAAATTAGATAATTAAATATAGTTATTGTGATGTTTAATGATTTATTAAAGTAATAGTTGCCTTAAATTAGTTGAGATAATTAAGAAAATGATTGGTTAGGCTATTGCTTTAAGTGTTTGTATCTTAAGCATAAAAACTTGTACTACTTAAAATTAAATAGTCTTAAAATTTTTAAGAGAGGGAAATTTTAATGCTTTATAATGTAGTATAGATATTGGGTTTTCCATCCATTTTACATTACTTTAATTAATCTCTTGGGGCTCATATTTTAATTGGTTAACTAGTTTATCACTCGGTGTATAAACACGAAAGATGTTTAAAATAAAATATAAAATTGGATGGTGTGAAATTTAAGGGGTTTAGTAAAATAAATGTAAAACATACTTAGGAAATGTTTATCACCCGTTTTTTCTTCTTTTTTGTTAAAAGTTGTCCGAAAGAATGTCTCTTTGGAGATGATGAAGAGTGTTGTTTATTATCCATAATTGATATCGAAGAAAATGAAAAAGATGAGAACAGTAAGAAATTTCAAAAATAGGTTTAAACATGTAATCGTAGGTAATATATACTTGATTATCTGACTATTTTAAAACTAAACCATACAAATAAAGATAAGATTGAAATATTATTTACACATTTAATATAACAAATCTATTCACTTAAAAATATGAAAGTTGAAAAAGAAAATATAATAGATATTGATATTAATTCAAATAATAATATCTCACTCACGGGTGGCTAAATTAAATATAAGATTAAAAATATTATTTTATATTTAATATATAACAATCCATTTTTACGAACACCACACCACTGAATGATGAACTTAAGATATCTAAGATTACAACCACCATGTCATTTGATTAAGTTCTGAATCAATTAAATATATGCAAATTATGAAAATATGTAAACTAAAGTGTGGGTTAAATTAAAAAATGTGAATGTTGGGATTAAAGATTTTGACATCATATTTGTTTATAATCTTAATTTAATTTTTAAAGAAAAGGCTCCTATTGGTTAATTTATATTTTAAAACGGAAAGTTTTTCTTAAAATCCTATTCTTTTAATAATATAGTTAGAAGATTAGATTTTACCACCTTTAACCTTTTCGTTTGAAAATCATGATCGAACCGGAACCGGAGGATACATAGAATTAATTGCGTCGTTTTCATTCCATTTACGTTACATTAAATATCTATACTATATTACGAAGCATTTAACACTTTTTATAAACTCTTAAAATTTATGAAACATGATATTACCATTATAACCTTGAAACCTCAAATCAAATTAATTACCCTCGTTGAATTTATAGATCGAGTTGGAGGAAATCTACACAAATTTAAATTCGATAATTACAAAACTAAATTTACACGGCATGTAACAATAAGTATCTATCTCTTAATCTTCACAATTGGCAAAATCACATATACGAGGTAAGTCAATTACAAAATAAAAGAAAATCAAACAAAATATGGAATATTAACTCACTATTATAAACGTATTTTAATCTTATAAAAAGAGTCATATTTTATATACTAAAAATACAAAACATATACTATATATAAACACCTACAAAACTTCTTACAAACTGTAAGTTTGTGTATTTCCAACTTGAAACCAATTGGTTATAAGAGGAGTAGCCCATGACCCTTATTAAGTAGAGATTACAAAGTCACTTTCCGTCCGACGTGGGACATTACTCAACACGCCCCCTCACTTGTGCCGTTCTTTTTTTTTTTTTTTGCGCCTAACATGTGGATACTTATGGGTTACGTGGAGTCCGTGTGGTCTTTGACCAACCACGGATAAACCTTGTTCTGATACCATGTAAGTTTGTGGGGTTCCAACTCAAAACCAATTGGTTATAAGAGGAGTAGCCCATGACCCTTATTGAGTAGATTACAAAGTCACTTTTCGTCCGACGTGGGACATTACTCAACACAAGCGACACAATAGAAAGAACAATTACTCGAGTGATTTCTATATAATAACATCTACAAACCACACAACAAGATGAACTTCGAAGGCACCAACCCCAGTGCTCCAACGATCCAGTTGAAGATATATTATAGAGGTAATTAAAGAGTAAAATTTAATATTATAAAGGTCCCAACTAACATTTGTACTAGCTTGCATGAACGATTTGTTATCAGCATAATAGCAATACTACTTTATCGTCGATTAGTCATAAATCACCGTCTAGATATGTTTCTAACATTATTAGAAAAAACAAAATATGATGCAAAATTTATAAAGAAAAGTTTAAGAATGTTACTAATATTGGTAAGAAAATGAAAGTTATGTATACCTTTAATATATATATATTTATTTTCTTTTGATTCTAGCAACTCTATTCTTAGATTATGAACCATTTTCTTCACAAATTATCATATGCATAAACATATGACTTGGATTCAAATTATGCTTTGTGAATGCATCTATATGCATTCAGAGTTTAGTAAATAGAGAATTCAAAAATAAAAAATAAAAAATCACCAACCTCATTGTCAATAATCTCAATAGGCAAATAAGTAATAACAATGTTGGTGGAATTATTTGTTTAACTATAAGAACCGATACATACTCGGAATTTCGTTTACAAGTAAGATTTTATTTCTAAATAACATATAGTAAAAATGAGCTTAGATATATGGTAGTAACAGAAAAGAAGCTTAAGTGCACATACAATTTTAATCACATACAAATTTTCTTGTATGCACCTGAGCATTAAAATATCTTAGGAACCATTTCCGAGTAATAGCATTTATTTTATATGAACTAAATTAATTGACAAATAAAGGATAATTTCGTTGTTAAAATATTTTGCTTAATATGTAAAATTAACTCATTCCTAAATTAATTGAATTCTGAAATTTTGATATCGAAGGCCATCCAAAATTATTCCAAACCGACTCGTTTGTAGGTAAATGCATTCAAGGACGGAGCTAGGATTTTGATATAGCGGGGGCTATGATTTTAGTTTCATTATCTGTCTAGATAAACAAATAAAGAAAGTTCGTTAAACAAGACTTAAGCTTTGCGAAAATCGGTCTTCAATGACCAAAGTTTTCTCACAATAGCTAATTCGGCTGTGATGAATTAATGTGTTACAAGCATAATATTAACTAAAACATTAACTCGAATTCTTTATATAGAAATCAAAAATTAACGATAAGAAATCATACTTTGTGTGTTTGTAGTTGCATGCAACTTTTTTTCTTGGAATAAAATTTATCTATCATATTGTCATAGAGAAAGTATCAACAATCTATCTCTCAATGTAAACAACCAAACTATTTTAAAGTTAATCATCATTAATATTATTACGAAACATTGTTTAATTTCATAGTTTTCATTGGTGAGAAATCTTTTTCAAATATCATAATCGTCACTTTAAGCCTTCTATTCACCTTTTTCTGTTTTAAGCAATACTTGGGCTATTAATTAACTATAATTAGAAGGGTTAATATATATGTGTTAGACTTATAGACTTATAAAATACTAAGGATTTTATTATCATCAGCAAAGGCCAAACATTCTTGAATGAATCAAAATTCTTCTAAAAATTAGGTATGCAAAAGTTTGATGAACTACAAATACAAATATTTAACTATTTGGTTTGAAATACCTGAACCCATTCAAAGTATATGTGTACCTTTATTTGATTATATCTATGAAAGAGCATATTGGTCATCTTTCTTTAATATAAGTTGACTCTTGAATCGAAGTAAGACTAGAAAATTATTTGGGAGCCTACTAAGGACTTAAAAGAGAGTGGATTAATAAAAAAAATTCAGAAACTAATATATATATATATATATATATATATATATATATATATATATATATATATATATATATATATATATATATATTAGAAATAACTGCTGAATTGCATAAATTAAAAATAAAAAATATAGAAGAAAAAATAAAATATATAGAGGATTTAGTTGACAAGAAAAAACAAAAACAAGAAAATTTTGATATAGAAAATCTAGATATAACAAAAATGTCTGAAGAAAAACATATATACAAACACAAGGATCTGCAAATATGATCAACGTACAATGCAGATTATGGTTAAGTGATAATAAGTTTTTAGATTTAACAGCTTTATTAGACACAGGAGCCACAAAAAGTGTAATATCTTACAGCTTGGTACCACAACAATATCATAAAGAGTTACCTTATAAACTAATTACTAGAACAATAGAAGATCGATTAATTTCAATTACACATTATATAGAACCTACGGGTATACAATTTCTTGACTTTTCAGGAAATTTTAGTATAAAATATGAAATACCACAGGTTAACATTAATCCACAATGTATTAAATCAAAAGATTTCGTTCTTGGTTTAAACTTTATATTAGGATTAAATGGAGCAATTACAATAGCATGCAATTTTGTAACACTAAGTAAACAAATATATAGCTTTCCAACATCTCGTTATATTAATACATCAGAGTTTGCACGAAAGCGTGGTGGACAAGGGAATTTAGAATTTTTAAAACAACAACAAAATAAAAACCATAAAGCCTATATAGAAAATGAAATGGTCAGGTTACTTACAGATTTCTTAACACACGAATTAGAAAAAGGAAGAGATATTACAAGGAGCCAAAATTATCCTATAATTTTACATTTAGAAAAAATTGGATTAATAGGAGAAGATATTAAAAAATCAAAGGTTAAATATATATGTAAGTTTAAAATAAAAAATCCAGATATTAAAATTAGAACAGCTAATATAGAATACAGTCCTCTAGACAAAGAAGAATTTAGAAAACAAATACCAAAAATATTAGAACAAGGATTAATTAGAAAATCATAAAGCCCTCACAGATCAGCAGCATTTATAGTAAGAAATCACAGTGAAATTAAAAGAGGAAAGGCTAGAATAGTTTACGATTATAAACGTTTAAATGATAATACAGAGGATGATGGTTACAATATTCCAAATAAAGATAACTTACTAAATCTTATACAAAAGAAAAAGGTATTTTCAAAGTTTGATTTAAAATCAGGATATAATTAGTTACAACTTAAAGAAAGTTTTAAACATTGGACAACATTTACATGTTCAGAAGGATAGTATGAATGGAACGTTCTTAGCTTTGGGTAAAGAACGCACCTTCAATATTTCAAAGATTTATGGATAATATATTTCTTAAATATGATTTTTGTTTAGTATATATTGATGATATTTTAGTTGCCAGTGAAACAGTGCAGGAACACGAGAAATATTTACAGACGATATTTGAAGAAATTAAAAAAAAACGGCATAGTAGTTTCAAAAAGAAAAATGGAATTGTTTAAAAGAAAAATCTCTTTTCTTGGTCTTGAAATAGGCAATGGGAAAATAGAATTACAAGCACATATTTATACAAAAATTTTGAAATTTCCAGAAAGATATGAAAACTTAAAACAAATACAAGCTTTTTTGGGATTAATTAATTATGCTCGAAAATTTATACCCAATTTTTCAAAGTTAGTTGGACCATTATATAGTAAAACAACAAAAAATGGACAAAGACATTTTAATACGGTGGATATAAAATTAGTAAAAACTATAAAAGAAGCAGTAAAAAATATTAAGCCATTAGAATTACCATTAGTGACAGATTATATAATTATTGAAGTAGATGGTTGTAAAGAAGGATGGGGTGCAGCCTTACTTTGTAAACCAGATAAATATAGTCCTAAAGATACTGAGAAAATATGCTCATATGCAAGCGGAAATTTTAACAAAGCAGGAACAAACTAGACAAGTTTAGATTTTGAAATTCAAGCATTAATCAACGCTTTAGAAAAATTTAAAATATTTTTGCACAAAGAATTTACAGTCAAAACAGACTGTGAATCCATAGTTCGTTTTATTAAAAATGATCAAAGCAAAAAAGTAAATAGAACCAGATGGGTAAATTTACAAAATGTTATACAAGGCAGTGGGTATAAAATAAACTTTGAACACATTAAAGGAAAAAATAATGGTATAGCAGATATGCTTTCTAGAAACATTAACAAATTATTTATTGCAAATGGCTAGTAAAGACAAAGGAAAGAAGAAACTTATATATCCTACACAGTTTAAAAAAGGATCATCTTCAGTAGAAGAAGAATCCAATGTTCAAAGTCCTTCTCAACAGACTTCTGACCAAGGACTTGAAGACATTACACAAACACAGTTACTACAAATTTATAGTTCTTCAATAAAACCGTGATTGGAGATGAATAGAATTCGTCTTACCAATCCCTATGTTTTACAACATGGTACAAAAAAATATACAAAATACATAAAGAATGACTAATCCGATCATTATCTTTGGAAATTACGCTTTACAAGTATGCCATGATGAGGCTAAAAAATTTAAACCCGTCATAGGTATGCAACTAAATGAAATACAACAATGTTTGTTAGACAATCTTTGGCATGTGCAAACTATGCCACAAGCATCGTCTATCAAAGCACAAGTTTTAAACGCTTTAAGCATTTATTTTGTTGAACAAAAAACCCCTGAAATAAAGAAACAAAAGTTTTCTCATTATGTAATTTTTAGGGGAACAACAATTGGTATTTTCAACAAATGGGAGACAGTTGCAAAATACATACAATGTTCTAGTCCCATTTATAAAGGATTTTATAGTTTTTCAGCAGCCATGCAAATCGCAAGACAACACTTTGGGGTAATTAATTTTTGTATAGAACCTGAAGAAGTAAAAACAGACATGGCCAAAATGAATTCTGAACAATTAATAAAATCTCAAGAAGAAATAATAGCCAATTTGCAAAAACAATTGATGCAATCTGGAAAAGATACACAGTATATACAAACCCAGATTGAAAACAGTATGTTAAAACAAAAGATATCACTTCTCGAAGCAAAAAATACACAGCTTCAAAAAGAAATCGAGAAGAAAGAAAAGAAAACAAACACAGTTACACACAGAAGCTATGATAGCTTCAAGGCAAGGATCTTAGATCTTCCTTGGAGACAAACTCTAGAACCTGTTTTACGACCGTTTAAAGAGTTTGAAAACATTGTTTCAGAAAAAATTTGTACAGAATTCCCCATTATTTTATACAATTTACAACAAAGAATCGTGGACATTGCTTTTCACTAAGACAAATACAAGGGAATAACAGTTATACAAAGAAGCCACACCAGCGAGTTTGGAGATGGCAACAATCATACACATCACAAAACAGAACTACTATACTTACAAATAAATTTAAACACCACTACACTCACTGAAGACGAGATTATTCAATTCTATCACAATGGGATGATTGACTATCTTGAATTCAGATTAAACCCCAAGATAGAAGTCATCCTTAACAAGTTTGGCGAAAAGTTTTTTTACTAACAGCGGGCCACATAGCATCCTACAGCTCTTTTCCTGTAATTGGATGCAAAATATTCGCATCTCTTTCCAAAGCGGATAATTACACATACAGACCTGCAAAAAAGAGAATCTTCATTACTCACAGACTGGCTACACAAAATATGTTCAAACAACTCAAAGCATCAACGGAAATAAACTTTGGATTATGTGAAAACATCGTTCAACAAATAACACTCTTTCAGCAAACCCCAAATCTACCACAAGATTTTTTCTGGGAGAGCTTCAAATTACTAGCAGAAGGACATTATGTGCAGATATGGGCACACAAAAACTGGAACATGATTCTTCCTTTTTCAGGGGAAGGAGAGATGATGAAAACAGAAGATATTAACAATGAAGACAATGTTGATTTTTCTCTGGAAGACGGTACAGACATGGCACCATCTATCAATGAAACACACAGAGACTTCTAGAAGATCTTCAACAAACAACAATAATGCAAATCAAACGCAAGCAGTCACGCAACGGCACAGACAATAATGCAAATCAAACGCATGCAGTGACGCACATACACAAAAGACAAAAAAAAATCAACAACTCATCTAACAAGAGTTATGGAACTTTGAAAATTTGCACAAGATAGTAGTTTTTTTTTTTGACTTTTAGTAACGGTGTAAATTATTAGACTCAATTAGTATAGTAATTGTAGTTTGTCGTTTTGTTATTTCGATCGTCTATAAGAACGATCAAATGCTCAGTAGTAAAAAGCAACGAAGAAATCAATAATAATACGAGCTTGTTCAAAAAATCCATGACAGCTTAAACACTATCTCTTCTACTCTCTTAGAATAATCCTTACTCCTTAACACTTCATATTATATCCCTTACTATTATCAAAAAACCAAAAATATTCTTCTCGTGTAACTACCGCTGCAAATACTCTGTGGTGATTCCAGTCCCTACATTTCTAAGTGAGTTTATCGTTTCTCTTGTTTATTTTAATCTTATTTATCTCATGATTTATTTTCGGTTTTAGTTCCAAAAAATCCGGCATACCCCTTGTTGGTATCAGAGCATGGAGTGGTTCTGAGATCTAAAAGACTAAGACAGGCTCGAATTATTGGTGGCATCATAAGTCCACATGTTATTTTCGAGAACCCGCTTAGGTGAAGATTAAAGAATTATTTTGTGCTTATGATATTATAAAGAAAGATATGGTAAATTTTAGGGTAACGTTGTTATCTGTGTTGTTAGATATATTAAAGTGAGGGTGTAATATGTAATTATACCAAAGTTGGGGAAATGCTATATAAAGGCATTTCCCCCACATTTCAATACTAAGCTTTGCATTATCAACTTTATGTGTTTGTGTTCTCTCTCTCTAAAAGCTCTCGGCTCTCTCTTCTCTACCGAAACATACACACAAACACACACTAAATCACTAGCATTGCTTCATCCGTATAAACACGGGACCATCAATTGGTATCAGAGCCAAACTTGTTTTTTTGGCTCTTGATTGTTCGAAAGATCTTAAAGAAGAACAAGAAAAGTTCGAGTTTGAAGAAAAGAAGAAGATCTCGAGTTAAAGCTAGTCAAGAAAGCTGCAAGTTCAAGCATTCCCAAAAGGTTTAACACATTCAAGGTATAAAATTTTAGTGTTTTATCTTCTTTTCGGAGCTGTTCTTGATAAGAACTACTGTTTTATAAGTTTTGCTTGGGTCACACTTCAAAACCGTACTCAAATCTTCAAAGAAAAAGGTTTAAAAGTGTAAAGAACACGTGATTTAAAGCATTAAATTTCTGGAAATCTTACATTTAATGTGTTCTTGAGACTTAAATGCAGATTTGAACAGGAAGAACTCGTTTTTATATTTAAAATAATTTTTAATTCTTCCAAACTTAATTATCAAGCAAGTAAACTTGAGTACTACCCATCCAATCAAAGTACAAGTGGGTAGACACCTTAAGGGGAAAAGTCCATCAGATCTGACAAGGACACATCAGGGCTCATTAGTCAATGCGATTAAACCCTGGTGCGGCTTATAGGATTCTGCCTTAGTCACAAGTTGCAATCTATCAATCGCACGCGATTGAGAAGTGTCAAAAGTTGATTCGCACGCAATTGAGGTGTCAATTTATCAGCCGAGTACACCTTATCAATCGCACGCGATTGAGAAGTGTTGTTGATTCGCACTTGATAGAAAGGATTCTTGAATTCACATAAGTGGGAATCGCACTCGAATTTTACCTGAAAGTCCTATCAGCCGGATACAACTTATTGAATCGCACGCGATTAACAAGTTGATTCACGATTGATACTTAGCTTGATTCGCATACTATAAACTCAAAGTGAGAATCGCACTCTATTGAAAGATTATTTCCACGCGATTAGTTCAATTCACTTACTCCTTTTTGCAATCGCATTCGATTGTCAGGACTAACCATTTGATTTCCAAGTGTTAAGACTACAGGTTTGAATCGCATTCGATTGCCTTCATATTCAATCTTTACTAAGCTCATTGCTCATTTGCTTTAAAGGAAGTCATTCGATTCAATTGGACCAATCGCACTCGATAACAGAACAGATTCCCAAAACTTGGACAAGTGATTGACTCTTTGGACTTGACCAAAAAGAACCTGAGCATTTGAACTTAATTAAAACAATATAATTCACAATTGAATTTAATTTAAATCAGATTTAATTCAAAGGTGAATTACATTACTTAAAAATCTACTTAATTCAAAATTGAATTTAATCTTTACAAGATCTAATTCAAAGTTGAAATTCATAAGACTTTGTTCTTTCATCAGTTTTTGAAAAGCTTTCGAACAATCAAACTCTCTTACAAGTAAACGATCATCTCTTACTTAATACACTTAACATGGCAAGCTCAAATGAGATGATGTCCATTGGTACAGAAAGCGAGAAGGTATATTCTAACTCTAACTTTAATATGGGCATTAATCATAAACACATTCAAACCATATTAAATCGCATAAAAGAGTTAGAATGTCAGGCACTAGATTTAATCACAAGAAATCAAGTTCTAGAAGATGTTTCACACACTCAAAAATTGGAGGCACAAACAATAATTAAGAAGTTAGATAACGACTTAATCAACCTTAGGAACCAATTAGCTGCAAAAGAATCTGAGCTGTTAGAATTAACCAGTAGGACTAATAACACCATATTAGATCTCAAAGCAGAATGTAAGTGTGCTGAAAAGGATTATGAAATTCTCAAAAATGAACTTAGGAAAGAACGAAGTACTCTTTACTCTAAAATCAATGAACTTGAATACCTTCTGTCCAAACGTGATCAAAGTGAACATACCATCTCTCAATACAAAGAAAAGGAACGTCCTTTCTCCAGATGGAATTTCGATGGGCTTGGCTTCAAATTGAAAAGGATTACGTCCAAACAATTATATAATGCTGATCTGTTTGGGTTAGGACTTACCCAAAGGATGGTCTTTTTTGGCCAAGAAGAGACACAAATAGAGGAAGATTTCAAACGAACTCTTAATGTCAAAACTGAAATTCCATTTGATTATTCTAATTTGAATGACTCATACCTTGCCAATCTCTCTTCCTCGTCCGATTCTGATGTTTCATCGTCTGTCTATTCTGATGAAGAACTCTACTCTCCTGTTTCACCAAAGCCCACTGTTGAATACATTCCCCACAAGGAATTACAGCAAAGGTTTCAAACCTTACAGGAGTTTTGCTTCACTCATCTAGTTCAAGATGACCTTACCACAGCCTTCCAATCAGAAACCAAATCTGAACCCTCTCCACTACTTCAAGAAAACGCCATCCTCCACAAGCGTCTCCAAACAGTATTCAATCTTGATGGCAAGATCATTGACGACTTGTGCAAAGAAAATTTTGAATTGCTTGAACGATTCAAAGAGGTCGAAACTGCACTGGAACCACCCACTCCATTTACCTTCTCACCACAGGGAACCATATTCGATGAACGAATTGAAGGTTCCAAACATGTGTCTACATCTTCTCAAAATGTCAAAACTGAGATAAAATCTGTTAATAAGTCATCCATGATAAATCTTAAGCTTAAACAGATTTACAAACCAAAGCAAATGTCCACTTCCAATCCCCTTTCTCATGTACACTTAGACGTACCTGAATCATCACGAGCTGCAGCCTGTCGACCACGACTTCATTCTAATCTTTTACCCTCTGCTGCAGATGTGAAGAAGGCTGGAAACAAGAAGTGTGAAATAAATACATCATGGAAAAGAGCAATTCCTAGATCCACTAGGAGGTGTTCAAATTTGAAACCTGTCTGTGAAAACATTTTGATGTTTGAGTCTGTTTGTAATCATTCCGGTTCACAAGACAAAACTGCTTCTACCATGTTTTGTATGAGTGATGGTTGTACTCATGGACACTGTGAATTTAATTGTTGCTATGATCAATTGAGAAAGACTTTAGGTGTTAAACCATGTGTTGATTGGACTGATTTTTATGCTAATCAAATCTGTGTTCCATTTTTAAATTCAAAAGGCTACATCATTAACCAATGGATCACCACTCGTCAATCACATGCTCTTAAACGCTTAAACAAATCCAACCGATTACTCACGATCAAGGAACTGGAAGTCTACAGACGGCAGGGCTATGAAGCATTTAAAAGGGCTTGGATTGCACAGGAAAAACTCTTGCATTCTCAAAAGCGTTCTCGCAATTCCCCTTCCAAAATCTCAAAATCTTCGAAACCCAAGTCATCATCCATTCAACGAGTAGCAAAACCTGCTAATCGCAGTGTTCCATTTCCGCGACAGCAAGTTGATGCACCGAGGCCACAAAGAATTCTTAAGAATTCCTCTCAACCATGGATTCGCAAATATAACGCTTCCGCAACTCTACCGAATCCGAAACCTCCGATTCCATCAACTGTCAAACCAACAGTGGTGAAGAAACTTTCTTCTCAGCAAATTTCTTCCAAATCTATTCCTTCACGTCCAAAGCTTAAGTCCATTTGGGTACCAAAGAATAGATCATTAGAAGTTTCATCATCATCAAAACCAACAGTTGTTACTCAACCAAACTTAGAGACTAACAATCAAGGACCCATATCTAAATGGGGACGTAAACGTGATTTATTCTCTTTTTGCAGGTGCCTCACTTGTGGTACCTTGACTCCGGCTGTACCAAACATATGACCGGCAACAAAAGTCTTCTCAAGAATTATGTTCCTAAGTACTCCGGGAATGTACGTTTTGGGAATGACCAAGTTGCACCAATAATGGGGTACGGAGACATAGAAAAAAAACATGTGAAAATCAAGAAAGTCTCCTACGTAGAAGGCTTGGGGCACAACCTATTCAGTATTGGTCAGTTCTGTGACAAAGACATGGTGGTTGTATTTAAAAAGAACAAATGCTCAGTGATCACAGAAACCGGTGATGAAGTACTTGCAGGATGCAGAAATTCTAATTTGTATTCCATAGATCTGGAGAAGTATGACTCTCCTACATCTGTGTGTCTTCTGTCAGAAGCCTCCAATAATCTTACTTGGCTCTGGCACAGAAGACTCTCTCACCTGAACTTTCAAAACATAAACAAACTAGTCAATGGTGACTTGGTGAGAGGGATACCCAAACTGAAGTTCAACAAGGATCATTTGTGTACTGATTGTGAAAAAGGGAAGATGAAGAAGGCCTCACACAAATCAAAGCAAGCATTCAACACAACCAAGCCTTTGGATCTCCTGCACATGGATCTCTGCGGTCCAATGAGAATACAGTCCAAACATGGGAAGAAGTATATCCTGGTCATGGTGGATGACTACTCACGGTATACTTGGGTCAAATTTCTGTGCTCTAAGGATGAAGCTACTCCAACAATCATCACTTTCATTAAACAGCAGCAGAATAAATATGGTCAAAGTGTTGTCTCCATTCGAACAGACAATGGAACGGAATTCAAAAACAACACTCTGCAAAATTTCTGTGACCTAGTTGGGATCAACCATCAGTTCTCTGCAGCTTACACACCTCAACAAAATGGTGTTGTTGAAAGAAGAAACAGAACTCTGGTTGAAGCTGCCCGAACAATGCTTTCTTACTCTGGGCTCCCTCCTTCCTTCTGGGCTGAAGCTATTAACACTGCCTGCTATACTCAGAATCGCTCTTTCATTAATAAACGTTTTAATAAAACTCCTTATGAACTGGCAAATGGCATTGTACCTAATATCAAATACTTTCATGTATTTGGTAATAGGTGTTTTGTCTTAAATGAAAAGGATAATCTAGGAAAATTTGCTCCGAAAGCTGATGAAGCTATTTTCTAAGGTTATTCTACCATCTCCAAAGCATATAGAGTTTTAAACACACGCACAAAGAGCATCATAGAGAGTATCAATGTAACGTTTGATGATACATTGACTGTCTCTGGCTCCCCACAACAGTCCAACATTTTTACTTCTGAACATACCCGTTCAGGACCAGTTCTTAACTCTAAAGAATCAGACATTCCCACTACTTTTGATAATAATCTCGATTTCATGTTTGATTTCTTTAGATCTGACTCTTCCCTTGTTTTGGCTAACAACAGGGATAATGCCGGTGCACAGATAAGCGACCCGATCACAGATACAACAATCACCGAAACGAATCCATTTGCTGAGGATTCTACATCTGTTTCTGTCACACACTCCCCTGTGACAGAACCAATAGTTGATCAGGAGAACTCACCTGTGTTCGACTCCGATCCAAACTTCTCCAGAGAAATGGAAGAGGAAGCGCCACATATTCAAGATCTCATCCCTTCCTCCTCTAACTCGCATGAGCTAAAATGGATCCGACATCACTCTGAGGAGAATATCATTGGAGATCCCTCTGTTGGCATTCAAACAAGGTCAGCCACAGCTAACGAGTGCCAATTTGCAGGTTTCTTAAGCATGATTGAACCCACAAAGACTTGTGAGGCACTGAATGATCCGGACTGGGTACTAGCTATGCAAGAAGAATTACACCAGTTTGCTCGTCTCAAAGTATGGAGATTAGTTCCTCTTCCATATGGCAAATCTGTTGTCGGAACTAAATGGGTGTTCAAGAACAAACGGGATTCGGATGGAGTGGTCATTCGTAACAAAGCAAGGTTGGTTGCTAAGGGATACAATCAACAGGAGGGTATCGACTATGATGAAACCTTTGCTCCTGTTGCTCGAATTGAAGCTATACGCTTATTTCTTGCATATGCAGCCTCCAGGAGCTTTCGAGTCTTCCAAATGGATGTCCAAACAGCCTTTCTCAATGGGGTACTCAAAGAAGAAGTCTACGTTTCACAACCTGAGGGCTTCATCAATTCTTCATATCCTAATCATGTTTATATTTTAGATAAGGCTCTGTACGGCTTAAAACAAGCTCCACGTGCATGGTACGATGTCTTATCTGAATATCTGATAGGGGAAGGCTACTCCAAAGGAAAGACAGACACCACTCTGTTCACAAAGACAAAAGGTAGGGACAAAATCCTTGTCCAAATTTATGTGGATGACATCATCTTTGGATCTACAAATCCAAAGAACAGTGAAGAGTTTGCACAGACAATGTCAAACAGGTTCCAAATGAGTATGATGGGTGAGATGTCGTTCTTTCTAGGACTTCAAGTTAAACAGTTGAGTCATGGCACTTTCATCTGCCAATCCAAGTACATTAAAGATCTTCTCACGAAGTATGACATGCTCAACTGCAACCCTATTTCAACTCCAATGGCGGCCAAATCACAACTATCGGCAGATCCTGATGGTTCTCCGGTGGATCTCAAGACATACCGTGGGATGATTGGATCATTACTATATCTCACTGCAAGTCATCCAGACATCATGTTCTCTACGTGTCTCTGTGCTAGGTTTCAGGCCAATCCCATGGAGTCACATCTGCTAGCTGTTAAGCGAATTTTCAGATATCTCAAAGGGTTCATGCATCTAGGACTGTGGTATCCCAAGGACTCCAATCTAAATCTTCATGATTATTCAGATGCTGACTACACCGGTTGCAAGATTGATAGGAAAAGCACCTCTGGTAGTGCACACTTTCTGGGAGATCGTTTAGTCTGCTGGGCTTCAAAGAAACAAAACTGTGTATCCACTTCTACAGCAGAAGCGGAGTATGTTGCTGCTGCAATGTGCTGTTCCCAAAGCCTATGGATACGTACACAACTCTCAGACTTTGGCCTCAGGTATGACAAAATACCATTGTTATGAGACTCTCAGTCTGCCATTGCCATCTCCTGCAATCCGGTACATCACTCTAAAACCAAACATATCGATATCCGTTATCACTTCATAAAAGATAACGTAGAAAAAGGATTAATTGAGTTACAGTATGTTCCCACCGAGAATCAGCTTGCTGACTTGTTTACCAAACCTTTGGATGAAAGTCGTTTTACTGAACTGGTATCCAAGTTAGGCATGCTGAATTTGCAAATCTAACATACTGTTAACTTGTTTACTTTTCTTTTCTTTCTTTTTAGAGTTGGTGTTACACTGTGTGTTCAATGTACAGATGTCTACTGAAACTGCAAAGGGGGAGTTCTGAAGTCCTACACACGATGCATATGTGTAGGGGGAGAAAAGTTACATACACATGATGCCCATGTGTAGGGGGAGAAATTCAAAATTATCACACTCTCAAAGTTAACAGATTCAAAAGTCTAGGGGGAGTGTGTCAAACAAACACTCACATCAACCATATCTAAAAATTTAACTTTCATAATCTCAAAATTCAGATATCTCAACTTTTTCCAAGTCATAGCTCAATCGCATGCGATTAAGCTATGTGAGTGAATTGCATGCAAATGTTAAAGGTTTTAATTGCATGTGAAAAGGTTGAGAAGTTAGTGTGTATCGCATGCTATTCAGTCTAAGATTGAATCGCACGCGATTAAGCTAAGATAGTGTGAATCGCATACGATTTGGACAAAGGTTGAATCGCACGCGATTCAGCTAAGTTAGTGTGAATCGCATGCTATTCAGTCTAAGGTTGAATCGCACGCGATTAAGCTCAGATAGTGTGAATCGCATGCGATTAACACACCACAGTGTGAATCGCATGCGATTGAGAAACTTCTATCAGCCGCATTTTTTTACTGTTGTAACAACAAATCAGGGCTCAACACGTGTCCTTTTTACATCGATATACGTTACCCAACGGTTACAATCTTCATTCACAAGCTTCAAACTTACGAAAAAAAATTTCCTAAGTGTTCTCTCGAGTTTGATATCTCTCACACACAAATCATCTCGTTACTCTGCCAAAATTTACCTTTTTAGATTCAAAATACTCATAATCACAAAGGTAACAACTTGTACGGTTTACTTTTTGGAAATTTTGAGTTAAAAATGAACTTTTTGGCCTTTGAACACCCGTATGCGAATGAAGGTTTCGGGACTTTAGATGGACTTTTGGGATATCAAACTACCTTGTTTGATCTATCCATGTTTGCGATGGGTTTCTAGAACACTTGGGGAACACTTTGATGTAAAAATCTTTCAAAAATCTCAAAAAGTGTTCTTCGTGTTCTTGGGGAGTATAAGCATACTCAAATGATTTGGTTTTTGGCCTAAAAAGAGGTGTTAGGGTGATTTTTGAGGCATGCTTCAGTACTACAAATGTGTTTATTATTGTTCATTTAATGAAATAAGATATCAACAATAACTTTTCAACACATCAATTTGATATCTTCACACTGAAGTCCTCCAGAGTTAGACATTTTTTTCTGTCTAACACTTGACACTTGAAATTCTTGGGCCAATGCAATCTCCAATCTTATCATTGTCATTATGTCTTAATATTTCTTTCTATCTGTACAGATAACATGGCCCAAGTTGTTCGTGACCCAGAAGAGATCATGCCTCAGGCTGAGTTTCTTAGCACCAGAACTCACCCCAACAACCACTATATTGATCTTACAAAATTCACAACCCCCACTCACCCCATTGTCACTGAAATCCTCAAGATTCACCCTCTGAACCACCTTCTAACCTACAACCCTGCAACTACAGGCACACATGTCCCTGAACTTTATGTTCAACAATTCTGGAGGACATGTGATGTACGAATAAACGAAAAAGGACAGGAGGTCATCCATGCTGAGGTGGATGAGTTTAATGTAGACATCTCGGTTAGTCGTCTACGGTCAATCTTCAGACTACCAAAAGCTAATAGCAGACCTTCTGTGATGGATTATGAGGAGATCCCCAATGAGGAAACATGTCTGGCAGCAATAAGACAGTTGGGCTATGCTGGAGAGCTCACAACTAAGAATCAATTCAAACGCACTGGTCTTCACCCAAAGTATAACATCTTTATGACCGTGCTGCAAAGGTGCCTCACCCCAAAACACTCGGGGTATGAGTTTCCAACGGAGAATCAGCTAAAAATCTTCGTTGCTGCTGCCACACATATGCATGTGGATTACGCATTCCTTCTCTTCCAGGACATAAAAGCTACCATGCAAAGGAAGAATTCCCAGAAGAAGAAGGAGGCCAACCTGCTGCCTTACCATCGCTTCCTTCCGATGATCATACAATATGTGATGGATAGAAATGCTGACATTCCACGACGGACAGGTTTATCCTCTGTAACACCCAAACTCTTCCAATCAATTAAACCTGCTACTCCTACTAATATGCCCATTCCTAAACCATTCCCTGAGTCTCTGCTGGATCTGTGTGAGCAAAATGATGTAGTGAGAACATATAGGGAGAGTGTAGGGATACCCTCTATGGTTGTGCCAGAGCCGGCCATACCTACCCAAGAGGGAGTAGCACCCGGTGAGAATATAGAGGATAGGACTCAGCAATCTGTGGGAGATGCTAAGAGGGATGTGCAGAGAGAAAATCAAGAGAGGGGAGGAGTAGTGGGTGAAGGTGATGAGAGTAGAGAGGGAGAAGATACATATGATCCAGCAGTCATCAAATCCATTGTCCAATCCCTCTCTGTATCCACCCGTACCCAAGCCGTTTTAACCGAACTTGGACTTGACTTTTCTGAGTCATCCAGTTCCTCTCAAGAAGAGTCAGCCTCCCATCCAGGTGGTGCACCTGACCCCGAAACAGAAATATCACCTTTGGGCACCCCTGAGCAACCAATAGACCAACCTACTGATAGCACCCCATCCTTCATGAAAATAACCGACCCCAATCCTATCAGTCCAAACCAGGCTCATACCACTTCAAACCACCTCAATCATTCACAGGGCCATGGTTGCTCCTGAACATGACATTCCAGTAACTTCGCCAAGTCATTCTTTATCTATTGAATCTGGTTCTGTCACTCCTGACTCTCTTATTCACCCTGATCAATATGCGGGGTATGGTGCCGGTAGCGGTGATGATGAAGATAGTTTTGTAGTTAGGAGTGCGAGTGATAGAGAGGAGGTGAGAAAAGAAAAAAATGAGTGCTGAGGGTTCCCCAAACCCAGAAAGCCGGGAAGCCACATCTACTATGAGGCCTAGCACTGCTGAGCCTCATATTGAACAAACCGCGGTTATCCCACCCGTGCAAGTTTCTGCCCCACCAAGCTACTACGGTGTCTCTCAACAGGCACCGTCTTTATTGCACAGGGTTATAGCACACAATCTAGGCCAACCCCAATTGGGTGTTGGACCTATTGAAAACAGAGGACTGCCTCCCTCGTCCTCGACTCCTATTCGTGCACGATTTGATTTGCCGCGGATATCCGCATATCTTGAACAACACAAGGTAACTATAGATGCACTGAGCTTGTTGACTCAACAAGTCTCCGCAACTTCCGTAGGTGGTACCTCTCAAGGTGCCATTCGAGGATTGGAAGGAAATCCTGCTGGAGCCTACATCCATGCTGCTCCAGTAGGTGGTTCTGCCTCTGTGGCAGGTACCTCAACCGGTAATCTGAGTGTTTCCGGGTTTGTTACACGTGCAGATCTTCAACTTGCTATTCAACAAGCCGTGTCTCCAATCCGCCAACAACTGCAGGAGACAAATCAAAAGTTGGATCGGATTGAAAGGGCTTCCAGGGAACAGACTGAGCAGCTGTCACGTATTGAAGATCTTCTAGCAGCTCGTCTTCCAGCAACGGCTCCTCAATCTCAACCGGATGTCACTTAACTATCGGTCGACGCCTTAAAAAGCATCCTCTATGCTAAACTGATTGAACAAAGGCCAGACTCTGCTTATAATCAAGACCTTCTGACTACTCTGCAAACTGAACTACGTCCATAGGGAATCTCCTTAGATGAATTTACAGAGTTTCATGAAGATGTAAACAGCAATATTGATGGGGTGACAAGAGGGTTCTATACTTCCCTGTAAAAAGTTACTGACCGGCTGACGGTACTTGAACAAACCTGTCAGGCCCAGGCTCAGGGGTCAAAAAGGAGGCGGGAAGATCAAGATCCTGATGATCGTCCCGAGGGGGAGAAAAGAAGAAGATATATCACAACTCCCTCCGCCGCAACTGTACCAGTACCATCATTGAGCAGATACTTATCTACAGTTACAGGTTCTGCTGGATCTGGAAGCCAGATGGGTCAACAACATAGATCCGAATCATTAACGGCCGATGAAGTTTATGAATCACAACAGAAAGAGAATGCTGACAAACAAATCATACTCTATGTACCCCAGCAACAATCTGAACTGAGGCCGACAGAACTCGAAGAAGGAGAACTATCGTTCGATCAATCCCAGGCTGACAATGTTAATTGGTCTAGTGGCTCCGATTCTGAGATGGAAGAGCTGTATGAGTCACTAGGAAATTCACCCGTCAGGGATTTGGGAGAAGGTAGGGTCTATGAACAGGAGGAGGAAACTGATGACCCAGAAATGATAAGACTATTTGCCGGCATTGATGAATATGTCGAGGTTGCAAAGCGCCCAGACTCACCTAGAATTGTAGACCGTTTTGATGACATTCCTAGTGATAGGGAACTTGCTCAAAGAAGGAAAGAAAGGTTAGCAATCTCTAGGAGAGAAGCAAGAAGGAAACCAAAGAAGACAAAGCCTCTCTTTGATGTTTCCAGGGTCCTCAGTGGGTTAAATTTTGAAGTTCACCAACAATTCCCTCCTCCTCCTGGTAGATTTCAAGAATCAGCTGCCGACATACTAGAAAGAAACAGACAAGCAGAGGCCGCTGAAAAGTTTAGAGCAGAATCAGAATGGCCCTTGCCTGAAAGCTTCACAGTCCCACCTGCTCCTCCAGTGCATCGTGGAGATCCTGGTCTTGATGTCGGGAATATGTTCACAAGGAATGCTGCAGAAAACCCGATCTGGAAACCTTTCTTTGTCAACGCTGCCAATCTTGAAGAACGAATTCCTGAAATCTTCAGCAGTCAGTTGATAGAGGTTATCTCACCCGAGCTGAGAAACATGAACGATAAACAAAGAAGGAGATATGATCATATTCTCACTCGTTCACAAACCAAACCAGAAGATATCAAATCAGATTATCCCATAAGTGACCTTCTCAGTGTGTATACCGAAACCAACTTCAACATAAAATATGCCATCTTCTACGTCAAAAGAGCTAACAACCTCACATACTTTCTCACCGAAGCAGATTTGAGGTATGTAAACATCGAAGACAATAGCTTCTTATTCGACATCTTTTCCCAGAAAAAGGGAAAATGGCCTGATGAAGAATTTGGTAGAGTTGCGTTAATGAGGTACATGAGAAATCTTATGGAATTCTTTGAGGAACACGATATCCAGCTCGGGGCTGAGAACAACTATCGGAAAGTCAATCTTCTTAAGCCTAATCAGAATCATCCAGATCTAGAACAGCTTGAAGAGTTGACAGTAATCCATGACGGTCATCCAAACTTTAAAGGTTCTCGAGGTGTTGTCTCCAAAAATACAAAGGGTGAAAAGATTTTCATCAGACTAGACGACCTTAATGCATATTCTGATGGCACCTTGAAAATCCTTCATCATAAAATTCATCAAAAGGTTTGGGATAACCGAGCAGCTTACACAGATGAAGAACATTCCCAGGCATACAAGGCAATAGATCAAATAAGGAAAGCATTGGCTAGCAGGAGAGAAATCAGAAAATGGCAAGTGGCCTTCGGCATTCACAACAAATCAGCTTTCGAATAGATTTCAATGTATTTGTTTGTTGTGAATGATTACACACCTCACTTAGGGGGAGATTGTTAGATATATTAAAGTGAGGGTGTAATATGTAATTATACCAAAGTTGGGGAAATGCTATATAAAGGCATTTCCCCCACATTTCAATACTAAGCTTTGCATTATCAACTTTGTGTGTTTGTGTTCTCTCTCTCTAATAGCTCTCGGCTCTCTCTTCTCTACCGAAACATACACACAAACACACACTAAATCACTAGCATTGCTTCATCCGTATAAACACGGGACCATCATGTGTTTATATGTTTATGTATATAATTTATTAAAGGGATATAAGAAAATCTTTTAAGAAAAAAGGAATAAGGTGAAAACTAGGAGAGTAGAAATTCATATAATTATTGATTCCTCAACTTCAACTACGATTTTCAAAAAGTTTGAGTTTTTGAATTTAGAAGTCAACAATAGTTACTTAGATCGTAATCATCTTTATTGCAAGTTCAACACTAAATATAAACATAGTCTACATACAGAGAACACACACTTAAACAGTATAACAGATCTACTTATTAATTTAGGATTAAATATAGAAAAAGAAGCTAAACATAATTACACTACTACAGAACGTTTAACACAATATATATATATATATATATATATATATATATATATATATATATATATATATATATATATATATATATATATATATATATAAGTTTGAAATAATAAACAAGTTAACAGAAAATTTAGGATATATTAAAGATCAAAATAATCAAATTATAAAAGAATTAAAAGATATTAGAAAAAATATTCCTAGTAAACAAGAAATTCAACAGTTAAATTATCTACTAGAAAATAGTAAGCCTAAATATATTGAAAATAAAAGTTTGTTAACTAAGGTAGAAACACAAATTACAAATCTAGAAAAATTAGTAGATACCGTTAAAAATATAGTAGAAGGATAAACTGGAGTTATCAAAAGAATATAAAAAAGCATTAGAAGACACTAATAAGTATAAACCAGATAAAACAAAGAAGAAGTAACAGGATTTACTAAATACTCAGGACAGGAAAAAAGTGATAAACAGTATCCTATATTATTTAATTTTATTATTAGTCTACTATTACAAATCATAGAAAAATTAAATAAAATAACAGGATTTACTAAATACACAAGCAATAAATAAGTTAAACATAGAAGATATTAAAATTAATAGAAAACCTAAATCCTATAAACACTGGTTACCAAGAAAATAAGTAGTCAAAACTCTATGGAGAAAAGTAGAACAATACAAGAAGTTCAAAATTCAACAAGTAATATACAAGATATAATAACATCTGATTCACTTATAAACAGAATACTTAGAAGAGAATCAGGATTAAATAGCAATGCACAAATAATACCGTTAGAAGAAGAAATAGACCTTGATAAAAATATAAATTTAAATAATCAACACCAATTTGATATTTTAAATCCCAAAATATTATATCAAACAGGAGTCTTAAATATAAATACAGTATTAATTCGAAGCAGTAGGGAAGAAAGTCTTAGATTAGTTGACAAAACAGTAACTATAGATTTGTTTTCTCCACAATATATATATATAGTGAAGGGATCAATTGCGAACGATAACTAAATGCGAACGCTGCGAACGGATTTATTTGATGCGTGATGGGAGTTTTTTTGGAATAAATAGTCAAACATTGCGGCTATTATTTCTAATTTCTACATATAAATTTATTTTTTTTATTTGAGATGGATTTATTGTTTGAAATTGTAGGAAAACAAGTGGTTAGCGTGCCCATGTTTTGTATTGCAAAGTATTACTTTTTAATCGAGTTTGATTAAATTATTAATCTACTATTACTTTTTATTTGAAATGGATTTAAACCGCCGACGCTAAATTCATGAAATAAATTTAGATTTGAAACTTAAACCAATTGACTCGGTTGAATTTTCTAAAAGTAATTTAAGTTTCGTGTATCTTAAAACTATGTAAAATATTTAAACAATAAGTGCCTTTTTCACTACTTTTTTTTAACAAAAAACACACACATACACACACCCTCGTTAAGTCTACTCCTGAATCTACTTCATTGATTAAGAAAACATATTATTAGTGAAGTAGTGCAGAGTTTCTTTTTTAGAATATATATGTGAGTTTATTTTTTTCATAAAAAACTTATTTGCTACTCTGCAAAATATAAATAATAACACATATTAAGAATATTTTTTTTTTACCAAAACATACAAAAGTGGCAATGGCAAAAACTCCGCCTGTTCTATAACAACTTATTTATATTTTGACCAAACGGACAAACTATAATATGATACATACCTACATAAGGTCCATCAAAGTTTTATGATTAAATAAAATTAATTTAAACTTTAATGGTTAAGAAATTCAAGAATAAAAGTCAATAGTTTCTATAAAATAAGCATAAGCTTTAAAGTGGAAATTTTAAAAAAACGTTTTTAGAGTTTAATCGAAATAAAGTTTAAATTATTTTTAACCTTAATTAAAACTCTTAAATAAATGTTTATATAAAATGATAGAAAACATATATATAAAAATTTCATTTAGTAAAAGAAATTAAAAAAAAACGTAAACATGATGCTTTAAAAAGATAGAAGTTAAAAATAGGATTAAAAATATACAAAGATTAAAAAGAAGTTAAAAGGATTAAAAATCGAAATCCATGTTTTTAAAAAATTATAAATTAAAAAAGACCAAAAGGGTTAAAAAATACATAGGTTAAAAAAAGTAGCAAAATAAAAATTCAACACTTGATCACATACTAAGAACCGAACCTACGCATACCCACTTGAAAAGCAACTTGATTGCCACTCCGCTAGATTTGACTTTTGTTAACAAACATGTTGTTGAAAATGTATATATTATAAAAGTAATATTTTTCCTTGTAATTGTATGTTATTCTAACGCGAACGTAATTTTGTGACAACCGTCACCAAAATCATAAAATGTTAGGTTTAGAAATTCTAACTTAGAATTTAATAGGTCTCGATAAATTAGAAATATTTTACTTAGCTCAATTAAATGAATAAAAGTCCTAGTCCTCGTAAAAATTCCGACGTTAAGACGAAAATTCCTAAAAACGACCAAAAAAATTATATATACGTGAGGTATATATATATATATATATATATATATATATATATATATATATATATATATATATATATATATATATATATATATATATATATAAGCGAGTTTAAATTAAAGAAATACATGTTATAAATTCTACAACTTATATACTCACTCAAGTATACATATAAAAAATATAAATTTTAAAAGTCTTATCCCTTTAGATTTTATTATAAAATAAAATAAAACATGTATATAATAAATATACAAAAAGTCAAAACCAACACCCTGTTAGATTATGTGCAGAGATAGATAACATATATCATCGTGTGTCAGGATCGGATATAGATTATATCAAATAACAAGAACTAACTTTTAAATAATAAATCAGAGTAGAATAAAAGTTAATCTTTAACTATGATCACAATCAACTAAGAAGGTGCAGAATCACACTTAATTGATTAAAGAAGATTTTGATCACAAAGAGATTCAATCAAACAGTAGTTTTATTAACCAACCAGAATGATTACAAAAGCAAACTTCACCCCCAATCTAACTTATTATGTTAGACGAAGAACACAGATTGTTCTTAGGTTTCAACAAGAAACTTAGAGGCTTAGCACTATTCAGAAAGCAAATTACAATTTGAAGAACGAATGCAAAAATATAATCAACGAGTAAGTACGTACAAATTATGAATTCTAATCTATCATTTTTATACTCCTTGATCTTCCTTGATTTGCTGACAGTTAGGTAATCTTCTATCTTCTGAGATAATCTTGATGATCTTCAAAGTATTTCGAGATATCTTCAAAGATAGAATTTTTCCATATTTAACTCAACAGAAACTGTTTAATGAAAACAACAGTTCTTGATTCTTCTAATAGTCTTCGGCTTCAAGGTCTTCAAACAGTTGTAGACGTTTACACTAACAGTTCTCAACTGTTTTCATATTTTCAACTAACAGTTTCCAACTGTTACACCAACCTTCACTTAACAGTTTTATCTTTACTTGTATAATATGTACAATAACTTAGCTAATTTCCCAACAATCTCCCCCTAACTTAAAGTATTGAACAATACATTTAAGTTGTTTGTTTTAAGGGTTCAATCATAGACAAATTAACATAAGTAAAGAACATATTTAACATTGTATACAAAATCAAACTATTACGATCAAAAATTCAAGAGATAGAAAAATTACATTTTCTCTGACTGTATAAGCTCCAATCTCTTCTTCAATCTCTTCATCAAATCTTCCTTCACTTTTGTAGGGCCATAAAACCTTGCTTTCCAGTCTCTACCCTCAAAAATTCAAATCGCCACTCAGTAATGTGGGATTTTTGACCAAGCTGCTCTTTTTCTAATTTTTCAATTCTTTCTGCAATCTCCACACTTAGTCTGTCATGAAGAATGGTTTGAACCTTTTTAGCTTTAGCTTTTTCTTCAGACTTTTGGAATGTTTGGGGTTTTCTCTTTTCAACTACTGGCTTGGGAGGTGGAACTGTTTTCTTCTTTACAACTCTTTTTCTTTTTACTCCCTTACCAGCCTTCTTCTCCCTTTCTTCCTCATCAATCTGAGCAGTGATCTCATCAGCCAGCTTCTTTGCTATCTCAAAATCAGACTGTTCTTGTTCTCTTTGCTCAGCTGCTAGCCTTAATGCAAATTCATGATCACGCTCTTCTTGTTGTTGTCTTGAAAGCTTGAGCTTAGGACAAACAACAACAATTTCTTTACCTTTGCCTGGAACAGGAGGCAACTTTGATTCTTTCTTTCCTTCCTGGATGACTATGCCTTTAAACCCTTTCTTTGGTGGTAAAGATTCTAACGTAGCAACCTTTCCATCAAGCCATCCATCATCGATTTTCTGTGCCATTCTAGAAGAACTTATTCCCAGATATTGAGCACTAATATCAACCAAGTAGTTCTGCTTAACTGTTGACCAAGATTTAAAAATCTCAGAGCTTGGAACATCTGCAGTTGACACCATCCTGTTGATTAGCACCCTATCAACACTTGAAAGCTGTTCTTCTTCTTCTTCATTAACTGCTTGGACACTTGCAACTGTTAGTTGATTTAAAGTTGCAACTGTTGGTTGTTGTGTTGCAACTGTTTGCTCATTTGGAGCAACAACTGTTTGTTCAGCTTGTGGAACTGTTTGTTGAACCTCTTCTTGCTTAGACTTTCTTTCTCCTTTTGCTTGAGAGGTTGAAGATGATCTCACTGTGGCTTTAGGTTTGTTGAGCAGCTGTTCATGATTATGAAGAACATCAGTTGCCTTCATAAGAGTTTCTCCCAGAAATTTCAGCTGCTTGTCTTGTCTGATCAGTACCTCATTATGCATTCCTATCACCTTAATGACTTCATTTGCCTTTTCCAACTTTTCATATAGCTTTTTTATTTTCTCATCTTGTTTAATTATCCTCTTGTTTTGAAAAGCAATCTTCTTCTTTAGGTGTAGGTGAGCAGCAAAGTAAGGTGCAAAGTTAGGATCCGTCAATGCTCGTTGTTTCAGTCTAGTCTCAATGTCATCCAGTGTTTCCACTGTTAGCATATCATTGACAGATTTAACTGGTGGTTTACTCACTTGAGTTTCCCCATCAGTACCCCTCTTTTCTTGGTTCTGGGGATTACCAGAAACTGTTTTACCAGTCTCTGTTGCCATGGTTGAGGTCTTAGCTATGTTAGCACTGTCCTGGTTATCCTTTGCGGATAAAACAGTAGTGTCAGCCTCAAAAACCATATGATCACCCTCAAAAGGAGTGATCACCTCCTCATTGTGCCTGGGAGACAGCACAAGGGATTCCCTTTGGATATTCTGCACAGGTGAATGCACCTGTTCAGGGCTAACAGTTTTAGTTTCAAGAACTGTGGTGGAAGGAGCACCAACAGTTCTTTTCCTCTTCTTTTGAAATATTTTTAGTGCAGGGGCTTGTGTTGTAGCTTTTTCAAAGGAAGCATATTGGAAATTTTGAGTATCTTGGACTGTGGGTTCCAGTGTTGGTGGTATAGCAATACGTTGGGCTTCATGCTCAACACTGGCAGTCATGTTTCTTGAAAGAAACTCCACCATTTCAGAGAGTGGAGGAGTTATGGCACCAGAGAAACTCTTGCCATTAACCAACAGTTTGCTCAAAGTGGAAGCCACATGAGCAGAGGGAATAATGACCCTCTTGTGTATTTTAAGGTTTGGAATCAAAAAGTTTAAACAAGTTTGCACAAACCGTGGATACATAAAAAATAGACCATACTTGGTCCCCAGATGTTTTACCATACCATTAAATATCAATTTTGAAAAATTAAAACATCTGTTGTTGGCTAGACAGATGAGTGCGAGAGCAATGTTGCTCCCAAACTCATTCCAGCCCGTTCTCTTAGGGCTTATGCACTGCTGGAGAGTATGGATAATGAACTTCCAGTGTGCGCAAAACTGCCCTTTGTAGAAGGTACCCTTACCCCCAGGGCCCTCATACCCAAGTTTCAGTAACTCGGTGTGTAGATATTCTAATGCAACCGAATCAGAATACTCACCATTAAGATCATTCAGTTGTAGTGCATGGCGAATAGTGTCTTCGGTTATAGAAACCTCCATATCATCAACAATTGTAGAAATCTGTTGCACTCCATCAACTTCTTGGACTTTGGCATTCTTCCAGAAGTTCTCAATATGTGAGGTATAGATTGTGGGGTTGGCAGTTAGAGCATAATGAATGTTTGATACCGTTAGATAATCAATCATGACGTGGAAAGCATCAAGATTGTCTGGTTTTTCAAGATAAGCGATCACATTGTGCTCTTTGACAAATGGAAGAGGAGACATTTTGATTTCGATCTCTGAGAGTTGTTGAGGGTTAGGGTATGTTTCTGATCGAAGTTCGTTTTGGACGTGTGAGTTGCTTGGTAAGGAGGGAATTGCCTTATATATGTTTCGAATGATGAATGCAATTCAAAGTTTCCAAAATTCTGCAAAGACCAAAACACCCTTTAATAGCTTAACAGTTGACGGACAAAATAAACTAACAGTTTTAAAGCTGTTTTCATAAAAAGTAACAGCTGTTATTTAAAAGTTAACTCCCTTTTGTTTGATCATTTATTTGGATTAACAGCTGTTTAGTGTTTACAACTGTTCTCATTTCTCCTCCTCAGTTGACAAATTTCTCCCCCTCAGTTGCACACGGATTTTGCCTAACAGTTGTGGAAGCCATATACTAACAGTTGAAAATTGTTAGTATTTATTGAAACAAAATTGTGCAACTGTCAAACAAACTTTAGCTCATATATGTCAAATGCTGAAGCAACAATAACAAGCCATTAGTGAACACAGTCATCAACATAAGATGTATGTTATTCATGATACCACTTGTCAGATCTAATGACTTTCACCTTCAAATCAGATTGATTTTCAATTTTAAGAATAAGAGACTTAACTAACTCAGCAGTTTCATCCTTAGTTCTAAGAAATTGAACCCATGTGAACCTGGTGAAATCATCAACTATGACTAAACAATTTGCTTTCTTCCCGATATTCACCACAGATGTAGGACCAAAAAGATCCATATGTAACAATTGTAAAGGTGCAGTAATAGAAGAAACTTCTTTGGTCTTATAAGAAGTTTTGTGTTGCTTGCCTTTGAGACAGGCTACACAATGATCATCACATGAGAATTCTTTTTGGGGCAAACCTCTTACCAAACTGTTTTTAGCTAACAAGTTCATGGTTTTAAAATTCATGTGACACATCCTTCTATGCCAAATGGCAGACTCATCATGAGATGCCTTTGAGAGTAAACAACTTAACACATTCTGTTTAGCAATCTTTTGTGTATCTAGACAGTATACATTATCTTTTCTAGGTGTTCTTAAAAGAACATCCTTCTCATTAAGTTTAAAATCTTTTGAAAGAATAATGCATTCTGAATCTGTAAACAAAACTTTGTTTCCATTGTCACAGATTTGAGATACACTCAACAGATTGTACTTAAGCTGTTCAACAAAGAAAACATCATTAAATGTAAGTGTACCTGCCTCAACAGCTCCTTTACCTGTGATTTTTCCTCCCTTAGCATTTCCTCCAAATGCTACAAATCCACCATTGATGCTTTTGAAATCCTTCAAACATTGTGGATTTCCAGTCATGTGCCTTGAGCATCCACTATCCACATGCCAGATAGATCCATGATTGGCCCTATGAATGCTCTACACACATAAAATCAGTTAGTAGCAGGAAGTACCCAGGCCATGCAGGTCTTGGGTACACCATTCAAGTCATAATAGTTAAACAGAGTTTGGTTCTTTTTGATTTCATCCAAATTAGATTTCTCTAATTTGTGTGAGGAATACTTTGTAAGAACATGTGGTTTCCAACTGTTGTGATTAACAGTGGATACCTTTGAACAAACAGCTGGTGGAGTTGGTAAAACAGATGAATCAACTTGTGATTCCTTTTGATTTTCAGTTTGAAGAACAGTTTTACCCTCTCCATAATCAGTTTGTTTTTGAATTTTCATCCAAGCCAAACCAACAGTTTTTGGTTTTGTTAAAACAATTTTGGAACTGTTAGATGGTTTGGATGTAACAGTTGTAGAATTGTTTGCCTGTTTTGGCTTAGCAGTTTTAGAACTGTTGTTTTGTCTTTTGGGACTTTTGTTTTGAGTGCCATTGGTCTGTGGGTTATAGTAACAATCTTGAACTAAATGATTAGATCTCCCACAAATGTAGCACTTTTTGGTTTTCACAATAGGTAAACCAGTTCTTTGTGACCAGAATTGGTTCCTATTTCTTTAATTTCCTCTAACAGCTGTAGATTGAGGAAACTTTTGGACACCATGCTTTTGGCATGTGCATGCAGGCATTTCAGTATGTCTTTTCTTAGGCTTGGGTTTAGCCTGAGATTTTGGAGCTTCCATCTTTTTCTTTGCATACACAACCTCACCAACTTTCTCCTTTCCTTTGGCTTTTGTACTAACAGTTGGGCTTTTTAGCTTAGAACTGTTTGGGTTCTTGTTGGAACTGCTAGTGTAAAAATGGGGACTATTGGCAACAGTTGTGGAACTTTCTATAGAATGGATAGCTTTTGAAGGTGTTGGCTCAGTGATGAGGGATTTAGTGGATGCTTTTACAAACACCACAGGCTTGAAAGATGGTTTTGTGGGAATGGGTTCACAACATATGTGATTTTCATATGGAATCACCTCATCTTTCTTCACAACTATCTCAATATCTTCAACACTTACTACTGACAGAACTTCATCTTCATAACTCTCAAACTTTGGATCAGCTGACTTTAATTCATCTGCCAAAGGTTCATTGACATATCTATCAGCTGCCTCAGACAAGGGTGTTATGTATGTGTGATTGTATGGAGGTGGGGTTTCCTTATATCCAAGTCCAGTTTTCACCTTGTCTCTCACTTGAGATTGTAGCAGAGTCTCAAGCTTAAGGTTTGCAGCCTTGAACATTCCAAGATCAATGTCCACACCCTCCAATTTCTTTGTGAGTTCATCCACCTTGCTTTCTTTTTCAACCAATTTCTTTTTCAGACTATCAATCTCATCTTGAAACTGCTCTTTCTCCCACTTATGATATTTTCTATCATAGTCCATTTGCAGTTCATTAGCCTGATAGTCTTTAATTTTCTTTTCAAGATCTTCTATCACAGCAGTATACTCATACCTTATCTCCTCCATTCTACTTAGAGCAACACATACTTTCTTATTGTGTTCTCTAAACCTCTTAACAATAGCTCTACATTCACCAGGACATAGTTTGGAAGATACCTGTATGTCCTCAGATTCTGGAGAATCCATCTTGATGGAGGAGTCAGTCAATGCCATCAAAGCTTTGTTGTTTGTAGCATCCTCTGCTTGATCACTCTAATCAAATCCATGGCCTTCTTGTGAGACCAATGCTGAGGAGGTTTGATTCTGAGTTGGCCTCTGACCTTGATTCTGAACTTGTCCACCAGATCTGCATTCTCTTGCAAAGTGGCCAAGTTGTTGACATTTGAATCATCTCACCTTTGACTTGTCAAATCCAGCCTTGCCATCAGCTCTGAAATTCATGTTTTGCCTTCCAATCCTTTTGATGAACCTCTTGGCTCTAACAGTAAGCATGGCCATCTGCCATTTAAGATCCATCTCCTCAAGATCATCAGGGTGCACTTGTTCAAGATCCTCATTGGTGAGGGTTGAATGTGCATGGCTGGCAAGAAAAGCTTCAAGAACAGCATCTGGAGTGTTCATATCTAGTCCAACAGCAGAACTAGTACATGCACAACTATCAATAGAGTTAGTTAATGAATGGTGTGATTCCATACCTGAGGATGATAGGAGAGCAGTATTGTGGCTAGGGATAACAGTTTTTCTTTTTCCCTCTATCTCTCCCTCAAACACTATCAAACTATTATAGAGGTCATCTAACTCTATGTCTTCAAGAGAATCCTTGGTTCTCCATTGTGCAGCAAACACAGTCCACTCATCACCTAGAGATCTAAGAAACTTTCTATTGATCTCATCTTTATCAAGCCTAACCTTAGCACTCTCTAGTTGGCTTACCAGCTTGTAAAACCTATCAAAGATTTGGGTTATACTCTCATTCTTTCCACTGGTAAAGTTCTCATAGGCTTGTTTAAGGAGATCTCTTTGGTTTCTCTTAGAACTAGCATTCCCAGCAAACCTCTTCTCCAGAGCATTCCAAAGTTCATGAGCATCATCAAATTTCTTGAATTGATGTTGATACTCATTGGGAATTGCAATCTGGAGGATGCTGAGGGCTTTCATCTCAATCATTCTATCCTTCTTTTCAGCATCTGTCTTTGGTGGTGGTTTCTTCTTTGGTTTTCCATTCTCATCCAGTTCAATGGGATTAGTGGGAACAGTTTCAATGATTTGCCAAACAGCATAGTCCATTAGTTGGACATGCTATTTAATTCTTAGTTTCCACATCTCAAAATCAAATGGTTTGAGCATGGGAACACGAATGTTGGACCCTGACCCATTGTTATCAGAAGAACCTCCCGAATCCATTGAAACAGATTGATTGAAAAACAGTTTTGAAAAATAAAGCAAAGTAATGCAAAAACCTTCAACTGGTGATCAAAGGAACCTTAATGATAAGGCTCTGATACCACTTGTCAGGATCGGATATAGATTATATCAAATAACAAGAACTAACTTTTAAATAATAAATCAGAGTAGAATAAAAGTTAATCTTTAACTATGATCACAATCAACTAAGAAGTTGCGGAATCACACTTAATTGATTAAAGAAGATTTTGATCACAAAGAGATTCAATCAAACAGTAGTTTTATTAACCAACCAGAATGATTACAAAAGCAAACTTCACCCCCAATCTAACTTATTATGTTAGACGAAGAACACAGATTGTTCTTAGGTTTCAACAAGAAACTTAGAGGCATAGCACTATTCAGAAAGCAAATTACAATTTGAAGAACGAATGCAAAAATATAATCAACGAGTAAGTACGTACAAATTATGAATTCTAATCTATCATTTTTATACTCCTTGATCTTCCTTGATTTGCTGACAGTTAGGTAATCTTCTATCTTCTGAGATAATCTTGATGATCTTCAAAGTATTTCGAGATATCTTCAAAGATAGAATTTTTCCATATTTAGCTCAACAGAAACTGTTTAATGAAAACAATAGTTCTTGATTCTTCTAACAGTCTTCGGCTTCAAGGTCTTCAAACAGTTATAGACGTTTACACTAACAGTTCTCAACTGTTTTCATATTTTCAACTAACAGTTTCCAACTGTTACACCAACCTTCACTTAACAGTTTTATCTTTACTTGTATAATATGTACAATAACTTAGCTAATTTCCCAACATCGTGTCAAATACTATGTGACACTAAAGGATCACACTGTTACACACCCAATTAGAACATTTTGGATTTTACCTAGTTGTGTATCACAATAATTAATAGTTTAATTAATTATTGAGAAAGAAAATAATAATAGTTATTTATTATTTAAAAAAAGGAGAAGTTAATATTTAGTTTAAATATTAACGGGACCAATTAATTAATAGTTATTAATTAATTAGAAAGGTCAAAGAGTATCTTCTGTAATTACTTAATAGTTTAATTAAAGCTGGGCTTTAAATTAAACGGGCTTGGGCTTTAATAAGGATATCTATATATACCTTATTAACCTTTGAATCATCATTAAGTTAATTTCAAGCCTTGAAAGGATTAACCTAATCCTCTCCTCCCTCTCTCCTCTCTCTCGATCGGCGCCCCCCCCCCCCCCTCTTCCCTTGGGGTTGTTCGACGGCGCAAACACACACACACATATGGATCGGTTTTTGATTCTAGGTTTAATCCTTAGGCGGTCTAGCAGCCCGTTCGAGGTGGTGCAGTAGCGGTGGATAACTTGCAGCTATCTAGAGTTGCAGAAAAGTTTTTTTGGGTTTGCTCAAAGGTATAACTTTTAATCCTCTACTTGTTTTAGTTTCTGTACAAGTTAGATGAGATCACTGGAGGGAGTTTTTATTCCGCTGTGCATGTTTTATGATATGTTTTTATACCCTACAAAACCCTTCAGTGGTATTAGAGCCACTTCTAACCTCGTAGGTAACCAGGTAGGTTTCTTTTATTCTGATGAAATATGGTTCTTTTTATCCAGAAAAAAGCTTTTTGATTATCCAAGTAAATAAGAATCAAGTTTTGTTTTCTATTGGATTAATTAATTAGTTTTAGATAAAAGATTGTTGGATTTAATTTTTAGTTAAATCTGTTTTTTTTATTGTTGTTATTTGCGAAAAAAAACGAGAAACCGAATACCACCATCACCGGTGGCGGTCTTCGGCGGAAGTCGATGGTGGTAGCGTCGGCGGTTTAGCGGCGCTAAATACGTGGTGGACTACGGCCCAGAAGCCACTGCCCATTAGCCGGCCCAGTTGCGGCGTTTAGCGGCGAGGGGGTTAGCGGCGCTAAAGGCCTTTGGCCTCGGCCCAAGTTTTTTGTTTCTCGGTCCGTTTCCAACTCTTGACCCAGTTTCATGTATGTGGTCCAGTTGATGTTTCGGGTACCTATGTTTTATATGAAGTTTAAAATATGGTTATTATTTTTCAAGTTTAAAATATTGTTTTAAGTTTTTGATTTAAATATCAAGTATGAAACTTAAAATATATATTTTATTACAAATAACAGAAAAACAATATAGGGATTTTAACAGGTTGTTAAAATCAGTATTTTCATCAAGATGAATAATTAGAAATCAGTTGTTGTTTTTCTTCTTTCATGTATTAGTTTAGTACATGTTTGGGATGCCATAGCCAAGCCCTAGACCTTGTAGATTGTTTATTTTCTGCACTTGTGGTTGTGTTTGGTTTTATTATTCTATGGTGTGGGGAGGCCTGCGTGCCACTTACAACCCCTATTCTATTTTGTAAAAGTATTAGATTAGCGGGTCTGCGTGCTTTTGAATATCTTGTATTTTTTATATTTCTAGTTTTTAGACGATAGAATAGAATAGTATAATTAGAATATATATATATATATATATATATATAAATGCTCAAAGGAGCAAGGAGCAAGGAACAGAGAGAAGGATTGGATGCTGGAGACAGTGGGAGCTTCAAAATGACATGCCATGTGTGTTGTATATGTTTTCCACATAGTTTTTGACCGTCGGTTTTTTCGTGTGGCTCACGAAACCGATATTAGTTAAGGGCAAGGCTAAGGCATAGTTGTTTGTGGTTGTTTTATTTCTTTACATACTCTATATGCGTGGTTGTGATTCTAACGATGAAATAAAACAAGGGCTTTAATAATAGTTAATTATTAAACAGATGTTTTTAAAAGAAAACTGGCACTAAAGTTTTTTCTCGTCAAAGAATTTAAAATCCTTTTTTAGAAAATTCTTAGATCAGTGTGCTACCCACCTAATGGTACACCTTTCCTGTTAAACGGTACTCGGGTGTCGGAAGTGACCAAACCTTGGGCATTCGGGTTCAAACCATTGCTGGGGAGGGTGTGAAAGACTCTGCGATAATCGGGAGTCCCGGCCAGAGTTCACACTGTCTTAGGTGGTGCGATCTATTTTGGTGATAATCGGGAGTCCCGGCCCAAAATGCACTAGAGGGACTAAACATGCACGGTTCTTGTAACCGATGTCCCGCAGATCTAGGAGTCGTGTCCAGGTAGGATACGATTGGTATAGGTTTACCTGCCAGAAATAGCATTGTCCCGGTGGGAAGTGCCCAAACCTTGCATCGGGAAATGTGAAATATGGATCCAAGTCAAATAATTTATTGTTTAAAAGATAATAATTATTAGAAGATGTAATCAGTACTGAATCGGTTTTATCTTTTTCTTTTTTCTGTAGATGTCTTTTATATCTGTTATTCCGTTCTATTCACCAAAGGAATCTCTAAGCCTCATCATCGGCAAGTGGAAGCTTTCAGGTCCAAACTTCGCTGTTTGGAAGATGCATCTGGAAAATGTTTTGGATGCACAGGGAAAGCTTCACATCATAGAGATATTACCTCCAGAGCGACCAGGGATAGATGCCCAGGATAGTGAGTATGACACTTACTATCAGTATCTGGCTGACGAGTCTGACGTTATGTCGTTTCTCATTCTCACAGCATCATCCGAGTTTACGGATGATCTCCGTGAGAAGTCATCTTATGAGGTTGTTCAAGGACTGGAGCGTAAGTTCAAGTATAGTGAACGGATATGTCGCATGCTGTTGATGAAGGAAATTCTTTCAGCAAAAATGAAAGAAAACCAGCCCATTAGCGATCATCTCATTAATATGAGAAGACTCTTAGATTGCTATAAAAGTTTTGGGTCAAAATCAAAACCATATGAGCTAGTTATGCTCTTGTTCGGTTCTTTGTCGGACTATTACCAGAGAAGGGTAATGTATGTCCTCGGTGATTTTGAGATGACTGTCGCAGGGTTGCACGAAATCCTTATGTGCATTGGCGATGAGTTGTATCCAAAGCAGCTAGAGTCAACAGTTGTGGACCCTATGCAAGAGGATGACTGGCTGGAAGAACTTGGAGAGATTTGTTGGCCAGACTGTGGCAGCAAGGATTCATGCGAGCACTCACTCGACATAGATCAACTGGACATTGGTTCGCCCCATGACTCAGGTATCTTTATGATAGATTGTCTTATTACTTCTTATGAATCATGGGTATTGGATACCGGATGTGGTCATCACATATGCAATCATTTGCCGGGATTCAAGAGAAGTAAGAAGCTAAGACAAGGAGATATGGACCTGCGGATAGGCGAAGGCTCCATGGTTGGTGCTGAAGCTGTAGGAACATATTGTTTTAGTTTGCCCTCGGGCCTGATCTTAGAACTAGAACCTTGTTATTATGTTTCTAGACTTATTAAAAATGTTATCTCGTTTGATTTGCTTATAGACTATGGATTTGTTTATGTTTTGAATGAAAAAGTTATTTCATGTTTCAAAAATGATATTTTCTTTTTTAAAGCTACTCCAGAAAATGGTCTATATATGCTAAATCTAGATAACAATGACATCTATCATATAAGTAAGAGATCCAAGAGTAACTTGAATCAAACTTACCTCTGGCATTGACGTTTAGTACATATAAACGAGAAACGCATAGAGAAACTCCGAGATGACGGAATTCTAGAACCATTTGACTTAGAGTCATATGATATTTGCGAATCTTCTTTGTCTGGTAAAATGACAAAGCAGCCTTTCAACAGTGAAAATGAAAGGGCCAGTGAGTTATTAGGGATTATACACACAGATGTGTGTGGACCCTTTACTCCAGAAGCTAGAGGAGGATACCGATATTTCATAACCTTTACTGACGACTTCAGTAGGTTCGGTTATGTCAACCTCATGAGACTCAAATCTGAAAGTTTTTGACAAGTTCAAACAGTTTCAGAATGAGGTATAAAATCAGCTGGACAAGAAGATAAAGTCGCTTCGGTCGGATCGAGGTGGCGAATATCTGAGTCAGGAATTCGACGATCATATGAAGGAATGTGGGATTGTTTCACAACTCACACCTCCGTATACACCTCAGATGAATGGTATATCAGAAAGGAGGAATCGTACACTGCTTGACATGGTACGATCAATGATGAGTCGAAGTTCACTACCATTGTCGTTTTGGGGGCACGTACTCGAGACAGCGGCGTTCATGCTGAACCGGGTTCCGACTAAATCAGTTGAAAATACACCATTCGAGGTATGGACGGGGAAAAGCCCAAAATGTCTTTTCTCAAGGTTTGGGGATGTGAGGTGTATGTTAAGCGAACATTCACAGATAAACTCAATGCCAAATCAGATAAGTGTATCTTCGTGGGTTATCCCAAGGAAATCATGGGACACTATTTCTATAACCCAGATGAGAACAAAGTATTTGTTGCTCATAAAGGGGTGTTCTTGGAGGAGAAATTTCTTAACTCAGAAACTCCAAGAAAAGAAATAGAGCTTCAAGAAATTGAAGAGGAGGAGATTACACCACCACCGATAATTGAACCTGTGGTTCAACAGAGAATTGTTGAATCCCAACCTGAGTCTGTGGTTGATGAAGAGGTGCAAACACAAGACCTTCGCAGGTCTAGTAGGCCTCGTTATGAGCCAGATAGGTATCTAGGATTCCTAGTTGCTCAAGACGAAGGGGATCTTTTAGAACTCACTACCTACCAAAATGCTGCCTCAGGTTTAGAATCTGAGAAATGGCTAGAAGCCATGAAGGCGGAGATGCAATCCATGTATGACAACCAGGTCTGGGAGTTAGTAAATTTGCCTCAACACAGTAAAGCTGTTGGGTGCAAATAGGTCTTCAAGAAGAAGACAGACATGGATGGAAATGTGCATACTTTTAAAGCAAGGCTAGTGGCAAAAGGTTTCACGCAAACTCATGGCGTTGACTATGATGAAACTTTTTCCCCAGTGGCAATGCTTAAGACTATTATGATCCTTATGGCCATATCAGCATATTTTGACTATGATATATGGCAGATGGATGTCAAAACGGCTTTCCTTAATGGGAAACTGACAGAGGATGTACATATGATACAACCGATTGGTTTTGCAGATCCAAAGAACCCTAATAAAGTATTCAAGTTGCTTAAATCCATTTATGGACTAAAGCAAGCATCTAGAATCTGGAACTTACACTTTGATGAGCGTATCAAAGAATTTGGTTTCACCAAAAGTGAGTTCGAGTCGTGTGTTTACACTAAATTCAGTGGGAGCGCGGTAACCTTCCTAGTCTTGTATGTAGATGACATACTATTAATAGGAAACAATATACCAGTATTACAAGGAGTAAAATCATGGTTAGGTAAATGTTTCCAGATTAAAGACTTGGGAGAAGCTGCTTATAAACTGGGTATAAAGATCTATAGGAATAGATCTAAGCAGCTTATCGGACTTAGTCAAAGTACATATATTGACAAAGTCGTGAAAAGATTCAAGATGGATGAATCCAAGAAAGAATTTATTCCTATGCAATCTGGCGCGATTTTAAGCAAGACTCAGTGTCCTGTGTCTAGTCAAGATCAGGACAAGATGAAATTGATACCATATGCCTCGGCAGTTGGTTCAATCATGTATGTCATGCTATGTACTAGACCCGATGTTGCCTATTCTATCAGTGTCACGAGTAGATATCAGTAAAATCCTGGTGAAGCCCATTGGGTAGCCGTCAAGAATATTCTCAAGTACCTGAGAAGGACGAAAGACATATTCCTAGTTTATGGAGGTTAGATGGATGAGCTCAGTGTAACTGGTTACACTGATGCTAGTTTCCAGACCGACAGGGACGACTTTAGGTCGCAGTCAGGATTTGTCTTTACCCTAAATGGAGGAGCCATATCTTGGAAAAGTCAGAAGCAAGATACAATAGCAGATTCTACTACAGAAGCTGAGTATATTGTGGCAAGTGATGCGGCAAAGGAAGTTGTCTGGCTGAAGAATTTTATCTCGGATCTTAGAGTTATTGCCAGTATCTCTAGACCGATCGATATATTCTGTGACAACTCAGGGGCTGTGGCGCAAGCTAAAGAGCCTAGAGATCATCAGCGGACTAGGCACGTACTCAGGAAATATCACCTCGTCCGAGAGATCATTGGAAGAGACGATATTAGATTGCAAAAGATACCAACGGACGACAACGTTGCTGACCCGTTGACGAAGCCGCTAGCTAGGGCTAAGCATGAGAGGCATGCAAGTTCTATAGGAATGCAGTACTTAGAACATAGCAGCTAGTTCATGTCTTTGATTATTACTATAGATGTAACTTGAAACTCTTTTATTATGTAATTACGTTTCATGGGATTGAAATAGGAGGTATTTGCATAATTGTTTCTAATTGTCTATTTTTAGCATGTTTAAACCTATCCATGACAACTCAAGTGATGAATTTTCTAAATACCCGTAGCTACTTAATTTAGTGGGAGCTACATTAGGGAGGTAATGCTATTATGAATATTTGACGATTTATTCAGAGATGAATAAAAGCACAAGGTTGTGACCAAATGTTCATAGATATTTGTCAGGGGATAAATATTGGGGTGATCCGCATCGAGTTTGCTTCATGGAGCATTAACATATGTAAACTTGATAGGTTGTCCTTAGACTTGAGATATTTGGTTTGGGGCATGGTAACTTCTGTACTTTAGCGTGTTCTAACGTCACGCCGTAACATGGTGATCATAAGGGGCATGTCTAGGTGCAGCGGAAGCCATGTGCTCGAATTGCAAATAGTCAAGATGGAATTTGCACCTCCTTTTAGGAGAGATATTTTCTGAGCTCCTCGACGATTAAGATTACTGAAAATGCGTGGCCGCGCTCGGTTAGAATGATAGTTTTTCAATTGGTAAACCGTAACTGCAGAGAGTCGAGATCAGAGTCGAGAAAATCTAAGTATTTAATAAGATCCCTGCTCCATGTCAAATACTCACATTACGGAATATCGCGATGCAAAAGGAAAAGCCTAGATAATCCAAGGCGTGGATTATGTCTCTAGATATAAGAGATCTCATAGTCTGGTTAACCTAAGTGTCTGGCTAGGGACCTCCTTAGGCCAACGATATACAAGGAGTGTTACTTATCTTGCACAAGTGGGAGTCTGTTAGATTATGTGCAGAGATAGATAACATGTATCATCGTGTCCAATACTATGCGACACTAAAGGATCACACTGCTACACACCCAATTAGAACCTTTTGGATTTTACCTAGTTGTGTATCACAATAATTAATAGTTTAATTAATTATTGAGAAAGAAAATAATAATAGTTATTTATTATTTAAAAAAAGGAGAAGTTAATATTTAGTTTAAATATTAAGAAGACCAATTAATTAATAGTTATTAATTAATTAGAAAGGTTAAAGGGTATCTTCTGTAATTACTTAATAGTTTAATTAAAGTTGGACTTTAAATTAAACGGGCTTGGGCTTTAATAAGGATATCTATATATACCTTATTAACCTTTGAATCATCATTAAGTTAATTACAAGCCTTGAAAGGATTAACCTAATCCTCTCCTCCCTCTCTCCTCTCTCTCGATCGGCGGCAGCCCCCCTTCCCTTGGGGTTGTTCGAGGGCGCAAACACACACACACACACATACGGATCGGTTTTTGATTCGAGGTTTAATCCTTAGGCGGTCTAGCAGCCCGTTCGAGGTGGTACAGTAGCGGTGGATAACCTGCAGCTATCTAGAGTTGAAGAAAAGTTTTTTTAGGTTTGCTCAAAGGTATAACTTTTAATCCTCTACTTGTTTTAGTTTCTGTACGAGTTAGATGAGATCACTGGAGGGGGTTTTTATTCCGCTGTGCATGTTTTATGATATGTTTTTATACCCTACAAAACCCATCACACCCACCATCATTTTACTTATACACATTATCACCACCATCATCACCCTACACCCCTCCCCCCTCTCTTTTTCTCCTAAAAATACCAACCTCATCTCCTTCATTTTTTTCACACCACTTTCCATCATACTTACTCCCTCAATCCCTTACTCTCTCTAATTTCATCTTCAAAACAAAACAAAGAGTTCACGGAGGAATCACCTTTTCATATTTGTTGGTGTCTTTTTTAAGGTATAATCACAAATCCCTAACACTAGTTTTTGAATCTTGTTGTTCTTAACAAAAACCCACCATCTTCATAACCTTTTTCTTTCTTTATCATCTTGAATATATCAAAAGTTCAAGAAAATAAGTAGATAAACACATGCATGTTATGATCCTACCATTTTGAAGTATGGACTTTATCCTACCATTTGATGTATGGACTTATCCTACCAAATGTTGTATGGCAAAATAAAAACATGCATGTGTTTATCTCTACATTTTGTTTATTTTTATGATGAAAAAGAGTGGTGAAAGTGGTAGGTGATGAACAAGAACTCCAAGAATATCAAAAACTAAAAATACATATATATATATATATATATATATATATATATATATATATATATATATATATATATATATATATATATATTTACAAGAGCATGATGGTGAAACAAGATAATCTTTTATTTTTTCGTTATTTTTCCAAAGTAATTATATATTTATGAATGCATGTAAATATACATCATTATACATAGATATACTACATGCATGTATACTTATCTATTTATTTCAAAATAATCATGTGTATATATATATATATATATATATATATATATATATATATACATGCATGTGTCTACATGCTTACTTGAAAAACTCTATTTGAAAATTTCATATGATATGTGTACAAAAATTATTTAAAAACTATATATTTACATATGAGGGTGCATGTTTGCTTAAAAACTATATATGCATGCAATACTTATTTTCTTGCATTATATATATATATATATATATATATATATATATATATATATATATATATATATATATATGTTGAGTGTGTGTATGATTTTTCTTAAAACAAATATATAAGTATAATATATTGCATGCATGCTCACTTACTTTTGAACAATCATATACATGGGTTTACATACTTATTTATTTAAAAACAACAATATATAAATATACATTAATATATATATATATATATATATATATATATATATAAATATACATATATATATATATATATATATATATATATATATATCTTTTGACGTATAAGTTACTTATATACATAAAAGTCTGTCCACTTATTTATTTCAAATCATTACATGAATAAAATATATAAGTGCATGTCCATATTTATAGTAAAACATAATATAAAATAAGATAGTAAAACACAAAAATACTATTTTTTTATATAAAAAAAACTATGCATATAATATAAACACCATCATGACATCTTCAAAAGAAACACAATAAAATAACCTTACAGTGGGCATGAACGTAATAGTATAAAGCCGCGTCAAGGGACTAAAGGAATACTAGAAGTTTCACATTCTTTCGAGCTACAAATCAAAGTGAGTGTTCACAGCCCTACTTTTAAATATGTTTACTCAAATATTTGGGGTGAAAGCATGAATAAAAATTTGTATACAAATATCGATTGTTATGACAAATGTTATCCAAAATAATGTGCACTATGGTAGTATGCTTGATGTACTTGAGTTCTCAATATTGTCCCGCAAAAACTAGACATTATCCATTAACTCCACCAAGGGTGCCTGTGGTATTTGTAGGTAGCGCTATTTGGGGTCGACACCCCCCACTTATGGTTAACGAACTATAGGTGTACTTTACCATCCGCTAACGTCTAACTAGGTGTTAGGTCTAAACTGGGCACAGGTGTCATAGGATTGGTAATGGCTCAAGCACAGAAAAAAATCACAGTATATTTAAATACCTTGTGCAGGGAAAATGGCAATCAATTTTATAAATATGTAGGTTGGACAAAAGTTTCCTCCTTCATCGATTTTGATGGACGAGTCCACATCACAATTATTGTCGCATAAGCTTTATTTTGTGCATATAAAACCCGTGTCCTCACCAACTCTCGTAGTTGACCCTTGTTTATATCATGTCTTTCAGAAAATCGTCGGTAGGTCTTACAGCACTTAAGAAGCATGCCATGTGTGGACATTTCTAAATAAATTTCCAATCGCTTGTTCTACTTCATGCAAAAACAATTTAATTTTCTGTATTGTAACTTGGAATCTCGTACGCTCTTTTAAATTTTAAATTTATCAGTTATGATTGGAAATTATCTATTACCTTGTGCTATGAGACCTCTTGCTGTGACACCTCGTGTTTCCACTTTAGCGGGGTGTGACAAATTTGGTATCAGAGCCGAAGGTTATAGAGAATGTCGTTTTCCTTAGGGGGGAAACACCAACTATAACCGGAGGTTTTCAAAAATAATATTTTCAAAATAAATCTTTAAACATAAAGCATTTTACTAATGTGGCTAAGTTCAGATTTCCATTGTCTTTCTTTAATTAAACAAATCCTGATCACCTATGTTTCATTCAAGTATGTATGATGGAATACTCAAGTTAGTTATAATAGAACTATGCTTAAGTAAATTTTTTTGTTATCAAGCATCATGATTGTGTGTGAACACTATGCATAACATCTACTAAGCACTCACAATAGTACACTAGTAATTAAGTAGATCATTATCACAAATCAGTATGTCGACCGAGTATACCCCTAGACCAGAGCATGGCAGCGAGTCGGAACCCACCGAACACTCCAAGAGTGCGTCTAGGGAGGCCACAGAACAACCAAATGATTCATCAGTAGAAGAACCCGAAGTATCGAGTGGGAGAAGTTCACCATTTTTACCTTTGGGTTGCCGCCCTCCCCGGAAGACTCCACCAAGCTTACCACCTGACTTCCTAGCACCCCTACATAGTCTGCGTAGCAGGCAAACCGCCCGTAAGACAATGGGTTTACCTCCACGCATCACATCTGGACCATCGGCACCTAGGCGAGCCGTCTCGGCCGAGGATGGTAGCATCGGAGTATTCCTCGATGGTACATGGAGTACTAGTTGTACCTCCAGGGATGATAGAGGCCCAGACACGGTAGCTGAGACAGCTGACCAATCAGATCGACTTCATGGGAGGACGCTTGGACTGTCATCGTCACTCGATCGATGCCCTCGCAGAGATGGCGGAGGGCTAGTACCAGCACACAACCAGAGTTGAAGTGAGGACCCAAGAGGGCATAAGGAGGATACATGTGTAGTTAAGGATCCTAGCGGGGATAACATTGGTGATTGGGATCATGGTAGGAGTAATAATAGGGAGACACCTCTGATCTAGCGACCTGGACCCATGAAGACTATTTCTGACTTCTAACTTATTTTACTAGCAAACTATTAAAACTACTTAGGTCCTATTGCAATGTAATCATGATTGGAAAATTTTGCTATTTAATATATACCCAATTGTACAAATGAAAACTGGATGGAGAAATTTTGACCTTATGTATACCCGACCTTACAAACTAAGTAATGAAATGCTTATGGTGGTTTACCTATCTCTAAGATGTTATAAATGTTGTGTTTGCATACTTAGCCATATTACGAATCGACAATGCTTAAACTACCTTATCACTATGTCCTAGAATCATACCATTAAGACAAAATCCTAGATATAATTATGGGTTGCGCATTGAACTTAGCTGACAAGGTATTTAGTATAGATCTAATTCCGATAGAATTAGGAAGTTTTGATGTAATCATCGGTATGGACTAGCTTACCAACATCGAGCGGAAATATGTTGTTACGAGAAGATTATACGCATTCCAATGCCGAAAGATGAAAGCTCGTCATATACGGAGAAAGGTCGGGAAAGAAATTGAGAATAGTATCTTGCATGAAAATGCGAAAGTACTTGAAGAAGGGAGGCGAAGAATCCTTGGCACACGTCATTAATAAGGAAGCAAAGGAAAAGCTCTTCCAGGATATCCCGGTAGTTCAAATTTTCCTGAGGAAATACCAAATTTACCCCCGAACCGTCAAGTCAAGTTCCACGTCGACTTAATACCTGGAGCAGCGCCGGTGGCTAAGGCACCATATCGGTTAGCGGCGTCATGGATGCAAGAATTATCAGCTCAACTTCAAGAATTGCTTGACAAGAGATTTATCCGACCGAGCTCATCGCCTTGGGGAGCTCTAGTCCTTTTCGTCAAAAAGAAATACGGATCGTTACGGATGTTCATAGACTATAGATAACTTAACAAGTTGACTGTCAAAAAAACCGATATCAACTTCCTAGGATTGATGATTTGTTCGATCAACTTCAAGGAGCTACCTACTTTTCAAAGATCGACCTTCGGTGAGGATATCATTAATTACGAGTATGCGAAGAGGATATTTCTAAAACGACTTTTAGGACCCGTTACGGGCATTACGAGTTCTTGTTCATGCCTTTTGGATTAACCAACGCTCTAGCCGTTTTAATGGACTTGATGAAAAGGGTCTATAGACCATACTTGGATAAATTTGTTATCGTATTCATTGACGACATACTCGTTTATTCGAGAAGCAAGGTAGATCATGAACAACATCTTGAATTAGTACTAACACTACTAAAGGACCAGAAGCTGTACGCAAAACTCTCTAAGTGCGAATTCAGGATTCGCGAAGTACACTTTCTTGGTCATGTGGTGAACAAAAATGGGATTCATATAGATCCGGCAAAAATCGAGGCTTTCAAGAAGTGGGAAGTGCCAAAAACACCAACCGAAGTTCGCCAATTTCTTGGGTTGGTAGGTTACTATAGGCGATTCATAGCGAACTTCTCAAAGATTACACAATCACTAACTACTCTAACTCAGAAAGATAGGAAATTTGTCTGGGGAGAGAAACAAGAAGAGGCATTTCAAAGGCTCAAACTCAAACTATGTAATGCACCTGTCTTAACTCTACCCGAAGGAACAGATGATTTCATTGTTTACTGTGATGCGTCACACCAAGGGCTAGGGCGTGTACTAATGCAGAGAGATAAAGTTATCGCTTATGCATCAAGACAACTAAAAGTTCATGAGAAGAACTACACAACTTATGACTTGGAACTGGGAGCAGTGGTATTTGCACTCAGAATCTGGAGGTACTACCTGTATGGCACTAAGTGTACCATCTACACGGACCATAAAACTCTCCAACACATTCTGGATCAGAAAATACTCAACATGAGGCAAAGAAGATGGGTTGAACTACTCAATAACTATGACTGTTAAATCAAGTACCACCCTGGCAAAGCAAATGTGGTAGTAGACGCATTGAGTAGGAAAGAAAGAGTGAAGCCATCTAGAGCTCGAGCAATGGGGATGTTAGTTCAAACCAGTTTGAAGAGTCAAATTATTGTAAGTCAGGAGGAGGCATTAAAGGAGAAGAATTTGCAAGACGAAGCCCTTCACTACTTGGAGTCCAGGTTCGTAACCAAGACTGATGGAGCACACTATTTCGAGAACCGAGTGTGGATTCCGAAATACAACAACATAAGGGCTACTATCTTGGATGAAGCTCATCAGTCAAGGTACTCCATACACCCCGGAGCTGATAAGATGTATAAGGAACTTAAGGAATATTATTGGTGGTCGGGCATGAAAAAGGACGTCGCCACGCACGTAGGGAAATGCCTAACATGTGCGAAAGTAAAGGCAAAACACCAAAAGCCGTCTGGGTTACTGCAACAGCCTAAAATCCCGCAGTGGAAATGGGAGCAAATAACAATGGATTTCATTACCAAGCTACCAAGGACAGGGAGAGCTCACGATGCTATATGGGTCATAGTGGATAGACTTACTAAGTCTGCACATTTTCTTCCAATCCGGAAAGATTACAAGATGGAAAAGCTTGCCCAGATATATATATCAATGAGATTGTCACACGACATAGCAACCTATTTCTATAATCTCAGATAGAGATAGACGATTTACATCTCGGTTTTGGCAATCACTACAAAAAGCGTTAGATACCCGTATTGATTTAATTACGTCTTACCACCCATAAACCGACAGACAGTCATAAAGAACCATACAAACCCTTGAGGACATGCTACGGGCATGTGTGATGATAGACTTTGGAGGGAGTTGGGATACCCACCTACCCTTGGTTGAGTTTTTATACAATAACAGCTATCACATCAGCATACAGTGCGCCCCGTATGAAGCACTGTATGGACGTAAGTGCCGATCTCCTCTGAGCTGGGTAGAAGTTGGTGATCGACAGTTGATCAATCCTGATATCATTCAGGAGACTACAATAATATCTCTATCATCAAGGAAAGGCTCAAGGCGGCACAGGATCGTCAGAAAAGCTATGCGGACAACAGAAGAAAGCCTTTAGAATTCCAAGTTGGGGATAAAGTACTTCTGAAGTTATCTCCATGGACAGGCATTATTCGTTTTGGAAAGAAAGGGAAGTTAAGCCCCCGATATATTTGTCCATTTGAGATTGCTGAAAGAGTTGGTCCACTAGCGTATAAACTCAACCTACCATCAGAATTGAGCGCTATTCACGATACATTTCATGTGTCGAATCTCAAAAAGTGCTTGTCCGACAACTCATTGGTAGTACCATTAGAAGAAGTTCAAGTCAGTGAATAATTGAGTTTCACGGAGGAACCAATTGAGATTTTAGACCGAGAAGTCAAACAGCTTAGGCGAAGCAAAATTCCCATTTTAAAAGTTCGATGTAATTCAAGAAACGGACCCGAATACAACTTGGAGCGTAAGGACTACATGAGGCATAAATATCCTCATCTCTTTAATAAAGATGGTGTAAAGTAAATTTCGGGACGAAATTTATCTAACAAGGGGAGACTGTGACAACCGTCACCAAAATCATAAAAGGTTAGCTTTAGAAATTCTAACTTAGAATTTAATAGGTCTCGATAAATTAGAAATATTATACTTAGCTCAATTAAATGAATAAAAGTCCTAGTCCTCGTAAAAATCCCGACGTTAAGCCGAAAATTCCTAAAAATGACCAAAATAATTATATATATATATATATTTTAAATAAGCGAGTTTAAGTTAAAGATATACATTTTATAAATTCTACAACTTATATAGTCACTCAAGTATACATATAAAAGATATAAATTATAAAAGTCTTAACCCTTCAGATTTTATAAAAAAATAAAATAAAACATGCATATAATATATATACAAAAAGTCAAACCCAACACCCACCATCATTTTACTTACTTACACACACTATCACCACCATCAACACCACCCTACACCCCACCCCCCTCTCTTTTTCTCCTATAAATACCAACCTCCTCTCCTTCATTTTTTTCACACCGGTTTCCATCATATTTACTCCCTCAATCCCTTACTCTCTCTAATTTCATCTTCAAAACAAAACAAAGAGTTCAAGGAGGAATCACCTTTTCATAGTTGTTGGTGTCTTTTTGAAGGTATAATCACAAATCCCTAACACTAGTTTTTGAATCTTGTCGTTCTTAACAAAAACCCACCATCTTCATCACCTTTTTCTTTCTTTATCATCTTGAATATATCAAAAGTTCAAGAAAATAAGTAGATAAACACATGCATGTTATGATCCTACCATTTTGAAGTATGGATTTTATCCTACCATTTGATGTATGGACATATCCTACCAAATGTTGTATGGCAAAATAAAAACATGTATGTGCTTATCTCTAAATTTTGTTTATTTTTATGATGAAAAATAGTGGTGAAAGTGGTAGGTGATGAACAAGAACTCCAAGAACATCAAAAACTAAAAATACCTATATATATATATATATATATATATATATATATATATATATATATATATATATATATACAAGAGCATGATGGTGAAACAAGATAATCTTCTATTTTTCGTTATTTTTCCAAAGTAATTGTATATTTATGAATGCACGTAAATATACATCATTATACATAGATATACTACATGCATGTACACTTATCTATTTAATTCAAAATAGTCATTTATATATATATATATATATATATATATATATATATAGGGGAGGGTTCCATTGAGAACCGATTTTAGTGCGAGAACCGCGAGAACCAATCTTAGGGTTTGATTTGATAAGTGGAATTCATGGATGGAGAACGTGGGGGAATCAAGTGTGGCAGGGTGTATGTGATGAATTCATGGGAGGGCAATGACATTGAAAGAGGGGGAATTGGACGGCTCAGGTTGGTTCTCGCGGTTCTCGCAATAAAAATGGTTCTCAATGGAACTTCTTCCTATATATATCTATACTACTATATAAATCATTTAACACTCTCTCTCCTCTTAATCTTAAAACTTCTTAAAATTCAACCAATAATACATCCCCACCCTTCTTTTTATCTAAACTTATCTCATCCTTTCAAATAATATTCTCTTTTATTTTATATATTTTATACTATTTCGTATATTCCATATAGGGTTCCAGCTAGGGATGAGCGCGACCGGACCGGACCCGAAAAGAACCGAACCCGAAAATGACCAATATCTAGAACCGAGAACCGTCCCATTTAGATGTAACCGGTTCCGGTTCTTCGGTTCCAAAACCCGCAAAACCCGAAATATATGAAACATCTATTAAAATATTTTCTACCTAATGTTTCATGCTATATATTACATGTCAAAAAATATAACCAAGTTTGATTAACTTATGACGAGTGTTAGCATGTTATATCCAACTTGTATACGGTCACAAAAATTATCATACGTGAACTATAAACAAATTTTTTTTATCACTATCATCTAAAAGTTATTTTCTACTTGTAAGGAATCAACAATATTAATATATTTATTTGTCTTTCAAAAAACCATTAAATAAATAGACGAGTGAATATGAAGATCACTTACTAACTTAAGTTCCTATATGGAAGAGGGAACTCAAATGTCTAAAAATGACATTTAATAGGTTGAAGAAAACTTGAAAAAAAACATTAATGTTTTGCACATATGACTTATGGAATATGGAGAAATGAACACTTTCTATGGTTTGGACACGCCATCGACATGAAAGCGGCGCTACTACTGTCGAAGTGGTATAAATGATTTGATGTGTTCACGATGACCAGGTATTAAATTACGGACAAGCAAAAGACGTGAGAATGTGTTTTTGACTTTTTGATTCTTGTTATTTGCATATTAATTAAGGACAAGATAATTTGAAGTATTAATTTAAAAAGTGATTGTCATTTGATATTTCGGTCCGGTTCCGGATAAAAAACCGAACCCGTTGAAACCGGAACCGAAATAACCAGAACCGAAAAAAGAGAAAAAGTGAAACCGAGAACCGCCTCATTTATGCATAATTCGATCCGGTTGGATTCCGGTCCGATTCAGTCCATACGGTTATTTTGCTCATCCCTAGTTCCAGCCTTTCCGAAGTTTGAAAGAAAAAGGACAGCGGCTAGGTTATTCTCCATCTCCACAGCCGCCTCCCGCACCTTCGCCTTAGGGTTGCTTTCCGTTGCCTCCTTTGATGCCCTCCTCCTTCACGTCTTAGCCCCTTCATCTTGGAGAACCTGTCCACTCGCCGGTGATTTGCCGACCACTGTTGCTTCGCCGCCGTCGCCTCCGTGTAATTCGAAGAGAGAAACCGGCGGTAGCATTTCTCTCTCTCTCTATCTCTATCGCAAATGCAGGGTTTTCGTAATTCGAAGAGAGAAACCTTCTGTCGATTTTGACCCAGCTTCATCACTCGCCGGTGATTTGCCGACCACTGTCGCTTCGCCGCCGTCGCCTCCGTGTAATTCGAAGAGAGAAACCGGCGGTAGCATTTCTCTCTCTCTCTCTCTCTCTCTCTCTCTATCTCTATCGCAAATGCAGGGTTTTCGTAATTCGAAGAGAGAAACCTTCTGTCGATTTTGACCCAGCTTCACCAGGGTTTTCGTGGTTTCTGTGACCGTCGCCTATATATATATATATATATATATATATATATATATAGGCAAAAGTTCAAACGAGAACTGTTTTTCATACGAGAACTGCGAGAACCAATCTGAGCCGTCCAATTCCCCCTCCTTTAATGTCATTGCCCACCCATGAATTCCTCACATGCACCCTGCCACACTTGATCTCCTCCACGCTCTCCATCCATGAACTTCCCATATCCAAGGAACGGCTGAGATTGGTTCTCGCAGTTCTCGTACGAAAAACAGTTCTCGTTTGAACTCTCCCCTATATATATATATATATATATATATATATATATATATATATATATATATATATATATGAAATAACAAGCTACTAGAAAGCCGAAATTCCTCAAAACTATCTTACTTCTTGTAGGCCCCACCATCTCTCCAAATTCTTTTTTTTTTGAAATTCCAAATCGAGACTTTGCAAGCTAGCAACAATCGAGAGTTCAACATGAAGACACTAAATCGATCAACAGTGTCAACTTCAATCCTATCGGGTTTTTTCTCTACAAGGCTTTCATGAAAAGAGTGAGTTATTCATTATTATTAACGTGTTTCTACCATTGTTTATTGTTTTATTATGAATCTAAACATGTTGAAGAAAAAAAAAAACTTAAAACAACATAAATTTAGGGTACGCGTGACCCGAACTGTGGATACCCGCCTCCCATAGGGTACCCGTACAACGGGTACCCGCTGTTTGCGGGGCGGTTACGGTTCTTAAAATTTAACTACCCGCCCCGCAGTGGCGGTTTACGAAAAATCTACTATCCATCCCGCCCCGCCCCGTGAACACCCCTACTCATAATTGATAATGGCTTTTACTTAATGAAGCTAAACTCTCTAATAATTTAGCTGAAAGACATCCTATACATATATAAAAATCAATAAGCATTAGTCGGTCGTAAAAGAATTTCTTGTTTTTTCATGTGAGTCAAATATTTAATTTAACCAAACTAAATAGCAAGATCAGAAAGAAAGTGACGACAATAAACGCCGGAGTAATAATGGTGAAGAAACAAAGAAGTGATAACATAAGCATGATCAGAAAGCTACGAGAGAAAAAAAGAAGTATGCTAAGGGCATTTATGGTATTTAGATAGAATAATAAAGATCTTCATTTCTTTCTCTCCAAATCCTTCCGATTTTGAGAAGAAAGTTTGGAAAGAAAATTGAGAAAAATTTCCCTTTCTCTTCTTCTCATTTCTCTCCAAAAAAATTTCTCGAACACGGTTTTTTTTTCATTTTCTTCTCATTTCTTTTCCTTTCTCTCCTAAAAGATCTTTCTGGAACACAAGTGTCAGTGTATATAATATCGTTGCAACTTTGGATATATATTTGATGTGCATGTATCATAGTCTAGGTTAGGACCTGTTTCCCTTCCATATTAGGATGTCCTTTGTAAGTTGTAATTAGAGTTTGGAATAGTAAATGTTTTCTTAAAAAGAGTCGCGTCTTTGAATGAAAATGTTGAATCAATATTATTATCTCATTGAGATAAGTATCCTTTTCTTATTCTCGTGACCATGGCCAGGATCTCTTTGAATAATTCTTTCAAAGACTTCACAGTTAACTCCTTGTAAAGAGCTTCTTGAAAATCCTCATTTTCAAAAAGACTTTTAGTTAGCCCTCTTACACTTGTGTTTTCAAGGCTCATATGAAGCTCATATATGGAGGATATATGGGCTGTTGAGATTCATAATCAAGTCTGCCATTCTCCACTTGAACTAATATGATTTTATACCCTTGTTTAACCTCTCTTGTGTTAATGCCCCTAATTCTGGAATATAAGCAATAGTATGCCGATGCCTGAGTTGCTTTGCGGTTATAATTATGTTATGCTTTTCGCCATGCAGGAATGGATGCTCAAGTGTCATATGGGTTTCATACAGAAAGAAAGCTACACCCAGAAAAATTCAAAAATCAGGCGGCTAACCAGGTGCTTGTTCACAATTTATTATTCTCTTAAAATATGAGTCGACTTACATGTCTCTTCAGCTACTAACTAAACCATAATCAAGACATGTTGAATAGTACGGATTGTTAGCTAAATTTGATAATTGTGATATTTCTCTCTTTTTAAGTCATTCGCTTATTTTTTCTTGCATAACTTCTTCCTGATCAGAGTGCCTATGCAAAGCTCACATGTCACAAGGATGGTTTTGGGCTTCACTTTCTCATCCATCTTCATGGTAAGGTTTCAAATTAAAGGATTTGCTTATAACTGTGGGAGAGGTATGATTGTCTACATCTTACCTCCGCCATACCCCACTAAGGCGGGATTGGGTGTGGTTGTTGTTTTTTGCTTGTAACTGTGGGAGAATGGTATCTTTAGTGTGTGTAAAAACTGATGAAAGCTTCTGCTGGCAGCTGTTATTTATGTTATTTCGAATACTGTATTTTGTAAGCTCATATTATGTCATTGTATGACAGGAATATAGCACAACTGGCAAAGGTTTCAATCATGAGAAAGCCAGGTCATTGGGAAATCCTCTCCATACCTCCCACGTAAGAGTGATGGGCTGATGGGTATCTCAGTTTTAACTTTTTTGCTTTCATTTGTTTGGTTGCTTTTGATTCATGTTTTAAGATGCAATACAACTGGTCATTATAAATGACAACTCAATTCTCATATACGTCTTGACTCAAGATATTCTGCCTGCAGTCTAATTTACAGTGGGTGTAAATTGAGACATTTGAGTAATGCACCTAACGGTGGAAAATTATGTGAATCCAACGGGTTGGGTAACGAGTCAAAATGGGTTTTGTTTACCATTTTTGGTAAGGTTGGAACATGCCAAGTCATTTTTGTTGACCTGAAACACTTTCTGTGTGTCTGATATGAGTACAAAGATTATATATTTTTCCAACAATAGTCTAATCTTTGTGAATAAATCGACTTTATAGGGATTATGCATTAAGAAAACACTTTTGTTGAACCTTTTCTTGTAAGTTTTTTCATCTATTTTGGTGTAAGTTCTACCAATTTGACTCATTAGAGATTAAAGATAACCTGAATTGACCTGTTCATAAACGGGTCGTAATTGTTACTCTAAATGAATATCACATATTGTAGACACATCATGTCATATCTATTTGATTCTTTATGCAGCATATTGTAGACACATCTGTTTTTTATTTTAAAATTTTCTAACGATTGTTGGCTTAACGTTTATGACAGGTTGAGTTCTATTTCAGGGATAGTAACCTTCCATGGGATAATTTTCTCAGGAACTCTATTGCGGAGAGTGAAGATGGCAGTATCCTTTTTTCCCGTAGACATAAACTTATTTACATGTTCAGAGACAGGTTTTGAACGTTTTTAGTTAATCTAATTTCGAATGTTGGTGATTGTACAAATGTGATTCAGTAAAAATTAGTCTTGTTGCAAATTTATTTCCATCATTACTTTCATTTCCTGGTTCTGATTAAGTTTAGATCTATATCAACCTGTGACAGATTTTCTTAACTGGAAGTGCAGTGGTATGCTTGGCATTTATATTAGAAGCTGAGTTGAATGTTTCTTGTAATTATTGATAGTTGAATACTGCTTATCTGTTGTTATCTGCACGCACCATCCTTTCATGAATGAAAGTGATCCATATGTATTCTTTGTCAATGTGTATACATAAGGTCTGTTATGTTGTACTATCTGTGTGATCTTATGCTGAATCTCATTGTGGTTTTCTTTGTCAATGTGTATACCCACCATTTGGACGATTTAGTCCAATTTTTTGACAGTAAACCCTTATATCTTCTTGTTATTATTTGTTATATATAGTTTATATATATGGTTAAGATCAGAATGAAAATATGGCCCAAAATTGTTTTTAATTTGATCTTAATATTGTAGGTACTGTTATTCGGTTCATTTTATGAAGATGAAGTCAGATCATGGCTTAATAAGCCATCCGACCTTTGGCTCCTACTATATGTTGATTGATTTAATTTGGTATTTGTTGAATAAAGTGCAGATTTTAAGTTGGGCAGATTCAAGATAAGAAAAGGACTTATTTTTTGAAATTGGTTGTTCACGGGCTCTTGATGGAATATTACTGATAGTAGTATATTAATAACATTCTTGCTTATACAAATATTTTTAGGTAACAGCTGAATAGGAGCAACTCTTAGCAAAGGATTTAACGCATTGGGGACCTTTTTTGTGGGCTTTATTGCATTAGTATCATTGTGGTATGGGGAATGGCAAGACCACAATGATACTTGAGCAATATGATCGATGTGCAAAAATAGACAACCGACTGGGCTTCTAGGGCTGCTCGATTTTAATTAAATGACCGATTGGGCTTGGCCTTTTGTGACTCTTATACTGAGTTTGTGTTTATAGAAGCAGCTAGAGGTGCACATCTTCGGATTTTAATCCGATCCGGACCCGATTTTTTTGGTTTTTTTGGGACCGGATTTTCGGATTTTAACCGGATTTTCTCGGACAGAGGTGTAACCGGTTTCGTACGGATTAAAACCGGATTTTCTCGGACAAAAGTGTAACCGGTTTCGGATCGGATTAAAACCGGATCGGATCGGATAAAACCGGTTAAATCCGCTCCGGTTTGAAAAAAATCCGGTTTATAAAAAATTTGTTCGGATAGGTTTTTGCACAAAATCGGATATTCGGATTTTTTGTGCACCTATAGAAACAGCAATCAGCAATCTGGAAGATTGCAATAGTTGACCATTAAACTTCCAAATTCTTTTTGTTTTTCTTTTATAAATTCATTCTCTGGTCTCTTCTTCTTTTATAAATTCTTTTTGTTTTTCAAAATATTTTTTCAGTTTATCGAGGCAGCAATCTGGGCTCTCGGGTGGCCATTTGTTTCAGAGCGCCTCGCGCCTTTTAAAACATAGCTTCAAAATTTGTTAATGTCAAACAACATTCACAATTATGGTAGCCGCCTCCATCTTGTCTATTGCTAACAACAAAAAAACTTGCCATTAGAAAATTGCCAACCACAATAAAATCTCATTTTGCCCCTCTTTATTCGCCGTCGCCGCATTGCGCGGGTATCATACTAGTATATATATATATATATATATATATATATATATATATGTGTGTGTGTGTGTGTGTGTGTGTGTGTGTGTGTGTGTCTACATGCTTACTTGAAAAACTCTATTTGAAAATTTCATATGATATGTGTGCAAAAATTATTTAAAAACTATATATTTACATATGAGGGTGCATGTTTGCTTAAAACTATATATGCATGCAATACTTATTTTCTTGCATTATATATATATATATATATATATATATATATATATAGGGGAGGGTTTGTGACAGGGTGTATGTGAGGAATTCATGGGTGGGCAATGACATTGAAAGAGGGGAAATTGGACGGCTCAGATTGGTTCTCGCGGTTCTCACAATAAAAATGAGTCTCAATGGAACTTCTTCCTATATATATATATATATATATATATATATATATATATATATATATATAGGAGGGTTCATGCGAGAACCGTTGTTAGTGCGAGAACCGCGAGAACCAATCTCAGCCGTTCCTTGGATATGAGAAGTATCATGGATGGAGAGCGTGGAGGGATAGGGTGTGTCAGGGTGCATGTGAGGAATTCATGGGTGGGCAATGACATTGAAGGAGGGGAAATTGGACGGCTTAGATTGGTTCTCGCGCTAACAACGGTTCTCGCATGAACTTTTGTCTATATATATATATAGTGTGTATGATTTTTCTTAAAAACAAATATATAAGTATAATATATTGCATGCATGCTCACTTACTTTTGAACAATCATATACATGGGTTTACTTACTTATTTATTTAAAAACAACAATATATATATATATATATATATATATGGGAGGGTTCCATTGAGAACCAAATTTATTGCGAGAACCGCGAGAACCAATCTTAGCCGTTGATTTGATAAGTGGAATTCATGGATGAGGAGCGTGGGGGAATCAAGTGTGGCATGGTGTATGTGAGAAATTCATGGGTGAGCAATGACATTGAAAGAGAGGGAATTGGACGGCTCAGATTGGTTCTCGCGGTTCTCGCAATAAAAATGGTTCTCAATGGAACTTCTTCCTATATATATATATATATAGGTAAAACTTCAAACGAGAACTATTTTTCGTACGAGAACTGCGAGAACCAATCTAAGCCGTCCAATTTCCCTCCTTTAATGTCATTGCCCACCCATGAATTCCTCACATGCACCCTGCCACACGTGATCCCCTCCGCGCTCTCCATCCATGAACTTCCCATATCTAAGGAACGGCTGAGATTGGTTCTCGCCGTTCTCGTTTGAACCCTCCCCTATATATATATAGGGTGCGGTTCAAACGAGAACTGTTTTTCGTACGAGAACTACGAGAACCATTTCTGGCCAATCATTTAATTTCTTGTCTTATTTATTTAAATTCAATAGAAAGGGTGGTATGGGTATTATTACATTACACCCACTTTTTTAAAACTAATATATCTATCAAACGAGAATGTGTTAAATTACGAAAAATATACCAAATTGACGAGAAAATTATGCTCTTTAATTTGAGACCGGTTTTGATATATTTTTTTTGAAAGAAAAAAAAATTGTTTTTGCTGGGGGTTTTTTCCGGTACAGCTTGACTGTGCACAAGTGCAAATTTTACATTTTGCACTTGTGCATATATACATCAGTGTTGAAAAACTAGGTGAATCTATGCATCATGTGTAAATTTTGCACTTGTGCAAAACATATATACATCTGCACTGAAAAAAGTAGGTGAATCTGTGTAAAATTTGCAGATTTTGCACTAGTGCAAATTTCGAGCTGTATTGAAAAAAAAAACCCAGCAAACAAAAAAACAAAATTTTGAAAAAAATATATCAAGACTGGTCTTAAATTAAAGAGCATAATTTTCTCGTTAATTTGGTATAATTTTCGTAATGTAACACCTTTCCGTTTGATGTATATAATAGTTTAAAAAATGTGGGGTAATGTAAAAATGTCCAAACTACCCTTAGTTAATTAAAGATAAGTTTGATTAGTTTAAGGTTATCCATTAACAACTCTTTAATCTCAACCTTCCATCTATTTGATCAATAGTTGTAAATGGTTCTCGCAGTTCTCGTTTGAACCGTCCCATATATATATATATATATATATATATATATATATATATATATATATATATATATATATATATATATAAGTTAGAGACCCGTGTATTACACGGGTTGATTAAGAAAAAAGATAAATAGTAAGAATATAGAAAATGATCTTTACAGTAAAGACATAAAGATTTTGAATTCAGAAAATTGATAATCTCATATATGGTGAAAATAACTAAGGGGCTGTTTGGTTGGCAGGATTCCATAGGAATCTGTGAGAATTGGATTTGAATTCCCTAGAAAGTCATGTTTGGTTAACCATGGAATTGGATTTCATGGGAATTTAAATCCTATAGGGAAGGGATTTTAAAATCCAATGAGATGTGGGAGGATTTTAAAATCCATTGAACAAAGGAATGTGGCTAATTACAAGACTACCCTCACTAAACCCTATTTGTGAATCGTTCCATCTGATATCCCGTTCTCCCAAATCGATCGATAGCAGCCTCCCCTTTTACTTCGCCGACCTCACACCAACGCCATCAAAGCCACCGTAGTCCTCCCCCCGTCGTCCTCACCGCCTCCGTTGTTCCGCTGCTTACCTTGCTGTCCATCCCTTCGCTGCCACCATCATCGGCTCCTATCAAAGCCTCCGCCGCCGTCGTCCTCACAGCCTCCGCCGCCGTCGTCCTCACAGCCTCCGCCGCCGCAAACCTAGGTATGTTCTTCCTCTCTCTCATGTTCTCTCTAATCCTCCATCATTGGTTTAGGGTTTGATGATTCTTTGATGATTTCTTTCTTGATTCTTTGATGCTTTCTTTTATCTTGAATTGTTGTTTTATAAATTCATATGCTGATTGATTCTTTGTTGCTGTTGATTCTTCCATTGTTGCTGTTTTATAAAATCATATGCTGATTTTTTAATGTAGTTTTTTAATGAATGCCTTGAATGCTGATTCAGGAAAAAAAGCAGGAAGGGTAATCCTGTCATTTTACATGTCTGAAATCAAATTCATCTATATTGCCTGCAAACCAAACAGATTATGGAAAAGGATTCCAATTCCATTTCCTGCCAACCAAACAGATCACAGATTCAAAATCAATTCCTGACAGATTCCAATTCCATCAGAGAATCCGATTCTATCAGAAACATTCCTGCGAACCAAACGCCACCTAAGTTGTTTATGTCTTACTACCTTGAAGTTATGAGTTGTTTCTTCATTATCAGATTATACCAAAGAAGAACACTAAAACATATCAAGGACTCAAAATAAAAGTTGAGTCTCATACACAAACTCCTCAAAAATAAATGAAATCTTAATAGTTTTGCACAACAATCTACTTAAATGTTTTTTTCTTTTTTTAGTAACAATTTTTTTTAGTGTTAGTTCTCAAACTTTCTAAAAGAATCTGTATTTTTTCCTACTTATTTTCTTCATTCGAAACAATTAGTTTACATCTTGTGTGAATATTTGATAATATTATTGTTACCAATGAAAATGTTAATTGGCTTTTATCACAATATGTTCAAACATTCTTTAGTTCTTAATTTTTTTTCCTTCAAAAATCTTTAGTCTAGTTTGTTTAGTTTGTTTGTATATTAAAAGAAAAACAAAAGTTCTTGTTGCTATATAAAACTCTTATTAAGCTGCAGGCTTCAAATTGTCACCAATAATATGAAACTAAATATCACTACATATCTCATCTTCATTCTAACTTTTTACTTTCTCTCTTATTTTTGATAAAAGAAATTTGGAATCAAACAATTGGCACACAAAAGATCATTTCATGCGTCAAATCCAAACTAAAGATATCATCAAAAAAATCATCACTGTAAATGTTGTCAACAAACTTATGAATGAGTTAATATTGGTTATATTTTAATATTGGGTTCCTCTTTGATCCAAACTTTATAAATCATTGTTGTAGTCTATTCCATAGATTATTCTTTCTTTGTTTTTCAATAACACATAAATCATTAATTAAAGACTTAAGGATATATATGGAGAAGCACGTGGTAGAAAAGTTACTCTTTTATTAAAAAAGAAACACGAGGTATGTTAGCGGTGGCAAAGCACGCGTTGGTCACCCTATAGTCTTCGCCTCTACAGATAGAGGTGCACATCTTCGGATTTTAATCCTATCCGGATCGGATAAAATTCGGACCAGATTTTTTCGGTTTTTTTGAGACCGGATTTTCGGATTAAAGTTCTCTTCATGGGTTATTCCTTATTAAAGTTCAGTGACCTAGAGTGTTTCACTCTTTGTTTCAAAAAATTTCAAGTTTTTCAATATTGCAATCAAATGTCGAACACACAATGTACTCATGAGTTAGCAACATTTCTTAGACACACATATACAGACCTTGGCTTCCCATCAACAAACTCGCACAAACACATTTAAATCAAACAGTAATGCATTTCAACGAACACTTGGAAGGCAAAAACTTAAGACACAGAAAACAAAGAAAAGAATAAGCAAAATACCTCTCAAATTGTTGTCGTACCAGATGCTGTTGGTGTGATAGTAGGACTGTACTGAATGATGATGACTTCCATGGCTGTCGACTGAAGAAAACCATACTAAATTGTATCAAATGCTAACAGATTAAAGCTTGAGAATCTATATAATGAAGAAAGGAGACGGTATCGAGAAGATGGTAAGGATGGTAAGGCAAATAGGCAATGCGGAGAATAGAAATATCAAAACGCACGAACCGAAACAATAAAATGATGTAGGAGATGAAACCTAGATATCGCACACAGAAAACGCTGAAGGTATAAAAAATCATAGATTTCAAAACGTAGCTGTATAAATTTGCCTATGTTTTGGAAGAAAGTGAAAGAAACCCTGATATTTCTAATCGATAATCCGTTAGTTATTTTAGGAAGATATCCATTTTCCATAATATTTCCATAATAATCGTGAATTGAGGTTGAAGGAGATAGGCGGGAAAACCAAATTACTGAGGCTCTCATATGTTGCCACGTCAATTTATGAATTCATGGATGGGCAATAACATTGAAAGAGGGGGAATTGGACGATTCAGATTGGTTTTTGCGGTTCTCGCACTAAAAATGGTTCTCAATGGAACTTCTTCCTATATATATATATATAAATATATACGGGAGGGTTCAAACGAGAACTGTTTTTCGTACGAGAACTGCGAGAACCAATCTTAGCCGTTGATTTGATAAAGTGGAACTCATGGATGTGGAGCGTGAGGGGATCAAGTGTGGCAGGGTGCATGTGAGGAATTCATGGGTGGGCAATGACATAGAAAGAGGGGGAATTGGACGGCTCAGATTGGTTCTCGCGGTTCTCGTACGAAAAACAGTTCTCGTTTGAACTTTTGCCTATATATATATCGGACGGTGCAAACGAGAACCGTTTTTCGTACGAGAACTGCGAGAACCAATTATAGCCGTTGATCAAAGAGATGAATGGTTGAGATTAAAAATTTGTTAATGGACAACCTAACTAATCAAACGTATCCTTAATTAATCAAGGGCAATTTGGATATTTTTACATTACCTCCACATTTTTTCAACTAATATATCTATCAAACATAAATGTGTTAAATTACGAAAATTATACCAAATTAACGAGAAAATTATACTTTTTAATTTGAGACCGTTCTTGCTATATTTTTACGAAACTTTTTTTATGTGTTTGCTGAGTTTTTTTTCACTACACCTCGACAATTGCACATGTGTAAATATTTTTGCACAACTGCAAATGTGCAAATATTTTGTTGCACAAGTGCAAATATGCAAGTTTTGCACAAGTGCATATATTATTGCACAAATGCAAATATTTTTACACATGTGGCAAAAAATAAATTAAAATAGGTTTTATAGAATATGAAGCTAGTTTAAAATTAACGTAAACTAAATTGAATATAAAATAAGTTGGTATACATATAGACCAGCAATATATAATGTAACACTTTGAAAAATATGTATATCTATAAACATAAATATATAAACATAAATAGGCAAACCAATAAAATGAGGAGAATAAATATCTTGTAAACCCAGTATTAACTTTTTTTTGGGTATTTTTTTAATTTACTTATGAAATTTCTTTCTTGTAAATTATATTATTAGCTATTATTATTATATTTGTTTGTTGGTTTACACAGTACCCTGTGAGTGTTAAAAACACAAGAAACAAAAGTATTAAAAATAAAAACACTCAATGAGCCACTACCTAATTAAGAACCCTTTTACAAATATTTACAAATGGACGCGCGTGTGCATCAATCGATTCCCTAATTTCAAGAAGACAATTAGTATTGCCTCTTTTGAAGAAGAGTGTTGAAATTTGAAAGTTTTTGTAAGTGGGGAAATTTGAAAATCATGGTGTTACATTATATACGTGTTTATATGAGATGATGTATCCATGTATGCACTGGAAATTACAAAAAGAAAGAGACGCCTGAGTGGCAATGTATAAATATAGATTGCGCAAAAGAGATGTCTGGGTGGCAGTAGAGTAGCGTGAGTGGCAATGTATAAATAGAGTAATAACAGCTTAAATGTGTTATTGTGTTCAAATAAATGGGTTATTATCATTATCAGAGTACAGCTGCTGTTAATTATGTGAGATAGTGAACTCACTAAGCTTAGTGCTTACGAGAGTTGATTCTAAGCTCAACTAGAGATCGATGGTCCTTGCTTCCGCTGACATTTTGAAAAGATGATAACCATTTTTGTATATCTTACATAATGTTGTGTAAACCTAATTCTACATGAATATATTACCTTTTCGGTTTGGTTTAAATAAATTATTATAATTTTTTTGAGTCCTTACAACTTCAAAAGAACGTTAGGAATATGTATTGAGTATGAATCACCATCCACACATACATACTTAAAGTCATCAATAGGATTCTTGAAATGACTTGATTTTGCTTGTTTTGAATCAAAGATCCTAACATTCCGTAAAGGAGATAAGTAGCTAGAATTGAATTGATATGAAATAAAATAATGGTCCTCATCTTATAAACTTATTAAAAGAAAAGGATTCATGACATCATCATCCCTATTTTTAAGAATGTTTTACTAATCACACCATCTTATAAACTTATTAAAAGAAAAGGGTTCATGGCATCATCATCCCTATTTTTAAGAATGTTTTACTAATCACACCATCTTATTTCATAATTTTTTTTAAAAAACCCCTCTAATAATTACCAATCACAACCTTCTATTTGTAAAATATTTTCCTTTCTTATATCAAGGGTGATTACTTAAAATTGAAACTAATTTTAGATACAAGTTTTTAAATTTTTAAAAAGAAAAGCATTGTAACACCATTCTTAATTAACGGCGATTCCACCTATTAAAACCTTTGACTTTTTTTTTATTTTTAATCTTTATCTTTAATATATATTAAAAGAATCTAATAAAATTAAAAAAAGGAAAAAGTTTAACTATGTTTATTACATCCACAATACAAAAAACATAGTTACATAATTAAATGTTTTTTAATATGTAGCTATCACAACACACTAACGCTAACAACAAAATCTAACAAATATCCTTTCCTTTTTCCATAATCTATATTCTCTTATTAAAAGGCTTACCTCTTACTTTTTATAGTAATAAATTTTTTTTGCACCAACAGGAACCCTCTTCTTCATCAACTTTTCCTCTATATCATCAGTTTACATAATTAAAAGAGTTAATTACACGGTTGGTCCTTTATGTTTGGCCCAAATCACACTTTTGGTCCTTTACAAGAATTTTATGACATTTTAGTCCTTTATTTTGAAAAGTTGCACGCCGACAGTCCTTTACGTAAACAAACGTTAAAGTTAACGTTTGATCCAGGGGTAAAAGAGTCTTTTCCTTTATTTTTCATTAATGTTCTTTTTTACTATTTTTTAGTTATTAATTTAACTTATTTTAGAATTAATTATTATTAAAAGTTAATATATTTCTCTCTCACACACCACAAACACAACCCACACACACTCTCAAACTCTCTCTTCATCTCTTCCTCTCCTCCTCTACCAGCACCTCCACCACCATCCGCCGCCGCCGCCTTCCACCGCCACAATCAACCACCGCCACCACCACCCTAGATCTACACCGCCACCACTAGAGATCTCCACCGTAACCACTCGTAAACCCACAGATCTCTCTTCATCTCTCCCTCTCCCTCTCTACCAGCACCTCCACCACCATCTGCCGCCGCCGCCTACCGCCACAACCTACCAGCGCCATCCACCACCACCACCACCCTAGATCTACACTACCACCACCACAAATCTCCACCGTAACCACTCGTAAACCCACAGATCTCTCTTCATCTCTCCACCGCCGTCGCTCCACCGCCACTATAAACCCTAGATCTACACCGCCGCCACCTCGTCGCTCCACCGCCGTCGCTCAAACCCTGTCGCCACCCCAGATTAGGTTTTTCCAAACGAATCTCTCGTAAAGGTAGGGGAACTTGAGTTTGGATCTGAGTTCGAATCCCTCAAAGCCACCTAGATCTGAGTTCAAATCTAAGTTTGGATTTGAATCTGAGTTTGAATCTCTCGTAAAGGTAGCTGTTCTTGAGTTTGAATCCAGATTTGAGTTTGAATCCAGATCTGAGTTTGAATCGAAGTATGTATTCTTGAGTTGTGTTCTTAGATTTGGGTTTTCGAGTTGTGTTCTTCTAGTTCCAGATCTAAAGGTTCTCCTTCTTTCCTTTTTTGTTAGTGTTTGAAGATTAAACTCTCTTCCTCTCTTTCAAATTTGTGTTTGTTGGGTCAAGAACATAAATTTATATGGTGGTCAACTGCGGTGGGACGGTGGTCAACGGTGGTCAATGGCGGAGGGCCTTCATATCCTAAGAACATCAACATCTATAAACATGAATTTTTATTAAAATGTAAGAATATTAACAAATTACTGAAATAGATGACATGACATTCTAAAAGGCTGACACGTGTATTGCCCTTAACAAAATTAAATATATTAATGAAAACATCAGTGAAAAGATTCTTTTAACCCCGGACTAAACGTTAACTTTAACGTCTGTTTACGTAAAGGACCGTCGGCGTGCAACTTTTCAAAATAAAGAACTAAAATGTCACAAAATTCTTGTAAAAGACAAAAAGTGTGATTTGGGCCAAACATAAAGGACCAACCGTGTAATTAACTCTAATTAAAAAGCAAAAAGAGGAAAGCCCCATTTTCTTAAAAACACGCGGATCTTTTTAGATCCGGATCCTCCATCTGGGTTTAAATAAAAAACCCTTTCCCAAACCCTTCTCTCATACGCCTCATCCGAAAAAACCCTAGAACCGATTTCTCTGTGCCTTAATCCTTCTTCCGGCTGCAATATTTCTCCATCTTTCGTTAGAAGGTATTTCTAAGTTCGATTGTTTTGTTTATTTGCTTAATCGATTTATTTGTTTCTCTGCTAAATCTATTTTGTTGTTTCTTACTCGATCTTCATCGCCTCAATCGTTCTTCCTGCTGCATTCATTCTCAATCTTTTGTTACAAGGTATTCTCTTTAACCGATTTTGTTGTTTCTATATATGTGATTGATTGTTTTTTTTTCTTAATATTGTTTTCGATTCTGCATTGTGTTTCTCTGCTCTTTGTTTTTTTTAAATCATTCTCTGTTTAAATCCTTCTTCCTGCTTCAGTCAATTCTTTTGTTTATATGCTTATTCGATGTTCTTTCTTTACTGATTTATCAATCCTATTGGTGTATTTAGATTTAGGTTTTTTATGGCTGATTAATCGATACCTTCTTTTTCTTATGATTATGTTTTTCAGAAAACCATATCATGATCTTTCTTTGCTTAATCGTGTTTTTCAACAATGTTTTTAACTGATATACAAAAATAGTTTTATAAGATGTAATGTAGTAATTTGTAATGTAGTAATATGTTTATACAAAATAGTTTCTGAAATCGATGTTACGTGCATCTGAATGTAAACTTAGATACATATCATAAATTGTTTGATTTCGAGTATATTACTTAATATCTAACTGTGTTTTATTTTTGTTATTTTTTTAATATCACAGTTCCTTTTGAGGCACACAGTATCTGCTTTAAAGGTATGATCATTGATGATATTGTTAACTGATTGGGTTATTGTTAACTGATATATTTGTTTTGGTTAAATTCTATTCATTTACACCAAATTTATCTTAGGAATTTGGTTTACTGAAATCTTTGTGACACCAAGTTTCTACTTCCTTCATTGTCAACAATTTCAGAGTGTTAGTATATTTTCTTCTTCGTGGTTTTGCTTATCAAACAATGGCTCCTACCAATGTTGATGCGAATGATATAGCTTTAACCTTACTAAGAAACCTTGATGGTAATATTGATGCTTGCACAATGAAGGTAAAGGTTATTATGAAGTGGAAAGGTTTTTTAGGGACAATCCTGATGTACAATCATGCATCGACATGATCTTTGAAGATGAACAGGTATGTTTACTACAAGTTGTCAATACGTGATATTTAATTAAATTTTTTATTAAATTTCCGTATATAAAGCATTTGTTCACATGTACAAAATTAAATTTTTTTCCAGGGGGATTGAATTCTTGGTACCATAAAAAGAAGTCTCATTAAAGAGTTTGATAAAAAAAATCATTGAGGGTGAAGTGTATTGCATTTCAAATTTTGGTGTTGCTTCGAACAGTTCAACTTATAAGGTTGTTGATCACAAATCAAAGATCAACTTTTACAAGACCACTGATATAGTAAAAGCAGATTCATTTGACGCTATTTCTGATCATTTTCGCTTTGTTAACTTTGGTGATGTTGCTGAAAAGAGAATTGATAAAAGACTTTGCTTTGGTTAGTTATTTTATTCTTCATTACTTTGGTATTAGTAATCTATTTGCTTATATGCTTTATTAATGAACAATTCAATTGGCTATACTTTGTAGATGTAATTGGCCACGTGGTATCATCAAATGATATGAAAGTGTTTGAATTTTTTGGTCAACAGAAAAAAAATTGTTAATTGTGAACTTCAAGATTAAGGTAATTAGCTTGAAATTTTATTTATAATCGTACACTTTTTAATTATTGATAATGAGTACATTCTTGATTGTTTATTTATTTAATTTATTGTTAAAAGTATACATATAAAAATATTAAATGCATGTGTTCTTTTAGTGGTGAGAAGATTTCTTTTGCTCTTTGGGGTGAATATGCATTAAAGCTTCAGAATTTTTTTTAAGGAGAACAAGAATCCAAACTACCCAGTTGTAATCTTATTACAACTTGCAAGGTTTCTTCAATAGTAAAATTTCACTTCATAATTTTTATATTTTTTAGTTAAATTTGTCAACATATGTTAAACAAATTTACATTATGGATATGTTAGATGTTCCACAAGTTTCAAACTCTCTTTTTGGTTCTTTTTGGTTCAAGACTCTATATTAATGGCTATCTAAAAATTTATTGACAGGTATATTTATATTCTATAAATATCATATGATTCAAATTATATATATATATATATATATATATAGGGGACGGTTTAAACGAGAACTGTTTTTCGTACGAGAACTGTGAGAACCAATCTTAGCCGTTGATTTGATAAAATGGAACTCATGGATGTATATATATATATATACGAAATTATAAAGTTATATAATTATAAAGTATGTTTTTCGCTTTGGTTGTAGTTATATTATGTTATATTTTGATTTGTATTTTTTAATAGAAAAAACTACATATTTATGTCAACAAAAATCATAAATTATCTATAAATGTTTTATATTTCATTTGAGAAAAAGATTTATTTCGACATCCAAGAGATATCCATTTACCCGTCTAATCCTAAGGATATGGATATGGATATAGATGATGAAAAATTAAATGGATATGAATGTGGATATGACATAATCCAATCCATATTCGATCCATTGCCATTCCTAGATAAGGCTTGAAAAAAGAAATGCTTTAACTCAAGTTTATTGCATTACACATTGACCAAATTTAGTTGCAAAACTGAAAAATCACAATCTAATTATCTAACTAAACTTTCCTCTTTAAAATATAATTTAATCAATAGGAGCCTTTTTCTTTAAAAGATAGATTAAGCTTACAAACAAATATGATATCATTATCCTTAATCCCAACTCTCACATTTCTTAATATAATTCAACACTTATTAAATGATATATTTATTCAAAATTTTCCAATATTTACGTGGATGTTTATATTATTTTTCAAAGTTTTAATATTTTTAGATGTATAGATTTTATATTATTAAATATGAAAACATTATATCAATCCTATCTTTGTTTCAATCTTTTTTTTTTTTTTTTCTTTTTGGTTTATTTTCATATTTTTAGGTTTTAGGTGATTTTATCTGTATGAAAACAATATTTCAACATATATCAATTATGGGGAATAAAAAAACCTTCTTCATCATCTTCAAAAAGACCTTCGTTCGGACAATTTTCAACAAAAAAGAAGAAAAAGACGGGTGATAAACACTTTCTATATATGTTTTACAGTTAATTTATCATACTTCTTACAATTTTACACCATCAAATTTTATATTTTACTTTAAAAAATCCCCCGTGTTTATACACAAGTGACAAACTAGTTGATTCTATTAAGATGCCAAAAACCATTGAAAACTGTAATACAAGCCTAACCAGGCATCAGGATTGTTAAAATGGAAAATTGGAAATTAAAGATTCCTTGGAAGAAATTTAACCCAACAAAAAAAGAAAAGATTCTACCTGCAAATAGATATAGAACAACATGATGTATAATGCTTTGATAAGATAAACCAGAAAGATGGTTACTTACCTTATCATAATGCTGCATATTGGTAATGATTTAACTTGTAGAGTAAAACACTATGATGCACGGAAACGTCATATGGAGTGCCGTTCCCGTTTCGGATACCTTCAGGAAACGGATACAGCTCCGATACGCCACGAAACGTTTCGCAAACCCTAGAAACGTTTCTATCTACGTTTCGTTGAAGTTTCTGTGAAGTTTCCTTCAAAGTTTCGGCCATGTTTCGAACGCAGCCCTTCACGTCGACAGGGAACCTTCATCGTCTCCTCCTCTCGTCGACAGTGAACCAAGTCGACAGCAGCCCTTCACGCTTCACACACTCGCCGGAAAGGAAACCCGACACACTCGCCGGAAAAGAGCTAGGGTGGGCTTGAGAGAAACTGAGAGCAGAGAGAAAAGAGTAGTCTCTATCGTATAGATTTAAAAAAAATGGTTTTGAGTTTTAAAGCATGAGTTTTCTAAGGAGATAAGATTTACACATCAAGGAGATGAGACGAGTTCCAAGGTTGAGTTTGCAGGTGTTTGTACATAATGGTCTTCTTCATTCATACAAACTAACAGGTTCTTTTTCTTCAACCCTTCACTCCAATGGCTTCTAACTTTATCAGCAGATGGGAGCCTGCAAAATAACAAATGGGGCCTCAGGGGGAGTCCCTGAGGGGAACCCCTCCGACGATCAAGTCAGTGGACGTCATGGTTTTTAGAGTGAATCTAAAGTAAGTAAGTTTAGGCAACTATTCAGAGAAGAAAATAGGGTATTCGTGCATACCTGAGAAGATGAAGTATTAGAGTATATATAAGGGACGAAGTGGTCCCAACTATTCTGTTACGGTGTATCCCGATAATATAAGGACACATATTAAAAAGTGTAACGGTCCTTGGAATGAATATACGTGTGCAAACATAAAACAACTTATTTTCACCTTCCATAGTTCCTACAATATTCTAAGTAAAGAAAGACTTGGTCCCTATGACTGGGCCAGAGGGTTCCTTAGGAATTATTGACATGAATAGTATAACTCATAATAACCGGACGAGAGACAAACTTTGACCAGCACCCCTAGTTGTTGACCGGACTCTAAAAATGTTGCCCGGCCATATCGCTTTGACCGGACTAAAAGGGTGTTGACCGAACCTTGAATGTTGACCGGCCTTTTAGTGTTGACCGGACCTTGAGTGTTGACCGGCCCTTTAGTGTTGACCGGACCTTTAGTGTTGACCGGACCTTGAGTGTTGACCGGACCTTGAGTGTTGACCGGCCCTTGAGTGTTGACCGGACCTTGAGTGTTGACCGGACCTTGAATGTTGACCGGCCCTTGAATGTTGACCGGATGAAAATAGGCCTACACTAACAAGTCTCCTAGTCCAATAGTGTTTTTGAAAGTTAAAAAACATAATTGGACTACTTAAGCTGCCCAACTACCTTAGGCCCACTAGAAAATTAGGTTTGTACGGGTTTTATCCTATATATGTACACATTCTCATCCCTACAGCCGTCGCCTCCCATTCTCCTTCTGCCACCAACCTGTCGCTCCCGCTTACCAGCCGTGACATGCCATCGATCGTACTTCTTAGTCGTCGGCTGTGGTGCGACGTTGGACTACCGCTTCAGGCTTCCGACCGCTGCTGCTGCGCGCTTCCATTTCTCCGCTACTAGTAGTCGGTCATCACTTTACTAGATCAATTAACTTGCTGTTCTTTAAGCGCCGCCGACCTCACAGTCCCGTCGACTTGCTATTTTAGCTGGGGATCTTCTCAAGTCTCCTACTTTCGTAGTGGTATCGCAGGTAATTTCTTAATGCTTTATCAACCATTAAAGTTGTTGTCATGAGCAACGACTCAAGAAAAGTGTTACTAAAAAACCTTTTTTTTTTAAATCCATCGGTTAAACCAATTATTTGGGTTTGTCTAATTACATATATTCCGTTTCGAGTATTCTGAATTTTGTAGTTTGAAAGCCTAAATGTAGTTTCTTATGGAGCTACAAAGCTTATTGCTAATGGCAATCCTAGTCATATCTTGTTTTTATGCTATATTACTGGATCATAAAATGATTATTAGATAAAGAGTGTCCCTGAGTGTTTGTAGTACCAAGTATCCTCCATATGATTATTAATTGTTCTAGCATAGGAAATTTGAGCATATTCGTTTTATGAAGTTTTCTGTTTGGGATCGAAATCATATTTAATAAAACATTAACATGCTTGTTAAAAAACAAGAATATGTAGTTGTTTAAATTATCCTGAAAAGACAAGTGAATTTAGGTTTCTCCCACTTATATAAGAAATTATTTTTTACTGTAGGTAGCTTGATTATGAGTGATAAAGTGTACTTTCTTACCAACGAATTACCTGTTGGCCAATTTGAGAAATTAGTATCGGAGTATCACTTGGAGAAATTCTCTCCGACTATGCTGGTGAGAGTGATACTGTAGGCCTTCCTCCCAATGGTGTTATTGCTCTTAACACTAAAGCCTTTGAGATTGCTGGACTCAGGCTCCCTCTCTCCCAATTTATGAAAGAAGTGTTGAGTTACTATGGTATTTGTATATCCCTCATGTCTCCTCAAGGCATGTGCAAAATCATCGCTTTCGAGGTGATTAGCAGATGTCTTGATCAAATCCCATCATTAGGTTTATTTAGAAGGTTCTTCAGAGTAAATATAGTAAGAGGAGGATGGTACACCATAGAAAAGAGGCCTAAAGTTCCTGAGATAATAATTATCAGAGATTCATTGAAAAAATGGCACACCAAATTCATTTATTTTAATAAGAGGCTCGTGTGTGATGGTGTTCCGTCCCTTGCATTAAAAAAGGATAAGGCTTTCATCCTTGGAAAGAATAGTGTTCCCAAGAGGGGGGAGTTCAATGTTTATCTGTACAGATATATCTCGGAGAATGTTAAAGTGGATCTTAAGAAGTGTCTCCCAGAACCCATGTTGGTATACTCCGGGCTAAGTAAAATTGCGTTGAGACCAGGAAAGATCCCAGTCCCATTTCTTCACGGGAAGAGTGAGTGATTTTTATTTGTGAACATATGTTTATGAGAAAGCAAGGCCTCCAACTGAGGTATCTCTATCTGCGATTATTAAAAAGTTTGAAAAACCGAAACTTTATGAGAAAGCAAGGCCTCCAACTGTGATCAGCGATCCAGCCTCTCTTCATGTTCCCGATTGGTCCATTACAAGAGATAGCACTTTGAAGTCTGCTGGGGAAAGGATGGGGTTTATACTTCGTGCTCTCCCCCCTGCCATCAAGGATGTATTTGCTCAATGTCCTAATGCTAAACTTATTGACAATTTTGCACATTCTCTGATTTATTCTCTTGCTGCGAGCCAAGAGTTGGTGAATCGAGTCGCGGAATATGAAACTGAGGTAAAAACCTGTTTAGACGCTCTTTCTTCTATGAGCTCGGTTGATGACAATCAAGTTGAATTACCCCAGGCTATCAAGAAAGAAATGATTGAGTTGCGAAAACAGGCTCGAAGTTTGCAGGGTACTGTGAGGTCACAATGTGGCAAGATTAAATCTCTAAAATCAGATTTGGAGATTTCCAGGAGGGCAGAAACTGAGATGAAAGCAGACGTAGGGTTTCTGAACGATAGCTTGAAGATTGAGAAAGAAAGATATAAAAAGGTGGAATTCGAGAACTTAAAGTTTCAAGCCCTTTTTAAAGAAGCGTCCGAGAAATTGACCTCAAGGAAGAAGAACTAGAGGAGGAGAAAAAGAAAGTTTTGGACTTGCAAAGTGAGGTGGATAGGGAGAGAGTTATCAGGAAGCGGGTTTTTGAGGAAGTCGTTCCTCATGTTGTTCACAAGGTAAAAGGGTGTTCAGACTTTATTGATCCTTTTAGGAAGGTTATTGGGGTAAGTATGGAGAAGGGGTTTCAAGGTACCTTAAGGAAACTCCATGAGGACGGCTTGTTTGGAGAAATTGCTCTGGAGTCATCTCCCTACTTTGATGATTCTTCCTCTAGTAGGTACACTGAGGCGCTCGCTAATCTGGATAATATGAAGATTCCCTACTTAGACAAGATTGTCACTTCTTCGGACCTGGATGTAGACGACATTCTTGCTATGGAGCCTTAGCTTTTACATTTTCTTGTAGTTTTTATTTTTTATTTTGTAACTTACTATGATGTATGTACCTTGTCGTTCAACTTGAAAATCATGAATATTCTCGAAGTGGTAGTGTATGTATTCTTTTTTAGTGTTCGTTATTCATTGCCTCGGTGTGACAATGGTGTTGGAGGGATCGCGACTGTCCTCCTTTCGAGTTAATAAGTGTAACTCTTCGGGATCAATAAGTGTGATCCGGTAAATTATAAGTACAAACATGACTTTTAAATTGCCAAGTATATTCCCTCGAGTTATCAATAAAAGATGGAAAAGGAAAGTTTATAACAAATTAATTCCATAGTGCTTTTTCAATTTAGGTGAGAACAATCAGCAAATGCCTTGCATGGTTCTTCAGGTTCGAATTTAGTCACACATAACACTTTTTTAAATTAGAGATATGCCAAGTTCTTTCCACTTCCTTTCCGCTTAGGGTCTTTAGTTTATAAGAGCCGTCTCCATGAGCCTCCGTAATCTGATATGGCCCTTCCCAAGTTGGGCCTAGCTTTCCTTGATTCTCTGCCCTGCTTGCTTCATTTTTCCTAAAGACATAGTCTCCAGGTCGGAATGAAGCCTTCTTTACCTTCTTATTGTAGTAATGTCCCATCTTTTGCTTGTAGTGTGCTTGTCGTATGGAAGATATTTCTCTTCTTTCCTCCAATAGATCCAAGTTCAACCTTATTTCCTTTTCATTATCTTCTTCTTGGAAGTTGTTCACCCTGTAAGTTGACACGCTTAACTCTGCCGTAGCAAAGCTTCTGTTCCATAGGCGAGACTGAACTGTGTTTCGCCAGTGCTTCTTTTTGGTGTCGTTCTATGTGCCCATAGAACATTGGGCACCTCATCCACCCAACCAGTTCTGCAATGCCCTAGGCGTTTTTTGATTCCTTGTACTATTTCCTTGTTAGTAACCTCTACTTGCCCATTTGCCTGGGGATGGGCTACTGAAGTGAAATTCTGTTTGATGTTCAACCCGTTGCACCATTCTTTGAAGGGGTTCTCGGCAAATTGCTTTCCGTTATCGCTAACTATAGTTTAGGGAATCCCGAACCTGCATACGATATAATCCCAAACAAAGTTTATCATGTGTTTCCCGGAAATTGTTGCCATGGGCTTAGCCTCCACCCACTTGGTGAAGTAATCAACTTCACTTTCCCTGGGGCTTCTGGAAAAGGCCCGACTATATCTATTCCCCATTTTAAGAAAGGCCATGCTGAGTTTACTGAAATCATATCTTGCTTGGGCAGTCGGGATAAAGGAGAATGTATTTGGCACTCTTCACACTTTCGAAGTTCTTTTTCAGCGTCTCTGTGCATTGTAGGCCAGTAGTAACCTAGGTTCATGACTTTGGCCACCACTGTGCGTGGGGCCGAGTGAATCCCGCATGACCCCATATGTACTTCCTGAATGATGTTCGCCGCTTCGGCAGGCCCCACACACCTGAGCCATGGCTGAAGATATGACCTTTTGTACAAGACACCATCTTTGATCATGAAATTGGGTGCTTTTACCCTTATTTTTCTTGCTTCAATTGTATCCTCGGGTAACATTCCTGTTTGCAAGTATAGTCTTATAGGAGTCATCCAATTCTCCCCCTCTTCTTCTATTAAAGAGTTCACTTGGGTGTCATCCTGATTAATAGCCCGATCATTTAGCACCTCCACCAGGACTTCTTTCGAAAGATGAGGAAATTGTAACAAGGCTAATTTGCTCAATGCATCTGCCTTTTTGTTCTGGTTTCTCCTTATGTGTTCTATTCGGAATTCCTTGAAGCTGGTCATGAGCTTTTTTACATAAACCAGGTACTTTTGCATGTTGAGCTCTTTAGCTTCAAAGGTTCCCATTACCTGATTAACTACCGGCTGTGAATCCATAAATACTTCTATTTGATCTACTTTCATACTGACTGCCAACTTTAATCCCGCTATTAGGGCCTCATACTCTGCTTCATTATTTGAAGTTTGAAAGTTGAACCTCAAAGCATAAGTGTATTCATTTCCCTCGGCATCAATCAATATCAAACCAGCACCTGACCCCTCAGCGCTGCTTGCTCCATCATTGAAAAGTTTCCAAGACTGGTTTGTGTTATGTATGGGTATGATTAAGTTGGGAAGTTGTGGTTGTGTTATCGTAGACTCAGCTAAAAAATCTGCCAACACCTGTCCTTTTACAGACTGTCTTGGTTTAAAACTTATGTCATGCTCCCCTAATTCGATAGCCCACTTGGCTGATCTCCCAGAATTTTCCGGCTTTGAAAGTACTTGCCGGATAGGTTGATCAGTTAATACCACTACTTGATGGGCTTGAAAATATCTTTTTAGTCTTCTAACCGCATGAATGAGCGCCAGGACTATCTTTTCGATGGCCGGATAGTTGACCTCAGCTCCTTGAAGCACCTTGCTGGAAAAATATATTGGCATGGGTCCTTTTTTCCTCTCGGCCAAAAGCACTGCACTCACAGCTTCCTGAGAAGCAGCCAGATACATGGTTAGGATTTCTCCAGGAGTAGGAGCGGTGAGTGTAGGTAGTTCCATCAACACCTTCTTTACTTCTTGAAATGCATCCTCTGCTTCCTTAGTCCACTGAAAGTTCTTATGGTTGATGCAATTTTTCAAAGTTTTGAAGAAAGGCAAAGATATTTCAGCAGCCTTTGACAGGAATCTTCCTAGTGCCGCTAGTCTTCCATTCAGGCTTTGAACTTCCTTAACAGTCGATGGAGATTTCATATCCATTATGGCTTGGATTTTTGAAGGATTTGTCCTGATCCCCTCAAGAACTATCAAGTGTCCTAAGAAGTTTCCTTCGGTGAGACCAAAAGAACATTTCTTCGGATTTAGCTTCATGTTGATTCTCCTTAGGGTAGCGAATGTTTCTTCAATGTCTTTCAATACCTCTTCCTGGTTACGACTCTTGATGACCATGTCATCCACATAAACTTCCAGATTTCTTCCTATCTGTTCTTTGAATGTTCTATCAACCAATCTTTGGTAGGTCGCCCCAGCGTTTTTAAGCCTGAAGGGCATCTTCTGATAGCAGTATGTTTCTCTGTCAGTGTAGAAGGCCGTTTTCTCTTCGTCTTCTTTGGCCATGTGTATTTGGTGATAGCCCTTGTAAGCATCTAAGAAACACTTGTAACGATAATTGGTTAAGGATTCAACCTTCCAATCAATAGCAGGCAGGGGATAGCAATCTTTTGGACATGCCCTGTTGAGATTGGTATAATCCACGCACATCCTCCATCCTCCCCCAGCTTTCCTTACCATCACTGGGTTGGTCACCCAGGTTGGGTACTTTACTTCTCTCAAAATTTTCGCTTGTACCAACTGTCGTACCTCCTCCATCGCTGCTTTGTTTCTCTCAGGGGCCATGGACCGCTTTTTCTGTTAAACTGGTGTTTTGCTAGGGTGAATGTTGAGTCTATGCTGGGTATCATAGCTTATAGTTTTTCCATTCGCATCTTTCACTTGGATAATCCTGGGTACCCAGGTCATGTCATCGGGGGTCCATGCAAAGACATCAGAATTTTTCTCCAAAAGGTGGATCAACTTCCTTCTGGATTCTCCTATCCATTCATCTCCTATAGTGATAGGTTGATCTTCAAATCGTTTATTAATTATTATTTTATTTTCGGGATCCCGAGTAACTTTTCTTTCCTCTAGCGGGTTAGGCTCATAGACTTGGTTGCAATGGCTGACAACTCTTCTTTCCGACCTAAGGGTTGCCATTCCGTTGGGTGTTGGAAATTTCATCATCCCGTGTAATGTTGATGCTACCGCTCCAAATAATTTTAAAGAGGGTCTTCCCAAGAGGACATTGTGTGGAGACTCTCCTCTTATTACAAGGAAATCCAATATCTCCGTCCGAATCATCGGGTATTCTCCAAGCGTTACTCTTAGACTGATCTGTCCCAAAGGCCAGGAAACCTCCCCAGAGAATCCAAATGTAGGGTACTTCGCCTCACCCAGTTGACATTGTAGGGACATCGGGGGCTGCTTGAAGCAGTGTTCGTACATAATGTCAGACCCGCTGCCCCCATCCACAAAGCATCTTCCCACTTTTCTCCCAGCTATATGGGCACTTACAATCATGGGTGCCTCGGTAGGAAGTATAGCTTGAATGGGCGGGAAACTATATGGATCTTTCATCCAACTTTCCATAACTTCAGCTCTCCTTTTTTCTCCGAGAAATGGAGCCCGATGCATGAGTATTTCTGCTTCATTCCCTGCTTTTTCCTTGCCCTTCTGCCAAGCATATTGTTTGCCATTTCCTCCTACCTTTTGTGATTTTACTCCTTTCACCAAGTGAGCGAGTTTGCCAGACTTCACGGCTTTCTCCACTTCTGCTCTCAATTCTCTACAATAGTTGGTGTCATGGCCGTATTCTTCGTGGTAATCACAGTATTTTTGGACGTCTCTTTGTTTATTAGTATCTCTCTTTGAGGGTAGAAATGTTGCTGCCACAGGCTCGGTATTTAGAATCTCTTTTGGGGTTTTGGAAAGACCACTAAGTGTACCATAGGTATTGTCCCCTCTTTTCTGGTAAGGTTGACTTCTATGACTGTTGTTATGATTATAGCTCCTTCCTTCCCTCATAGATTTTCTATCAAATTCCCTCCGATAATTTTTTCCTCCTACATATCTTCCTCGTCCTCCTCTATCTCCACCGCCATCATCTTTCCTGTAAACGTCATGTGACGAGCTGAGCCCCATGGCAGTCTCCTTACCCCTTATGTAGGCATAGATTTCATCAATTAAAGCCTGATAAGTCTTGGGGAATATCTTTCCAAGTTCAGTAGTGAGATTCTTGTTCCTAAGACCATGGATAAGCCCTGAAATTCGCTGAGACTCGGGGAGATCTGGTATCTCCTGAGTCTCATTAGTGTATCTTTCCACAAAGGCTCTTAAACCTTCGTTTTTGCCCTGAAAAATGTTATGAGCTTCTAGGTGGGTCTTGGTGTATATTTTCTTTTGTATAAATTGGTAATGGAATTGCATTTCTAACTGGTCAAAACTATGAATACTTCCGGGGGATATGTGATTGTACCATGTTCTAGCAACTCCTGTGAGCGTCCAAGCAAACATATGACACTGGACCGGCATAAACCATTTTTTAATCTTTGCTGCACCCTTAAACACCCTTAAATGGTCTTCTGGATCCCCACTGCCATCATACATCTTTACATTTTGTGGCAAGTCTAAACCATCCGGCATGGGACAGTTCTCTATCTGTGGTGCTAAAGGTGAATAGTATTTGGTGATCATAGGGTTCACCCTGGACGCCCCAGAGGGCTGCATCCAGGTATTGAGGTCATTGTTAGCAGGATTAGACATATGTGGTGGAATCATATTAGGCATGTTTTGGTGAATCGGGAAATGAATGGGTAAGCCATCGGAATTGACATTTGGGGTGTATTGAACAGGTCCACCCTGTGTCACTAAATTGAATGGGTATGAAAGTGGTGGAGTAAGGGTACTACTCGTAGATAGATAAGTAGGATTGACATTTGGATTAGCACTTGATACTGGGATCATCGATAAGGCCTGGGGGTTTAGAGCAGGATTTTGTATTTGTAGGGTGTTTGGAATGGGTTGTGTAACTTGTGTACTCAATGTAGGTGCAGGATTAAGGAAACCAAAATCCAACTGTGTCCTCACTGGGTCTAAATTCAGTTGCCTCATCCTGTTTCAAATCAATGGTTCAAGCAGATGATAGTACTGGTTAACAAATTCAGGGGTAATCAACATATGAGGGTATGGGGGTGTCACAGTGTCTTCTGGGTTTGATTGATTTGTTTGAATAACAGGAGTATTTTCAATTGACCCACCATAATTTAGATTTTCAGAAGCCATGGTTTGCAAAAAGGAATTTCAGAAGAAGAAGAAGAACAGGTTACCAGAATTTGAAAATATCAGAAATCAAAGGTGATCAAAACCATAAGATGATTATGATCGAGAAATCAAAAAATGAAGACTAAGAGTGTCCCACTAGGCGTGCCATTTGTTTGTACATAATGGTCTTCTTCATTCATACAAACTAACAGGTTCTTTTTCTTCAACCCTTCACTCCAATGGCTTCTAACTTTATCAGTAGATGGGAGCCTGCAAAATAACAAACGGGGCCTCAGGGGGAGTCCCTGAGGGGAACCCCTCCGACGATCAAGTCAGTGGACGCCATGGTTTTTAGAGTGAATCTAAAGTAAGTAAGTTTAGGCAACTATTCAGAGAAGAAAATAGGGTATTCGTGCATACCTGAGAAGATGAAGTATTAGAGTATATATAAGGGACGAAGTGGTCCCAACTATTCTGTTACGGTGTATCCCAATAATATAAGGACACATATTAAAAAGTGTAACGGTCCTTGGAACGAATATAAGTGTGCAAACATAAAACAACTTATTTTCACCTTCCATAGTTCATACAATATTCTAAGTAAAGAAAGACTTGGTCCCTATAACTGGGCCAGAGGGTTCCTTAGGAATTATTGACATGAATAGTATAACTCATAATAACCGGACGAGAGACAAACTTTGACCAGCACCCCTAGTTGTTGACCGGACTCTAAAAATGTTGCCCGGCCATATCGCTTTGACCGGACTAAAAGGGTGTTGACCGAACCTTGAATGTTGACCGGCCTTTTAGTGTTGACCCGACCTTGAGTGTTGACCGGCCCTTTAGTGTTGACCGGACCTTGAGTGTTGACCGGACCTTGAGTGTTGACCGTCCCTTTAGTGTTGACCGGACCTTGAATGTTGACCGGCCCTTGAATGTTGACCGGATGAAAATAGGCCTACACTAACAGCAGGCTTTTTACCTTTTTAAAAGTTTACAGCTTGCATTTTCAAGAATGGCTTTTTACTTTACAGCTTTCATTTTTAAAAGTCTTTTATTTTTTTAAATATTATTTAATCATATTTTTTTAAAATTATCAACAGTTTACATCAATATATTTCTATTTTAAAATTTCTTTAATATTTATTTATTTATATTTTATATTTGCCGTATCTCTGCCTTATCCGTATCTCAAATTTTTGAGTTTTGCCGTTTCCCGTATCCGTTCCGCATCCGTTTCCCGGTGCCGTATCCGTTTCCGTGCAACTTAGGTAATACATGACCAGCAGCATTTCCGATAGCTATCGTGCCTCCACAGGGGCTGAAATCGAGACAACGAGGATACTGCAGTGCTGTATTTGATGGTGGCCAATTCGAGAAAACAGTGAATGACGGGATATGCACGAGTTTCATGCCGTTCTTGTTCATGCTTGAACAAATGGCTAAGACTTGTCCATCACTGTTGAACTTCATAAAATCTACTTTAGTGGTTAAATTCTCGATAGTTTTCATGGGTTTTCTGCTTCCCCCTAAAAACTCGTCCCGGCTGTATATGTTTACAACCCCACTATCGGAACCGGCTGCAAAGATGTTTCCATTTGGAGAAGTATTAATCGAAGTACCAGTTATACAGCCTTCATCAACACCCTTGTGAAAGCAAGTCATGGTTCTGAGATCCCAATGGTAGATCATCCCGTCACCACCGGTGCTCAATAATTGCTGCCCGTTATTCAGAAATGCCAGAGCACGTGAAGTTCCGTTCATCTTAAGAGTTCCCGTGAGTTGTTTTGTCTTAGACGAGACCAATAAAATGTACCCTTCGTTTCCAGCAAACGCAATTGTGTTGGAATCAGGCGAGACTTCAAAAGTTTCCAAGCTCTTTTCCTCCCTGCCAACTAAAGGCCCGATTTTATCCATCTTCGCTTTTACTAAATCAAAGCTATAAAAGAATCTCCGTCTTCCTGATAAAATAACTTGGAACCGTCTGGTGTGAAGGATGCTTTTCTGATTGGACAATCTTCAACAAAAACTGTTTGAATCTTTGTGTTTCTTTTTCCATCAACCTGAAAAAACCGCAACTTTTTGTCCAATCCACCAGTGAGAAGCAACTGACCGTTTCTGTGGAACTGAACTGAATTAATAGGACCACTTGACGGTTCCTGCACATGTGCATCAACCAATCTTGAATACTCAAGTAGCCCAGGCGACAATTTTGCCCTGCCCTTCACACAAAATCTTCGGTGGTCTGAAGGAGGGTGTCGATATCTCCGTTTTCTTCATCATCAGAGGCATAGTTCCTTTTCTGTGAATCAAAATGAGCCCACTCTGTGCCCGGGTTTAGTTTCACGTGCTGAGCCCTTAATCTTGATGCATACTCGGAACCAGAAATTTGACTTTCGCCCTCTTCCCGCCTCATCTTCCTCAACCTGTTGACTTTAGAGATGTTTATATTTACCTTTTGTTCCTCATCATCTACCCAGACGGGTTTCCGTTCTGTATGAATAAAATTACCCACGATTGCATCTTTTTCGTAAGCGGACAACATGCTATTGGCAGAACGATCAGTGAAAAACAAAGCAGAATCTTCGTTTCCTTCATCGATTCCTTCTTGGTCCTTACCAAACTCAACTGGATACAATGAGCCAAACAAAACATTTTCAAGTTTCTTCATCTCCATTTCTTGCTCGGTTTCAGCTTCTTTGTTCTCTTTACGGTCTTCCCTTTTTTTCTTAAGCTTCACTACATCTATATCTTCTACATTCAATGCTGAAGGCTCGTCAAGAGTTTTCCTTTTGATCTTCTCAACTCTGTCCTTAGGAGCCACATTTTGAGAAACCAAAGTAGCCATGGCTGAGACAGCTGTCACTGCAAGATCAAACACTTGCAGTATAAGATTTATTTAGAAATGGATAAATTTAGATTGAACTTAACAGTCATACAAGTGAACTTAGAAAATTAGCACAAAATAAAATGAATCAAATGGACTGAACAGGGCAAAAGTGAGCCGCGGTGCATCTTTATATCAGATAAATATGCATTAAGGGGAAGGTTCCATTGAGAACCGAATTTATTGCGAGAACCGGGAGAACCAATCTTAGCTGTTGATTTGATAAGTGGAATTCATGGATGGGGAGCGTGGGGGAATCAAGTGTGGCAGGGTGTATGTGAGGAATTCATGGGTAGGCAATGACATTGAAAGAGGGGGAACTGGACGGCTCAGATTGGTTCTCGCGGTTCTCGCAATAAAAATGGTTCTCAATGGAACTTCTTCCTATGCATTAATATCTTAAATAATAATTGTTTCTTAAACATATTTAAGACATTAATTATATAGAAGTTCAGGCACTCCATCTCTAATAGAAAGGCCAAAATCGAGTCTAGATCAAATCTACATGTCAAAATAAAACCCTAAAACTATTGTTTAACATTTCAAAAGTCAGCGAATTAACTTACGTCATTAACATTTAACTACTAACAATAAATAAGCTATAATTCAAATATAACCAACATTGCAAGAATTCGAGAAGATTCCATGCAATTAAACATTTGGGCACAAACTTGACCAAAAAAGAACTCATAGATACTACACTACTACAACTAACAGAAAGACACCAACAACAATTATAAGTTTAGTAATAAGAAAACTGCTACCAACTTCTTTTGACCAAATCGAAACCACATAATCAATTAGCAAGTTACAAAACCCAATCCCACCTTAGCGGGGTATGGGGAGGTAAGATGTAGACGGTCATACCTCTACCCGTGGGAGATAGATGCTTCCAGAATGACCTCCGGCAGAAAAGAAAGAGATGATGATATTAATTAAAATTTTACTCGTTTAGATCCTGAACAATGTATCCAAGTTGTCACCTTTAATGAGCTCAAGTTTCAAAATTTTATTATAATGATTATTATTGTAATTTTATTATAATAATTATTAATTATGTAACTGAAACCTTCCTACCCTCTCTACCCTACGATCCTAATTTTCCTTCTCCAAGTTGTTCTATCTAAGATCATGTACTCAGAGATCAAAGCAGAACCCTATAATTGATAAACTTTAATACCTATAAAAGAACCCTAGAAACATTTATGTTACCTGTTAGAAACAATGTGCAGAACAGAAACGATGAAGACCTGTTATGAGTTACGACTTGCAGCTTTTTACTTGTTCCTATTTGCCAAATACAATGGAAGAACGAGGTAGAGAAGGGAAGTGAACAGTAAGGGAAAGATACAATATTAAGAGCATAAAGATCTTTTTCTTTCGTAGGTAATAGAGGCATGCGTTGAAGGGTGGGCGTGTTCGTAGTTTGTCTTCTTTTATTTTCTTTTTATTTCAGTGGCCTTAATCCATTGTTGCACATTAAACACACCGGTGGTGATTAAGAAATATGTATGATATGAATCATAGTCGCTGGGGGCATTTTTACAGCCGCAAAAGAGGAGGCCGCAAAGTGCAAGAGGCTAAATGGCGATTTCTTATAATTAGTATCTAATTATGTTTTGTGTTATTAATTTTGGTATTTTTATGCACATATTGGTTTTGAGTCTTTGATTGTGCCTGGTTCTCAAATTCCAGGTTTATCAATCCAAGCATCCGACTAAGGGTGCTCATTTTCGTTTATGTGTTATTGCCAATTTGATTCTTGTCAAATTGGAGATTTCGGTTGAAACATTGAGAGAGGAGTCAGAAAAGAGGCACGGAGAGGTCATGGTGATTCGTTGAATCAATCACAGTGAACACTTCCACCCACACAGCCGCCGCCGCCGGCTAGCATTCCACCACCAGTGCTTAGCGGATTTTTCACAGCGACGATAACCGACAGATCATTACCATAGCTACCATAGCTCCGTTGGTTTTCAGTGAGGATGTGTTCCCAGCAGTGTTGTAAATGACGGACTCGGCAGCCGATTAATCGCCACCTAGGAGGATATCGGTGGCCCGCCGACTGATAAATCAGCTTGGTGGTGGGGTCAAAATCAAACGAGAACTGTTTTTCGTACGAGAACTGCGAGAACCAATCTCAGCCGTTCCTTGGATATCGGAAGTTAATGGATGGATAGTGTGGAGGGGATCACGTGTGGCAGGGTACATGTGAGGAATTCATGGGTGGGCAATGACATTAAAAGAGGGGGAATTGTACGGCTCAGATTGGTTCTCGCAGTTCTCGTACGAAAAACAGTTCTCGTTTGAACTTTTACCTATATGTATATACATATATATAAATATATGTATATATATATATATATATAGATATATGTATATATACATATACATATATAGGGGAGGGTTCAAACGATAACTGTTTTTTGTACGAGAACTGCGAGAACCAATCTTAGCCGTTCCTTGGATATGAGAAGTTCATGGATGGAGAGCGTGGAGGGGATCAAGTGTGGCAGGGTGCATGTGGGGAATTCATGGGTGGGCAATGACATTAAAGGAGGGTGAATTGGACGGCTCAGATTGGTTCTCGCAGTTCTCGTACGAAAAACAGTTCTCGTTTGAACTTTTGCCTATATATATATCTACATATATATATATATATATATATATATATATATATATAAAATTAAAAGAAAAGGGTTTTTCCCTCTTCCTAAAAATTCTCCACCAATCACAACCCTTGATTTAAAAAAAAATTAAAAAAAATCGAAAAATGCCTGATGATTACGTCAAAAATGCCAAAAATCCTTAAGCTCTTCTTCGATTCCTTAGGTATACTTTGATAATTAGAAAGGTTTAAATGTAAATTGTTAGGGGTGATATATGAAATATGTGAGGGGTTCTTAAGAAATTTGTATATTAATGTAATTAATTATAAGTTGTTTGAAAATTATGTTTAATAACTTGTAATATATTTTGTTTTAAGAAAAACTAATTATATATTTGTAATCGGCTCATTTTTTATCTACGTTTTGATATAAATTTTATCGGAATATAAGTTTTTTTCTAAAAATTATTATATTTTAATTGTTTTATCCATCGAGAGCAATGTGTAGGTAATTATTGTACATTTTATTCGTCTTTAATATTTATTCCCTCTAGGTAATATAGTTTATATAATCACTGATTTATTTGGTTTGTCGATAAAAAGAATTAAAAATATACTACAAACAACGGTTAGTGGCATAAAGTTGTTTATAAAATCTTAAAGATTTTTAAAATTCATTGTTAGTTGTGACTAAATAACCCTACAGAAACTTTAATTCTACATAATTACTAGGCATTGAAACAGCTATCATGTTAATTGATTTTGTAACTACACATACAACTTGGAATTTTATACAAAAAAACTAATTGTCTAAGTTCTCTAATTTTTTAATTAATAACTTGGTACATAAAATAAAAGTTATTACATAGATATTAGAAATTCAGTGGTATGTTGTGTAGTTGCAATAAACCACTAACATGACAACTGTTTCACTACCCCGTATCTAATTTTTTTTAACGTGTTAGTACTTTTTAAAACTATATAAATTTAAAATTGACTTATATCATCCCAGTGTTTATACAAGGGTCGCTTAGCTAGTGTGTGTGTGTGTGTGTGTGTGTGTATATATATATATATATATATATATATATATATGAAAAAGTTCATGCGAGAACCATTCTTAGTGCGAGAACCTCGAGAACGGATCTGAGCCGTCCAATTCCTCCTCCTTCAATGTCATTGCCCACCCATGAATTCCTTACATGCACCCTGCCACACTTTATCTCTCCACGCTCTCCATCCATAAACTTCCCATATCCAAGGAACGGCTGAGATTGGTTTTCGCGATTCACGCACTAACAACGGTTTCGAACGAACCCTCTCCTATATATATATATATATATATATATATATATATATATATATATATAAAATCATAAAAAGTTAAAAAAAAAGTATAGCATAAAACTTACTAGATAATAATATGGGAATTGTTAGTGTCGAAACAAAATTTAATTGCAATCCACGGGTTCACTTAATTACAAAATCAGTACACAAAATCACTACTTAATTAGAAAATCAGTACACAAAATCAATACTTAATTACGAAATCAGTAGCTAACTAAAATCAGTAGCTAATGATAACGAGTTAATACAACATACTAACATATCAGCAGCTAATAACAGGTTTATAACATATTAATTCAAAATTTCAGACCTAAACACAAAATCAATACCTAATGAAAGTCAAAATCAATCGAAAATTGAAGTCAAAATAGAATAACAAAGAAAACTCACCTGTGTTTGTTGCCTGGAAGGAAGAAAGAAGCTGTCGGCGTCGTAGGAAGAACCGAGGCGAGTTCCGTGGTCGACGTCGCTACTGAAAAATCGATTAAATCGTGGCTGTGTTTGTTCGTAGGCTTGTAGATTCGTAGCTTAATTCGTCGGATCAGAGTCAGTTGTACCTAGTCGGCACTCGGCAGTCGCGTGGAGGACGAAACGAACTGCAGTAAAAGAAAGGATGAATAGCAGATGTAAGTCTGTTAGTTTAGGGTTGTTTTGTTTAATTTGAGATGTGGGCTGGCCCTCTAAAAAAGGGTTTAACTCTTAGCACATCATCTATCTATATCTATATCTATATATATATCTATATTTTATATATAAAAAGCATGTAAATTTCTCTAAAATAACTATAAATTGAGTCTTAATCAACCAATCACAACTTTCAATTTTAAAATTACTCCATTTTCAAAACAATTTTAGAAAATTTTCCATAATTTAAATCAATAGAGAGGGGGTTAGATGAAAATTGTGAGAAAAATTTATAAAACATGTGAGTGACTTTTAAGAAAATGTGAGGAGTTTTATAAAAATTGTAAATTAATGTAATTAATTATAGGTTATTTATAAATTTTTGTTTAGTAACTTTTGATATATTTTATTTAGAGAATATATATATATATATATATATATATATATATATATATATATATATATATATATATATATATGTATATATATACACGACCGTCTCATTTTTATTTACGTTTTGGTATAAATTTTATTGTAATATGACACTTTTTTAAAATTATTATATTCTTAATTTTTTGTTATTAATTAATAGTAGTGGGTATGTAATTTTTTGTTTAGCTAAGTGAGTTTTTTTTGGGATTATGGTGATGAGCTGAGTCACTACAAAAAAGGAGGCCTTTTGCGGCGACAAATGTCGTCGCTAAAGAATGAAATGTCGCCGCGAATGTTTTTTGCGACGACATATCGCCGCAAAAGGGTCGCTGCTAAAAGTTCGTACCCAAAACTTTTTTGCGATGACATTTTGGACTTTTTGCGACGACACTGAACATGACCTTGTTCTGCCATGTGGCATCTTTTTGCGGCGACTGTATTACTTTTAGCGGCGACACTATTAATATAAATAAAAATTAAATTAAATACTATTTGCGGCGACATTTATACCTTATGCGGCGACACCTTTAAATTAAAGAAAAATTAATTTATTTACTTTTGTGACGACTGTTGCCCTTTTGCGATGACAATTTGTACTTTTTGCGACGACTTATGGGCTTTTTGCGACGACTGTTGGGCTTTTTGCGGCAACAGCATTTTGCTGCATTTTGCGTTTTCCACCCGTTTTTAACCGGGCAATATACAGAAAACCTGCTCTCCAGAAATCAACAACAAATATAACAATACGACATTTTTAACGATATAAAACAATCATACATAACAAACGATAGTTCGAAAGTTAACATAAACGTTTTTAGACAATCAAAAATGTACTCGCCTAACAAACTAATAATCTAATCCTCACCCCTAGACTCTTCATCGCGAGCAGGCAAGTCGGTGGTTCGTTGACGTCCGGATATTGAGGAAATATTAGTATTTATATCTGCCGCCGATAAGATATCATAGATTGCGGATGTTGACTGCCGGACCTCCTGCATGATCTCCTGCCGGACTTCAGCATGTTGAGCCGCAAAGTAGCTATCTAACTCGGCCTGTGTAAATAATCTCTCCGTAGGTTGGGATTGTACGGTAGATCGTGCAGCAGATACGGATGAAGAACTTATTGTTCTTCCTACTCCACGAACTTGTCCTCGGCGTTCACCCAACACCGCCTTCAAGATATCTTCTTCGCTCATTGGGTTCTGGCTCCCGACTTGACCATCTCTCATGAAAACCATACGGCGCTGTGTATGAATAAGATATAAATAATTAAAATCAGATTTTATAAATAATTTTAATGAAATCTAAATAATTACTTACATGATTTTCTTCAAGATCCGGGGATGTAAAGACACCATTGCGTGAATGTTTTGACATGTATTGATCAATTAAGCTTAGGGGTTGTTGCGTTTCCGGGTCACGCTATAAACAAATGAAACGGATCAATCATTATATACTTAATTAATGATTAATATATCAAATGAACGGGTCGGGTCAATCATTATATCAATCAAACGGGTCAACCATTTTATACTTAATAACAATTAATATATCACACAAACGGGTCGGGTCAACCATTTTATACTTAATAACAATTAATATATCACATAAACGGGTCAAGTCAACCATTATATACTTGATAACAATTAATATATCACACAAACGGGTCGGGTAAATCATTTTATCAATCAAATTTAAGAATTAGAGATAAATAAACTTACGTTCTCGTATCGATACTGACGACAATATGCTCTCCGACCATGCAAGCTTTGATTTACTTGTTGTGCCCTAACTTGCGTGTTCGCAATAGACCGTTGAATGGTCTTTTCCCCACAATAATAGTCCACATACATATCCCACTCACTTTGTTCCATGTTGGGAGGAGGATCTCGACGCAGTCGGTGAGCCTGCGAGACCCCCCCTCTTTTTACAAACCATTTATCTTTGAACTTGTATTTTTGGTCTCTGTACATTGCCGCACACATTTTATCAATTCCTGCCAATATGTTTGGATCATCACGATGGCTCGTCATGTCAAAGTACGTCTGTAAATTATAAGATAAAGTTAGTTTATTGTATAATTTTTACAAATATACAATATATAAAAAAACTTAAGTAGAACCTGAAGAGCCGGTATGATCGGTGATTTCAGTTCTCTGAAGACTTTTTCCCATGATGGGAAGTAATATGGGACGTAATCTCTCACCAAAGTCCCCAAGTAGCTGGTGAAATTTTGGCATTAATACCAATCGGTCTCCACGTTTTGTTAAATCTTACGTCATCAAACTCGACTGGCAATGGTCTTTTACCATTCCTCTTCCATGCCCTTCGCATTTCGATGTTTCGGGCTTCCCCACGCCCTTTTTTTCTGGCCTACAATTTAAAGAAACAAGTTAAGAATACACGTAATTAAATTAACCTATAAAAAACATTTCAAAGTTATATAATACCATCACCACCACAAGCACCAGAAGATGGTTGCCAATTATTATGCGGTGGATCACCACTACAATCTCCACCGTGGCCACGAGCTACAGCGGCCATCTGAAAAAAAAAACAAATATACGAACAAGCCAATAAAACTAACATTAATGTTAGTTTACAAAGAACAATTATATAAATCAAACAACCTGGTAAAAATAACGATTCAAAGTAGTATCTTTTTACAAATAACAATTACAATTTTAGATTAATCTTATTCGTCACTACTACAATTATGTGGTTCACATTCATGTTCAGAATCAAAATCTTCATTATCATAGTCATCAATATCATCATCACTATCATCAGCATTATTAGTATATTCTGGTAAATGAACATGTTCAACTTCTGTTGGTTGACCTATACTCAAACTCATATAAGTCAAATTATCCAAATCAGCACACAATGATAGATCTGATGAATTGCTGTCATGTATAACATCTCCGTTGTCTTCAGCAATGATATCCCGGTCCTAGATCTTACTATGATTTACCTCATGAACCAACTTCCAATAATTTTGGCTTGATTCACCTCTTTAACGGCTTTTTGACGGGTCATCAAGGTAAAAGACTTGATTTGCTTGTGTTACAAGAATGTATTGGTCTTCTACAATCTAAGTGCCCTAAGCGGGTAATAACGGGAGTTATTACAATCATCACACGGGCAACGAATATTACCATAGCTATTTACATAGTCTCTACACCTATCGAGGAATACCTCAAGACCAGTACGAAATTCAGGACAATTACGGTTTGCTAAAGTAGTCCAACTCTTATCAATATAACTGCGTTGAAAGCATATCATACTTATTAAGAATACACATCATGTACTAAAATGTTATACTACGAAATTGTGAGTGGTTTGTAGATGGGTGGCCGTCCTAACCCACTTTTTGAATACCTTACCTCATATGTGAATATATATTACATGATCGGTTGTTTAAGAAAAATTCGGCAGCATTTACCCTTAGCTCCCAAGTATATAAATAAATATATACCCGAGAAGTATAGAGTAAATGACAACCGAATCTTTCTTAAACACACAACCATGTAACAAACATTCACATCCTAAATGAGATAAATTATTCAAATAGCAGTCCCAACATGGGAACAACCCGAAATTAATTTCTAAATCAATTTCGAGCGGGCATTCTAAGCTAAATGATTACTACCATTATTATTATACTAAGATTAAAACTTAACACTAACATTGAATATTAACACTAATTAAAGATTAACAATTGATAACAATAAGCTAACATTATTAACAATAAATAATAATCTAACATTGATCTAATTTCTAACATTATTAGTGTACTAACAATGATTAAAGATTAAAAGTAATTAGCACTAATCTATCATTATTGACAATAGATAATAATCAAACGTTATCAAATAAACTATTTAAAATCATCATATAAACTATTTAACACATTATTAGTATACTAACAATACTTAAACATTAACACTAATTAACAATACTTAAACATTATAACACTAAATATAATCTAACATAATAAATTTAAATTAACAACTAGAAACTAAAATTATTATCAAAAAATAATTTTAATCAAACACTAATTAACAATAGCCTTAGATGAATCAGTTATTACCACTAATTAACAATTAAATAATTTAAATTACTAACAAAAAATAATAATAATCTAACATAAACTAATAATAACCTAAACTAATTAATATATAACATTAATATAACATTAATAACATTAATATAACATTAATAACCTAAACTAATTAACATTAATATATAACCTTAATATACAAATAATAAAAAAAATACCTCAATAAGGAGGAAGTCAACGGAGGCAGAGGAAGGAGTGAAAACGGAGATGGATTCCGACCGGCGGCGGCGGCAGGAGGTGGTCGACAGCGGCAGCTAGTAGAGGAGGAGGAGGAGATAACTTGTAACAAACAAAAAACAAAAAAATAAGAATCTAAATCTAAAACCCTAGATTTATAAACACAAAATAGTGATTTTTACCTTAAACCCAAGGTCGGCGGCGACGGAGAAGACGGCGAACGGCGGAGGCAGAAGCGTGGTGAGAGGTAGCGGCGGTTTCGACAGTGAGAGGGAGCGGGAACGACGGGGAGAGGAGAGAGAGCTTCGGGACGGCGAGATCGATGACGAGATCGATCGACGATGGCGACGGCGAGAGAGAGAGCTTCAGGAGAGAGGGGCGTGTATGAGTAAGTAATGGCAGAAAGAATGAAGGATTAACCCTATATCTCGTAAATGATTTTGCGGCGACATTAGCCCTTTTGCGGTGACACACATTTTTAATTAAAAAATAAAACTGTAAATTAAATACTGAATACTAAAAAACCTTTTGCGGCGACACTGAATATTTTAGGGGGGAATAAATCCCACCATGGTTTTCGGTGGAGGGAAACACTTTTAGCGGCGACGTTTGTTGCCGCAAAAAACCTTTAGCGGCGACACCTTGTAGTCAGATGAATGTGGCCCACTTTTTTGTAGTTTAGCGAGGATTTAGCGGCGACATATGTCACCGCAAAAAAGTATCACCGCAAATGCCTTTATTTCTTGTAGTGAGTGGTCAACTTAAATATGCTATTCAAAGTTTTTAGTTATTATTGAGAGCATTGTTGGTCCCTTGGTGAGAATAACAACAAGCAACAGATGTGTAGAAGGGGGGTTGAATACACTTTCTGCGAAAATTGAACAAATCAAAATAAAGTGTTACACAAAGTAACTCAAACCACAATAAAATGCTTTGCTTTTCATTAATAAAAAGATGATTACAATCTATATATATCAAGTGACTAAACTTGATATACAAACACCGAATATAAATCAAACTCTCCCAAACTAATTGATCAACCTTACTCGTCTATAATCAACTTATGATCATAGACGTGAAAACTCTCTAAACAGGATTTAATCACACATTGATAACTTACCAATCTCACAACTAATGTAAACATTCGAACACACGAACAATATTGGCAATCTGTGATCTTCTTGATCACACTGAACTTATAGTGATAGGATTTGTGTGCATAACCGTCGAACCCTGATGCCACGTCCAATGTCATGAGACACTCAAGGGTCACACCTGTGAGGGAATGTAATCCGAGAAGTAATGCAACCACAAATGGGAGAACGGTTTAATAACAGTTAGTTATAAACCAGTAAGAGTAAGTTATAGTTTTAACTTACGGAGAGAATTAACTACCAAGTTATTAATTGACAAGAAAATATATATTTATTAGTTAAATAAATATATATTGTTAATTAATAAGATTAATAATTTAAGTTTAAATTATTAATAATAAATAATGATTAAAGGAAATTAAAAAGGAAATTAAAATATATATAAATAATATATATATCATCGGCTAGATTTGAAGCCGTGATATATATATATATATATATATATATATATATATATATATATATTTATTTATTTATTTATTTATTTATTTTTAATTTCTAATTTAATTTAATTATTATTAATTAAGATATCTTGGTGATTAAGTTTTATTCAAATCAAGATTAGGATATGTTTGAATATTTTCCTAAACTAATCCTAATCCTATTTTAGTATAAATAGGAGTCAAGGGTTAATGATTTGAAGTTAACCATTATAATTCAAGTTTATGAATTATAAAGAAAAATTCTCTCATCCCTCTCTCTCTACGAGTTCCGGTAGAGAACACAAAGGAGAAAAACTGAGTTTCGGTTTTTGGTTCGATCACAAGCAATGGTGATCGTGGTTCGTGGTTTGCTCACAATTCTAGCGTGATCTCGTTTTTCCTCATCACGGGTGGATTATTACTTGAACAACCCTAAGGTAAGAAAATGTATGATATCCATATTCTTCTTCTTGTTCTTGTTTGATGATCGAGTATATATTATATATATACTAGTACCGATCGTTATATATATATATATATATATATATATATATATATATATATATATATATATATATATGTATGTATAGATATACAAGTTTTGTATATTGTTTCTTCACATTATATGTTCTTATATTAATATGAATGTTCTTGTTGTTTGTCATGTTCATATTATTTTTGTTTTCATACATACATAATGTCGAATTATATATATATATATATATATATATATATATATATATATATATATATATATATATATATATATATATATACTTTGTGATAAACAAAGATTCTAACCCTTTAGGGTTTTTGGGTGGTTGATATTTCAAGTTCCGCTTTATGAAAGATTAATCAGTTTTCATCCTTGAGTCGGTTCAAACCAGTTTGAGTTTGAATAAGTATGACACATAGGAGGTGCAATAAAACCCATCAGTGGTATCAGAGCCACGACTCAGTTTATCACATTGTATTGTATATTGTTTGATCTGTTTATTTATTCTTGTTTATATATATATATATATATATATAATCGAAAAAGTAGGGATTAACAAGTTTTGTTAATCTTAGTTTATAAGTTTTAATATTCGAACAGTTAGATTTGAATATTGAAAGATTTTATAGCTTTTATTTTTTAATCAGAAAGGTTAAATCAGTTAGGTTTAACCGGTTAAAGAATTAAAACTATAAAGTTATATTTTTCGTTCATGTATATATATTTGGATATGTATATATCGAATTTATATGATACGAATATTAATCAGTTTGGTTAATATTGTTTTAAAGTTTTTAATCTAAACTAGTTTAGTTTTAGATTAAAGGATAAACTTTAAAAGTTTTTTTTTGAAATCCTAGTTATTATCAACAAGTTATGTTGATAAGGATGTTTAAAGTTTAAATATTTAAAACAAGTTTTTGTTTTAAAAGATAAAGGTTTGAACTTTAAATAAGATAAGGATTACTAAATATTAATTATATTATATACATATTTATTGTTCATATAATTGTTCCCGGTTTTTATTTAATCGAAAAAGTCACCGGATAAACCACCGGACCACCAGCGGCAGCCCCAGCATGGCGGCGGCCCAGCAACGGTGGCCCAGGAGGTGGTGACGGATCGGTGGTGGTGGCCTAGTTGTGGTAGCCCAGAAATAGGCCCAAGACCTTGGTGGCCCAAGAAGATCGCGACGCGAACTATTAGCCCAATCGCGGCCCAATAGCGTCCAGGCCCAACAACAGCTTCAGCCCAAACCGTGACCCCTTTGCGGCGGTCCGGCAGCCGAGGGTGGTTCGGCCCAGTTTGAGGTCGGCCCTGTTAGGGTGAAAACCAAGAACGGGCTTTTGGATCATAGACTTCGCGTCATAAATACCGTTTGTATTTGTAGATGCGTACTTTGGAATAAATTAATAATACAAGATTATATATGTATTAATTTTACGGACTTAAAATTTATATACATATAAATTATGGTTAAAGTATTATTTTATCTAGTTAAGTTAAAATATTGGATTTATTATATTTTGGGATTAAAATATAATAATTGACCATAATAGTGTATTATTGTTGAACAAAGTTAACATGGACAATTTTAATCAATTATGTGTTTTTGGATTAAAACACGTTTGGTGTAATGTTTTTTATACCAATAGTAAATAATTGATTAAAAAGGATGACAAAGTTTTTGTCATGTTTCTCGTCTCGATTAATAGTTTAATTAATTGAGAGGTAACGAGAAAGATTAATAGATCAAGGATGTATGTATGGTGTTTGCATTATTTATTGTTTATATGTAATGCGTGGTTGATTGTTTATATATAAATGTTGAATGTGTTTGACTTATATACTAAAGTCGCATTAGTATTTTTAAGTCACGTTTGTAGTTTTTACATGTCAACTATAAATGTTTGACCTAAATAAGTTAACAGTATATTCTTGCTGTGGTTGGATATGTAGGTTATAGGTTTTGCCAACTTAGACCTGTGGTTGTGTTTTTCCTTTCTGTTTTTCTTTTTGGTTTTGGGGAGGCCTGCGTGCCACTTACAACCCCTTTTATAATGTAAAAGTAATAGAATAGGATTTCATATATTCTACTTTAGTTTGTTGTAACCAAAACCAAGGATGAAGATCTATCAAGATGGAGTTTTTCCAAAGATGGACGAACAAGATGGAATTGCTCGAGTCAAGACCGGAGGTGTCAAGACCAGTGGGAGCAAGGAGACTAAACACAAGATCAAGCCACGGGATCAAGCTTTGTCTATTTTGTCCTTAGTTGACCCCTTAGGACATAGTTGGCAAAACTATAACAAGTTTATTATCTGCGTGGTTGTGCTTTACTTTTATGATTTTTATGCGACTATAAAATTAAAGCAGGAGGTTAATAATAGTTTTTATTAATCAGAGGTAAAACCACGGTATATGATAAAATTGGAATATGACAACAGTTTTATAAAATTAAATATTTTATGATTGTCGTATCAGCATATTAAATCAGTTTGTTTTTAAGATGGTTTTATCATAAGACGTATTGTGTACTTAGTTCAAGGTATACTAAGATATACGGATTTTAAAACAGATAGTTTTAAAATGGTTTTACAAAACTGGAAATCAAGTTTTTCAAACTTGGATAAAACCCAAGAAAATCTTAGATCAGTGTGCTACCCACCTAATGGTATACCTTTGCTGTTAAACGGTACTCGGGTGTCGGAAGTGCCCAAACCTTGGGCATCCGGGTTCAAACCATTGCGGGAAAGGGTATGAAAGGTTCTGCGATAATCGGGAGTCCCGGCCAGAATTCATACTGTCTTAGGTGGTGCGATCTATTTTGGTGATAATCGGGAGTCCCGGCCCAAAATGCACTAGAGTAGAGTTAAACATACTAGATTTTGTCTAAGTACTCTACGAGGTTCTAGGAGTCGTATCAGATAGGTACGATTGGTACAGGGTGTTACCTACCAATAATAGCATGACTTGGCGGGAAGTGCCCAAACCTTGCGTCAAGTGTGTGAAATATGGATCCTAGGGCTAATACTTATCATTTAAGGGTTTTTATCGATTTGTATTAGCAAAGTCTATTATGTGTTACTAATTGAACTACATGATTGAGATTGTAGATGGCAAACGCATCCAACACTAATAACCTCTTACTCCATTCCATCCTTGAGAAGGATAAGCTCGCCGGACCTAACTTTCTCAACTAGGAGCGCAATCTTCGGATCGTGCTCAGGCATGAGAGAAAGTGGTATGTCCTCTAGGAGCCGGTGGATGTCCCAGCCAATAGTGTATGAGCATGATGGAAACATCGGCTTATGACATGATCCGCCAGTTGAGGGACATGTTTCAGGAGCAGGTTCGTATAGGACGGTACGATATCACGAGGGCTTGAAACACTTGCAAGATGGCTAAGGGTGCTTCGGTTAGTACCCATGTCATGAAAATGAAAGGGTACATGGACCACCTAGAAAGGCTTGGACACCCAATACCGTTGCAGCAGGCAACGGATATGATGCTTAACTCGTTGTCTGATGACTATAAGCTTTTCATAGTCAACTACAACATGAACAACGTGGAGAAATCCATAGCTGAGCTTCATTCGATGCTCAAGATAGTTAAGTATAATATGGGTACTAAGTCCAAAGATATTCTCATGGTAGATAAGGGAGTAGTAATAAGAGGAAGGGGCGCAGCGGCAGGGGTAAGGGTAAAACCAAGCCAGGACCATCTGCACCCAGGGCCAAGGTAAATAGCAATGGCAAGGCAAGAGATTTAAACCGAACAAAGCAAAGTCCGAGAATTGGAGCTTTAAGTACGGTGAGATTGGCCAGTACAAGGTCAACTGCCCGAAGCGTCACAAAGGTGGTGTTTAGTCTAACACCACAAGTAACTTCGGTGACTAACTTCAGTATTTGCTTTCAAGTAGTGTTTGACATTTGCAATCATTTATTGCAATAGGTCAATGAAAAAGAAAGGTGCCAAGAATGCAAAGGATCCCACGTGAAGAAACAAGGATATTAATAGTTCATAATTGAAAATATTTTTCTATTTCAAAGCAGTTTTCAAAATATTAATGAATTATTTAGTGACATATCCTTGCACGTGGTTCGTGATTATATCTAGTCAAGTTTGACTAGAGGTTAACTAACAAGTCAAAGTTTTTGACTTATTAGTGGTTGATCCTATGCATTAATTATTGCCATTGAGATATATTAATATTAATTGCTCGACTAAACTTATGGAATTACTTGAATCAACACGGTTGGTGTTGTTGATTAGAAGGTTTATCTAATCAAGTAATTATAAGTATTTATGAAAACAAGTTCAAGGTTTGAACTAGTATTAAACACTTGAAATAATAGTTATTATTTCTGGAAATGTGTTTAAGGATAAAACATTGGTGAGCATGATTATAATGGATATTATAATCAAGGGTATTCACATGTTTAAAATAAGAATTCGTACAAGTGTGTTATACTTGTAGTCATGTAAGTTTCGAGAAACCAATTTCCGTAATAGGAAATAGTGGGTATGTGGAAAACCCAAGTCTAAGGTTTCGTCGATTTTAAGATTCTTATTCACAATCTAAGTTTTAGATTTAAATTTAAAATCAGTATTTTTGACTTTTGTGTCAAGTTTGACCAAGTCAATAAGGTATTTTAAGTAATGCTATGTTTTCATAATAGTCAGTGGGAGCAATTGACCTACGCAAATGTATTTATCAAGTTTTGATAAATTGAAATATATATATGTATATATATTTGCGTAGAAGCTAATAAGTGTTTTGGATAAACGTAGTGATTATTAGCTTGATGATTCAAGAATGTATATAATTTTAATGACGGGTTTTTGAGGATTCAAAGTGGTCCAGGTGTTAGGACTAGTCCCAGAATGTCATAATTATATATTGAATTTTGATGTCCAATATTAATATATATAAAAGAATTAAGTGTTGAAAATAATAAACAACATATTAGATAAGTGTTTATACACTAAGTATCTAATTTTGTTTGTATGTTAGTGTAAACAAAAGGTTTATTATTTTAGTCTATTTCTTGGAATAGAAAAGTTTTATACATCTACAATGTAACTAGGTATAGTTACGGGGATAAATTTATATATTCAGGAACAAGGAGTTAATCCAGTTCTCCAAGTTCAGGGAATATGATAAAATTAAAAAGACTAGACTTGTTTTCAAGGTTTGTGGAAAACAAATCATCTAGTAAAATGAGTGGGAGCACTAGTTAGTTGATATCACCGGTTTTATATATACATTTTATGCGATATCCGGGGAGTTTTAGCCGTGAATTTATGCTTTATAGGTAAAAAAGGTGCGTTTTACCTTTTTTTTGTTGAATTCAGGCTCTAACATGCAAAGGAATGCTGAAAGAAGATAAAAAGTTGGAAGATCAAAAAGTGATGAAAATTGGAGATAGCGGCGCTACAGTTAGAAAGTTAGCGGCGCTAAACCTTAGTGGTTAGCGCCGCAATCGCAGAAGATAAGGATACAGTTTTTGAATTTCAAATCTGCGATGACTTTGGGATAAAATGGAGATAGCGGCGCTAAGTTATAGTTAGCGGCGCTAACTCGTAGGATCTTTCATTTATAAATAGTCGCATTCCTATCCGGTTTGGGGATCTCTCAATCACTTTTCACTGTCATACAAACCCTAGTTCGTACCAGAAGCGATCCAGGACGGCTTGGAGCATAAGTTTGAGGATTTGTAGCTTGAAGTGAAGATTGAAGGCTTAACATCATCATCTTTTATGGTTTATTCATTCCTTTCTACCATGTTTCTGATCTTTCATTATTTCCAGAGTATTAGAATGAACATGCTAGGCTAGATTTCGTTTTTCCTCCCTAGAGGAGATAAACCCAATGACAAGTTAATGTTTTTTATGAGTTTGTGTGCTTTTAAATCCATGTTTATGTTATGAATCTTTTAATCACTTATAATCCATGCTTAGATCTGTTTTTGGGTTGTTTATAATATGAGTTTTGTTAAAAGTTTGATGACCATTCTATTTTTCATAAAGCTTAGATCTTTATTGTCTATGATCATTGGATGATATTGACTAGTGGTTGATTAATCCTAGGTTAGATAACTAAAAATTGGATCTTTTGCATGTGATTCAACATATGATGACCTTTGTGTGTTGATTGATGACTTGTGGCATTTAGCAACTCATTGTGGTTAAAGATTTTCATAAATCGAGTTAATTGACTAATTGGACGAATTAATTAATCCTATGACCATTAGGGTTGTTAATAAGTACAATTATAGGGTTAGATTTTCGGAACATGAGTCTAATCAATTTTGGAATCGATATTGGTCTTAATTGTTAAATAGCACACATTCTTTGAATTATTGTTGACTTAGAAAAGGGTGAAATCGAATCTAGGGAGGGAAGTCTTTCTTCATATAAGTAAAATCCGATTATTTTGCTACTTGCTTACTTTGCTTGTTTTAGTTCTTGATTAGGTTTGTGTTGGTGAATTTGGCTCATTGGTAATCTCTAAAACTCGATTTAAATCCCCCTTTATTGCTTTATTTATTTATTTGCTTTAGTAGTTTAATTTAGTTTATTCTCTAAATTTTTATAATTATTATCAAATCATTTCGTTCCCCTTGTGTTCGACACCCGTGCTTACTGAATATACTAAGAAAACCGATTAGGTATACTTGCCCATTCGTTGCGTTTTGGTACAAATAATCACGGATTTATAAATATAAAACTAGTACGCTTAACGTACATCAAGTTTATGGCGCCGCTGCCGGGGAACGGTTTCATTTGATATAATTATATTAATTTATAGTTTAAACCAGCTTTTCTGCGGGTTTCGGCTCAAACCGAACAGTTTCTGTTCGCTGCCTGTTAGTTAGCGGCGCTAACCCTTCACGGTTAGCGGCGCTAAGCCGAAACAGTTAGCGGTGCTAACGCCGTTGTTAGTTTGCTCGTTTTTCGTTTTTCTCGCTTTCTGTTTCTAGCTTTAGCTTCTGTTTTCCAGGCCTGTTAGGGTAGTGCTCTCTGCCTTTAGACATCTTAGTGTTTGCCTTTAGTATATGTCCCGTGCTTCATCTCACGAGCTAGTCGAGCCTTTTGAAGAACCCGAGCGAGAGTTCCGTCGTTTGAGAAGAGCCGCACGTGAAAGAGAGCATTTGCGAAAAATGGCTGAAGATTTCGCTAATTTGTCCCTGGAAGAATATGCGAGTCATCTTCGCGAAGGAAACGCCGCCGGTATTTACCGTCCTGCAATTCCCGAGCAAACAAATTTCGAGATCAAGGGGCAGTTTCTCCATATCTTGCGTGAAACTCCTTTCACCGGAAAGAATCATGAGGATGCCAACCAGCACGTCGAGGCCGTTCTCGAGATTGCTGATTACTTCCACATCCCGGGAGTAACCAAAGACGCCGTTATGCTGCGAGTGTTTCCGATAACACTCCAGGGCGCAGCCAAACGTTGGCTAAGATCCGAGCCACCCATCCGTACATGGGAATTGCTCAAGACAAAATTCATCAAACAGTTTAGTCCTCCTTCCAAAATTGCAAAAATAAAGATGCAAATCCAGAACTTTGCGCAATTGGATGACGAGACTCTCTACGACGCCTGGGATCGCTACAAGGAGTTGCTCCAGAATTGTCCTCAGCATGATTTAAATGCTCACCAGGTCGTCCAAACATTCTACAACGGTATCAATGTCTACACTAGATAGATGGTCGACTCTCAAGGACCGATACCGAAGAAAACCCCCGCACAGGGGTATGCCATCATCGAGGAGTTGGCTCAACACTCCCATCAGTGGCATTCCGCGCGAGATCCTTCTTTCCGTAAAAAGACATCCTCCACGTCTGATAGCTCTGATAGCATGGCAGCCCTGAATGCCAAACTGGATTCATTGGGGCGCGATATGAAAAAGGTCCAACAGAATATGCATGCTATACAGATTGGGTGTGATAACTGCAGTGGACCACATCTCCCTAAAGATTGCCCATATGACGAGGATGGAAATCTCAAGGAGTCTGCTTGCCCTGTTTACGATAACGGGTACGACGCCCCGATCGATGAAGAGCGTGTTCCCCATCATCCTTACCACAATCATCCTTGGAAGCCCTATCCTGAATACCGTAAGGAGATGGACGCCAAGTACAAGCAGCGAGGTCCCGGGCAGTATAGAAAAGATCCACCAAGGGAGCCGGAGAAGAAGTCTGAGTTCGAGGATATGCTTTCCCGATATGCAGCAGCATCAGACCAGAGGCATAAGTAGACTGAAGAGTTAGTGAAAAGGATCGGAGCATCCACTGAATCAGTGCTTAGGAATCAGCAGGCATCCACTCATAACATCGAGACCCAGGTTGGGCAGATATCTCGAGTTCTCCAGGACCGCTTTCCTGGAACTCTTCCGACCAATACCGAAACCAACCCAAAAGCTGCCATTAATGCTGTTTCTACTAGGAGTGGTAAAACACCCCCTGATCCACGTCCTTTCGGTACTACCCCTGTTCTTAATATGCAGCCTCCAAAACAGCCTGATAAAGAAAAGGAGGCAACACCTGCACCTTCTACTTCTCCATCCGCTCCACTGTCCACTCCATCTCCCGGTCCACCTTCTGTTCCACCATACCGTCCTCCGATACCATATCCGCAGGTCTCTGAAAAGACGAGCAGGATGAGCAGTATCGCAAGTTCCTAGAGCACCTAAAATATTTGCACATCAACATCCCTTTTGTTGAGGCTATGGCTCAAATGCCTAAGTATGCAAAGTTCATGAAGGACCTCCTGACGAACCGAAAAAAGCTGGAGGCGGTCTCGAGCATCACGCTTAATGACCAGTGCTCTGCAGCTATGCTGAATAAGAACCCGAGGAAGATGACTGATCCTGGGAGTCTTACCTTGCCGTGCTAGTTTGGAAACTTGCCTGTTAGCCACGCATTGGCTGACTCTGGGGCAAGTATGAATCTGATGCCCTACTATTTCTTCGCCAAACTCGGCTTGCCTGAGCCAAAACCAATCCGCATGGCGATCCATCTAGCAAACAAATTTGTCACTTATCCGCACGGGATAGTAGAAGATTTGCTGGTAAAGGTCGACAAGTTCATCTTTCCTGTGGACTTTATCGTCATTGATATGGAGGAGGATGACAAGGTGCCTATCATTCTAGGCAGACCTTTTCTGAGTACAGCTCGCGCTCTATTCGATATACAGGAATCTCAGCTGACATTCAGGGTAGGGACCGATACAGTCACCTTCGGTCTCAACCATTCCATGCGCTATTCCAAGAGCTGCGATGATTCCGCGTTCTTTGTTGATATTTTCGACACCATGTTCGAGAATGAGCTGCGAGGACCGAGTATGAAGGAGGCGAATGGCCAAATGCCCATTGGAGAAGGTCTCATCGATCCTGAGAGAGATCAAGAGGAGTTAGTTCGCATACTAACTGAAGGGCGCGGAACTGAACCTGCCGAGCAGGATTTTTGGCCGTCGCGGCGCGCGTCACGATGAACGCGACGCGACCACTTTAGTCATCGCGAGTTGAGATCGCTGAGGTGGGGACCGATACAACACAAGATGTTACCCCTAGCCTTACACCTCAGTCTGAACTGAAAGTGTTACCTCCGCATCTGGAGTATGCCTATTTGGGTGAAGAATCTCAATTCCCCGTCATCATATCATCGGCCCTTTCCGAGTCTGATAAAATCAAATCGGTCGATGTTTTGAAGAAGAGGAGAAATGCAATAGCCTGGTTCATCTCCGACATCAAGGGAATCAATCCGTCATTTTGCTCGCATAAAATTCTTATGGAGGATGATTCCAAACCGGTAGTTCAACCTCAGCGCCGACTGAATCCGAAAATGCAAGAGGTTGTGAAGAAAGAGGTTGTCAAACTCTAGGATGCCGGTATGATCTACCCGATTTCCGACAGCCCGTGGGTTAGCTCGATCCACGTGGTTCCGAAGAAGGGAGGAATGACAGTGGTCACAAACGAAAAGAATGAACTCATTCCCACTCGTACAGTGACCGGGTGGCGGGTGTGCATCGATTATGGCCGATTGAATGATGCCACTCGAAAAGACCACTTTCCCCTTCCATTTATAGATCAAATGCTTGAACATCTTTCTGGTAATGGTTATTACTGCTTTCTTGACGGGTTTTCTGGTTACTTCCAGATTCTTATCAATCCAGAAGACTAGGAAAAGACGACGTTCACATGTCCATATGGGACATTTGCTTACCGGAGGATGCCGTTTGGACTCTGCAATGCCAACCTTCCAGCGCTGCATGACCGCCATATTCCACGATATGGTTGAGGATTTTATGGAAGTGTTCATGGACGACTTTTCGGTATTCGGTGATTCGTTCGATTCGTGTCTAGCCAATCTAGACAAAATGCTTGCCCGATGTGAAGAAACCAACCTTGGGCTGAATTGGGAGAAGTGCCATTTCATGGTACGAGAAGGTATAGTGTTGGGCCACAAAGTTTCACAAGCTGGGATTGAGGTGGATCGAGCCAAAATAGATACGATATCTAGACTACCACCGCCCACCGATATGAAAGGGGTGAGGAGTTTCTTAGGTCATGCGGGGTTCTACCGCCGTTTCATAAAGGATTTTTCCAAAATCACAAGGCCTATGACACAACTCCCTTTGAAGGATGCTAAATTCGAGTTTTCTGACGAGTGTTTAGCAGCTTTCCACACCCTAAGAGAGAAACTCACCACCACACCAATCATGGTAGCTCCCGATTGGAACCTGCCTTTCGAGCTCATGTGCGATGCTAGCGACTATGCGGTTGGTGCTATCTTAGGTCAAAGGGTTGACAATCGGTTTCGACCTATTTACTATGCTAGTAAAACCCTAAAACCGGCTCAAGAAAATTACACCACAACTGAGAAGGAACTTCTAGCCGTGGTTTATGCCTTTGACAAGTTTCGCTCTTACTTGGTCCTCTCCAAAACCATTGTCTTCACTGATCATGCTGCTTTGAAATACTTATTCAGCAAACAAGACGCAAAGCCGAGGCTCATCCGATGATCTTGCTTCTGCAAGAATTTGATATCGAGATCAGAGACAAGAAAGGGGCTGAGAATGTGGCAGCTGATCATCTATCGAGGCTGGAGAATCCGAATCTGGAGGAAGTACGCGAGTCAGATATCCTTGATAATTTTCCAGACGAGTGTCTGATGAGGGTATGCACCGAACCTCCTTGGTTTGCCGATTTCGTGAACTATCTTGCTGCGGGAGTTCTCATTAAGGGAATGTCACATCAGCAAAAGAAGAAATTTTTAAGCGATGTGAAATATTACCTATGGGATGATCCCTATCTGTTTCGGCACTGTGCGGATAACGTGATACGGAGGTGTATTTGGGGAGAAGAGGCGAGGGAATGTTGGTGCATAATTGTGAATCCCTAGTTCTTATCAATCAAATACATACATGTTTACTTGAAATGTTAATTCAAATGTGTTTTGATTAATTGTTTGCATGTGTATATATTCTCAGTGATTCTTTGTGATGATCTTAAGCTTACAAGTACTTAATCATGTGTTGATGTATGTTTGGAAGTTTAAGTTTGTGTGAGAAATCACCACGTGCGAAGTCAGTGTCACTACGTGCGTAGTGGAGCTCACTACGCGCGTAGTGAATAAGGTCGGTTAAAGTTAAATTAATTATTATTAAAACAACCAGTACGTGCGTACTGGACTCGATACGTGCGAAGTGCGTTGCATCACGTGCGTAGTGAAATTAATTACACTATAAATACTGATTAACTTCATAGAGTTCGCGGGTAATCAAGGAATCAACGGGAATCGATAGAAATCAACCGGGAGCCTTACGTAATCGACCATATACGACCTTAAGCCTACTAAATCGCGAACTTAGTGTTCATTACGAATCCAAGGGCAGCCTTAAGCATCTCTGTGTGAGTTCTTAGAGTTTGTTCTTGCTTCTACTCTGTGTGTTTCTCTGTGTGATACTGTGTGCCGGACACCTAAGCAGATCTTAGAATCCTTAGGAGGTTTGGGAAATAGAAATTCCGCACTATTTCTCATCCTAGATCAGTCCTAGCGTAAGGGTGTTTTAGTTTAGTTTAGAACCCCATCCCCCACGGTCCTACAGGGAAGTACTGAGGGATTGCCACAGTGGACCCACCAGGGGACACCACGGTGCGGTCTACACCGCAAAGAAGGTATTTGAAGCCGGATTCTATTGGCCCACGATCTTTAAGGACGCGCATGCTCTGGTGAAAGAGTGTGATGCATGTCAACGGGCCGGTAATATCTCCTCCAAAAATGAGATGCCTCAGCACAACATTCAAGTCTGCGAAATCTTTGATGTGTGGGGTATCGACTTCATGGGACCATTTCCTTCTTCCCGAGGAAACAAATATATCTTAGTAGCCGTTGATTATGTGTCAAAATGGGCTGAGGCTCAAGCCTTACACACTAATGACGCACGTGTCGTGGTGAAATTCCTGAAGAAACTCTTTTCTCGGTTTGGTATTCCTAAAGCTTTAATTACTGATAGGGGTACACATTTCACTAATAATCAATTGGAGAGAGCTTTGCAGAAATATGGTGTCAACCATAGATTTGCGACACCCTATCATCCTCAATCCAGCGGACAAACCGAGATTACCAACCGCGCGATTAAACGCATTCTTGAACGGTCGGTCAATGGGAATCGTAAGGAATGGTCCGATAAACTCGATGACTCGCTCTGGGTATTCCGTACAGCTTACAAGACACCTTTGGGTACCACACCCTTTCGGGTAATCTATGGTAAGGCGTGTCATCTCCAGGTGGAAGTAGAGCATAAGGCGTACTGGGCACTGAAAGCTTGCGACCTCGATCTTGATAAAGCACGTGCCCATCGTTTCTTGTAGCTCAACGAGTTAGATGAATTGAGAAACGAAGCTTATGAGAATTCCTTGATCTATAAGGATAAAACGAAGAAATGGCACGTGCTCGGTTGAAAGGGAACAAACACTTCGAACCTGGGGATAAGGTGCTCTTGTTTAATTCACGGTTGAAGTTGTTTCCCGGTAAACTCAAAACCCGATGGTACGGACCATTCGTGGTAAATAAGGTGTTCCCTTATGGCACAATCGAATTACTTAATACCGAGGGAATTCCTTTCAAAGTCAATGGGCACCGAGTTAAGCATTAGTTGGAAGCAATGCCCGAATAAAGGGAAGGTGAGGATATCAACCTCACCGTGCCAGACCCCTAAGTGTGGGGTGGGAGTCCAGCTAACGACTCAGTTTAAAGAAGCGCTTCGCGGGAGGCAACCCGTGTGTAGTTTAGGTTTTCGTTCTTTCCGTTTTTTCCGTTTTCCTTCCAACTTTGTGGGTGTGTTGTCTAGAAACCCTCACGAGACTACAACTCGTCCTCTTGGGCTACCGAGGGGTTTAAAGGCTTGTTGCATATGCTAAATGCAACCGTCATTCCTACGAAAGTGAGTTAGGTTTTCTTTCCGTTCGTTAGTTTCGTTTTCGTTCGTTGTTTCGTTTTTGTGTGTTCGTAGCCTGTTCCTGCATGTCATACATCTATGGTATTTCTCTAAACATCATGGCCAGTTGGTCACTATCAAGAAACGGGAGCCAAATCAGCAAAATCAAAAAATTTGCTTCAGGGGGGTTTAGCGCCGCTAACCATTTGGGTTTAGCGCCACTATGGCACTTAAGTTAGCGGCGCTATCGCGTGTGAATGCTTTAAAACCGTTTGACTCACTTGTTTGACCCACGCTTTCCCCAAAACCCTCTCGACGCTAAACCACCTCCCGAACCCTCATTTCTTGACCACCACTGCTATCCACAGCCGCGCGACCGTCGCTACCACCGTACGACCACCGCTCTTCGACCGCTGTGCGACACCACCACCTCCGATGAGCTCTCCGAAATCCGGTTCTCTACTCCGACCACCATCACCTGTACGTTTCACAGTCTCCATTCTCGATAAAATTAGGGTTTTCATGCTACTGTTTCTGGTGCCCAGCTGCTTTCCGAGCTTTAGTCTTAGTTTATCCATGCTCATACGTACTTACACTCGACCCTGCATGCTTTATTTCTCGAGTTTCCATGTTCAGATTTCGGTTTTTCAAAACCGAGTTGGGGTTTTCGATTTCTGGGTATTTCTATGGGTATAAACTGAAATTTATGCTACATTATGCACCCTAGTACTCGTAGAACACCTGTTTTCTGTTAAAATGGTGAAAATCACGATCTATTGAGCCTCGGTTTACTGTTCATCGTCTTCCTCACGTGGCGCCGCTAACGTTTTAGGGTTAGCGCCGCTAACGCCTGATAGTTAGCGCCGCTAAGTCCAAATTTTTCCCTACTTCCGATTTTCGTGTCCCACGTCAGCCAGACCACTCGCGTTATGCTTATGTTTATGGTCTTATCTGCGTACTGATTTAGGTTCTGACATTTTCTCCTGCAGATTATGGCTGCGCGAGGTAAGGGAGGTCGGGCTCAGCAGCCCGCTCCCGAGGTTCCAGCTCCACCAGAGCCCCTGGTCCACCATCCGTGGTTAGTCTTCCCAGCCACCCTCGCACCCCGAGTCCGTCTTGATTTCACCACCCGGTTGACTGCACTCCTGCCGAAGGAGGTTGACATTCTGCACACTCTCGACTGGGGGTTGATTGATCAGGTAGGGTTGACTGTTCCCCTATGCGCCTTCCTGCTCCAGGACATCCGTGGGGACGACGGAGAGCCTATTTTTATCTGTCGGGCTTGGGAGAGGCTCTTCCGCACTCATGAGCCGGTATATCGACAGCTATGCTTAGAGTTTTTCGCCACGGTTCAGTTCAACGCCCACACCACTGACATTCATGACCGGCGGTTTCTGACATTCCGCCTTGGAGGCCAGAGTCGCGAGTGCGATCTGGTCGAGTTTAGCCACCGCATGGGTCTCTACACTGAGGAGGAGACATCGATCCCATATTTTGAGCAGTTCATATCGGAGTGTGCGCGAGAAGCGCCAGAGCGATACAGGGTCGCTGAGTTCTGGGCCACCATAGCACGTGGGGATTATGACCCACGGCATATGATTGAGAGTAGCATACTCCAGCCTGCACACCGTCTCAATCACCGCCTCATCAGTACCACCATCGCCTATCGCCGCGGGGGCAAAAAGGTCACTGGGGTTGACCTTCTGTATATGTTTGCCATTCTAGACCCAGAGTTCCTCCTGAATGTTCCTTATCACTTAGCTTTCTATCTTGCCAGGCGGGCTGTTGGGAACAAACATGCCAGCCCCATCTGCGGTGGCCAGTTTGTCACTGTACTTGCGCGATCTTATGGGCTCCTTACTGAGCAAGAATTGGGACGCCTGGTGCGGGTTGAGTTTAAGATCATCAGAGCTGCGTTTCTAGATACTATGCGCGTTATTGAGCAGCTGCCGACCGAGCATTACAGAGTTGTTCCGTATGTTGTACAGGAGGAGGCCCAAGCAGGAGAGGGTGCTAGAGTAGAGCCCGAGGTTGCTCAGGAGCAGCCTGTGAGGCAGGTGCGCCTTAGGAGACGGGCACCAGCGCAGGCTGAGGATGATAGCCTCCACAGTAGAGTGGACATGATGGAGCAGACTGTTGGCCAGGTGGGCCAGTATTTGGATGATGTGATGACCCACCAGCGTCTCTTTACCGCATATGTGCAGGCCATGTGTGCCGGATTATCTGATTTGGTTGTCAGTTATGGGAGACCACCAATTGCCTGGCCTGATATGCCGCCTATATATCTAAACTGGAGGACGCGAACTACACAGCCTGATCCAGACACACTGCAGGAACATCTGGGCATGGAGGGCACGAGTCTAGTGATAGTGATGATGCTTGATGCTTTCGCTCTGATCTTTTATATTTTTGATGTATTCAGACATTTAACTTTGATGTATATATCTCTTTTGATGTTATGATATTGTCTGATCTTTGCTCTGAGTTGTTTATTTTTCAGTGGTTGTTTGATTGATGTATGGAGTACATGCTTATATGTTGGCAGTCAGTTTAGCGAAATTCATTATTGCTCCATTTGCCGAGTTGATACCTAGGGAGTTTATTTCTAATCTTTTTCTACCTTAGTGTTTGATTTTGTGTACAATGGGGACATTGTACAATCTAAGTGTGGGGTAGGGGGTTAGAAAAAGATTCCCAACTTGAACTTCATTTGTCCTTAATTAAATTATGATGGCATTTGGGCTATAATTTTTAAATTTTTAATGTTATTCGAGTAAGTGTTAGATATTGGTTGAAGGTGTCAAATGTTTGATTTGTGAACAAGTTCAGAGGTTATACCTGGTATTTATGCATAATATTTTGTGGCTTTTCACCGTTCCAGAGAAAGTTCCATTTATGGTAACCAACTTTTAATTTTTGAATCTAAATAAATGGTTAAGCCCTTTTTGAATCTAAGCTCGACAAAAATAGGCTGAGTGTGAATTTTCTCTTTTACTAAACAAGTGCATGCTTAATTGAGAAAATCCAAAAAAATTGAGAAAATTAGAAATGATAAAAAATAGAGCAGCAATAAAGCCAAAAGGCTAGTAGTATAAGTCAAACATGTGACCTTTGGGACTCGAACAAGTAAGCTCTGAGGGGTGTTCTACACCTAATCACCTAAAGCCAACTGGTTTGGGATCGGTTGGGTAGAAAGTTCACTACATGGGTCCCATCGAAAGTCATAGGCTTATATGAGCAATAATAAAAGCATGTGTCGAGTAGAATTGAGAAATCTGCGATAAGTCTTGAGGTTGGGGGGTTCTTAAGGGGTAAATTAACCACAAAGATTCATTAATTAAGGGTTGGTTATTTATAAAAAGAGAATGCATTTGGGATGGTGAGAAGTTAAGAGAGGACCACAACACGGGTATATGCATAAATCTGGGTGTAATTGATGGGTTGTTCCTAATCAAAGATGTTGACATTTTTCAGCGGTATTTAGTGTTTATGAGAATGATATTATTTGTTTAAATACCTTAGCCTGGATAAAATTGTGATTTGCTTGAGGACAAGCAAAGTTCAAGTGTGGGGTATTTTGATATCGCCGGTTTTATATATACATTTTATGCGATATCCGGGGAGTTTTAGCCATGAATTTATGCTTTATATGTAAAAAAGGTGCGTTTTACCTTTCTTTGTTGAATTCAGGCTCTAACATGCAAAGGAATGCTAAAAGAAGATAAAAAGTTGGAAGATCGAAAAGTGATGAAAATTGGAGATAGCGGCGCTACAGTTAGAAAGTTAGCGGCGCTAAACCTTAGTGGTTAGCGCCGCGATCGCGGAAGATAAGGATAGAGTTTTTGAATTTCAAATGTGCGATGACTTTGGGATAAAATGGAGATAGCGGCGCTAAGTTATAGTTAGCGGCGCTAACTCGCAGGATCTTTCATCTATAAATAGTCGCATTCCTATCCGGTTTGGGGATCTCTCAATCACTCTTCACCGTCATACAAACCCTAGTTCGTACCAGAAGCGATCCAGGACGGCTTGGAGCATAAGTTTGAGGATTTGAAGCTTGAAGTGAAGATTGAAGGCTTAGCATCATCATCTTTTATGGTTTATTCATTCCTTTCTACCATGTTTCTGATCTTTCATTATTTCCAGAGTATTAGAATGAACATGCTAGGCTAGATTTCGTTTTTCCTCCCTAGAGGAGATGAACCCAATGACAAGTTAATGTTTTTTATGAGTTTGTGTGCTTTTTAATCCATGTTTATGTTATGAATCTTTTAATCACTTATAATCCATGTTTAGATCTGTTTTTGGGTTGTTTATAATCTGAGTTTTGTTAAAAGTTTGATGACCATTCTATTTTTTATAAAGCTTAGATCTTTATTGTCTATGATCATTGGATGATATTGACTAGTGGTTGATTAATCCTAGGTTAGATAACTAAAAATTGGATCTTTTGCATGTGATTCAACATATGATGACCTTTGTGTGTTGATTGATGACTTGTGGCATTTAGCAACTCATTGTGGGTAAAGATTTTCATAAATCGAGTTAAATGACTAATTGGATGAATTAATTAATCCTATGACAATTAGGGTTGTTAATGAGTACAATTATAGGGTTAGATTTTCGGAACATGAGTCTAATCAATTTTGGAATCGATATTGGTCTTAATTGTTAAATAACACACATTCTTTGAATTATTGTTGACTTGGAAAAGGGTGAAATCGAATCTAGGGCGGGAAGTCTTTCTTCATATAAGTAAAATCCGATTATTTTGTTACTTGCTTACTTTGCTTGTTTTAGTTCTTGATTAGGTTTGTGTTGGTGAATTTGGCTCATTGGTAATCTCTAAAACTCAATTTAAATCCCCCTTTATTGCTTTCTTTATTTATTTGCTTTAGTAGTTTAATTTAGTTTATTCTCTAAATTTTTATAATTATTATCAAATCATTTCGTTCCCCTTGTGTTCGACACCCGTGCTTACTGAATATACTAAGAAAACCGATTAGGTATACTTGCCCATTCGTTGCATTTTTGGTACAAATAATCACGGATTTATAAATATAATACTAGTACGCTTAGCGCACATCATTAGTGCATACTTGTTTTTAGTTCATAGTAATGTTGTGGTTTCAAGATGTGATCCGTGATAATTCTACTTGAACCAACATAGTAACGCAAATAGACGCGGTGAATTGAGACGATGGACCAGTATTAATTTTGTATATATTCCAGGAGGGTGAATATGGAGAATACATTATTAATCCCATTACTCTTCACACATTTTGTATGTTTTGGTAATATCCGTGAATAAAAGTTTTTTACTCAAAATCTTGTTCGTGGCTACCTATCTTGGTAGAAACCTCGATTAGGGAGGTAATAATGTCATTGTAATCCTTGGTGGAGATTCATAGTGATTGAAGATAGCTACCAAGAGTGTAGGCCAAGGATATACAAGTATTCACAAGGGTGTGAATACTGGATAGTGACATCGTGAAGAATACTGTGTGGTCTTCGAGTCAAAGGTATTCGTTACATAGGTTGTCCTCAAGCCTAAGATATTTGGTTTGGGATGCGTGGACTTCTGGCATTTGGATCGCACCTAACGCTACGCCGTAACAGGGTAGTTATAACAGGCGTATCTGGTGTCAGCGGAAAGCGTGTTGCCAAATGCAAGTATGCGAGATGCATTATGCACCTCCTTTTAAGGAGAGATGTTTCTGGGTCCCTTGACTGATCTAGACTGTAGAAGTGCATGGCCATGCCCAAACGAACTGATTTGTTCTTTGTCGTTTATCACATCAGTCGAAATCGAATAGTAGAGAAAAATTTCTGAGTGTTAAGAGTTGACTCACACCATGCTCACACTCACAATCGAAACGTCGTGCTGCAGAGGGAAAAGCCTAAAGTATACCCGATCATAAGACAGGGGGTTCTTATGAAGTTTTATTATAAAACAGTTAGTTTTATAAATTATAAAACAGTTTTTTTAATAAGGTTTTATTATCATACCTGGGTATAAGAGTTCTTATCGCTTGGTTAACCTAAGGACTTGTCTAGAGGTTTCCTTAGGCCAGTGTCATCAAGGTACCTTGGTTGACGGTGAGCACAAGTGGGAGTCTGATAGGATTTGTGTGCATAACCGTCGGAACCCTGATGCCACGTCCAATGCCATGAGACACTAATGCAACCACAAATGGGAGAACGGTTTAATAACAGTTAGTTATAAACCAGTAAGAGTAAGTTATAGTTTTAACTTACGGAGAGAATTAATTACCAAGTTATTAATTGACAAGAAAATATATATTTATTAGTTAAAAAAGGGTTTAGTTTCAAAAAGTGTATCGAACTTGTCACTTTTTGCTATTGTATATACCCAATTTTGAAAACTACCATTTAGTGTATCCAACATTCTAAAACTACCATTTAATATATGGTAACTTGTTATAGCAGGTTACTGCTTATGTGGCACAAGTTTATGTGACATGGCAAAGACATGGCAGATGATGTGACAATGATATATAATTTTCAACTAAAAATAATTGAAAATGAAATTAATATTAATTTAATTTAATAATAATAATATAATAAATGAATTTTATTTCCAATCTCAGTTCTCGATTATGGCTTGAGGGCTTCATTTTCGTAGGAACATCGATGATGGCTTCATCTTCAACGACCGACTCAAGTAAGAACATCGTGCGTTTCTGATCTGTGCAGCCACCATCGAAGCAGCAAAATCGACTCCATCGAAGCAGCAGTTGAAGCAGCAAAATCGAACATTAGGGTTTCTTCAAACCTAGATTGGCAAACCCAGATCTTCATCTTCGATGTGTTCTCAGGCGAGGGTTCTCACTTTCGTGCGTTAATGAGTTCTTCAGAACTCACTGCTTCGATCTTCATCTCCAATTCATCATCAGGCCATCACCATCTTCAAAACGTGATGTTATTTCATCTTTGGGTTTAATCGGAGCTCACCATCGCTGTTGCTTCCAGATCTAATCGAAGCAGTGTGTTCTTGTTCGGGTTTCATCTCGTTTCTGGGTTTCATCTTGCTTCTAGATCTTCATCTTCGTTTTCGTTTTTGTTTTCGATTTTGTGTGTTCGGGTTTCATCTTGCCTCCGGATTAACGTTTCTGGGTTTCGTTTTCAGATTTCGATTTTGTGTGTTCCCCGATCGACTTGTTTTGCAATTTCAAATATGTAATTTTTAGATCTGAGTTCATCAGATCTTTGTGTTTCAGTGTTGCAGATCTGTGAAAGGTTTCGACTTAAGCTTCATCATCTGTTCAAGTTAGGGCTCCGTTTCTGTTCAAGTTAGATCTGTGAAAGGTTTAGATCATGCATTTTTGTTATGATTTTTGTTCAAGTTGGATCCGCTTCTGTTCAAGTTAGGGCTCGATTAATGTTGCTTGTGATTCTGATTTTTTTTTCGATTTTTATTATGATTCTGATTTAGTGTTATGATTCTGATTTAATGTTTAGATCGATTTAATGATTCTGACTTAATCATCTTCAACTTTATATTGAATCTTGATTTTTGTTATGATTCTGATTTCATGTTACAGCTTCATCATCTTTCAAGTTAGACCTATTTCTTCATCATATCTGGGTTTAATGTTCGTTTCTTCTTCATCATCTTCAGCTTCATATTGTCAAGATGTTCTTCATTTAGTGTTCTTCATTTAGTGTTCTTCAAGGTTGATGTGTCACTCATTAATGACATGGCAATATATGTGGAATATGTGTTATATTAAAATAAATAAAAAATCACAGAATTACTGGTTACCAGCAGATAACCCAATGCATTATTTGGTAGTTTTGAATAATTGGATACACTAAATGGGAGTTTTAGAAATTAGGTATATACAATAGCAAAAAGTGACAAGTTGGGTATATTTTTCGAAACTAAACCCTTAAATAAATATATATTGTTAATTAATAAGATTAATAATTTAAGTTTAAATTATTAATAATAAATAATGATTAAAGGAAATTAAAATATATATAAATAATATATATATCATCGGCTAGATTTGAAGCCGTGATATATATATATATATATATATATATATATATATATATATATATATATATATATATATATATATATTTATTTATTTATTTTTAATTTCTAATTTAATTTAATTATTATTAATTAAGATATCTTGGTGATTAAGTTTTATTCAAATCAAGATTAGGATATCTTTGAATATTTTCCTAAACTAATCCTAATCCTATTTTAGTATAAATAGGAGTCAAGAGTTAATGATTTGAAGTTAACCATTATAATTCAAGTTTATGAATTATAAAGAAAAATTCTTTCCTCCCTCTCTCTCTACGAGTTCCGGTCGAGAACACAAAGGAGAAAAACCGAGTTTCGGTTTTTGGTTCGATCACAAGCAATGGTGATCGTGGTTCGTGGTTTGCTCACCTTTATAGCGGGATCTCGTTTTTCCTTATCACGGGTGGATTATTACTTGAGGAACCCTAAGGTAAGAAAATGTATGATATCCATATTCTTCTTCTTGTTCTTGTTTGATGATCGAGTATATATTATATATATACTAGTACCGATCATTTTATATATAGGGGATGGTTCATGCGAGAACCGTTGTTAGTGCGAGAAACGCGAGAACCAATCTCAACCGTTCCTTGCATATGGGAAGTATCATGGATGGAGAGCGTGGAGGGATATGGTGTGGCAGGGTGCATGTGAGGAATTAATGGGTGGGCAATGACATTGAAGGAGGGGGAATTGGACGGCTTAGATTGGTTCTCGCGGTTCTCGTGCTAACAACGGTTCTCGCATGAACTTTTGTCTATATATATATATATATATATATATATATATATATATATAGATATACAAGTTTTGTATATTGTTTCTTCACATCATATGTTCTTATATTAATATGAATGTTCTTGTTGTTTGTCATGTTCATATTATTTTTGTTTTCATACATACATAATGTCGAATTATATATATATATACTTTGTGATAAACAAAGATTCTAACCCTTTAGGGTTTTTGGGTGGTTGATCTTTCAAGTTCCGCTTTATGAAAGATTAATCAGTTTTCATCCTTGAGTCGGTTCAAACCAGTTTGAGTTTGAATCAGTATGACACATAGGAGGTGCAATAAAACCCATCATACAGTCTGTGAGTCAAGAACTCGTAACGCATATGATGGTGAGGTGAGGTATATGGTTATTCACCTAAAATTATGAGGAGATAAGTATTTATAATCCTGTTCCTACGGTTCCTAACAAACTGGACTAATCCTAATCTGTTAACAAACTAACGGATGATCTGGAATCTTGAATCTTGAATCTTCTATATTGAGTCTTCAATCTTGATTCTGGAATCTTCTTATCCATTACCGTAGATGTAGAGAGTAAATAGATAGAGTTTAAAACAGATTCAAACTCTATTAAACTGACTTTTTTTATCGGACTGAGTTACTCAGCTTGAAACTCATCAAGCTGAGTTCTTCAGGAACAAACTCGAAGTTAACATGAACTAACATGTATATTAATTAACTAATTCTTAGAAGTCATTAGAGTTACCTAGAACTTACTTAGTAACTCTATCGAGCTGACTCTGCTTTTGAGCTGAGTCACTCAGTTTGAAACACATCAAGCTGAATACTCGATATCTACCTTAGGAGACATACTCAGCTTATCAAACTTATTAATAAGCTAACTAAGGTATAGTATAAACTGATCAACTTATGCTCAGCTTATACTCTGTCTGAAACACTATAAGTGTTCAGTCTGATCAAGCCTCATAATTATGTTTAACTTATATTAAGAACACATCTAACAAACTTAACTTTGTCTCATCAAATCTCAACTGATGAGATCATCTTCCCAACAAACTCCCCCTATTTGATGATGACAAAACCACCTAACAGTTCTTAAGTTTGTTGAACAGAATTATGTTATAAATCTTAAACTTGTTAAGACTTTATTTTAATTATAGATTTCAAATACCCGGTACGGTTCTAAACCTACGTCCGACTACTCGGCTTCTAAACCCTCCTAAACAGAAAACCTGCGTCGATTTCTGCGTTGACTTCTGTGTTGACTCCTGCGTCGACTCCTGCGTTGACTTCTGCGTCGTCCACTCGTCCCATTGTTGATTTGTCATTGAATAGGAATGTGAGAATGATGGCTCCATTTTATCTGCTCAGACTCATACCTTTGATTTCTTTGCTGGTGCTTCTTCTGAAATAACACTCTTGAATGTCCTCCTCTATATATGGGACTGGATCAGGTCTTGGACCAGTGTAGGTGGCCTCAGCTTGAGCCAAAGCCTCATTTTCTATTTCTTTTTCTTGGTCCTTAGCCTCTTTCTCTTTCCTTTTCCTTAGCTCATCAAGGGATATGCCCAGCTCAGCAGCTTCCTCTTGTTCAATCATCTTGATCATTTCCCTTGTAACTTTTTCTTCCTCGGTTTCCGAAACACTGTCAGATTTAGATTCATATTCTATCACTTTTTTCTTCTTAGCTGCAGGTTCCTCTTTGTTTATTTCCAATTCCCCCTCAGTCTGAGCTTGCCTCTCTTCTCCTTTGGCCAGTTCCAATAGAGCTTCAGCCTCAGCTTGGACTAACTCAACCTTGGCATCATCTGTTGAACCTTCTTCCCCTTTTTATCATCATTAATAGGGATTGAAATCTTTTGTTGTTGAAGTTCAGCAACGGCAGAGGCAATCTCCTTTACATCCATGGTTATCTTCTCAAGCCTTTGATATATTTGACGCTTTTGCTTCTTTTGCTTGAGGTGAAACAGACCAAATTGAGCAGCAATGTAGTCCTTCAGCTGCTGGATGCCTGAGGAGGCAGTATCATATGGAAGAGAGTCTTTGGGTGCATTATCTAAGGGTTGGTGTATACCCTCAAATTTATTTGCACCAGAGTTTGGACCCTGTGATTCACCTTGGTTTGTAGATGAATCATTGACAGGTCATGCAAAGGAGTGTGAGAAGTGAAGAGAAGCAATTGGGCTCAAAATGTGTGTATGTGTATGGGTAGGTGGTTGGCTTATTGGGTAGGAAGGGGGTAATTGACCCTGGGGATTGATCAAATCTTCAATGTTACCTAAGTGTGTTTGCTTAGGCACTCAAATAGGCTCTCCCATGGCTCTGGATAGTGTGGGCTGAGTAGACACCACACCCGTTTTAGGCTTAAGGGTTGAAATGAGCCTCGAGGTTGAAACTTGAAGAGTAGGCATCTCCCCCTCAACTCCTGCCGGTGGAGGGATCAATGTGATCACTTCGGAGTGGCACCACTTTTGGCAGTTTTCCTTGTATAGGTTTGGATATTCTCCCTAGTAGCAGTGGGCTTACTAGGGGTGGCTTCAGATTGGGATTTAAGATGGAAGGAAGGTGGAGGAGATGGGTTAAATTGGGTTGGGCTTACCACAGTCTTATCTCCAAAATGAGACGTAGAATAGTGAGAAGAAGTGGAAAGAGGAAAAATTTACCTGAGCTGAGTTTTGCAGCTAAGGCAGATGAAGAGGAAGACTCAGCTTGAGCAGAATGCTCAGCTCTATGACCTGGTTCAACTCAGAGTCTCCCCCTTGATTTGACTCCTCATCTTCACTTGAAGAAGAAGCTCCCTCTGCTATCCATCACATAGGATCACTTAGACCCTCTTGCGCTGAAAAGAAGTCATTATTGAACATCTTGGGGCTGAGTGTTGGTGTAGGAAACACATCCCATCCGGCTTCGAACAAATCTCCCAGCTCAGCTTCAACCACTAGGGACAGATATTTGATGAACGGTACATGGAGGTCCCTTGTGGGATTTATAACTTGGACCTTGAACTCATTGAAGAACAGCAGTGCATAATCCAGATTTCGTCCGTTGAAAATGTTGTATAGCAGTTGCATTTCGAACTCATTTACTTGGTCTAAGCCCCCAACCTTCGTTCCAAGTGAACGGATCACAGTGGAAACCATAAATCCCCATCCAGTAGGGAAAATGGCTTTCTTAATTACACCCATTGTTTGTGGGTGACCCATGCGGGGTAGGACTGACCTTGCCACTTGCCTCATCACCGCAGGCTCGAACACATCATTTGTAGGGAGTCTAAGCACGTCCCTGAGCCGCTGAACGGTGATGAAAACTGTTCTATTGCCATTGAGAACAGTGCCAATGATCTCTCCTTTGTTCTGGTTGTACGCGCAGGTGTACCAGAACTCCAATAAGTGTTGGGGAACAACGCTGAGTGGGTGCGCCATAGAAGGCGAATGCCAGGGGGCATTTACGGATGTAATCTACCCATATTTCATATCCTCTGCCTTGTTTACTTGGAGGAATTGCAAGACAGGCCCGTTGATTGTTGATTTTGATCAACGGCACTCCATTGTTCTTAAACTGAGCACCTCTAACCATTCGATCACTGAGAACTAATGTGATTCCGTCCATTTTATAATCACACTAAGTATTATAGTAAAGCTGCACTGAGCAATGTAGAATTCGCACTGAGCTATTCGAAAACTGCACTTAGCAATTTAGGGTTTTGAACGGAAGGATGCACTAAGCGATAGAGGTGTTTACGAATGGTATTTTGGAAGGTGAGAAGTCAGATTTGTAGGCGTAAACTTGTCTAACCCGGTTATGATCGGTAAATATATACCTTTCTGAGGAGAGAGAAAAGTTACCGTTAGAATCCCTTTTTATCCATTATGCCGGGAAAATTTCGGCTTGATGTTAAGTGAGAGGGTAGAAACATATCATCTTCCAACGGAAACAAGTGTAAACTAATATTATTAACTCATAATAAGATTATAAACCCTATTAAATTATACCAATACACAATTGATATACGATGAGATTTGAGACTGACTCAAATACATATTGACATATGAATTAAGAAACTTAGTAATTAATTCATAGTTTTGGATACACCAAGCTGAGGAAACTAAGTACTCAGCCTAAGTCAAGCACTCAGCTTGAATTGAGCACTCAGCTTGAGATTGAAACTCAGCTTGAGTAGGGCACTTAGCTCGATTTTGAGCACTCAGCTCAGAATTGATGACACTTAGTCATATATGTTTGAGACTGACTCAAACTTATATTTAACTACACTGAGCAGTTAAAACATGTTTGGAACTTACCAAAGTGTGAACTCATTATTCAGCTTGATAGGTTATTCAGTTTATGAAACTTATTTATAAACTGTGCACTCAGCTTAAGACACTTAGTCTTTGTCAAGCTGAAGCTCAGATTCTAGACACTTAGCTAGGGGTTGAGCATACCCAATTCACTTAGCAGATACATAAACCTCTTTTCATCAAGGGGTTTAGTAAAGATATCTGCTAATTGGTTATCAGTGGAGATAAATTTGATGTCAACTTTACCTTTTTCCACGATGTCCCTTATAAAGTGATGTCTAATTTCAATGTGCTTGGTCCTTGAGTGGAAGACTGGATTGTAAGTGATGGATATGGCACTTTGGTTATCACAAAAGATATGAGTATTCTTGAAACTCATACCAAAGTCTTGAAGTTGATGCTGCATCCATAGGATTTGAGCACTACAGCTTCCTGCTGCAACATATTCAGCTTCAGCAGTTGAAGTAGCCACTGAGTTCTTTGTCTTACTAGTCCAGCTGACTAACTTCCATCCAAGCATTTGACATCCTCTAGTAGTTGATTTTCTATCTAACTTGCACCCAGCATAGTCAGCATATGAATAACTAACTAACTCAAATCCAGAGTCCTTTGGATACCAAAGGCCTAGATTTGGTGTACCTTTAAGATACCTAAAGATCATTTTCATAGCTTGACGATGTGATTCCTTAGGATCTGTCTGATATCTTGCACAAACACATATAGCAAACATGATATCAGGCTTACTAGCTGTCAAATAGAGTAATGAACCTATCATTCCTCTATAGGTAGACTGACACACAGACTTACCATCTGAGTCTTTACACAGCTTGACAGCCGGTGACATGGGAGTTTTCATGGTTGAACTAGAATCAAAACCATATTTCTTTATCAAATCAAGAACATACTTGCTTTGATTAATGAATATTCCCTCAGGCTTTTGTTGAATTTGCAAGCCTAAGAAATATGTCATTTCACCCATCATACTCATCTTGTACCTTTTTAACATAGCTTTGGAGAACCATTCACACAGAGATTCATTTGTAGAACCAAAGATAATGTCATCCACATAGATTTATACAAGAATCACCTGTCCCTTACTCTTTTTAATAAAGAGTGTCTTGTCTATACTACCTCTGGTAAAATCCATTGATAGCAGATAGGTGGACAGGGTATCATACCAAGCTCTTGGAGCTTGTTTAAGACCATACAAAGCCTTGTCTAACTTATAGAAATGATTTAGATACTTTGAACTAACAAAGCCAGGGGGTTGTTTCACATAGACTTCGTCCTGAAGTTTTCCATTTAGGAAATCACTTTTCATATCCATTTGATAGACTTTGAAGTCTTTATATGCTGCATATGCTAGGAACAGCCTAATGGCTTCAATTCTAGCAACAAGGGCAAATGTCTCATCATAATCAATTCCTTCTTCTTGTCTATACCCTTGTGCTACTAGGTCGGCTTTATTCCTAACAATCACTCCATCGTTGTCCATTTTGTTTCTATAGCTTATAATTGAATGATCTTTGGGAGCTGGGACAAGTTTCCAGACCTTGTTTCTCTCAAACTCATTTTATTGCTCTTGCATAGCTTCAATCTAATCCTCATCTTCTAAGGCTTCTTCGGTCCTCTTTGGTTCCATTTGATATAGGAAACCAAAGTGAGCAGCGTAGTTTGCTGTAGCCTTGGATCTGGTCATAACCCTCTCTTAGACATTTCCAATAATTTGATCTTGAGGATGATCTTTGAGGAATTTGAAAGTTGTAGTTGGAGAGTATGGTTCTGGATCTGAGTGATGTGGAGAACTCTGGGGTGAACAAACATCCTCAGTCTAAATAGCAGTATTGTCACCAAACTGATGATCACTGAGATCTTTAGTCTGAGTGATTTCAGCTCCAAAAGGATTAACGAACTCATCATCTTTCTTAGCTTGAGAGTCCCTTGGAGCTTGTGATGATTTCTTTGATGGACACACATCATCATCACTGTCATCTCCCATGACATACATAGGATTTGACATGTTGGTTTCCTCAGGCTTTTCAAGCTCACTTAGACTCACCAAGTCAGCATGCCTTTTCTCATCTTGACCAAGACTGTCTTCATCAAATGAGATATGAATTGATTCTTCTATGGCCTTTTTCCTAGTGTTGTATACTCTGTACGACTTGGAGATTGAGGAATAACCAACGAATATTCCAGGATCAGCTTTGGGTTCCAACTTATGGAGCTAATCTCTTTGATTCAGCACATAGCATTTTGAACCAAAGACATGGAAATAACCTATATTGGGCTTTCTAGATTTATACATCTCATATGATGTTTTACCATGTCTTTTGACAATGATTGATCTATTTTGGGTGTAACAGGCTGTACTAACAGCTTCATCCTAAAAATAAAGTTTCAATCCTGCGTCACATAGCATTGTTTTAGCAGCCTCAATTAGGGTTCTATTTCTCCTCTCAGCAACTCCATTTTGTTGGAGAGTCCTCACAGATGAGAAATTTTGTAATATTCCCTTTTGTTCACAGAAGCTTTCAAGGGTAGAGTTTCTGAACTCAGTCCCATGATCACTTCTGAGTTGCTTTACAGACTTACCTTTTTGCAACTCTTCTTGTTTGATAAAACTTATTATCTCCAGGGTTACCTCACTTTTGGCTTTAAGGAATATTACCCAGGTGAATCGTGAGAACTCATCTACTATCACCAGTGTGTACTTCTTGCCACTTAGGCTTGGAGTACTTATGGGTCCAAACAGATCCATATGCAACATATGCAGTGGGTCTGTTATTGAAAATTTTTGTTTTGAATTAAATGACCCTTTATGGTGTTTCCCTTGTTCACAAGCTGAACACAATTTGTCCTTGACAATTGTGATTTTTGGTAATCCAGAGACTAAATCTTTATTGGATAGCATATATATATTTTTAAAATTTAAATGTGATAATCGTTTATGCCACAACCAACTCAGCTTAGGAACATATTGGGAATACAACTAGGTTTCAGTATAAGGATCAGCAGAATTAAGATCAAGTAGATACATATCTATTTCTCTTTTAGCTATTAATATTGGCTTTCCCTTAGCATTATATATTGTTCCTGCTTTCTTCCTAAAAGTAACAATGTTGTCTTCATCACACAATTGGCTGATACTAATCAGATTGTGCTTAAGACCCTTGACATATGCAACCTTATGGAAAGTAACTTTGCCAGCATGCATCTTCCCATAGCCTTTAGTTTTTCCATAGGAGTTGTCTCCAAATGTTACTTTAAGACCTTCATCTTCCTGGAAATCACTAAGAAGTCCTTTCCACCCGGTCATGTGTCTTGAGCATCCACTATCCAAGTACCATTTACTTGAACCCTGCACATGACATAAAACTAAACACATTAGTTTTGTTTGGGAACCCACTTCTTGGTGGGTTCAGATGAGGAGCACTTAGCATCTCCATCTTGTTGAACTGACTGCTCAGCTTGAGCAGGAGCTGAGTCCTATGTAGTCTGATCAGCCTATTCTTGTTCAGGCCTTGAGATTTCAACATCACAGTCCTTAGCCTCATGACCTCTACTTCTGCACTTGTAGCATCTCCTTCTTCCAATGATTACAGGAGGTAGAGTGTCCACTAATCCTTTTGAGAACTTGCTCTCAGTCTTAGGATTATATGTGGTGGATAACTTTTCAACTTTCTTTGCAAGTTGATTCACTTGATGTTCACTGACTTTGGTCTTACCTTTGTCAGATCTTTGGTTGTTACCCTTTTTATTAGAAGCTTGACCAACAAACTTCTTTTCCATGACCTTGGACTTACCTTTGTCATGCTTAGTGGACTCACCAGTTTCAACAGGTTTGGACTTACCACTGTTGATTTTCTTGGACTTACAAAGATCCACAACTTTGGACTTACCATTGTTGTGATTTGACCTCTGACTTACAGTGGTCTTCCTATTCTTGTAACTTCTCTCTGAGCTAGATAGAGAATGTTGTCTTTTGAAAGGATTTAGATTAAGCCTTTCTATGACTGAAGTCCTTTGAATAGGCTGAGTGCCTAATCTGTCCAGCACAGACTTACCATGCTGTTTGGATGTTGAGCACTCATTTCCATGATCTTTAGCTCTTACAAACATATTGTATTTAAGGTTTTGATCATGTTTCTTCTCTGAAGCTGACTTCTAAGACTCAATCAATTGTCTATCTTCCTCAGAGTCTGTACTTGCTATCTCATCATCAGTTACATAAGCTACAGTTTGATAGTCACATCCAAGTACAGCTTTCACATGTTTAGGAATTTGCTGGTTTATGCACTGTTCAGCAAGCTTTGATGACTTACACCAGGATTCAGTGACCTTTTGAAGTTGGTCAGCTTTATCCTTAGCTTCCTGAAGTTCTTCACTTAGAAGTTTATTAATGTGTCTTTGACATCCAAGATCACATTGTGCTTTCTTTCCAGCATCAATGAGAGATTGATTTTCCTTAATCTCATCTTTTAGTTTAGCTATTTCAGCTTTGAGCTCTTGTTGAGACTTAAGGCTGGTCTTGAAATCATTTAGCAGATAATAAAATGCAAGACCCTTTTCTTCATCGGTGTAAGAGTAGAAATTACTGACCTTGTACATGGAAGCAGGATCCCAACCACTAAGCTTCCTGTTTTCCTCAGCTTCCTTCATGTCATCTTCAAAGATTGATTTGGACTGACCATAATCAACCTCATCTAATTCCAACTCTTCATCTTCTTGAGCCATCAGACATACATCATCATCTGAGGTAGATAATTTTGTATCCCATGTTTCAACATACAATCCTTTTGCCCTGGGTTTGTCTTCAAGCTTTCCTTTCTTGAGCTGAGTATATTTTTTCTTGTATTTATCAGTTCTATAAGCATTCTTATCAGCAACTGATGCTGATTCTTCCTTCTTTAATCTGCACTCAGCAGCTATGTGTCCCTTTTTCTGACAGTTGAAGCACACAACCTTCTTAGGATCAAAAGAACTCTTCCCTTTTCCCCTGTCAGATCTTCCTCTTCCTCTTTGAACTCTTCTCAATCGTCTGGCTAACATTGCAATTTGCTTAGTGATAGTCTGAACATCATCAGTATTACCTGAGTCTAAGTCTGAGTGAGCAGATTGAGATTCTGACTCAGTCTCAGATTCAACAACTAGTACCTTGGAATTTTTCTCCTTCTTTTGTGCAACTAATGCAATATCTGCTTTATCCAAAGACTCCTTAAGTTATTATTGAGAAGCTCTCTTGTGCTCTGTAATCTATTCATGGTTGAGCAAGAACCCATAGATGGACTGTAGGTTGTACACATGCAGTGTTCCTCCAGCCCTCAGTGCTGTGGTTATTTCATTGAACCTTTCTAGTAACACATCCAGAAACTTCAGCAGAAGTTCTGCATCATATTTCTTCACACCTACACTTAGCAGGTCATTTATCAAGCAGTGAAACCTTGTGAACAAATCAGGCAAGGTTTCATTCTTCTTTGAAAAGAAGTTTTCATAGGATCTGTTCAAATGACTCTTCTTTTGCTGCTTGACCAGATCAGTGCCCTGATATGTAATGCTTAATGTATCCCAGATCTCTTTTGCAATTTGACACCCAGTCACTGTATGTAAGATCTCGTTGGTTAGGGCATTTGCCAGAACATTCTTTGCCTTGTCATCCAGATTGTAAAGTTTCCAATCTTCATTAGTCCAGGATGCTGAAGGCTTTCTCATATCCTTTTCAGATCTGCCAGGGGACGTATCACTGACAGTTGCAGGAATATTAGGGATAATAGGTCCTTTTGTAATGACATCGTACATACGATTGTCAATGGACTTGAAGAATAACATGGCTCTGAACTTCCACATAGGATAGTCAGATCTATCGAATATGGGACATCCCTTAGCAGACATCTGTGGAAAGTTTGAAAAATTGTTGCTTCTAGACATTGTAAACTTTCTCAGAATCTTGAACTTTCAACTTATGAAATCGTTCAACCTGCTCTGATACCAGTTGTTGGTCCTTTGGTGAGAATAACAACAAGCAACAAATATGTAGAGGGGGGGGGGGGTTGAATACACTTTCTGCGGAAATTGAACAAATCAAAATAAAGTGTTACACAAAGTAAATCAAACCACAATCAAATGCTTTGCTTTTCATTAATAAGAAGATGATTACAATCTATATATATCAAGTGACTAAACTTGATATACAAACACCGAATATAAATCAAACTCTCTCAAACTAATTGATCAACCTTACTCGTCTATAATCAACTTATGATCATAGACGTGAAAACTCTCTAAACGGGATTTAATCACAGATTGATAACTTACCAATCTCACAACTAATATGAGCATTCGAACACACGAACAATATTGGCAATCTGTGATCTTCTTGATCACGCTGAACTTACAGGCTGTGAGTCAAGAACTCGTAACGCATATGATGGTGAGGTGAGGTATATGGTTATTCACCTAAACTTATCAAGAGATAAGTATTTATAATCCTGTTCCTACGGTTCCTAACAAACTGGACTAATCCTAATCTGTTAACAAACTAACGGATGACCCGGAATCTTGAATCTTGAATCTTGATCTTCTATCTTGAGTCTTCAATCTTGATTCTGGATCTTCTTATCCATTCCCGTAGATGTAGAGAGTAAATAGATAGAGTTTAAACCAGATTCAAACTCTATTAAACTGACTTCATTATCGGACTGAGTTACTCAGCTTGAAACTCATCAAGCTGAGTTCTTCAGGAACAAACTCGAAGTTAACATGAACTAACATGTATATTAATTAACTCATTCTTAGAAGTGATTAGAGTTAGCTAGAACTTACTTAGCAACTCTATCGAGCTGACTTTGCTTTTGAGTTGAGTCACTCAGCTTGAAACACATCAAGCTGAATACTCGATATCTACCTTAGGAGACATACTCAGCTTATCAAACTTATTAATAAGCTAACTAAGGTATAGTATAAACTGATCAACTTATGCTCAGTTTACACTCAGTCTGAAACACTATAAGTGTTCAGTCTGATCAAGTCTCATAATTCTGTTTAAGTTATATTAAGAACACATCTAACAAACTTAACTTTGTCTCATCAAATTTCTACTGATGAGATCATCTTCCCAACAAGCATTTTAATTCTTATTATGGTGATATTTCATTTATTTTATTATATTTATTTTAAAATTTTAATATCTCAATTACACTTCCAAAGTACGCGTACGTGCACGTGTCAATAAAATAGTATAAATAATTTCACTATGAAAAAATAAGAAAATTTCCAAACTTAATTAATTAGGTATATCTTCTAAAGACTAATTTAAAAAGCTTATTAGGTAAATAATATATTTAATCTTAACTGTTAATTTCTTTAATTCTAAAATTATGATTTTGATTTTTTAAAGTTAAACTAATATGAATTAGATAAATTATCCCTTAATTAAATCAATGATAAATATAAAAAATTATAAACAACTAAACAATTGTAAATGTCAAAATTTCAATCTTCCAATATAAATAAAAGAGTAATTAAAAAAATTGTTAGACATTCTAAGTCTTTCATTTAATAAAATATTTAATTTCAACTATTTATTAATTTGATTCTAAAAAATCAAATTTTACTTTTTAGAGTAAAACTAATATTTTCTAATATATATAATTATGTACATATACATTAGATAATCATACAAACCACATATCATTATTAACTAACTTATCTATTTAATTGTATAAACATCAAACTAATATTTACGTAAAATTTTGAACGTATATTAGAAACACCATACAAATCACACAACTTTATTAGCTAACTAAATCTATTTGATTGAATAAACATCATTAATTAATTGATTTATTGGCGTTAATTAATTAAATCCTATTTATGTAATATAAATATTTTAAAATATCATATTTAATAAAAATTATTATTTTTATCATTTAAAATATATTATAATAAGTTCAAAGTATTTATAATTTATCACCAATAAATGTTTGATTATATTGATTCTACTTGTAATATTAATGATCGATGACTTGTAAGAGTGAGATATGGATTGAGTGAGCTGTTAAAATAAAATAAAATGGTCGGTAATTCGTCATGATAAATAATTTAAATTTAAATTATAAAATAGGTTTGCTTTGTATTTTGTCACTATTTCCATCGCAATTGCGTCGAAAATACTATTTTCCATAATTTCAATACAATTAATAAGTATTCTTATTTATTATTGTAAATATTCTATCAATGTAGTTTCTGACGATATAGCAATGATGATTTCGTCAGAAGGATTTTGAAACTGTCAGTAAAAACTGTCGGAAAATTAGCGACGGTGTTACTTCCATCCACTTTTTTTGGTCGGAAATTCGTCGGAATCACCCTTTAGCAACCATATTCCGAAACTTTTTGACGTTGGTAATTAACAATTTTCTTGTAGTGGGTCAGATTGAATTTGACCATTTTGACCGGCTATTCTTGCTTAGGGTTGTCGGGATTGGAAGTTAGCGTGTGACCCAACAGACCCGTGCTTCAGCAGCAGTGATACGGCCTACGTGTGTCAGTGGACATCCTTCAACAATATTAACTAACACATAAATAGGGTTAATAAGACTAATTTAACCGTGATTGTTACCTGCATGTTAAGTAAGACTAATTTAACCGTGATTGTTACCTGCATGTTAAGTAAAGAGCTTCAATGAAACAAATTTTCGTATAAGGGACCTCCGATGTAATTTCGTATATTAAAGGATCAAATATAAAATAAATTTAAATTTAAATTACCAGCGGCATAATGAACTGTAAAATTTGTTAGATAATTTCAACTTTTAATTTTGATAAAAATTTTAATTATCAAATTTCGTAAATATTATAATTTAATTTTGATTTTTAATTATTGGTTTAATTGGATTCAGTTTTGACTTTAGGTTGATTCAAAATTATTATTGTGAATTTCATATATCTCCTTCATAAATATTAAAATATCATATTTGTCTATCTTAAATTACAAATATCATATTTACCCTTTATAACATTTCAATATATAATGTTTAACCAAATTCTTAGTTTCTTCTTTTAAACATTGTTTTTAATCATGACCATAAACACTTGAGCATATTGCCCCTAATTGTAACACTAATGATACCATGTTTTTACCATCACGTCTCTCCTCCCTCTCGAGTCGCCACTGTCACAATTAGTCTAGGTGTTAACGTCATCTGTCGTCATTTTTATATATTTCAATTTCTTTCTCATTTTATAATTAATTTTTTAATATATTATTATTAACATTCAAGATTTATTATTTTTAATCTAACTTGTGATTGTATGGAGTTTTATTTTTTAAATAGAAAATGGTTAGTTGGATAGTGAGATAAAAATTTATTATCAATTACCTTTTAGGAAAATGGAAATATGAGAGATAGAAAAGTAAGATGGGTAAAAAGAAAAAAACTAATATATCACTAATTATAATATGAAAATAGAGAGAGAGTACACAAAAGATACACACTCTCGACTCTCCCATCATTGTAACGTTTATTTATATCAGTTTGTGAAACATATTTAAGCTGGAAATGATTACAAGCAAATTTTAATTTAATCATAAACGAAGTCAAGTGGCAAGTGACAAGTTTGACTTTTATATTATTTGAAAGTCAAAATAAGTATTAGGTATACTGGTTTAGGGCAGTTGAGAAGGTAGTGACGAATGAGGTCATGTGAATTGACCTTATATTGCTTGTCATGCAAGTTCTAGTCCAGTTCTTTTTCCTCTTTTAACCAACGAAATTTAGAATTTATAAAAGGTCAAATATTTTTAAAACATATTTGTATACCTAATAAAATAAAAGAAGTTTTGGTAACGTGAAATCAAATCGTGGTATCTAGCCACTTCTCAAATGTAACATGTAGTTGATTTGGTTATCTATTGAAGTTTATTGTGTATGGGGTAATTTAAAGGCTAGTAACTAGTTTATTTTTTTTTGAACAATAAATTAGTGGGCCTGGTCCACATTGACATTCATACGGACAGGATGAAATTGATTATGCGTGTTGGTGTTCTCCATTTAAGTGTAGAATTTATTATGTTATGCGAATGTTTTAATGGTGGTGGTAACATGGTTTCTTTCCTAAGAATAACCTTTTTCCTTTCATCTTATTTTTGTTTCTATACGTTGTTGTAGGTTATACATGTAACACACCGTTGAAACTTTATGTTTTTACAGAGTAAATTTAAATAATCCACTTGTAAATTTAAGTAGTTGGAACATGGTTGATCGTGATTCGCATGTTTCAACCAAGAATGAGTGTTGTTCATCACAAGTCATTTGTTTGAATCATGAATGAACATTATTGTACTGCCTCAACCGTGATTCATTTGTTTACAACAAGAATGACTTTGGTTGATCAATGTTGAACCTAATTCATTTGCTTGAACCAGGAATGATCATTATTGAACCATAGCTAAACTGATTCACTTATCAGGCCATACGTTGTGGTCTACTCGATGGGCATTGGGTAGCAGCAGGTAAAGCAGGGAACACCAAAACGCGTCTTTGGGTAAGGTAATCGAGTAACCCTCTCGGGTATCCAGACTCGATGGAGAAATACACCTCCCCCCAACCCCCCTCACCCCCTCTCAACCAATCATAATTATACAAACATTTATTTATTTTAATACATTAATAAAAAAATGGGGATAGTTTAAGGTAAGGTAAAACTTGATAATTGGGTAAGGAAAAAGGTAAGGGAGGGGGAATGATGTGGCACTGATGTGGCATTGGGTAAGAGGAAGCTGTAGGTAAGGTATAACGCGTAGTCTTATAATGCCGGCAATGATTCGCTCCATGTATCTAGCGAATTTTGGGTGTTTCATAGGTCTGCTTTTTTACCTCTTTCTTTTGTTTATTGTTAAATTGCTATATGTCTCTCAAGAATATTTTTGTATGAGTTATCTAGCCAGGTGTTAGTGCCTATGATTTTCATATCTGAGGTCATGATTTCAAATCCTCCTATGGTCTTTTTTAAATTTTTTGATATTTTATCTTTTTATTAGTGTTTTGTTGTTATATAATTAGTATTTCAAAGATTGTCTGATTTTTATAAATTTTTGTTGTATTAAAAGTTACATCTCATAATCACAATATATAGTTAAAACATTAGAAAATAATATTACATTTTCTTAAACTTAATACTAAATATCTTGTCTTGAGTCCCAATTTTAAGAATTTCGTTCAAAAAGTCAAGAGTTTTAATAAAGGTGATAACTTAGTTAAATTTGTAGAGTTTTTATAATGATCATCTACATACTAGTTGTTATTATAGTGAGCCAAAGAATAAATATATCATAAGGAAACAAATATTAAGTAAAGATAAAATATCAAAATATAAATAGACACATGCATATATCTAAATTAAGTAAAGATAAAATATCATAATATAAATAGACACATGTATATATCTTATACACTTTATAGTTCTTGATTCAAAGTAATCTCACTCTAAAAGTTGAGTTGTGACATAAGTTTTTTAAAAAGTCATTTATCTTCAACTTTTCAATTATTGAATAATATGGATACACATAAATGGATAAACAAATATGAATATAAGATATAATTACAAGTAAAATAATACTTAAGCCAATTAGAGTTGTCAAAAGAATATAAAATTAAGTAATCATGAACAAAACATGTAATTAGACAATCTTTGTATGATTTACATGAAATTAGACAATTTTTTATATACTTATAATTCTTGATGATAACGTGAGTATATATTGTTGAGTATACCATCGATATTGAATTATTTCAAATGTGTGTAAAACATGAGAAACGACATCTATAAATGCTGATCATAATCATGAAAAGAGAAAATTATGTCAAATTGCTTATGATATGTTGATCAACATTCAATATGAATTCTTACTTGAAGATCAAGATAATAAACATACATGACATTATGTTCTTCATACATGAAACCATTTTAAATGTCATCTTAGTGCATACAATGGTCACTTACTTGATTAAACCATATATGTTACATTCATTGTCTCATCTTAAAATTTCGAAAATCATAAGTGAACAGTAGATTCACTAAAATATTCTTCATAGAATAAACACGAGAAGAAAGAAAGGTAGATCTATAAATTTTTTATACAAACATTGATTAGACCTTTATTTTCTACATAATAAAAATAAATAAATATCATGAATAGATATGTATGTAAACAAAAACCATGTGTTAAAATCATCTAGCACATTTAGAGTTAAGGAACTTTTGATATCCCTCTTAATATAGGCTTTGTGGATCTAGGTTGACCTTAAAATAATGTGCGCATTTTGAAGGGGGAGTCATTGCCAAGAAGAAAATATCATATATATTTATTCACACCCCCATTTACTATCAATAACATATTAAGTGACAATGATTCCTAGGTCTCCCATTATATCATTTAATTATACTTATACTTAATTGAGTGTATTTGATCTTTTCTAAATTTAGTTTATACATACACTTATGTATATTTTGCACTTGTGCTTTGCTTTGTCTATCTTTTATCAAGTGCTAGATCAAGCGAGATCATAAATCAAGGGGGAGCATTGATCAATTATGAATCATCATTTTTGAGAAAGCATCAATATAGGGGGAGTATGTACTAAGGGGAGCTTCTATCGTGGGAGAGTGTTCCTTTTTTATTCGACAAAAGGGGGAGAAAAATATAGATATTCAACAACGTTAACATGAATAATTATAACCTTATTAGATGTTGCATATTCCGTCATCATAAAAAGGGGGAGATTGTTATTGCGTATATGGCCACACATTGAGAAATGTGTTGGAGTCAGCCCACTAACACACGTAGGCCGGTAATGCTGCTGATGAAACATGACCTATTGGGTCACACGCCAAGGATTAATCCCTACAGCATGCACCGAGAAATAGAGAACCAATCATCAAAATGTTTGATTTTTTAGCCTTCACGGGCCGTCAGACCCCTCGTGAAGGGATAATGAACTCATGTTTTCTATGGGTCCATATGACCCGTCTTGGGTCGTGAGACCCAAAGGCTTCACAGGCCATGAAACATTCATGAAAGCCTGTAAAGGCACATCTGACACATTATAATAGTTTATTATTTTTACAAGGGTCAACTGGGGACATTATTGGGGCTCCTTAGGGCTTGCATGGGCAAACATTTTTGTCAAGAAAGACAGATGACTTGTTCATATAAGTCCAAGGTTAGTCCTCCTTTATTCCTTTGACTTATTTTCATACCTTTTTCAATGTTGAACTTGCATACTCTCTCTTAGAGAGTTCTTGAGTGTTCTTCCAGACTTGATTTCAAGCGTTGAAAATCACAAGGTTGCATATTAGAATTTGGGGATCAAGTAAACTTGGTGTCAACTAGCAATAAAGAGTTTCTCTCATTGGTGACTTAGAGTTCATCCTACACTCTTGATTATAGAATATTTTAAGGTCATATTCCTTGGTATTTTTCTGCTTCTTTTGTTGCTTATATGTTAATAGAAATGATAGCACCATTGGAACAGTACGTGTGTGCGTATCTTTGGTTTTAATGCACGCTTGTGTGATTTTATTCATGCTTCCGCTGTGGTTGTGGCCGTAACCATGTTCCCACAGTGGTATCAGAGCCCACTCTACAAGATATTTGCACATAGTTGGCTTGAAAACCGAAAACTTATATTGTACATTTTGTGAAGGAGGCCTTCACGGGACGTGAAGTTTTGCTTCATGACGTGAAGGCCACACGACCTTGCTCGTGGGGTTCATGGTCATTGAAGGTTTAGGCTACTCCACGAGTCATGAGGTTCATGCTCTTCACAACTCGTGAAAGCTCGTAAAGGCTCGTGAAGCAATGTTTTTGGTCCTTTTGAAATGAAAAACTGCTTTTCGGTTTTAGCTTATTGCATTCCGTTATTCCATAATTCTTTCCAAATTTGTTTGGAAATTTGTAAAGCCCCATATGTGTCCTAATTCATGTATCTATATGTATTGAGTGGTTCCGGCATATAACACACATATGCATATATTTACAAAGTGTATGTATGAATATGTATTTACAATATGTTTGTATATTTATTGCGGCTTGCATGTCGTTGCTTTCTTTTGTACTTATTAGTAGCTTAGAATTGCAACCACGGCTTGCATGTCGTTTATTTTCAAATTTGTATGTAATAATGAAAAGAAGACCAACAACAATCATCGGAGCCATAGAGGTGACATCCCAACGATCACGGATCCGGAGGGCTAAATAGAGGTGATGAATTCAGTGGGAGCTGTAGGCAAGGTGTAGGTATATGCTTTTAGATTGACCTTGTTCTTCTTGTATGGCACAAGGGAAGGACGCATAGGCTTAGAGGCAAATTACCGGATATATTTGTGCGTGATTATTTATTATTTTGTATTTTCTTGTGTGGTTGTTAGGATCTTCACATACTAGAAAATTTTTCAAAAAATAATATTCAAGAGTTATGTTAAATTGTTTAACAACCCCCGTACGCACAAGATTAACAAACTAATATAAAAATGTTTGATGTATAAAGTGGAAAATGTGTTTTGTCACTTATGTGTTAATCAACCGCAAAGAGGTTTCTTAACCCATTTTTCTAAAACGTAAATCTCACACCACTTATCACATTACACCACCCGAATCTAGTGAAACAAGATCGGTTATCGAGCTCTAGCAGAGTCGATTCTTGCGTAATCGTGGGGAAGTTAAGCGTGGCAACTCACAAATTTGGTTGTCATGCCCATACCGAGCAAATTCTTAGGCTAGAGTACCACCTTCTATCTTGATGGACGATTTACAATTCCAATTTAAAATGTTTGGGTGGTTGTCGTGGTCATACCGAGTCACCTAAGCGAGTTAACAAGGGATAGGTGTGAGAAGGGATCAAACATGCCAAAGCTGATGCTATAGGTTGTCGTGGTCATACCGAGTCACTAAGATTTCTAATCATGGATTGCAATCGATAAAGCGTTTACCGGCCTAAATCGCTCTATAAAGGTGATCCACGGAAAATCCGTCATGTAGTGGAGTGAAATAAGGTTCTTAGCCCTTGTTATAAAAAATTATTTTTCTAAAACAATATGGGTAATTATTTTAATGAGGATTGTATCAAAATTAACTAAAACGTTGTACTGTAGCTATCTATGACAAACGTTAACAACACCATATCAAATTTTACCCTCTGTTCGTTCCTAGATAAGGAGAAACTCACAAATTTGATCTTTGTTGATTGGCATCGGCTGTTAAGGATTGTACTCTGCCATGAGTCAAAGTTGCATAACCTTGAGGAATCACTTCCAAAGCCACCTGCTACCAACGGGAACTGGGTCACCAGATACGCATACGACAAGCGTGTCAGAGACATAAAAGTGGTTTCCTGTTTAATTTTGTCTATGAGCTCGACGCTACAAAATCAGTTTGAGCAATTGAGTGTGTACAATATGATTAACCAGATAAAGGACATGTTTCAAAAGCAAGTTAGATAGGAGTTCTATAAGTGTATCAAGGCCTTAGTCGGATGTCAGATACATGAAGGCGGGAATATAAGTGTCAATGTCCTTAAGATGAAGGCGTACGTGGACCAAAATGCGGGAATATAAGTGTCTAAGTGTCCAGTCCCAGACCACGTCATATGATCAGTTCCTTATGAACTATAACATGCACAATATTAATAGAGCTTTGTGGCATAATGAAGACTACTGAGTCCGACATAGCCAAAGGAAAGCTCGCATCGTCCACTCCCTTTAAGTCTACTCATTACCAAGAAAGAAAAGCTGACCTCAAATGGGAAGTTTGGTTCTACCAAGCCTAGCATAATAGCGAAGTCATAGGGCAATGAGATTGAGCGTTGAGATGAGACTTCACATGGGGTAGTTTGATACTTCTGCGGAAAGAGTGGAAATTGGCACCGCCACACTTGTCCTGTGTTCTTGGATGAGATAAAGAGACTAAAGAGGAGGAATAATAGCTCCTTGAATTTAGGTACATTTATGATCAAAATCCATCGCTCTTCTACTTCTAAAGGCTAGGTTTTGAAAGCTAGCTATAACACTCATGTTTGTTACAAGCTTGTTTGTTACAAAGTGCTAGTGTTGATCAGAAGTACGCAGATGAGGCATGGAGAGCTGGACTTCATAATTGAAAACAAGGTGGTTGTCCGTATTGAGAGGATTAGGAGTTTGCATTTTACCTTCCCTTCCAGCTAGTCTATAACAATATTGAATGTTTGTTTACGCCCTACGTGGCAAGAAACATCGTATCTTGTATGCCTTGGTAGACAATGTATATTACTTTGAATCATGTCTTTGATATCTGTTTCAAAGTTTAACCATGTCGTGGCATTTACAATAAGCAATTTCTAAAGGAGTAATAGAATGATCATGAATCGTTTGGATTAGTTACCCTTCTGACTTAGTCAATTTAGCCATATAACAAGACTTGTATCATCAAGCTCCATGTGGTTAGGACCTTGGAATCTTTTTACCATGGGTCAAATTTTGAGCGCAAATCTTGTTTTGTACATCCTTCACTTGCTTATGTGAGAGGACTGAAAGCTTGTCGGTTTTCATTTAGTTTTTGTGTATAAACCGTTCAAGAAAATCATAAGGACTAACTATAGATTCTTTGTTATATTTAACGATGATGGTAGAACTATTGTTCCCTGATGGATACTACAACAATAAATGTTTATAGAAGGGGGAGGGTTGAATACAAACATTAACTTTTTAAAATTGAAGACACACGATTATACTTTATATAATCTTATTGAAATGAATCAAGAATTACATGAAATGGATGCGGAAAATCCAAATTCAATAAAGGTGGCAACAAGATATATAACACATAGAAAAGTTAATCATAACCAACTAACTTTTAGGTGTTGAACACATGAACAAGTTTGTTCGACACGAATGCTAACTCTACAAGTTTGTTCTTTTGCTTAAAAGCTTAGAACTTGCTTCTAAAACTAAACTGTTTAAGTTATGTGTAGTTCTCAACAAATGAGATATCCAACGTATCTTGCATGTCAAACTTGTAGTAGTATATATAGAGCATTTGGCATCCGGTCCTTGCAATGGAGGTAGGAGACAAAAGTACATATGCTAATAATATTATAATAGATAAAGTTAGTGGGTGAAGAGTAGAAGCATTTTATAAAAGCAATATATAGATTTAATGTATTTTTTGGAAAAGTACATCCCAGTAACTAATATTTATAATATTAAAACCTATACCTTTTACCTTGGAAGTATATGTTTCTCCTTCCATGCTTGTACTTTAATTGACCACATGCTTTCTTGAAATTTGACTTTACTAAGTACAGAGTTGCCAGCCATACTTAGTTGTTGAGACAAATCTTCGAGATCTTTTTTTTTCAAAAGCATCTTTCTCCTTTTCTAGAAGATAAGATCAATCCCTTTTGTCTCTTTGCAGATTCAAAAGGTGCTAAGACTTTTACAAGGACATATCTAAAGGCATAGTAGAACAACACATGTTCTACCATTGACTTAAGAATAAATACAAAGTTCACTCAGCTGATCATAAAATGCAAGCATAATTTTGCCCAGATAAAGGAATGGGAAAGACTCAAGTACAAATGTTAACTCAACTGATCATAAAATGCTTAGCTGATCAAACATTAGACTAGGAGAAGTTATAAGCTAATCTGTAACAACCCGAATTTATAGTGTTTAAATAAATAAAGAAAAGTATTGCTTGTTTATATATTATGTATGTTATGGATTTTAGTATGTCAAATAACACACTCATGGGTGGATCAAACTGGGTAATCTCCTTGAGTCACACGCCGCGTAACATCAAGATTACGCGCCGCGTAATCTCCTTGAGTCAAATTCTAGGCTTTTCTATACAACAAGCGGGTCTTGTCAAGAATAGTCGAGGCCTTAAGACCTTTCAACTACGAATCTGGGTTCCAAAGCTGGTGGAGTCCGAGAGATCCTACTGAATGAAGCACATAGATCGAAGTATTCTATACACCCGGGAATACTAAGATGTATCTCGATTTGAAGCCTAATTATTGGTGGCCAGGTATGAAGATGGATGTGACTACTTATGTACCCAAGTGTGTCACTTGTTCGCAAGTTAAAGCGGCACATCAAAAGCCCTACGGAGAATTGCAACAATTAGAAATACCCGAGTGGAAATGGGATAAGATTTCAATGGATTTTGTTACTGAACTTCCCAAGACTGCGAAGGGTAATGATATGATTTGGGTTATTATTGATCGTTTAACAAAGAGTGTACATTTTCTGGCAACCAAAGAGACGGAAAATCTAGAGAACCTAGCAAAGATATATGTACGTGAAGTGATTACAAGACATAGAGTTCCATTATCGATTATTTCTGACCGTGACAGTCGATTTGGTTTAGGGTCCTGGAAGAAGTTACAAGAGGAACTAGGAACTAAAGTACATTTGGGTACAGCTTGCAAATTGATGGGTAAAGCAATTACAATACGAAATACCAAAAGTACTCTAAAGGGTCGGAGGTAGCGTTTGAGAGGGTTTTTGTATGTGTGAAATGAACAAAATTCGTGTTCTATTTATAGAGGCTGGAAATCTATTTTACGAGCCGCGTACCATCTTTATTACGTGCCGCGTGACGTCATCAAACAAACAGTAGAGGGCGGCTGCCGAAAGTTTCCACTCATAATTTTATATTATTTCTTTATTACGAGGCGCGTAATAAAGATGGTACACGGCGCGTAAAACAGATTTCCAGCCTCTATAAATAGAACACGAGTTTTGTTCATTTCACACACACACAAACCCTCTCAAACGCTCCCTGCCGACCCTTTAGAGTACTTTTGGTATTTCGGGTTGTCGATTGATATTTCAAGGTTCTCGGTTCATGTGTTAAAACCCGGGTCGTGTGGTGCGGGTTTTTTGGTTAAGATCTCGAATTACTTTCTGGACTTCGTCCATTTTTACTAGACCAAGGTGAGTTCAGTTATTTGTAAAATGAGTACGTAGACAAAATCGGGTTTTAAAAGTACGATGATATTTAAGATGATAATTTTAGACGTAAGTGATACATTATATAATTGTTGTAGGAAGCATGATACTTATTATATAATGATGGATTGATATGATGTTTTGATGTGTGTGTATATATATATATATATATATATATATATATATATATATATATATATTGATGATATATGATGGAATTTATTGATGATTGGGATGTATTAAATTTAAAGATGATTTTAATATGTCGATATGATGACTTGAGGTGGGGGTAGACATACTCCTAAGATGTGTGATGATGCCTAGTAGGAAAAGTGTGCCTTCTAGGATATGTTAGCAATATGATGTTTAGTTGTGGGTTTCTAGATAACCATGACAACACATGGTGTACTTGTACACTGGAGTGATGTAATGGCCACTAGTGTGGGTAATTTTATTGACTTGTATGAGTTCTTCTTGGGTGGGGGTTGGGATGGTGGTATAAGGGTGGTGTTGGTAGGTCTAGTGGCTATGGCTATATATTTTATTCTTAGAGGTATGTGGTGGCACTATGATTATGCACACAATGCACATTGCGTTCCTACGTTAAGTAGCCATGGTCATAGGTTAGTTTTGTGGGGATTCTATGGTGCGGGAGGGCGCATCTCATTTTGTATCCACGGTGTAATAAGGGAGGCACTCCAATCCCTGTCTAATTTGCTGGGCCTTCTTTCGTGTAGCTAAAGCAAATCCTTTTTTCAACCCTCAGAGTTTGTGTTCACGGATTTCCATGTCATGTTATGATCTTTGGGGTTGGGTTGGTGATAGGGTTAGCGCTGGCTGGTGTGATGGTGTAGGGTTTTGCTGGTGGGTAAAGGCAAGTGCCATCCTAGGGTTTGGTGTTATAAGGGGGGAGGTTTAGTTGTGTATTCGGTCATTGGAGGTGAGGAGGTTTGGCTGGTGTGTTGGGATCCCTACCCTGTATAAACCTTTGAGCCACAGATTCCTTGTTGTTGTATTTTGAGGAAGTTTAGTTGATGTGTAGTCTGTTGAGAGAGGGTGAGATTGCTTTCTTTTCCCTGGCGATATGTGTTATCCCTGTGGAGCCACAGAGTTTTTTTGGTCAGCTGTTGCTTATTCCCCCATACTTGTGTGAGTTTTATAAGTAACGCTGACTGTGCGGTCATGTCACGCCATTATGATGGTGGTCATTTTTGGTTCTTGCAGTGATGAGAGATGTGCTGTTTTGGTATCATGGTACCGGTCGACATGCTGAGTGCCTCCGATCCTTGTTTCCACCTCGAGGCATATATCGTGTGTGTGATCACCTTTAATCTTCTGGCGCGGTGATTCTCATTTTGTACTGATATCGGCGGTGTACGTTGGTTAATGTCAGCTGTGTATCATGAGATTTGTATGTTTTTCTACTAGGTTTTGGTGGTTGCTGCTTGTGACGTAGGTAGTAAGAGATTAGTGGTCATATGAGGGAGAGGATGTGGTTTAATATGTTCAGTGTGTTTGTATTGTGTGTAATACTTTTTATTTAGGTGGTATGATAATTGTGCTGTTAAAAAAAATGTGTAAAACATCACGTGGGTGAAAGGAGGTCCTGAAGATGGTGGACCTGTTATAATTTCACCTATACTACTAATGCCGGAGTAGCTATAACGGATGGATTACGGGTGTTTATTTACAATAGGGAGTCGCGCCCAATCTTGTACTACACATCCCGAACACGTTTAGTGAATTTATATCATTCCCGACGGACCTTGAAACCTAGTGTTTGCCAGGAACACATATGGTATTTTGGGTAGTGGTATTAACGATGTATATTGATAGACCCCAATAATGTACCCAAAGATGTTTAAGTAATTAGGGATGTATAAGATGTCGAGAATGTTAATGATGATATATGATGTAATTAAAAATGAAAATGATGTTTTATGATGTTTGTAGTAATACTTGACCATGCGAAGATTTATGATGTTATATGGGTGGGTCAAGTGACAGGGTGGGATTTTATAATCCAAACTGAATATATTTATGATAGTTTTTAATCGGATGATTTTTGTGATGATTACTAAGCTGACTCACGAGGCGAAAGCTGACACTTGTTTTTTTTGAAATGTGTCTTGTGCTCGTGCATGTTGCCTAGGTATGTGTGGCCTTGTGAGCTTGGGTACTCATGGGTAGTATTTTTATATTTATGTTTGTAACGCCGGGGTTTTCACAAGTTTAATTTAATAAAATATTAATTATTATATCAACGGTTTAACCAAAAGACATATTTATAAAACCCAGCGGAAGCTAATAGTTAGTTATTTACACTAACTGTATAAGAGTTTAAACAAAATAACCCAACGGTGTTACCAAATATCTGCCGACCATTAAACAAATATAGAAGTGTTCCCCAAAAATCAAGACAGTAATAATCAACATGCACCCGTCCTCACCAACATCTATTTACCTGCATATTGGATATGAACATGGAGGGGTTAGCTATAAATAGCTAGTGAGTAACGATTAAACATAAGTATCATAACAAAGATGTTTGTTGGTAAGATGATCTCATCAGTTGATATTTGATGAGACAAAGTTAAGTTTGTAAGATATGTTCTAAATAAACTTAAACAGAATTATGAAGCTTAGTCAGACTGAACATTTATAATGGTTCAGACTGAACTTAAGCTGAGTATAAGCTGAGAATTAGTTGACCAGGTTATGCTATACCTTAGTTAGTTTATTAATATGTTTAATAAGCTGAGTATGTCTCCTAAGGTAGATATCGAGTATTCAGCTTGAATGGTTTCAAGCTGAGTGACTCAGCTCAAAAGCAGAGTCAGCTCGATAGAGTTACTAAGTAAGTTTTAGCTAACTCTAATGACTTCTAAGAATGAGTTAATCAATATACATGTTAATTCATGTTAACTTCGAGGTTTGTTCTTGAAGAACTCAGCTTGGTGTGTTTCAAGCTGAGTAACTCAGTCTGATGAAGAAGTCATTTTAATAGAGTTTGAATCTGTTTAAAACTCTATCTGTTTACTCTCTACATCTACGGAATGGATAAGAATATTCCAGAATCAAGATTGAAGATTGAAGACTCAAGATAGAAGATTCCGGGTCATCCGTTAGTTTGTTAACAGATTAGGATTAGTCCAGTTTGTTAGGAACCATAGGAACAGGATTATAAATACTTATCTCCTGATAAGTTTAGAGGTATCATCCTTAATCACCTTAATCATCATTAAGCACCTCATACCTCACCATCGTATATGTTACGAGTTCTTGACTCACAGCAGAACAGTTTAGTATGATCAAGAAGATCACAGATTGCCAAGCTATTCGTGTGTTCGAATACTCACATAAGTTGTGAGATTGGTAAGTTCTCAATCTGTGATTAAATCCTGTTTAGAGAGTATTTCACGTCTATGATCATAAGTTGATTATAGATGAGTAAGGTTGATCAATTAGTTTGAGAGAGAGTTTGATTTATATTTAGTGTTTGCATATGAAGTTTAGTCACTCGATATACATATCTTGTAATCATCTTCTTGTTAATAAAAGGAAAAGCATTTGAGTTTGGTTTGATTTACTGTGTGTAACAATTTTCTTTGATTTGTTCAATTTCCGCAGAAAGTGTATTCAACCCCCCCCTCTTCTACACATCTGTTGCTTGTTGTTATTCTCACCAAGGGACCAACAGCTGGTATGAGAGCATGCTGAATGATTTTATTAGTTGAAAGTTCAAGATTCTGAGAAAGTTTTTAATGTCTACAAGCAACAATTCTTCAAACTTTCCACATATGTCTGCTAAAGGATGTCCCGTATTTGATGGATCTGACTATCCTATGTGGAAGTTCAGAGCCATGCTATTTCTCAAGTCCATTGACAATCGTATGTACGATGTTATTACAAAAGGGCCCACTATCCCAAGATTCTTGCAACTGTCAGTGATTCGTCTCCTAGCAGATCTGAAAAGGATACAAGAAAGCCTGTTGTATCCTGGACATAAGAAGATTGGAAACTCTACAATCTGGATGACAAGGCTAAAATTGTTCTGGCAAATGCCATTACCAACGAGATCTTGCATACAGTGACTGGGTGTCAAATTGCAAAAGAGATCTGGAATACATTAAGTATTACATATGAGGGCACTGATCTGGTTAAGCAGCAAAAGAAGAATCACTTGAACAGATCTTATGAAAACTTCTTTCTAAGAAGAATGAAACCTTACCTGATTTTTTCACAAGGTTTCACTGCTTGATAAATGACTTACTAAGTGTAAGTGTTAAGAAAGATGAAGCTGAGCTCGTGCTGAAATTTTTGGATGTGTTACCAGAAAGGTTCAATGAAGTAACCACAGCAATGAGGGCTGGAGGAACACTACACATGTACAACCTATAGTCCATATATGGGTTTCTGCTTCATCATGAAAAGATTACAGAAGACAAGAGATCTTCTTAACAACAACTTAAGGAGTCTTTGGATAAAGCTGGCGTTGCATTAGTTGCATGGAAGAAGAAGAAAAATTCCAAGGCACTAGTTGTTGAATCTAAGACTGAGTCAGAATCTCAAGCTGACCAATCAGACTCGGACTCAGGTGATACTGATGATGTTCAGAATATCTGTTAGAAATATTAAAGTGAGGGGTGTAATATGTAATTACTCAAAGTTGGGGAAATGCTATATAAAGACATTTCCCCCACATTTCTAAGTAAGCTTTGCATTCTAAGTTACTTGTGTTTTGCTCTCAACTTCTCGGTTCTCTCTCTCTCTAACCGATTACACACGCAAACACACACTAAGAAGATAATCATCTAGCATTGCTTCATCCGTATCATAATACGGGACCATCAATTGGTATCAGAGCCAAAGTTGTTTTTGGCTCTTGATTGTTCGAAAACATCAAAGAAAATTTCGAAAAAAATTCAAGTTCAAAGTGAAGAACAAGCACTCGGGTCTAACAAAAGGCTTCCAAGAAGAAAAGGCTCTCGGTTTCACAAAGGTTCAAGAACTTCATCTTTCTTCAAGAAAAACTCAAGCACAAACGATTTCTACAGATAGAACTCGTTAAAGGTTTGAACTACATTTTCTTTAAACTTTCCTTTGAGTTGTTTCTATATTCTTACAAAGTTTATAATACATTCTTTAAGGAAAAACACAAACCGTGGGTGTTTTTATACACATTAAGTCAAGAAAGTCATTAAATACCCACCTTTTTTCAACATTAAATTTTCTGGGTATTTAAGCATTTATGGTGTTCTTGGTCTGAAAGTACAACTGGAAGAAGAAGAAATCAGATTTTGTAATTTATTTAATTATAAATTCTTAATAGTTTAAGTGTTATACAAGGAAAATCAAGTACTTGCCATACCAATCAAGTACAAGTAGTTAGACACTGTTCAGGGTATGACAATATGATTTAACAAGGACACATCAGAGTCTATCAGCCGGTTCCTTGGTCAATGCAATTGACTCTTGGGGCGGCTTATATAATTGTGTCAAGTTGGAACACGTAAGTGTTAATCAAATAGCTATAAGCCGGGTTCAGTGAATCGCATGCGATTGGACTGTGCGGCTTATAGAAGCAGTTGATAAGATAGCCTAAATACCGTGTGAATCGCATTGGAATGAATCGCATACGATTAACACTTACCTTTTTGCCTACTATTGGAATCTCATTTGATTGGATCACGATTATACATTCCATATTGGCAATCGCATGCGATTTACAGGACTAACAGTTTATTTTCTAAGTGTTTGATGAAACAGGATTGATTCGCATTCGATTAACAATCAATACTAAGTTCTTATTCTGCTTGTTTTCAAGGACACCTAATCGCATTTGATTGACCTGTATTCGCACTCGATAAGACAAATTCCAATCAGTTATTCCTCAGACTTGGACAAGTGATTGACTCTTTGGACTTGACTTAATAGAACTTTAAGACAGCTGGACTTAATCAAACAATCTAATTCATAATTGAATTTAATTTAAATCAAATTTAATTCAAAGGTGAATTACATTACCACAAGTCTAGTTAGTTCAAAGTTGAATTTAATCCTTTAAAGATCTAATTCAAAATTGAAATTTCAAAGACTTAGTTCTTTAATCAAACTCTCAAGTCATTTCTAAAATCAAGCTTTCGAACAATCAAACCATCTTACAAGTGAACGATCATTTCTTTCAAAAATCACTAATCATGTCAAGCACAAATGAGATGATGTCCATTGGTTCCGACACAAAACCACCTGTTTTGTTTCGGGGGGAATACAATGTTTGGAAAGGAAGTTTCATGGACTTCCTTGAGCACAACGAACTCTACGGAGATAAGTTGATGGAATGCATCGACAAAGGAAACTCCAAGTTCACAAGGATCGTTGAAGCTGACTCAACCAACAATCCCCCTATTCTCAGACATGAAAGAGAAAAGACCAATGACGAGCTGACCGCTACTGAGAAGGAAACAAAGAAGGCTGAGAGACTGGCTAAGTACTATTTGAAGCAAGGTCTCTCATCTGAAATCTATCTGAAGATATACAGCTTGGGTACTGCCAAAGAAATCTGGGATGAAATCAAGAAGCAGCTCCAAGGCACTGAGGTGGGAGCGTACATTAAACGTACTCAACTGGTCAACAGTTACCATGATTTCAAGGCCCGTGAAAATGAGCTTCTATCTGAAACATATGGCAGATACTGCAAATTGCAGAATGAGATGAGGTCTAATCAAATTGTCAGAACTGACCTTTATTTGAACTGTGTTTTTCTGAATTCATTAGGTTCTGAGTGGAAGGGCTATGCTAGGCTGTACAAACAGATCAACAAAGATCTTACCTCTGTCACCTTCTACAACATCTTTGAAGACCTAAATCAGTATCAAGATGAAATCTTGCAGTCTCACCCTAAACAACCAGTTGCTGATCCTCTTGCTTTGGTTGTAGCTGACAGGACCCCCAGGGAATCTTCATCAAGGTCTTCCAAACTCAAACATGTGGTGCTCAGTGAATCTGATCATGATGATGATGATGATGACTCTGTAGAGGCTGCATTTCAAGCACTCACAGTTGCCAACAAGAACTTCAATAACCGGTTCAACAAGACTAACAACAGACAACGGTTCACTTACGGATCAAGAAGACCTGAAAGGTTTGCTCCTGCTGACAAGCCAAGGTTTCCAAGAGAGGAGAGGAAGGAGGAAAAGAAGAATGATCTCAAATGCTACAACTGTGGGAGATCGGGACACATGATCAGGAACTGTCCACAGAAGAAAGTCAAAGATGCTGAATACTATCGACAAAAGTACCGCCTGTCAAAGCAAAAACAGGCTGGGAATGCACTCATGGTGGAAGAGGACCAGTTCCTGGAAGATACAGACTCAGAGAGTGATCCAGATGGTGAGGATCATGCTCAGTTTTGTTTCATGGCTAATGGTGAAACGAGTGATAGAGAGGAAGATGATGGTGATCTCTCAGATACTGCAGAGGAGATCGTTGACAGTGGAAAGGTACCCTCTATTTCTAATTCTAACATGGGTTTTAATTTTGAACACATACAAACCATATTAATCCGAATGAAAAAGTTAGAAAATCAGGTAATAGAGTTAACCACTAGAAATCAAGTTCTAAAAGATTTTTCACACAACAAGGATAAAGAGGCACAAATAGTAATTAAACAGTTAGACAACGATTTAATTAGCCTTAAGTGTCAATTAGCTGTGAAAGAATCTGAATTCTTAGAATTAACCGATAAGACAAATAGCACTATACTAGATCTTAAAGCAGAATGTGTATGTGCTGAAAAGGATTCAAAAATTCTCAAAAATGAACTTAGGAATGAACTAAGTACTCTTTACTCTAGAATCAATGAACTTGAGTATCTTCTGTCCAAACGTGATCAAAGTGAAAAGACCATCTCTCAATACAAAGAAAAGGAACGTCCTTTCTCCAGATGGAAATTCGATGGGCTGGGCTTCAAATTGAAAAATATTACGTCCAAACAATTATATAATGCTGATCTGTTTGGCGAAGGCCTTACCCAACGGATGGTTTTTATTGGTCAAGATGAGGAACGTATTGAAGAAGATGTCAAACGAACCCTTAATCTCAAAACTGCAATTCCATTTGACTACTCTGATCTCAATTACTCATACCACACCTGTCTCACGTCATCATCTGATATTGATGTTTCATCTTCTGTCTATTCTGATGAAGAACTCTACTTTCCTGTTTCACCAAAGCCCACTGTTGAATACATTCCTCACAAAGAATTACATGACAGATTCAACACCCTGCAGGAATTTTGTTTTACCCACCTTGTTCAACAAGATCTTACCAAAGCCTTCCAATCAGAAACCACATATGAACCCTCTCCACTAGTTCAAGAAAACGCCATCCTCCACAAGCGTCTCCAAACAGTATTCAATCTTGATGGCAAGATCATTGACGACTTGTGCAAAGAAAATTTTGAATTGCTTGCACGAATCAAAGAGGTCGAAACTGCACTGGAACCACCCACTCCATTTACCTTCTCACCACAGGGAACCATATTATATGAATGAATTGAAGGTTCCAAACATGTGCCTACATCTTCTCAAAATGTCAAACTAGTAAAATCTGTTAATCATACTGCGGTAACAAATCTTAAAAATAAACAGATTTACAAACCAAAGCAACTTTCCACTTCTAATCACAGTTCTCGTGTGCACTTAGACGTACCTGAATCATCACGAGCTGCAGCCAGTCGACCACGACTTCATTATAATCTTTTACCCTCTGCTGCAGATGTGAAGAAGGCTGGAAACAAGAAGTTTGAAATAAATACATCATGGAAAAGAGCTATTCCTAGATCTACTAGGAGATGTTCAAATTTGAAACCTGTCTGTGAAAACGTTTTGATGTTTGATTCTGTTTGTAATCATTCCGGTTCACAAGGCAAAACTGCTTCTACCATGTTTTGTATAAGTGATGGTTGTACTCATGGACACTGTGAATTTAATTGTTGTTATTATCAATTGAGAAAGTCTTTAGGTGTTAAACCATGTGCTGATTGGACTGATTTTTATGCTAATCAAGTCTGTGTTCCATTTTTAAATTCAAAAGGCTACATCATTAATCAATGGATCACCACTCGTCAATCTCATGCACTTAAACGCTTAAACAAATCCAACCGATTGCTCACGATCAAGGAACTGGAAGTCTACAGATGGCAGGGCTATGAAACATTTAAAAGGGCTTGGATTGCACAGGAAAAACACTTGCATTCTCAAAAGCGTTCTCGCAATTCCCCTTCCAAAATCTCCAAACCTTCAAAACCCAAGCCATCATCAATTCAACGAGTAGAAAAACCTACTAATCACAGTACTCCAGTTCAACAAAAGCAAGTTGATGCACCGAGGCCACATAGAATTCTTAAGAATTCCTCGCAACCATGGATTCGCAAACATAACGCTTCCGCAACTCTACCGAATCCAAAATCTCTGATTCCATCAACTGTCAAACCAACAGTGGTAGAGAAAATTTCTTCTCAGCCAATTTCTTCCAAATCTATTCCTTCACGACAATAGATTAAATCCACATGGGTACTCAAGAATAGATCAGTAGAAGTTTCACCACCACTAGCAGACAACATCACTACTCAATCACTTCTAGGGACTAACAATCAAGGACCCATTCAGATATGGGTACCTAAACTTGATTTATTCTCTTTTTGCAGGTGCCTCACTTGTGGTACCTTGACTCCGGCTGTACCAAACATATGACCGGCAACAAAAGTCTTCTCAAGAATTATGTTCCTAAGTACTCCGGGAATGTACGTTTTGGGAACGATAATGTTGCACCAATAATGGGGTACGGAGACATTGAGAAGAAGCACATCAAGATCAAGAAAGTCTCATATGTTGAAGGGTTGGGTCATAACTTGTTCAGCATTGGACAGTTCTGTGATAAAGACCTAGAGGTCGTGTTCAAAAAGAACAAATGTTCAGTTTTAACTGAAAATGGAGATGAGCTGCTTGCAGGTTCCAGAAATTCTAACATGTATTCCATTGACATGGAAAAATATGACTCTACTACCTCTGTGTGTCTACTGTCCGAAGCATCTACGTATTTGACTTGGCAATGGCACAGAAAACTCTCTCACCTGAACTTTCAAAATATTAACAAATTAGTCACTGGTGACTTGGTGAGAGGCATTCCCAAGTTAAGGTTCAAAAAGGATCATCTGTGTGCAGATTGTGAAAAAGGAAAAGTGAAGAAGGCTTCTCATAAATCTAAACAAGTATTTAGCACTACGAAGCCTTTGGAACTCCTGCACATGGATCTGTGTGGTCCAATGAGAATCCAGTCCAAGAATGGGAAGAAGTATATTTTAGTCATGGTGGATGACTACTCTAGATATACTTGGGTCAAATTTTTGCGCTCAAAAGATGAAGCCACTCCTACAATCATTTCCTTCATCAAACAACAGCAGAACAAGCATAGTCAGAGTGTTGTCTCTCTCCTGACAGACAATGGAACGGAATTCAAAAACAGTACTCTGAAGAGCTTCTGTGACCTTGTGGGAATCAGCCACCAGTTCTCTGCTGCATACACACCACAACAAAATGGTGTAGTGGAACAAAGAAATAGAACTTTGGTTGAAGCTGCCCGAACAATGCTTTCATATTCCGGGCTCCCACCTTCCTACTGGGCTGAAGCAATCATCACTGCCTGCTACACGCAGAACCGCTCTTTCATTAACAAACGTTTTAATAAAACTCCATATGAACTGGCCAATGGTATAGTGCCTAATATCAAATACTTCCATGTATTTTGTAATAGGTGCTTTGTACTAAATGACAAGGATAATCTAGGAAAATTTGCTCCCAAAGCAGATGATGCTGTTTTCCTAGGTTATTCTACTGAGTCCAAAGCCTACAGAGTTTTTAACAAACGTACAAAGAGCATTGTTGAAAGTCTCAATGTAACATTTGATGATACATTGAATGTTACAGATTTTCCACCTAAATCAACAGTTAATGCTTCTGAACATACCTGTTCAGGACCTGCACTTCAAAATAAAGAATCAGACAATCCATCCAGTTCAAATATAAATCTTGATTTTTTGTATGATTTCTTTCGACCTGAATCTACTCTTGTTTTAACTGACAACAGGAACGACACAGTTGTTCAAACAAGTGTTACTCTAACGGCTCCTACGGTCACTGAGATGAATCCATTTGCAGATCTATACGCTGAGGATTTAACTTCTGTTTCTGTCACTTGTCCCCCATTGACTTCTCAGATTCCTGACCCAGAGAGCCCTCCTGTGTTTAATTCAGACCCACATTTCTCACCAGAAGATGAAGAAGAAGCACGCCACTTACAATATCTCATTCCTTCATCTTCCACTTCACATGAAATTAAGTGGACCAGACATCACTCTGAAGAGAACATCATCGGAGATCCTTCAGTTGGCATTCAAACAAGATCCGCAACAGCAAACGAATGCCAATTCTCTGGTTTCTTAAGCATCATTGAACCCACCAAGACTTGTGATGCATTAGATGATCCAGATTGGGTAATTGCCATGCAGGAAGAATTACACCAATTTGATCGCCTTCAAGTCTGAAGATTAGTTCCTCTTCCATATGGCAAATCTGTTGTCGGAACTAAATGGGTATTCAAGAACAAACGGGATTCGGATGGAGTGGTCATCTGTAACAAAGCTAGGTTGGTTGCTAAGGGATACTATCAACAGGAGGGCATTGACTATGATGAAACTTTTGCCCCTGTTGCTCGAATTGAAGCCATACGGCTATTTCTTGCTTATGCAACCTCTAGAAGCTTTCGTGTCTTCCAAATGAATGTGCAGACAGCTTTTCTTAATGGTGTACTTAAAGAAGAAGTTTATGTCTCACAGCCTGAGGGTTTCATCAATTCAAAACATCCAAATCATGTTTATATCTTAGATAAGGCCTTGTACGGGTTAAAGCAAGCTCCGCGTGCATGGTACGACGTCTTATCTGAATATTTGATTGGTGAAGGCTACTCCAAAGGAAAGACTGATACCACTCTCTTCACAAATACAAAGGGTCGGGATAAGATTTTTGTTCAGATATATGTGGACGATATTATTTTTGGATCTACAAATCCAAAATACAGTGACGAGTTTGCTAAAATCATGGCAAACAGATTCTAAATGAGTATGATGGGGGAGATGTCATTCTTTCTCGGACTCCAGGTGAAGCAGTTAAGTCATGGCAGCTTTATTTGCCAATCAAAGTACATCAAAGATCTTCTCATGAAGTATGATATGATTAACTGCACACCCATATCCACACCCATGGCTGCTAAGGCATAACTCTCAGCAGATCTTGATGGTTCTCCTGTAGATCTGAAAAACTACCATGGATGATTGGATCGTTACTGTATCTTACTGCTACTCGTCCGGATATCATGTTCTCTACCTGTCTCTGTGACAGATTCCAGCCGAATCCTAAAGAGTCACATCTTCTGGCAGTTAAGCGGATATTCAGATATCTAAAAGGATCTATGGATCTAGGTCTGTGGTACCCCAAAGATTCAAATCTGGATCTTCATGCTTACTCAGATGCTGACTATGCCGGTTGCAAGATAGATCGGAAAAGCACCTCTGGTAGTGCACACTTCCTGGGTGATCGTTTAGTCTGTTGGGCCTCAAAGAAGCAAAACTGCGTATCCACTTCTACAGCTGAAGCTGAGTATGTTGCTGCTGCAATGTGCCGTTCACAAAGTCTCTGGATACGCACACAGTTATCAGACTTTGGCCTTAAGTATGACAACATTCCATTACTATGCGATTCCCAGTCTGCCATAGCTATCTCTTGCAATCCGGTACACCACTCTAAAACCAAACACATTGATATACGTTATCACTTCATAAAAGATAATGTAGAGAAAGGTCTTATAGAGCTCCAATATGTTCCTACTGAAAATCAGCTTGCTGATTTGTTTACCAAACCATTAGACGAAAGTCGCTTCACTAAGTTGGTATCCAAGTTAGGCATGCTCAATTTGAAAATATAACATACTGTTGCTCCATTTTTCTTTTCTTTCCTTTTTTTTAGAGTAGGTGTTACACTGTTTCTTCTTTGTGCAGCTTCATGATGCAACACTCAAGGGGGAGTGATTTCCGATGACACACATGTATCACATGTGTAGGGGGAGAAAAATAATACACATTGTATCACATGTGTAAGGAGAGAAGTTTAGAACTGACATACTTCCAAAATTCTTCAAAACAAATGCAACAATCTAGGGGGAGTATGTCAAAATAAACAACTTCACACAAAGTATCTTGGAATATAAATTTTTTCAACTCAACATTCCAGATACTTTGAATCTTTTAAGAAAATTTCCAAAAGGTTGAATTGCACGCGATTGGATTAAGATAGTGTGAATCGCATGCGATTCGGGCTAAGGTTGAATCGCACGCGATTGGATTAAGATAGTGTGAATCGCATGCGATTCGGGCTAAGGTTGAATCGCACGCGATTGGATTAAGATAGTGAATCGCATGTGATTTGGGCTAAGGTTGAATTGCACGCGATTGGGCTCATATAGTGTGAATCGCATGCGATTCGGATGAAAGGATAGAAATGGTCCTAACACCTAAGCTGAATCGCATGCGATTGCCCACTTATATCAGCCGCATCCTTAACTTCTATCAGCCGCGTTTTTTACCGTCTCAACAGCCAATCACCACTTGACACGTGTCTTTTCACCTTTATAACCGTCCCATCCATCCAACACTTCATTTCATCCGATCATAATTCAAAATCTTCAAACACTCTCATTTTTGGCTACTTGATTTTAAAAATCATCTCGTTACTCTGCCAAAATTTACTCTTTTTATACCAAAATACTCGAAATAAAAAAGGTAACAACTTGTACGGTTTACATTTTGAAAATTTTGTGTTAAAAAGGTGATTTTTGGCCCTTGAATCTTCAAATGCGATAAGGCCCTTCAAGACTTTAAGTGAACTTTTGAAACATGAAATGAACTTATTTGATTCTTTCAAGCTTGCGATGGCATGTTTGAACATATTAGGAACACTTTGATGCAAAAATATTTCCAAAATCTCAAAAAGTGTTCTTCGTGTTCTTGAGGTGTTTGACTTATCACTAATAATTCCATTTTTGGCCTAAAAAGTGGAGTTAGGGTGATTTTTGGAGCATGCTTCAGTACTGCAAATGTGTTTATTATTGTTCAAATAATAAAATAAGATACCTACAACAACTTTTTCACACATCAATTCGGTATCTTCACACTGAAGCCCTCCAGTGTTGGAGGATTTTTCACCAATACTTCACACTTGAAATTTTTGGTCCACTACAAACACCATTCTATAAATCACTCACAATTGGATCAAAATTCAAATGAAATGTTGTTCACCATGCTTATCTCTGTATCTATGCCTTAACTATTTATCTACTTGTACAGATAAGATGGCTCAAGCAATCCGTGACCCCGAGGAGATAATGCCTCAAGCTGAGTTCCTTAACACCAGGTCTCATCCCAACAACCACTATATTGACCTCACTAAACTCAAAACCCCCACTCATCCCATAATACCAGAAATCCTCAAAATCCACCCACTAAATCACCTCTTAACCTACAACCCAGCCACCACAGGCACACATGTTCCCGAGTTATATGTCCAACAGTTTTGGAAAACTTGTGATGTCAGACTTAATGAAAGAGGAAAGGAGGTCATACATGCTGAGGTTGACGAATTTCAAGTTAACATTCCACTAAATCACCTCAGAACAATCTTTGAACTGCCCACTGCAGTCAGCAGACCTCTAGCTACAGAATTTGAGGAAATCCCCGATGAGAAGGCATGTCTTACAGCCATTCAAGAGATGAGCTATGATGGGGAGCTCACCCATAAGAATCATTTCAAACGCACATGTTTACACCCTAAGTATAACGTATTTATGACTATGCTACAGAGGTGTCTCACCCCAAAACACTCGGGGTATGAGTTTCCAACGGAGAACCGGCTCAAAATCTTTTTGTGTGCTGCCAACCACATGCATGTAGATTATGCATTCCTGCTCTTTCAAGATATCAAAGCTACTATGCTGCGAAAGAATTCCCAAAAGAAAAAGGATGATAATTTGCTACCCTACCACCGCTTCCTGCCGATGATCATCCAGTATGTGATGGATAGGAATGCTGACATCCCCCGCCGGGCAGGTTTACCTTCTATAAACCCTAAGCTATTCTTGTATATTAAACCTGCCACTCCGGCGAACCTGCCTGTTCCTAAACCATTCCCTGTATCTCTCTTAAATCTTTGTGAGCAAAATTATATTGTTAAGAGTTATAGGGAGAGTGTAGGAATACCTCCTATGGTTATGCCAGAGCCGGCCATACCTACCCAAGGAGGAGTAGCACCAAGTGAGGATATAGTGAATAGGCCTTAGTCATCTGTGGGAGATGCTGAGAGGGGAGTGGAGAGAGAAAATGTTGAGAGGGGTGGTGAAGAAGGTGAAGGTGTTGAGAGTAGAGAGGGAGGGGATGCATATGATCCCGCCACCATCTAAGCCATTGTTCAGTCTCTTTCTCAATCCACCCGCACCCAAGCTGTACTAGAAGAACTTTGTCTTGACATTTCTGAGTCATCCAGTTCTGAATCCTCTCTTGATGAGTCTGCTTCCCACCAAGGAGGTGCCCCTTCTTTTGAACTTGATATATCTCCCGTGGGCACCCCTGACCAACCAATCGAACAACCAGCAGAAAGCACACCCTCATTCATGAAACTTACTGACCCACATACTACCTCTCCCGATTAGACTCACCCCGCTCAAACTACTCAGGTCATTCTACAACCTGGTGGTCTGGTAATTCCTTTGACTTCAACTGCTCAAACAACCACCATTCCTATCATTCGCAGGGCCATTATAGCCCCGGAGCATGACATTCCAGTCACTTCTCCAACTCTTAGCCTATCCGTTGAAACTAGTTCTGTCATCCCTGACTCTCTCGTTCAACCTGATCAATATGCGGGGTATGGTGCTGGTAGCAGTGATGATGAAGGTAGTTTTGTTGTTAGGAGTGTGAGTGATAGATAGGAGGTGAGAAAAGAAAAGGTGAGTGCTGAGGGTTCACCTGCCACTCCGGCCAACCTGCCTGTTCCTAAACCATTCCCTGTATCTCTCTAAAATCTTTATGAGCAAAATGATATTGTTAAGAGTTATAGGGAGAGTGTAGGAATACCTCCTATGGTTGTGCCAGAGCCGGCCATACCTACCTAAGGAGGAGTAGCACCAAGTGAGGATATAGCGAATAGGCCTCAGTCATCTGTGGGAGATGCTGAGAGGGGAGTGGAGAGAGAAAATGTTAAGATGGGTGGTGAAGAAGGTGAAGGTGTTGAGAGTAGAGAAGGAGGGGATGCATATGATCCCGCCACCATTCAAGCCATTGTTCAGTCTCTTTCTCAATCCACCCGCACCCAAGCTGTACTAAAAGAACTTGGTCTTGACATTTCTGAGTCATCCAGTTCTGAATCCTCTCTTGATGAGTCTGCTTCCCACCAAGGAGGTGCCCCTTCCTTTGAACTTGATATATCTCCCGTGGGCACCCCTGACCAACCAATCGAACAACCAGCAGAAAGCACACCCTCATTCATGAAACTTGCTGACCCACATACTACCTCTCCCGATCAGACTCACCTCGCTCAAACTACTCAGGTCATTCCACAACCTGGTGGTCTCGTAATTCCTTTGACTTCAACTGCTCAAACAACCACCATTCCTATCATTCGCAGGCCCATTATAGCCCCAGAGCATGACATTCCAGTCACTTCTCCAACTCTTAGCCTATCCATTGAAACTAGTTCTGTCACCACTGACTCTCTTGTTCAACCTGATCAATATGCGGGGTATGGTGCTGGTAGCGGTGATGATGAAGGTAGTTTTGTTGTTAGGAGTGTGAGTGATAGAGAGGAGGTGAGAAAAGAAAAGGTGAGTGTTGAGGGTTCACCAAACCCAGAAAGCCGGGAAGCCACATCTGCTATGGGGCCTAGCACTGTTGGGCCTCATATTGAAAAAGTCGCGGTGATCCCACCCGTGCAAGTTTCTGCCCCACAAAGCGACTACGGTGTCTCTCAACAGGCACTGTCTTTATTGCACAGGGTTATAGCACATACACTGGGTCAACCCCAATTGGGTGTTGGACCTATTGAACAAAGAGGACTGCCTCCCTCGTCCTCGACTCCTTTTGATGCACGATTTGTCATACCGCCGATTTCCGCATATCTTGACCAATACAGGGTAACAATTGATGCACTGAGCTTGTTGGCTCAACAAGTCTCCTCAACTTCCAGAAGTGGTACCTTTCAAGATTCCATTCGAGGATTGGAAGGAAATACTGCTGGAGCCAACATCCCTGCTGCTCCAGTAGGTAGTACTGCCTATGTGGCTGGTACTTCAACCGGAAGTCTTCGTGATTACGGGTTTGTTACACGTGCAGAACTTCAACAACATATTCAACAAGCCATGTCACCAATCCACCAACAACTGCAGATGACAAATCAAAAGTTGGATCGGATAGAGCAAGCTTCCAAGGCCCAAGCTGAGCAGCTAAACCGAATTGAAACACTTCTTGCTGCCCATCCTCCAGTTCCAGAGCCGCAATCACAACCAGATCCTGCCACAATGTCTGTAGATGCTTTAAAGAGCATGCTGTACGTTAGACTTTTGGAGCAACGGCCAGAATCTGCACATGATCAAGACCTTCTGACTATTCTTCGCAACGAACAGCGTCCATCAGGAATCTCCATGGATGACTTTCAAGAGTTTCATGAACATGTAAACAGAAAGATTGATGGGATCACCAATGGTTTCTACACCTCCCTATCAAAAGTCATAGACCGGCTGACTAGCCTAGAAACAACTTGTCAGGCTCAGGCACAGGGGAGTAAGAGGAGGCGGGATGATCAGGATACGTATGATCAACCCGACGGGGAGAAAAGAAGAAAATACATGTCTGCTGCTATTGTACCAGTTGTACCTGTTTCTCAATTCAGTTCATACTTATATGCAGGTACAAGTTCAGCTGGGTCTGGGAGTCAACAACAACAACAAATGGCCGATGAAGTTTATGAACGACAACAAAAGGATAATGCTGAAAAACAAATTGTACTTTATGTACCTCAACAACAATCTGAACGGAGGCCAAGTGATCTTGAAGAAGGTGAAATACCTTACGAGCAGCCCCATGCTGAGATGTTTGATTGGTCTAGTGACTCAGAGGCACAAGTGGAAGATTTATATGAGTCTATTCACACATCACCTACAAGGCATGTGGGGGAAGGTAGTTCTGCTCAACTGGAGAAGGAGACTGAGGATTCTGAAATGGAAAGACTATTCAAAGGCATTGATGAATATGTCGAGTTTGCTGCACGTCCAGATTCTCCTAGAATTGTCCACAGATTTGATGATATTCCCAGTGAAAAAGAACTTGCACTTAAAAGAAAAGAAAGGGAAGCAATTTCTAGAAGGGAAGCTAGGAGAAAGCCTAAACAAAAGAAACCAATCTTCGACGTGTCCAGGGTTCTCAGTGGAATTAATGTTGAAGTTCATGAAACTTTCCCTCCTCCTCCTGGTCGGTTTCAAGAATCAGCTGCCGATGTACTTGAAAGAAACAAACAGATAGAGGCAGCTGAGAAAACAAGACAAGAATCTGAATGACCCTTGCCAAGGAGCTTCATTGTGCCACCTGCTCCTCTAGTGTATCGTTGGGATCCAGGACTTGATGCAGGCAACATGTTCACAAGAAGTGCTGCCCAACAACCTATATGGAAACCGTATTTTGTCAACGCTGCTAATATTGAAGAAAGAATTCCAGACATATTCAGCAATGAGCTAATACAGGTTATTTTCCCTGAGTTGCGGAACATGGACGATAAACAGAGAAGAAGATATGAACACATCCTCTCTCAGTCCATGACAAAACCCGAAGAGATCAAATCAGAGTATCCAATAGTTGAACTTATCAATATTTATACTCAGACAACCTTCAGAATAAAGTATGCCATCTTTCATGTCAGAAGAGCAAACAACCTGTCATTCTTCCTCAACGAAGCAGACTTAAGGTTTGTAAGTATTGAAGACATCAGCTTCATCTTTGACACCCTCTCTCAGAAAAGAGGAAAGTGGCCTGAAGAAGAGTTCGGAAGGGTTGCTCTGATGAAATATATGAGAAATTTAATGGAATACTTTGAGGAACATGATCTGCAACTCGGAGCTGAAAACAACTATCTGAAAGTCAATCTCTTAAAGCCTAACCAGAGCCATCCAGATCTAGAAAAGCTTGAATAATTGACAGTTATCTATGATGGGCATCCAAACTTGAAAGGTGATAGAGGGGTCGTCTCAAAGAATACAAAAGGCGAAAAGATCTTCATCAGACTTGATGAACTCAAGGCGTATCCAGACGGCAACTTGAAAATTCTCCATCATAAGATACATCAGAAAGTTTGGGAAAACCGGGCAGCCTATACTGATGAAGAACATGCTGAAGCCTATCGTGCTATAGAAAGGATTAGAACGACACTAGCAAGCAGAAGGCAAATACGCAAGTGGCAAGTGGCATTCGGGATTCGCAACAAATTAGCCTATGAATAGATTAATGTATTTATTTGTTGTGAATGATTACACACCTCACTTAAAGGGAGATTGTTAGAAATATTAAAGTGAGGGGTGTAATATGTAATTACTCAAAGTTGGGGAAATGCTATATAAAGGCATTTCCCCCACATTTCTAAGTAAGCTTTGCATTCTAAGTTACTTGTGTTTTGCTCTCAACTTCTCGGTTCTCTCTCTCTCTAACCGATTACACACACAAACACACACTAAGAAGATAATCATCTAGCATTGCTTCATCCGTATCATAATATGGGACCATCAATTGGTATCAGAGCCAAACTTGTTTTTGTCTCTTGATTGTTCGAAAACATCAAAGAAAATTTCAAAAAAAATTCAAGTTCAAAGTGAAAGGACAAGCATTGCTAAACATCACGTGGGTGAAAGGAGGTCCGGAAGATGGTGGACCGGTTATAATTTCACCTATACTACTAATGTCGGAGTAGCTATAACGGATGTATTACGGGTGTTTATTTACAAGAGGGAGTCGCGCCCAATCTTGTACTACACATACCGAACACGTTTAGTGAATTTATATCATTCCGGACGGACCTTGAAACCTAGTGTTTGCTAGGAACACATATGGTATTTTGGGTAGTGGTGTTAACGATGTATATTGATAGACCCCAATAATGTACCTAAAGATGTTTAAGTAATTAGGGATGTATAAGATGTCGAGAATGTTAATGATGATATATGATGTAATTAAAAATGAAAATGATGTTTTATGATGTTTGTAGTAATACTTGACCATGCGAAGATTTATGATGTTATATGGGTGGGTCAAGTGACAGGGTGGAATTTTATAATCCAAACTGAATATATTTATGATAGTTTTTAATCGGATGATTTTTGTGATGATTACTAAGCTGACTCACGAGGCGAAAGCTGACACTTGTTTTCTTTGAAATGTGTCTTGTGCTCATGCATGTTGCCTAGGTATGCGTGGCCTTGTGAGCTTGGGTACTCATGGGTAGTATTTTTATATTTATGTTTGTAACGCCGGGGTTTTCACAAGTTTAATTTAATAAAATTTTAATTATTATATCAACGGTTTAACCAAAAGACATATTTATAAAACACAGTGGAAGCTAATAGTTAGTTATTTACACTAACTGTATCAGAGTTTAAACAAAATAACCCAACGGTGTTACCAAATATCTACCGACCATTAAACAAATATATCAGAGTTAAACAAAAGCAAAGTATAGAAGTGTTCCCCAAAAATCACGACAGTAATAACCAACATGCACCCGTCCTCACCAACATCTATTTACCTGCATATTGGATATGAACATGGAGGGGTTAGCTATAAATAGCTAGTGAGTAACGATTAAACATAAGTATCATAACAAAGATGTTTGTTGGGAAGATGATCTCATCAGTTGATATTTGATGAGACAAAGTTAAGTTTGTAAGATATGTTCCAAATAAACTTAAACAGAATTATGAAGCTTAGTCAGACTGAACATTTATAATGGTTCAGACTGAACATAAGCTGAGTATAAGCTGAGAATTAGTTGACCAGTTTATGCTATACCTTAGTTAGTTTATTAATATGTTTAATAAGCTGAGTATGTCTCTTAAGGTAGATATCGAGTATTCAGCTTGAATGGTTTCAAGCTGAGTGACTCAGTTCAAAAGCAGAGTCAGCTCGATAGAGTTACTAAGTAAGTTTTAGCTAACTTTAATTACTTCTAAGAATGAGTTAATCAATATACATGTTAATTCATGTTAACTTCGAGGTTTGTTCTTGAAGAACTCAGCTTGGTGTGTTTCAAGCTGAGTAACTCAGTCTGATGAAGAAGTCAGTTTAATAGAGTTTGAATCTGTTTAAAACTCTATCTGTTTACTCTCTACATCTACGGAATGGATAAGAAGATTCCAGAATCAAGATTGAAGATTGAAGACTCAAGATAAAAGATTCTGGGTCATCCGTTAGTTTGTTAACAGATTAGGATTAGTCCAGTTTGTTAGGAACCATAGGAACAGGATTATAAATACTTATCTCCTGATAAGTTTAGAGGTATCATCCTTAATCACCTTAATCATCATTAAGCACCTCATACCTCACCGTCGTATATGTTACGAGTTCTTGACTCACAGCAGATCAGTTTAGTATGATCAAGAAGATCACAGATTGCCAAGCTATTCGTGTGTTCGAATACTCACATAAGTTGTGAGATTGGTAAGTTCTCAATCTGTGATTAAATCCTATTTAGAGAGTATTTCACGTCTATGATCATAAGTTGATTATAGATGAGTAAGTTTGATCAATTAGTTTGAGAGAGAGTTTGATTTATATTCGGTGTTTGCATATCAAGTTTAGTCACTCGATATACATATCTTGTAATCATCTTCTTGTTATTAAAAGGAAAAGCATTTGAGTTTGGTTTGATTTACTGTGTATAACACTTTTCTTTGATTTGTTCAATTTCCGCAGAAAGTGTATTCAACACCCCCTTCTACACATCTGTTGCTTGTTGTTATTCTCACCAAGGGACCAACAACTGGTATCAGAGCAGGCTGAACGATTTCATTAGTTGAAAGTTCAAGATTCTGAGAAAGTTTATAATGTCTACAAGCAACAATTCTTCAAACTTTCCACATATGTCTGCTAAAGGATGTCCCGTATTTGATGGATCTGACTATCCTATGTGGAAGTTCAGAGCCATGCTATTTCTCAAGTCCATTGACAATCGTATGTACTGTTGGGATCTCGTGGGCAACACAGCGGAAGCAAGTACAACAAACAAAGCCCACGGTACAAGCAAATAAAGCATGAAAACAAGAAATCCCAAAATGGACCAAACTCTATGTAAAAAATGCAACTTGAAAAGGAAGAAATGGTTATACCAGCCTCCTTAGCTCCAGAATTCGGATTGTCTCGTAGTGTTGAGCTCCAAGAACGAAAGTGCGGATCGACTAGAGGGATATACCCCAGTAACACGCCAACCTCTTGAGCTAGCAAGCCTCCATGGTACTTCTACTCGAAAACCACTTCTGGAACAGCAATATGTCGAGACCAATCTTCTGGAACATGAGCTTTCTTGTATCTTCACTTGGTCTCTTGTAGCACCAAAGAAGTTATATGTAATTTTGAGAGAGAGAGCATTAGAGAGAAAAACCCCCAAGTCAAAAATAAGTTCTCTTCTGTTCTCTTATGTCCAGATTCGGGTAATATCCCCTCCAACCGGCCAAGCATCGAAACAAACAAATGCACATGCATTGGTTGATTTTAGAGGTGGATATGACAAATGGCACTGGCAGGGTTTAGCGGCGCTAACCAAGAGTTAGCGGCGCTAACTCAAAAGGGTTAGCGGCGCTAACGCGCCCTGTCAGCGATTTGACACAAAGTACATGCAGCCGTAGCGGCGCTAACCTATAGGAGTTAGCGGCGCTAACTCCTAATAGTTAGCGGCGCTAACGCGGTCTGCGATGTCAACTTTTGTCTTTTGCCATGTTTGGTCCCTTTAACTTAAGTTGCTGTCAGGTTAGACCCCGGTGTATGACCCAATAGGCCCATACATCATCAGCAGCGGTCCATATGGCGTACGTACATTAATGGGCATATTTCGAACAAACTCCCACTTGCACATAATGCACCGTACCCATGTAACCACAGACAAAGAGCGGCCTCTAGCAAAAGCATCAATGCCCCCAAGTCAGTATGGGTTCCGCTTTTATGCAGAAAACCATTATCTACAAAAAGAACGTAGAGGTCCTATTTGATAAGTGATCAATACTCCTTTTGTTCACGATATCCTTGTGAACACGAGACATGGATTGATATATCAATCTCCAGATCGTTCACGATTATGTTACTCGATCTTGATTGGTGGTGACCAAAATTTAAGGACATATCTGATTCTAAATCAATATTCCTTTGCGCATGGCCATGCTTATTTTGGTGTCAGCGCCCAATCATCGAGGGGCCCAGGGATATCTCTCATACCAGAGGAACAAATCCCGTTGACTATACAACCCCATAGCGTGAACCTTCTCTTACTTGGCTATTCCCTTTATAGTAGCCAGTTACGAACTACGTTTTGAAATGGCTAAAGTAAGAAAGTTTCATGCTATAGCAATTCATACATCTCGGGTCGAAGGACGTAATGATATTATCCTTCCGAGTCACTCTATGACCATGATCCATGAAGTGAACTCGGGTGTGGGTCTTCCAGTTACTTGAAACTCCTTTCAAGCACAGGTTACTGTTGCGTTTCATGCATTCAATCCTTGATTAATGCCTAACCAACACCTAACCTCAACCTTAATTCAAGCTTCCTTCCCTTGAAGAATGACTGGCTGTGGAAATTTAGAATGTATAAACATTCTGGGAAGTGGTTAAACATGCTAAGATGGAACATAGTAAAGACCAATGAAGGTAACCGCATCATGCGTATATATAGTCTCTACTATATATCGATACAATCATCGGTTAGCAGTACTGCTTACCGTTCCCAAAGCTTATAAGTAAATCAAACATTTACTAAAACGATATTCGAGCCTAGTCATAAGCATTGACAATGCTATTATACCTAGTATGAAATTCATCACTAGTATTTGACAACGGCTTAATTATGGGATCATCTACACGATATCCCTTTGTACTCTTTTGTATTCTCTTATTAAACCACTTGCAAAGTGTTTATCAGAGAGATCATATACAAGGTTATCATAGTCGTCATATCCTTAATGTTACCGAAGTCTACAATAGGATTAATGACACTAATGATTATCAAAGTCGTCATACTCTCATTGTAACCGAAGTTCATAATAGAGTTACTGACACTCACGTTAATTAGAGTCGACATACCCTAAATGTTACCAAAGTACACAATAGGGTTAACGTCACTCATTGAATCTTAATGTCGTATCTGCACCACATATTTTAATATTCAAAACTCCGATTAAAATTTGACAGTTTCATAGGTATAGATTTTCTTGCAGTACTAACTTACTCAAGACAATTCTATTTTCGTCGAACATCAAGAACATATATCAGTATTTCTTGAATCTAAAATCCACTTGATTCCATGTTTTCTATTCATACTCATAGTACAATAATTCCATCACTAGGTTGTAAAACAACCCTAAATTAGGACATTAATTTTATTGAGCATATTTTGCTAAGAACACATGAAGCTCCCACTAGCCCTGACAAGGGTATCTGGCTTAATCTATGCTTTCTAGAAAACTCATTCCTTTGACTTTCTTGCAAAGCGGGATTACAGCCACAAGATGCAAAATTTTGCTGACTAAACTCATGGACACAATTTGGACATAATGGATATATGAGACCTCGGAACATGTTTCAAAACATTTCCTCAAATTAACCCTGCGAAGGATCTTGGTCTTCATATTTCCATGTGAACATACTTGTTTTTCCCAAAGCGACAACAATGTTCCACATAAACCAGACCTAATCTGGATATTATGGATGAATAAGACCCACGGAAAGTGCCTTAAGCATTTCCTCAACATAATCCTGCAAAGGATACAGGTCTCTTACATCCAAGTGTACTAATCTTGTTTTCGTAAGGTGACAACAATATTTCACTTTATCCAAGTTATCTTCAACACAACTACTAGAACATATTTTCATATTATCAATATGAAAAACTTTGTCTCTAGTCGGTATTTGAAGTTGTTCATAGATGCATATATGTTAGTCCCTTCACCTTCTCGGATTACACCTTAGGTGTGGGATTAACCCAAGTCAAGTACTTGGATGCAGCAAATTGATTACATCTATGTACACCATTCACTTCTTATATTCACTAGCGAACACAGGGTCCCACCATGTTTCCGATGAATGGTAATATCACAATGATTTACCATCAAGCTGTTGCTACTCTGATATGACAACCTCATATCTATAACAACCTTCTTGATTTCCATCAGATATAAAGAAGCAATGGATATTGTCAGGTTTTACCAGCATCTCTATGCTGATTAAGTGCTAGTGTCCACATTAGGTCTTTTATTTAAGTTTAACGTTCTTCCACTGGAATGCTTTTGTAAATTGTTCTTTCCCTTTTGAATAACCAAACATGGTTCCCATAAGTTCAAGAACAATTATCCAAAACTCGGATGAACTACTTAAATATACAAGCATCAACTTATAATTCATACATCTCCTACTTAATGTAGAATGAATAATTTTAAGTTGTGAGATTGATAAGCAAAGTACTCTTTCTAGTCAAAATCTCATTGGATGCTTAAGTTGACCATAATGTTGTGTTTCAGATTGAGAACTTGGTTCATAAAAATTAATGTATACCAATCACATTGAATACATGTTTTAGGCCTGCTTTTTACCAGATCATCAACAAAGATATCCGGTTTTGTTTAAAGTAACATCATGTACAAAATGTGTTTCTTAGAGAAAACGAATTACGGGATAAACCCATGATTCATTTCATGTTTAAACCAATATAGATAGTAAAACTTAGTATCTATTCTAGATCTAAGAATTTACGTCTATATGCCCTTATTGATTCTTAATTTCTTAAGGTTATTTCCGAACACCTCCAGGTTTCAGACATAAACCTTTTATCTAGTTAAACATTCTCTCAACAACCATCATAAAGATGGTGATGGAGAATCTTACTAGTGTCACTCTATATGGTATACTTGTACGGATTATCCACATAAGTGTGATCAAAATCCAACAAGTTATAATCCTTCCTACCAACATAGGTGAAGGATTTCTTAATCATCCTAGTCCAATAAACAATATTTATATCCTTCATTTAGCCCGAGGCTAAACTTTTACAAAGATCCTAACCACATGGATCCAAGCGATGTAAATGTTGTTTACTTGGTTAAGTTTGATTATGCCATATACTAATGTATCCAAACCACTTTTGGATCTAAGAATCAATTATTTCATGATCGCCTTACTACTTATAATGAGCCTTTATGTATGCAATGATATGGATAAGTTTTGATTGGATAAAACATATCAAAATAATTTTTCAAAATTGTTTCAAATCCAAGTCATCTCCATCGTCATCAAATGTGTATTTAAGCACCATAAATGGTCAAAATAACACATAAGCTTTGACATGGATCGAATTTGAAATGAAACCATCATAATGAAAAATCTTTTAAACTAAATACATAGTACAAAATATCCATCATCTCTAAAGAACATACAATAAAGCAAGTCTTGCCACGCAGGGCGTACAAACAAAAGTAATAAATTAATCCGGAAAAAAAAATGGCGAGATCAACACTCCCAATTCTCTTGTAGAAGACAATCAACAAAATTTCTTCTTGAGAGATCCGGCTCTTCAAGCTCTTCCTTTTGCATCGAACAGACCTACACTTTGCAACAAAATAAATTTGTGACAAACGTGAGTCATATAGCTCGGGTAAACAACCCAGCTTAATAAGGAATGGCAATGAAGTATAATCATGAATGTACCTTAAGTAGGAAAATTAACTCTCTCTTGTCTGAGAAGTTTTATATCCTCTCGGCACGGAGGGCAGGCATGACGGCCCCAATCCCCAAATCTACCGCAGAAGTAGCAAACCAACCCTTGTTGAGTCTCTTTAGGCATATCATCAATATCAATAGACTTAAAACTTGAAGTAAGCTTGGATACACCAACTTCTTCATTTGATGGGATCAATTTCTCCTTCTTGGCTAAAAGTTGTTCCTTAGAGCCAAAAACAGGAGTGAATGAGGATGATTCATGCTTGGACATGTTGGATTCAACATCCTTCAACATTCCATGCAGTTCATCTATAGATATTTCCTTTCCATGCATATGATAGTTCTCTACAAACTTTTCATATGATGCGGGCAGAGACCGAAGTATGAAATTCACACCAAGCTCCCTCCCTATAGGAAAACCTAGTCTCTCCATCTGGTCCATGTATGACTTCATCTTCAAAACATGGGCACTAACACTCCCGCCTTCCCGCATCTTACAACCGGTTAGACTTTTAACGCACTCATAATGTTCTTGCCTACCTTGCTTTCGGAAAAAATCCTTCAGCTTGTTAATCATGTCATACACAGTCATGTGCTCAAATTGCTTTCGCAGTTCCGAGCTCATACTTGATAACATGAGGCTAGCAACATCGTGCGTATCCCGAATACGCTTTTCATACGCGTATCGGATAGCCCATTCCGCATTGGTAGCAGGTGGTTCAGGAAGGGGTTCCTCAAGGATGTGTAACTTGGACTCGGCACGTAGGACAATCCTCAATTGCCTAAGCCAGTCCACAAAGTTCACTCTCGTGAGTTTCTCCCTTTGTAGGAACATACGTAGTGATAAGTTCGACGTGTTGTGGTTTTGATTTGACATCCTATATTAAAGTAGAGTACACGAATTAGTTATTTGATTTAATCCTCGTTAAAATAATTACCCATATTGCCTCGAAAAATATTTTAACAAGGGCTAAGAACCATATTTCACTCCAATCCATGACGGGGTTGCCGCGGATCACTTCATGGAGCTATTTAGGCCGATAACCATCTTACCGATTGCAATCTCTATTGCAACTCTTAGACACTTGCGGGATCCTACGACAACCATCGGTCGTTTGGCATGTTTGATCCCTACTTGCACCAATTCCAAATTAAAATTCTCGGTTGACTCGTGCTAAGCTCGACAATCACTCAAGGATTTTAAATTGCAATTGTAAATCGTCCGTCAAGACATACGGTAACAAATTCACCAAAATTGGCTCGTGCTAAGCTCGACAACCAAAATTGTGAATTTGCCACACTCACCTTCCACACAGGTTTATGGGAGTTGGCTCGTGCTAAGCTCGACAACCAAAACCCATAAATCTAGATTCGGGTGGTATCGACTTACGGATGGCGCAAGATTTACGTTTTATGAAAAACGGGCTTTTGTTTTCGGCTTGGTTACAGATTAACTTGTTTAGTGACAAAACCTATTTCCATTAGGTGAGTTAATCTTGTATGTGAGCGCGCGAGAGTTGCAAACCATTTTTACCAAATCTCTTGTGTTTTTATTAATTTCGAAAAATTATCTAGCATGCGAATCCTAAGCAAACCATGCAAGAATAAAATGAAATCACATCACACGCATATAAACGAAGTAAATTGGTAACCCTTGCCAAAATCCTATGCGTTCTTCCCGTGAGCCAAAACGGGTAGAACGTGGTCAATCTAGGGGACGGAAAGTCTTCAATGCGAGCTCCCACTAGATCCGCCATCTCCAATGGACTTCATCGGCTTCTATGGACACGCTCCATTTCCTTTCCGACTCCTAAATGTGTGTCTTCATCCAATTTGTACAAAACATACAATAGAAAAAGAAATGGCGTACAAGCCACAATAACTTCCTATTTATCTAGTACAAATACACGGATGAATGAAATGGCATGCAAGCCACAATATTATTACAAATATAACAATTTTAATAACTACTACAGCCCATATGTGATATTAAATCACCAAATTGCATCCAAACACACAAATACAACCACAAGGTCAAGGCAATGTTACCAATTTCACAACAACCACATACAACCAAACATAATGGTAACTAAAATACCAAAACAAACCTGGAACAAATTTCCAGAAACAGAAAATGACCAAAATACCCGAGAACAAAACTGTTTTTAACTTTTAAAACCAAAATCGTAGCTGCGCGTTAGCGCCGCTAAGTTTAAGTAGTTAGCGCCGCTAACTGAAGACAGTTAGCGCCGCTAACCCGGTTCGAACAGAAAACAAACATTTTGATTTCGGGATTTTCAGGCCACCAAGTGCAAATCTAACATAGAGGTGGCTCTGATACCACTGTTGGGATCTCGTGGGCAACACAGCGGAAGCAAGTACAACAAACAAAGCCCACGGTACAAGCAAATAAAGCATGAAAACAAGAAATCCCAAAATGGACCAAACTCTATGTAAAAATGCAACTTGAAAAGGAAGAAATGGTTATACCAGCCTCCTTAGCTCCAGAATTCGGATTGTCTCGTAGTGTTGAGCTCCAAGAACGAAAGTGCGGATCGACTAAAGGGATATACCCCGGTAACACGCCAACCTCTTGAGCTAGCAAGCCTCCATGGTACTTCTACTCGAAAACCACTTCTGGAACAGCAATATGTCGAGACCAATCTTCTGGAACATGAGCTTTCTTGTATCTTCACTTGGTCTCTTGTAGCACCAAAGAAGTTATATGTAATTTTGAGAGAGAGAGCATTAGAGAGAAAAACCCCCAAGTCAAAAATGAGTTCTCTTCTGTTCTCTTATGTCCAGATTCGGGTAATATCCCCTCCAACCGGCCAAGCATCGAAACAAACAAATGCACATGCATTGGTTGATTTTAGAGGTGGATATGACAAATGGCACTGGCAGGGTTTAGCGGCGCTAACCAAGAGTTAGCGGCGCTAACTCAAAAGGGTTAGCGGCGCTAACGCGCCCTGTCAGCGATTTGACACAAAGTACATGCAGCCGTAGCGGCGCTAACCTATAGGAGTTAGCGGCGCTAACTCCTAATAGTTAGCGGCGCTAACGCGGTCTGCGATGTCAACTTTTGTCTTTTTCCATGTTTGGTTCCTTTAACTTAAGTTGCTGTCAGGTTAGACCCCGGTGTATGACCCAATAGGCCCATACATCATCAGCAGCGGTCCATATGGCGTACGTATATTAATGGGCATATTTCTAACATGTACGATGTTATTACAAAAGGGCCCATTATCCCAAGATTCTTGCAACTATCAGTGATTCGTCTCCTAGCAGATCTGAAAAGGATACAAGAAAGCATGTTGTATCCTGGACAGAAGAAGATTGGAAACTCTACAATCTGGATGACAAGGCTAAAAGTGTTCAGGAAAATGCCCTGACCAAGGAGATCTTGCATACAGTGACTGGGTGTCAAACTGCAAAAGAGATCTGGAATACATTAAGGATTACATATGAGGGCACTGATCTGGTTAAGCAGCAAAAGAAGAATCACTTGAACAGATCCTATGAAAACTTTTTTCTAAGAAGAATGAAACCTTACCTGATTTTTTCACAAGGTTTCACTGCTTGATAATTGACTTACTAAGTGTAAGTGTTAAGAAAGATGAAGCTAAGCTCCTGCTGAAATTTTTGGATGTGTTACCAAAAAGGTTCAATGAAGTAACCACAACAATGAGGGCTGGAGGAACACTACACATGTACAACCTATAGTCCATATATGGGTTTCTGCTTCATCATGAACAGATTACAGAACACAAGAGATCTTCTCAACAACAACTTAAGGAGTCTTTGGATAAAGCTGGCGTTGCATTAGTTGCATGTAAGAAGAAGAAAAATTCCAGGGCACTAGTTATTGAATCTGAGACTGAGTCAGAATCTCAAGCTGACCAATCAGACTCGGACTCAGGTGATACTGATGATGTTCAGACTATCACTGAGCAAATGGAAATGCTAGCAAGACGATTGAGAAGAGCTCAAAAGGGAAGAGGAAGATCTGACAGGGGCAAAGGGAAGAGTTCTTTTGACCCTAAGAAGGCTGTGTGCTTCAACTGTCAGAAAAAGGGGCACATAGCTGCTGAGTACAGATTAAGGAAGGAAGAATCAGCATCAGTTGCTGATAAGAATGCTTATAGAGCTGATAAATATAAGAAGAAATATACTCAGGTCAAGAAAGGAAAGCTAGAAGACAAACCCAATGCAAAAGGGTTATATGCTGAAACATGGGATACAGAATCATCTACCTCAGATGATGATGTATGTCTGATGGCACAAGAAGATGAAAAGTTAGAATTAGATGAGGTTGATTATGGTCAGTCCGAATCAATCTTTGAAGCTGACATGAAGGAAGCTGAGAAAAATAGCAAGCTTAGTGATTGGGATCCTGCTTCCATGTATAAGGTCAGTAATTTATACTCTTATATCGATGAAGAAAAGGGTCTTGTGTTTGATTATCTGCTAAGTGATTTCAAGACCAGCCTTAAGTCTCAACAAGATCTCAAAACTGAAATAGCTAAACTTAAAGATGAGATTAAGGAAAATCAATCTCTCATTGATGCTGGATAGAAGGCACAATGTGATCTTGAATGTCAAAGACACATTAACCAATTTCTAAGTGAAGAACTTCAGGAAGCTAAGGATAAAGCTGACCAACTTCAAAAGGTCACTGAATCTTGGTGTAAGTCATTAAAGCTTGCTGAATAGTGCATAAACCAGCAGATTCCTAAACAGGTGAAGGCTGTACTTGGATGTGACTATCAATCTGCAGCTTGTGTGGCTGATTATGATGAGATAGCAAGTACAAACTCTGAGGAGGATACACAACTGATTAAATCTCAGATGTCAGTCTTAGAGAAGAGGTGTAATCCAAACCTTATATACAATATGTTTGTGAAGGCCAAGGATCAAGAGTGTTCAACTTCTAAAAGGCATGGTAAGTCTGTGCATGAGAGATTGGGCACTCAGCCTATTCAAATAACATCTGTCATTGAAAGGTTGAATCCAAACCCTTTCAAAAGACAAAACTCTCTGTCAAGTTTAGAAAGGAGTTCAAAGAATAGGAAGACCACTGTAAGTCAGAGGTCAGATCACAACAATGGTAAGTCTAAAGTTGTGGATCTTGGTAAGTCCAAGAAAATCAACCGTGGTAAGTCCAAACCTGTTGAAACTGGTAAGTCTAACAAACATGACAAAGGTAAGTCCAAGGTCATGGAAAAGAAGCCTGTTAGTCAAGCTTCTAATCAAAAGGATAATAAACAAAGATCTGACAAAGGTAAGTCCAAAGTTAGTGAACTTCAAGTGAGTCAACTAGCAAAGAAAGTTAAAAAGTTATCCACTTCATATAATCCTAAGACTGAGAGTAAGTTCTCACAAGGATTATTGGACAATCTACCTCCTGTAATCATTGGAAGAAGGAGATGCTACAAGTGCAGAAGTAGAGGTCATGAGGCTAAGGATTGTGATGTTGAAATCTCAAGGCCTGAACAAGAACAGGCTGATAAGTCTACACAGGACTAAGCTCCTGCTCAAGCTGAACAGTCAGTTCAACAAGATGTGGGTGCTAAGTGCTCCTCATCTGAACCCACTAAGAAGTGGATTCCCAAACAAAACTAATGTGTTTAGTTTTATAACATGTGCAAGGTTCAAGTAAATAGTACTTGGATAGTGGATGCTCAAGGCACATGACCGGGTGGAAAGGACTTCTTAGTGATTTCTAGGAAAATGAAGGTCCTAAAGTAACATTTAGAGACAACTCCCATGGAAGAACTAAAGGCTATGGGAAGATATACTGGCAAAGTTACTTTCCAGAAGGTTGAATATGTCAAGGGTCTCAAGCACAATCTGAGTAGTATCAGCCAATTGTGTGATGAAGACAACATTGTTACTTTTAGGAAGAAAGCAGGAACAATATACAATGCTAAGGGAAAGCCTGTATTAATAGCTAAAAGAGAAAGAGATATGTATCTACTTAATCTTAATTCTGCTGATCCTTATATAGAAACCTGCTTGTATTCCCAATCTGTTCCTAAGCTGAGTTGGTTGTGGCATAAACGATTATCACATTTAAATTTTAAACATATAAATATTCTATCCAATAAAGAGTTAGCCTCTAGATTACCAAAAATCATATTTGTCAAGGACAAATGGTTTTCAACTTGTGAACAAGGGAAACACCATAAAGGGTCCTTTAAGTCAGAGCAAATTTTTTTAATAACAGACCCACTGCATATGTTGCATATGGATCTGTTTGGACCCATGAGTACTCCAAGCCTAAGTGGCAAGAAGTACACATTGGTGATAGTAGATGAATTCTCATGATTTACCTGGGTAATATTCCTTAAAGCCAAAAGTGAGGCTGCCCTGGAGATAATAAGTTTTATCAAACAGGAAGAGTTGCGGAAAGGTAAGTCTGTAAAGCAACTCAAAGTGACCATTGGACTGAGTTCAGGAACTCTGCCCTTGAAAGCTTCTGTGATCAAAAGGGAATATTACAAAATTTCTCATCTGTCAGGACTCTCCAACAAAATGGATTTGCTAAGAGGAAAATAGAACCCTAATTGAGGCTGCTAGAACAATGCTATGTGAGGCAGGATTGAAACTTTACTTTTGGGATGAGGCTGTTAGTACAGCCTGTTATACCCAAAACAGATCAATCATTGTCAAAAGACATGGTAAAACATCATATGAGATGTATAAATCTAGAAAGCCCAATATAGGTTATTTCCACATCTTTGGTTCAAAGTGCTATGTGCTAAATCAAAGAGATCAGCTCCATAAGTTGGAACCCAAAGCTGATCCTGGAATATTTGTTGGTTATTCCTCAATCTCCAAATCGTACAGAGTGTACAACACTAGGAGAAAGGCTATAGAAGAATCAATTCATGTCTCATTTGATGAGAATAGTCTTGATGAAGCTGAGAAAAGACAAGCTGACTTGGTTAGTCTGAGAGAGCTTGAAAAGCCTAAGGAAACAAACATGTCAAATCCTATGTATGTCATGGGAGATGACAGTGATGATGATGTGTGTCCATCAAAGAAATCATCACAAGCTCCAAAGGACTCTCAAGATGAGAAAGATGATGAGTTCATTAATCCTTTTGGAGCTGAAGTCACTCAGACTGAAGATCTTAGTGATCATCAGTTTGTTGACAATGCTGCTACTGAGACCGAGGATGTGTATTCACCTCAGAGTTCTCAACATCACTCAGATCCAGAACCAGACTCACCAACTACAACATTCAAATTCCTCAAAGATCATCCTCAGGATCAAATTATTGGAAACGTCCAAGAAAAGGTTATGACCAGATCCAAGGCTACAACTAACTATGCTGCTCACTTTGGTTTCCTATCTCAAATGGAACCAAAGAAGGCTGAAGAAGCCTTAGAGGATGAGGATTGAACTAAGGCTATGCAAGAAGAATTGAATGAGTTTGAGAGAAATAAAGTCTAGAGCCTTGTTCCTGCCCCTAAAGATCATTCAATTATAGGCATTAAGTGGGTCTATAGGAATAAAATGGACAAGGATGGAGTGATAGTGAGGAACAAAGCCAGGCTAGTAGCACAAGGGTATAAGCAAGAAGAAGGAATCGATTATGATGAGACATTTGCCCCTGTTGCTAGATTTGAAGCCATAAGGTTGTTCCTAGCCTATGCAGCACATAAAGACTTCAAAGTCTATCAAATGGATGTGAAGAGTGCTTTCCTAAATGGAAAACTGCAGAAGGAAGTCTATGTGAAACAATCTCCTGGCTTTGTTAGTTCAAAGTTTCCACATCATGTCTATAAGTTAGACAAGGCTTTGTATGCTCTTAAAAAAGCTCCAAGAGCTTGGTATGATACACTGTCCAGCTATCTATTATCAATGGATTTCACCAGAGGTAGTATAGATAAGACATTCTTTATTAAAAAGAGTAAAGGACAGGTGATTCTTGTACAAATCTATGTGGATGACATTATATTTGGTTCTACAAATGAATCTCTGTGTGAATGGTTCTCCAATATAATGTCATAAAAGTACAAGATGAGCATGATGGGTGAGATGACATACTTCCTGGGGTTACAAATTCAACAAAAGCCTGATGGAATATTCATCAATCAAAGCAAGTATGTTCTTGATTTGATAAAGAAATATGGTTTTGATTCTAGTTCAACCATGAAACACCCATGTTACCAGCTGTCAAGCTGAGTAAAGACTCAGATGGTAAGTCTGTGTGTCAGTCTACCTATAGAGGAATGATAGGTTCATTACTCTATTTGACAGCTAGTAGACCTGATATCATGTTTGCTACATGTGTTTATGTAAGATATCAGGAAGATCCTAAAGAATCACATCTTCAAGCTGTGAAAAGGATCTTTAGGTACCTTAAAGGTACACCAAATCTAGGCCTTTGGTACCCAAAGGACTCCGGATTTGAGTTAGTTGGTTATTCAGATGCTGACTATGCTGGGTGCAAGTTAGATAGAAAATCAACCACTGGAGGATGTCAAATGCTTGGAGGGAAGTTAGTCAGTTGGACTAGTAAGAAACAGAACTCAGTGACTACTTGAACTGCTGAAGATGAATATGTTGCAACAGGAAGCTGTTATGCTGAAATCCTATGGATGCAGCATCAACTTCAAGACTTTGGTATGAGTTTCAAGAAAACTCTTATCTTCTGTTATAACCAAAGTGCCATAGCCATTACTTACAATCCAGTCTTCCACTAAAGAACCAAGCACATTGAAATTAGACATCACTTCATAAGGGACATCGTGGAAAAAGGTAAAGCTGATATTAAATTTATCTCCATAGATGACCAATTAGCAAATATCTTCACTAAACCCCTTGATGAAAAGAGGTTTATGTATCTGCTAAGTGAATTGGGTATGCTTAACCCCTAGCTAAGTGTCTAGAATCTGAGCTGCAGCTTGACAAAGACTATGTGTCCTAAGCTGAGTACACAGTTTATAAATTAGTTTTCATAAACTGTTTGATTGTCAAGCTGAATAATAAGTTCATATGTTTGGTAAGTTCCAAACACAATCTAACAACTAAGTGTGGTTGGCATACGAACTTGAGTTAGTCTCTAGTTCAAATGACTTAGTGTCATTGAGTCTGAGCTACGTGCTTAACTCAAGCTGTGTGGTTAGTTCTCACGTTTGGTAAGTCCCAAACATATTTTAACTGCTCAGTGTGGTTAAAAATAAGCTGGGGTCAGTCTCAAACAGATATGACTAAGTGTCATTGACTCTGAGCTGAGTGCTCAAACTCGAGCTGAGTGCTCTAACTCAAGCTGAGTATCAATCTCAAGCTGAGTGATGATATCAAGCTGAGTGCTTGATACACGCTGAGTTATATGTTTCCTCAGCTTGGTCTGTCCAAACTATTATTTAATTACTAAGTGTTATTACTTCATATATAAATATGAATTTGAGTCAGTCTCAGATCGTATCGTATATCAATTGTGTATTGGTATTATTATAAGTTAATAATATTATTTTACACTTGTATCCGTTGGAAGATGATATGTTTCTACCCTTTTACTGTTACATCAAGTTGCAATTTTTACGGCGTAACGGATAAACAGGGATTCTAACGGTAAATTTTCTCTCTCCTCGGAAAGGTTTATATAACGACCTTAACAGAATTTCATAGGTTTACGCTTAAAATTCTCATCTCTAAACCTCTCCTATACTTACATACCTTTCGCAAATTTGCTAAGTGCAATCAACCGTTCAAAACCCTAAGTTGCTCAGTGCGATTTATTATACGCTCAGTGCGAATTTCTTCTGCTCAGTGCAAACACAACAAATTACTCAATGTAATTCTTTGTTAACGATGGACGGAACCATTCTTATTCTAGGTGATCGAATGGTCAGGGGAGCTGCGTTCAAAAATAATGGTATGCCGTTGATTAAGATCAACAATCAACGTGCTTGTCTTGCCATTCCGGAAAGAAAAAGGAACAGAGGCTATGAAGCCTGGGTAGATTACATACTAAAATGCCCGCTGGCATTCCTCTTCACTGGAGCACCACTCCACATAGTTCCTCAGCATCTATTTGGAATTCTGGTACACTTGCTCCGTCAACCAGAACAGAGGAGAGATCGTAGGCACTGTTCTAAATGGGAATAGAACACTGGTCATCACTGTGCAGCAGCTCAGGGAAGTTCTTTAGCTTCCAGCTAATGATGTGTTCGAAGTTGCTGCTACAAGACAAGTAGCAAGGCCAGTCCTACCCCAAATGGGTCACCCACAGTCTGAGGGTGTAATAAAGAAGGCTACTTTTCCAACCGGATGGGGCTTCATGGTGTCCACACTGATCCGTTCACTTGGAACCAAGGTTGGAGGCTTGGATCAAGTCAACGAGTTCGAGATGCAGATGCTTTACAACATGTACTATGCCAAAAACCTGGGCTATGCACAACTCATCTTTAACGAACTCAAGACCCAAGTGTTGAAGACACCAAGGGACCTACATGTGCCATTCATACGGTACTTGTCCTTGGTGATTGAAGCTGAGTTGGGTGAACAATTATACGAAGCTGGACAAGATGTGTTTCCAACCCCAACACTCAGCTCAAAGATGTTCAATAATGACATCTTTCCAGAGCAAGCGGGTCTAAGTGAGCCCATGCACTGGATAGCTGAAGGTGAGTCATCAGAAAGTAAGGCAGAGGAGTCAAATCAAGGGGAGCTTGTCACGCTAAGCATTCTGCTCAAGCTGAGTCACCCGTCAGGGCTGCACAAGGTATAACGTCTCCTCTCTACTTCTTCTCATTTTTCTCCATCTCACTTTGGAGATAAGACTGTGGTAAGCCCAACCCAGTCTAACCCATCTCCTCCACCTTCCATTCAAATACATTCTGCAGCCACCCCTAGTATGTCCACTGCTACTAGGGAGAATATCCAAACCTACATAAGAAAAACTGCCAAAAGTAGTGCCACTCCTACAGGCATCACTAGAGCTGTGATCACATCGATCACTCCACTGACAGGAGTTGAGGGGGAGATGCACTCTTAAGGTGTCAACCTCAAGGCTTGATATAATACCTTATCCAGGTATGGTGTCTACTCAGCCCACACTTACTCGAGCCATGGGAGAGCCTGTTACTGTGCCTAAGCAGACACACTTAGGTAACATTGAAGATCTTACCAATCCCCAAGGTCAATCACCCCCCTCTAAACCATTAAGCCAATGATTCGTCTACAAACCAGGATGAATCATAGGGTCCAAATTCTGGTGTAAATGAATTTGAGGGTATATACCAACCCTTGGATGATGCACCCAAAGACTCTCCTCAACATGAAACTGCCTCCTCAGGCATCTAGCAGCTGAAAGACTATATTGCTGCTCAATTTGGTCTATTCCATCTCAAACAGAAGAAGCATAAACATCAAATCTATCAAAGGATTGAGAGGCTAACCATGGATGTCAAAGATATTGCCTCTGTAGTTGCTGCCCTTCAACAACAAAGGACTTCAACCCCTATGGATGATGAAAAAAGGGGGAGAAGGTTCAAGCTGAAGCTGACGCTGAGTTGGTTCAAGCTGAGGCTGAAGCATTACTTGTGTTAGCAGAAGGAGCAGGGAGGCAAGCTCAAGCTGAGGGGGAGTTTGAAAGAATGGCTGGAGAATCTGCAGCAAAGAAAAGAAAGACTGGTGAATCTGAAGCTGCAGGTGAATCTGAAACAGAAACAGCAATTGCATCCAGTGATTCTGAAATAGGAGAAGATAAAGCCACAAGGCTTATAAGAAATGTTAGAACAAGAGGATGCAACCAAGCTAGGCATAACACTGGATGAGTTAAGAAAAAGGAAAGAAAAGCAAATAGAGGACCAAGAAAGAGAAAGAGAAAGAAAAGCTTTGGCTCAAGCTGAAGCCACCTACACTGGTCCAAGACCTGATCCAGTCCCATATACAGACGAGGACATTAAAGAGTGTTATTTCAGAAGAAGCACCAGTAAAGAAATTAAAGGTATGAGTCTGAGAAGAGAAAATGGAGCCATCATTCTCACCTTTCTATTCAATGACAAATCAACAATGGGAATGGACCTGAGATATGTTCATAGGATGGGCTTCCAAGAATGACAGAGAATATTAATGATGCTTAAGAAGTTCACGAAAAGCCAAATCAAGCAAGAAATCTTTGCTGAAGTATCCAAGCTGATTAAAAGAGCTGAGGAGCTGAGATATGTTCCAATTCCTAGTCTACAGTGGGAAAGCTTATTCGAACTACCTCAAGGTGTAGAATTTAAAGAAAATCAAGGCATTGATACACCTGTTCAGGGATTCATGTTTATGGATCAGGCAGGCAAACCTAGCTTCATCAAACTGATTGAGATATGCTATCTAAAAGCTAGAGAAGCCTTACATATAAGAAGTTGCTGTGGTGAAAGCTCAAATCATTTTGTAAGATATAAGCTGAACAAAATCATCAGAGTGTAACAAAGAGGACTCAGAGGAGATGCAGAAGTTGAAAGCCTCCTAGGAGAGATCAAAAGAGAAATTATTCTCTGGGAGGTTCTACATCCTGAGTTCAAAATATAATATCCGAATTAGATTAGTTCTAATGTAAATATTAGATTAGTTCTAATATTTTTGTAAGCATTAAGTGTGCATGATCTATGTGATAAAAAATCTTGTATTATGATATGTTTAATTAATACAATTATAAGTTTAATATGTTCAACTGTGTTATGATGTGTTCATAATTGTTGGTCTGATAAGTTCAGCTCGAATGAACAAATTGATTAGTTCTTGTTCATTAATAATTTAGTTGGTATGATCAACTAATAGTTGATGTGTTCAACATATAATTGATAAGTTTAATTGATAATTGACAAGTTCAAATAATAAAATCTTAATAAGTTTAAGATTCATAACATAATTCTATTCAACAAACTTAAGAACTGTTTGATGGTTTTGTCATCATCAAATAGGGGGAGTTTGTTGGGAAGACGATCTCATTAGTTGAGATTTGATGAGACAATTTTAAGTTTGTAAGATATTTTCTAAATAAACTTAAACAGAATTATGAAGCTTAGTCAGACTGAACATTTATAATGGTTCAGACTGAACATAAGCTGAGCATTAGTTGACCAGTTTATGCTATACCTTAGTTAGTTTATTAATATGTTTAATAAGTTGAGTATGTCTCCTAAGGTAGATATCGAGTATTCAGCTTGATGGGTTTCAAGCTGAGTGACTCAGCTCAAAAACAGAGTCAGCTCGATAGAGTTGCTAAGTAAGTTTTAGCTAACTCTAATGACTTCTAAGAATGAGTTAATCAATATACATGTTAGTTCATGTTAACTTCGAGGTTTGTTCTTGAAGAACTCAGCTTGGTGTGTTTCAAGCTGAGTAACTCAGTCTGATGAAGAAGTCAGTTTAATAGAGTTTGAATCTGTTTAACGTGTGTAACACTTTTCTTTGATTTGTTCAATTTCCGCAGAAAGTGTATTCAACCCCCCCTTCTACACATCTGTTGCTTGTTGTTATTCTCACCAAGGGACCAACATTGTTATAGCATGCATAACATATATCACAGAATAGCAAACAAGTCTATCCAAACAGCTAGCGATGCTCCGGTATATCCAGGAAGAGTCATATCTTGCAGGGTTGTAAGCCCGACTCAATGATCCAAACTGGGGGAACCAAATACATCTATCATATCGTGCCTGTGGGGGAAGCGGGTAGCTGTCCACCATTGCTTTAACAAGGTGGGGAGCGATACCCCTATCAGGATCAGTGGGAAGTGAGAGCCCATAGAATTGAGTTGAGGCACGGGGTTTTGCAAGAACCCATATTCACGGCCGCGAATCACCGTACCCCAAACAGCTAACAAAGTGTCGGCACAAATACGTACTGGCCGACTCTGGCCTCATCATAACATAGTTGGCCTACAAAAGGCCATAGCATAAACAAAAAGCCATAGCATAACATATTGGCCTACAAAAAACCATAATACCAGCATATACCAAATGATAACATAATTGGCCTATTTAAGCCTAACATAAGTGCATAACAACGTATACCATAACAAATTAACAACACATAAACAACAACTTACCTGAAACTTGGTATAACATGTTTATCATGAAACCTAGGGTTAATCGGTACTCATCTTAATAGCTACAGCAGGAAAATATAGGGTATAACATGTTTATCATGAAACCTATGGTTCCTCAGAAGTGCCTAACATATCACATACAAGTGTATTAACACCTTACATTTAACAAATATGGCTTTAAACACACGTTACACAATCTGTCAAACTGAAATACTCCCTTGCTACCGCATGTACATTCCTTGCGGTCGCAAGGACCCTTCAAAACACCCCTTATGACCGCAAGGGTATCCCTTGCGATCGTAAAGGTCCTTTTCCATTAAACCAAGGCTTACGATCGCAAGGGAATCTCTTACGGTCGCAAACATGGTTGGTTGCGATCGCAAGTTATGTACATACGATCGTAAAACTCATTTCCATAGCTCGTAAGCGGTAAAACCATAAACATACTCTTACGGTCGCAAGTACCTTTACTTGCGGCTGCATGGGCTTTTTGCACCCCTTGCAGTCGCAAAGACCATCCTTGCGACCGCATGGACTTCTGGTACAACAGACTTCATCCCTGCTTTCTGGACAGACCTGCAACTCGACCTTTTTAACCCATAATCGACCAAAACTCAATCTTAATTGACCATACTCTTCATTTAACACCCCTTGAAGCTTACTAACATGTTTTTATACCCAAACCCACTTCAAAACACCATTTAGACCTTCAACTTGACATACCAACATCAAAGCTTCAAGAACTAGGTTTAAAATTGATGAATACTTACAAATAGGGTGAAGATGAAACAGATTAGCAAGTTATATCCAGCTATGAATCCTTTTTGCTATTGATTTTCCTTGGTTTCTTCTTTGATTCAACAAGAACTAGGTGTATATGTGTGTATACGTAAGTTTGTATGTTTTTTGTGTGTGTGTTGTATTGATCTAGGGGATAAGGTCATAAAGAGACCGACTTAGGTTGTTTAAATAATTAAAACACACTATTTTGTTCCCCTTTTCAACCTACAACTTAACCCTCGTTTACCCGTTTCAACTAACGAGGATATATTTGGAACCCTTATCTAAAACCAATTACTAATTTACCAATTTTATCTATTACCATAACTATTTTACATATCACCTTTTTAATCACACATAACACGTATTACTAACAAACACATTAATTATAATCAAGGTACAAGTACATAAGCACATAGTACAACAACCTACAACTAGGCCCTATTTTGGGGTGTTACAATGTTTTTTGTAAATGCCGACTTGTGGTTGTGTAAAGAGTTAGTTTTAAATGATGGTATGATTTTGAAAGTAACGGGTGTTTTTTTATGATGTATGTTTACAACGGTTTCTACCGGTTTTAATAAAAGTGTGTTTTCTAGTCTTCCGTTGCGATGAATCTCTTTGAGTAGAAAAGTTTTTGTAAATCTCAAAGAAGGTCTCACTTGTTCAAAGTTATATGCTCAGTTGATCAAGATTTTTCCGTAGCTAATAGTTGTAATCCCTCACATGATGCTTCTATACTTGTCTTTTTTTCTTGGCTGATCTTCTGAAGCTGGTTCTTTGGCAAATACTCATTGTTTAGCTGATCCTTTGCTGATACTTTATACTTAGAGAATTCTTTAACTTCTTTACAAAACCGCACATGTTTTGAAACATACTATGTTCAAAGTGAATGTATGGTTTTATTAACATCAAATCCTATTTATTTCAATATAAATGTTTGACTATAGGGTTGAAGTGATTATCTCCCAACAATCTCCCCCTATTTTATGATGACAAAATCTTTTTTTTTATTTGAAGAATCAGTTTGACTTCAAATATGTTAAGATAAATCATTTAAGTGCATTTGCTTACCTAGTTATCTGTTTGTGGTAACTCTTTTTATTTGAACATTGTTCAATATTTTGGTTTCTTTTCAGGTGTTCTCTTTTGTATTGTTTTTGTGAGAATCTTTTCTATGTTGTACTATCTTCTCTGTTTTTTTGTGGTATCTTTTTTTGATCCTTTTTTTCTTTTTTCAGGATTTTTGATTTTCTATATTTACACTAGTGAGCTATTTACTCAGAATCATTTATACTAGCTATCTACTAAGTAGTCCATGATCGAAGTTCAAGCTTGATTACAAAACAAAGGAATACAAAAGTTTGTAGGTAATCTAAGTTAACAGAGCTTATGAGCTTAAAAAATAATTTAGTTAGAACAAGCTACAAACCAGCTAAGCTAGTTATGAAGTATTCTAGTCATCCCACCACTATTCTTCCTTGACTTTTGTCTCGCATGACTTACTGGTAGGATTAGCCTTAGATAGAGTATTACTTTGAGTTCGAACCAAGGTATCAAAGTGTTCACTTCCTAACCTGACTCGGGTTTTGACATTGACCCAAAACACGAAGGGCTTTGTAGTTTTATGAAGTTCAGACAGTCTAAAGAATCTCTATTCACCAGCTCTATTTCTAAAGAACATTCCTTTTTCAGGTTCAGAGATGTACTTGTATTCAGGAATGGTGTTGGGTGAGAATGGTGTTTAGGTTTTCATGCCTAGCAATGAATGGATGTTCGGGTTGGACTTCTCTTTGTTCGAAGGGAACAAAGAGCTTTGAGACTTTCTTGAACAAAGGATCCACCACTTTAACATGATCAATGTAATCATCATGTGTAAAGGCATGTTGAGAAACTACAAGTGCTATCTATAGTTGAAGTTTCTTTAGGAAGGGAATTTTGTGCTTGCTCCTGGATTTGTAGAGAAAGTACAATACGTCAATCATCTCAGTTAAACAAAGAAGATGACAGTTCGAAAGGTTTGATGTTTCTTAATAGTTAAGGGAATTCTTCCTAATGAGCTGAAGGATCATCATTACCTTTATTCATTGTTGCTCGAGCAACCGGACCTGGATCATATATGGTTGGTAAGATTTTCCCTGAATCTTCTTACACTATCATCATTCAATAGGTAAGGTACATAGAGGTTAACATGTAGAAGGATTTGGATTGCATTTCTATGTGACCTAGCTTTATTTAGCTTAGATTGGATAGTTGTTGTTTTTTCTTTGGGTTAGAGGTAGCCATGTTGCTTGAGTTTCTCCGTCTCTGGCATAAGCAACCTCTCTGGTTTGGAGGAACTCTTCAACTGGAACTTCCAAAATGGTAGCTATCTCCCTGATTTCCTTGTCCTCTTCTTCCTTTCTTATCAACTCTCTTTGTTTTTGCTCATCTGCCTCAGCTTCCTCAGATGTCATCACTTTCTTTCCTTTCTCTCTTAGAGCTGAACGTGAGGCTTAAGGTTGTTATTGGACTGGTTTGGGAGATTTGACTCTAAGAGAGGACAACATTAGTCCTTGATTTCTTCTCCTGAAGATCTGAGTGATAGGATCATCATCCTCCTCATCTAATTCAGAGTCAGAGGAATTATGGGCAGTATGTGGACATGACTCAGCAACCTTCCTCTTTTTGAGAGGTTTCCTCCATGCCATTGTCTTCCTTCTGTTGAAAGTCTTTGGCTCCCACTCAGCAGTTGGCGTTTCTGATTTTGTTGTTTCTTACACTTCTTCCTTGGGAGTAGGGAAGGCTGATTCTTTTTCTTGATTTTTCTCTTCCTCATTGTTCCTGATCCTTTCATAGGAAGCTTCATACATTGTTTGTATGGACTCAGAGCTAGGAGATTTGTTATCATAGGAGTTCTTGGACTGCTTAGAGCTTGAGGTGCTCTCCCCCTTTTTGTGATCATCAAATGATGGGGGGGGATATCACTGAAGGGATTTTAAGGTTTGATAGGAGCATCAAGGGTAGGTGTAGATGTGGGAATATGTGGACGAGTTGTGAATTTAGTAGGTGGTGGAAATATAGGGTAGGTAGTGGTAGAAGGCATGGTAGTGAAAGGTTGAGAGGGTTGGTTAAAAGGTTGCAAAGTAGAAGATGAAGGTCTAATGGGAGTGACGTGGGGTTGGAAAGAATATGGAGTAGGTTTGAGGGATTTGATTCGTAGATTTGGAAATAATGGTGTGTAAAAGTTGGGCTTTTGGTTCACTAGGGGTAGAAGATGGTTGGGATTGAGATGTGAGAGGGAGTTGTGCAATAATAAGAATGGTTTGTGGTCCCTTACTTGAACTCTTGTATATGACCTCCAATTCATTGGGAACATAAATTGAAACCCTGTATCAATGATTCGTGTATACCACTGACATTGACATGTTGTACAATAGCATTTGTAAGAATTGAATCAACAATATGTGCAAGTGTTGTGGTTGGAGTGTGGTTGCACTCAGTGGGTTTCCCCTTTGTACAACTGTTAGTTGTTGTGAACTCACAGAGGGAATAGTCTGACTCTAGACACAGTATGACCCTCGAAGGGGGTCTATCTTTCAATGGTGTCACCCTGTTGGGAGGGATATTTACAGATATACCCTATTATGAGGATACATCCACTGGTTAAAGGGTTGTTTGAACAATATCCATTTGCTCCCGCTCAACATAAGAGGGATCAGAAGGAGTTAAGGTATGAGGTGTGCTTACCACTACCTCTGAGTCATGTGAAATGTGCGAATTCTCATTTGACCTTGTATATATTGGGGCTATAGCTGGAGTTGAACTAGGAACCTTTGATAGTTCACTAGAGGTTAGCGTTTGTATTGGTAGTGAGGGTAGGTTTTCACTGGTTGGGTTTACCAACTGAATGTCCTCAAGTGGAGTAGAAGATGACATACCTTGGGGGAATAGATGCTTGCTTATGTCATTCAAGAACACCAGTTGGTCAAAGACTTCTTCTTCTTTAGTTGTAGCACCATCACCACTAGGAGACCCAAAACGCATTGGACTTGAGGGACCAAAGCCTGTTTCACCAGCAAACTCAACCTCACTATCACCATGGTCTGAGGGAGTGAGGTGTACAGAGTCAATTGCACCATTACTTATTAACTCTTCATCATCAGCATCGGCACCAGTGTTATCACCTCCTTGCCCACCAACTATGAGTTTCTAAGAACTTTAGGAGGGAGTCTTTGAAGGTTCCTTATCCTCAAAAGAATTTTAGCCACCAACAATTGGACTTTAAGAACTGTAATCAAGCATACCACTCGACTGATCATTATCACCATTATTCTCATAACTTGGAGCAAAACTTTAACCATGAAACATATGTCCTGCACCACTACAATTATTACCAAAATCACCATCATTGCCTCCTGATTATCATGACTATAATCCTTAGCTAATTCTGTTTCATAATCATCATCATCCTTAGAATCAGCATCATCACCCTCTTCATTTTCCTCATTTTCCTTTATACCATTGAGGATTAATACTTCCATTTGAGGAGTGATGGATGGACCCATATCCGCCCTTATGAAACGGAACACTTTTGCACTCATTTGATAAGTAGCAATGGATCCAAGGTAATTATAAAGTAATGTTTGTAAAAGGATGGGGGTGAATACAAACTTTAGCTTTTTAAAACTAAAGACACACGATTATACTTTATATAATTCTTATTAAAATGAATCAATAATTACATGAACTGGATGCGAAATGTTCAAGTTCAATAAAGGTGGCAACAAGATATCTAACACATAGACAATCTAATCCTAACCAAATAATAATGTTCAACATTTGAACAAGTTAGTTCTACATGAGTATTTGCTAACTGTATAAGTTTATTCTTTGCTTAAAAGCTTAGAACTTGCTTCTAAAACTAAATTGTTTAATAACTGTGTAGTTCTCAACAAATGAGATATTCAGCGTATCTTGCATGTCAAACCTATAGCAGTATATATAAAGCATTTGGTGTTAGCAATAAACAGTTCTAACATTTGGCATCCGGTCCATGAAATGGAGGTAGGAGACAAAAGTACATTGGATAATATATAGATAAAGTTAGTGGGTGAAAAATAAAAATACTTTATACAAACAATGTATAAAGTGAATGTACTTTTCTGCAAAAGTACATCCCACTAACTAATATTATAATACTAAAATACCTTTTGTCTTGGAAATATAAGTTTCTCCGTCCATGCTTGTACTTTAAACAACACCATGATTTCTTCAGATTCGAATTTATCAAGTTTGGAGTTGCCAGCCATACTTAGTTGTTGAAACAAATATTCAAGATTTTCTTCTTCAAAAACATATTTCTCCTATTCTAGAGGATAAGGTCAATCCCTTTTGTCTTTTTGCAGATTCAAAAGGTTCTAAGACCTTTACAAAGACAGATCTAGAGGCATAATAGAACAACACATAATCTAACTTTATCTTAAGAATAAATAGAAACTTACAGTTAACTGATATTACATTTTCATGACTCAGCTGACAAAATACACTAAACTACAAGCATAATTTTGCTCAGCAAAAGGAATGAGAAAGACTCAGCTGCTGATGTTCACTTAACTCATCATAAAATGCTCAGGTGATCAAACATTAGACTAGGAGAAGATATAATCCAATCAACTTAGATGACTAGTTCATCAAGAATGTTCAGCTGATCATTCAAAGTGACAAACATATATGAAAACGACTAAGTGAGGCAAGATTAGTTCATTGATGCAAGAAGGCCTCATCTAATCAAATTGGCCCAGCAGATCACTTTCATTGAGTAGCTAATCCAGATTGTTCCTCGGCTGATGGTTGTAATCCCTCAGCTAATGCTTCTAACTGATACTCAATGTTCATCTGATACTTCAAATATGAAGAATTCTTTACGTGATTCACAAACTAACACATGTTTTGCAACATTCTAAGTCCAAACTGAATGTATGGTTTTTTTAACATCAAATCCTATTTATTTCAATAGAAAGGTATGATTATAGGATTGCAGTGATTATCTCCCCAACAAGAATGGATGGATGAGTCTATTTTATTGGAATCGTATATGAAACTTTAGAGGTGTTCAAAACATACCATAACAAGGTACCTGGTTAATGAGGACTAAAGAAGTATGATACTCCAATTTGGTGTAGATGTTGAGTGATTTTGTTGTGAATTCATGTGACCATCATAAGAATTATGGAATTTTCTCAAAATTCATTCATCTTAGGACACATTGTCGAATTAGGTCACCTAGTGGAGGAACCAAACATTCTTAATATGGTTTGGTCATTGATGGGTTGCACTTTGATACCCAATTATTTGGTATGTACTTTATTTAAGGTGGACAATGTTTTTAATGTCACACCAACAAATAATGTCAAGAGTGCACCTTAAAGGATGTGACTAGAAAGAGTATCTTTTCTTGTCCATCTTAATGTCTGGATTGTCCGACCTACGTTTCGTGGTGAGGTGGAGGAACCTGAAATTTAGAGGTGCTACTCCATTAGGTATTCTACCAAGATCTTGTGAGAAAAAGATGTTTATTACTCGAAGGACATGTTTCCTTAAATGGAAATTGATATCCATGTATGTCAGTAGGTATAAAGTAGACCTTGAATTGAAAAACCTAATGTTGGCACTAGCAGTCAATCAAAAATGATTGAAACTCGGCATGGGAATGCTGGAGTACTTGACATAAAGTCATTACCTCTGCATAGACCTTGTAGGAGTCTTCATAAGGACATAAAGATATAGTTACTAATATATAAGTATGACGACTTGTTGATGGATCATTAACCTACTGGAAATCGTAGTGGGTCTAGAGTTTGCTTGGATGAGAGAGGCAATGAAAGTAAGATGCAATCCATGTCAGATATTCAAGTATCGGACTTGGTTGATATAACACTTGGGTGTAAACCCGTAGAGTGTATATGATTTGTTGAGGAAAGTAACTAGCATGGTTACGTCTGTAGACAACTTCGAATACCGACTAGTAGGAAATTTTTTGATAGTGATTTACCATGGGGATGGTAACATCTGGAAAATTTCTCCTGATGATTATGTTAAAGTATGTTCATATACTCACGGATATTAGTTCCTTTTCAAGGCTATAGTAAATTGATGTAAATACCATATTCCGTAATAGGATGTTTCTTAGGAGGTGCTCACTACACTGTATGAGGGTCTTTTATATCAAGAGTATCCTTGTGAAGTCTATGAGGTCAGTGTAGTCCACTCATGGACTTAAATAAGCATCTCAAGGTTGAAATCTTTGCTTATATGACATCATCTATTTGAGTTTTCGTATAGAAAGGATAAAACTTGGATGAATGCAAGGGCTAGTGAGAGCGTTAGTGTAATCCTATACTTGTATCATGTTCGAGAGAATGTCCTGATCTTGCTTTGTTTAAAAGCTTATCTTAGGAATTATTTTTCATAAGAATTAGAGGATACACAAAACTGATTATGAAAATAGAATTCAAGAAATATTGAGATATTTTCTTGGTCATCTATGGTAAGAAAGACCTTAAAGTAAGTTGGTACTCTAATGCTAACTTCTGTACCTTTAAGGACAACTACCGATCTTCATCATAGTTTCGTGATCTTATAATATGTGGAGTTGTTAGTTAATATGGTTCTCAAAGCATCATTGACTCTATTGTGATCTTCTAAGACACTAAGGGTACAATGGCTTTTGCATAAAAACCATAATCCCAAACATCATTTACCTTATTGGGCTCTGCTGAAACAATGAAGGTACAAGGCCTGGACAAAGGGCCATGATCTTGCCAACAAACACTTTATGAGTGTTTTGGTTATGGATAGAGATGTGGTCATCACAAGAGTAGACATTGATAACATTATGACGTATCTATTTACTAAGCTATTATCGCAGGCTAGTGATGATTGTTATACAAGGGCCTACATGTAAGCTGTTTTCAAGAGACTTGCCTTAAGTTCGTTTAGTTATATTTTGATATGTTTTTGCTAGGAACATTAAGCAATAGTATGCTTTTGTTTGTATCGTTTATCAAATGGATATTTGATAAGGCGTGTGTTCGGGTTCTCGCAATAACCTTATTATGTTCCAACTTTGCATGTTTTTTGCTTCCCCGAATGTGTATGCATTCTAAGTGTCCACCGTCAGTCACTCTTCAAGGGAAGGAATTTTGAACTAAGATTGAGGGAAGTGGTTAGTCATGTATTCAATTGAGATTAGGTATAAGGGACGCAATACTTCACCTTTACTTGAAAAGAGTTTTAAGTGACTGGATGACCCACGCGTGGGTTTATTTCATGGTACTTATCAAAAGTAACTCGGGATGATAATATCATTCCGTTCTAAGATCAGAGATACATGTGTCTGCATGAAATTCGTCTACCTTGTTCTGATTGCCTTCAAACGCAGTCCATAACTGGCTAATATAAAGGAAGTATCCGGGAAAAGTATTCTCGATGTAGTGAGGCAATGTAGTGAAAGAAATTTGTTCCTCCGTTTAGAGAGATATCCGTGGGCTCTCGATGATTGGTTGCTGACACCAAAATGCATGGCCATGCTCAAGTTCGCAGTGAAAGTTGTGTTGGATTATGTGCAGAGATAGTTAACAGGCATATTGTATCCAATGTTATAAGAGACTAAAGGGTCACACTGCTACACACCCAATTCAGAACAGTTGGATTGCACCATAAATCTGTGTGGAAATAGTTAATCAGTTAGATTAATTATTAAAGAGAAAAAGAAAGTAATTAATCAGTTAGATTAATTAAAGAGAAAAGTAAATAAGTAATCAGTCAGAATTAATTATTGAAATGAGAGATATAAATAATTATCCAGTCTGGATTAATTATTAGAAAGGAATAATAATAAATAGTTATTTATTATTTAAAGGGAATTAAATATTAAGTTTTAATATTTAACGGACTAAGTTAATTAATAGTTTAATTAATTAATTAGTAAAGTCCAGGGGGTCAATATGAGAAAAGATGAAAGTTTAATTAAAACCAGTTGGGCTTTTAATTAAACGGTCTTAGGTCCAATCTAATCCTTATAAATATTTTCTTTAGGCTTAAGGATTAAGATAAGTGAGACAAGGATTAACCCTAGCCACCACCACTCTCCTCCCTCTCCCCCTCGTCGCATCCCTCCCTCTCTCGGTCGACGCGCTCTCTCTCTCTCGGCCTCTCTCTCTCGAAGTCGCAATCGCAAAACACCAAGGGTGTTTGCGATAGGGTGGTCGACGCACACACACACACAAAGCTTTCGGGTTTTTTGTTGTTGGTTGGTGATCCAGGAGCTGTCTAGCAGCCAGTTCAATCGGAGGTGCCGTAGTGGTGGACTATCTTTAGCAATCCTAAAGGTTTTGTTCAAGTATATTTCTTGTAACCTTTTATATGGGTTGTTTGTAAGAAACTATGTGGATCATGTATTATTTTAAAGATCCTAACCCTTTTGGGGTTTAGAGGGTTGTGTTCAATCCAATTCCGCTTTTAGGATTGAACCAGTGGAATCAAGCCCATCATTGACCAGTTTGTGTCATAAGTGGTTTGGTCAGGTTCAAAACCCTTCAGTGGTATCAGAGCCTCGGCTCTATGATCCATAGTTTCTAGTTTTTATTTGTTCTAGTTTTAAGGTTTATTCTTGATCTTCTACTTGTTCTTGGTAATTTCGAAAATCAAGTAGGTAACAAAACAGTTTGTTTTTTGTTACCAGGTTAAATCCTATTAATCAGAATGTTCAAACAGTTAGTTTGAATGGTTAAAAGGTTTATGATTTTTGATAAGGATAGTTTTGATCAAATGTATTAAACCTAGATAATCTAGTTAGTTGGTTTGTTTGATAGATGTATGATCTACTTCATCTTGTTTCTTTCTCCACAAGTTTTCGAAAACCATAAGGATAAAAACAAGTTTTCTGTTTTTATCGAGATCATAAAAGGTTTGTTTTTTGACCAGTTAGGTTTAAACCAGGTTTGTGTTTAAACGGTTAAAAGTGATAACCTTTTTATCTAAAACTAGATTTTAACAAGTTTTGAACTTTTTGTTTAAAAAGGTTGAAATCAAGTTTTAGGAAAATTAGTTATTAATAAAACAAGTTTTGTTGATATTAATAATTAATAGTTTTTTGGTTTTAGAAATTAAATCCAGTTTTAATCAATAAATTAAAACAGTTAGTTTTAATAGGTTAAAAGGATTTAATATATATATTGATCGGAAAACACGGAAACCGAGATCATCACCGTGTTCTGGTGGTGCCTGTTAGCGGCGCTAAGGCCTAGTGGGCTACGGCCCAAATGGCTAACGGCGCTAATGCGCAGCGGAAGCGTGGTGGGCTACGGCCCAGAACACCACGGCACATGTAGCCTGCGGCCTAGTTGGGGTTCGCGGCAAAGGTTAGCAGCTCTAAGGGCCAGTGGGCCTCGGCCCAGTGAGGTCCTCTGCCCAGTGAGGCTCTCAGTCCAATAGGGCTTACGGCCTAGGTGATTTTGGTCCAGTGGGTCTTCGACCCAAGAGGGTCTCGGCTTGGTAAGTTTTCTAGGGTTGACGAGAGATGTTGACCCAAGACAGTTTCTCCGAATTAATACAAAAAGGATTATTATTTTTTAAGTTATAAAATTAATAAGGTGTTATATAAACTAGTACTATATATATTTTAATTAGTTTAGTTAAAATATATATTTTAGATTTTTATTTATTATGACTAGTTCAAGTCATTTTTAAATAAATTCTAAAAAGGGATAAAGTTTATATAATGGAAAAACAAATAATATTGTATTTATTTTACCAAAGTTGTCGGTTTTAAGTTTTTTGGAAAAACTGGTAAAAGAACTCGACGTAGAGGTTTTCATTCAAGTTTAGAATAAGGCCAAGTTTTTCAAAGGATTATTGAAAAAAATTATATTGGTCAAATAAATTAGAAGATCATAATTCTCATTTTTGGTTAATAGGTATTAATCAAAGGGTAAATGATAAAGTTTAAACAAATCAGGCTGCGTGCTTAACAGTACAGTTTATTGGTTACTTTTATTATAACTGTGTGGTTGACTTTTATATATAGTGCTTATATATAATTGAGTGGTTGTGATAGTTATAGCTTTGCCGACTTAGGACTCGTTTTTCTTTTCTTCTTTTATTTTGGTTTTGGGAAGGCCTGTGTGCCAATTACAATCCCTTTCTTAATTGTAATATTGTACTGGTTAGGGGAGGCATGCGTGCCACTTACAACCCCATTCAATATTGTATTTCTAATAGACTAGTGTTAGTTTAATCCCTCAACCAAAATGGACTCGAAGAAGATGACGACGTAAATGGTGTTCTATATGCGAAGCACGGACACTTCGGAGAGGTGCCAAGGCTAGTGGGAGCAGCATGTCAAGGAAGGCGAATCCAAGTCACTTTGTCCTTAGGTTTGACCTTAGGATTAGTTGGCAAAACTATAGCGTTTTATATGCTTACTCTTATATCTGCGTGGTTGTGTTTCTTTTATTTACTGTTTATCATATATTCTTGCAACACTTATATGATGCTAAATAAAAAGGGGATTTAATAACAGGCTGTTATTAAACAGTGAAAAACCACGCGCTTTATGACAAACTAGAATATGACTTCAGTCTCGTAGTCGTATTAATTAGATTTTTTATAAATTTAAAAGTTTTGTCAAGATTATAAGTTTGGAACTTATAAAGGCCATTTTGTGAATCGTATTTTTAAAACAGTTAGTTTTAAAATGGTTTTTCAAAAACTGGAAAATTAAGTTTTTTTTAACTTAATTATAAAACCCAAGAAAAATCTTAGATCAGTGTGCTACCCACCTAATGGTACACCCTAACTGTTAAACGGTACTCGGGTGTCGGAAGTGCCCAAACCTTGGGCATCCGGGTTCAAACCATTGCGGGAAGGGGCATGAAAGGTTCTGCGATAATCGGGAGTCCCGGCCAGAATTCATGCTGTCTTAGGTGGTGCGATCTATTTTGGTGATAATCGGGAGTCCCGGCCCAAAAAGCACTAGAGTAGAGTTAAACATACTAGACTGGGTCTAAGTGCTCTACGAGGTTCTAGGAGTCGTATCAGTTAGGTACGATTGGTACAGGGTGTTACCTACCATAAATAGCATGACTTGGCGGGATGTGCCCAAACCTTGCGTCAAGTATGTGAAATATGGGTCCTAGGTCTAATATATATTATTTATGGGTTTGATGATATATGATTAGAAAGTTTATTTGCAATTACTAATTAAACCGGGTTTTAATTTGTAGATGGCAACCAGCGTTACTAGTACCAATAACCTCTCTCACCGCTCCATTCTTGAGAAGGACAAGCTTGTCGGTCCTAACTTTCTCACATGGGAGAGAAATATCCGGATCGTGCTTAGGCACCAGAGAAAGTGGTATGTCCTAGAACAACCTCTAGGAAATCCTCCTGCCAACAACGCTAGGGCAGAAGTCAGGGAGGCTTTTCAGAAGCGCTCCAATGATGCCCTGGACGTTAGCTTCCTCAAGCTCGCAACTATGAGTCTAGAGTTGCAGTTGAGTATGATGGAGACTCCTGCTTATGACATGATCCACCAGCTGAGGGACATGTTCCAGGAGCAAGCTCGCATTGAGCGTTATGATGCCACCAGGGCATTCAACTCGTGCAAGATGGCTAAGGGGACCTCGGTCAGTAACCACGTCATGAAAATGAAAGGTTACATGGACCACCTAGAGAGACTTGGGCACCCAGTTCCGTTGCAGCTAGCAACGGATACGATACTCAACTCGTTGTCGGATGACTATAAGCCTTTTATAGTCAACTACAACATGAACAACATGGAGAAATCCGTGGGTGAGTTGCACTCAATGCTCAAGACTGCTGAGCAAAGTATCGGGACCAAGTCTAAGGACGTTCTCATGATGGGTCATGGCGGGCATAAGAAGAGGAAAGGGCGTCACGGAAAGGGAAAGGGCAAGGCCCAGCGCAGCCAGAGTGCACCCAGGGCTAATAACGACAACAAGGGCAAGAAGCCGAAGCCGAACAAAGCTAAAGCCAAGAATAGGTGCTTTAAGTGCGGCGAGGTCGGGCACTGGAAAAGAGATTGCCCGAAGGGTCACGAGGCAGGTGGCAAGGCTGGCACCTCAGGTATCGTGTAGCTTCTTTGTCACTTTCCACTTGTAAAGGTTTTTACGAGTATTCTAATATCTTGCAATCGTTTATTGCAGTAGGAGATGGAAAGTGATACGGCCCAGCATGAGGAGACCACATGTGCAGCATGCGGACATTATTAATATTTATATTTCTTAGCTTATTAAACTCTTACATTTATTTTAACAATTTTTATATTGTTGGTTTATGAATATTTTTGAGTTTATGGAAATCTAATTATTTGGTTATATATATCCGCGCACGTATTCTTAGTTTATGAATCATGATTAGTCCAGTTGTGACTGAAAGAGGGCCAATAAGTCAAGTGTTGACTTGATTGGTGATTCATAATAATCTTATGATGTGATTTGTTGTAGTTATTATAAAATGCCGGCTCGACTATTCAAAATACTTAAATAAACAAGTGTTGTTTATAAAATTAGATAGTTTTTCTAATCTAACAAGTATTTAAGTTTTTAGTGAAAAAGTGAATGTTCAAGTCTTGAACAAGTGGAAATAATAGTCATTATTTCCAAGTATAAATAGTTTTTTGATAAAACATTTAAGATATTATAAAAGTGATTATGGTAGTTACTATAATCAAGGAAGTTTTATACCAAATATTTTTAGAAAGAAATTGAAATGCCTTCACAAAGTTTTTGTGCTCATGGCAAGTTTTATGAAACCATTTTTCTGTAATTAGAAAGATGGATATATGAAGATCCAAGTTCTTGGTTTCATAAAAAAAGTTTCTTACAAAAACTAAGTCCTTTAAAACATGTGTTTGGAACACAAGTTTTAGGCATGGTAGTCAAGGATTGACTGAGGCCTAAAAGGATGTTTTAAAGTAATGCACTTTTTCCATAAAAGACAATGGGAGCATCAGACAAATGTATCTATCAGAGTTAATAAAAGGTTGTTGTTAACCAGTATGATAAATACAAAATCGAACTTTTAAAGTATATAATTATTGGATATTTTCAGAAGCTATCTAAAATAGTAAGTTCTTGAGTAAGAACTAATCCATGGAATGCATGATTTATTTGGAGGTATTCAATAAAGATATCATTGCAAGATTTCGAGTCAAGTTATGACCTGAAATTATATACGTTCTAAAATGTTCAGTAAGTCAGCTTAATTAAATATTGTTGGTTGGTTAACGTTAGAAATGATAAAATAGGATGTTCTTTAACATTCTTAGTAATGATATTAGATTAGTGTTTGCATACACAAGGAATCTAATTTCAAGGTTCTTACAAGAAGGTGTAAGAAAGTATTATCATTTCAAATGGATAAATCTAGTAAGATTTAATTAACCTACAAATGTAATTAAAGTTTTAATTACAAGAAAGTTATTTTATAAAATCAGAAACTAAGGAGTTATTTTCCAGTTTTCTCCAAGTTTAAGGAGTTTTATGAAATAAGTAAATCTAGAATTGTTCTTAGGTTGCAAGAACGATTTCTAGTAAAACCAAGAAAGAGTACTTCAGGGTACTAGTATTGTGTTTTAGGTTTATAATCATATTACTTTTCTTTGTAATATGTGATAAGTTACAATGCAAAATAATAAGTAATTCAAATAGACACCGTGAATCGAGTCAATGAAGTGGTAGAAATCATGCACCTTTATTCCAGGGAGGAATATGGGAGGGTGTATAGATTAGTTTCATTGTTCTTCACAATTTTGTATGTTTTGGTTTATCCAGGAATAAACTAGGTATATTCAAAAATATCATCCGTAACTACTTATCATGGTGGGAACTATGATAGGGCTATAAAGTCATCGTAATTTTGGGGTAGATTCGAAAGTTTGTCGAATATAGCTGCAAAAGGTTTTTGCGGACCAAAATTGACGAATATTCGTTAGGTTTACGAATATTGGATTGACCCACTGTGAATAATACTTCGTGGTTTCATGTCAAAAGTATTAATCACATAGGTTATCCTTAAGCCTGAGGTATTTGGTTTGGGATGCGGTAACTACTGTCTTCTTAGCTAGCTCTAACGCCACGCCGTAACAGGGTGGTCATAAGGGGTGTGTCTAGATTCAGTGGGAGCCGTATTTCCAAATGCAAATATGCAAGATGGTAATTGCACCTTCTTTTTAGAAGAGATATTTCCGGGCCACTTGACTGATAAGAGAAACTGGTAAGTGCACGGCCGTGCCCAAACGAACTGATCTGTTCTTTGTCGTTTATCACGCAGTTTCGAAATCAAGTATGTCATGAACAAATTCTTGAGTCTCTGAGTTGACCTTTCCCATGCTCATGCTCAAAATTGAAATATCGCGTTGCAAGGGACAAACCTATATATATGCAAGATATGTATATATAAAAACGTACCCATTCATAAACAGGGAGTTTATGATAGTTCAGTTTATAAACAGTTAGTTTATAACATGCCACTTCTAAGCAAGTTGCTTATGAAGTTTTATCACAAGTTACTTTGGGGTATAAGAGTTCTTATAACCTGGTTATCCTAAGTGTCTGGCTAGGGACCTCCTTAGGCTAACAATGTGCAGTAACTGTTACTTATCTTGCACAAGTGGGAGTCTGTTGGATTATGTGCAGAGATAGTTAACAGACATATTGTATCCAATGTTATAAGAGACTAAAGGGTCACACTGCTACACACCCAATTCAGAACAGTTGGATTGCACCATAAATTTGTGTGGAAATAATTAATCAGTTAGATTAATTATTAAAAAGAAAAAGAAAGTAATTAATTAGTTAGATTAATTAAAGAGAAAAGTAAATAATTAATCAGTAAGAATTAATTATTGAAATGAGAGATATAAATAATTATTCAGTCTGGATTAATTATTAGACAGGAATAAATAATAAATAGTTATTTATTATTTAAAAGGAATTAAATATTAAGTTTTAATATTTAACGGACTAAGTTAATTAATAGTTAAGTTAATTAATTAGTAAAGTCCAGGGGTCAATATGAGAAGAGATGAAAGTTTAATTAAAACCAGTTGGGCTTTTAATTAAACGGGCTTAGGTCCAATCTATTCCTTATAAATATGTTCTTTAGGCTTAAGGATTAAGATAAGTGAGACAAGGATTAACCCTGGCCACCACTCTCCTCCCTCTCTCCCTCGTCGCATCCCTCCTTCTCTCGGTCGACGCACTCTCTCTCTCTCGGCCTCTCTCTCTCTCGAAGTCGCAATCGCAAAACACCAAGGGTGTTTGCGATTGGGTGGTCGACGCACACACACACACACAAAGCTTTCGGGTTTTTTTTTGTTGGTTGGTGATCCAGGAGCGGTCTAGCAGCCAGTTCAATCGGAGGTGTAGTAGTGGTGGACTATCTTTAGCAATCCTAAAGGTTTTGTTCAGGTATATTTCTTGTAACCTTTTCTATGGGTTGTTTGTAAGAAACTATGTGGATCATGTATTAGTTTAAAGATCCTAACCCTTTTAGGGTTTAGAGGGTTGTGTTCAATCTAGTTCCGCTTTTAGGATTGAACCAGTGGAATCAAACCCAGGATTGACAGTTTGTGTCAAAAGTGGTTTGGTCAGGTTCAAAACCCTTCAAGTTGATCAATTACAACTTGTATGTTTTGATCACAACTAATGTAGATCGAGAAACATAATCATGAACGATTGGAGAATGACTTTGTACTATGTATCATGTTCACCTGGATATCGGGAACAGAAGGATGATTGATCACTTATTTATAGGGCCATGTCAAACAAACTGGGTTGGGATTTGGTACTTGTTAAGGAATGACATAACTCATGTTGACTTAGGTGTGTCATGTGCAAGTCAGAGTTTGTTGGAGTCTACCCACTGACATAAATAGGCACGTCACACTAGTGATCGATGAAACACAAGACTTTTGGGTCACACGCCAAGGATTGATCCTGACAGCACGCACCAAGAAAGAGAAAACCAAAAATCAAAATGTTTGATTTTTGGACTTCATAGGTCTTGAGACCCTCATGAAGGGTCGTGGAGCTCATGCCTTCCACGAGTCCATATGACACGTATGGGTTCGTTAGACCCAATGGCTTCACGGGCCGTGAAGCAGTCATGAAGGCACATATGACATATTACAATATTTTATTATTTTTACAAGGCTCAAAAGGGGACATTATTGGTGCTCCTTGGGGCTTGCATGGACGACCATATTCGTCTGGAAAGGCACATGTTTAATTCATATAAGTCCAAGGTTGGTCCTCCTTTGTTCACTTGACCCATTTCCACATCTATTTCAATCTTGAACTTGCATACTCTCTCTTAGAGATTTCTTGAGTGTTCATCCAAACTTTTGGAAGTGGTGGTGCTGTTCTAGAAGTGATTTCAAGTGTTGAAGATGAAAAGAGAACATACTAGCATTTGGAGATCAGGTAAATTTAGTGGGGACTAGAAATAAAGAGTTTCTTTCATTGGTGACTTGGAGTTCATCCAACACTCTTCATTACAACAGATTTTAAGGGTACATTTCTTTCTCTTTTTCTACTTATACTTTTGTAGAAATTATGGCACCATTGGAACATGTATTGTGTGTATCGTCATTTTTTATGCATGCTTGTGTGATTTTATTCATGCTTCCGCTGTGCTTGTGACCATATCATGTTCCAACAAAATGCAGTTCTTGTTTTCATAATGATAAAACTATGAACATATGATACTATTGTTTATCAAATTATTCATGTGTTCGTGTGCTACATTCTTAAGATATTAACCAACATTAAATTGATGATCAGATGAAGAAGAAACATTGTCACGACCTCAAATTGACAAGAAAAGAAGAGAATAACAACTAGAAATTAAATCAACATTCACAATTAACCCACAATTGACCATGTATGAGCCCTCAATGCATTTTCTTTAAGCTACAAGATTATCTTTCACACAACACTCAAAGTCGTATTCAATAATTGAAGATGACATCTTAAAGGGTGATTAAATTAAGTAAGTGCTCACAAATAATTTTTATAAAAGGATATTTTATCCAAACTTTTATAAATATGTCACATATATATTTTATAAAATACATGCAAACATTTACAATTTGGTCTTGTATACAATATAAGACAAACTACACTAAAACAAATGATTTCTCATTGTGGCAAAAACTAAACATAATTTTGTATTGAAACACCATAACACCAAAACTAGAAAAACATCTACTAATAATGGTAAATATCCAACACCATTTTTGCAAATCCTCCTAACCTTCCAAGTTTGCATAAGGATTTCAAACTTTTTTGGTAAATCAACTTGAGACTTTTCTAAATGCATTCCACATTGATTTTTTATTTCAAAAATTGTTTGATTATTGTACAAAAAAAAGTGCAACTTCAATATTCAAAATATCAAAAAATGTGAACCGACACCCCACGACATATCCACGGTAGACTCAGACTTCTTTCGTGAAGATCTGTACAAAATTAGATTTTGCCCTTTTACAACTAGTTAAAGAAGTTTAGTCCTTAAAATTTTCAATATCTTGCACACTGAAAGACAAAATGATGGTCCCATAAATACGGATGAATCAATGCTAGTGTGTTTTTATGTGTTAGGAATCGGTTTAAAGAGAGAGAGAGCCGAGAGCTTATCAACACACACACTGAAAGGTGTAATTAGCAATATGGTGCAAAGCTTAAGTTTCATTGAAGAGGCAAAGCCTTCAATAGGCTTTGCCTAACTTTACAAGAATTACATAATATACCCCTCACTTTAAATATCTAACAATCTTCCCCTAAGTGAGGTGTATAGGCATTTACAACAAATAAAAGATAAATATTCTATTCATAGGTTGATTTGTTGCGAATGTCAAAAGCCATAATAAATGCCTTCGACTTGTCAGAGTTATCTTCATTTGCTCTATTGTTCAATAGGCCTAGACATGTTGATTGTAAGAGTAAGCCGCACGATTTTCCCACACCTTCAGATGAAGGATTTTCAAGGTGCCTTCAGAATATGACATAAGTTCGTCAAGTCACACAAATATCTTTTCTCCTTTAGTATTTCTTTAGACGACGCCTAGATCACCCTTAAAGCTTTCATGTCCTTCATCTATAACTGTCAACTTTTCAAGCTTCTCAAGGTCAGGATGGCTCTTGTTGGGCTTCAAGATATTCACTTTCAGGTGATTATTTTCAGCCTCAAGTTGAAGATCATGCTCCTCCACAAACTCAATCAAGTTCCTCATACACTTCATTAGTGCAACTCTCCCAAATTCTTCTTCGGGCCATTTCCCTTACTTCTTTGAAAGGATTTCAAATATGTAGTCAATTTCTTCGATCTTAACATATCTTAGATCAGCTTCAGTGAGGAGATATGTGCGATTATTGGCTCTCTTGAAAAAGAACATAACATACTTGATTCTGAAGGAAATTTCTATGGGAACACTGAGGAGTTCTATAATAGGAAACTCTAACTTGATTTCTTCTGGAGGAGTATGAGATTGTCTAGGGATATGCTCGTATCTTCTTCTCTGTTTGTCATCCAAATTCCTCAACTCGGGGGGAATAGCCTCAACTATTTCGCTGCTGAAGATATCTGATATTTTTTCTTCATGATTGGCAGCATTAACAAAGTATCTTTTCCATACTGGCTGGCGGCTTGCATTTCTTGTAACTATGTTGTTTGAATCCAGACCGGATCTCCATGATATACTGGAGGAGAAGGTGGCATTACCAAGTTAGGTGGCAAGGGCCATTCAAATTCCCTTCTAAACTTTTCCGTTGCTTCTTGTTGTCTGTTTCTTTCAAGTATATCAGCAGCAGATTCTTGAAATTGACCAGGAGGAGGTGGAAACAGTTCATGAACTTCATAAGTTACTCCAGACAAGTCCCGGGGACATCAAATTTCTTCTTTGAAGCTGGCCTCTTACCCTTACTTGTAGTTTCCTACCCTCGTCTTCTTTATTTAATTGCTGAAGGATTAAATTCGGGTCTAAAGCTACCAACTATGCGCGGGGGAGGGGGGGTGTGGTTCTGGAGTTGTAGCAGATGAAGCATATTCCTCAATATCTTGAAAGATGTATGCTCTATCATCCTGTTCCTCTTCTTGTTGACCTTCCTCATGCCTTTGTTCAAACAAATGTAGGTCCTCATAGAGTTCCATATCATTAAAATCCATTTCTATTTCGGCATCCGTCTCTTCATCATGTCCAATCTCTCCCTCTTCACTTCTAGTTCGCCTCAATTCAGTTTGTTGTTGTGGTTGGTAAACGATTATTTTCTTGTCAGCACTCTTAGCCTGAATTTCTAGAACATCATCGGCCAATTGTTGTGCACTTTCTTGAATATTTTGCTGTTGTTGACTGCCAGAGCTAGAACCTGCAATGGGCGGAAGGCTTGAACTTAAAGGGGGTTATTGGGACAATGGCTTTGGAAGCTGACCCCATATATAAGCGCCTACTTTTCTCCCCCTTGGCGCTATCGTCAGGATCACGATCGTCACGTTTTCTGCGCTAACCCGCTGCTTGTACACTACAAGACTCTTCCACAACCTTGAGTCTGTCCACTACCTTTTCCATTGAAGTGTATAAACTTCCTGTTACCCTGTCTATCTTGCTGAAAACATCATCTTGAAATTTTTGGAATTCTGCTAAAGGGATTTCCTGAGGCCGTTGTTCGTTTCGAAGAGTTGTAAGAAGATCTTGATCATGATCGGATTTCGGTCTTTGTTCGAGAAGTTTGATGTAGAGAAGGCTCATAAGAGCATCAACTGACATGTTACTAGAATCAGACTGGTTAGGTGGTTGAGCTTCTTGAGTTCTGGCAGTAAGAAGTGCTTCGATACGATCTAGTTTTTGATTCGTATCTAAGGGTTGTTGTTGAAGAGGGGCCATGACTTGTTGAATAGCATCATTTAATTCTGCACCTGTAACAAACCCTATAATATTGAGATTACCGGTTATGGTTCCAGCCATGAAGGTAGAACCACGTACTCGAGCTGTAGGGATGTTGACTCCAGCAGGATTTCCTTCTTATCCTAGCATGGCACAAGAAGTGGTACCACCTACGGAAGTTCTGGACGTCAGACAACAGGCCTGAGCTAGTTGTGTGATAGTATCCGAGAGTTCCGAAATATATGCAGAAATCTACGGCAAATCAAGGTGCATTGAAGGAACGGTCGAGGACGAGGGAGGCAGTCCTCTGTTTTCAATACCAACCATCTCCAGGGGAGAATTCGGTAGTAGACGTGTTATAGCCCTGTGCAATAAAGTAGGTGCCTGTTCAGAGACACCTAAGTAGCTAGTTAGGGTTTCAACTTGCACGGGTGGGATAACCGTGACTTGTTCAATACTAGACCCAACAATGTCAGGTCTAATAGTAGATGTGGTTTCCCTTTTTTTTTGGGCTGGAGGTCCCTCATGACTCTGTTTTACTCTCACTTTAACACTAACACTCTGAGACATAACTTCTTCTTCTTCTCCACTACCTAGACCAAACCCCTCGTAACGATTAGGTGAAAGTAAAGAATCAGGGGTGACAGATGCAGTTTCAACAGAGATATTATGGTCTTGTGCAATTAGTGCTTAGGCTACAGCTGTGACAATAGTAGTTTGTGGATGCTGGTTAAGAACAAGAACAGGGCCACTAGATTGAGGAACTAAAGGAGCAGTTTGTGTAGTTTGGGCCAAGTCCGGAGATGATGTGTCAGGGTCAGTAAGTTTCATAAAGGATGGGGTGCTATCTGCACGTTGTTCAATTGGACCGTCAGGGGTACCCAAGGGTATTAGACAGGCTCGAATAAAGGGTTACCACCTGGTTGAGAAGGAGACTCACCAGTGGTTGACTCAGACTCGGTTGACTCAGGATCATCAAGACCAAGTTCTTCAGGAATGGATTTAGTGGTGGTGGGATGTGTTTGGGATGATGTGGGGTTATATGAAAGGGTTTTAATTATGGATTGAATGGTGGCGGGATCATACGTATCCCCTCCCTCTCTAATCTCATCTTCCTCACCTTCTTCACCAGCCCTCTCAAGTTCATTTTCCCTCTCCACTTCCCTCTCAGCATCTCCCGCAGATGTCTGAGGCCTAATATCTACATCCTCTCCTGGTACTATACCTTCCAGGGTAGGTATGGCCGGCTCTGTCATAACCATGGAAGGTAGTCCTACACTTATCCTATAACTCACTACTATCTCATTTTGCTCACATAGATATAAGAGTGATATAGGAATGGGTTGAGGGTTTATATTAGCAGGAGTGGTAGGTTTAACAAAATTGAATAATTTAGGGATTATAGAAGGAAGACCTGCCCGTCGTGGAATATCTGCATTCTGATCCATCACATGCCGGATAATCATAGGAATGAACCATTGATATGGTAAGAAGTTAGCCTCTGTTTCCCTCTGGTTGTTTTTAGGATGGTGGACTTCATGTCATGCTCAAGTAAGCATAGTCCACATGCAAATGATTGGTAGCTGCCACAAAAATTTGCATCTGAGGCTCCGTTATAAATTCATACCTAGTGTGCTTGGGAGTTATACATCTTTGGAGCACTGTCATGAATATGTTGTACATTGGATCCAGGTTGGTGCGGTTGAACTGGGCTTTCTTCTATAGTGCCCCAGTATATCCCATGGCTCGGATGCTGTCAGGCAAAAAGCCTCATCAGGTATTTCATCATATGATGTGGCAGGAGGTCTGCTATCTGCTACAGGAAGTCTGAGAATCTCCATGGAAGTCGGTTGACTGTAAAAAAAATTTCATATATCTGATCTCAGCTCTGAGTGAGAGAGTTCCCCTCCTACTTGTATGTATGTCGCATGTCCTCCAAAATTGTTGAGCATAGACCTCAGGGACATGGGTGCCTATAGTGGCAGGATTATAAGTGAGTGCATGGTTTAGTCTGTGGACTTTGAGAACTTCAGTTAGGATTGGGTAGGTGGGATTTTTGATAGTTGCAAGTTTGATATATTGGTTGTTTTCGTGAGTTTTGACAGACAAAAACTCAGTTCTGGGTACAAGGTGTTAAGGGTTCTGTTCGACTTGAGCCATTATATCTGCACAAAAGGTAAATGAGTTAATTCGAAGATACAAAGGTAAGTAGCATGGCCCATTCATTAAACCCTAAATTGACCAGAGTTGACCAAGACAACCAAAACTTGAAAATTTTTGAAATTTGTTCATACCAAAAATCCCTAACACTGGAACCCCTCATAGTGTAGAAGATGATTAAACATGTACAAAAGTTATTTTGACACTTGAAATACATCAATTAAGTGTAGATAAACAACTTTGTAACATTGAAGTATGGTAAAAAAAAATCATCGTAACTCCTCTTTTTGAACCAAAATTCAAATCCACATGTAAGTTCATGCACTCTAAGAACACGAAGAACACTTTTCAACATTTTTGAAATATTTTTGAAAATTAGTGTTCCCCAAGTGTTCCTAAGTCCCATCGCAAGTGTTGTTTTTACAAATAACATTGTTTAGATAGCCAAAAATCCAATTAAAGTATCGAAAACCCCATCGAGTTTGACACATTCAATTCCAACAAATCATCAAATAAACCCAATTTTTGAACAATGTAATCCATGAAAGTTGTTACCTTAGTGATTACGAACATTTTGAATCTAAAATTACAAATTTTGGTAGTGTAACTAGAGGATTCAAGTAATCAAGTAACCAAACAATCGAGAGTAAACTTAAGGGTTTTTAAATTTTGATCGGTAAAAATGAACTGATGGGGATGGGACAGTTATATATAGCCTAGGACACGTGTCAATAGTTCATTGGACCAACAACGATAAAAAAGGCACACTCGATAGAACCTTTCGATATAACTCATGCGCTTAGGCCTGTTCCGAACAACTTGGTTCGATAGGGTCTGTTCAATAGACTCTTTGTTCTACAAGTCCATACGATAGGGCTGTTCGATAGAACTATGAGCCATGAATTGACAATGCTTTGGTTCGATATGTCATATTCAAAGGAACCTATGTTCGATAGGTTGTATTCGATAGAGATATGGCCTTGTATACATTGATAGGTTCTGTTCGATGGAACCTATTTGTACGCTGACCCTTGGGGTACACATCCATTTGATAGGATTGGTTCGATAGAACCACTTGTGTGCTGATCCTTAAGCACATCCATTCGATAGGATTGGTTCGATGGAATCCTCTGACCTTTGGGCACATCCCTCGAACATTGCATCTGTTATCTGCACAAGTAACAAACTGTGTAAAACCTACTCAAAACAAAAGTTAAGAAAGAAAAGAATAAAATAGCAGTGTTTCAAATTCTCAAATTGAGCATGCCTAACTTGGAGACCAACTCATTAAAGCGACTTTCGTCCAATGATTTGAGTAGTTCTATTAAGATTTTCTCTACATTATCTTTTATGAAGTGATAACGTATGTCAATATGTTTGGTTTTAGAGTGGTGTACCAGATTGCAGAAAATGACTATGGCAGATTTGGAGTCGCATAGTCATGGTATCTTGTCGTACTGAAGGCCAAAATCTGAGAGTTTTGTACGAATCCATAAACTTTGAGAACAGCACATTGCAGCAGCAACATACTCTGCTTCAGCAGTGGATGTGGACACATAATTCTGTTTCTTTTAGGCCCAGCATAGTCCCCACAACTGATTTTTTATAAGGTAGAGGAACTAATCTCCAAACTTTGAGTCGATCAAATTGATGTAGTTCTTCTTGCATAGCGATCACCCAATCTGGATCATCTAGTGCCTCAGAGACTTTTGTGGGTTCTAGGATGCTTAGGAAACTGGAGAATTAAGACTCATTAGCAGTAGATGACCGAGTGATCACACCATCATTTGGGTTTCCTATAATAACAGACTCAGGGTGATGTCTGATCCATTTTGTCTCATGGGGGGCAGAAGAGTGAGGAATTAAATTGTCTAATTATCGGGCTGCTTCCTCATCTTCTGGAGTGAAGTTGGGATCTGAATCAAATACAAGTGTGCTTATAGGTTGAGAAATTTGAGGCACCGTTTGATATGTAACAGAGTCAGATTGCGGTTCTTCAGGAAAAAGATCGGCAAATGGATTACTCTTTGTTACTATTGGGGGTATGGTGAAGATACTCTCTTGAACACCTGCACTAGTCCTTTTATCAGATGAGACATGATTAGATTTAGATTGAAGAAATTCAAAAAAAAATTCTAATTCATTATTATTAGAACTGGACGGATTGTTTGATTCCTTATTTTGAATAACCGGTTCTGAACTGACATGTTATGAACGTTTTCGGTTTGTGTTGGTCGAAAATGTGCAACATTTAATGAGTCATCAAATGTCAAATTGATACTCTCTATAATTGTTTTCGTTCATTTGTTTAAAACTCTGTAGGCTCTAGATTCTTGAGAGTAACCTAAGAAAATTGCCTCGTCTGCTTTAGGAGCAAATTTTCCCAGGTTATCTTTATCATTGAGGACAAAACACCTATTACCAAATACATGGAAGTATTTAATATTAGGCACTATTCCGTTAGCCAGTTCATAGGGAATTTTGTTAAAACGTTTATGAATGAAAGAACGATTCTGCGTATAGAAGGTAGTGCTGATGGCTTCAGCCAAGTAGGAAGGCGTGAGCCCTGAGTAAGACAACATGGTACGAGCAGCTTCAACCAGAGTTCGGTTGCGTCGTTCCACAACACCATTTTGTTGAGGTGTGCATGCTACAGAGAATTGATAAGTGATTGCCACAAGGTCAGAGAATTTCTTTAAAGTGCTGTTTTTGAATTTTGTTCCGTTATCTGTTCTAATTGACACCACAATTTGATTATGCTTGTTCTGCTGCTGCTTGATGAATGAAATGATAGTTGAAGCAGCTTCATCTTTTGAACACAGAAATTTGACCCAAGTATACCGAGAGTAGTCATCCATCATGACTAAGATATACTTCTTCCCATTCTCTCATTGAATCCTCATTGGACCACATAGATCCATGTGCAGAAGTTCTAAAGGCTTTGTTATGCTTAACACTTGTTTAGATTTGTGAGAAGCGTTCTTCATTTTTTCTTTTTCACAGTTTGCACACAGGTGGTCTTTCTTGAATCTCAGCTTTGGTATGCCTCTTACCAAGTCACCTGTTACTAATTTGTTGATATTCTGGAAGTTTAGATGACCTAGTTTAAGATGCCATTGCCATGTGAGATCAGATGAGGCTTCGGATAATAAACAGACTGAAGTGGTAGAGTTATAATTGTTCAGATCTTTGGAGTACAGGTTGGACTTCCTTGATCCTAATAGTAGTATATCTCCATTTTCAGTGAGAACTGGACAAGTGTTATTTTAAATGCCACCTCCAACAGAATTGTCCGACACTGAATAAATTATGACCCAACCCTTCAACATAGGAAACTTTCTTGATCTTTATGTGCTTTTGTTCGATATCTCCGTACCCCAGTATTGGTGCAACATTTTCATTCCCAAAAAGTACATTCATGGAGTACTTAGGAACATAGTTGTTGAGAAGATTCTTGTTGCCAATCATATGTTTGGTGCAACCGGAGTCCAGGCAAAATAAGAATAAAGCAAGTTCAGGTCCCCATGTATTAATGGTTCCTTGGTTGTTAGTTCCTAATGGTTGAGTTATGTTTGTTAGTTACGGCAATGGTGAAACTCCTAAATATCTATTCTTAGGTAACCAAATCTGGGTTATCCATTTGTGAGAAGGAGTATTCATTAAAGGGATTTGCTTAGACGGAAGTTTCGGTGCCACGGATGGTTGAGCGGTTGACTGTGAATGAGGTTTTGGATTAAGTAGAGTTGCGAAAGCATTATGTTTGCCAATCCAAGATTGTGTATAATGAGTATTAATCATTTGTGACCTCGTAACATCAACCGGTTTTGGGGTAACCAGAGGCTTAACGACCTTTTTGTGAGAAGATGGTTTGGATTTGATGCTGTTGAGGTTTGCCTGTGAGTGGATCTGTTAGATCGGTTTTTAAAATGTTGATGTTTCTCGTGGGCAATCTTCATAACCGTATCGTTTGTAAACATCCGGTTCTTTGATAGTCAGCAGGCGTCAAGACTTTTTAAGACGTTTGAGTGCATATGACTGACGAGTGGTGATCCACTGATGAATGATGATTCCTTTGGAATTGATAAATGGAACACTGATTTGATTTTTGTACAAGTTAGTCCACTGCTCACATGGTTTAATACCTATTGATTTTCTTAGTGTATCGTATTTGAAATTAAACTCACAATGACCATGAGGACAACCATCACTTATGCAAAACATTTCAGAGGCTATTTTATCATGTGAATTCGAGGGATTACAGACTTGATTAAACCTCAAAATATTTTCACATGAAACTTTCAAGTTTGAACATTTCCTAGAAGACTTAGGAATGACTCTCTGCCATGTTGCTTATAATTTACTCTCTTCAGACACATTCTTCTTTACATCTGCAGCAGAAGAGAAAATGTTAGTAGTCATTCTTGGACGACTTGCACCAGCTTTGGATGTTTCAGGAATACCTGGCTTTGTGCGAGAGTTGTGATGGTTTGAGATTGCATGTTTTCGCTTGAAAATTTGTTTAAATTTAGGATTTACCAAATTAGGTTTATTAACAAATTTGATAGAATTATGAACTTCCTAAGTAGATGTGGAAACATGTTTAGAACTAGAAATTCGTTCTTCGTTAAGATAAGAGGTGACTGGAGTTGATTCTGGTAGCTGTTGTTGGAGTCTATTGAGTCTTGCTTTCAACTCCGCTTTATCAACACAAAGTTGATCAGTGATCTTTTCGTCCTCACGCCACAATTTTTTAACTTTTTGATTAAGTTCAACATTTGCTTGAGTTAATTGTGCAAGATTGGGTGATGGGACTGAATTAGAGACAGAAGTAGTGATAGGTTGGAAGGCCAAAAGCAGATCTCTCATTACTTGTGTGGTGTAGCAAAACTCTTGCAGGGTAAGGAATCTTCATAGCAGTTCCTTGTGGGGAATGTATTTCATCTGAGGTTTTGGTACATTAGAAGCATACAGTTCATCATCGGTGTATACAGGAGAGATGGCTTTTGATTGTGGTTTGGTGGGAGGTTGAAGAAGATATGTGTTATTTAGATCAGAGTAGTTCAAAGGGATTTCTGTTTTGAGGTGTACGGTTCTTTTAATGTCCTCTTCAATACTTTCTTCTTCTTGACCAACAAACACCATTCATTGAGTAAGACCCTCGCCAAAAAGATTTGCATTGTAGAATTGTTTGGCGGTAACTTTGTTCAAGACACTTGGATTTTCAAAACCAAGTCCTTCGAATCTCCATCTTGAAAATGCACGTTCCTTTTCTTTATATAGAAATATGGTTTGTTCACTTTGCCCACGTTTAATTAGTAGGTCTTCAAGTTCATTGATTTTAGTATGAAGAGCACGTTGTTCATTTCTAAGAATCTCATAATCCTTTTCAGCACTTTCACGTTCTGAATAAAGATCGTGCATGATGACATTGGTTTTATCAGTTAACTCTAGGAATTCAGATTATTTGACGGCTAATTGAACTTTAGATTCATTGATATCATTTTCTAGTTGTTAAATGGCCCTTTGTGCTTCTTTATCTTGGGTGTGAAGGACCTCTGTTAAAACCTGATTTATACATGTTAACTTTGTTACCTTACGCTCTAACTTTTTCATGCGGTTTAGAATTGTTTGAATATGTTCGAAATTAAAACCTGCATAAGAGTCAGAGTTAGAGTGTACCTTCTCACTGTCAGGATCCTCTTGCTCAGCATCAGAGTGATCACCTGCATCACCTTCGACATTATCAGCACCTTCGACATTAGCCATCAAGCAGAATTGAGCATGATCCTCTGCTCCCAAGTCACTTTCAGAATCTGTGTCTTCCAAGAATTGATCAGCGCATTCCCAGCCTGCTTTTGCTTTGACAGATGGTACTTTTTCCGGCAGTACTCAGCATCTTTTGTTTTCTTTTGAGGACACTTCCTAATCATATACCCGGACCGACCACAGTTGTAGCATTTGGAGTCGGTCTTCTTCTCGTCCTTCTTCTCTTCTTGCGAGAATCTTAGCTTATCAACAGACGCATGTCTTTCCAGGCGTCGTGATCCAGAAGTAAACCATTGCTTATTGTTTGTCTTAGCGAAACGATGTGTGAAAGTTTTACCAACAGTGGAAAGAGCATGAATGGCTTCTTCAACTGCATCATCATCGTCATCAGGTTCAGATTTACTCAGTGCTACCTGTTTATACTTCATTGATCTGGATGATGATTCGCTTGGAGGTCGTTCAGTGAGAGGATCAGCAGCAGTTGATTGTCTGGGTAGAGTTTTGGAAACTTCATCTTGATATTGATTGAGATCTTCGTACATGTTATGAAAGGTGACTGTGGTTAGATCTTTCTTGATGTGTTTGTACAACCTTGCATGTGTTGGATATTATGCCCACTGACACACGTAGATTAGTAATACTACCGATGATACACGAGCCTATTGGTTCACACGCCAAGGATTGATCCCGCAGCACACAACGCAAACGAGAGAAATTGAAATCTGTAAAAAGGGGCCTTACGGCCGCATGTCTTTTTGCTTACGGCCGCAAGGGTTACGCGACGCGTAAGTATAAGTATTACGTGACGCATAAACCGCCTGACAGAAACTTGACTTTTTGGTTGTTGCTTGCTACAAGCAAAGGACTTTTGTTACCTCACTAATAATGATGTCCGACTTTTGGGACATGCTTTATCTGCTAAATTAAGCAAGAGGTGAGGGATGAAAAAAGGACTTGACAAAAACAAAAGGGTTTTCTCTCTCTTTTTCTTCTTAAGTTCTTGGAGCTCCATTGTGAGTTCAAGGAGAGATCCAGAAATTCATCCATGTCTATGGAGTGATTCTGGAAGTTGTGAGTTGTACCAAGTGTGATTTCAAGGCTTTGAAGATCACAAGAAGGCATACTAGCATTTGGGGATCGAACAAACTTGGTGTGGACTAGCAATAGAGAGTTGCTCTCTTGTGACTTAGAGTTCATCCCAACATGAAGAAATCAGAAGCTGGAGCATGGTATATTTCCTATCCCATCTCTTTTATTTGGTTCCTTTTTCTTTATGTAGAGTTCCACCATTAGTGGGTCTTGATGGCATCTTGTTTTTATACCCGGAAAATCTGTTTTTCACGCTTCCGCTGCATGGGTAAGATGGCCAACGAAACCCCAACAGTGGTATCAGAGCCATCTCTACATAGGTATTGCACCTTGGTGGCCTGAAAAACCCGAAATCGAAAAACTGGATCTGCAGTCAGGTGGGTTACGCGTCGCGGAACTTTTTGGGTTACGCGGCGCGTAAATTGATCTGACAGATTTTTTTTTGTATAAATTATAAAACAGTTTTTGCAGTAGGGTTTTTGGCATCTAAAAATGGTTTCTGTGATTTTTGTTCCAGAAATTATTTTTTGGTATATTAAGTTGCCTTGTATCTTGGTTGGTGTATTTATATGTATATTATTATTTTTGGCATAAAAATTGTAATTGCATATACTTACATTATGTATATATGAATATGTTTCATCAAAAATGGTTTGTTGTTACTAATACATATATACATGGGATTATTTAGTGTCTTGGGTTTTTAGAAATAATCTTAATCAAGATACATAAGTTTACATGGTTTTGTGTGGCACACCATGTTGTTCATGTTGTTCATGTGATGTTGGTAACCAAACCATGCCCTAGACCTTGTGGATATTTGGTTGTGATTAAATTAGTTATTCATTCATTTGGTTACTATATGTCACATGGTATGTAATAATTAATTTATTTAATTTATTTGGTATGTAATTTTTTTTTGTGGCTTGCATGCCATTTAAATTCCATGTTATGTATTTTGTACTAGAAAATTGGATTGTGGCTTGTATGCCATTTATTTCATTTTCTATGTAAGGTTAATATGGAGCAACCATCAGGAGTCAATAATTGACGTCTTGGCAAACATGAAACCGAGAGGCCCAATGGAGGTAGTGGGTTTAGTGGGAGCACATCCAAGTCAAGGATATGTCCTTAGATGACTTCGTTTTTCCGTAATGGCTCACGGGAAAACGCATAGGTTTTAGGGGCATGGTTACTAATCCTTTTGTATGCGTGTGGTTGTTTTATTATTTATTGTTTATGCATGGATTATAGGATTATTGCATGCTAGACAATTTTTTGACAATAATAAAACTGAAGAGTTTTTAACATTGGTTTTACAAACTCGCGCGCGCATAAGATTAACAAATAGGATATAAAATTGGTTTATATTCCGAAGTGAAAACTTTTGGTTATTGTCACTTTTGTTAATCAAACTCAAAATGGTTTTTTAAACAGGAAAACTAAATCCCGTTTTCTAAATGTAAATTGCACACCACCCATAAGATGACACCGCCCGAATCTAGTTATACAAGGGTTGATTGTCGAGCTCTAGCCGAGTTAATCTTTGTATAGACTGTGTGGAAGGTGCGTGTGGCAACTCGCAAGATTGATTGTCGAGCTCTAGCCGAGTCAATCGTTGGGCAAGAGTACCACCGTGTATCTTGATGGTTGATTTACAATTTCAAAATAATATTTTGAATAATTGTCGAGCTTTAGCCGAGTTATTTAAAATCTTAGTTTGAAGTTGGTGTGGAGGGATCAATCATGCCAAATTTGAAACAATGGTTGTCAAAATTGGATCCCACATGGAACTAAGAGTTGTAACAATGGATTACAATCGGTGAATTTGTACCGGCCTAAATAGCCTTGCCACGTGATCCGCGGAAAACCCGTCACGGTGCAAGGTGAAATATGGTTCTTAGCCCTTGTTAAAATTTTGATTTTATAAATCTAATGGGTAAAATATTTTTACGAGGATCATTTCAATATTAACTAAATTATGTACTCTTAAGATAACTTACACGTTAACAACACATCAAAATTAATACTCCGTCGGTTCCTAATAATGGATAACTCATACATGTAAACTTAATTATCTAACATTATTGGTTGAGACAAAGTTGTACATTATTCAGAAAACCTTTTAAAGCCACTTGCTACCAATGCGAACTATGTCATTAGATGCGCAAAATGCGTGTCATAGACACAAGAGAGGATTAAGTGTCTAGACCTAAGTCAGTTGAAGAATGCAAGAAGGTGGGAATAAATATGTCTATGTCCTTATTATTGAGAAGTACATGGACTGAATGAAGAACTCTTTGATAGAGCTTCATGGTATGATTAGAGACTGCAAAGTCTAAACATGACCAATGAAGATTACTTCATATATTCCCAAATAAGGCTACTAAGGAACAAATAATCAATGAAATTGAAACTGACCTTTAATGGAATTTTTTATTTTAATCAAGCCTTCCATTATATTGGAGTTAAAGGGCAATGTGATTGCGCCTATGGTGATAAGACTCCATAAGGGGTAGTTTACTACTTCACGATAAGATTAGAAATTAGCGCTACCATTTTGTCTAAATGAGTTAAAGACTCTTTTAGCCTTTTGACTTAAGGTAAATTCATGATTAAACTCCATTGTTTTTAATGCTACTTCTATAGGCTAGGTTTTTCAAGCGCTAGTTATAATATTTAAATTTGTTGCAAATTTATTTGCTGCAAAGTATAAGTATTAAAAGGGAAGTAGGCATATAATGCATAGAGAGCTGGACTTCAAATAGAAAAACAAGATAGTTGTTTCTATAGAAAGGATTGGAAGTATGACACTTGTCTGTCCTTCTAGCTAATATATTACTTCAATAGATATTTGTTTTGCATTTTTCGTGGCAAGAAACATTATATCTATTATGCCCTTTGTTGGACGATGTATATTATTTTGAACCATGTATTTGTTTCAAAGTTTATACATGTCAAGGCATTTAAATTAAGCTTATGCTTAAGAAGTAATATCATGATCATGAATAATTTGGATAAGTTATCCTTATGACATAGTTGACTTAACCATATAAACAAGATTTGTATCACCAAACTCCGTGTGGTAAGGAATTTGGAATCGTTTGATCATGGGTCAAATGTTGACTAACAAATCTTATTTATTAGGTTAATTTAATTATACATACTTCACTTTTGTATGTGAGAGGATTGATAGCTTGTTGGATTACGTACACACTCTTGCGTGTAGACCGTTCAAGCAAATCATAAGGTATAAAATTCAAATACTTCGTTATCTTTACCGATGATGGTAGAAGAAATGGATATGTCTATTCATAGATAGACTATGTGTTTGAAACCTTATAGGTGTTAGAGACACACCATAACGAAGTGCCTGATTTAAAATAGATAAAGAAAATATGATACTCGATTCAAGTTACACAAAGGTTGATTGTCGAGCTTTAGCCGAGTTAATCCTTGTGTAGACTGTGTAGATTGAGTTAATATGTTCTAACATTCTATTACCATCAATTGAATTATGGATTTGTCATATAATTCACTCCTTCTATGACACATTGTATAATTGGTCATATAATGGAGGAACCGGACATTCTTGATATGGTCTGGTAATTGATATGTTATACTTTAGTACTCATGGAGTATACTAAAGTAGTGGCGGGCTTTGTTCTTAATCTTAAACCAACAAAGACGGTTAAGACTACACCTTAGGGGATGAGACTAGAAAGAGTATATTTGCTTGTCTATCTCAAAGTCTGGATTGTCTAAACCTGCGTTTTGTACGTGAGGTGAAAGAATCCGGAATCTAGAGGTGTTACTCCATTAGATATTCTTCTAAGACCATGGGATATTTGTTTTTTTTTTATAAAAACAAAGTGTTTTCTGGGAAAAAGTTTCTTTTCTTCAAAACTAATATCCATGGATGTCTGTAGAAGTAAAAGTAAACCTTGAATGGAATAACCTGATGTTGGGACTAGCAAATAATCAGAAATGATTAAAATTCAGCATGAGAAGGCTGGAGAACCTGACATATAGTCATTTCCTCTTAGACTGGTATATGTCATCATATGACCAGAAAGATATAGTTTATTATATCTAAGGAAGACGACTTGATGATAACTCATCAAATACTGGAAGCGTAGTGGGCCTAGTGTCTGCTAGTAGGAAAGACATAATGAATATGAGATGTTATCCATGGAGGATATTCAAGTTTGAAACTTGTTTTTATCCTATACCGGGGTGGAAACCCGTAGAGTGTATATGGTTCTTTATTGAAAGAAACCAGCATGGATTTGTTTACAACTTTGAATACCGACTAATAGAAATATTTTCTCGATGATTGACCATGAGGGATGTATCATCTAGAAATTTTCTCTTAGTAGTAATGTCAAAGAGTAAATTTGTAGACCATTTTGAATACCGACTGATTGGAAAGGTGTTCTTGATGATTGACCAAGTGGAAGGTATCATCTAGAGACTTTCTTTCAGTGGCTATGTCAAAAGTAGTTTTGTAGACAACTTCAAATATCGCATGGATGAGAAAGGTGTTCTTGATGATTGACCAAGTGGAAGGTATCATCTAGAGACTTTCTTTCAGTGGCTATGTCAAAAGTAGTTTTGTAGACAACTTCAAATATCGCATGGATGAGAAGGGTGTTCTCAATGATTGACTGTAAGGATGGTATCATCTTGAAACTTTATCTTAAAATGGTTATGTTGAAGTTTACTTAGATACTTATAAGATATCACTGCCCTTTTATGGCTATGATATATTGATATAAGGACTCCATTCCTTAACAGGAATTTGTATGAGGTAGTGTTTAAAATACTATCAGGAGGTCGTTTACATCAAAAGTATCCTTGTATTGTCTACAAGCACAAACATCCTTGTGAAGTCTAAGAGCACAAGTATTCTTGTAAAGTCTGCAAATTATGGAAGTCTATTGATAGACTTAAATAAGCATCTCAGGGTTGGAACCTTTGCTTTGATATGAAAATCATATATGTGAGTTTTCAAAAGCAAGGATTAAACCTGTATGAATGTCAGGGCTAGTGGGAGCATTGTTATAATTACATTGGAGAAAATGTCCCGACTATGCTTGGTTCAAAAGCTTAGTTCAGGAATTATTCGTCCATAATAATTATTATATATTGATTATGGAGTACAAGAAATATTGAGATATGTTCTTGGTAAATTTATGGAAAGATAAAGCTTAGAGTAAATTATTACTCTAGTGCTAATTTCTATATAGGATATTTGCCGATTTAGATCGGAGTACATGATCCTATTTTATGTATAGTTGTTATTAAGAATGGTTGTTAAAGCATTAATGACCCTATTTGTATCTTGTGAGATAATGAGGGTATAATGGCTTTTGCACAAGAACCATTGTCCTTAGTGTCACTTACCTTATTGAGTTCTTTTGAAGCAATGAAGGTACTCGGACTTGGACAAAGGACCATAGTCTCGTCAACAAACACTTTATTAGTGGTTTGGTTGTGTTTGGAGGTATGGTCTTCATGAGAGTACAAACGGATAACATTATGACTGATCCGTTTTATTAAGCGTAAGTCATAGGCTGATGATGGTTGTCATACTAGTGCCTACATGCAAATCCTTTTGCAAAAGGAGTTGACTTAAGTTTATTTTAATTATATATTGATATACTAAACTTTGGGAACATTAAGCAGTATTGTATATCATATTATATCGATTATTAAATGTGATTTAATAATGCGCCGAGGGCGGATATTTTCATGAATCCTTACTGTGTTCCATCTTAGCATGTTTAATCACTTCCCAGAATGATTTTTCATTCTAAATGTCCACAGTCGGTCATTCTTCGATAGGGAGGAAGTTTGAATTAAGACTGAGGAAGTGGTTGATCACTATCCAACAATGGATTGGGTAAAGAGACGCAACACTTCGCCTGTACTTGCAATGGTCAAGTGATTGGACGACCCACACTAGGGCTTACTTCATGGTTCATGTTATGAGTAACTCAGAAAGATAATATCATTTCGTCCTTACACTGGAGATACATGTGTTCCAAAGCATGACCCTACTTTGCTTTGATTGCTTTCTAACGCAGTTCGTGACTGGCTGTTATAAAGGGAGCTTTTAGGTAAAGTATGGGGTATGTGGCAGAGCAATGCAGTCAAAGGGATTTGTTCTTCTAGTTTTAGAGAGATATCCATGGGCCACTCGATGATTGAGAGCTGACGTAAAATGCACGGCCGTGCTCGTGTTGCTATGATGTTTGATCGATTGCAACTAGTTTTTGGGTCACCATCAATCGAGATCGAGAAACATAATCGTGAACGATCGGAGGTTGACATTTAACCATGTAGCGTGTTCACAAGGATATCGCGAACAAAAGGAAGATTGATCGCTTATCTATAGGGCCATATCAAACCTATAGGGTTGTGATTTGGTACTTGTCTTGGGATGACATAACTCGCGTTGACTTTTGGGCAGAGATGTCTTGCTAGAGGCCGCTCTCTGTCTGTATTACCTATTGATACGCTGTGTCATGTGCAAGTGGGAGTCTGTTGGATATTATGCCCACTGACACACGTAGATTAGTAATACTACCGATGATACACGAGCCTATTGGGTCACACGCCAAGGATTGATCCCGCAGCACACAACACAAACGAGAGAAATTGAAATTTGTAAAAAGGGGCCTTACGGCCGCATGGCTTTTTGCTTACGGCCGCAAGGGTTACGCGACGCGTAAGTATAAGTATTACGCGACGCGTAAACCGCCTGACAGAAACTTGACTTTTTGGTTGTTGCTTGCTACAAGCAAAGGACTTTTGTTACCTCACTAATAATGATGTCCGACTTTTGGGACATGCTTTATCTGCTGAATTAATCAAGAGGTGAGGGATGAAAAAGGACTTGACAAAAACAAAAGGGTTTTCTCTCTCTTTTTCTTCTTAAGTTCTTGGAGCTCCATTGTGAGTTCAAGGAGAGATCCAGAAATTCATCCATGTCTATGGAGTGATTCTGGTAGTTGTGAGTTGTACCAAGTGTGATTTCAAGGCTTTGAAGATCACAAGAAGGCATACTAGCATTTGGGGATCGAACAAACTTGGTGTGGACTAGCAATAGAGAGTTTCTCTCTTGTGACTTAGAGTTCATCCCAACATGAAGAAATCAGAAGCTGGAGCATGGTATATTTCCTATCCCATCTCTTTTATTTGGTTGCTTTATCTTTATGTAGAGTTCCACAATTAGTGGGTCTTGATGGCATCTTGTTTTTATACCCGGAAAATCTGTTTTTCACGCTTCCGCCGCGCGGGTAAGATGGCCAACGAAACCCAACAGCATGTTCCTTCCATTCCTGACCAAGTGACTTTAGGAATACACAATTCAGGTCTAAATCAGTTTTGATGATTTTGTTTGATCTCAATTCGTTTTGCAGTTTGCAAAAACGTCCATAAGTTTCCGAGAGAATTTCGTTCTCACGAGCACCAAAGTCATGAAAGCTGTTAACCAATTGAGTACGTTTGATGTACTCCAGTTGTTCAGTGCCCCAGAGTTGTTTCATTATTTTATCTGAGATCTCCTTAGCAGTAGCCAAGCTGTCTATTTTAGTGTATATCTCAGATGAAAGCCCTTGTTTGAGATAATACTTTGCAAGACGTTCAGCTTTCTTTCTCTCATTCTCATTTGCGGTGAGTTCATCATTGGTCTTTTCACTCTCTTGACGAGGAATGGGAGGGTTGTTGTTAGGATCAGCTTCAACAACCTTGGTGTATGACTTGTTTCCCTTGAAGATGCAATCGATCATATCTTCCCCGTATAATTCATTGTGTTCATGGAAGTCCATGAACCATCCTTTCCAGACATGGTACTCACCTCTGAACAAAACTGGTGGTTTTGTATCGGTCCCAATGGACATCATTTCATTAGAGTTCGACATGTGTCTTCTTGTATATGAATTGATCGTTTACTCATTTGAAATTGATTGTTTGAAAATGTTTGTTTATCAAAGCCAACCAGATTCTTTCAAGGTTATCTTTAAGCTTTCAATTTAATGCAATTTTGAATTAGATCTATTAAGATTAAATTCAACTTTGAATTAGATCAATTTTAAAGTTTAAAGTCTAGAAGATCTCTTGTTCGATAGGTTCAATTCTGTGTTCGATGTCACAAGTCCAATAGAATAAATCTTTGTTCGATAAGATTCTTTTACTAGTTTCTATAGATCCCAACACTTAGTCAATTTCTTCTCTGTAACTAGATCGATAGGATCAGCTTTGACCTGTGGAAAATTGAACAAAGTAACACCTTGGTTCGATAGAGTTAGTAACCAAATGTAATCGATAGATCCCAGTCGAACCAAACACTTAAGTTCAAATAGTAATAGCTGGATTCGATAGAACTAGTTCGATAGCCCTTAGCACTTGAGAGTTAAAATAATACTAGCTGGATTCGATAGAATTGGTTCGATAGCCCTTAGCACTTGAAAAACTCAATACTTAAGTTGTAGTCTTGTATCGAATGGATCTATTTGAATGTGGTCAATAGCTATCGAACTGGGACTAGTCAATGCGATCGATAACCCTTATAACCCACACTTGGGATTTTAAGAACTGCTTCTATCGAGCGCATGATTTAACCCTACCTATCGAACCGAACTTTTTTACAGTCGATAGGGCTGGATTTTGACAAATTGATTTTTATACTCAACCACAAGCACCCATACTTGTACTACAACCACCAAAACCCATACATTGACAAGTAACAACCACTCTTGATACTCGATTACACACACAAACACCCAAACTTTGTTATTTTTAATTTTAAAGATTTAAAGCTGCAAAAAACAAATTTCTTGGTGTTCTTGACTGAAACCTTTTAAAACTTTAAAACTCTATTTTAAGTGAAAAACAAAATTTTAAATGCAAGAAGGTTTATAACTTAGACTCGATAGGCTGTTGGGTGATGGATTTCACTTCAAAAATATACCATTCTTCAAGAAATAAATGATGTAGCATTAAAATGGCTTGAAGAACACGATAAAACAGTAGAATGAATGTTTGATTATACCTTGAACGTGTTCTATCCTCATATATTGAAAGCTAGTACCTTGAATTCAACTTGGAATTACCTTCAACTTGAAGAACACGATTGTTCTTCGATGAGATAGTAACCGAGGCCAAAGAACTTCGACTTTGAGATTTGAATCTTCGAACAATCACGAGCTAAAACATGAGTTTGGCTCTGATATCAATTGATGGTCCCGTAAATACGGATGAAACAATGCTAGTGTGTGTTTATGTGTTAGGAATCGGTTTAGAGAGAGAGAGAGAGAGTGAGCCGAGAGCTTATGAACACACACACACACACTTAAAGGTGTAAATAACAATATGGTGCAAAGCTTAAGTTTCATTGAAGAGACAAGCCTTAAATAGGCTTTGCCTAAATAACAATATGGTGCAAAGCTTAAGTTTCATTTAAGAGACAAGCCTTAAATAGGCTTTGCCGAACTTTACAAGAATTATATAATGTACCCCTCACTTTAAATATCTAACACAAAACTTGAACCTTAGATCTTGTGAGCTCATATTCCATATAAAAGATAATCTTTCAAGGTCAAGATAAAAAAAAAAAAATTTGTAAAGCTTTGAAGATCAATTTACATCCAATTCTATTATTTTCTTTGTATAGTTTTGTGAGGATTAACTATAATCTTGTTTGTAATACACAAAATTATTTCTTGTAAGCTAAAGAGAGAAGTTATAAAGGTTTATTTTCACCTTCAAAGAGAGAAATTTTAGTTGAGCAAACTCTTGGTGCATGATGTCAAGGATTTGATATAGTGCAAATTTGTAAACACTTGCATGAGTCACTATAAAACTTTTGTCTACTATATTGGTGATATCTCTCTATCTCTACTCTTTTTATTTCTTACAATTTTTTATTGTGTAATAATAAACTTCAAGATTAATCATTAAAACACAACTTATTTATTTAAAAAAGTGGTAAACGAAGTTAAATAACCTAATAACCCCCTTCTAGGTTCTTATAGATGATTAGAACTTGATACATCCATTTTGATTGTTCTTTTTGAACAAATGCCATGCTTGTAATATAATAAAAGAGCATAATGTAACTATTTTTTGTTATATCAAATATTTTATAGTTTGATAAACAATATTTTGTTACCTTACATGGTAGGGTTCTTGTCAAACGATTAGTCCGTCCTCACGATCCATTCTCAAGTAAGTATTATCATAAAAAAATTCATATGAAGTTAACTCATTAAATTTACGGTATTCATCACATCCACAACATTACCTTTATAAACTATCCATCTTTTAACCATAATGAATGTCAAATTATTTAGGTGCTTGACAAAGAATATTTGAGTGACTTGTTTTCCTAGTGTGAAGGTTCACATACACATCTTTTTGTGGAAGGTGGACAATTATGAAACGATTGACACCAATTTTTACTTCTTAGTGTCAACTCAATTACACAAAAAAAGGTACTATGAACAAGCAATTATTCATTTTCCATATTTCTTAATCCATATTATGAATTTTTTAGGTAATACGGTAATTTTTAAAATTTTCCATTTACATAATCTTTCATCTTTTATTAGTTATTACCAACAGAAGACTTAATTACTCCAAATTAAGTAAACAATAATGTCACCCACTCATAAATTCTTAAACAATAATCATAAACAATACCCTATTAGTCAATAGAGAATCCCGATAAATTGGATAGTTTGTTGCATTGGATAGGGACAGAGAGGCGGATCCTACCAAGCCCACGGTGGGTAGAAGGATGGTGGCGGTCCAGGTGCAAAGGTTCTGCCACGACCCGGGTTTGGTGATCGACCCCCACGTCGCGTCCCCTGCCATATGATCGCGAGCCGGCAGGCGGGGAAAACGGGGGCGTGTGATCGACCATGGGTGCTGGTGGTGCAGACGGAGCAACAAGCGTTGATTGAGTAGTATTTTGACAAGCTTCAAGTTGAAGCATGCTTTGAGCGGTGTCCCGAGTAGGAGATATTTGGTTCATGAAAGAGGCCAAGGTGTTGTATTCAGCGGGCAGATCACAGACAAGTTGAAGCATAAGTCTTTGTTCAGTAACCGGATTGTCGACATCCGTAAGTTGATAGGCAATGTCCTTTAGTTTCGAGCAATATTCGTTCATAGACGAGCAGGCGGCTAGGGTAAGATTCGTGAACTCATGGTCGAGGGCAGCGGCTCGTAAGCCTTTGTTGTTAAGAAAAATGTCCCGAATTTTGGTCCAAGCATTTCGAGCGGTAGTATTCGTGTCAAAAACACGAACCAAGAGATCGTCAGACAACAGACCGTAGATCCATTATAAGACGATCGCATCTATCTCAACCCATGTATCATATCCGATGTCGGTCATGTTCGGTGGTGGCGTACCATCAATATGATCAAGAACTTTATAATTCTTTGCATGTAGCTTGAATAGTTCTACCTAGAAAGAGTATGTAACTGTGACATAGATTACACGTACTCATAAAAGCTTGTTTAAGAATATCCTGAACGTATTGCGATTTAGATAAAAAATAATCCATGTTTGTCTTTAGTAATGGAAATGCCCAAAACATGACGTCTCTGTCGTCTATTTGTTAGGTAACCCAGTGCAACATCAATGCACCAAACATGTGGAAATCGATATCCATTTCGTCCGATAGAAGGTCAAAATTGGTCACATTCGCGTTCTTCATCTCCCCGCTGGTTACCAATATGCAGATATTTTCACTAAGGGACTGCCTTGTCATCTTTTTTAGAACATTTACTCCAGTCTGAGCGTTCACTCTATTCCCGCTCCGACTGGGGGGGACTATTAGTCAATAGAGAATCGATAGTTTTTTAGGTTATTTTTGTGAGATATATTTTGTGTATATTTTCTCTTTATATAAAGGGATCTCTTGTGTATTGTAATGTATTCAATTAATCAATACCATAAACACTTTTGATCTTAAGCATATCAATTTCAGTGTTAGAGATTCTATATATCTTTAAAAACACTTTCAATGAATTTATAACAAAAAGATAATAGAATTGTAGTTAAAATAAATATAACCAAACAAAAACACAAACAAACTGTTATAATTCAAAAAGGACGTGAGATTGGGAAGATTGGGATAAAAGAAACCAGAATTGGGAACATTCATATCGTAAGAACCGACAAAAGCAAAGATGAGCTGAAATCTGATAGCGAAGTCACGCCATAGTTGAGTTTGAGATTTCATATATGACGAGGGAACAACACAAGCAAGATGAGATGAAGTTTAATTCCATGAGATATCTTACGGTGATGATTGAGATTACACAAATCGGCCCACTCCACATTCGTGCGGTGCTTCAAGAAAGCTAGGGCACAAATGAGATAGAGGGAAGAAAGCTACAAGAGAGGGGAATGCTAATAGAACGCGGTGTAGAGGAGACAAGATAATATCGAGCATGTAAAATTTTCTAAGTATAATCAAGAATTTAGTCTCAAACATCAATGGAGGGAAGATTTGGAAGAGGGAAATATTTGGGGAATGAGAGATGATTTTGAATGGATGTAAATAATTATTACTCCTTTTATATTTATAATACAAGTATAATAGTGGCAAAAGTCAAGTTTTATGAAGTATATATATATATATATATATATATATATATATATATATATATATATATATATATATATATATATATATATATATATATATGTATAAATATATATCTTACTTCTTTATAAAGCATTTACACTCTCAAAACTTTTAATTTTTAAGTAAATTGAAGTTACTAAATTACCCCTTACCCTCGCCACTAATTAAGTAAACCCATGAAATTAACAATCTATATATATATATAAGAGGCTTACCTTCTTTCCAAAATTAACCATTTAATCAAAATCAATTAACCAATCACAACTCTTAATTTCACAATCCATTCAATTTCATAAACAATTTTGGCAAGTCCATATTCCGTATAATAGAAATACGCGGGTCATATTTGGTATCGGGTATACTTTCAAACCCGATACATAAACACCTTCCCTAATACGCTTCCTGATTCGTAAACCTTTCTTCCTCATCGACGATAAGCGATTCATCGCCGATTTTCACCCGATTGCATGCAAGATCCATTGATTGATTCTTTCGATCTTCATGTGAGTTTCTTTATAGCATTACGAATTTCACTACTTAGATTTTAGGGTTTCTTTAATTTGTAAAGTTTCTTATTCTTATATTTTATCTGTAAGGTCTCAACATCTTCATCTCCAATTCCATTCGTATATACAGCTCCTTCTTCCGACGATATACAACTACTTCATCACCGATTCCCCTTTTTTTATAAACGAAAAATTGAAGGTATGTTTATTCTTTTTCTGTTTCTTCTTGGTTTCATCGTTTTCCAAAAATCAGTCATTTTAAGAAATCAATCTTGATGATTAATTTTAGGTTTTAAGATTTTAGGGTTTAAAGAATTAAATTAATTTTCGGTTTAATTCTACGCATCTAAATAGGTCTGAATGGTCTTACTTATATGATTTGGGCAAAGTGTATTTATTTGTTTTTGAAATAGTTTATGATTAAACTCTCACCGTTGGATTTCCAGATTGTTAAAGTTGCTTTTTTCATTCTTTCCAGGTTTGGGCCTGATCATATTGTTAGAATTTCTAATTTTCAATTATCAAACTTAGGAATAGTGCAATGAAGCATAATGGATGTTGTAATTGTCACGTACTATTTTATTGTCAAACCATTAGTGAAAGTGTTTAACCAATTCTTCGGGCCTAGGAGATTGTCACAATTCATTACGTGTGTTTAATTTAGGATGAATGATTTGCAGAATAATTGGCTTTTATTGATATATTTCTTCTTTACTCGACTTTCATGATTTGCATAAAACACATGAAATCCATGTCATTTTAAGCCTCATGATGCTTCCCTGCGAGATTATGCATCATATGGGAAGACTTGGTTGAGAGGACAGACAAGAAGGTGAGCAAGTCCTTAAAGCCCTCATGCTCTTGGGATGCTTATGGGTCAATATATCTGGTCTTTTTTCTGTTTCACTAACCTACTTTTAACATTAAATAAAAAAGCACATTTATATGAATTAGCCTAAAATTAGATTGAACTTCTAACTATAGTACATTAATACCTCTATATTGTCATAGTCGGTGATGCAAATATTTGAGTATTTAGGTTAATGGATCATTTTGTTTTTGGTTCTTTTATGGATAATGAAATTTATAAGTTTCAACTTGCTTATTAGGTGATGAACGTATAATTGGTTCATTCCCCTTTTATAGTTTATTGGATAATGTAAGGAAGATTATGGGGTTAGGATTATAAAGGGGCACAATTGAGTTAAAATGAGCCTTTATGGCTTCATTTCAGGTGGCTATTTTGACATTTATACATGAATGGGACAATTTAGATTTTAAGTTATGTTTTATCTTTGATTCAAGATGGCTATGTTTATCTTTATAGTGGACTACTTCACACAAAGGATATTACTTGATTTGATTTAAGGTCAATCTCACAATCATCTTCTTAACCCTCAACTCAATGCCTCTTGCTTAGTGTTTATAGAAAATCAAGATAGGTTTTTATCTGAATTTTTGTCTTTTTTAATTCCGACTTCTGTAGTCTTTCTTTTTTTTTTTTTTGGTTATGTGTTTTCATCAAACTTACTGATTTGCTTTCTTGCTAATGTGATTTGCTTTATTTGATTCATTAAGAAAAAGTATACAACATATAAATGTCAAGTTTGTTATTAAATTCTTTTATTTGGCCTGATTTTGTAATCTTATATTTAAAGATTCTTATATTATGTTATTTTGCACACCATCTGTTTGATGAATGTCCGAATGAAAAAATTACCTATTATTATGTAAGATTGATTTGATGAAATGCCCGAATGAGAAGTTCTTATTTTTTTTCCACATATACTCATTAATTTTTGTTGCTTGTGATTATTTATGTATGGCTGCTACAAAGACCATATTGCCATATTGATGGAGCAAGCATAGCAATAACAATGGACAATGGAGCTAAACGGACTTCTTTCATGTCGAAATTAGTTGATTTATTATGTTTTCATTCTCACTTTCGTTGCCCCTGTATTATCTTTTCATTCTCAGTTTCGTTGCCCCTGTTTTGTATTAATAACTCAGCCTCTTCCTTGAATGTGAAAAGTCAAATTGTATGTAAGAAAATAATCTTAGCTAAACATATTAGGATTGACCTAACTTTAATCTATGATGCATCATTCAATTTTTGTAGGAAATGGACTTCAAAAGCAATAAAATTAAGTAAAAAGATTACAGTTTGTTACTGTAAGTCATTTGTTAATTGTTTTTAATTAGTGCATTTTTTTGTGTAAAATATAAATATGGCCCTATAAACGACGAATTTAGTTGTGTTTGGTTTGAATTTTGGTTGTTCATCCTTTAATTTTTGAAAAATTGGGGGTAAAAATGGTATAATTATATGTTTTTTTCCCTTAATCAACAACCATGTCCAGTCAATTGATTTCCCCTTTGTCAATGTTTGCTCCAGGTGGAAGATCCTCAATCAATAGTACCAAGCTTGTGACCTTGAAGAAAGGTAAAAATTTGTAAATTTGGTGAAACGTGTTTGCCTTATGGTTTCGTAATGAGGGTATAAGCTCTTGGTGGGTGTTGATGGCATCGGTTTGATAGACATGTTAGTTCCAGCTTGATTTGGTGAGGTACCGAGGGAATTGAGTTTGTAGACAGGTTCAATGCGTCTAACTTTCCAAGTCTATATGTGTTTTGTTTAAAGTTTGTTATAGGTAAATTATAAATATTTTAATTAATGTTGGAGACGATGTTTATTGGTTGCTTGAAGTTTAATATGTGATGACACTAATTAATATATTCCATACAAATCTTACAATTTATATTTCTATTGCTCTGTTTAATTACACTAATTTGAGTATTTTGGGGTTGACCAAATTAAGAAGTATAATGTTTTTGTTTTTGAAATTGTTTAATATATATATCATTCAGTTCCTAGGTACTAATTCTTCGATAATGCCTTATTTATCGATTGATTCTCAAAATCTTTAGTGGGTTTTTATATTGCTTAATTTCATCACACCCTTTTGAAAATTCCGATATTTTTTATTTTTTTTATTTTGTATTCTTTCCATTTACTATTATTATTATTAAGAATTAAGATTGAGATTTTCAGTTTCTTTGGTTAACCTCCATTTCCAGTTTGGTAGCTAGATGAAAGAAAAGATGAGTTGCTTTAACTGTTGTGAAGATGATGATATGCACAAGTCTTATGACAATGAACCTTTCATGGCAAATAATGCAACAGGTATTAGTGTATTAACCTTTTCTACACGATAACTCTATGTTGTCTCTGCATTTGAAATTGATATTATCCATTAGACTAGAGATTGGTATCCGTATAAAGTATCTCATTGCATTTTTTATTTTATTTTTTTTGGTTTAAGGGAACAATGCAGGTTATCGAGCTACTAAGGTGGCACCAAAGGACGTGCAGGCTATAGTAGTCAGCCTATTTCTTAATCGGATAGGATCATATGGAAGAGTGTACCATGGTGTCTTAAGAAATGGCCATGCCGCCGTTAAAAAGTTAGACTCTAGCAAGCAACCGGACCAAGAATTTTTAGCTCAAGTTCGACTTATGGTTACTGCTAATATCTAATTATATCTGGTATCTTTAATTAAGAAAAATAAGTACTATTAATTATGGTAGATTTCTATGGCATCAAGGCTAAAATGTGATAATGTCATTGAGCTACTTGGATCTTGTGTAGATGGTGGTTTGAGAGTATTTGCTTATGAGTATGCAAGTGTAAAAATTCTTTCCGGAATTTTTCTCTAAATTTATCTACTCTTGGCATGATGTGATTAACTTTTTCTTACCTTGCTTTTCAATTATCTACAAGTTATTTTAAATACCAATTTGGCTTATGACTATACTAATTTGTAAACGATTCATGATGTTAGAAATAATTGAGTTTGAATTATGTATACTTCCATTGTAGTATAGTATTTTGATAACTTTATCGTACCTATGGTTTACTATATGGAATTTTTAAAATGATGTCATCTCTTTTTGATAAGATTGAAAATACTTTTAAAAATTAATAACCCAAGCATACTACTTATCTTATTAGCATAATTTCTATAAAAACTTCCAATATTAAGTTTTTCTTGATATAGGATATTAAGAACTATATATTTTGATAAAGTTATGTTTGCTATAAAGAAGGTATAACAATTTTCCGTATATTTAGCAAGTAAATGTAAGTAAACCTGAAGATTGTGAGATGAGATGTGAAAGATTTTGATCAAAAATATGTATAGGGTAATGTTAAACCTAATTAATTACTACTAATATAATCTTATGGCGAATGGAATTCTATTTATTCAACTTAATATGCTAGCCTTAATACGATTTATTCATATAGGAATAAAATTGATAGAGTTGTGTTCAATATAATCACATGTGATTATATTAAAAATCATAGTCCTAAATTTTAATATTTAATCACATGTGATTCAATATAAAATCATATGTGATTCAGTATACAATCACATGTGATGGTAAAATCATTACATGTTAATTATGAAAATGTCATTCCGCCCAAATTTTTAAAATTCAATCTAGACCATTGATAAGGCTAATCCAAGGGCTAAAAGTAGTCATTTGGGACTATGTAATAAGTATGAACTATATTGAGCATTTCTCAAAATTGATAATAACACAAGTTTTCATTCATGAATTTTTGTTTTATGGTTTGTAGTTTGTACTTTAGTATATTTTATAGTTTTGTAATTTTAGTATTGTTACGTACTTGAATATTTTTTTATTTGATTGTTGTATTTTAAGTTTATTTATGTAATACCCGTGTGTACACGGGTTTATAAACTAGTATTACCATTAATAGTCTTTCTTTTAAGAATGGAACGTAAATCATTTTATTAGTCGATTAGATTGTTTGATGATTTCATGATTAATTGATTAATGTCATAGTTTAAACTTGATTATATTTCTATCTCTTGTTTTATTTAATTTGTGTCTAATTTTCATTATTTATTATTATTAAATAAAGGTATATAACTTATAATTATAATCTATATTAATATATAAATTATCTAACACTCTTTCCTAAAAATATCTCTTAAATTTTAAGTAATTTAAAATAACTTACTTTCATTTAAACGTAAATGGAAACTATTGAATTGATTTAATTAGATTCTTACAAAATATTTTAATAACTAAACTTTTAATAAAAAAAACAATGTTTAAAAATGTCAAGTCAATTCAAGATTAGATTTCAACCTATAAGATATTAAACATATTACAAATTATATAAAAAATCTCCATAGAAATATTTTTTAAATATTCTATCATATAACAAATATTATTGTCAAATATTAGAAAATTCGTATAATTAAAACTCATAAACCAACCCGAATTTATGAGCACTCATATAAGTAAACAAAAAGTTTAATTTATCATATATTTGACATTACTTTACTTGAACTATTAAAATTTAAGTAACAGAAAATTACCAAGGTATTCAATATTCTTACATTTTTTTAAACACACTAACAAGACCACTATCTCATATCTACACAGTTTCACATTCAAATCAACACAATTTTTAAGTCATTGATATGTTTTCGTCATCTTATTTTTTTAAATAGACATTTTTTCCTTATTTCATTGTTTTTCAAAAGTTATTTTTAAGTTAACAAAAAAGTTGATAGATTATTAAAAGAAAAATGAAAAAGGGGAAAAGAAAATGGACATGCTGCAAATGCAAATTATTCGATGTTATTACAGAGCGTGAATACCATACCCTATTTTATTAAAAATGAACATATTACTAAGTATAAATCATTACTTGCCGCCGCATTGAGCGGGTAACGTGCTATTATATATATATATATATATATATATATATATATATATATATATATATATATATATATATATATATATATATATATATATAGATATATATATATAGATATATATAGAGAGAGAGAGGATAATGTTCCATATAGAACCACATTTAAATATAGAACCTAAAGAACCACTTCCGGTGATGACGCGTGACATGTTGATTAGAGGAAAAATTGAAAAATAACAAAAAAGAAAAACTCACGCCTCCTCCAGCCTCTTAAGCTCTAGCTCCTTTAAAAAAAACCCATTTAACTTTAAATGGTCATAACTCATTCAATTTTAAGAATTTTAGCAAAAAATGTATATTGTTCGCTAGATTCAGTTTTCCGTCCTCTTTCAAACAAGACCAGACTTGATATATTTCTGAAACTGTTTTTTTTAATGTAAAGTTTAATTTTGAGCTTGGTTTCATTCTAAAATGCAAAATACAAAAAATCAAAATATGCAAAATATGAACATGCAAGTCATGCAGATGCTTCCAATATGCAAATTATTAAAATGCAAAATGCAAACCCAAAATGATTCAATGAAAATATAGCCTAAAAATGCAAAATTACATATTCAAAATTTACATATTAAAAAAAATTAGAAAAATACGGGAAGAGTGGTCTTGATTGAAAGAGTATTAAAAACTAAAAGATTGGTATAATTTTTTTGTTTAAATTCACAAAACTTAAAAAGTTATGACAATTTAAAGTTTTGGGGTATTTTGTTAAACGTGGGTTTGTTGGGGGGGTAATTTTCCATGTTTGCCCTTTTACATGTTAATTAATACATGATAATTACAATTATGCTATCTTTAAATATCATACATTGATTTTGATGATTCTATGGTCCAGATTGGTTCTTTGAGTTATATGTTTAAAGGGTGGTTCTAAGTTGATCCAATCTTTATATATATATATATATATATATATATATATATATATATATATATATATATATATATATATATATATACATACATACATACATACATACTTGTAGGGTGCTTATGCAAATCAGCCAAATTTAAAGAAAGACGGTAGTGAAATTGTACGGTGGCGAGTTTTTTGTGGTGGCTAGCTATAGAAAAAGCGGATGAAACAATGATAGTTGCAAATTGAGTCAGATAATAATAAATAGGGCAAATTGCATAAAAATGCAATGCTTTTTGTCTTAGTTACAATTGTATACAACTAACTTATAAAATTTTAAAAATAATACAATTAACTTCCTTAATCCACTCATTGTATGCAAACAACTTTTTTATGTGTCTGTTGTTTAGTTACCATTGTATAGAATGAACTTTGTTATAACTTTTATAGTATACAACAAGTTGCATACAATGTGGGTATTATAAAAGTTGGTTGCATTATTTTTAAGAAAATAAAGTCACTGTCTCTAACTAAAATCCTTATTATACCAATATTAAATATTTATAATAAAAATAATACCACTTACTTGGGTGTTATAATTCTCCCCCACTTATCAGGATTTCGTCCCCAAAATCCTTTTGTGCAAACAATTCTGGATAGTGGAGTCTCATTTTCTCTTCAGGTTCCCAAGTAAATTCTGATCCTTTACGATGCTTCCACTGCACTTTAACTAGACTAACTTGTTTTTTTTCTTAAGGTCTTCACCTTCCTCTCTAGGATAGCAATTGGTTGTTCCACATAATTAAGTTTCTCATCAATCACTACTTCATCCATTGGAACATAAGCTGTTTCATCTGCTAAACATTTTCTTAGTTGAGATACATGGAAGGTAGAATGTATTCTAGACAGCTCTTCTGGTAATTCTAACTTATACGCAACCCTCCCTACTCATGCTATTATTTTAAACTGTTCTATGAATCTATGACTGAGCTTGCCCCTTTTTTGAAATTGAATTATACCCTTCCATGGTGAAACTTTCAGCATAACGAAATCTCCTTCTTGAAATTCTAATAATGATCGTCTTTTGTCCGCATAACTTTTCTGTCTGCTTTGTGCTGCCTGAAGCCTTTCGCAGATCTGTTGAATTTTTTCCGTTATTCTCTGGACGATTTCAGTACTACCTAACACATGGTGACCCACTTCACCCCAGCATATCGGAGTTCTACACTTTCTTCCATAAAGCATTTCATAAGTGTTGGAATATGCCCACTGACATACGCGAGTTGATGTAATTGCCGATAAAGCATAGGCTATTGGGTCACACGCCAAGTATTGATTCTGGTAACACCTTGAATGAGAGAAAGAAAAAAAAAATCCAAGAATGGGTCTTGGTAGGCCAGGCACGACTGTGCCTCTTGTAGGCATGGGTGTGCCTCTTATAGGCATGGGCGTGCCTTGTCAGGCGGGGCATGGGTGTGCCTCTAGCCAGGCACGGCCGTGCTCAGTTCATTAATAGCCAAATTAATAGATTTTAAGTCTAATTAATTGGGGCTTAATGGTGCATTAGTTCCAGGCTTTACGTGTCAGTTTTTTGGTCTCTAGAGGTCATTAGACTTGACACAAGAAGTTTTTGAGGTTGGTTAATGTTCTCATGAACATAACACACATACATGAAGATTCTCTCAAACATATACACTTGGAAGTTGACTTTGGTTAGCTTCAAGTTGGTGCATGATCAAGGTGGTGCTCTAGGCGGCGTCCAAGCTTGCTAGTACTCGGGAATCAAGAACACTTGGTGTGGATACCGGTAGAGGGATTCTACTTTGAGTCCTCGCATCCGACATTGTCATTGTCAAAAGGAACAAGAAGAAAGCTACGTGTGGGTACATTTCTATTCTTTCTTGTTAATTATTTTAGTTGCAAAGTGCATATTTAGAGTTTGGTCTATTGGGGCGTATTGGTGGCACACGATTTAGAAAAATTGTTTATACTGTTTTTGACTTCCGTTACGTTTCTAGATGGCACCGATACCCAACAGTGGTATTATAGTCATCTCTAACATAGCTTTGCACTATATGGTCTGAAAACTGGAAATTCTGTCAAAAATCCTTTTCCGGCGACCAGGCATGACCGTAACTTTTAAGGCACGGGCCGTGCCGGCGGCCGGGTACGGCCTTGCCTGTGAGGGTACAGGCCGTACTGGCAGAAATGTTTTATTTTTGATTCTGTAATCTGGCAATAGGGTACGGTAATCTGGCAATAGGGTACGGGACAGGAGCAATACTTGAAATAACAATCCACAAAAAAACACCAATACTAAGATCGGCTAGAACAAGGTGATAACCAAAAGGAATTACTAAATAACTTAATAAAACTGATATTACTACTATAGATGGTCCAATACTGAATAAACGAGTATCTCCTTCTTGAGGCACGGTCGTGACATTGGTCGGGGTACGACCGTGCCTTTAAGGGTATGGGCCGTACCAGGCAGAATCTGGTTTTTTGAAATTTGAAACTGGGTGTCACTGTGGTGGGCACGCCTGTACCCTTCATAGGGGCATGCCCGTGCCTGTTCTTTTCGTACTGGAAATTTTAAAACAGAAAATTTGTGTTTTCAAAAATCCAGTTTTGACCTGTTTTGGATCAGTCTAGGATCTGATCATATCCCACTATATTTTGGTTCCTATATTTATATGTTTTGTATGGCTTGGCATGAAGTGCATAAAAACATATACTTATAGGAGTATATATGAATATGTTATTTTAAACTTGGTCTTGGAATCACTAATGCATATGTACTAGGATTGTCTTTAGTGTCTTGAGTGTTTTTTGACAATCTTGATCAAAATATATTTTTTGAAAAGGTTTTGTGTGGTACACCATGTGTTTATCTTGGTTGTGCTTGCTTTGGTTGTTCGGAAACATTATATGCCCCTTAGACCTATGTGTTGTGGTGTTTGGTGTGTTATGGTTTGGTTTTGGTTTTGTCCTGTGTGCCGTATTATTGTAATTTAATTATTATTTGGTGCGGCTTGCATGCCGTTTATTTATTCTTGCACTTGTATAGTAGCATAGGAATGTGGCCTACACGCCATTTTATTCTTCTATGTATTTGTATAATAGTATAGAAGTCTATATTTAAATTGTAACACACCGACGGGAGTTAAGGCGTTGAAGTCCGGAATGCTAATGGAGATGCCGGATTCAGTGGGAGCACACTAAACTGGGTGCTTTGGAATTGTTGTCCTTAGTTGACCTTGTTTTCCTTGTTTGGCTCACGGGGAAAACGCATAGGAAATTTGGGCATGTTACCGAACTATATTGTTTATGCGTTGTGGCGTTTTATTATTTATTGTTCTTGCATGGTTGTTTAGGATTCTTCGAATGCTAGATAATTTTTGACAAAATAATAAAATGCAAAGATTTGTAAAAATGGTTTACAATTCGTCGCGCGTATAGAATTAACAAATAATATAGACATGGTATTATATTATAAGTGGATAAAAAAATTGTTTTTGTCACTGGGCTTGTTAATTCGCAAAAATGTTTAAAATGTTTTAACCGGAAAAACAAAAACCCATTTTCCAAAAGTAAGTTACGCGCAAGAATATAAGAGTCATTTGGGAGGCACGAGTTAATTGGTGCGGGAAGGGATCAAACATGCCAAATTACAAAATGGATGTCAACGGATCCCGCAAGAATATAAGAGTTACAAAATGGTTGCAATCGGTAAAATGGTTACCGGTCTAAATAGCTTGCATCGTGTAGTTCGCGGCAAACCCGGCACGAGGTAGAGTGAAATATGGTTCTTAGCCTTGTTTAAATAATTGTTTTTTGATAAACTATTTGGGTAATTATTTTCACAAGGATTATATCAAATTAACTAAAATGTGTACTATAAATTGTAGATGGCAAACAATAACAACACCACACCGAACTTATCGCTCCGTTCGTTCCTAGAAAAGGAGAAACTCGTTGGTGTTAACTTTGTTGATTGGCATAGGCAATTGCGCATTGTCCTCCGCCATGAGTCAAAGTTGCACATTCTCGAGGAACTCCTTCCGGGGGATTCGTACTACCAACACGAGTTGGGCCGATAGATACGCATTTGAAAAGCATGTCAAAGATGCTAAAGGGGTTTCTCTTTTCATGTTGTCGACTATGAGCGGTGAGTTGCAGAAGCAATTCGAGCATATGAGTGCGTATGACATGATTAACCAATTGAAAGATACGTTCCGACAAGGGGTTAGGGAGGAACGGAATAACCAGAGGACGGACGTGGCCCTTCCGAGAAAAATGTGCTACTTCTGTGGCGATCATGGATATTGGCTTCGCAAAATTTGTCTTGAGTGTGTGTAGGAGTTGAAGCTTCTCATGGGTTCGAGGGAAAACTCTTCATCTTCAGGTACATTCATGGTTAATTCCATTGCTTTTCTACTTCTTGCTGGGTTTTATGAAATGCTGGCTATAACACACATGTTTGTTACAAAAATGATTTGTTACAAATTGCAGGTGTTAAACAGAAATAGATGGATGAAGCATGGAGAGCTGGAGTTCAAGATGAGAAACTTGAAAGTTGTCTTAATTGAAGAAATGGGAGTTTGGATCTCGCCATTCAATCCAGCTATTTTATTACTTTATTCGACATATTATCTGCCCTGTGTGGCGAGAGAAATATTATATCTATTATGCCTTGGTTGACGATGGATATTTCTTTAAATTTTTGTGGAAATTTATTTATTTCAAAGTTTATCCATGTCATGGCATTTATAAGCTTTCGCTTAAAAGTAATAAAGTAATCATGAATGATATGTTTGAGTCCAAATATGGCTTAGATAGTTATCCTTATTACAAAGTCAATTTAACCATGTAAATAATACTTGCATCACCAAGGTTCGTGTGGTTTAGGATCTTGGATACATTTGGTCTTGGATCAAATGTTGAGTGCAAGAATTATTTAGGCTAAATGACTTAAACATCTTTCACCGGCGTTTGTGAGAGGATTGGTAGCTTTTTGAACTCGATCACATTTATGTGTATGATTCGTTCGAGTGGTCCATACGGATTACTCCATATACTTCGTTACCTTTACCTGTGGTGGTAGTAGGGATGGTATGTTTGAAACCTTTAAGGTATTCAAGACTTGCCAAAATGAGGCATATGGTCAAAACGGGCAAATTAAGGAAGATACTTAAATCTTGTAGAGATGTTAAGTACCTTAATCTTTAACTTGATAATCATAAAAAAGAATTGTGAGACTCATCTTACTATTTATTCCTCCTAGGGCACATTGGCATATGTGGTCACGTAATGGAGGAACCAGACATTCTTAGATATGTGCCGATTATTGGTAGGTTGTAAGTTCATACCCAAGTGATGGAAATGCTCAAAAGTAGCGGTAAATATTCTAAATATAGCTTACGGTTAGACGTGAGGTAGAAGAATATCTTTGCTTGTCTATCTCAAAGCCTAGATTATCTAGCTTACGGTTAGATGTGAAGTAGAAGAATCTGGGATCTAGAGGTGTTACTCCATTAGGCACTCTTGCTGAGACCATGAGATATCCATTTGACAATCATTCGAGGACAAACTTTGTTGCTCGATTGAAATTGGAAACCAGATATCTATCAGAGTTAGTGGGAGAAAAGCAAGCCTTGCATGGTGAAACCTGATGTTGGCACTAGCACTCAATCGGGAATGATTGAGACTTAGCATGGGTATGCTGGAGTACATGGCATTATGTCATCACTCTTCCTATATCTAATAGGAGTCGTCATAAGGCCGGATAGATATACTTCTATATCTAGAGGAGGACGATTCAAATTATGGGTTTTGAATTCATCAACCATCAGAATGCGTAGTTGGCCTAGAGTCTGCTACGAGGAGAGAGCTGATGAGAATGGGATACAATCCATGTCGGATATCCAAGTAATGGACTTCGATAATCCAACACCTTGGTGTAAACCTAGAGGGTGTACATGGGTCTTCGGGAACAAAGACTAACATGGATATAGTTGTGGACAATTTCAAATACCGACTAGTGGCTAATGTTCTGTTGTAATTGACCATGAGGATGGTATCACAAGGAAATTATTTTCTAGTGGTAATGTTGAAGGTGACACCGATATTCACGGATATCATTACCTTATCATGGCTTTGAGGTTTGGCAGTAGAATGTAAAGACAGTATTCCTTCACGGGAATTTTTAGGAAGTGTTTCAACAACTTCTGAAGGTCTTGTACATTGATTATCCTCATAATGTCCACAAACCCAAAAGCCCATTGGTGGGCTCACATAACGCATCTCAAGGTTTTGATCTTAGCTTTGATGAGAAAATCATAGTTTTGAGTATTCTAGAAGCAAAGATGAAACTTCAATGAATGCTAGAGCTTGTGGGAGCATTTGTATTCGTAGTATTGCATATCTAACTTGTTGAAGACAATGTCTTCAATTGGCGATTTGTAAACCGGGTTCAGGAATTGGCGTTTGACAAGAAGATGTAGCAAATACAAAGTGGAACTTATGGAATTCAAAAAATATTGAGAAGTGTTCTTGATGTTCTGTGGGTGAAAGTAAATTGGATTAAATGGTTACTATATTACTAGTTTCTACACTAGTAGGAATAACTACCGATGTTGATCGCGTCAGTAATCCTACAAAGTGGTGTTGTTGTCATGTTGTTACATGGAATGGTTCTTTAAGCATCATTGACTCTTTTGTGTTCTTCCGAAACAATGAGGGTATGATGCCTTAAATATGAGAATCATAGCCTTAAGCATCGTGATCCTATTAAGGCTCTTTTCAGGCAATGAGGGTACGATGATTTATAGGCGTAAACCATATTCTTGAGAATCATGACTCTAATCAGGCCTTCATGGGACCAATGAGAGTACGATGTCTCATGGATAAGGACCTTTATTGTAAGCTTCGATGATTCATATTTGTTCTTCTAGAACAAACTAGAATGCAAAGGCTTAGACGGTGAACCATGATCTCATCGACGCACACTTTATAAGTGGTTGGTCGTAAGTATAGATATGGTGGTTATGAGAGTGAAGGGTTTTGAACCTGACCAAACCACCATATGACTCAAACTGGCCAATCCTGGGTTTGATTCTACTGGTTCAATCCTAAAAGCGGAGCTGGATTGAACACAACCCTCTAAACCCCAAAAGGGTTAGGATCTTTAATCTAATTATCATATACATAGTTTCTTGCATAACAATCCATAGAATAAGGTTATAACAATATACCTGATCAAAAACTTTAGGATTGCTAAAGTAGTCCACCACTACTGCACCTCCTTTAGAACTGGCTGCTAGACTGCTCCTGGATCACCAAGCCTTCAACAATTCTCGAAACCGAGAATGTATGTGTGTGTGTGCCTCTTCGTCGATCTCCAAATCGCAAAACACCTTGCGTGTTTTCTTGCTTCGGTTTCGTCGAGAAAAGAGAGACCCGAGAGAGAGATGCGTGCGACGAGAGGGAGGAAGGGAGAACGAGATCGATAGAGAGTGTATGTATGGTGGCTAGGTTAATCCCTTGTTTCATATGTTTAATCCTTAAGGCTTTAAGGATATATATATAAGGATTATATGGACCTTAAGCCCGTTTAATTAAAAGCACACTGGTTTTAATTAAACTTTCAATCTCTTTACTTTGACCCTCTAGACTTTACTAGTTAATTAATTAACTATTAATTAACTGGTCCGTTAAATATTAAAACTTAATATTTAATTCCCTTTAAATAATAAATAACTATTTATTATTTATTCCTTTTAATAATTAATACAAACTGATTAATTATTTATATCTCTCTTTTCATTAATTAATGCTACTGATTAATTATTTACTTTTCTCTTTAATAATTAATCTAACCTGATTAATTATTTCCACACAGATTTATGGTGAAAACCAACTGTTCCGTATTGGGTGTGTAGCAGTGTGACGCTTTAGTCTCTTATAACATTGGATACAATGTGCCCATTAATTATCTCTGCACATAATCTAACAGACTCCCACTTGTGCAAGATAAGTAACAGTTACTGCATATTTTTAGCCTAGGGAGGTCCCTAGCCAGACACTTAGGGTAACCGGGTTATAAGAACACTTATACCCCAAAATAACTTGTGATAAAAATATCATAAGCAACCTGCTTAGAAGTAACTTGTTAGAAACTAACTGTTTATAAACTAAACTATCATAAACTCCCTGTTTATGAATGGGTACGTTTTTATACATACAAACTTGCATATATATATATATATATATATATATATATATATATATATATATATATATATATATATATATATATATAGGTTTGTCCCTTGCAGCGTGATATTTCATTTTTGAGCATGAGCATGGAAAAGGTCAACTCAGAGACTCAAAATTTGTTCATGACATACTTGATTTCGAAACTGCGTGATAAACGACAAAGAACTGATCAGTTCGTTTGGGCACGGCCGTGCACTTACCAGTTTCTCTAATCAGTCAAGGGGCCCAGAAATATCTCTTCTAAAAAGAAGTTGCAATTACCATCTTGCATATTTGCATTTGGAAATACGGCTCCCACTGAATCTAGACACGCCCCTTATGACTACCCTGTTACGGCGTGGCGTTAAAGCGAGCTAAGAAGACAGCAGTTACCGCATCCCAAACCAAATACCTCAGGCTTAAGGATAACCTATGTGAAAAATACTTTTGACATGAATACACGAAGTATTTTCATAGTGGGTCAATCCAATATTCGTAACCCTAACGAATATCCGTCAATTTTGGTCCGCAAAACCTTTTGCAGCTATATTCGACATACTTTCGAATCTACCCCAAAATCACGATGACTTTATATCCATATCATAGTTCCCACCACAATAAGTAGTCACGGATAATATTTTGAATAAACCTAGTTTATTCCTGGATAAACCAAAACATACAAAATTGTGAAGAATAATGAAACTAATTTCTACACCCTTCCATATTCCACCCTGGAATAAAATTGCATAATTTCTACCATTTCATTGACTCGATTCACGGTGTATATCTGAAATACTTATTATTTTGCATTGCAACTTATCACAGATTACAACGAAAAATAATATGATTATAAATCTAAAACTCAAGACTAGTACCCTGAAGTACTCCTTCTTGGTTTTGCCAGAAAACGTTCTTGCAACCTAAGAACAATTCTAGACTAACTTATTTTATAAAATTCTTTAAACTTGGAGAAACTGGAAATAACTCCAAAGTTACTGATTTTACAAAATAACTTCCTTGTAATTAAGACTTTAATTACATTTGTAGATATACTGGATTCTTATTATCCTTTTGAAATGATAAACCTTCTTACATCTACTTGTAAGAAACTTGAGATTAGATTTTCTGTGTATGCCAACACTGATCTAATATCACTACTAAGAATGTTAAAGAACATCCTATTTTATCATTTCTAACGTTAACCAGCCAACAATATTTAATTAAGCTGACTTACTGAAACTTAATGAGTATAATTTTATTTAAGTCATAACTTGACTCAAAAACTTGCAATGATGTCTTTATTGAGTACCTCTCAATAAATCATACATCCCTCGGATCGGTTCTTTCTCAAGAACTTACTATTTTAGATAACCTCTAAAATCATCCGATAATTATATACTCTAAAAGTTCAATCTTGTATTTATCATACTGGTTAAAAACTATTAACTCTGATAAATACATTAGTCAGATGCTCCCACTGTCTTTTATAAAAAAGTGCATTACTTTAAAACATCCTTTTAGGCTTTAGTCAATCCTTGACTACCATGCCTAAAACTTGTGTTCCAAACACATGTTTTAAAACTTAGTTTTTGTAAGAAATTTATTCTATGAAACCAAGATCTTGGATCTTCATATATCCATCTTTCTAGTTACAGAAAGTGGTTTCATTAACCTCGCCATGAGTGCAAAACACTTGTGACGGCATTTTAAATTTCTTTTTCAAAACATTTAGTATAAAACTTCCTTGATTATAGTAACTACCGTAATCACTTTTATACTATCTTAAATGTTTTATCAAAAACTATTTTACACTTAGAAATAATAACTATCATTTCTATTTTGTTCAAGACTTTGAACTTTCACTTTTCACAAAAGACTTTAATACTTTGCTAAAATTAGAAAGACTATCTAATTTTATAAACAATACTTGTTTATTTTAAGTATTTGAATAGTGGAGCCAGTATTTATATAACTTTAACAAATCATAGCATAAGGATTATAATGAATCATTGAACAAGTCAAGACTTGACTTATTTGTTCTCTTTTGTCATAACTGGACTAATCCTGATTCATAGAACACGTGCACGGATATATATAACTAAATAATTATAATTTCCATAAACTCAAACCAAAAGTATCCATAAACAAACAATATAAAAATTGTTCAAATAAACTTAAAGAGTTTAATAAACTAGGAAATATAAATATTAATAATATCCGCATGCTGCACGTGGGATCTCCTCATGCTGGGCCGCATCACTTTCCATCTCCTCATGCAATAAACGATTGCAAGATATTAGAATACTCGTAAAAACTTTTACAAGTGGAAAGTGACAAAGAAGCTACACGATACCTGAGGTGCCAGCCTTGCCACCTGCCTCGTGACCCTTCGGGAAATCTCTTTTCCAGTGCCCGACCTCACCGCACTTGAAGCACCGATTCTCATTTCTTTCTTTGTTCGGCTTCGGCTTCTTGCCCTTGTTGTCGTTATTAGCCCTGGGTGCATTCTGGCTGGGCTGGGCCTTGCCCTTTCCCTTTCCGTTGCGCCCCTTCCTCTTCTTATGCCCGCCATGACCCACCATGAGAACATCCTTAGACTTGGTCCCGATACTCTGCTCAGCATTCTTAAGCATGGAGTGCAACTCAGCCACGGATTTCTCCATGTTGTTCATGTTGTAGTTGACTATAAAAGGCTTATAGTCATCCGACAACGAGTTGAGTATCGTATCCGTTGCTAGCTGCAACGGAACTGGGTGCCCAAGTCTCTCTAGGTGGTCTATGTAACCTTTCATTTTCATGACGTGGTTACTGACCGAGGTCCTCTTAGCCATCTTGCACGAGTTAAATTCCCTGGTGGCATCATAACGCTCTGTGCGAGCTTTCTCCTGGAACATGTCCCTCAACTGGTGGATCATGTCATAGGCAGGAGTCTCCATCATGCTCGACTGCAACTTTGGACTCATCGTTGCGAGCATAAGGCAGCTAACATCTAAGGCGTCATTGGAGCTCTTCTGAAAAGCCTCCCTGACGTCTGCCCTAGCGTTGTTGGCAGGAGGATTTCCTAGAGGCTGTTCTAGGACATGCCACTTTCTCTCGTGCCTAAGCACGATCCGGAGATTTCTCTCCCACGTGAGAAAGTTAGGACCGACAAGCTTCTCCTTCTCAAGAATGGAGCGGAGAGAGAGGTTGTTAGTACTAGTAACGTTGGTTGCCATCTACAAATTAAAACCCGGTTTAATTAGTAATTACAAATAAACTTTCTAATCATATATCATCAAACCCATAAATAATATATATTAGACCTAGGACCCATATTTCACATACTTGACGCAAGGTTTGGGCACTTCCCGCCAAGTAATGCTATTTCTGGTAGGTAACACCCTGTACCAATCGTACCTAACTGATACGACTCCTAGAACCTCGTAGAGCACTTAGACCCAGTCTAGTATGTTTAACTCTACTCTAGTGCTTTTTGGGCCGGGACTCCTGATTATCACCAAAATAGATCGCACCACCTAAGACAGCATGAATTCTGGCCGGGACTCCCGATTATCGCAGAATCTTTGATGCCCCTTCCGGCAATGGTTTGAACCCGGATGACCAAGGGTTGGGCACTTCCGACACTCGAGTACCGTTTAACAACAAGGGTGTACCATTAGGTGGGTAGCACACTGATCTAAGATTTTCTTGGGTTTTATTATTGAGTTAAAAACTTAATTTTCCAGTTTTTGAAAAACCATTTTAAAACCAACTGTTTTAAAAATACGATTTATATGTGTACCTAAACTAGGTGCACAAAAAACGACCTTTATAAGTTCCAAACTTATAACCTTGACAAAACTTTAAATTTATTTTAATTAACACGACTAACAACCTGTAGTCGTATTCTAGTTTGTCATAAAGCGCGTGATTTTTCACTGTTTAATAACAACCTGTTATTAAATCCCTTTTTTTATTTAGCATCATATAAGTGTCGCAAAACTATATGATAAACAGTAAATAAAAGAACCACAACCACACAGATAATAAGAGTAAGCATATAAATCTTTATAGTTTTGCCAACTAATCCTAAGGTCAAACCTAAGGATAAAATGACTTGGATTCGCCTTTCTTGGCATGCTGCTCCCACTAGCCTTGACACCTCCCCGAAGTGTCTGTGCTTCGCTATAGAACACCATTTTCTTGATCACCTTCTTCGAGTCCATTTTAGTTGAGGGAATAAACTACTACCAATCTATTACAAATACAATATTGAATGGGGTTGTAAGTGGCACGCAGGCCTCCCCGAACCAGTACAATATTACAAATAAGAAAAGGGATTGTAATTGGCACGCAGGCCTTCCCAAAACCAAAAGAAAAGGAAGAAAAGGGAAAAACGAGTCCTAAGTCGGCAAAACTATAGCTATATATATATATCACAACCACGCAATTATATATAAGCACTATATATAAAAGTCAACCACACAGTTAAAGTATATATAAACAATAAACTGTGCTATTAAGCACACAACCTGAATTGTTCAAATATTCTCATTTACCCTTTTGATTAATACCTATTAACCAAAAATGGGAATTATGATCTTCTGATTTATATGACCAAAAAAGTTTTTAAAAAAAACTTGATCTCATTCAAAACTTGATTGAAATCCTCACGTCGAGTTTTATTATTAGTTTTCCAAAAACCTTAAAACCGACAACCTTTGGTCATTTAAATACTTTCTTATTTATTTCTCCACAATATTATATAAACTATATCCTTTTTAGAATTTATTCAAAAATGACTAAACTAGTCATAATAAATAAAAATCTAAAATATATATATTTTAACTAAAACTAATTAAAATATATAACACTAGTTTATATAACATCTTATTAATTTTATAACTTAAAATTAATAGTCCTTTTGTATTAATCCGGAAAAACCATCTTGGGCCAATATCTCTTGTCAACCCGAGGAACCCACTTGGCCAAGACCCTCTTGGGCCAAGAACCCATTGGACCGAAAGTCACTTAGGCTGTGAGCCCACCTTGGGCCGAAGCCCTTTGGGCCGCGGAACATATTGGGCCTAAACCACTTGGACCGTGGCATCTTGGGTCGAAAAACACTTGGGCCGAAGCCCACCCTGACCCATAGCGCCGCTAACGGCTGCCGCGAGGCCCAACTGGCCTTAGCGTCGCTAACAGCCACCACCCGACACGGTGATGATCTCGGTTCCCGTTTTCCGATTAATAAAATATTCTAAATCCTTTTAACCTATTAAAACTAACTGTTTTAATATACTGATTAAAAACTGGATTTAATTCAAAACCAAAAACTATTAATTATTAAATTCAACAAAAACTTGTTTTATTAATAATTAATTATCCTAAAACTTGATTTTATTCAAACCCTGATTAAGATTTAGTTTTAGATAAAAGTTTATCCCTTTAACCATTTAAACACAAAACTGGTTTACACCTAACTGGTTAAAATCAAACATTTTATTAACTGGATAAAAACAGAAAACTTGTTTTTATCCTTTTATGGTTTTTGAAATAAGATGGAGAAGATTATATAACTATCAAACAAACCAACTAAAAAGATAAACTAGGTTTTTACCAACTTAAACAAACTGTTTAATTTAATCTTAATTCAAACTCATTCTTATTCAAAAATCATAATCCTTTTAACCATTCAAACTAACTGTTTTAATTTTTTGATTAATAGGATAAACCTGATAACAAAACAAACTGTTTTGCTACCTTCTTGATTTTCGAAAATTCCAAGAACAAGTAGAGAATCAAGAATCAAACCTTAATCTAAAACAAATAAAACTAGAAACTATGGATCATAGAGCCGAGGCTATGATACCACTGAAGGGTTTTGAACCTGACCAAACCACCATATGACTCAAACTGGCCAATCCTGGGTTTGATTCTACTGGTTCAATTCTAAAAGCGGAACTGGAATGAACACAACCCTCTAAACCCCAAAAGGGTTAGGATCTAATCTAATGATCATATACACAGTTTCTTGCATAACAATCCATAGAATAAGGTTATAATAATAAACCTGATCAAATACTTTAGGATTGCTAAAGTAGTCCACCACTACTGCACCTCCATTAGAACTGGCTGCTAGACCGCTCCTAGATCACCAAGCCTTCAACAATTCTCGAAACCGAGAATGTATGTGTGTGTGCCTCTTCGTCGATCTCCAAATCGCAAAACACCTTGTGTGTTTTCTTGCTTCGGTTTCGTCGAGAGAAGAGAGACCTGAGAGAGAGATGCGTGCGACGAGAGGGAGGGAGGGAGAACGAGATCGATAGAAAGTGTATGTATGGTGGCTAGGTTAATCCCCTGTCTCATATGTTTAATCCTTAAGGCTTTAAGGATATATATAAGGATTATATGGACCTTAAGCCCGTTTAATTAAAAGCCCACTGGTTTTAATTAAACTTTCAATCTCTTTACTTTGACCCCGTGGACTTTACTAGTTAATTAATTAACTATTAATTAACTGGACCGTTAAATATTAAAACTTAATATTTAATTCCCTTTAAATAATAAATAACTATTTATTATTTATTCCTTTTAATAATTAATACAAACTGATTAATTATTTATATCTATCTTTTCAATAATTAATGCTACTGATTAATTATTTACTTTTCTCTTTAATAATTAATCTAACCTGATTAATTATTTCCACACACATTTATGGTGAAAACCAACTGTTCCGTACTGGGTGTGTAGTAGTGTGACCCTTTAGTCTCTTATAACATTGGATACAATGTGCCCATTAATTATCTGTGCACATAATCTAACAGAGAGTACACATGGGTAATATTTAGCTTATCCGTTGACTAAGCTTTTGTCGCAAGCTAGTGATGATACGTCATACTAGGCTTGTATGCACTTAGTTTGTGAAGGACTTTGGCTTGAGTTTGTTTTAGATAAATTTGTCATGCACGTGTTGAGAACATTAAGCAATAAGTGTAATTTTGTTGTATTGAGTATCAAATAGGGATTTGATAATGCGCGTGGTGCGGATACTTATTAGTCTTTATTGTGTTCTATCTTAGCATGTTTAACCACTTCCTTGAATAACTTGTTTATTCTAAATATCCATAATCGTTCGTTCTTCGTAAGGGAGGAAGAAGTGAATTAAGATCGAGGTTAAATGTTGGTAAGAGTATTCATATTAGATTGAATACATGGTTACGCAAAACTTACCCAGTACTTGGTAATGGATCAAGTGACTGGAGGACCCACACCTGAATTTACTTCATGGACAAGGTCACGAGTAAATCAGGATGATTATATTATTTATCCTTCTACTGAAGATACTTGTGTTTACTGAGTATTAGTAGGGTCTTGCTTTGATTTCTTTCTAATGCGGTTCGTAATTGGCCGTTATAAGGGGAGTTTTCAGATAAGGTCTTGGTATTATGAGGGAACGATATAGTCGAAGGTATTCGTTCCTCTTTTGAGAGATATCCATGGGCCCCTCGTTGAATATATTGATGACACTAAAATGTGTGGCCGCACTCGAGTTGAATTGATAATAGATCAATTTTGCAACTTGTTTGTTCGTCATAGTTAGTCTTGATCGAGAAACACAATCGTGAATGATCTGGAGGTTGACTGTGTTCCGTGCCTCGCATTCACACGGATATCATGAACGAAGGGATGAATGATCACTTATCTATAGGACCATTCTTTGCAGGTTGGTACTTGTCAGGGATGACATTCCCTATGCTGACTTGGGGGCATAGATGCCTTGCTAGAGGACAATCTATGTCGGTGACATCTTTTGTGGGTGTGTCATGTGCAAGTGGGAGTCTGTTGGAATATGCCCACTGACACACGCGAGTTAATGTCATTGCTGATGAAGCATAGGCCTATTCGTTCACAAGCCAAGTATTGATTCCGGCAACACCGAATGAGAGAGAAGAAAAAAAATCCAAAAATGGGTCTTAGTAGGCCAGGCACGGCCGTGCCTGTTGTAGGCATGGGTGTGCCTCATGGTCTGGCATGGGTGTGCCTCTTGTAGGCATGGGCATGCCTTGTCAGGCGGGGCACGAGCGTGCCTCTATCCAGGCACGACCGTGCCCTGTGCAGTAACAGCCAAATTAATAGAGTTTAAGTCTAATTAATTGGAGCTTAATGGTACATTAGTTCCAGACTTTACATGTCGGTTTTTTGGTCTCTAGAGGTCATTAGACTTGACACAAGAAGTCTTAGAGGTTGGTTAATGTTCTCTTGAACATAACAAACATACATGAACATTCTCTCAAACATTTACACACTTGGAAGGTAACTTTGGTTAGCTTCAAGTTGGTGCATGATCAAGGTGGTGCTCTTGGCGGCGTCCAAACTTGCTAGTACTCGGGAATCAAGAACACTTGGTGTGGATACCGGTAGAGGGATTCTACTTTGAGTCCTCGCATCCGACACCGTCATTGTTAAAAGGAACAAGAAAAAAGCTACGTGTGGGTACATTTGTATTCTTTCTTGTTCATTATTTTAGTTGGAAAGTGCATGTTTAGTGTTTGGTCCATTGGGGCTTATTGGTGGCACACGATTTAGAAAAATTGTTTATACCGTTTTTGACTTCCGCCACATTTCTAGATGCCACTGATACCCAACAATATGGTGGCATCCCAATACTAGAGTCATAACTATTGTTATAAGAAAATTCTGCAAGCGGCAAATGTAGATCCCAACTTCCACCAAAATCTATCATACATGCACGGAGCATATCTTCTAATGTTTGAATGGTGCGTTTATTTTGACCATTGGTTTGTGGGTAAAAGGCCGTACTGAAAAGAAATTTGGTCCCATATCTTCATGAAATTTCTTCCAGAAATGCAAGGTGAATCTACTATCCCGATCCGATACTATTGATACCGGTACCCCATGCCTAGAGACGAGCTCTTTCACAAACACTTCTGCCATCTTTTCAGCAGAAAATGTTTCACGAATGGGTAGGAAATGAGCGCTTTTAGTCAATCTGTCAACAATTACCCATATAGCATCATAATTTCTTGGGGTCTTGGGAAGCTTAGTTATCAGATCCATGGTTATATCTTCCCATTTCCACACAGGAACCTCCAAAGGTTGTAGTTTTCCATGGGGTCTTTGATGTTCAGCTTTAACTTGCAGGAAAGTTATGCATTTTTCAACATAGGCTGCTATATCTTTCTTCATTTCTGGCCACCAATAATCTGACTTTAAATCTCTGTACATCTTTGTAATGCCGGGATGAAATCAAAACCTTGATTTGTGAGCTTCATCAAGGATCATCTGCCTGATGTTTCCAGAAATAGGCACCCAAATCCTTCCACACATAGTCAACATACCTCTATTATCTCTTTCTAAACCAGATGTTTGGCCCATGATCCGCTCTTTAGCTTGATTCTCACCCTTGATACCTTCCTCTTGAGCATTTAAAATTTTCTCAATCAGCGAGGCAGTGACTGTCGTTCGTAATGATTCCATATGTAAACATGTGTTTCCTGATTTTCTGCTTAATGCATCAGCAACCACATTTGCTTTACCTGGATGGTATAATATTTCACAATCATAATCTTTTACCAGGTCAAGCCATCTTCTTTGTCTCATATTTAAGTTCTTTTGATCCAAGAGGTACTTCAAACTTTTGTGGTCTGTGTAAATGGTGCACTTGACACCATATAAATAATGCCTCCAAATTTTTAGAGAAAAAATCACCGCGGCTAATTCCAGATCATGAGTGGGATAATTAATTTCATGAGGTTTTAATTGTCGTGAAGCGTAAGCAATAATGTTTCCTTTCTGCATCACTACGCAGCCCAGTCCTTGATTAGATGCATCACAATACATGATCATGTCGTTGTTTCCTTCGGGTAAGGAAAGAATAGGGACTTCCCAAAGCTTTTGCCTAAGAGTTTCAAAAGCTTTTTGTTGTTCGTTTTCCCACTCAAATTTTGTGTCTTTCTTCATCAATTTTGTTAGGGGTACTGCAATTTTTGAAAAATTATTGATAAATCTGCGATAATACCTTGCTAAACCAAGAAAACTCCAAACCTCTGAAGGATTCTTGGGTGGCTCCCATCTCATTACTGCATCAACTTTTGCTGGATCGACCTTAACAACGTCTTTATTTATAACATGTCCCAGAAATTGCACCTCTTCTAACTAAAATTCGCATTTTGAGAATTTTGCATATAATTTCTCTTTCCTCAAGGTTTCAAGCACATTTCTAAGATGACCCTCATGTTCGACTTTTGATTTGGAGTAAATCAGAATATCATCAATAAAGACAATAAAGTATGTTTCCAACATAGGTTGGCAAACCCGATTCATTAAATCCATAAAAGCAGCAGGTGCATTCGTCAATCCAAATGGCTTGACTACGAATTTAAAATGGCCATATCGGGTTCTGGAAGCGGTTTTTGTTATATCTTTTTCCTTAATCTCTAACTGATGATACCCAGAACGTAAATCAATCTTTGAGAACCAAGATGATCCTTGTAGTTGATCAAATAGATCATCAATTCTAGGTAGTGGATATTTGTTCTTAATTGTCACTTTATTAAGTTCTCTATAATCGATACACATACGGAAAGACCCATCCTTCTTTTTGACAAATAATACTAGTGCTCCCCAAGGTGAGATACTGGGTCTCATGAATCCTTTATCCAACAATTTCCTGCAATTGCTTCATCATTTCTTGCATTTCAGGAGGAGCTAACCGGTAGGGAGCTCGAGCAATTGGATTTGCTCCTGGGACCAGATCTATTCGGAATTCTACTTGTCTATCAGGTAAGTCTTCTGGAAATACATTGACATATTCCCCCACCACGTGCACATCGGCGGGAGTTAAAATCTTCTTTTCCTTTTTCACATGTATCACATGTGCGATAAAAGAAGTACAACCTCATCGAAGGTACTTCTGAGCTTTAGTTACTGAACAAAGTGATGTTTCCTTCTTCCTTCCATCACCTATGATTGTAAGTTCTCCCCCACTAGCAGTTTGAACTCTAATTATTTTCCGACCACACATGATTGTAGCTTGATAGTGACCCAACCAATCCATGCCAATTATAACTTGAAATTCCCGCATTGTCATGGGAATAAGATCAACAAGGTAGTGAACAGTTTCTATTTCTATCACATTACTGTTGTATATATCAGATACCATCACACTTTTGTCGTATGCTATTTCCACTTCTAAAGGACAATCTAGTCTTATAGGTAATGATTTAAATTGTCTACAGAAAGTAATGGAAACAAAAGACTTGCTGGCTCCTGAGTCAAATAATACAAGTGCTGGTATGGAATTAAAAAGATATGTAACTGTCAGTCTGTCACAACATCCGGTTCCTTCTTTGCTTAATTCCTCAACAGTAAGTTGAAAGGCTCTCCCGCGAGCCTTAGGAGTTGCATCCTTCCTTCCATTTCCTCCATCAGTAATTCACAAGGCTGGCTGAGGTGTATCTGGTTTAACATCTCCTGTCCATTTCGGACAATCTGTTTTGATATGTCCGGGTTGCAAATAGTTAAAGCAGATTTTGAACGAAGATTTACAATCTTTCCCTATATGCCCAAGCTTTCCACACCTATAACAATTCTTTATAACTGGAAGAGTACTGCCGTATTTCTTTCCGGCAGGTTTGAAACCAGAATACCTTGTCTTTTGTTTCTTAGTTGCTGGTGCAACTGTTTCAGCCTTTTTCTGTCATCTTCTTTTCCAGTTCAATTTCTCGAGCCCTTGCAGCATCACAGAGTTGATCAAAATCTTTATACAACGTAGGATTTAAGAATTCTCTGATTTTCTTTTCAGTATTGACAAATATTAGTTCATCTTGGCGCTCTCATTGGCCACATAATCAGGGCAGAACAACGCTCTATCTAAGAATTTGGCAGTTATTTGTTGTAGAGACTCAGTAGTTTGTCGAAGATGCAGATATTCGTCCGTCAACCGATCCACCTCCACTTGTGGTGCATACTACTTTTTAAATAATTCCAAGAACTCTTCCCATGTCATTGCCTTAATGTTTACTAATCCTTCCCGTTGTACCATAAGTTTCCACCAACTTTTAGCTGAACCCCCCCAGATAATTCGAGGCAAAACGTACTTTAGACTTTGGTGCAAAAAGCACCTTCAATATCATCGAGCCATTAATAACTCACTATGGGATTTGTCACCCCTTCAAAGAAAGGGGTTTGACAAGCTGCGAAGTCCCTAAAGTTACAATCCCTCTTCCTTCTTGTGTCGTAGGGGCTATTTGAGTCATGTTTACATTTCGAGCAGAAAGAGCATCATCTACCTGTTGTTGCACCATAGTTTTTATTTCAGTTGTTATCTGATTCATCATGTTAGGGATAGCATCTTGAAAGATTTTGATAACTTCCCTAACTACCACTTCCTCTATAATGGGCTTTTGTGGAACCTCCTCTATCACTTAGTAATAGGTTCGGTCACGATAGGCATCGTTGGTGTAGCCACTGGTGGTGTGGGATTAACATCATTGGTAACACTTGCTTCTTCCCCATCCCGGAGTTTACTGGGTCCCACCTCCTGATTCTGAGCATTACGTCCGCTAGCTCCTTGTGTATACCATTCTGAAATTATGTAGTTCTAGTATAAAGCAGGATAAAACGGGTATCCTACTTATATAATTCTAGAAAGCTATAAGCATTTAATATGCTTTACACGTTAATAGTAAAATTCTATTTACTTCAACATTTAAATCAAGCCACACCCTCCATCTATTACACATTACTTGATTCACTAGAATCTTCCGTGACTAAGTTGAATTTGACACGTACCATGTGGTTGTTATAGTACGAATCAAGTTACTATCTCAAACACACTATACATATCTATTCAAACTTTTCCCACTAAGTTTCCAGGTTCACAAGAGAAAGGTCAGACATCACTTTCCTAATTTCAAGTTTTCTCACATAATATCAGGCAACCATACCACGTTACTCACTAAAATTAACATCAAAATGTATACTATACATTTAGCATAACACATATCTCTTCAACACAAAATCATTAAATCACAGCATTTTTCGCATAGATCAACATCTGCAATATCAATAAGTAACACAATTTTTCGATCCCTTTTCATCACATATGTACTCACTATCTTTCCTGCTTCGGCGACAGCTTCCTTAATATCAAATACCATGGTTTAAGTCCAGATATTTCACACATACATATATGAATCTCTTAAACATTGGCTTTGATACCAATTTGTAACGACCCATTTTTTTAAAATATACTTTGTTTTCCATATACATAACAAAATATATAAAAGTGGCGATAGTTTGAGTTCATCGACTATTAACTGTAGTAAAATACCAATTAAACATGGAAAACACATTTTTCTACAAAATAAAATTTTAGGAGGCATCGCACTGTCGGCTCAAGCAGGTTCTTTGCCCTTATCCTTTCCAGAAATACCAGGAATACCTGAAAAGGGTTAATCAACAACTGGTAAGCTATAAAGCTTAGTGAATACATACAATCACCACCACTTAAACAGAAAATGTACGAGACATCGATCAATAAAACACATACGTTTGTCACATAGACTACAAATTTACCACTCAGGCTATCACAACTAGTGCCACCCAGGCTAATTATATATTTCCATGCCACCCAGGCTAGTTATAAATATGCCACCCATGCTAGTTATAATTATGCCACCCAGGTTATTTATAAATATGCCACCCAGGCTGAATATTTGCCACCCAGACTATAACACGTATAATCATACATCCGCACATTTTACAGATAAGATAAATGGGTCGTATGACTCACCTACTCGACATGATTCACCAATCACAGTCTCTCACAACAATTACAATCAAATGGTTAACTCTTCAGTTAATACCTAGGATCAATTTTATAGCTTTTAAGCACTTGACCCATTATCAAAATAAACACTAATTTCAACTTAAACACTTCAAAATTCAACATGCATGTGTCGAAATTAGTTCCTATCTTCTTGAAAATTTGACTCAAACTCATACTAATAAAAGGAAATATGTTTCAAGAACATATCTTAACCTAACCCCCAATTTCTTCAAGAAATCATCTAAAAGGGGTAGAAAACATACCTTGAAGTTTAGATTAACAAAGTAGACAACTGATTGCTATTAATCTCCTTAATTTGATAACTTCTCTGCCTTGCCTTTTCTCGATCTCCCTCTCTTTTTCTGCCGAGACACACCATGCACACACACACTTTTCACACACTTCACTTCTCTGGTGTATTGACTTTAGTCATTACCTAGCCCTCATTTATAAGCAATATTTTATTATTTGACACATCTAGTCCCTTAGGTTTTATGAATATATTAATTACTTCCTCATCTTGTCAAATAATAGTTTAGAACTTAGCACAACTAGTCCCTCAATTTATAAATAGAAATAACACTTTATTCTATAACTAAAATCCTTAGTATACCAATATCAAATATTTATAATAAAAATAATACCACTTGGGTGCTACAAAATTAAAAACTCTTAATAATATTGATGATGAGTGAGAATGTTGTATGGTATATAAACTAATATAGATATATAAATTTATTGGTATAATATAATAATATGTCATTAATACTAAAATATATTATGGCTATTAAATTTTATGCCACTATTAGTGGCATATATTAGCTGCATGAAAACAAAAATACCACTAAAACCGTCAATTAATTAATACCATAAACACTTTATGGTATCAGAGCTAAAACCCTAGCCGTCGTTACCTCCCCTTCGATCGCCGATTTCTGCCACGACAGAAATATCAGATCCGTTTGCAGCCATGTCCATCAATTACGACGCTACTTTCAAATAGCCTAACAAACTATCCAATTTATCGGGATTCTCTATTAACTAATAGAGATATGTACCAAATGTGAATTATTATTTAATTTATGATATAAAGTAGTGTTTCATGTTTGCTTTTCTTACTAAGGTATAATCTATGGTAGTTAAAATAATGAATCTGACATTTGCTACTACCAAATTTTGCATGTGATTAGTTATCATATTGTGTTTGAACTATATTTCTGCAAGTTTAGTAACGTGAGGTGATGATATCCCTTCTAAGTATGTTCATTCTTTTCATTTGTTTATGTTCAAATGTTGAAAACTAATTTGACAGTCATTGAATTGTATCTTTCATCTTGATCTTCTATAGACACAAGTTTTAATGTGTTTACTAATAACTACTTGTTGCATTGATTGACATTGAAGCTTATGAATGGATTTATTATTTCCGAAGAATTTAAAAACTATGGTATGGGGAAAGAACAAATAGCCAAGGTCATATCCATGGTAATCATATTAGGCCGCACGTTATACTTTACCCCATGACATTGGGTATCAGCAAGTTCCTTCAGGAACACCAAAACGAGGGTAGCGAGTACAGCCTTCGGGTCTTGAAGCTCGCTGTGAGAATCCCACCCCCCCCCCCCCCCCCACTCCAACGTTCCATTTTTTTTAAATGACGTTTCAAACGGTAACTTTTTTTATTTTTTATTTTTTTATTCAACTATTTTTTATCTATAAATATTTACCATTTCACCTCATTTTAATCACATAAAATTTCAAATTCTTCCATCAAAATTATATTCTCTCATCTACATTTTCTTTCATCCATCAAACAATATTTATCCAAACAATTAAGTTTACTACTCCACCATCAACCGAACGTAACCATTGGAGGGTTACGAGTTCAACACCTACACGCCCGGATAATCAGTTTTACATAAACGTTCCGCCACCAATGTACCAACCAAACCCGTTTTTCGCCCCACCACAATTCACGTATACAGGGATGCTTAATCAACTCCAATAATTTCCACTCTCTCATCTCGAGAACCAAATGCATCAACAACAATTCACTCTTAACACTCAAGAGGATGACTTATTTGATTTTGTGCTGGAAACCCAACAACAACTGTAACCTCCACCACAAGACGATGGTCTGTCACAAAGAAAGAAGACCGTATCATATGTCAACCGAGCCAAACCCATATCGTGGAGTTCCGAGGAAGAAGTTGCATTGGTCACGGCTTGGGTCGATATCTCGAAACACCCAATAGTTGCAAATTCTCAAAAACAAAGCATAATTGTTAATCTTTAATCTTTAATCTTTATTATTATTTCAATTATTATTATTATTATTATGATTATTATTATTATTTGTATTATTATTATTACCTAAATATTATTATTATTATTATTATTATTATTATTATTATTATTATTATTATTATTATTATTATTATTATTATTATGTAAATATTACTATTCGATTACTAATATAATATTATTGTCGAATGTAGAAAACATTTGGTATCGCGTCTTGACGCCTTTCTACCAGATAAATGCCATGTATAAAGACATCAATGCAAAAGTGACAGAGTTTGTGGGGATTTTCAACAACCTCTACAATGCAAGAACTAACGATATGAGCGACGTCGATAAATGGTGTAAATTATTCATTCTGTAAACTTTAAGTCATGAGTTCAATGCCGCTAAATGTTTATTTTCATCCTTTACCCCAAATTATAATATCTTTTAGCAAAGTATTTTTTTTCTTACTTTCTTAATTTCATTTGGTAAAGCTTTATTTTTTTTAGCTTTCTGCTTTTTTCCATTAATACCATGAATGCATCTCTTATTTTAAATTAAAATTTATATATTACTATTGTATATTATATTAAAATAATTAATTTACATATTCCTTTGTTATTCTTTGATAATTTTTAATATATAATAGTAATAAATTAATTTTAATTTTTTATATATCGTTATATGATATTTTACTGAAAGTGTTTTATATTTATTTTAAAAACAAATTATATATATATACACCAAATATCATATACTAAATCTTGTAAGAGAATAGCAAGTAATAAATTAAATCAACAAAATATGAAAGAATTGTAAAGATTTTCACAAAATAAAAATTTTTGTTGATAAGAGTTTAGCTCTAAATACCCTTTTTATGTTTTTATTTCTCCCTGTTTATTACTAGGTGTTTATATCACTAAATTACAACAAACTTTGAATAAGTTATCATTGTATGAAGAATTTTTTATCTTGTCAATATATTTAATAAAGTTTCATACCATCATGATAGCTTATGCAAATTTCGTTGTACAACAGTAACTTAAAATGAGACAGAAAGATTGTTTGTGTAGGATAAGAAGATTATAGGAGTTGATTGTATTTAGTTATATACCAACAAAAATAATGTTCGTTACATATAATGATAACTTATACAAAGTTCGTTATATTTTAGTATAATAAAATCGTTACATACATATTACATTTTTAATTTGCTCATGTTTTTGGATGAAATTTAGTTTTTATTTTATGAAAATCTTTACAATTCTTTCATATTTCTGGATGATTATTTATTTCGAAAATCTCTACATGGTTGCGAAGTTAATGATTTAATAAAAACTACGAATTTTTAAAATAGAAGTTACACCATCATGTTTGCTTGTTAGTTTTATATTATTTATCCTTTAGTCCGCAATGCATGGGTGCCGATCATCTCTTTAGACACAAATCTCAAGATATAAGATCTCAAACACCTTTGAATATATAAACAATGACGCATTAACATTAAATGAATTACCATAAGCCTATGACAGGGAACCAAAATGAAAAGTTATTTTCTAAGAGTATTGATGTCCCCTTGAATGATATGAGTAGGGATTAATGAACATATGATGCCAAAGAACAGTCATCATCATCGTCATCAGAGACAGGTGTAGTACAAGCTTCGGTAGTTTGGAAAGATCATAGGCTTTGAAGTCTTTCCCATAACATAAGGCTGTTATTGGTCAAGGGGTAAGGGGTACAATCCCAAATTAATCTCTATTTAATGAATGTTATAAGAAATTAAATTAAAATAATTACAAATAGAAAAAAATGGTACATTTGATCAACACACACATATTAAAAAATATGTATTAATTAGTATTAGTTTATACGTACGAATTGTTTGTGGGAGTGGGTATCAAAGTTTTGACAGTTTTGTGCTTGTCGTACCTCAATCGACCCTTATCTTCAATTCCCTGCTTCTAAAATAATATTTTTAATCTGACTAAATATACAATTAAACAATATCACGTTGGAAACTATAATGGCCAGTGAGTTGTTATCCTTCTCTACAGTTATTACTCCTTTCCTAAAACTTACTCTATCTTAATTATTGTTCGATCTATTTATTTTAAAGAATGAGGACAATATCATGATCAAGAGAGCTTTCACAGTAGCTCGTTAATGAGCTCATCAAAGGGCCACAACGAGCAACTCAAGCTCGTAATCCTACTTGATCCGGTGGCTTTGTTGATGGCTCGTTATGTGGATAACAAGTATAACATGAGGTTTAATTTGTTTTTATAACAAATAATATTGAAGTAAATAGTTTTGTGTGAATGTAATGATGACGGTACAGTTATTAAACAGAAATAAAATGCCTTGGCTTATTGGCAAATAATATGGTCATTTTATATTTATATATTTAAATAAGTTACTGAAATCTTCTAGACAGAAATATCGATCTCATTTCCTACTTGATCACAGTAAAAGAGTTAAACAGTGGCTTGTTAACACACGTATTAATTTCTTAATATATATATATATATATATATATATATATATATATATATATATATATAGGGGAGAGTTCCATTGAGAACCGATTTTATTGCGAGAACCGCGAGAACCAATCTTAGCCGTTGATTTGATAAGTGGAATTCATGGATGGAGAGCGTGAGGGGATCAAGTGTGTCAGGGTGTATGTGAGGAATTCATGGGTGGGCAATGACATTGAAAGAGGGAAAATTGGACGGCTCAGATTGGTTCTCGCGATTCTCGCACTAAAAATGGTTCTCAATGGAACTTCTTCCTATATATATATATATATATATATATATATATATATATATATATATATATATATATATATATATATATAAGATTAAGTTTATGAGAAGAAGGAAAAAAAAAAACTGATTCTTGATTTCAGAATTCAGATAAAAGTCAAAACATCTAGAAGAGTATGACTTTTTTCTTTAAATATGCATCACATCATTCCCCATTTTTTTCATACACACCAACATTAAACAAAGTGTGATATAAGAATAAGAAGATTAAGAAAGGGAAAAAGAAAGAAACTGAAGAAAGATGGGAAGAGCGCCTTGCTGTGACAAAGCAAATGTGAAGAAGGGTCCATGGGCTCCTGAAGAAGATGCTAAACTCAAAGACTATATCGAAAAATATGGCACCGGTGGCAACTGGATCGCGCTTCCTCAAAAGATCGGTATGCATATATACTTTGCTTATAGTATTTGCATTCTTAAAGATTTGCTTAACTTTTTGGTCTTGATGAGTCCTTTTTGTAGTTTTAACATTATCAACAATGATTTGTAGGCATAAACAGGTGTGGAAAAAGCTGTAGACTGAGATGGTTAAATTATTTAAGACCAAATATAAAACATGGAGGATTCTCTGAAGAAGAAGACAACATCATCTGCAGCCTCTATATTAGCATAGGCAGCAGGTACTTCAATTCTGTGTGTGGTGTGGTGTGTTGGAAGTTTATTGATTATGAAAATTGCAGTTTTATCTGCCTTGTGTTTTTAAAATTTATTATTTTTGAATACTTGATCCATAGCTACTTTCTTAGTTTTGAATACTTTATCAATATAGCAACTTTCTTATTTGAATCTGCTAGTTAATTTCTCACAAATAGTCATATCATATGTATAAACAATTTAGATTATAACTGTAAATCACTTTGAACACTATTTATCTATCGTGTCAAAACAAGATAATAAAGTAGATAGGCACTTTTAACAAGCAGTTAATATTCCTAATTAAATACTTCCTATGTGTATGTTTAAAGTTTGAACCAATGTTTTCACGTCTATATACTTTTCTCTAAAACATTAAATACATACACCTACTAAACCTACTTATAAATCAACTCCGTCTTTTTACTTGTTGATCATGCTTTTGTTAAATTAAAAGAATATGTGACTGCATCTTATAACTTGTTCAACTTTCTTGTTGCTTTATAAGCATACTCCTCCTTTGTGTTTCATGACCTTGGCTAGATTATTCTGTTTTAGTACTTTTTTAATCTGTAAAGTAGATTTTCTATATAATTCTTGATATATCTCTAACATTCTTGGAAAATTAAATAGGTGGTCCATAATTGCAGCCCAATTGCCAGGAAGAACAGATAATGACATCAAGAACTACTGGAACACTAGGTTGAAAAAGAAACTACTTCGAAGGCGAAAACAGTTTCAACCGAGTAGAGTCTTGGCTTCAAGTGAGGACCTAAAAGACGCAAATGGCATGGAAAGACTAAGCAATTCCGCCATTGAAAGGCTTCAACTTCATATCCAACTCCAAAACCTTCAAAATACTACTATCTCAAACTCTATTAACTTGACATCATGGCCTTTCAAGTTGAACCCGATTCAAGAAAAGATGATTAGTAGTCTTCAATTATTAAACGAATCCTCAAATCCTTTAATGATGCAACATCTTTCACCTAACACCCTTCAAAATTGTGAATTTATTTCACCGGTATCTAATAACAGCCTTCAACAAGAATATCCCTTATTCTCTAATAAGTTGATCAATATAACAGAAAAATTAACTAGTGAATGCAACACTTCTGGGTCATTAACACATTTACCACAAGGTCCAGAACCAGATCATAATATGGATTTAGAGAAGTTTTGGGAATTTCATGCTGAGATCGAAAAGTTTTTGAGTAACAACGTCGCTAATCCCAATTTATCACTAGATCATGTGCGGGCGAAAGAATTTGATGATTTCATAGAGATGGATGGAGCCAGCAATAACATGGGTTGGTGGTCTAATGATTTTGATTGCAGCATCCCCCAACTTCTTGATCACCAGGTGTAAAATGAGTTCTTGAATAAGATTTTATATTTTCTTCTAGGGTTAATTAAAAGTGAATAAGTCTTGATGTCTGTAGATTCCCACATGGAAGTTATAGTAGCAATAGTAAACTATGTCCAGTGCGACCTAGTAAATAATTGCATCCACTTGTACTTAAAATAATTGATTAGTACCTTCATTTTTAACCCTTTTAGTTCCAATATATTTCAAAGTTATCACTCCCGTCATCTAATATATATATATATATATATATACATATATATAGTATTCTGATAATCTATGCAAGAAGTTCAGTAGAGAATGGAGTCAACAGTTGTCTAATTCATGCATGTAATTAGAGTCAAAGGCCAGTGGTCTTGGTTAGTTGAAATCTTTTCTTCTTCCAGTGGCCAATTTGAATATCTCCTATCTACTTGGCTGTTTTTATGCCATGGTTACCATAAAAAAATATATCATTGTGAGATGAAAACTAGAGGCCCTCTGTACACATAGTAACATACATAACAGCCACACAATGATATATTTTATTTGATTTTGCATTTATCTCTCCAAAAGCTGCCTATATTAGGTAATCCAAAAGTAAAATGGCTACGTGTAGAATTCTAATTGTATCAAGTATCAATAGTTTTGAAACAAATCTACAATAATAAGTATGAACTTAGTACGAATCGTGAGAGCAAAAACTAAGAACACACATACAATGGTAATATTGAACTGCTTACCCAAAGAGTATTTAATAAATTTACCCAATAATTCTAGAAAATACGACTAAAAGCAAGTTTTTACTGAAAAGATAAAATGAACACAACTTGGGTTTAACATTCTCTCCATTAGTGTTCATTGTACAAACATGTAAACGAAATAAATCTTCTTCGCTGGAATTCTTAGTTTCAGTATCCTTGTATTTTTTTATCAAGGAAAAATATACCCCCCTTAGAACGTAGCTCTTTATCATCAACAATGACTTGAAACTTTTTCATTACATTGCTCCCCCTCAATCTTTCGAACATATAACTTCTTATAATAAACAACCGGTGTAAAGTAATGTGGTTTTATGCAAATCTTTTCTTTAGAAATTTTTAGAAGATGTTTCATACAACGAACCATAAATGAATAATTAAGTTCAAGCAGGTGGGAAGATGTGCATTTGTGTTAGCATTCGAGAATGATCTGTTTGACTAGCACGCACAAATGAACAAGTAACATGATGAGGTGTAGCACAAGAAACATAACCAAAATTATTTTACATAATATGTTGTTGTTGCATATCAAACTTCTAGAATTATCTTTTGCTAATCTGAATAAAGGTAAGTACACTCACCTTAGCAGCAGTTAAAACATATACTTCTATGACAAAGGTAGCAGTCTCTTATCGCCTACAAGCAATAAACAAGTACCTCATTAACTTCTAAGTGTTGCTGCAAAGAATCTGTTTGACTAGCAAAAGTTTAACTGAAAACTACCTCCTACGGCCGCAGAGGAAAAACCCTACGCCCGCAGGGGTCAAAATCACCAAAAACCTAAAAACACCTTCCTACGGCCGTAGTGAACCTTTCCTACGGCAGCAGGAACCAAAACAACTAAAAACCTTAAAACATGTTCCTACCCCCGTAGGGAATAATCCCTACGGCTGTAGGGACCAAAACAGCTAAAAACCTTAAAACATGTTCCTACTCCCGTAGGGAATAATCCCTACAGCCGTAGGAACAGTCGCTACAGCAGACTTCTTGCTCTGCTCGTGAACAACAGCCGAAGCCAACTCTTTTTCATCCAATACTTGATTAAACTCAGATTCAAACATACCAACGAGTTCTATATCATTACTACTAACTTTCTATCATAAAACTTGATACAAAACAACACTAAATCACATGGACCAAGCTTCAAACATGGATTTAACCCATGAACCCTTTGCTTGACCTAAAAACTCAATTAAACTATGAAGAACTCTTACCTCTTGCTTCTGAATCACTACAGGATCGATCTTTGATGTATAAACTTCACTTTGGAAATCAAAATCGGCCAAGAACAAGGGGTGTAAGTTTCTATACGTGAATGTGTTTGTGTTACTGCTTGTTTGACTACAAGAAGTCAAAGAAAACTCATATGTATCTACTACTTTGGGCAATTTACAAAACAGCCCCTGAACTTCTTTAACTTTCTGAATTGACAAAACTAACCCCTTGACTTTGTAATTCATAACACAAAACACATATAGGCAACTAACTAAACATACATAACACTTAACACGTTAATTGGTATAAACTTATATTTAGGAACTTACGAACTTTGGGGCGTTACAACTCTTCCCCACTTGGGACGATTTCGTCCTCGAAATCTACTAAACACTGTGGGTCATATAATACTGAATGCTACCGTAGTGCACTAGCGGTATCTTACATCTCCTCGTTTCTGAACGCTATCGCAGCTCACTGACGATAGTATTACATCATACATCTACTCGCTACTAACGTAGAAGGCTTACTATATACTGAACATAAATAAAATAACATACATAAAACATGTATACAACTTATTTTCTCATCTGTCTACTACACAACTCTCAACTTCCTCTAAAATACAACCACTGGCTATTTTATACTACTGGATTTCACATCTCTTGTCCTGTTCGGACAACTACTGGTGTATATGTTACATACTTACAATAGTAACTATACATTTTATACTATCTAGGACATCTTTACTATAAATTCTGGCATATACATAACTTTCTCTATCCTTGAGATAATCCTCAAAGGATCAATAAACTACTTTCCTAGCTTATCTTTCTATCTGAATCTGTTCACCCATATCCATAATGATACTTTTAATATCACATAGCTTCCAATCTGAAGCTCTACTAATAATCCTTTCTTATTACATATTTGTTCTGTTTATCTTGAGCAGCTCTAAGCCACTCACATAACTGTTGTACTATCTTTTCATTCGACCGTCTGCTTCGTCTTCTCATTCTGACCGACCTCGTCCCAGCAATAGGAGTTCTATATTTCCCATCATACTTCATCTAGTAGTAGATATGCTAATACTCAAACGTAATTGTGATCAAACTAGAACTCCATTAACGTATATACGTATCTCAACTGTCACTAAAGTCAATAGTACATGCTCTGAGAATATCTCTCAGTGCTGATATATTACTCTTACTTTGTCCAACCTCACTAGGGTGGAATATTATATTAAGATATAACTTAATTCTCATATATTTCTAAAATTTACTCCGGAACTTAAAAGATAACCGAGTATCTCTATTTAAATCCTTAAATTGTCATTTTATATCTAACTGTTACTTTTTATAAAATTTCTGATACTCAACTCTAACCTGTAGACAATTCAAACATTTCTCAACCTTCTTTGATAAATCACATTCTATTCCTGGCTACTAGTAATTCCTGCTCGTATCTCTCGACAAACTTGGACCTTAATCCTTAATAGATTCTTTCTTCTGGTCACCCTCTCTGACTGCTTCATTCTGTACTACTTTAACTTGATCGAGTATCGAAGTTATGTCTAGCATTCTTACTTGACGTATCTATATCTGACTTTCTGCTAAAAGCATCCTTCACCACATTAACTTTACAACTGCTACTAGTTTCAAACCATGAGTCGAGTAATTGCTTTAGTGTATCTATAGCTTCTATCTCGTCTGGAAACGTAACTACTATATCCTCCCACAACTTAGGCTTCAAAGTATAGTGTACTATTTTCTGTTCATCTTCTCCCTCAAACCTTGCATTTGAAGAACTTTGAGTACAAATTCCCCTCAAGTAACGTCTCTGCAACTTATCTAAAATGAACACTATATTAGCGGGAAGTCATATTCTGAGAACTTTCTTAACACTATTCTCTCCTCTGACTTTCAACTAATGGTGCTCTGACAATAACTCTATCTTTAAAAAGCATTCCACACCCTGGAACCGATTCAACAGATCATCTACTTCTTAAAACTGGGTACCGATTCTTGACTATACCCTCATTGTGTCCTCTGTAATCTATACACATTCTGACTAGCCATTTTTCTTTATGACCACTTGTACTAAGACGCCCCACGGCGAACTAATGAATCAGACGAAACCTTTATCTATTAACTTTTACATTTGAATCCTCAACTCTCTACTTCTCTAGTATAGTCAATCTATACAGTACTTTAACTCTTTGGCTCTATTCCTAGCATTACACTAGTACTAAATTCTACTTATCAATACCCTATAATTACTGGTAATTTTTCTAGAAATACATTTGGGTAGTCACCACTACTAATATCTCTTGAATCCACTACGACTGTCTTTTCATACTACACTCTTCTACATAAGCTAGACAGGTTATACAATTAAGCATCAAGTACTTTCTCACTTTGCTGACAAGCAATTGAAACACTGATTCTCTTACTATTACCTCTGTTCAATAGTTCTTCCCCACTTGGGATCTGTGCCTGCACTGCTGGTCTGATCTCTGAGTATCTGAACTTGCTATTAACTCAATTAATCAATACTAATAACTACTTAAACTCTTTCATCGCGAACATATGCTCAATTGAAACCGATCAATTTCTATATCTATCACTTTTTACTTACACTTACTATTCAGAATAGTAGTCTCATCTATTGCGTCTATCTGCTATCACCATAAGTTCAATCTTTATTTCTTTAACTATAAACTGGAACATTCTATCTTTTGACCAGGTCACATTTACTTTCTAGTATTAACCCTCGTTATAACAAAACTAGGCTAAATAATTAACTGACTTACTCTGTGCGACTAATAACTTAGGACAATAATATCCAAACTAGTAAACTGGTAGCACATTTAGAACAAACTATTTCAAATCTTTGGTCACATGCCTCTACTTTTCACACTTCGTATATTGGAGTGGGAGACTAACCCTCCATGTTGTAGTACAAACATCGGCTTATTACTTAACAATGTCACTGACTTAACCTTTCTCTTTGCGTTCACTATTCTTTGCTCTCTCAAATACTTTTCTTTCTTCCATGTAAGACTTATCATCTTATCCACTTCATTGCGAATAACTGTCATTAAACTTCACCCGTATCATTTCTAACATCAGACTATACTACTCTATACTACTGTATTTACAAAACTTCTATACCAACTTACTCTGAACAAAACTACACATTCTTAACAATTTCTAGATGATGTCATTCACCAACTCTATTGTCCGTCATCAGATTCTAAATTCTTTTTTGATCTGTTCTATACAAGCTTCTAGTACGGCTATACTCTAAATAATTCTTTGAACTGAGGTCATGTCAGTTTCAATCTGTGCTTCTAACTTTCTCTACAACAACATGGTCCACCAGTCTTTCACTGTCTCACATAACAAGTTCAACGCGTACTTAACTTTTCGCCCTGACAGACACCCCCTTAATACGAAAAATCTCATTCCGTCTCTATTAATCATCAATACTCACAACTGGATCTAAAATCTTCCCTCCGAAGAGGAAGTTCGCATACTGAACAATCTTTACACATCTACCCCTGCAACGGGTTCTTTCTTAGCTTTAATTCTTACTAATGCTTTAACCGTAACCTGTACTGCTGTATCCATGTACTACGATAACATAACTTTCTTTTCCTTCTAAAACTTACTCAACCACTTAGTTTATAATATCTGTAACGTTTACATATAGGACTTCACTCTAATCCATCACTGCTATCCCTTTTACTAAACTGATCTCAAGATCTTGCAATCCCTCTGTAACAATTCCCTTTAAAGGTTACTCATAGGTCTACTGGTTTAAAATAAGAATTGCATCTGGAAAATAGGTATTTCTGGCCTTCTAAAGTATACTAGCCTCAGGATGCTTTATCTAACTCGTATCAACTTACCGCATACTATAACTCATGATCAGGTATCTTTAACATGTACTACTAAACAACTTTCTCTATTTCTGATAATAAGGTATGTAATATTATTAATACTACATATATCTCATATTCTGTTCTTGTCTTATTCACGCATTCTGTACAGTCACATATTACCCATCACTTGATTGACAAGGCACTACCATAACAATCTCAAGCTCAACTGCATACCATATGTCCTTTACACATACTGGCCACGTGTTGTAAGGGACATATTATACACAACTGTTCTTGGGGCCGTCATGGAATACCCCGATTCACAAGTTTAGGTCACGTATGACAAAGTTAACTACTCAAGCATAAACATTACTACTCATGCTCAAACTGTAAAACATATAACAGTTCATAACTCCTTACTATTATATGCTCACCAAGGTTACTGCCCCATGGATAGCTCCACTTTATCTCAAAACCAGGGTTTAAGTTCAGACATCACACTCATGTGTGCCCAAATCTCTTTAACCTTGGCTCTGATACCAAGTTGTAACACCACTTTTCTAAATAGCTTTTAAAACTCTATTACTACATAATTAGCACTTTAAAAAATAAGTGTTTGCGAAATACAGGTTTAAATCACTTTTAGTACTAATAACTACCCAAAAGCAGTGTTAAAATTACTCTTTTCAAAAGCTTGGAGCTATCCAACTCTGCAAAGCACTGGGGCCTTACCCTTGCAAAAAACTGGTTACCTGCATGCACAACATACTAAAACGTAAGCTTTCGCTTAGTGAGCATACAAACTGAACAGAAAAGACATAAAACATGAGTAACTCTTCTGGGGATGTCTCACAACCAAGCTGGATATCTGCAAATCTGTTCAAACTATTAACTGGTCCAGAGTATGATCACACCTCGCGCGTAATCAATTCCTGACACTCTGTTTGGGTATAAGGATCTCAATATACCCTTATCTCTGTACTGAATAATATATCTGAGTTCTATTATACCCTGAAACAATAGTCTTAACTCATAACATAAACATATCATAACACGGATATCATACTGTTCACCTTGTACATATATGTATGTAGATCATACTAAATACCACAACATAGCGTTACTGAATCTCACATAATCAATCACATATCAAGCAACAATTGATATACTAATCACTTAAAGCATATACATATGCTAATCTGATTAAAGGTAAGTACACTCACCTTAGCAGCAGTTAAAACATATACTTCTATGACAAAGGTAGCAGTCTCTTATCGCCTACAAGCAATAAACAAGTACCTCATTAACTTCTAAGTGTTGCTGCAAAGAATCTGTTTGACTAGCAAAAGTTTAACTGAAAACTACCTCCTACGGCCACAGAGGAAAAACCCTACGCCCGCAGGGGTCAAAATCACCAAAAACCTAAAAACACCTTCCTACGGCCGTAGTGAACCTTTCCTACGGCCGCAGGAACCAAAACAACTAAAAACCTTAAAACAGGTTCCTACCCCCGTAGGGACCAAAACAGCTAAAAACCTTAAAACATGTTCCTACTCCCGTAGGGAATAATCCCTACGGCCGTAGGAACAGTCGCTACAACAGACTTCTTGCTCTGCTCGTGAACAACTGCCGAAGCCAACTCTTTTTCATCCAATACTTGATTCAACTCAGATTCAAACATACCAACGAGTTCTATATCATTACTACTAACTTTCTATCATAAAACTTGATACAAAACAACACTAAATCACATGGACCAAGCTTCAAACATGGATTTAACCCATGAACCCTTTGCTTAACCTAAAAACTCAATTAAACTATGAAGAACTATTACCTCTTGCTTCTGAATCACTACATGATCGATCTTTGATGTTTAAACTTTACTTTGGAAATCAAAATCGGCCAAGAACAAGGGGTGTAAGTTTCTATACGTGAATGTGTTTGTGTTACTGTTTATTTGACTACAAGGAGTCAAAGAAAACTCATATGTATCTACTACTTTGGGCAATTTGCAAAACAGCCCCTGAACTTCTTTAACTTTCTGAATTGACAAAACTAACCCCTTGAATTTGTAATTCATAACACAAAACACATATAGGCAACTAACTAAACATACATAACACTTAACACGTTAACTGGTATAAACTTATATTTAGGAACTTACGAACTTTGGGGCGTTACAACCTGACTGACCTCCGTGTTCTCCCGTTCAGTGTCCGGACATAACTTCATAAACAAATAGCTGATCCAATAAGGATCCAGTTCATGCGCGCATATAATCACAACAATATCTTTCATATCAATAATAAGCATGCTTATACAACTCTATCATAACATACCTCCATTTTCACGTATCAATACACCAATCACGTGTCAACATGTACCACAGATAACTTACCTATTGAGACTCATGGGAAACCGGTACTCACCTCGAGATTACAGGAGGCAGATATGCAATCGAGAATCCCAATAGCACACAGAATCGTCCGAATCACCTAACATATTAGGTTCAGGCTTAGACACCAATTAACAACACGTAACACCACTTAAAACATAAGGCTACAAGAATGACCTCATGGAACCACTGCTTGCGACCGCATTGCGACCGTAAGGGTCAATTAAACACCCTACTTGCGACCGCATTGCGACCGCAAGGGTCCAACCCAAACCACCCCAGCTTGCGACCGTAAGGACTCAGCCTTTCGACCGCAAGGGGGCTTGCGACCGTATCTTGGGGGCTTACGATCGCAAGTTATGTACTTACGACCGCAAGTATCATTTTCTTCGTCCTTAGACGGTAAACCACGACAACGACCCACTTGCGACCGCATGACCCTTGCTTGCGACCGCAAGGACAACACAACACAAGCTTACGGTCGCAAGGCTTTTCCCTTGTGGCCGCAAGCACCAATTTACAGTGACATACAACTCTGTTTTCCGACAGATGCTGTTCTTCGGGTTTTTGACCCACAAATCGACTCAATCTTGATTTTAATCATTCCTACAACTTGTTTAACATTCATAGAAGCGTTCTAACACATTACATGACTCAAAACAACACTAACAATTCATTTAGACCCCCAAATTAGGTCATCTTCTTCATAAAACTTAACTAGGTTATTAACTCAAGAATACTTACTAATACAAGAAGCAAGAACAAATTTGATCTTGGTTTTGATCCTGGTTTCCACAAAGCAATCTAACTTCTCCTTCAATTCTTCTTCAAAACTCCACTTATGTGTGTGTGTGTGTTATGTCTCGTACGTATGTTTGTGCACAGTGTGTGTTTTTGTGTCAACAGATAAGTCATAAAGACTTAGGCCGACCTTGGGTGAGTCAAATACCCCACGTGGGTATTTTGTTCTCCTATTCAACTTAAAACACACCTTAGGTTTATCCGTTTCAACTAACGGAGATATTTTTGGAACCATTATCTAAAACCATTCAACTATTTGTCTACTTGGTCAACTTATGACACTTTTCATATTACTACATTTTTATCCACATTTAACACAAGTTAACACCATTTAACACCAATTTGCACCAATTCACGTTTAAAACACCAATTTACAGATTGAACTCCAATTAGCAACATGTATACTACATTTAACAATAAAACACCAATTTAAGGTCAACGTACAACTACTAAAGCTACAGGTACTACAGTTTACAACTAGATCCCATTTTGGGGTGTTACATTAATGAACGTTACAAATGTAACATATCTTACTCCCAGGCTTGGAGGGGGAAAGCGTATGCCCTTGAACTACTACACGGCACGCATGCTGGTTCTTTCGCCGACCTTCCTGGTTACTGTCATTATCTGAAGCTGGCAAACCCCGGTACTGTCACAGAAATACTTACGGATGACTGTTCTCAGTTTGAAATGTTGTTTGTTGCTCTTGGACCATCGTTACGAAACTTCTCATACAGTCTTCGCCCATTAATTATAGTAGACGTGGCACACCTAAAAGGAACATACCTGGGCACCAACTTCCTGGCGGTTGCAATGGACGGTAACAACCAGATCCTTCCATTATCGTATGGGATAGGCAAAACCGAGAGTGGCGTCTATTGAGCTGCGTCTATTGATGTTCTGAAAGGAACATACCTGGGCACCAACTTCCTGGCGGTTGATGTTCTGACCGAGCTGCGTCTATTGAGCTAGCCGTACGAGACGTATTTCCAGAATCGTACCATGTCATGTGTTGTCGTCATCTGCAGATGAATTTGAACCTGAGGGCTAACAAACACAAAAAAATTGCCTTCTTATTCTAGAAGGCATGCAAATCGTATACAGAACATCAATTCCATTACTGGTACGGCAAGATTCAGCGGGCGGCACCACGAGTGTATGAGTATCTGGAAGAGGTGGAAAAAAGCAAATGGACAAGAGCCTGCTTCTCGGGTCATCGATACAACATCATGACCTCTAACAGCGCAGAGTCCATCAACTCGCTTTCTCGTCACGCGCGTAAACTTCCGGTGGTCATGCTTATTGATTTCTTCCGTGCAAGTGTTCAAAACTTGTTCTTCAAACGCCGTAAGGAAGCAGGTAAACATCTCTCCTACAGCAAATGCACCAAGTTTGAAAATATTTATTAATTATACGAGTTTTTTTAAACAGAGAAACTCCAGCACAGGGTTACGCCGTGGGTAGAGAAGAAAATACTTCATAGGATGGCAAAGTGCTCGACATGGCATGTACAGGGTATTACAAACTACCGGTTTGGGGTTGAGGACCATAAACAAAACGTTAACATAGTTGATACTGAAGAAATGACATGCGATTGTCGTAAATGGCAACTTTACGGGTTGCCATGTGGCCACGCAATTGCAGTTTCCAGATTCCTAAGGCTTACCGATTCAAGCCAGTGGGCGTTGAATTGGTTCACTAGTGAAACCTACCTTGCGACGTATAGCAGTTGTATAAACCCCGTGCCCAACAAAAATATGTGGGACTTACCTTCAGATCTCATAAACCTACATCCTCCACTGCTCAATAAAAGGCAGGCTGGGAGACCAAGACTTGTTAGATTGATACCGTCAAGGGGTGAGCAGGTACCGCCTATACGCTGCTCTAGATGCGGTGACAGTGGACACAACTGCGACAATTGCAGAATGCCCTTTTCATCACAACAGTCAACTAACCAGACAACTAATGCCTCAACTCCTGCGGAACCGACCCAGCCGGATTTATCAAAATTTGAGCCATACCTTTCTTTGTATGATGTGTATTACACTATTCAACGTGATTGAAATCAATAAGTAATGTAATACTACTTTGGTGTGCTTAACTTAATCAATTTAAATTAATGAAAAACTACACCAACGTTCACAATGTTTCGCTTATACACGTTCAACACTCACAATCAAATTTAACTTTTCGGGCAAATAAATGCCAACAAAAACAATCAAACAATATAGGAGTATGATAAAATAATATAGGCGTATAATAAAATAATTTTTACCTCATAATATGTCATTTCATTTTTTTCTTTTTTTTTATAAATTATTTTCTTTTTCATTTTATTTTTTACATACTATTTTATTTTTTTAAACATATTTCAAAAAAATAATCAAACAAATTTTTTTAATTATATAATAATGTTTATTGGTGAGTGTGTAAAGTAGGAGAGAGAGATGGAGATTAATTAAAAATTAAGAATTTTTAGAGTGGAAATGTTATATATAGTCTAAATTTTATAAAATTATCTAGAGGCTACTTTAAAAAAAAATGAATGAAATAAAAGGGGGTAAAGTTAAAAAATCTAAAGGTGGGCCAGACATGTGGGGCCTACAGGGGGAGAAACTGAGGGTTGGGGGGCGAAACTGGAGTTGTGGGGCCCACCAGGGGGTGAAACTGAAGGCTAGGGGCGAAACTGAAGAAGGTTAGGGGCGAAACTGAGCTTGGGGGGCGAAACTGAGGACATGTGGCGGGGTTTGATTGGAGGGCGAAGCTAGGGGCGAAACTGAGGGGTTTGGGGGCGAAACTGTTGCTTATTTTCGTAATTTGACATTTTGTAGTTTATTTTGGCTTATGTTTAATGTGTTGTGCTTATTTGCGCGAAATCCTGTATAATAAAAGGCTCACATAAGAAGTAAAAAACGACTTCGTTTTTAGATGGTGCGTTATTAATAAAAATTAATCTGAAAATGCGTTAGTCAAGAATCCAAAGGAACAAGAGTATCACACATATCCTTTACTAGGAACAATAATAAAACATAAACAACTCTTGGTAAAACAAAAATGCAAATTTCCCAACTTTCTTTGTATCAGAATATTATACATATGTAATAAATGAGACATGAATCATCAACATTAATGAAAAAGAAACATCATAAAACACCTTGACACCGTTTAACAAAGATCCTCTGAAAACATATTGGCTATGTTACCAAAGAGAAACTGCAATCAAACACCTTCAATGATACTAGCAAATGGTTTTAATTGCCATCACATTCAGCACCATCTTATCATAAACAAAGTAAGTTTTAAGTTTATTGGTTTCAATTCATGAGATAAAGTTTTCAAAAATTAATTGGGAAATATCAAAGAGCCGAAGGGGCTAGGGTGGTTAGGACAGAATATTACTTGCAAGACAAACAGGGGCGGACCTAGGTGTTAGAGAGGGCGGTCACGGGACACCGGTCTTTTTACGGTTTGTAGCGTTAATTTTTGATTTTTTTAGACGGTGCTACCGGTAAATATTCGGGGTGCTACCGGTGATGCCACCAAAATCAAAGGAAAAATGAAACTTTTAAAAAAAATGATAAGAAATTGTTTAATCTTTCAATTTATACTTTTAAAATACTTTAATTTACCTTTAAAATAGCATTTTAGTTAACATGACTTCATATAAATTGTGTTTTGTTTTAAATTTTGGCCCTAAAATACCATAACAACAGCCGAAACCTCGTTAATCCGACCCGATTAACCGGAAGCCCGAGGAAATACCCGAATCACAACTTCAATTTTATTTAATTTTATTTTCGCATTATATAATGATACCGGTCAAATAAATTTCTAAGTCCACCACTGAAGACAAATGTTATAAAGGAGGTCAATTCTCATGACCTCATTCATCATGGTCCCATAAAAGCCCTACCCACTACTCTTATTTTGACTTTTATTTTATACAAGTCAATTTCATCCGTTATCCATTAGAAGACAAAATGTTTTATTCATGTTATTAGCAATTAGTACATACAACAAAGTAGCATTGCCAAAAAGAAAAATTGCCAAAAAGAAAAGAAAGAACAAACCCTACAACAATGTGATCATATTTAATTTGCAGTCCTATCAACATTTCTTTCGCAATTCGATTTTTATTTATATAAATACGAGATTATTGTTCATTTCTTGCACGATATAAGATATTATTATTATTTATTTTAGGGTTAATAATGAAAAAAACCCTAAACTTTGATATACTTTTTGGTTTAAACCTTAAAGTTTATTTTTGAATGGTTTAAACCTCAAAGTTACAATTTGTTTTGGTTTAAACCTTAAAGTTTGCATTTTATTTTGATTTAAACCTTAAATTTTTTTTTCAAATGGTTTAAACCCTATAGTTTATCTAAAAATGATTTAAACTTCCAAATTTACACTTTATTTTTGTTTAAAGCTTTAAATTTACACTAAACTAAATTTCTTAAGTTTTGTTTGCTTTTTGATTCTACCCTCTTTACTTGATTTAAATAAAAATTTGGAAATGAGGAGACTATGAAGTTGACAATTTATTATTAATTAATTTTTATTAGTGCTTATATTTAAATGGAAAATTTTTGGGACCAAATTATCCCGAGTTGGGGCTGAGTTGAGGTGAATCTGAGTTAAATACAAACTCGGCCATTGAACTTTAATATAAACTCGTCAAATTCATAGTCTCCTCATGTTCAAATTTTTATTTAAATCAAGTAAAGAGGGTAAAGTTAAAAAGCAAACAAAATTTAAGAGATTAAAATATTTTTTAAACAAAATTTTTAGTGTAAATTTATAGCTTTAAACCAAAATAATTTGGAGGTTTAAATCATTTTTGAATAAATTGTGGGGTTTAAACCATTTGTAAAAAACTTTAAGATATAAATCAAAATAAAATGAAAACTTTAAGGTTTAAACCAAAACAAATTATAACTTTGAGGTTTAAACCATTTAAAAATAAACTTTGAGGTTTAAACCAAAAAGTATATCAAAGTATAGGGTTTTGTCCATTATTAACCCATTATTTTACGTAACTCATGTTTAATATTACTGTTGACTATTGTATGAGGATGGCTATAAATATATATGTTTAGATAGTTGATTAGGAACATTTAGATTTAAATGTATGTATATTTTCACATAAATAGTTAAAGCACAAAAAAGTACAACCATTTAGCTTATTGAAATAATAGTGCATGTGTTACATTGATCTATTTACATAGTTTAACTCCTCTTCCTATAAATGCAACACCATAATAATAAACTACTAATATATTATCAAGAATTAATTAATCTTTTATTTAAATAATTATTGAGCAAATCACGGTTTCTTGTATTTTTAATACTTTTATAGCATTAATAATCTTATAACGTAGTGTTAATATATGATTTATGATTTAAAAGGTTTTCTATGAAAGTGTTCACTTTTTAAAAATTATCGAAGTTGTCACCTTTTGATATTATGTATATATCTAACTTTAAAAACTACTATTTAATATACGCAACTTTTTGTAGTTACCATTTGATATGGGGTAACCTATGATAGTAGGTCACAAGAGTCGCAATAGGTAGGGGTGTGCATTGAAACCGAAAAACAGAAATCAATCCGTCAAAACCGATAAAACCGGAACCATTTCAAAACCGACGGTTCGGTTTTCAATTTTGAAAACACCGACATGCTCGGTTTGGTTTCGGTTTTAACTAGAAACCACCCCATTAAGAAACCGATCCTCTAACATTTAATATATCGTATATATTATTTAATTTTATAGTTATTAAATAGAAGTCAATAAATTTCATTAAATATTTCAAGGTTCAATTCTTAGGGTAAATAAATTTTCATTCACTTGGTCGTTTACCTCTATTCCGATCGAAGTTTATATTATGATTATACGATACAAAATATGTTTAGATTTTGAATATTTGAGCTGAAAATGATATTTAGTGTTAAAATATGTTATTTGACATCGAATTTAATGCTAGAAATTAGATATTATGGCTGGAATTTGTATATAATATTAGAAATATGAAGGTTAGTTCAAGCATTATATATTAATGTAGAAAACCATGTGGGTTCAGTTTTAACACCGAAACCTAACCATTAATGACTAGAACTCGCCAAAACCGAAACCACAAACTGAAACCATTCGGTTTGAAAATCCAAAAACCGAAATTCGCAGATTGGGTTCGGTTTGAACTTAAAACCGTCCCATGCGCACACCTAACAATAGGTCATCTTGATTTAAATTAATTGAAAAATAACTTAACTATAATAATAATAATAATAATAATAATAATAATAATAATAATAATAATAATAATAATAATAAAATAATAATAATAATAATAATAATAATAATAATAATAATAATAATAATAATAATAATAATAATAATAATAATAATAATAATAATAATAATAATGTTGGGGGATAACCATTTCAACCAAATAATCAAACCATCTTTTTAAAGTATACAAGATTTGATGATAACAAAACTATCCTATGTTATAAACTAGAAATTATCTTAACATATGCTGTTTAGATAAGACTTCTAGTTTTATTAAGTCTTATACATTAGTAGTCACCTGATCATAAGGTATGTCTCAGCCGATTATGCTATATGATCAACTAACCGAGTACTTAAGGTATGATATGATCAGCTATGCAACGTTACTCACTTAGCTTTACAATTTCTTGCTTTAGATGAGTAGGCATACCTAAGCAATCCTCTCCTACGCTATGCAATCTTATCTCATAAGTTAAGCGTTGAGTTGTCTTCTAAATGTCTATGTATATTTATTTAAGTGAAAAGTTCTTCTACTTGTAAAAGTATGAGAAATTTCAGTTTTATCAAGTAAAGATAAAAGGATAGAACTTGAATCTCACGGAAAATGTTAAAGTTGTTAAAGAAAGAAGATCTCGAAGATCTTGTTAGCTGACTATAAACATGTTTAGGAAAGTAAGAAGTTATTATTAATGATAAATGTTCCTAGTATCAAAAAGGAAGTTTGGACTAAAAAGGTAAGAGACGAATATTTAAATACCGTTAGTGGGGTGTGTTAGTCTTAGATTTGTTTACTCTCCATTAAGTCATGATGATCTTCGAAGAAGGCATCTGACAAACAGTTTTTTTTTGTAAGCAACTGAAAGACAGTTCACTTAAGAAGGGTCATCTCTCAATCTGAAGGAAGCTCTGTTGAACTGAAGATTGATGTTTCACTGAAGTACGTCTTCACTGAACAAATGGTCCCCTCAACAAATGAACACATCACTGCTATCATTATTATTGCTATATCGCGTGAGGCAAGCAGTTCAAGATCCAACCTTCTCATTGGTCTAGAAGTTTTTTAGGTTTCCTTAGCTTACTTTTATTCAGATGATTACACTTGTAAATGCTTAGAAGATCAGGATCAGTTTACATAACATGTGAATACTTTTCTCATATGTTAGAGAAAAGTGTCTATTTATTCGTCCATCAATTTCAGTGAGTATTGAAATTGCAATCTGTTCTCTACTTTCAAGTTTGTTCTTGAAAGCATGTAAGTCTTTCTATTAGTATACTAAAACTTTGATACTCTATGTGTTCGATTTTCTATACTATGTTCGCACTTAGATTTTAGTTTAAATCTTTGTTAGCCTCCTTCTAATGACCTATGCATTATGTTATCATTTCCAGTTGTTTGATCCATTGTGAGTTGGTTCCTTGGTGTGGACAGTTCTAGCTATTTCAGCACCTTCTGATCAACCTGAACAACATATATACATTACATCTTTTATCCTTTAACTCGGGAAAAATAATTAATTTAAATTAAGACCCTGATTTCAGCCTTTTAGTTAGTTTTGAATATTATAATATTTAGTTATTTATCACATTTGTAGTAATTCTTTCTAGTTTGTACTAACCTTTTTGGTCATGTATTAAGGATATTAAATGAAAGATCGGTTTAATCGATCGTGTTCAAAGCAAATCAGGTTTTGCCACACCTCCCACTTCGACTGACATATTCACCCTCTTGGCATTCTCACGTGCTCATGAAACCCGCATATGCTCTCTGGGGACCACACAATATAACCCCCACGATCAAAAAGCAAAGTTTTCTTAACCGTTCAGATCTTTCAAAACCTATCTAAATCCCTTAAGTTGCCTCTCACAAGTTTCTTCACCTGCAACTCACCTTCTTCGGCAAAAACCCTCATTGCAATTTTCGCACATCTTGATAACTGTTCCCAAATTGCTCCAAAAAATTCAACTCACTTTGTTAACCTTCTAGGAAACATCACTCCTAAAATCCCTATTTCATCAATCTGCTACAAGGGCAACAATCACTCTCTTGTGTTGACTTCAAAGTATACCGCCTCGACATTTCAGAAAATCATGAACTTCCTTCAACGCTATCCATTGGACTTTGCTTTATGTGCAAAGGTTTGAATGTTTGAAGAGCATCTTTGTGAGTTCTGGATGAATGCTAAAGCTATTCAACCTAAAACCAAATCCTAGTACATCACCTTCACTATGCTCTCTTGTAACACAATAGCTACTCATTGTTGGGGTTCTATGAACATAGCGGAAGCAAGGGAACAACAAGCAAAGCGAGAGTACAAGTAAACAAAGCATAAAACCCCAAAATGGACCAATCTCTATAACTAGTATTTGCAACATGGAAAAAGAAGAGAAAGAAGATATACCTTCCTTCTTAGCTCTAGAATCTGTAGAAGAAGTGGATGACAAGAAAACAACCGAGTTTCCCTCTATTGCAAGTCCACCCCGGGTTTGCTCAATCCTCTTGTACTAGCAAACCATTAATGGTCTTCAAAGCCTTGAAACCATTTCTGGAACAACAATCTAGACTCAATTCCTGGAACAAATCTCTCAAATACACTCTAAAATGAAACCCACATTGAGCTCTAAGTGTATTTTGTCACGAACTCTCCAAGAGAGAAAAAGGATCTAGAGAGAGAGAGAGAGGAGTAAGAGTCTCAATTGGAAAATATGAGGCAAAAACTGACCAAATCACCACCCTATGACCGGCCATGTGCCTTTTAAAAAGCCAAGACATGCATTGGTCCAAAAGGGAGGTGGGAGACAAAAGTTTCATGCTGTCAGACAGATTCCACGCCGCGTACCCGTAGGTTTCCGCGCCGCGGAACATCTGCGTCGCGTACCCTAACACGAACCGCTTCGCGTAATCTTCCTGCACACCAACTTCCCCACTTTAACACTTTTAGTCCCTCATCTTCCATTGCTGTCAGGATTGATCCCCGGCGTGTGACCCAATAGGCCCACATTATATTGACAGTGATCCTAATGGCGTACGTGCTTCAGTGGGCATACTCCAACAAACTCCCACTTACACATGACACACCGTACCCATAAACCACAGACAAAGAGCGGCCTCTAGCAAGGCATCTCTGCCTCCAACAAGCATGGGTTTTGTCATCAAGAACAAAAACCAAATCCAAAATCAGATACGGAATGGTCCTATAGATAAGTGATCATTTATCCCTTCGTTCGCGATATCCGTGTGAACACGAGACATGGTTAAATGTCAATCTCCAGATTGTTCACGATTATGTTTCTCGATCTCGATTGATGGTGACCCAAAATCTAGTTGCAATCGATCAAATATCATCGCAACTTGAGCATGACCATGCATTTTATGTCAGCGCTCTATCATCGAGGGGCCCATGGATATCTCTCTAAAACTAGAGGAACAAATCCCTTTGACTATATTTCTCCGCCACATACACCATACTTTACCTAAAAGCTCCCTTTATAACAGCCAGTTACGAACTGTGTTTGAAAGTAATCAAAGCAAAGCAGATCCATGCTTTGGAACACATGTATCTCCAGTCTGAGGACCAAATGATATTATCATCCTAACTTACTCGATTCATGAAAATCTTTAAGCACCATGAGTTGCTAAATGCCACAAGTCATTAACCAACACACAAAGGTCATCATATGTTGAATCACATGCAAAAGATCTAATTTTTAGTTATCTAACCTAGGATTAATCAACCACTAGTCAATATCATCCAATGATCATAGACAATAAAGATCTAAGCTTTATGAAAAATAGATTGGTCATCAAACTTTTAACAAAACTCAGATTATAAATAACCCAAAAACCTATCTAAAGATGGATTATTAAGTGATTACAAGATTCATGACATAAACAAGATTAAAAAGCACACAAACTCATTAAAACATCAACTTGTCATTGGGTTCATCTCCTCTAGAGAGAAAAACAGAGATTTTAGCCTAGCATGTTCATTCTAATACTCTGGAAATAATGGAAGAACAGAAACATGATAGAATGGAATGAATAAACCGTAAAAGATGATGATGCTAAGCCTTCAATCTTCACTTCAAGCTTCAAATCCTCAAAGTAATGCTCCAAGCTGCCCTTGATCGATTCTGGAACTCTTCTAGGGTTGTATGACGGCTGAAAGTGGTGCAAATGTTCCCAGAAACGAAGAGGAATGCGATTATTTATAGATGAAAGATCCTGCGAGATAGCGCCACTAATTAGGACTTAGCGCCGCTAACTATGAGTTAGCGCCGCTATCTAAAATTTATCCCCGATTCTTCACAATTTGAAATTCAAAATATCCGGCCCATATCTTTCGCGATCGCGGCGCTAAACACTAAGGTTTAGCGCCGCTAACTTTTAACTTTAGCGCCGCTATATCCCCAATTCACTTTTTTTCTTATTTTCCGACTTTTTGAGGCTCACTTTACGTTGCCTTGTGCATTTTTGCCTGAAATAGATAAACAATGGTAAAAAGTACTTGTTTGACACAATATGAATCATATTTGGCTAAAAATACCCGGATATCGCATAAATATATATATATATATATATATATATATATATATATATAAACAGCGATATCAAAATACCCCACACTTGAACTTTGCTTGTCCTCAAGCAAATCATAATTTTATCCAGGCTAAGGATTTCAAATAAATAACATCATTCTAATAAATACTAAATACAGTTGAAAAATGTCAACACGTTTGATTAGAAACAAGCCATCGATTACACCTAGATTTATGAATATACCTGTGTTGTGGTCCTCTATTAACTTCTCACCATCCCAAATGCATTCTCTTTTTATTTATAAACAACCTTTAATTAAAGAATCCTACATGGATAATTTACCCCTTAAGAACCCCCCAACCTCAAGACTTATCGCAGATTTCTCAATTCTACTTGACACATGCTTTTATTAATAAGTCTATGACTTTTTATGGAACCCATGTAACGAACTTTCTGCCTAACCGATCCCAAACCAGTTGGCTTTAGGTGATTAGGTGTAGAACACCCCTCAGAGCTTACTTGTTCGAGTCCCAAAGGCCACATGGTTGACTTATAGTACTAGCCTTTTGGCTTTATTGTTGCTCTATATTTTGTTTCTTTTCTAATTTTCTCAATTTTGCAAGCACATGATTAGTAAAAGAGGAAATTCACACTCAGCCTATTTTTGTCGAGCTTAGATTCAGAAAGGGCTTAACCATTTATTTAAATTCAAAAATTAAAAGTTGGTTACCATAAATGGAACATTCTTTGGAACGGTGAAAAGCCACTAAATACTATGCATAAAGACCAAGTATAACCTCTGAACTTGTTCACACATCAAACATTTGACACCCTCAACCAATACTTAACACTTACTTGAATGACATTAAAAATTTAAAAATTATAGCCCAAATACCATCATAATTTAATCAAGGACAAATTAAGTTCAAGCTAGGAATCTCTTTCTAACCCCCTACCCCACACTTAGATTGTACAATATCCCAATTGTACAAAAAATCAAACACTAAGGTAGACAAAGATTAGAAATAAACTCCCTGGGTATAAACACGGCAAACGGAGCAATAATGAATTTCGCTGAACTGACTGCCAACATAAAAGAATGTACTCTATACATCAATCAAACAACCACTGAAAAATAAACAACTCAGAGCAAGGATCAGACAATATCATAACATCAAAAGATATATATACATCAAAGTTTAAATGTCTGAATACATCAAAAATATAAAAAGATCAGAGTGAAAGCATCAAGCATCATCACCATCACTGGACTCGTGCCCTCCATGCCCAGATGGTCCTGTAGTGTCTGGATCAGGCCGTGTGGTGCGCGTCCGCCAATTTGGATACATAGGTGGAAACTCAGGCAGTGGAAGTGGGTTGGCCCCTGATCGAACTACAATATCAGATAGGCTGGTACCCATGGCCTGTATGTACGCCGTAAAAAGACGCTGATGGGTCCTCACATCATCCAAGTACTGGCCTACCTGGGCAACATCATGCTCCAGCCTATCCACTATGTTGTGGAGGCTATCATCCTCAGTCTGCGCTGGTGCCCGTCTTCTACGGCGCACCTGCCTCGCAGGCTGCTCCTGAGCAACCTCGGGCTCTACTCCCACACCCTCTGCTGGGTGGGCCTCCTCCACCTGGACAACATACGGCATAATTCGATAACACCCAGTCCGTAGCTGCTCAATAATGCGCATCGTCTTGAGAAACGCAGCTCCGATGATCTTAGACTCAACCCGCACCAGGCGTCCCTCCTCTTGCTCAGTAAGGAGTCCATAAGATCGCGCAAGTACGGTGACAAACTGGCCAACGCAGATGAGGCTGGCCTGTTTGTTCCCAACAGCCCGCCTGGCAAGATAGAAAGCTAAAAGATGAGGAATATCCAGGAGGAACTCTGGGTCTAGAATGGCGAACATGTACAGGAGGTCAGCCCCAGTGACCTTTTCGCCCCCGCGGCGATAAGCAATGGTGGTACTGATGAGGCGGTGGATAAGACGGTGCACTGGCTGGCGGATGCTGCTCTCTATCGCATGCTGTAGGTTATAATCCCCACGAGCTATGGAAGCCCAAAACTCCTCAACCCGGTAGGTCCCAGGCGCTACACGCGCACACTCCGACATGAACTGCTCAAAGTAGGGGCTCGCTGTCTCCTCCTCAGTGTATAGACCCATGCGGTGGCTAAACTCGACCAGATCGTACTCGCGACTCTGGCCTCCAAGGCGGAATGTCAGAAACCGCCGGTCGTGAATGTCGTTGACGGTGGCGTTGAACCGGACGGTGGCATAGAACTCGAGACACAACTCTCTATATACCGGCTCACGCGTGTGAAAGAGCCTCTCCCAAACCCTACAAATGAAAATGGGCACTCCGTCATCCCCTCGGATATCCTGGCACAGGAAGGCGCAAAGGGGAACAGTCAACCCTACGCTCTCAATCATCTCCCAGTCAAGCGCATGTGGGAGGTCGACCTCCTTCGGTAGGAGTGAAGTCAACTAGGTGGTAAAGTCGAGGTGGACTCTTGATGAGAGGGTGTCCGGGAAGACTAACCAAGGATGGTGAACCGGGGGATCTGGTGGACCTGGCACCTCGGGAGCTGGCTGCCTACCTCGCTGTCCTCTACCTCGCGTAGCCATAATCTGCAGAAATTATAGAACTTAAATCAATAATCAGATACGACCCTAAAAATAATCATAACGCGAATGGTCTAGGCTGACAGAGAAAAAGAATACAGGAAAAGGGCTTAGCGGCGCTAACTCTCTGGACTTAGCGGCGCTAAACCAGAGGAGTTAGCGGCGCTAAGTGATGAAGACGATGAACAGTAAACCGGTTGATACAGGTCGCGAAATCAACCCCATTTTTGACCAAAAACAGTCTCGACGATGTTCTAAAGGTGTAAGATAGCAATAATTTCAGTTTATCACACCAGAAACATCATAAAATCGATAAGCCCAAATCGGATTTGAAATCCGAAACCTAACATGGCAACTCGATAACACAGCATGGATGGACTGACAATCTAAGCTCAATGGACATATATGAGACTCTAATAACATGAACTAAACTTAGATACGAATCAACTCGACCAAACTAAGCTCGGGAACAAAAACCCCTAATTTTTTCGAGAATGCGTACCGGTGATGGTGGTCGGAGTCGGAACTGGATATCGGAGAGGTCGTCGGAGATGGTGGTGTCGCACGGTGGACGATCGGTGGACGGCTGCGGAGTAACGGTCGAATACGGTGGTGAGCGGTGGTGGTTTGTGAGTTAGCGTCGGGAGAGTTGTTTGGGGAAAGCGATGGGTCAAACAACTGAGTCAAAGGATTTTAAAGTGATCGAACGCGTTAGCGGCGCTAAACCAAACAAGTTAGCGTCGCTCAACTAAATAGGTTAGCGCCGCTAAACCCCTACTGTAGCATATTTTCGATTTTGACAATTTTGGCTCCCGTTTCTCGATAGTGACCAATTGAACATGACTTTTGAGAGATACCAGAGATGTTTGACATGCATGAACATGCTACGAACACCTAAAAACGAAACAAACGAACGGAAAGAATGAAAAGAAAACCTAACTCACTTTCGTAGGAATCACGTTTGCATTTAGCGTATGCAACAAGCCTTTAAACCCCTCGGTAGCCCGAGAGGACGAGTTGTATCTCGTGAGGGTTTCTAGACAACACACCCACAAAGTTCGAACGAAAAACGGAAAAACGAAAAGAAAGGAAACCTAAACTACACACGGGTTGCCTCCCGCGAAGCACTTCTTTAAGATGAGTCGTTAGCTGGACTCCCACCCCACACTTAGGGGTCTGGCACGGTGAGGTTGATATCCTCACCTTCCCTCTCTTCGGGAATTGCTTCCAAGTAATGCTTTACTCGGTGCCCATTGACTTTGAAGGTAGCTCCCTCGGCATTAAGTAATTCGATCGTGCCATAAGGGAACACCTTATTTACCACGAATGGTCCGTACCATCGGGTTTTGAGTTTACAAAGAAACAACTTCAACCGGGAATTAAACAAGAGCACTTTATCCCTAGGTTCGAAGTGTTTGTTTCCTTTCAACCGAGCATCGTGCCATTTCTTCGTTTTGTCCTTATAGATCAAGGAACTATCATAAGCTTCGTTTCTCAATTCATGTAGCTCGTTGAGCTGCAATAAACGATGGTCACGTGCTTTGTCAAGATCGGGGTCACAAGCTTTCAGTGCCCAGTATGCCTTATGCTCTACTTCCACCGGGAGATGACACGCCTTACCATAGATCAACCGAAAGGGTGTGGTACCCAAAGGTGTCTTGTAAGCTGTCCGGAATGCCCAGAGCGCGTCATCGAGTTTATCGGACAATTCCTTACGATTCCCGTTCACCGACCGTTCAAGAATGCGTATAAGCGCGCGGTTGGTAATCTCGGTTTGTCCGCTGGATTGAGGATGATAGGGTGTCGCGAATCCATCGTTGACACCATATTTTTGCAAATCCTTCTCCAGTTGATTGTTAGCGAAATGTGTACCCCTATCACTAATTAAAGATTTAGTAATACTAAACCGAGAAAAGAGTTTCTTCAGGAATTTCACCACAACACGGGCGTCATTAGTGGGTAAGGTTTGAGCCTCAGCCCACTTCGACACATAGTCGATGGCTACTAAGAAGAGGCGAGGGAAATACTGAGGGATTACCACAGTGGACCCACCGGGGGACACCACGGTGCGGTCTACACCGCAAAGAACGTATTTGAAACCGGATTCTATTGGCCCACGATCTTTAAGGATGCGCATGCTCTGGTGAAAGAGTGTGATACATGTCAACGGGCCGGTAATATCTCCTCCAAAAATGAGATGCCTCAGCACAACATCCAAGTTTGCGAAATCTTTGATGTGTGGGGTATCGACTTCATGGGATATGGCGGTCATACAGCGCTGGAAGGTTGCTGGAGCATTGCAGAGTTCAAACGGCATCCTCCGGTAGGCAAATGTCCCATAAGGACATGTGAACGTCGTCTTTTCCTGGTCTTCGGGATTGATAGGAATCTGGAAGTAACCAGAAAACTCGTCGAGAAAACAGTAATAAGCATTACCAGAAATACGTTCAAGCATTTGATCTATGAACGGCAGGGGGAAGTGGTCTTTTCGAGTGGCATCATTCAATCGGTAATAATCGATGCATACCCGCCACCCGGTCACTATACGAGTAGGAATGCGTTCATTCTTTTCGTTTGTGACCACTGTCATTCCTCCCTTCTTCGGAACCACGTGGATTGGGCTAACCCACGGGCTGTCGGAAATCGGGTAGATCATACCGGCATCCAAGAGTTTGACAACCTCTTTCTTCACAACCTCCTGCATTTTCGGATTCAGTCGGCGCAGAGGTTGAACTACCGGTTTGGAATCATCCTCTATAAGAATTTTATGCTAACAAAATGACAGATTGATTCCCTTGATGTTGGAGATGGACCAAGCGATCACATTTCTCCTTTTCTTCAGCACATCGACCAATTTGATTTTATCAGATTCGGAGAGGGCCGATGATATGATGACGGGGAATTGAGAGTCTTCCTCCAAAAAGGAATACTCCAGATGCGGAGGTAGCACTTTCAGTTCAGACTGAGATGTAAGACTAGGGGTAACCTCTTGTGTTGTATGGGTTCCCACCTCAGCGATCTCAACTTGCGATGATTCAAGTGGTCACGACGCGTTCATCGCAACGCCACGGCCGAAAATCCTGCGCAGCATTCCTTGCCCTTTAGTTAGTATTCATACTAACTCCTCGTGGTCTCCCTCAGGGTTGATGAGACCTTCTCCAATGGGCATTTGGCCATTCGCCTCCTTCAAACTCGTCCCTCGCAGCTCATTCTCGAACATGGTGTCGAAAATATCAACAAAGAATGTGGAATCATCACAGCTCTTAGAATATCACATGGCGTGGTTAAGACCGAATGTGACTGCATCGGTCCCTACCCTTAGTGTCAGCTGAGATTCTTGTATGTCGAATAAAGCTCGAGCTGTACTCAGAAAAGGTCTGCCTAGAATGATAGGCACCTTGTCATCCTCCTCCATATCAATGACGATAAAGTCCACAGGGAAGATGAATTTGTCGACCTTTACCAATAAATCTTCCACTATCCCTCGCGGGCAAACCGAGTTTGGCGAAGAAAGAGTAGGGCATCAAATTCAAACTTGCCCCAGAGTTAGCCAATGCGTGGCTAACGGGCAAGTTGCTAAACTGGCACGGTAAGGTAAGACTCCCGGGATCAGTCATCTTTTTCAGGATCTTATTCAGCATAGATGCAGAGCACTGATCATTGAGCGTGACGCTCGAGACCGCCTCCAGCTTCTTTCGATTCGTCAAGAGGTTCTTCACGAACTTTGCATACTTAGGCATTTGAGCCATAGCCTCAACAAAAGGGATGTTGATGTGCAAAGATTTCAGGTGCTCTAAGAACATACGATACTGCTCATCCTGCTCGTCTTTTCGGAGACACTGTGGATATGGTATCGGAGGACGGTATGGTGGAACAGGAGGTGAACCGGATGGCGGAGCGGATGGAGGAGTGGGAGGTGCAGGGGGTACCTCCTTTTCTTTCTCAGGCTGTTTGGGAGGCTGGACATTAGGAACATGGGTAGCACCGAAAGGACGTGGATCAGGGGGAACACCGAAAGGACGCGGATCAGGGGGTGTTTTACCACTCCTAGTAGAAACATCATTAATGGCAACTTTTGGGTTGGTTTCGGTATTGCTCGGAAGAGTTCCAGGAAAGCGATCCTGGAGAACTCGAGATATCTGCCCAACCTGGGTCTCGATGTTATGAATGGATGCCTGCTGATTCCTAAGCGCAGATTCAGTGGATGATCCGATCCTTTTCACTAACTCTTCAGTCTCCTTATGCCTCTGTTCGGATGCTGCTGCAAATCGGGAGAGCATACTCTCGAAATTAGACTTCTTCTCCGGCTCCCTTGGTGGGTCTTTTCTATAAATCCCAGGACCTTGCTGCTTGTACTTGGCATCCATCTCCTTACGGTACTCTAGATAGGGCTTCCAAGGACGATTGTTGTAGGGGTGATGGGTAGCACGCTCTTCATCAATCGGGGCGTCGTACCCGTTATCGTAAACAGAGCAAGCAGACTCCTTAAGATTCCCGTCTTCATCATATGGGCAATCTTTCTGGAGATGTGGTCCACTGCAGTTGTCACAACCAATCTGCATAGCACACGTATTTTGTTGAACGTTCTTCACATCACGCCCCAATGCATCCAGTTTGGCATTTAGGGCGGCCAAGCTTTCAGAGCTATTGGAAGTGGAGGACGGATGTTTACGAAAAGAGGAATCTCTCGCGGAATGCCACTGATGGGAGTGCTGAGCCAACTCCTCGATGATAGCATATCCCTGTGCGGGGGTTTTCTTCGGTATCGGTCCTTGAGAGTCGACCATTTGTCTAGTGCAGACATTGATACCGTTGTAGAATGTTTGGACGACCTGGGGAGCATTTAAATGTTTGGACGACCTTGTAGCGATCCCAGGCGTCGTAGAGAGTCTCATCATCCAACTGTGCAAAGTTCATGATTTGCATTTTCATTCTTGCGATTTTGGAAGGAGGACTGAATTGTTTGATGAACTTTGTCTTGAGCACTTCCCATGTACGGATGGGTGGCTTGGATCTTAGCCAACGTTTTGCTGTGCCCTGGAGTGTTATCGGAAACACTCGCAGCATAACGGCGTCTTTGGTTACTCCCGGGATGTGGAAGTAATCAGCAATCTCGAGAACGGCCTCGACATGCTGGTTGGCATCCTCGTGATCCTTTCTGGTGAAAGGAGTTTCACGCAAGATATGGAGAAACTGCCCCTTGATCTTAAAGTTTGTTTGCTCGGGAATAGCAGGGCGGTGAATACCGGGGGCGTTTCCTTCGCGAAGACGACTCGTATACTCCTCCAGGGACAAATTTGCCAAATCTTCAGCCATTTTTCGCAAGCGCTCTCTCTCACGTGCGGCTCTTCTCAAACGTCGAAATTCTCGTTCGGGTTCTTCGAAAGGCTCGACTAGCTCGGGAGACGAAGCACGGGACATAAACCAAAAGCAAACCTAAGGGTGTCTAAAAGCAGAGAGCACTACCCTACCAGGCCTGGAAAACAGAAGCTAAACCTAGAAACAGAAAGCGAGAAAAACGAAAAACGAGTAAACTGTCAGCGGCGTTAGCGCCGCTAACTTTTGAGGCTTAGCACCGCTAACCCTGAGTGGTTAGCGCCGCTAACTAACAGGCAGCGAACAGAATGTGTTTTACAAACGAAACTCGCAGAAAAACTAGTTTAAACTATAAATTAATGTAATTATCACAAATGAAACGGTTCCCCTGCAACGGCGCCAAAAACTTGATGTGCGTTTTACGTACTAGTTTTTTATTTATAAAAACGTGTTAATTTGTACCAAAAACGAGACGAATAGGCAAGTGTACCTAATCAAGGGGAACGAAATGATTTGATAATAATTATAAGAATTTAGAGATTAAACTAAATTAAACTACTAATGCAAATAAATAAATAAAGCAATAAAAGGGGGAATTTCAAATTGAGTTTTAGAGATTACCAATGAGCCAAATTCACCAACACAACCTAATCAAGAACTAAAACAAGCAAAGTAAGCAAGTAGCAAAATAATTGGATTGTACTTATATGAAGAAAGATTTCCCTCCCTAGATTTGATTTCACATTTTTCCAAGTCAACAATATTTTAAAAAATGTGTGCTATTTAACAATTAAGACCAATTATCGATTCCTAAATTGATTAGACTCTTGTTCCGAAAATCTAACCCTATAATTGTTCTAATTAACAACCCTAATGGTCAAAGGATTAATTAACTCGTCCAATTAGTCATTTAAACTCGATTCATGAAAATCTTTAATCACAATGAGTTGCTAAATGCCACAAGTCATTAACCAACACACAAAGGTCATTATATGTTGAATCACATGCAAAAGATCTAATTTTTAGTTATCTAACCTAGGATTAATCAACCACTAGTCAATATCATCCAATGATCATAGACAATAAAGATCTAAGCTTTATGAAAAGTAGATTGGTCATCAAACTTTTAACAAAACTCAGATTATAAACAACCCAAAAACAGATCTAAAGATGGATTATTAAGTGATTACAAGATTCATGACATAAACAAGATTAAAAAGCACACAAACTCATTAAAACATGAACTTGTCATTGGGTTCATCTCCTCTAGGGAGGAAAACAGAGATTTTAGCCTAGCATGTTCATTCTAATACTCTGAAAATAATGGAAGAACAAAAACATGATAGAATGGAATGAATAAACCGTAAAAGATGATGATGCTAAGCCTTCAATCTTCACTTCAAGCTTCAAATCCTCAAAGTAATGCTCCAAGCTTCCCTTGATCGATTCTGGAACTCTTCTAGGGTTGTATGACGGCTGAAAGTGGTGCAAAACTTCCTAGAAACGAAGAGGAATGTGATTATTTATAGATGAAAGATCATGCGAGATAGCGCCGCTTACTAGGACTTAGCGCCGCTAACTATGAGTTAGCGCCGCTATCTAAAATTTATCCCAGATTCTTCGCAATTTGAAATTCAAAATATCCGGCCCATATCTTTCGTGATCACGGCGCTAAACACTAAGGTTTAGCGCCGCTAACTTTTAACTTTAGCGCCGCTATATCCTCGATTCACTTTCTTTCTTATTTTCTGACTTTTTGAGTCTCACTTTACGTTGCCTTTTGCATTTTAGCCTGAAATAGATAAACAATGGTAAAAAGTACCTGTTTGACACAATATGAATCATATTTGGCTAAAAATACCCGGATATCGCATAAATAAATAAATAAATAAATAAATAAATAAATAAATATATATATATATATATATATAAACAGCGATATCAGCGGTCTTGGAGAACCTAAGGGATTTGCCCGATTTGGGTCTCGATGTTATGGATAGAAGCCTGCTGAATCCGTAGTGCTGCCTTGGTAGTTGATCCGATCTTCTTGACTAACTCCTTCGTTTCCTTGTGTGTCTGATCAGATGCTGCTGCAAAGAGGTTGAACATCTCCTTGAAATTAGGCTTGTTTTCCAGCTCTCTTGGTTGTTTCTTCCGATAGAATCCTGGGCCATTTTGCCTATATTTCATCTCCATCTCCTAGCGGTATTTGGGGTAAGGTTTCCAATGAGGCTTTCGGTGTGAGGCCCTCTCGTCATCCATTGGGGGTTCGTACCCGTGCGCGTTCAAGTGACAAGCAAATTCTTTAAGACTTCCGTCCCTATCGTATGGGCAATCTCTCTCGAGGTGGGGTCCACTGCAATTGTCACAACCGACTTGCATGGCATGCATGTTTTGTTAAACCTTCTTCATACACGCCCTAATGCATCCAGTTTGGCATTGAGGGCTACCATGTAGTCTAACCTGTCGGAAGTGGATGAAGTGTTTCTACGAAAGGAACGGTCTTTGCAGAATGCCACTGGTGCGAGTGCTGAGCCAACTCCTCTATAATGACATACCCCTGAGTGGAGGTTTTCTTTGGTATCAGCCCTTGTGAATCGACCATTTATCTTGTGTAGACATTTATACCATTATAGAACGTTTTGGCAACCTGGTGAGCATTTAGATCGTGTTGAGGGCAGTTTTGAAGCATCTCCTTGTAGCGGTCCCATGCTTCATAAAGAGTCTCGTCCTCCGATTGCATAAAATTTTGAATTTGCATTTTAATTTTGGAAATCTTAGGAGGACTAAACTGCTTAATGAACTTTATTTTGAGTGATTCCCATGTGCGGATGGATGAATCGGATCTTAGCCAACGTTTGGCTGCGCCTTGGAGTGTTATCGGGAACACTCGCAGCATGACGACATCTCTAGTTACTCCCGGAGTGAGGAAGTAATCGGCAATTTCAAGAATAGCCTCGACATGCTGATTGGCGTCTTCATGATCCTTTCCAAGGAAAGGAGTCTTGCGTAGAAGGTGAAGGAATTGACCTTTAATTTCAAAAGTCATCTGCTCGGGAATTGTGGGCCAATGAATCCCAGCCGTGTTTTCGTCACGGAGGCGACTCGCGTCCTAGTGATAAATTTGCAAGATCCTCCACCATCCTGCGTAGACGTTGTCTCTCGTGCACAGCTACCCTCAAACGGTTGAATTCGCGGTCCAATTCTTCAAATGGTTCGACAAGCTTGGGTGGCGTATCAACAGGTGGTGGATTGGTGAACATAAACTACTAAAACCTAAGGGGTGTCTAAGGAGCAGAAAGCACTACCCTAAACAGGCCCGGAAAAGCAGAAACTAAAAAGTAAAACTAAAAGCTAAAAGCTAAAAACGGAAAAGACGAAAAAGAAACGAAACTGCCGAAACCGGATCGTGCCGCGAGCTTCGGACAGAAAGCAAAAAAACCTACTCGAAAAAACGAACAAGAAAACAACTAGTTTAACACTAAATTACTATAATTAAATCAAATGAAACCGTTCCCCGGAAACGGCGCCAAAAACTTGATGTGCGTGAAGCGTACCAGTTTTAAATTTATAAATCCGTTATTATTTACGTACGACTATGACACAATAGGCAAGAGAACCTAATCGTATTATAGTATAGAAAATAAGTACGGTTGTCGAAAACTTGGGGAACGAGTATGATTTGATAAAGTTATACCAATTTAAATATTAAGTTAAATAAACTAAACTAAACTACTAAAAAGTAAACAAAACAAACTAAAAACAAATAAAGCAAGTAAAGGGGGAATTTATATGAATTTGGGAGCTTTCAACCAACTTAACTACTACTAACTCTAGAATTCACCAAAAGCAAGGCAAAAGAGCAATAAAGCAACAAACTTGGAAGATTAAATAATATGATGAAGACTTTCCATCCCTAGATTCGATTTCACACTTTTCATGGCAATCAATTCATGGTATTAAGAGCCAATGACACTTTAAAACATTCATGCATCGATTCCTATAATAGTCAAAACCTGGATCCCGTTATAATCATCAAATTACACTAATTAACAACCTTTATGGTCAAAAGCGCGGTTAAATAGTATAATTAGCTAATTGATTCGATTACAAGTGAAGCTTTAACATTTTTATGATTGTATGATCACAAACCATAAAGTAAACACATAAAGATTATTATATGTTGAATCACATGCAAAAGTTTCTATCTTAAGTTGTTTAACCCTAGAAATAGATCAATCACTAGTCTAAATTATCTAATCATCCTAGATAATCAAGATTCAAGCTTTATGATTAAATTGGTCTTTTAATACATAAAACTCGGATTATAAACAACCAAAACAGATTCAATAACATGGAAGATCTTATACTAAGCAAAACTTGAATTAAACATGAATAAAGTATCAATAAACCATGAATCAATCACCAATACAAGAGTTCATCTCCTCCAGGGAGGAAAAACAGAAACCTAGCCTAGTATGGACATTCCAAACTTCTAGAAATCAAGAAGAAAGAAGAACATGATGAGTAGGAATAAAAACCGTAAAAAGCCGAACGGATCTTCACTTTGATCTTCAAATTAAGCTTGGAAAAGTTGGATTGTAAAATGATTTCCCGAATGAAAGATTGAAAAATATATATCTATGTGTGTGTTGGTAGACGAGATCGTGCCGCGATCTCCATTGTCGTGCCGCGACACGCCTTCATCTGCAGATTTGTCGCCTGTTTGAAATTCGATTGCTGAGATAAGCCTTATCCGATCAGGTAACTATGTGATGGGTCATCTGGATTGCGACACGATGAGTCTTTTTCGTCCATTCTTTGATTTTTTCAATTTTTTCGATGTTTATCTTCGTTTTATCCTTATTTTATCTTCCAACTCCAAATTTTAAACCTGAAAACAGATATTAAGCATATTAAACGAAAACTGTTTGAAATTCTCAAACGAGAACTGTTTTCGTACGAGAACCGCGAGAATCAATCTGAGCCCTCCTATCCGACGTCCTTCAATGTTATTGCCGATCCATGAATTCACCACATGAATCCTGCCACAATTGGTCCCCCCATGCTTCACATCCATGAATCCCACTTTATGAAATCAACGTCTAAGATTGGTGCTCGCAGTTCTTGTATGAAAAAACAATTTTCGTTTGAACTGTATATATATATATATATATATATATATATGTGTGTGTGTGTGTGTGTGTGTGTGTGTGTGTGTGTGTGTGTGTTGGCAGCCGAGATCGCGCCGCGAACTCCATGGTCGCGGCACGATGTGCCTTCCTCTGCAGATTTGTCGCCCATTTGAAATTCGACTGCCGAGATAAGCCTTATCCGATCAAATCGCGACGCGATGAGTTCTTTTGGGCCATTCTTTGATTTTTTTCAAGTTTTTCGATGTTTATCTTTGTTTTATCCTTATTTTATCTTCCAACTCCGAATTTTAAACCTGAAAACAGATATTAAACATATTAAACACCTTTTTAATATATTTGTTTCCATATTTTTCATTTAAAACAAACAAATATCGCGTAAAATAATTAATTAAATAACGCGATATCACCCTCTCTGGTATCTCTTTCTCCTCTACTATTGAAATTGCTACTACAACTATCTTGAAACCAACTTCTACTCCCACTAAAAAGAGAAAATCCCTTACCGAAGCTCCCAAACCTAAAACCAACCCCTCACACAAACCTCACACAAACCCAAACGCTCATCTCCTATTCCCACTACCACTGTTGTCCCTATCTCTTCACCCAAAATACTCAAACCAACTTCCAACAAAATCCCTAAATCATCACCCCTTTTACCATCTCATCATATCAGACCTCTCAACACCTCTTTTGAGGAAGAGGTCGATGAAGCTCCACTGATAAAATGTAAGTTCCAAGCTAAAGCTCGTTTCATCTTTCTTAACCTCTGCTACCTTTTCCATCCAAGAAACTTTAGTCTCAACCCCCGCTGAAATTGTTCCAAATTCTGCACAAGATGAAACAGCCAAAAGACCATTTGTCTCTCATGCAATCCAGATTGATGAAGCGGCAATTAAAATCCCAGTTGTTACTAAAGTCGTCACCTAACCCTCAGTCAAACTTACTAGCAACGAGTCTATCAGCAAACCCACTAATACTCAGGTACCACCAGTCATAGATGCTCCCACATTCAATACTGCTAAAACAAACCCCACATCCCTTGTTGGTTTAGTGACCCAAATAATACTATGGATGTAGCCTGTCCACATGATCAGTCAAACCCCAAACCATCTAACAGTGATACATTTACCACTGTTTTCGATGATGTTTACATACCTTCAACATACCTCCAATACCAACGACACTTCAATCCACTCTAAAGCACATGTCCAACCTATATCCCTCTATGGATCAGAAAACCCACTGATCTTATGGATACGACAGGGGAAAGTGATTTCTCAATCATACACCATGCTGAATGTCATGCTTCTCAACCACCCCGTTGTCACTAGCTATCTTAATATCAACGAACTTGGAACAAAACCAATTCCTTTTGAGGTTTTCAATGCTCATGAAGACACAATTATAAACTAGGCTGTAACTAAACCAACATCCCATTTTAGCCCTTAATATTTCAGCAAACCCAACTGTTACTGTGGCTACCAATCCTCTTGAACCAAACCTACTTGATCTCTCTGTTTGCCTCCCTTCCATCACTATATCACCATTTGAAGGATCTCCACTACCAGTCAATGTGTTACTACTCTTCCTCAACAATACAGTTGTTAATTCTCTTCAAACTCAACTCCTTTCCCTTGAACAATTTTTTTATGGTACCTCTTCCATCACCTTCCAATAGTCATCATTCCGATGACAATGATGGTTTTGAACTCCTATCCACTCTAAATTATGTACATTCTCCACCCTTTGAACCTGAGGTAGATATTTCTACCAACCTCATATCTCTCTTTGAAACTATTTCAGTTGGAGTTCAAAAAGCTTGTTGAACACCTTGTACAATACTCTTCCACTGTCGTGAAATATATCTTTCTTCATACTCAGACTCGTGTCACTCTTACAAACAAATTGGTGACATGGTTTTTAATCTCACCACCTCTATTGTCTCCTATCTTAAAGAACTGAATGATAAACACTCGACTCTATCGACATCTGTTGATAAATATCCTCTTAAGTTAAAAAATACTATGTCGTCAATCTTTCTGAATATGCTATGGATCAATTAAGAACTTGTGATCAGATTTAAGAACTATCTCAGAAAGTAGAAGCTTCTGGATTTTCCTCTGCATTAGGGGAGAGAAGTTCATTAGACAGTCTAAAGTTTGTCGCCTTATTAGAAAAGGAATCACGTCTAAAAGAAGAAGTCTCTAATGAAAAAAAAGTATTCTCAAACTTCAGCCATTCAAACCCTAGAAGCTGAAGTTGAAATACTTCAGAAAATAAATGTTGCGCAAGATCACACTATTGATAGGGGTGAACACAAACTAAAAACGGCTGAAAATGCTAGAGCTAAGGCTGATGAAGCAAGAATTCTAGCTAAAGAAGCCTGAGCCAAGGCCGAGGGGGAGCTGAAGGCCATTCTCGAAAAACAGAAGGCTAAAAAAGAATTATTTCAATTTGTCATGGATTGAATAGATGATGAAGCCTTACAAAAGTAGATTAATGATAAGTTTTCAGCTCCACCCAACACCCAATCAACTCCTTCTTCTACCCAACTAGCTCCAAGACCTCTTCTAACCAACACCTAAAGAGCTTCATCTACCTTCCAACTTCCCCTAACTAACACAGAACATGATTCTTCCATCACTCAACCTGAACCAAGTGTAAATATCGGTGGTTTAGCTGTACATACCTAGGTCCTGTTTCAGAAGGACCTAATACTCAAAATAAAGAAGTGCAAGTCTCTACTGGGCCAGTCAAGTAGACAAAGGAAAGAAGCCAATGGAATTGAACTCCCCTGATGATTTATTATGCATTGGTCATTATGGTGATGTTCTTAGTGATGATTTAGATGATGAAACTCTATTTCACAAAGATAGAAGGATCATTACAGAACTTGGGAGAATTGAAGCTAAAAAAACTTGTTGCTTGGGATTCTAAAGAATAAAAAGCTGGTCTATCTCCAAATTCACATTACCTGAGGTTCAAGAAGTAATAAACGCTGAAAAAGAAAAAGAGTTGAAAGAAAAGGAAGAAATGGAAAAGAGAAAGGAAGAGGTTGAGAAAATGCGAGAAAAATGGCTCAACACCATATATGTTAGATTTCTTCCTAAGAAAATGACCTCTATCAAGGCGAGAGAAGAAAAAGGAGATACTTTTATGGTTCTTCGCACGAAAGAAGATCTCGTTTATCACAAACACTCGTTGACTCAAGTAGTACGGAAACTTGCTTACTCTGAGTAGGTTGAGATCATGAGTTGTTTAACAAAACTGAAGCTGACTCATGAAATTGATATTGTTCAGACTAGAATCTCCCGTGTCATAAAGTTCTACAACAACAACAAGAAGGGAAAAACATCTAAAACTGACATGGCTCAAGAAAGGCATTAGCTAAAGCACTACTAGAAAAACTGAGATTTCCGACGAAAATTTGTGACGGAAGAAATCCGTCGCTAATTAGCGACGGATTAGCGATGGATTTGCGACTGAATAGAGTGATGAGGTATTAAGTTCAATCCCTCGCTGTTCCCTCGCTAATTTGCGACGGATTTGCAACCGAATTAGAATCCGTCTCAAATCGGTCGCAAATTAGTGACGGAAATATCCATCTCTAATTCGTTGCTAATTAGCAACGGATTTGTGACAGATTAACGACGGATTACGAATTAAGGTATATCGTCGCTAATCCCTCGATAATTAGCGACGGATTTGTGAGAGATTGCGATGGAACATGGTTTTTAAGCATCAATGGTATTCCGTCGCTAATCCGTCGCTAAGTAGCGACGGATTTGCGACAGATTTGTTGCATTCCGTCGCTAATCCATCGCAAATTAGCGAAGAACAAATCCGACTCTAATCCGTTGCTGATTAGCGACGGATTTCTAACAGATTAGCGACTGGCTCCGAATTAAGGAAATCAATGATATTCCGTCGCAAATCCGTCGCTACTTAGCGACGGATTTGGGACATTCCGTCGCTAATCTGTCGCAAATTAGCGAAGAGCAAATCCATCTCTAATCCGTTGCTGATTAGCGACGGATTTCTGACAGATTTGCGATGGACTCCGAATTAAAGAATTCAATGGTATTCCGTTGCAAATTTGCAAAGAACAAACCCATCTCAAGTCCGTTGCTAATTGGCGACAGATTTCTGACAAATCTACGATAAATTCCGAATTTGCGAGAGATTGCGACAAATACATCAATTAACATTGGTTATTGTCGTTCATACTTGATGCCAAAGCATTAATTTGTACCAATATACGTCAATAAGTTCAAACATACGTCAACATTTATTATTATCAACTTTAGTTAATTAAGGTGGTAATTGATGAATATGGAACGTTCATAGTGAAAAGTGACCATTCGTGATCATAATTGGTTTAAATAAATTATTCAGGGTCTAGCTTTTTTGATAAAAAAAAAATCTATTATACTCCTTACCAGTGTTGTAAATGGCGGCCTCGGCGGCCGATTAATTGGCGCCTAGGCGGTTGGCGGTGGTCTACCGCCTGATAAATCAGCTTGGCGGTCTAGTTTGGCGTTGGTGGTCAACGGCGGCCCTCGGCGGTCCTTGGCGGTCCTCGGCAGTCAACGAAAGTCAAATTAAAAAAAAGTTCAAATCCCTCATTTTATCGATCGACAAACAGAACCTCACTAATCTCGTTCATAGGAACTAGGTTTTATTTAGGTTTATTAAACATAACCTCACTAATCTCCTTTATAGTTTATCGTTACCGCCGAGAAACAGATTAATCGCTTGGCCGTGGTCGACCGCCGACATACCGCCGACCGATTTCTACAACCTTGCTCCTTACAACTAGAAGCTATTACTTGAAAATTTTCAAATTCCCTATTTAATTTCAACCAACCTACGAAACCTAACTAGGGCTGCCCTTGAAATCAACGCTCACAGACACACACACTCGACGTTGCTCTTGCCTCTCGACGAATCGACCATCTGCTCTCGCCTCTCGACGAATCGACAATATACTCTCGCCTCTCGACGAATCGACAATCTACTCTCGACGAAACCTAATTATCGTAACTCTACACACTTTTATCGACGTATAAGGCAATTTATGATTCCCTTATTAATATTTGAGTTGCGTTCTGATCTGCAATTTAGTTAAAGTTCCCTTATTACATAACTAAATTGCATTTCATTCCTAACTAATTGATGGTTCAAGTTCTAATCCATGGCCCAATCTATTGTAGTTAGGGCTGGCAAATCCTGACACGACCCGAAACCCAACCCGAACCGAACACGATTTAGGTCAACACGAACACGACAGCGGGTTAGAAATGGGTCGATCCGAAAATGACACGAAACTTTTCAACACGAACACGACACGAACACGATTACCTGAAAGTAACCTGTTTAACACGATCTTTTTATAATAATAAAAAAATAAAAATAGATTTAACTTAATAATAATTAGAAATTAAAAATTATAAATAATATTAAGAGATAAAAATGGCGGTAATCACTTTTTGATATTTTTCATTTTACCTCCATGTCATTTTAAAGTTTTAATTTGAAAAATTAAAAAAAATATTAAATAATAAAACTAAGTTAATAAGTAAAGACTATAAAGATAAAGTGAAGGAAATGGGTGAAAAAAAAAAAGAGGGAAACATGAGTCGTGAAAAAAGAAGGGGGGAATTAAAGTCAATAACCCTAGCCTCCATTGCTCATTTGCTCGACCCTTCCTCCCTGCTGCTTGCGATAATCGACACCCACCGGCCACTCTACGTCAACGACTCGACGGCCGGCAGCTCCTGCCTCCACGCTCGACGCCTCCAGTGCTCGACGCCTCCCTGCTCCAACCCTTCCTCCCTGCTTGCGGCTTGCGATAATCAACACCCACCGGACACCTCCAAGTCCACGACACGACAGCCGGCACCTCCTGCTCACCGACCACCTTTGCGAGTTGCAACAGCCAACAGCCCATCTTTAGTCGACATCCACCCTCAGTCGACAGCCCATCTTCTAGCTCTTGAAAAAGGTAATTACTCTCCTCTTCAATTTTCTGCCATACATCGATTCTATGTGTAATTATGTATAAATTTGTGCTGTTTGTCAATTTATCAGATCAGTAGACGACATATACTCTCAAATATGTGTTATTTCCTGATAAATGTAATCAGATCAGTTTTGATTCATACAGATCGGAGCTTATATCAATAGATCGAGGCTTGTTTTGACAAATCCAGTCTTCATAACTGGTAATTTCAACTCTATTTTTGTTGCGTCTTGTATTCTTTAGCAGATAAAGGACCTAGCTCATGTTTAATAGTCGTTTCTTACTAATATAGGAGTTAGGGGATGATTTGGGTTTGAAATAAGATACAGTTAAGTTTATGCATGTCTTGATTTGAGTTCAGGGGTACGTAATGCAAGAAATGAAAATTGATTTGAGTTCTGGGCCTTCCTAGTCACCATGACACATCTTATTTGTGCATAATATAGTTGAAAATTTACAACTCCTACAATTATTGTCACTGTAGGTTATGCGAGGGTCATCAAATAACAATGAAAATCTGAAAGATATAGCACAATGGCCAATTTATAATGTTCAATCACATAAGAGATATTTTATTAATGGTTACAAGTTCCACACGATAACACATGGTGAAAAAGGAGTCACGCACAATAGTGGTGTATGCGTAAAAAGGTCATGCTATGATCAGGACGAGTTTGACTACTATGGATTGTTAGAAGATGTTTTGGAGGTCGAATATCATAGCAAATTGGGTCGTTGTGTTGTTGTAATGTTCAAGTGTCATTGGTTTGATCCTATTAAAGGTGTCAAAGTCGACCCTAAACATAATTTGGTAGATATCAAATACAAGTCTAAAGGATGCACAAATGACCCATTCGTTCTAGCATCACAAGCACTTCAAGTTTATTATTTACCATATCCTTCTATGACAAAAGATTTGAAAGATTGGCACACTGTTGTTAAGACAAAGCCAAGAGGCATATATGAATTAGCCCAAAGTGTTAGTGAAGTTGGAGATGATGATAATGTAGACGGAGAACATTTTTTTCAAGATAATGAAAGGTTTACGTGCACAACAAATACAAATATGGATAATGAACCAACATGTCTTGTCACGGATAATGAAGTACAAGAAGTTGGTGAGAATATATATATAGAAGATGGATCCAACGATGAGGAAGAAGCGTTTGAAGATGACAATGGTTATGATGATTCAGATGATGAAGAACCAGAGCTTTATCTGTCTGATCATTCTTCTGATGAAATGTAACTAGTTTTAAATATCTTTTTAGGTAATCATGAAATATATAATATTAGTACAACTAATTTACAATTTCATTTATCAAACATCAATTTAATATATTGTACCATTATTCATCTTTCAACTAATTATTCTCGCAATTTGCATATTTCATCTTAATCAATCATTTTTTTTTTGTAGCTTATCAACATGGTGAGAAGCAGAGGTGGTGGTACAGGCTCTAGAGGTGGAGTTAGTTCGAGTATAGGTGGACATGGTACTTCTGGAGCAGATTTGGTGACCACATCAGTTTCACGTATTCCCGAGTCTTCTAGAGGTAGGGGAGGTAGAGGTAGAGGTAGAGGTAATCCTAGACAAGATTTGGCAAACAAATATGTTCCATCATCTTCTTTGGGCTTGGATGATGATGATGATGACGATGACGAATTCGATATGGAGTCATCACAAGGTCTTCATGGGTCGAATGCCACTGAGCATGCTTCAAGCCAAGCTCCTCTTCCATCAAACAGAAAGTGGATTAAAGTTCAAGGGGATCAGTATGGATATATCTTCAAATGGTTTTTTCGTATGTTTATATAAATTAATCTTCAATATTTAATTGCTATAAATTGTTTTAATTGTGCAGGTTTTGTAGCGGAGATCCAGCACGTCGAATTACTGATAATTTGAAATCTATGTTTGGTGGTCCATGGATATCGTGGAAAGCCATTCCACCGGATTCTCGCAAACGACTTTGGGAGCGTTTTATGGTTTTGAACCACTCTTAGTTATTCAGTAGTTTAAAAATATAAGGTTGTTTTTAGGTTATTTACTAACTCTTTCAAATGATATGTGTAGCAATTCTTTCAGTGGCCCAAAGATTTAGAGGGAAGCGTTATGATTTCCTGGGAAAACACGATGAAAAAACGGTTGAGTGATACATTATGTAAAGAACGAGAAAAAGCATATGACAGAGCTAGGTTGGCGGGCATGGAGGTGGGGGATGATATAAGTGTCATTATCCCCTTTGGTCCACATTGGATAAAACATGAGTATTGGAAGAAAATGATAGAAATGGTATAGGATATCTATAAACTCAAACTAATTCAAGTTAGCAGAAAATTAATTGCATTTGAAATATCTAGTACTAATCATGGCTTCATTACTTGTGTTATGACTTGTAATAAAGTGGAATACTGATAAATGGAAGGCTATCTTGAAAGTCAACCAACAAAACAAAAGTAGTCAAGTGGAGGGATCGGTGGGAAAGCATACAGCTGGATCGGTTAGCTTTCTTGTTACTAAGCTAAAAATGGTAAGATACCAATCTATGTATTAAATTTTAAAATGTAGTTAAAATTATTATATTTAAGGAGTTTATCTAATATTCTTGACAATTTTATGTTTACTATCAATTTTTGTAGGAAGAGAGCTTGGGTCGGCCAGTTCGGCATAGTGAACAGTTCTTAACCTGCCATATAACGAAAAAATCAAGGGACGAAATGAATAAAGGGGTCGGGGAACCAGAGTTTATTACCCCAAAGGCAAAACGGTTGTTGGTACATCTCGTTATATCCTTATAGTTTGCTCTCATGTAATTATTTTATTAAACGACCGTGCTAATACTTGTTGGTACATTTTATTTTCTTCTTATATATAATAGGATGAGTATTTAAAAAGGATGTGCGATACGTATGGAGATGTTTCAACTCAACCACTAGGCGATATTAGTATTTGGGAGACTGTTGTAGGAGGGAAGAAGAAAGGGAGATTAGAGGGGTGTGGTAGTACCTCAGATCCTAGTTATATCGTGACGGGTGAGACATGTAATTCTGGTCATGTTTCGTCTTCTGTTCCGGCGGGTGTAGCATCGTCCGATGAGGTTAGTTTATTGTAATTTGTTTTCATTTATAGATTATATGTACTATTTATAATGTTGGGTTTTAAATGGGTCATGCGGTAATAAAGGGTGTTAGTGGGTCATTATGACCCAATATGGGTAATATCTAGCTTAAAGTTATTAAATTTAATTATAATGTGTGGTATGAGTATGAATACATGTGATAGTAATTACTCATTGTTGATGCGAGTAATAACGGGTGTTAGTGGGTAACTAATAGGACACTTGAGTATGAATGAGTCATGATGGACCAAATAAGTATGAATGGGTCAATATGAGGTTAATCTTTTATATATGCTATACATTAGTCAAATTTTGTTGTAATTGACCACATGAGTATGAATTGGTCATGAAGTAGTTAATATGGTTGAAATTGTGTTTTAATAATGGTTATTATGATATATGTTTGTTGGGTGTGAGGTGGGTGTGTTTATATGGTAATGACAAGAGACTTGATGGTTAAATTGCTTGGTGGGTTACCTTTACTCTATACTGCTGGTGGTTACTATTTGAGGAAGATTGGTGTTTTCATCAAGTCTCCTGTCATCTGTTGGTGTTTATCTGTCATTTTTCACAACTGAATTTCAGTAAATGGCAGGTCTATAGTATGCTTCAAACTGTTGGCATATAGAATCTAAATTGGTTAAATTGAGTTTTCATAAGTAATTAGTCTTCTAGTTAATCTTGGTCATATTACTTGGTCATATTGAATTCTTTTAATGGTTATATTGAATTCTGACATGGTCATATTGAATTCTTTTAATGGTTAATTGTTTATATGTCAAATTTGGGTTGTAATATAGTTACTTATTATATTTAGGTACTCGAGCTGAAACAACAAGTACAAGAGTTGCATGAACGAGAGCACAGGCTTTTAAAGGAAATGGAAGAGTCCCGTAAGGAAATGGAAGAGGCTCGAAAGCGAGAGATGGAAGAGTATCGCAAGAGAGAAGAAGAGTCTCGCAAGAGAGAAGAAGAGACACGAAAGGTTACTCAAGAGCGGTTTAATCAGCTACAAGAAATGTTACTTTCACATTTCCGTGCGAACCCTGCCCCTCCCCGTCCCCCTCCTAGTTAGTTAGTTATGTTCTTGTATGTTAATGATAACTTAAATTCCAAACATTATCAACTGATAACCTAACTCTAAACATTATCATAACTTTTGAATGCGATTGGATCATTGATTTTCGTATCAAATGTAGTGTTATATTTATTGTATTGAACAGGAAAATTTTAGAAAAATATAAAAAAATTTATATTTGTATCGAACAGGGAAATTTTTGAAAAATAAAAAAAATTTATAGCTGTAATTTTAAAAATCCGTCGCAAATCCGACGCAAATCCGACGCAATTATCTGCATGTTTGATGACAAATCCGTCGCTAACCCTCAGTTCCGTCGCTAATCCGTCGAAAAAAACCGTCTCTAATCCGTCGGAAAGAATCCCGTCGCTAAACCGTCGGAAACATCGCCGTCGCAAATCCGTCGCTATAAAATCCGTCGCTAAACCGTCGGTAACTTACGTTTCATGCGTTCGTTGAAAACCGTCTCTAATCCGACGCAAGTAGCCGTCGGTAATCCCTCGCAATATATCCGTCGCTAATCGGTCGTTAATTTCCGACCTTTTAGCGACGCATGTAAACCGTCGCTAACTGATCAATTCCGTCGCAAAATATGGTCGCTAACCGTTAGCGAGGAACGACTTAGCGACGAATTTATTCAGTCGCAAATCCGTCGCAAATCTAGATTTGCGACGGATTAGCGACGGATTTGGCCGTCGCAAATTTTGATTTTTCTAGTAGTGAAGCACTTTTAGCACAAAGAATAAAATTTACCTCAAAGAAGACACATGAACAAATCTTGGAATTAATTTCTACTGGCAAATAGCCAAACTGTAAGGGAATTGGTACTTAGATACGTGTTGGTTATGATCCTTTTATAGGAAAATTCATCTCTGATCCTCGTGGATTCTTCTTTCTCGATGCCTACAATAACCCAAGTATTCAATGTGTTTCTGAACTTCCTCAGGCTAACTATTTACATTTCACATCATTACGATATTTCATAGATTACAAGAAACCATCAAATAAAGATATCGTCGATGACTATTGGAAACAAGTCAATCAAAAGACTCCTTCAGATCCAAAGCATGAAGAATTTAAGCTTGATCCAATTCAGAATATTCAAAATGTAGCCTCAACAAAATCCCCCTCAGTGAAATTCTTCCTTAAAAACACAAAATATAGAAAAAGAAAAAAATCCAAAAGGAAATAAACTGGATCATGTACATATGATTTCGTATTCCTTTATTTATCATAAATTCTTTTTTTTCATTCTGTAAATAGATTAGTTCAATCATTTCTTTTTCCTTGTAAATAGTTTATTCTTTATTTGTTTATTCTTTGTAATAACTTAATGGATTATAAAAATATAAGGGGTGATTGTTAGTCTCAGATTTGTTTACTCTCCATCAAGTCATGATGATCTTTGAAGAAGACATCTAACAAACAATATTTTTTTTGTAAGCCACTGTAAGGTAGTTCACTAAAGAAGAGTCATCTCTAAATCTGAAGGAAGCTCTGCTGAACTGAAGATTGATGTTTCACTAAAGTACCTCTTCACTGAACAAATGGTCCCCTCAACAACTGAACACGTCACTACTGTCATTATCATTGCTATATCGCATGGGGCAAGCAGTTCAAGATCCAACCATCTCATTGGTCTAGAAGTTTGTTAGGATTCCATAGCTTACTTTTATTTAGATGATTACACGTGTAATTGTTTAGAATGTCAGGATCATTTTACATAATATGTTAGACAAAAGTGTTCGGCTGTTTGTCCCTCAATTTTATTGAATACTGAAATGGCAGTCAATTCTCTACTTTCAAGCCTGTTCTTGAAAGCCTGTAAGTTTGTCTATTAATATATTCAACTTGATACTCTGTTTGTTTGATTTTCTATACTATTTACACACTTAGATTTTTAGTTTAAATCTTTGTTAGTATTACATCTTATATCCTTTAACTCGGGAAGAACTTGGTGTACTAAGGAAGTAAAGGAGAATAAAGAGCTTCTCCTTAATCGTCGGTATAAAATCTACTTTGCTCACAAAGGGGGCACCATATTTAAATCTCTTATCGATGATTTGAGAAAGACTAGAATCACTAATAGCAACTTTGTACTTGTAAACAAGTTTCTTGATTATCTTGTAGAATCTGGGATTACTTACCATGATTCTAAGACACAAGGAAAGAATTAAATTCTAAATCTTATTAATATGTATAAAAATATGTTAAACCATGAGCAATCATACGCTTATATTGGTCAAAAGGGATTGGTATGAATTATATTACTTGTAACGGATCATAACATGAATGGTTCATAATAGGCCTATATGGGTGGGTAATATTTATTTGTAATATGCTATAACCAGTTGATATGAGTAAAGTTTAATTGTAACTGGTCATAATAGGTCTGTATTTACTTGTAATTAGTGATTTTAAGTTTCTATATACCATATTAAGTTTATATTGTTGTTGAAATTGTCATATTTGTAGATTGAAAGATTGACAAAACAATTAGAGGATTGTAATAGAATTGCAGAAGAGATGCAAAGAACTACTAACGAGTGTGAGGGGTTAACTATCAAGAAAGAAATATTACTTGTCAAAACGTAAAGAAGTGTTACGTTAGCGACACATCTCCCTCTTCTGACCGACCATTAGTATTTTAGTATGCCACTTATTGATATGAAGTTTTGAATAAAGGATTATGAATACTTTTTATGGTAATCCTTTAGAATACGTTATACATTGGTGGTTGATAATACTATATGTTATTTCATGTATATATTCTCAAAGATTGAATACTATTTTAGTTATAGGAATATATAGAAGTTTTAAAAAATGAAAAAAGAGATTAAGAACTTTCTAACATGTTTCCAACGAATAAAATAAAGAATATAGATAACATTTTATAAAGATTTTCAAGAAAAACATTTGTAGAAAAATCATACGATGATTATGCCTACTGATTTTTTTTCGTAGAAATTTGTAGAAAAGAACTTTTTTCTATAGTTTTCCTACATATTCTTCCATTTGTGATGCCTATTTTTTTTTATTATGAGCAAGCAAAAAAAGATTGCTGATAAAGATTGCTAGACCCATGTCCTTTTGGTAACATATAGTAATTAACAGGACTCTTTTCTACTGATGATTATGTTTATTCCAAATTGATCTCTAGTACGTATATACATGATTATTTCAAATCATGGAGTCTATACACTTACAAATACTTGCTCGATTACCTTACACCACTTGATCATATCTTGTTAGTTATTATATTACGATACGTGTGACTAATTATGTAATATTGATTCATGCTTAAAAATAAACAAATAAAAAGAATTGTTGTTGATTAATATACATGACTTAATGCGTATTTAATATTATTGTCCATAGTAATTATTTTTTTCTTTATGCCCTTCACGGAGTGTTCTCATGTCCTCCTTGAAAAAGGGAACACGGGTTTGACCTAATGATCAAACAATATAAATATCTTTCAGTTTTAAATTCATTTCCAACTTGTAGCTTCTAAAATACTATAAGTTAGTATATATACAATTTAGGATATTTTTTTTTAAAAAGCAAGATACCTTATACCATACCAACCAAGAAAACAGAATACAACAATAGAAAATGCATGGCAACTAAGCCATACCCTAGCGCAGCAATTAAGAGATGAACAAAAGCCTACGCAAAAACCAAACCACAAGGCCAAAATTAAAGATGCAACCTGCTGCATCTACTCACAGAGACTAAAAGCATTAAGCAACTAAATTACAAAAACAGCAACCAAGATGTCGCACAGCAAACAGCAGCAGAGGGACTTTAAACCCGAACCAGAACTTGAACTCCACAGCTCCCAAACTCGAATTCAACAAATAACTCAGAACCGATTTCCATTAAGTACTAACAATAGGAAATGCTTTATCAAACATGTTCCTCCATCAAAGTGCTAAAGCCGGATTAATTAACCAAGCATACCAATCCAATTTTCTTGGATTGATTCTGCCATTTATCCAACTAAAGCATCTCAATTGGAAATAATAAAAAAAGATCTTCTGCAGTTCTATTATCTTGTTTAAATACCACCTGCTTGCGATGAGACAAAATAAGATACAAGAAACACCAAACCGTTGCTTGCCAAAGGTTGTTGCATTCACGATGATCTGAGAATTCACTGCATCAGGTTGGTACTCACAAGACCACCAACGGAAAACTCTAGCCCATATGCCTTTCACTTTCTCACAGCTCCACATAGCATGATCCAGCGTTTCTTGTCCATTATCGCACCTCGGACACCTGGTAGAGTTAAGATCAACATGCAAATATTTAAGAACCTCTCTAACCGGCAGTCTCCCCAATCTTAATCTCCAAATAATACGTTAATTTTTCTTGGGATCATCTTATTCCACCACGTCTCTACGACTCCATTATTTACATTCAAGAACTTATCATCCACTATATATCTAAAATCTCTAACCAAAAAGCTACCATTTGAAGAGAGGCTCCAAATGTATTTGTCTACCCCCGACCTACTCGGACCTATATTCTGGAGCAAGTGTTGTAACTCCTCCAGCTCCCCACACTCTTTACCTCTAGGGACCCTCCTCCAATCCCAAACCCAAGACCAAATGTAATTAGACCAAACCCCTCTGCCACCAATCTTAACATCTTTATCTCTCTCTAACAAATATAACCTCTAACAAATATCCATATATCTTTCCAAAAGCTAATTTGAGACCCATCACCTAACTTTTTTACAAATGACCCTTTAAAATTCACTCCTAATTTTTCTGCCACTTCTCCTATCTTGATTATGTTACCCCACACTGAGTTCCTCCCGTATATACCTCTATGCCCCTCCCCAAAAGGACCGTCCCCATAAATACATTTTATAGTTTTCCACCATAATCTACCCTCTTCGTTACACCACCTCCACCACCATTTTCCTAGAAGACCTATATTTGCAGCAAAAAGACTCCCCACTTTCAACCCACTCTTCCCGAAAGAGTTTAAAATTTATTCCCATTTAACCCAATTGATGAAATTTCCCGACCCCGACCCCGACCCCCACCCGTCTCCCTTGCCCCAAAAATAAATATTATAACTAACACTTCACAAAGATTTGGAATTTTAATTAGATATATCTCTCTCTCTCTCTCTCTATATATATATATATATATACATATTTCTATATGGGTAAGGATCAACAAAGCTCCTTCTTAAACAAAGCTCTCAAAGGCTAATTCTCAGCCACTCATTTAAAATAGTAAAATAGGAATTGCAAAATTTAATTAGAACTCACGCGCCCTAAACTCTTTCTTCCAGTCATTCTCAAATGTTATTTTTTTATTTTTTTTATCCTTTAAATCTTTAAATGACTATAACAATTTCAATTTTTAGAATTTGAGCAAAAAAAATTATAACAATTTACTGATTTTTTAATCCTCTTTCAAACGAGACCACTCTTCCTATATTTTTGAAAATCTTATTTTCAGTATTATCATTTTCGGCTGCTGAAAGAAAGTAACTGTTGGTCCCCTGATGAGAATAACAACAAGCAACATGTGTGTAGAAGGGGGGTTGAATACACTTTCTGCGGAAATTGAACAAATCAAATAAAAGTGTTACACGAAATAATCAAACAACAATCGAATGCTTTGCTTTTCATTAATAAGAAGATGATTACAGACTCTATCAAGTAAGCAAATCTTGATATGTAAACACCTAATATAAATCTCTCAATCTTTCAAACTTAGCTATCTATAATCAACTTATGATTATAGATATAGGCGACTCTCTAAACAGAATTAACACAGATTGATAACTTAACAATATCACAACTAATGTGAGTATTCGAACACACGAATAGCTTGACAATATGTGAATATCTTGATCACGTTGAACTGACAACCAGTGATTCAAGAATCGTAACACATAAAGTTGAAGTGAGGTATTTGGCTCTGCAACACTAAGTTGTTTTCATATGTGAGTCGTACCTCTAAACTTATCAGGAGATAAGTATTTATAATCCTGTTCCTACGGTTCCTAACAAACTGGACTAATCCTAATTTGCTAACTAACTATCGGATAACTCGGAATCTTGAATCTTGAATATTCTTATCTTGAGTTTTCAATCTTCAATCTTCAATCTTGATTCTGAAGTCTTCTTATCCTTCCCGTAGACATAGAGATTTAAAAAGATATGTTTAAAACATATTTAAACTTTCTTTAGGCTGACTTCTTACTCGGACTGAGTTACTCAGCTTGAAACTCATCAAGCTGAGTTCTTCGAGAACAAACTCGAAAACCAACATGAACTAACACGTATATTAATAAACTCATCCTTAGAAGTTCTAAGAGTTAGCTAGAACTTATTTAGCAACTCTGTTGAGCTGACTCAATATATACGCTGAGTCACTCAGCTTGAAACACATCAAGCTGAAAGCTCAATATATCTTAGGTGACATACACAGCTTATCACACATAGTGATAACCTTACTAAGATAAAGTATAAGCTGATCGAACATATGCTCAGCTTATATATAGCTTATACTCAGTCTGAAACACTATATGTGTTCAGTCTGACTAAGCTCCATAATTCTGTTTAAGTTGTATCTAGAATATATCTAACAAACTTAACTTTGTCTCATCAAATTTCAACTGATGAGATCATCTTCGCAAAAAACTCCCCCTATTTGATGATGACAAAACCAACAAACAGTTCTTAAGTTTGTTTACCAGAATTGTGGTTTAAATCTCAAACTTATTAATATTTTATGTTTGAACTAATCAAATATGAACATATCAATTTTAATTGAACTTATCAATTTTAAGTAGAACACACCAACTTTTAGTTAAACACACCAACTAAATACATTAATGAATAAGAACTAATCAGTTATTCATTTAAGCTGAACTTATCAGACTAATAATTATGAACATATCATAACACGGTTGAACATATCAAACTCATACTTGTATTAATTGAACATATCATAATACAAAAGTTTTGATTACTCAGATCATGCACACTTAGTGCTTACAAAATTAGAACTAATCTAATTTTCACAATAGAACTAATCTATTCAGGATGCAACTCTTCAAACTCCTTGATCTCCCTGTTGATTTCTTCAAGGATTTCTTGCAAATTAGGGAAGTGTTGAAGCTGATCCTTTTGTGATCTAAAAGCTCTGTATATTCTGTATCTGAACCTGACAGTTTGTTTAGGTCTTTCCACTATTTGTCTCAGAGCAAACACCTAAGATACCCTACATGTATAGATACTTGCATTAGACTGGAAGCATTGTACACCATTTATGTCCAAGTACATGAATCCTTTATGAGGTTTTTCCACATATGAATTTTCTTTGAACTTCATGCCTTCAGGAAGGTTGAGACTGTACTTATCTATATTTTGTTGGGATTTCGTGGGCTCACAGCGGAAGCAAGGTACAAACATAAAAGCCCAAAGTACAAGCAATCAAAGCATAAAAAACCGAAATCCCTCAAATGGACCAAACTCTATGTTCAAGAAATGCAACTTGAAAAGGAAAGAGGTTATACCTTTCTCCTTAGCTCCAGAATTCTCCCGATGCCGAGGTGATGATCCTCCAAGAACGAAATCACGGATTTTCTATTGAGGTATACCCCGGGAACAAGCCAAACCACGAGTGCTAGCAAGCCTTGTGATACTTCGACTTGAATATTACTTAGGAACAGCAACAATGGAGACCAAATTACTTGAACAACCTCTTCAATCTTCTCTTGGTCTTAGTAGCACCAAAGAAGAAACAAAAACATGAAGAAGTTAGAGAGAAAAGTGAGAGAGAAAACCCAATGTAAAGAATGAGTTCACTAGTCTCTTGGCTCCAGAAAACGGGTTATGACCCCTCTCAACCGGCCCAACCTCGAGAAACAAAAGCTCCCATGCATTGGTCAGTTTTGGAGGTGGATTTTGACAAAAGGCACTGGCAGGGTTTAGCGGCGCTAACTCCCAATAGTTAGCGGCGCTAACGCGCACTGTCAGTGATTTGATACAAAGTACATGCAGCCGTAGCGGCGCTAACCTCAAGGACTTAGCGGCGCTAACCCTTAAGAGTTAGCGGCGCTAACGCGGCCTGCGATGTCAACTTTTGTCTTTTGCCATATTTGGTCCCTTAACTTAAGTTGCTGTCAGGTTTGACCCCGGTGTATGACCCAATAGGCCCGTACATCATCAGCAGCGATCTATATGGCGTACGTACATTAGTGGGCATATCTCTAACAGACTCCCACTTGCACATAATGCACCGTACCCATGTAACCACAGACAAAGAGCGGCCTCTAGCAAAGCATCGATGCCCCCAAGTCGGTATGGGTTCCGCTTCCTTGCAGAAAACCATAACCTACATAAAACGTAGAGGTCCTATAGATAAGTGATCAAACATCCTTTTGTTCGCGATATCCTTGTGAACACGAGACATGGATTAATATGTCAATCTCCAGATCGTTCACGATTATGTTTCTCGATCAAGATTGGTGGTGACCAAAATTTAAGGACATATCTGATTCTCAATCAATATTCCTTTGCGCATGGCCATGCTTATTTTGGTGTCATCGCCCAATCATCGAGGGGCCCAGGGATATCTCTCATACAGGAGGAACAAATTCCGTTGACTGTACAATCCCATAACATGAACCTTGTCTTACCCAGCTATTCCCTTTATAATAGCCAGTTACGAACTACGTTTTGAAATAACCAAAGTAAGAAAGTTTCATGCTATGGCAATTCATACATCTCGGGTCGAAGGACGTAATGATATTATCATCCCGAGTTACTTGTGACCATGATCCATGAAGTGAACTCAGGTGTGGGTCTTCCAGTCACTGGAAACCCCTTTCAAGCACAGGTTACTGTTGCGTTTCACGCATTCAATCCTTGATTAATGCATAACCAACACCTAACCTCAGCCTTATTTCAAACTTCCTTCCCTTGAAGAATGACTGACTGTGGAATTTTAGAATGTATAAACATTCTGGGAAGTGGTTAAACATGCTAAGATGGAACACAGTAAAGTCTTATGAATGTAACCGAATCACTCGCATATCGAAACAAGCATAAATTACAATACTGTCTGTATCGTTCCCAAAGCTTATAAGTAAATCAAACATATACTAAAACGATATTTAAGCCCGGTCATAAGCATGAACAATGCTTTTATACCTAGTATGAAACTCATCACTAGTATTCGACAACGGCTTAACCATGGGATCATCTACCCGATATCCCTTTGTACTCTTTTGTATTCTCTTATTAAACCACTAGCGAAGTGTTTATTAAAGAGATCATATACAAAGTTATCATAGTCATCATATCCTCAATGTTACAGAAGTCAACAATAGGATTAATGACACTTATGATTATCAGAGTCGACATACTCTCAATGTAACCGAAGTTCACAATAGAGTCATTGACACTCATGTTTATTAGAGTCGACATACCCTCAATGTGACCGAAGTCCACAATAGGGTCGATGACACTCATTTAGGTCTAAATGTCGTATCTATACCACATACTTGATTAATCTAAACTTCGATAAAATCGACAGTCTCATAAGCATAGTTTTGTTTGCATTAATAACTTACTCAAGACAATTCTACTTTCGTCGAACATCAAGAACATACATCAGTACTTCTTGAATTAGAAAATCTACTTGATTCCATATTTTCTATTTATACTCATAGAACAACAATTCCACCATTAGGTTGTAGAACAACCCTAAATTAGGACATTATTTTCATAGAGCATATTTGACTAGGAACACATGATGCTCCCACTAGCCCTGACAAGGGTATTTGGCTTAATCTACGCTTTCTAGAAAACTCATTCCTTTGACTTTCTTATAAAGCAGGATTACAGCCACAAGATGCAAGTTTTGCTGACCTTAGTCATGAACAGAATTTGGACATAATGGATATATAAGGCCTCGGAACATGATTCAAACATTTCCTCAATTTAATCCTGCAAAGGATCTTGGCCTTTTATTTCCATGCGAGATTACTTGTTTCCCCATAGTGACAACAATGTTTCGCTTAATCCAGATTTAATCTGGTTTTTATGGATGAATGAGACCCTCGGAAAATGCCTTAAGTATTTCCTCAACTTGATCCTATGAAGGATTTAGATCTCTTTTGTCCATGTGAGCAAACTTGTTTCCACAAGGTGACAACAAAATTACACTTTATCCAAATTATCTTCAACATAACCACTAGAACTTGTTTCCATAAAATCAATATGAAACACTTTGTCTCTAGTCGGTATTTGAAGTTGTCCATTATGGCATATATGTTAGTCCCTTCACCCTTCTTGAATTACACCTTAGGTGTGGGATTAACCCAAGTCAAGTACTTGGATGCAGCAAATAGGTTACACCATTATTTTCTTCTATTCACTAGTGAACACAGGGTCCCACTATGTTTCCAATGAATGGTAACATCACAATGATTTACCATCAAGCTGTTGTTAGTAAAATATGACAACCTCATATCTAAACAACCTTCTTGATTTCCATCAGATATAAAGAAGCAATGGATATTGTCAGGTTTTACCAGCATCTCTATGCTGATTAAATGCTAGTGTCAACATTAGGTCTTTTATTTAAGTTTTACGTTCTTCCACTGGAATGCTTTTGTAAATTGTACTTTCCCTTTTGCGCAACCAAACATGGTTCCCAAAAGTTCAAGAAACAATTATCCAAAACTCAGATGAACTACTTAAATTTGTAGGCATCAACTTATAATTCATCCATCTCCCACTGAATGTAGACTGGATAATTTAAGTTATGAGATTGACAAGCAAAGAACTCTTTCTAGTCAATATCTCATTCGATGCTTAAGTGACCACAATGCTGTGTTTTAGATCGAGGACTTGGTTCATAAAATTAATGTATACCAACCACATTGAATACATGTTTTTAGGCCTGCCTTTTACCAGATCATCAACACAGATATCCGGTTTTATTTAAAGTAACACCATGTGCAAATGTGTTTCTTCGGAAAAACGAATTATGGGTTAAACCCATGATTCATTTTATGTTTAAACCAATATAGATAAGAAAACTTAGCATCTATTCTAGATCTAAGAATTTATATCTATATGCCCTTATTGATTCTTAATTCTCTTTAGGTTAGTTCCGAACACCACTAGGTTTCAGACATAAGCCTTTTCTCTAGTAAACATTCTCTCAACTACTACCATAAAGATAGTGATGAAGAATTTCACTAGTGTCACTCTTTGTGGCATACTTGAACGGATTATCCACACAAATATGATCATATCCAACAAGTCACAATCCTTCCTTACCAATACTGGTGAAGGATTTCATTAATCATCCTATTCCAATAAACAAGATTTGTATATTTCATTTAGCCCGAGGCTAAACTTTTACAAAGATCCTAACCACATGGATCTAAGCGATGCAAATGTTGTTTACTTGGTCAAGTTTGATTATGCCATAGAGCTAATATATCCAAATCACTTTTGGATTTAAGAATCAATTGTTCATGATTGTCTTATTACTTATAACGAGCCTTTATGTATGCAATGATATGGATAAGTTTTGATAAAATCATCTCAAAATAATTTTTCAAAATTGTTTCAATTCTAAGTCATATCCATCGTCATCAAATGTGTATTTAAGCACTAAAATAGTCAAAATAACACAAAAGCATATACATGGATCGAATTTGAAATGAAACTATTAAAATGAAAAATCTTTATAAAATACAAGATTCAAAAACATCCATCATCTCCAAAGGAGCATACACTAAAGTAGTTCTTGCCACGCAGGGCATACAAACAAAAGTAATAATAAATCCGGATTTAATGGCGAGACCAACACTCCCAATTCTCTTGTAGAAGACAATTAACAAAATTTCTTCTTCAGAGATCCGGTTCTTCAAGCTTTTTCCTTTTGCGCAACGAATAGACCTACACTTTGTAACAAAATAAATTTGTGACAAACGTGAGTCTTATAGCTCGGGTAAACATCCCAGCTTATAAGGAATAGCAATGAAGGATAATCATGAATGTACCTCAAGTAGGAAAATTAACTCTCTCTTGTCTGAGAAGTTTTATATCCTTTCGGCACGGAGGGCAGGCATGACGGCCCCAATCCCCAAATCTACAGCAGAAGTAGCAAACCACCCCTTGTTGAGTCTCTTTAGGCACATCATTAATGTCCATAGACTCAAAACTTGAAGCAAGCTTGGAAACTCCAACTTCTTCTTTTAATGGGATCGATTTCTTCTTCTTCATGTTATGTTGTTCCTTAGAACCAAAAACAAGAGTGGATGAAGATGATGCATGCTTGGACATGTTAGATTCTTCAACCTTCAACATTCCATGCAATTCATCTATAGACATTTCCTTTCCATGCATATGATAGTCCTTTATAAACTTTTCATATGTGGCGGGCAGAGACTGAAGTATGAAATTCACACCAAGCTCCCTCCCTATAGGAAAACCTAATCTCTCCATCTGGTCCATGTATGATTTCATCTTCAAAACATGGGCACTTACACTCCCGCCTTCCCGCATCTTACAACCGGTTAGACTTTTAACACACTCAAAATGTTCTTGTCTAACTTGCTGTCGGAAAACATCCTTCAGCTTGTTAATCATGTCATACACAGTCACGTGCTCAAATTGCTTTCGCAGTTCCGAGCTCATACTTGATAACATGAGACTAGCAACATCGTGTGTATCCCGAACACGCTTTTCATACGCATATCGGATAGCCCATTCCGCATTGATAGCAGGTGGTTCAGGAAGGGGTTCCTCAAGAATGTGCAACTTAGACTCAGCACGTAGGACAATTCTCAATTGCCTAAGCCAGTCAACAAAGTTCACTTCCGTGAGTTTCACCCTTTGTAGAATCATACGAAGTGAAAAATTCGACGTGTTGTGGTTTTGATTCGACATCCTATATTAAAGTAGAGTACACGAATTAGTTAGTTTGATTTGAATCCTCGTTAAAATAATTACCCTTATCGTCTCGAAAAATATTTTAACAAGGGCTAAGAACCATATTTCACTCCAATTCATGACGGGGTTGCCGCGGATCACTTCATGGAGCTATTTAGGCCGATAACCACTTTACCGATTGCAATCTCTATTGCAACTCTTAGTCACTTGCGGGATCCAACGACAACCATCGGTCGTTTGGCATGTTTGATCCCTACTAGCACCAATTCCAAATTAAAATTCTTGGTTGACTCGTGCTAAGCTCGACAATCACTCAAGGATTCTAATTTGTAATTGCAAATCGTCCAACAAGATACACGGTGATACCTCGACAACTACCGGCTCGTGCTAAGCTCGACAACCGATAATTTCAAGATCCCACACTCACCTTCCACACAGATCCACATGGAATAACTCGTGCTAAGGTCGACAATCACTCCATGCTTCACTAGATTTGGGTGGTGTCATCTTTTGGATGGTGCAAGATTTACGTTTTTATGAAAACGGGCTTTTGTTTTCGGCTTGGTTACTGATTAACTTGTTTAGTGACAAAACCTATTTTCACTAGGTGAGTTAATCTTGTATGTGAGCGCGCGAGAGAGTTGTAAACCATTTTTACCAAATCTCTTGTGATTTTATTAATTTTGAAAAAAAAAAATTTTCTAGCATGCGAATCCTAACCAAACCATGCAAGAATAAAATAAAATCACATCACACGCATATATACGAAATAAATTGGTAACCCTTGCCAAAATCCTATGCGTTCTTCCCGTGAGCCAAAACGGGTAGAACGTGGTCAACTAAGGGACGGAAGGTCTTCAATGCGAGCTCCCACTAGAACCGCTATCACCAATGGACTTCATCGGCTTCTATGGACACGCTCCATCTCCTTCCTACTCCATCTTGTGTGTTTTCATCCAAATTGTACAACAAATACAATAGAAATTGAAATGGCGTACAAGCCACACTAATTTCCTATTTATCTAGTACAAATACACGGATGAATGAAATGGCATGCAAGCCACAATATTATTACAAATATAACAATTTTAATAAATATTACAGCCCATGTGATTAAAAATCACCAAATGCATCCAAACACACAAAGTCAACCACAAGGTCAAAGGCAAGGTTACCAATTTCAAATCTATCACATACAACCAAACAAACAAGGTGGTAATAAAATTACAATTACAAATCTGGAACAAAATTCCAGAATCACAAAAAGGCTAAAATTTCCCGAGACCAAAACTGATTTTAACTTTGAAAAATAAAACTGTTACAGCACGTTAGCGCCGCTAACATTTATGAGTTAGCGCCGCTAACCCGAGGTTAGCGCCGCTAACCCTGTTCGAACAGAAAACAACCATTTTGATTTCGGGATTTTTCAAGCCACCAAGTGCAGATCTAACATAGAGGTGGCTCTGATACCACTGTTGGGATTTCGTGGGCTCACAGCGGAAGCAAGGTACAAATATAAAAGCCCAAAGTACAAGCAATCAAAGCATAAAAAACCGAAATCCCTCAAATGGACCAAACTCTATGTTCAAGAAATGCAACTTGAAAAGGAAAGAGGTTATACCTTTCTCCTTAGCTCCAGAATTCTCCCGATGCCGAGGTGATGATCCTCCAAGAACGAAATCACGGATTTTCTATTGAGGTATACCCCGGGAACAAGCCAAACCACGAGTGCTAGCATGCCTTGTGATACTTCGACTTGAATATCACTTAGGAACAGCAACAATGGAGACCAAATTACTTGAACAACCTCTTCAATCTTCTCTTGGTCTTAGTAGCACCAAAGAAGAAACAAAAACATGAAGAAGTTAGAGAGAAAAGTGAGAGAGAAAACCCAATGTAAAGAATGAGTTCACTAGTCTCTTGGCTCCAGAAAACGGGTTATGACCCCTCTCAACCGGCCCAACCTCGAGAAACAAAAGCTCCCATGCATTGGTCAGTTTTGGAGGTGGATTTTGACAAAAGGCACTGGCAGGGTTTAGCGGCGCTAACTCCCAATAGTTAGCGGCGCTAACGCGCACTGTCAGTGATTTGATACAAAGTACATGCAGCCGTAGCGGCGCTAACCTCAAGGACTTAGCGGCGCTAACCCTTAAGAGTTAGCGGCGCTAACGCGGCCTGCGATGTCAACTTTTGTCTTTTGCCATATTTGGTCCCTTAACTTAAGTTGCTGTCAGGTTTGACCCCGGTGTATGACCCAATAGGCCCATACATCATCAGTAGCGGTCTATATGGCGTACGTACATTAGTGGGCATATCTCTAACATATTTGCTAATCCAGCTGGCTTTGTTTGCTTCTTCTTTCCAACTTTATGAAAAGAAGTCAGTAGGGTAGCTATCTCAGTCCTGGGTATGATTTGCATCGCATCAGCTCTTGCAAGTAGCCTTAAGATCTCGTCTTTAACGTAATTCCTGGCAGAGGACTTTTCCATCTCTTTGATGAGAATAGACACTTGCTTCCACTCTTCATATCCCAGTTTATGTAGTTGATTCAGCTCCTGAGAAATTAATTCACCATTCTTTAAGATGAACTCCATAATGATAATCCCTTGAGCTGAGCTCAACTTTAGTGAGGTTATTTGAGAAAAGAAATGTTAGAATCTGCCCGATAATATATGTACGCCTTAGAGCACTGCCGATGATGTATGGGCCTATATGGGTCACACACCGGGGTCTAACATGACAACAAATATGGTTGAGGGACCAAAGATGGCAAAAGTGAAAGTTAGCAATGCAGCCCGAGTTAGCGCCGCTAACTTAACGAGTTAGTGTCGCTAACTGTTAAGGTTAGCGTCGCTAAGGCTGCATGTGCTTTATGTCATTTCAAAGACAGGCCGCGTTAGCGCTGCTAAGTTCTAAGGTTTAGCACCGCTAACTTATGGTTAACGGCGCTAAGGCTGCATGAACTTTATGTCTAAATCACCTACACTTTTGGCCAATGCATGAGGGATTCTAGATGGATCTTGGCCGGTTAGAGGAAGCTCCAGGGACTCTTTGAGGTCTTTAAAAGAGCCTCATTCCTGGACAATTCAATCTCCTGGCCAACTCTCTCTCTAGCACACATATTCTCTCTTCATTTGATACCTCTAGTTTTGGTGATCTAAAGAGAAATACCAGGTTCTATAGCCACGATTTGCTGTTCTTGTGTGAGAATTCCAGAGAAGGTTTCATACAAGTTAGCTAGCACTAGTTGTTGGACTTATAACCGGTGTGAGATTTCAAGAGAAGAAGAAGAAAAAGGAAGTTCTTGCTTCCCAACCAACATCAGCCACCAACAAGAAAGTTTCTGGAGCTTAGGAGCACGGTATAATCTTTTAACCTTCTTGTTTGTTGCTATTTTGTCATATAAAGTTGATCCATCTTTGGAATTTCATGTTTTGAACACATTTTTGCTTGTTTGTTGTTGTTCTTGCTTCCGTTGCATGTTTTTGAAATCCCAACAAGAAGAATGTTCTTGTATAACAGGTCCTATATACTCCTCATTCTGCTTTCTAATTTGCTCAGCCCAGGTCTTTTCTCTTGCTTCTTTCTCACTGACTAACACAGCTTGAGCATCCCTTTATCTTTTTCTTAGCTCATCGACAGATATCCCAAGCTGATCAGCATCCTCTTGTTCCAATATTCTTACTGCCATCAGTGAAGCTCTCTCTTGTAATGTCATTTTATCCGCAGAGTCTTCATCTGAGGCTAATGATTCACTTAGAATCACTTTTTTTTCTGTTGAGGGGGTTCTGACTCTTCTGAACTGATCACTGCAGGTCTCTTGCCTTTTGCTTTTTCAGTCAGCTCTACTTCTTTTTGTAACTCTTTCTCCCCCTCAATCTGATCTGCTCCCTCTGCCAATAGTAGTAAAGCTTCAGCTTTGACTGACTCGGCTTCAGCTTCTTGAACCTTCTCCCCCTTTTTGTCATCATCAATAGGGGTTGAAGTCTTTTGTTGTTGTAGAGCAGCAACAACAGATTTCAATTGTACCACCTCTTCATCATTATCATTTCCTTTTTGGTTTGCTTTCACTTGAGATGTAGCTTTTCAAACTGACTTTTAAAGAAATTCATTAAATCATCCAAGTCAGCCTGAGAAGGTTGGAATTTGGGTGCATCGTCTAAAGGTTGGTGTTTACCCTCAAACTCATTTGCACCAGAGTTTGGACCCTGTGAATCACCTTGGTTTGAAGATGAAACACTGACAGGTCGTGCTAGTGGGTGTGAGAAGTGAAGAGAAGTAATGGGGCTCGAAACGTGTAGTGTATGGGTAGGTGCTTGGCTTAATGGTTTGGAGGGGGGTGATTAACCCTGGGATTGCTCATATGTTCAGTGTTACCTAAGTGTGTCTGCTTAGGCACAGTAGTGGGCTCTCACATGGCACTAGAGAGTGTGAGCTGAGTAGACACCACACCCGGATAAGGCTTTGGGTTTGAAATGAGCCTCGAGGTTGACACCTTAAGAGTAGGCGTCTCCCCCTCAACTCCTGCCGGTGGAGGGATCAAGGTGATCTCAGCTCCAGTGATGCCTGTAGGAGTGGCACCACCTATGGCAGTTTTCCTTGTATAGGTTCGGATATTCTCCCTAGTAGCAGTGGGCATACTAGGGGTGACTTCAGAGTGAATTTGAATGGAAGGTGGAAGAGAGGGGTTAGACTGGGTTGGGTTTACCACAGCCTTATCTCCAAATGTAGATGGAGAATAATGAGAAGAAAGAGAAAGTGGAGAGGTTTTACCGGAAGCAGCTGTAGTATGTACTGGTTCAGCTTAAACAGAATGATCAGCTTGAACCTCAGTGTCAGCTTGGGAAACTCCCACTTGATTGGATCCCTCTGCTTTACTTTCTGATGAAGCTTGCTCAGCTATCCATCGCATTGGGTCACTCAGACCTTCTTGCTCTGGAAAGATGTCATAGTTGAACATCTTGGAGCTGAGTGTTGGAGCAGGGAACAAATCTTGTCCAGCTTCATATAGTTGGTCTCCCAACTCAGTTTCAATCACCAGGGACAAGAACCTTATGAAAGGCACATGAAGATCCCTTGGTGTCTTTAACACTTGGACCTTGAGCTCATTGAAGAAGGGCAGTGCATAGTCGAGATTTATGGCAAAGAACACGTTGTACAACAGCTACATCTCGAAGTCATTTACATGGTCCAAGCCTCCCACCTTTGTTCCCAGTGAATGAATCACCGTAGAAACCATAAAACCCCAACTCGTTGGGAAGGTGGCCTTTTTGATCACACCTTCTGTTTGTGGGTGTCCCATATGGGGTAGGACAGACCTTGCCACCTGTCTTGTCACAGCAGGCTCGAACATATCAGTAGCAGGGAAGTGAAGAACATCCCTCAGCCTCTAGACAGTAATAACAACAGTTCTATCACCATTTAGAACAGTGCCACTGATCTCTCCCCTGTTCTGGTTGTAAGTACATGTGTACCAGAACTCCAGCAGATGTTGTGGAACTACATGGAGTGGTGCACCAGTGAAAGCGAATGCCAAAGGGCATTTTCTGATGTAGTCCACCCAGGCTTCATAGCCTCTGTTCCTTTTGCGTTCAGGGATTGCCAAACATGCACGTTGATTGTTTACTTTAAGAACCGGCATCCCGTTGTTTTTGAACGTAGCACTTCTAACCATCCTATCACTGAGATTTAGAATGATTCCGTCCATCATCGAATTAAGCTTGAGCAACACTGAGTAATTTCAAAAGTCGCACTGAACGATTAGAGTTCAGAAAAGAGATGAACGAGAAATTGCACTGAGCAATTGAAAGTGTTTGTGAAAGGTATGTAAGTGAAGAAGAGGTTTAGAATTGTGAATTGTAAGCGTAAACCTCCGAAAATCGGTTTGGGTCGTTATATATACCTTTCTGAGGAGAGAGAAAAGTTACCGTTTGAAATCCCTTTTTGTCCGTTACACGTAACAAATTTACTGCGCAATGGAACAGTGAATGAAACATATCATATTCCAACGGATAACTTTATAGACTTATATTACTGACTTACAATAATATCGCTTTTCACTTATTATATTACACGATACATAATCAGCGTAACTACAAAATGTGAGACAGACTCAACATAGTGCAATGACCTAATCACACAGAGTAATTAAATCTAATTTTGGACATACCAAGCTGAGGAAACGAATCACTCAGCGTGAATCAAGCACTCAGCTAAATATCATCACTCAGCTTGAGATTGATACTCATCTTGAGATTGATACTCATCTTGAGTTTGAGCACTCAGCTCGATTTTGAGCACTCAGCTCAGAATCAATGACACTTAGTTATATATGTTTGAGACTGACTCAAACTTGTTTCTAACTACACTGAGTAGTTTAAAACTTGTTTGGAACCAACCAAATATGTGAACTTATCACTCAGCTTGAGTGAAGCACATAGCTCAGACTCAATGACACTTAGTCATTTATGTTTGAGACTTACTCAAACTTATATTTTAACCACACCGAGCAGTTAAAATATGTTTGGAACTCACCAAACATGGGAACTCATCATTCAGCTTGACAGGTTATACAGTTTATGAAAACGTATTTATAAACTATGCACTCAGCTTAAGACACTTAGTCTCTGTCAAACTGAAAACTCAGATTCTAGACACTTAGCTAGGGGTTGAGCATACCCAATTTACTTAGCAGATACATAAACCTCTTTTCATCAAGTGGTTTAGTGAAGATATCATCTAATTGGTCATCAGTAGAGATAAATTTTGTTGGGAAATTAGCTAAGTCATTAAGACTGTTGAACATGCAAAGTTGAAACTGTTAGAAGAGTTTATGGAAAACAGTTGTGAACTGTTAGATGAAAATATGAAAACGGTTGTGAATAACAGTTGCTGTGGGCATTACAACTGTTAGTACAAAGTTCAGAACTGTTAGTTCAAACTTCTATAGCTGTTTGGAGACCTTGAAGTTGAGGACTGTTAGAAGAACCAGAACTGTTGCATCCAATGAACAGTTTCGGTTGAGCTAAATATGGAAAACCCTATCTTTGAAGATATCTCGAAACACTTGGAAGATCATCAAGATTATCTCAGAAGATAGAAGATTACCTAACTGTCAGCAAATCAAGGAAGATCAAGGAGTATATAAATGCTAGATTAGAATTTATAATATGTACGTACTCATTGATTAAGTTTTTTGCATTCATTCTTCAAGTTGTAATTTGCTTTCAGAATAGTGCTAAGCCTCTAAGTTTCTCTTTGAAACCCAAGAAAAATCTGTGTTCTTCGTCTAACATAATAAGTTAGATTGGGGTGAAGTTTGCTATTGTAATCATTCTGGTTAATCATTAAAATTACTGTTTGATTGAATTGCTTTGTGTTCAAAACCTTCTTTAATCAATTAAGTGTGATTCCGCAACTTCTTAGTTGATTGTGATCATAGTTAAAGATTAACTTTTATTCAACTCTGATTTGTTATTCAAAAGTTAGTTCTTGTTATTTGATATAATCTATATCCGATCCTGACAAGTGGTATCAGAGCCTTATCATTAAGGTTCCTTTGATCACCAGTTGAAGGTTTTGCTTCAATCTTGCTTTGTTCTTTAAAACTGTTTTCAAATCACTTTGTTTCAATGGATTCTGGTGGATCTTCTGATAACAATGGTTCTGGGTCAAACATCCGTGTTCCCATGCTCAAACCAACTGATTTTGAGATGTGGAAACTGAGAATCAAACAGCATGTCCAATTAATGGACTATGCTGTTTGGGAAATCATTGAAACTGTTCCCACTACCCCTGTTGATCTGGATGAGTCTGGAAAACCAAAGAAGAAGCCACCACCAAAGACAGATGGTGAAAAGAAGGAGAGAATGTTGGAGATGAAAGCTCTCAGCATCCTCCAGATTGCAATTCCCAATGAGTATCAACATCAATTCAAGAAATTTGATGATGCTCATGAACTTTGGAATGCTCTGGAAAAGAGGTTTGTTGGAAATGCTAGTTCTAAGAGAAACCTAAGAGATTTCCTTAAACAAGCCTATGAGAACTTCACCAGTGGAAAGAATGAGAGTATCACCCAAATCTTTGATAGGTTTTACAAGCTGGTAAGCCAACTAGAGAGTGCTAAGGTTAGGCTTGATCAAGATGAGATAAATAGAAAGTTTCTTAGGTCTCTAGGTGATGAATGGACTGTGTTTGCTGCACAATGGAGGACTAAGGATTCCCTTGAAGACATAGAGTTAGATAATCTCTATAATAGTTTGATAGTGGTTGAGGGAGAGATAGAGGGAAAATGAAAAACTGTTGTCCCTAGCCACAATGCTGCTCTCCTGTCATCCTTAGGTATGGAATCAAACCATTCATTAACTAACTCTATTGATAGTTGTGCAGGTACTAGTTCTGCTGTTGGACTAGATGTGAACACTCCAGATGCTGTGCTTGAAGCTTTTCTTGCCAGCCATGCACATTCAACCCTCACCAATGAGGATCTTGAACAAGTGCACCCTGATAATCTTGAGGAGATGGATCTCAAATGGCAGATGGCCATGCTTACTGTTAGAGCCAAGAGGTTCATCAAAAGGACTGGAAGGCAAAATATGAATTTCAGAGCTGATGGCAAGGCTGGATTTGACAAGTCAAAGGTGAGATGCTTCAAATGTCAACAGCTTGGCCACTTTGCAAGAGAGTGCAGATCTGGTGGACAAGTCCAGAATCAAGGTCAGAATCCAACTCAGAATCAAACCTCCTCAGCATGGATCTCACAAGAAGGCCATGGGTTTGATTGGAGTGATCAAGCAGAAGAGGCTACAAACAACAAAGCTTTGATGGCATTGACTGACTCCTCCATCAAGATGGATTCACCAGCATCTGAGGACATTCAGGTATCTTCTAAACTATGTCCTGGTGAATGTAGAGCTATTGTTAAATGGTTTAGAGAGCACAATAAGAAAATGTGTGCTGCTCTAAGAAAAATGGAGGAGAGGAGATATGAATTAAGTGCAGTCATTGAAAGCTTTGAAAAGAAAATAAAAGATTATCAAGCCAATGAACTGCAAATGGATTATGATAGAAAATATCATAAGTGGGAAAAAGAGCAGCTTCAAGAGGAGATTGATAGTCTGAAAAAAAAGCTAAGTGAGAAGGAAAGTAAGGTTGATGAGTTAACCAAGAAGTTGGAGGGTGTTGATATTGATCTGAGCATGTTCAAGGCAACAAATCTTAAACTTGAAACCTTGTTGCAATCTCAAGTTAGAGACAAGGTAAAAACTGGCCTAGGATACAAACAAACCCCACCTCCATACAACCAAAACTACATAACTCCAATGTCAGAGGTAGCTGACATATATGTTAATGTTCCTTTGGAAGAAGAACTTAAGTCAGCTGATCCAAAGTTTGAGAGTTATGAAGATGGAGTTCTGTCAGAAGTAAGTGATGAAGATAATGAGGAAGTTGTGAAGAAGGATGAAGTTATTCCATATGAAAATCACATCTGTTGTGATCCCATTCCCACAAAATCATCTTTACAACCTGTGGTGTTTGTAAAAGCATCTACTGAACCTCTCACAAATGAGCCAAAACCCTCAAAAGTTGTTAACTCCATAAAAAGTTTCACAACTGTTGCCAACAGTTCTCATCTCTACACTAATAGTTCCAAACAGCTCAACTGTTAGTACTAAGACCAAAGGAAAGGAGAAAGTTGGTGAAGTTGTAATTGGAAAGCCCAAGAAGGAGGCTGCAAAAGCACAGACTAAACCCAGATCTGTAAAAAGGCATACTGAAATGCCTACATGCACTTGTCAAAAGCATGGTGTACAAAAGTTTCCTCAGTCAGTACCCGTTAGAGGAAATCAAAGAAATAGGAAACAGTTCTGGTCACAAAGAACTGGTTTGCCTATTGTGAAAGCTAAAAAGTGCTATACATGTGGGAGATCCAATCACTTGGCTCAAGACTGTTATTATAACCCACAGCTGTGTAGCACCAAAGAACCAAGTTTCAAAAAGCAAAATAACAGTTCTAAAACTGTTAAGTCAAAGCAGATTAACAGTTCTAAAACTGCTAAGCCAAAACAGGCTAACAGTTCTACAACTGTTACATCCAAACCAACTAACAGTTCCCCAACTGTTTTATCAAAACCAAAAACTGTTGGTCTGGCTTGGGTGAAACTGCAGAAACAAACAGTTTCTGAAGAGGGTAAAACTGGTACTCAAATTGCAAAACAGAATAAGTCACATGATGATTCAACTATTTTACCTTCTACAACAATTGTTTGTTCAAAGGTCTCAAATGTTAATCACAACAATTGGGAACCACATGTTCTTACAAAGTATTCCTCACACAAATTAGAGAAATCTAATTTGGATGAAATCAAAAAGAACCAAACTCTGTTTAAGTATTATGACTTGAATGGTGTACCCAAGACCTGCATGGCCTGGGTACTTCCTGCTACTAACTGATTTTATTTGTGCAGAGCATTCATAGGGCCAATCATGGATCTATCTGGCATGTGGATAGTGGATGCTCAAGGCACATGACTGGAAATCCACACTGTTTGAAGGATTTTAGAAGCATCAATGGTGGATTTGTAGTATTTGGAGGAAATGCTAAGGGAGGAAAAATCACAGGTAAAGGAGCTGTTGAGGCAGGTACACTTACATTTAATGATGTTTTCTTTGTTGAACAGCTTAAGTACAATCTGTTAAGTGTATCTCAAATCTGTTACAATGGAAACAAAGTTTTGTTTACAGATTCATAATGCATTATTCTATCAAAAGATTTTAAACTAAATGAGAAGGATGTTCTTTTGAGAACACCTAGAAAGGATAATGTATACTGTCTAGATACACAAAAGATTGCTAAACAGAATGTGTTAAGTTGTTTACTCTCAAAGGCATCTCATGATGAGTCTGCCATTTGGCATAGAAGGATGTGTCACATGAATTTTAAAACCATGAACTTGTTAGCTAAAAACAGTTTGGTAAGAGGTTTGCCCCAAAAAGAATTCTCATGTGATGATCATTGTGTAGCTTGTCTCAAAGGCAAGCAAAACAAAACTTCTTATAAGACCAAAGAAGTTTCTTCCATTACTGCACCTTTACAATTGTTACACATGGATCTTTTTGGTCCTACATCTGTGGTGAGTATAGGGAAGAAAGCCTATTGTTTAGTCATAGTTGATGATTTCACCAGGTTCACATGGGTTCAATTTCTTAGAACTAAGGATGAAACTGCTGAGTTAGTTAAGTCACTTATTCTTAAAATTGAAAATCAATCTGATTTGAAGGTGAAAGTCATTAGATCTGACAATGGTTCTGAATTTAAGAACTATGAGCTAAACAGTTTTTGTGAAAGTAAAGGTATTGAAAGACAGTTTAGTGCCCCTAGGACTCCCCAACAGAATGGAGTTGCTGAGAGAAGGAATAGGACTTTGATAGAGGCTGCTAGATCCATGTTAGCTGATTCTAGGCTTCCAATGACATTCTGGGCAGAAGCAGTGAACACTGCCTGCTATGTTCAGAATAGAGTACAAGTAGTCAAGTCCAAAGGGAAAACTCCTTATGAGTTGTTCCTCAAGAGAAAACCTTTAATCAACTTCTTCAACTTCATGATCGCGATGGTGAGTATTCTGATTCTATTTCCCTAGACTTTGTGCATACCGAGTTGGTTAGGCTTGGGTATGAGGGCCCTAGGGGAAAGGGTACCTTCTACAAGGGACATTTTTGTGCACACTGGAAATATTTGATTCATACTCTCCAGCAGTGTGTAAGTCCTAAACGCACAGGGTGGAACGAGTTTGGAAGCAACATTGCATTGGCCTTAATCTGTTTGGCCAACAATCGTTGTTTCAACTTTTCAAAACTTATTTTTAATGGCATGGTAAAACATCTCGGGACCAAATATGGTCTCTTTTTTATGTACCCGCGATTTGTTCAAGTTTTGTTAAACTTTTTTATGCCAAATCTTAAAGCACACAAGAGGGTCCTAATTCCCTCTGCTCATGTGGCCTCCACATTGAGCAAGTTGATGGTTAATGGGAAGAATTTCTCAGGTGCCATAACTCCACCACTCTCTGCAATGGTGGAGTTTTTTCAAGAAACAGAGCTGCCAGGGGTGAGCATGAAGCCCAAGTTATTGCTACACCACCACCTCTGGAACCCACAGCTCACGATACTCAAATAATCCCCTCTGCTACCTTCGAAAGAGCTACAACACAAGCCCATGCACTAAAAATATTTCAAAAGAAGAGGAAAAGAACTGTTGGTGCTCCTTCCACCACAGTTCATGAACCTGAAACTGTAAGCCCTGCACAGGTGCATTCACCTGTGCCGAATATCGAAAGGGAACCCCTTGTGCTGTCTCCCAGGCACAATAAGGAGGTGATCACTCCATTAGAGAGTGATCATATGGTTTTTGAGGCTGACACTACTGTTTTATCCGCAAGGGATGAACAAGACAGTGTTAACATAACTAAGACCTCAACCATGGCAACAGAAGCTGGTCAAACAGCTTCTGGAAATCCCCAGTACCAAGAAAAGAGGGGTATTGGTGTGGAATCTTAATTGAGTGAACCACCAGCTTTATCTGTCAATGATATGTTAACAGTGGCAACACTGGCTGACATTGAGGCTAGAATGCAACACCAAGCATTGACGGATTCCAACTTTGCACCTTTCTTTGCTGCATACGTGCAACTCAAGAAGAAGATTGCCTTACAAAACAAAAGGATTCTTCAACAAGATCAGCAAATCAAGGTTTTGACCAACAGTTTGAAGCATGCTAATGAGGTGCTAAAGCTACATGATCAAGTACTACAACAGTTGACAGCTGCTGCAAGACCCCCTTCAACTGTTCCAATCAAAGTGGGGGAGAGTTCATTACCAACAGTTGCTGAAGTGCCAGAACAAACAGCTGCAGTGGATGAACTAACAGTTGCACCCAGTGAATCAACAGTTGAAGAGAAACTATCAGCGGTGGATAGAGTGCTGATCAATACGATAATTTTGTCTGGTGATTATCCAACAACTGAGGTTTACAAGTCATGGCCCAAGGTGAAACAAGAGTATTTGGTGAAAGTGGGTGCTCAGATGCTGAACTGCAATGAATTCCAAATGAGACAAAAGATTGATGATGGATGGCTTGAGGGAAAATGTGCAAAGTTAAAACCTATTAAGCCAAAGCCTGGATTCAAAGGGATTCATATTGTAGAAAAGGTTGTTGAAAAGCCAGTAAAAGAGGTAGAAGGAAAGGGGAAAGAGATTGTTGTTGAGCTACCAAAGATAAAATTAACAAAAGAACAACAAGAAGAAAGGGATTTTGAATGTGCTCAGAGGTTGGCTGCTGATCTTCAACAACAAGAACAGACTGATTTTGAAATAGCAAAGAAGCTAGCAGATGAGTTCACAAAAGAGATTGATGAGGAAGAGAGAGCCAAGAAAGCTGATAAGGGAGTAAAAAGAAAAAGAATCGTAAAGAAGAAAACAATTTTACCCCCTCCCAAGTCACAAGGTGAAAAAGCAAAAGCTGAAATGGTTCAAACAATCATTCAAGACCAACTGAGAACTAAACTAGAAACAGGGATTGATAAATTGGTAAAAGAACAGTTGGGTCAAAAATCCCATATCACAGAATGGAGATTTGAGGTGTTAAGAGAGGACACTGGAAAGACAGGAGTAACTGTGGTTAGAGAAGGGTTGATGGAAAGTTACTCTAATTTCTTTCAATTGGTAAATAATTGTACAAGGAGATATCTTGAAGAGATGTATATATATGGGGTTAATCTTTTTGCAAATACTGAGGAGATTGCGATAGAAGTTTTGATGAGGCATCTAACAAGCATATGTCGTCCAAAGGAGATTATGCAAGTTGTGATTGCTGATGAGGCTTTTCCTATCAAATCAGTAAAAGTGTATGCTAAAGCTGGAGTGTACCATATGGTGATGGCTAATACTAAACAACAATGGTTTGCTTTGGAGTTCATAGAGCACAATAAAGTCAAGCTTCAGTATATGCTAAAAGCAAAATTCTATGGATTAGATAGAATAAAAGATGATTTGTTCAAGAGATTAAAAGAAAGACTGGCATGAGTAAAGTCTATGTAAGTTTTCTCTCAATTTTTTATTATAATAGTTTACTTTGCATAAATATATGGAATTCATTCTTTGCTTATGCTTAATTTGTCTGTGATTGAACCCTATGATCGAAAGAACTTAAAGATTTTGATCAATTCATTAAGTTAGGGGGAGATTGTTGGGAAATTAGCTAAGTCATTAAGACTGTTGAACATGCAAAGTTGAAACTGTTAGAAGAGTTTATGGAAAACAGTTGTGAACTGTTAGATGAAAATATGAAAACAATTGTGAATAACAGTTGCTGTGGGCATTACAACTGTTAGTACAAAGTTAAGAACTGTTAGTTTAACTTCTACAACTGTTTGGAGACCTTGAAGCTGAGGAATGTTAGAAGAACCAGAACTGTTGCATCCAATGAATAGTTTCGGTTGAGCTAAATATGGAAAACCCTATTTTTGAAAATATCTCGAAACACTTGGAAGATCATCAAGATTATCTCAGAAGATAGAAGATTACCTAACTGTCAGCAAATCAAGGAAGATCAAGGAGTATATAAATGCTAGATTAGAATTTATAATATGTACGTACTCATTGATTAAATTTTTTGCATTCAATATTCAAGTTGTAATTTGCTTTCAGAATAGTGCTAAGCCTCTAAGTTTCTCTTTGAAACCCAAGAACAATCTGTGTTCTTCGTCTAACATAATAAGTTAGATTGGGGTGAAGTTTGCTATTGTAATCATTCTGGTTAATCAATAAAATTATTGTTTGATTGAATTGCTTTGTGTTCAAAACCTTCTTTAATCAATTAAGTGTGATTCCGCAACTTCTTAGTTGATTGTGATCATAGTTAAAGATTAACTTTTATTCAACTCTGATTTGTTATTCAAAAGTTAGTTCTTGTTATTTGATATAATCTATATCCGATCCTGACAAATTTAATGTCAACTTTACCTTTTTCCATGATGTCCCTGAGGAAGTGATGTCTAATTTCAATGTGCTTGGTTCTTGAATGGAAGACTGGATTGTAAGTTATGGCTATAGCACTTTGGTTATCACAGAAGATAGGAGTTTTCTTGAAATTAATACCAAAGTTTTGAAACTGATGTTGCATCCGAAGGATTTGAGCACAACAGCTTCCTGCTACAACATAATCAGCTTCAACAGTTGAAGTAGCCACTGAGTTATGTTTCTTACTGGTCCAGCTTACTAACTTCCCTCCAAGCAATTGACATCCTCTAGTTGTTGATTTTCTATCTAACTTGCACCCAGCATAGTCAGCATCTGAAAAACCAACTAACTCAAATCCAGAGTCATTTGGATACCAAAGTCCTAGATTTGGTGTACCTTTAAGGTACCTAAAGATTCTTTTCACAACTTGAAGATGTGATTTTTTAGGATCTGCCTGATATCTTGCATAAACACATGTAGCAAACATGATATCAGGTCTACTAGCTGTCAAATAGAACAATGAACCTATCATTCCTCTATAGGTAGACTGACACACAGATTTACCATCTGAGTCTTTACTCAGCTTGACGGCTGGTGACATGGGTGTTTTCATGGTTGAACTTGAATCAAAACCATATTTCTTTATCAAATCATGAGCATACTTGCTTTGATTGATGAATATTCCATCAGGCTTTTGTTAAATTTGTAGACCCAGGAAATATGTCATCTCACTCATCATGCTCATCTTGTACTTTTGTGACATTATTTTGGAGAACCATTACACAGAGATTCATTTGTGGAACCAAAAATAATATCATCCACATAGATTTGTACAAGAATCACATGTCCTTTACTCTTTTTAATAAAGAGTGTCTTATCTATACTACCTCTGATGAAGTCCATTTATAGTAGATAAGTGGAGAGAGTATCATACCAAGCTCTTGGAGCTTGTTTAAGACCATACAAAGCCTTGTCCAACTTATAGATATGACGTGGAAACTTTGAACTTACAAAGCCAGGAGGTTGTTTCACATAGACTTCCTCCTGTAGTTTTTCATTCAGGAAAGCACTCTTCACATCCATTTGATTGATTTTGAAGTCTTTATATGCTGCATATGCTAAGAACAGCCTTATGGCTTCAATTCTAGCAACAGGGGCAAATGTCTCATCATAATCGATTCCTTCTTCTTGCTTATACCCTTGTGCTACCAGCCTGGCTTTGTTCCTAACTATCACTCCATCCTTGTCCATTTTATTTCTATAGACCCACTTAGTACCTATAACTGTGTGATCTTCAGGGGCCGGGACAAGGTTCCAGACTTTGTTTCTCTTAAACTCATTTAATTCTTCTTGCATAGCATTAATACAATCCTCATCCTCTAAGGCTTCTTCAGTCCTCTTTGGCTCCATCTGAGATAGGAAACCAAAGTGAGCAGCATAGTTAGTTGTTGCCTTGGATCGTGTCATTACTTTTTCTTGGACATTTCCAATTATCTGATCTTGAGGATGGTCTTTGAGGAATTTAAATGTTGTAGTTGGAGAGTCTGGTTCAGAATCTGAGTGATGTGGAGTGCCCTGTGGTGAACTTATCTCCTCAGTCTCAATAGCAGCATTGTCAACAAACTGTTGATCACCAAGATCTTCAGTCTGAGGAATGTCAGCTCCAAACGGATTGACGAACTCATCATCTTTCTCAGCTTGAGAATCCATTTGAGCATGTGATGATTTCTTGGATGGACACACATCATCATCACTATCATCTCCTATGACATACGTAGGATTTGATAAGGTTGTTTCCTTAGGCCTTTCAAGCTCACTCAGACTGACCAAGTCAGCTTGACTTTTATCAGCTTGATCAAAAGATATATGAATTGATTCTTCTATGGCCTTTATCCTTATATTATATATTCTATAAGACTTGGAGATTGAGGAATAACCAACGAATATTCCAAGATCAGCTTTAGGTTCCAAATTATGGAGCTGATCTCTTTGATTCAGCACATAGCATTTTGAACCAAAGATATGGAAATAACCTATATTGGGCTTTCTAGACTTATACATCTCATATGAAGTCTTTACATGTCTTTTGACAATGATTGATCTATTCTGGGTATAGCAGGCTGTACTAACAGCTTCATCCCAAAAATAGAGTTTCAATCCTGCCTCACATAGCATTGTTCTAGCAGCCTCAATTAGGGTTCTATTTCTCCTTTCAGCAACTCCATTTTGTTGTTGAGTTCTGACATATGAGAAATTTTGTAATATCCCTTTTTGTTCACAGAAGTTTTCAAGGGTTGAGTTTCTGAACTCAGTCCAATGATCACTTCTGAGTTGCTTTATAGACAAACCTTTCTACAATTATTCCTGTTTGATAAAATTGATTATCTCCAGGGCAGCCTCAATTTTGGATTTAAGGAATATTACCCAGGTGAATCTTGAGAAATCATCTACTATCACCAGTGTGTACTTTTTGCCACATAGGCTTGGAGTACTTATGGGTCCAAACAGATTCATATGTAACGTATGCAATGGGTCTGTTATTGTAAAATTTTGCTTTGATTTAAAGGACCCTTTGTGGTGTTTCCCCACTAGCTGAACACAATTTGTCCTTGACAAATGTGATCTTTGGTAATCAAAAGACTAACTCTTTATTGGATATCATATTTATATTTTTAAAATTCAAATGTAATAATCGTTTATGCCACAACCAACTCAGCTTAGGAACAGATTGGGAATACAAACAGGTTTCAGTATAGGGATCAGCAGAATTAAGATCAAGTAGATACACATCTTTTTCTCTTTTAGCTATTAATATAGGCTTTCCCTTAGCATTATATATTGTTCCTGCTTTCTTCCTAAACGTAACTATATTGTTTTCATCACACAATTGACTGATACTAATCAGGTTGTGTTTGAGACCTTTGACATATGCAACTTTCTAAAAAGTGACCTTGCCAGCTTGCATCTTCCCATAGCCTTTAGTTCTTCCATGGGAGTTGTCTCCAAAAGTTACTTTCGGACCTTCATCTTCTTGGAAATCACTATGAAGTCATTTCCACCCGGTCATTTGCCATGAGCATCTAGTATCCAAGTACCATTTACTTGAACCCTGCACATGATAAAAAACTAAACACATTAGTTTTGTTTGGGAACCCACTTCTTGGTAGGTTCAGATGAGGAGCACTTAGCATCTTCATCTTGTTGAACTATCTGTTCAGCTTAAGCAGGAGCTGAGTCCTGTGTGGGCTGATCAGTCTTTTTTTGTTCAGGGCTTGAGATTTTAGCATTACAGTCTTTAGCCTCATGACCTATACTTCTGCACTTGTAGCATCTCCTTCTTCCAATGATTACAGGAGGTAGAGTGTCTAATAATCCTTGTGAGAACTTTCTCTTAGTCTTGGGATTATATGTGGTGGATAACTTTTCAACTTTCATTGCAAGTTGATTCACATGATGATCACTGACTTTGGACTTACCTTTGTCAGGTCTTTGTTTGTTATCCTTTGTTTATAAGTTTGACTAACATACTTCTTTTCCATGACCTTGGACTTACCTTTGTCATGACTACTGGACTCACCAGTTTCAACAGGTTTGGACTTACCACTGTTGATCTTCTTGGACTTACCACTGTTGATCTTCTTGGACTTACCAAGATCTACAACTTTGGACTTACCATTATTGTGATTTGACCTCTGACTGACAGTGGTCTTTCTATTATTGTAACTTCTCTCCGAGCCAGATAGAGAATGTTGTCTTTTGAAAGGATTTCGGTTAAGCCTTTCTATGACTAAAGTTCTTTGAATAGGCTGAGTGCCTAATCTGTCCAGCACAGACTTACTATGCTGTTAAGATGTTGAGCATTCATTTCCATGATCTTTAGCTTTCACAAATATATTGTATTTCAAGTTTGGATCATGTCTTTTCTCTGAGGCTGACTTCTGAGACTCAATCAGTTGTCTATCCTCCTCAGAGTTTGTACTTTCTATCTCATCATCAGCTACATAAGATGCTGTTTGATAGTCACCTCCAAGCACAGCTTGTACCTGTTTAGGTATTTGTTGGTTTATGCACTTTTCAGCAAGCTTTGATGACTTACACCAAGACTCAGTGACCTTTTGAAGTTGGTTAGCTATGTCTTTAGCTTCCTAAAGTTCTTCACTTAGAAGTTTGTTAATGTGTTTTTGGCATTCAAGATCACATTGTGCTTTCTTACCAACATCAATGAGAGATTGATTTTCCTTAATCTCATCTTTTAGTTTAGCTATCTCAGCTTTGAGGTCCTTTTGAGACTTAAGGATGGTCTTGAAATCATTTAGCAAATAGTCAAAGGCAAGACCCTTTTCTTCATCGGTGTAAGAGTTGAAATTACTAACCTTATACATGGACGCAGGATCCCAATCACTGAGCTTGCTGTTTTCCTCAGCTTGCTTCATGTCAGCTTCAAAGATTGATTCGGAAAAACCATAATCCACCTCATCTATTTCCAACTCTTCATCTTATTGAGCCATCAGGCATACATCATCATCTGAGGTAGATGATTCTGTATACCAGGTTTCAGCATATAGTCCTTTTGCACTGGGTTTGTCTTCAGGATTTCCTTTCTTGAGCTGAATATATTTCTTTTTATACTTGTCAGCTATATAAGCATTCTTATCAACAACTGATGTTGATTCCACCTTTGATCTACACTCAGCAGCAATGTGTCCCTTCTTCTGACAGTTAAAGCACACAACATTCTTGGGATCAAAGGAACTCTTCCCTTTGCCCCTGTCAAATCTTCCTCTTCACCTTTGAGCTCTTCTCAAACGTCTGGCTAACATTGCCATTTGCTCAGTGATATTTTGAACATCATCAGTATCACCTGAGTCTGTGTCTGAGTGGTCAGCTTGAGATTCTGACTCAGTCTCAGATTCAACAACTAGTGCCTTGGAACTTTTCTTCTTTTTCTGTGCAACCAATGCAACTTCAGTTTTATCCAGAGACTCCTTGAGTTGTTGTTGAGAAGTTCTTTTGTGTTCAGTGATCTGTTCATGATTTAGCAAGAACCCATAAATGGACTGTAGGTTGTACACATGCAGTGTTCCTCCAGCCCTCAGTGCCGTGGTTACTTCATTAAACTTTTCTGGTAACACATCCATAAATTTCAGTACGAGTTCAGCCTCATCTTTCTTTACACCCACACTTAGTAGGTCATTTATCAAGCAGTGAAACCTTGTGAACAAATCTGGAAAGGTTTCATTCTTCTTTGAAAAGAAGTTTTCATAAGATCTATTCAAGTGATTCTTCTTTTGCTGCTTGACCAGATCTGTGCCCTCATATGTAACACTTAGCGTATCCCAGATATCTTTTGCAGATTGACACCCAGTCACAGTACGCAAGATTTCGTTGGTCTGGCATTTTCCAGAATACTTTTTGCCTTGTCATCTAGATTGTAGAGTTTCCAATCTTCATCAGTCCAGGATGCAACAGGCTTTCTTGTTTCTTTTTCAGTAATGCCAGGAGACGTATCACTGACAGTAGCAGGAATCTTGGGGATGATAGGTCCTTTTGTAATGACATCGAACATACGATTGTCAATGGACTTGAGGAATAGCATGGCTCTGAACTTCCACATAGGATAGTGATGGTCCCCAAGTATGGATGAAACAATGAGATTGCAGAGAATAACACACACAAACACCTTGGAATTTGTGAGAATATGAATGCAAAGCTTAATTCATTAATTGCACCAAGGCCTTTTATAGCCTTGGGAAAGTTACATTTTACACCCTCACTTTTTCAGGATCTAACAATCTCCCCCTAAGTGAGGAGTGTACCTATTACAAAAATTTGAATTACATAAGATAATAACAATTAAGGAACACTATTAAGTAATCCAAAATAACTCTGCCACTTTCTAATAATCCTCCTGCTCTCTAGTGTTTTCTTGAATTTTTTGATATACGTTCCAATACGCTGTCTCTCTTGCTCATTGATAGAAGATCAAGAATTTGCATTTTTCATTTCAAGACTATTGTATAAGATTCTTAATGTGCCATCTGAATAAGACAAAACATCACACATTCGTACGAATGTTTTCTCTTTCTTTGAATTTCGGAATACGACACCAGGTTCACCATTGAAGAATTTGTGGTCAACTTTGACTATAGTTAACAAATCCATTTCATCCAAGTTAGGATGATTCTGTTGAGGTTTCAGCACATTAACTTTTTCAAGATTATTTTCAGCTGCCAGTTGCATATCATGCTCTTCAATAAACTCCATTAACTTTCTCATATACTTCATCAGTGCAGAACGGCCAAACACCTCATTTGGTTTATTTCCTTGTTTTTCCGACAGGTACAAATAGATGAAGTTGATGTCATGAAGTTGAATATATCTTAGATCTGCCTCATTGAATGTAAACTTCGGACCATTTGCCCTTTCTACTTCGAACCAAACAACGGTATGACCAAATCCATCATCACTGTAGATATTGAGAAGTTTAGTTATCGGATATTCTGAGATGATCTGCTCTTTTGGAGTTCTGAACCTTTCCAACATGTGTTGATATCTTATTACTTGTCTTTCATTCAAATGTCTTAACTCTGGAGGAGTTCTCGTTTCAACCACATCCACATAGATCTCTTGTATTCTGTCTTCTAAGTATGGACCATTTACTGAGTACTCCCTCCAGATTGGATTAAGTCTTGCTTGTCTTGTAAACATGTTGCTTCTATCAAGAGACGGTGTTCCAGTATACACTGGAGGAGCAGGAGGTACAACTATGTGAGGTAGAACTGGCCAATCTGTGTTTCTGAAAAACTCTCTGGCTACTTCCTTTTATTTTTCCTGTTGTAATAAATTTGCAACAGATGTTTGAAATTGGCCAGTTGGAGGCGGAAAAGTTGAATGTACCTCAAAATTCACATTACTCAAGACCTTTGCTAGATCAAATGTTTTCTTTGTAGCTTGAACCACTTTTCCTTTTCCTTTTCTTCTTTTCTCAATCTCTGCTTGCTCTAGATAATATTCGAATCTTCTAACGACTTGTGTATATTGAGCTTCAGGATTTGTTACAGATGTAACATACTCTTCAATTTCTTTATCCATCTCATCAGAACTTTCATTAAAATTCATATCATTTCCAGCATCACCATACCAATTTTGTACCTCCTCTGTGTCTTCTCAAGATTAACCTCTTCGGTTTGTTCACTGCTCTGTTCTATCTCCCCCTCTTTACTTGCACCAGGCCTCTGTTCAAAGGTAGTTAATTGTTGGTTTAGAACATCATCGGCTGGAGTATCCCTACCTTGACTTCCACTTCCCCCTTCTCCTGTAAAATTTTGACTCGACGGAGTGAATGGTACAATATCACGCGTACCCATATACACCCTTCTTCGTTTCTCCCCCTCGGGGCGATCATCAGGATCATGATCGTCACGTCTCCTCGTTCGGGTAACCGCTTGAGTTCTACAAGAAACATCCATAGCTCGCAACTGTTCAGAGATCTCAGTAAATTTCACATTGATGTCAGAGAACCAACTGTCAAGTTTTGAATCTATGGAATTTAGTTTTGCCTGTAATGGAGCCACAACTTGGTGAATGGCATCGTGAAGCTCAGACTGTGTAACATACCGGGTATCACGTGAGATTCCCGTTGAGGTTCTGGCCACAGAGGCTGGACCACCTAAAGGAGCTGTTGTGGGGTTGACTCCAGTAGGATTTCCATCCCATCCTCGAATAATACTATCAAGAGTATTACCTAGGGATGTTCCGGGAACACTTTTGATCAGTGTAACTAGTGCCTCAATTGTGTCTTTGTGTTTTTCAAGAAATGCGGATATCCGCGGATAATCGATGTGTACTGAAAGACTGGGCGAGGACGAGGGAGACTGTACTCTAGTTTCAATACGTCCCATCTCCGAGGGAGATGGTCGTAGATTATGTGTAAAGTCCCTGTGCATTGAAATAGAAGGTCTTTGAGGACCTGCTAAGTGGCTGGGTGGGGCTTGAATGTGCACGGTTGGGATAGCCGTGTCTATTTCAATAACAGACCTAACAGTGTCAGGTCTAATAGCAGATGTAGTTGCCCAGCTTTCTTGGTGTTTTGAAATCTCAACTCTCGCATTTTCTTTTCTCACATAACTACTACTCACATCATCTTCTTCTTCATTAACATATCCAGCATACTGATTTGGAGATAATGGTGAAGTGTTAGTGGAAACAGAAGCAATTTCAAAAGATGGTACATGATCATGCTGAGGAGCAATTTGAATGATTGGAGTGTACTGAGGAACTATTACTCTTGATGGAGTTGGAGTCAGAATGATGTTAAGATTTGCCTGATTGACAAAAGGTTGAACAGTGGGAATCACATCAGTGGTTGACACTGGAGTACTAAGGACGAGTGATTGTTCAGAAGGATCAGTCAGTCTCATATAGGAAGGGGTACTTTCTGATGTATGGGCAATAGGTATTTCGGGGGTGCGAACAGGAGATGACAGAAGTCGAACTGGAGATGTGGTGACAGTGTTTGAGACGGAAGCCGTACTATCTGAATCTGAGCTAGAAAGATTGACTTGTTTAGTGGATGCATCAGATTGATCAGTAGCTGGAACAGTCAGAGACTCAACATAGTCAAGAATATCAGCTGGATCAAATGTAGCTGCTCCCTCTCTATATGTATCTACCTCACCAACTTCACCACCCTTCTCAAGATTTTCTCTCAGCACATCCAACTCAGCATCTCCCGTAGATGGCTGAATCCTATCCTCTACTTCCTCACGAGGTACTACTCCTCCCTGGGTAGGTAAGATCGGCTCTGATCGAACCAGGGGAGGAATCCCTACACTCGTCCTATAGTTGACTACTAAGTCATTCTGCTCACACAGATCCAACAGTGACACGGGAAAGGGTTGAGGAATAGGCAGTGGATCAGGAATAGTAGGTTTAATAATATTAAAAGCTTTAGGGGCTATAGAAGGCGAACCAACTCATCGAGGAATTTCAGGATTTTCATCCATGACGTGCTGAATGATCATTGGAATGAATATCAGATAAGGTAAGAATTTTGTTGCTACCTTCTTCAGACTGTTTTTCTGTGTAATTATGATCTTGAGATCATTGAAAAGTAATTGAGCATAATCCACATTGAGGTGATTGCCGGCTAGAACAAAAGTCCTCATTTGATTTGCTGTTAGAAACTCATATCCCGTGTGTTTGGCAGTTAAGCACTTCTGCAAGATGGTCATGAACATGTTATACATTGGGTGCAGATTGTTTCTCCTGAATTGGCTTTTCTTTTCCAATGGACCAAAGTAACCAAAGGATTGAATAGCAGCTAGACACAGTTCATCTTAAGGAAGTGGATCAAAATCAGTTGCCGGTGGTCGGCTATCAGCAGTATGAAAGTGAAAATTTTCCCTCAGTCTGTCTACTGTGATTACAAGTCGAAACTCATCAACTTTTGCCCTAATGGAAAGATTTTCAGAATGATTTGTGTGTATATAGCAAGTTTTCTAGAATTGTTGTGCATACACCTCTGGAACATGAGTACCAGTTGTAGCAGGATTATAGGTAAGGGCATGATTCAGGGGATGGACACGAAGGATTTCAGTTAGAATTGGGTGGTTAGGGTTTTTCAAAGTGGCTAGGTCTATAAACTGATTGTTTTCATGAGATGTGACTGATAAAAATTCTGCCATAGGCATTAAAAGCTCATCAGGTTTTGGGTTTTGGGCAGGCTGGCTTGGAGCCACAGAATGAACAGGTGATGTGGAGTCACCTTCCATGTTAGCCATTTATCTAGTAAAAGACCAAAAATCGAATTTGTAGTGTATATTCATAACTGTGAAGAACACGAAGAACAAAAGTTAGAATTTTAAAAATTTGTTTACAGATCCAAAATTCTCGTGAAAATCTAAGGAACATTGACCAAAACAACTATAGCAATCGAGGTCAAAGAGATGGTCAAAACTTGAAATTTCAGTCCGTGAAAACCCTTAAACATTCGAACTGTTTGTGCCCAAAAATACCACAAAAAAAAGTAAGAAATTTCCACTGTACTGATTGTTTACCATGTGAATACGAAGCGAATGATGTAAAAATTATAAATTTTGACAGAGGTTCGAGATAGTTTGTAATTTGAGTAACAATGGCGGTGAGAGAAAGAAATCGTAGTTGCGTTAAAAATGAATCGAAGAAGACGATGGAGTATGGGAATAAGGGAAAATAAATTCAAGTACTAGACACGTAGCAGCCATTGATTGGTCCTTTAAAGCGGTGACAGTATTCCTTGGAAACTGTGAGTCGATTCGCATGCGAATGTTTCCTGTGAAGGAATCGCATGCGAATGTTGCCACGTGTCGAACTCCACTTAAACTTCGATTGATTCGCATGCGAATTGAACTGAATGCGAATTGTGTCGGTGTGAGTGATTCGCATGCGAATTGTACTTAAGCTTTGAGTTCGCATGCAAATTTTCTCACTTCGAGTGCAATTCGATTCGCATGCGAATCGTACTCAAAATTTATTTTTTAGTAAATAACTCCCCCTCAATCTGTGCATCAAAATTTTCAAGGTTTTTCAAAAGGACAGATTGAGGGAAAGACCAGCTTTGAAAAACAAACATCTATATTTCTCCCCCTACACATAGCCAGTATGTGTAAAGATATAGATACTCCCCTTTATTTTCTGGACTAAAGACCTGCAAAATGAAAAAAAAAAACTGTGTAATACCAATTCAAAAACCAAAATAAAGATAAGGAAAAAGCATAAGGAGTATGTCATACTTGCATATTAAGCATGCCAAGCTTAGAGACTAGATCATTGAAACGAGATTCGTCCAATGGTTTAGTAAATAAGTCAGCCAACTAATTATCGGTATGAACATACTGAAGTTCAATGATTCCTTTTTCCACATTATCTTTAATAAAGTGATACCTGATGTCAATGTGTTTGGTTTTAGAATGGCGTACCGGATTGCATGAAATGGCAATGGCAGATTGCGAGTCACAGAACAGTGGAATCTTGTCATACTGCAGGCCAAAATCGGATAATTGTGTCCGGATCCACAAACTCTGCGAACAACACATTGCAGCTGCAACATATTCAGCTTCAACAGTGGATGTAGAGACACAGTTTTGTTTCTTCGAAGCCCAGCAGACTAAGTGATCCCCCAAGAAATGCACACTGCCAGAGGTACTCTTTCTATCTATCATGCATCCGGCATAGTCGGAATCAGAGTACGCATGCAAGTCAAGATTTGAGTCTCGAGGATACCACAAACCTAGGTCCATAGTTCCTTTGAGATACCGAAAAATCCGCTTGACCGCTAGTAGATGTGACTCTCTGGGATTGGCCTGGAATCGAGCACATAAGCAAGTTGAAAACATAATGTCGGGTCTGCTCGCAGTCAAGTACAGTAATGAGCCTATCATTTCCCTATAGGTCTTCTCATCTGCAGATGGACCAGCTAGATCAGCAGATAACTTTGTTTTAGAAGCCATAGGAGATGACATTGCCGAGCAGGTGAGCATGTCATACTTTTTTAGCAAGTCTCTGATGTACTTTGATTGACTGATAAAAATACCATTGCTCAGTTGTTTTAGTTGTAGACCTAGGAAGAAGGACATTTCCCCCATCATGCTCATCTGAAATCTATTCGCCATTGTCTTGGCAAATTCATCACTATACTTGGGGTTGGTTAAGCCAAAGATAATGGCGTACTCATAGATTTGTACTAAAATCTTATCCTTGCCTCTGGCCTTTATGAATAGTGTAGTGTCGGATGTGCCTTTGGTGTAACCCTCCTGATGAAGATATTTGGACAGGACATCATACCAAGCACGAGGTGCTTGTTTTAAACCGTATAATGTCTTATCCAGAAGATATACATGATTTGGGTGTCGAGGGTTAACAAAGCCTTCAGGTTGTGAGACATACACTTCTTCCTTAAGTATACCATTTAGAAAAGCAGTCTTCACATCCATCTGATAAACTTTGAAACGTCGACTCGCAACATATGCTAGAAAAAGACGTATGGCTTCAATTCTCGCGACTGGAGCAAACGTTTCATCATAGTCGATGCCTTCCTGTTGATTATATCCTTTGGCTACAAGGCGAGCTTTGTTTCGGACAACTACACCATCAGAATCCCGTTTATTTTTTAATATCCACTTCGTCCCGACAAAAGATTTCCCATACGGAAGTGGCACTAATCGCCAGACTGCAAGTCTATCAAATTGATTCAGTTCTTCTTGCATGGCGATAACCCAATCTAGATCATCTAGTGCATCCGAGACCTTTGTGGGTTCAATTATACTCAGAAAATTGGAATACAAACACTCATTTGCAGTTGCAGATCTTGTTCGAACACCATCATTGGGATTGCCAATAATTTGATCTGTAGGATGGTGTCGCGTCCATTTAGGGTCGTTGGGAGTTGAAGCCGAAGAAAAGAAGATTTCCCATGAAGGTAATTGTTCCTCAGCTTCTGGAGACAGATTTGGATCTAAATCGAAAATAGGCGGACTCTCAAATTCCATATTTGGAGTAGCCTCTGCAGGATATGTAACAGAACCAGAAATTGTATCTTCAAGAGGAAAATCAATAAAGGGATTTGATGTTGTTACTGTTGGAGGTGTAAGAGTAACACTCTCTTGAGGAACCGGTTCAGTCCTGGAAACAGTTGGAACATGATTAGATTCAGAGTGAAAGATATCAAACATAAAATCTAGATCATTATCATTTGAACTGGTTACAATGTTTGTATCTTGTATTCGAAGACCTGGTTCTGAACGGAGATGTTCAGAAGCGATTTTTGGATGTACCGGGGGAACTGAAAGGACATTTAATGAATCATCAAATGTAACGTTTATGCTTTCTTGTACAGTTTTAGTTCTTTGATTAAAAACTCTATATGCTTTTGATTCTTGTGAATAACCAAGGAAAATTGCTTCATCTGCTTTTGGTGCAAATTTTCAAGGTTAGCTTTATCTTTAAGCACAAAGCACCTATTACCAAATATGTGGAAATATTTGATATTAGGTACAATCCCATTTGCCAGTTCATATGGAGTTTTATTGAAACGCTTATGTATGAAAGAACGATTCTGCGTATAGCAGGCAGTGCTGATCGCTTCAGCCCAGAAGGAAGGTGGGAGTCCAGAGTAAGACAGCATAGTACGAGCAGCCTCAACCAGACTTCTGTTGCGACGTTCCACCACACCATTCTGTTGAGGTGTGTATGCGGCTAAAAATTGATGTGTGATTCCCACAAGGTCAAAATAACTTTTCAGAGTGTTGTTCTTGAATTCAGTTCCATTATCAGATCTAATGGCACCAACACTCTGATTGTTCTTGTTTTGTTGCTGCTTGAGAAAGGTGATGATAATTGAAGCAACTTCATCTTTTGAGCGCCAGAATTTGACCCAAGTATATCTGGAATAGTCGTCCACCATGACTAAGATATACTTCTTCCCAGTCCGAGACTGAACTTTCATCAGACCACACAAATCCATGTGTAGTAATTGAAGCGGCTTAGTGGTACTCATCTCCTGTTTACTGAGATGAGATGACTTCCTCAATTTGCATTTAGCACACTCTGCACACAGATTAGTCTTGTTGAACCTTAACTTTGGCATGCCTCTGACCAGATCATTGGTGATCAATTTGTTGATATTCTTGAAATTCAGATGAGACAGCTTTCTGTGCCATTGCCAAGTTAGGTTAGAAGACGCTTCAGACAATAAACAGATGGAAGTGGGAGTATTATAGTTTTTCAGATCTATGGAGTATATGTTGGATTTTATTGATCCCGAGAGACGAGTATCGCCAGACTCGGTAGATACTGAACATGAATTCCTTTTGAACACCACTTCTAAGTCTTTATCACAAAATTGCCCGATGCTAAAGAGATTATGACCCAGTCCTTCTACATAGGAAACCTTCTTTATTTTGATGTTCTTTCTTTCTATATCTCCGTACCCCAAAATTGGTGCGACATTGTCATTCCCAAATCTTACATTTCCGGAGTACTTAGAAACATAACTTTTTAGAAGACTTTTGTCGCCTGTCATGTGCTTTGTGCACCCGGAGTCCAGGTACCATAGATCAGGTGCCTGTAAAATGAAAACAAAGAAGATTTAGGTCCCCATTTATGAATGGGTCCTGAGTTGTCAGTTCTTATGGAAGGAGTTGGATGTGAATGTGATGCAACATAGTTAACATTGCTTGACGATTTCTTTGGAATCCATTTTTGAGTTATCTGTTTATCGAATTTAATTTGTTTGTGTTTCGGTTGCAAGTTCACAGTTTGACGATTAGAAGAGGTTGAAGGAGGTGTAGAAGTTGTATGAGTTGCATATGTTGCGGAAGCGACGGATTTGGATATCCACTTGGAAGAAAAATGCTTGGAAGCAGACTTGAACTTCTTTGCCTCTGATGAATGTTGTAAGTTGGATATAACAGAAACGGACCTCTTCGGTACCCATGTTGGGGATGTTGAAACTGATGTACGTTTGGAACGTGATTTGTGCTTGAGTTCCTGTTCTCGTGCAAGCCATGCAGAATAAAGTGCTTGATACCCATGATTTTGATATGCTTGCAGTTCACGTATGGTGAGCAACCTGCGAGACTTGTTTAACTGTTTAAACACATATGCTTGACGTTTGGTGATTGAGATGTGTAAAACAGCTCCTTTGGAATTCAAAAATGGAAAGATAACTTGATTCGCATAAAAATCAGACCAATGAGCACATGGTTTGATTCCTAAAGATTTTCTGAGTTCATCATATTCACATTTGTATTCACAATGACCATGCATACAATCATTACTCATGCAAAACATATTTAAAGCAACTTTTTCTGGTTCATTGAAAGATAAACATGTTTTCCTAAACATTAAAATGTTTTCACAGACTGAAGAAGATGTGGTACATATCCTATTCGACTTAGGTATGACTCTTTTCCATTTTGCTTTTATTTGAGTCTTCATGTCTGCTTTCTTCACATCTGCAGGTACAATAAACACATTAGTTTTTGCTCTAGGATGACGAGCAGCTGCAGCAGAAGATTCTAGTATCTCATTTGAAAGAGATGATGAGTAAGTGCACGTGTGAATTTCCTGTTTTAATTTATTTTTAATACTTGAGGTTGGAACAGACGTTGCTGGTGTAACTGATTGAGCAACTTGTGTAACTGATGATATCACAGTGGATGGTGCATGATCTGTCATGGATGAATGTTGATAGAAAAAATCTTGGGCATCGTAAGCCTCATTTGTGCGAAGAACTTCATTTGCCAATTTCAATTCATCAACTTGTCGTGAAAGAGTGAAAATTTCAATATGAAGAGAAGAATCGGAATTGGATGAGACATAAACTGTTGAATGAAGAGTAAGTGAATTTGATGGGTCTGAGAGAACCAAAGAAGAGATATCATTGATTATTTGAGAAGTGAGGCAGTATTCCTGAAGAGTGTAGAATTGCTTTATTAACTCAAGAGAAGGAATATACTCCAACAGAGGTTTGGAAACAGAAGGTGCATACAACTCTTCATCTGTATACACAGAAGAAGTGAGTTTGGAACTTGGGGTTGTTTGAAAATCAGTGTTATATAATGCATTCAGAGCAGTGTAATCAAAAGATATTTCTGCATGCTCTTGAAGACTTCTTTTTACCTCCTCCTCAGCTTGTGCTTCTTCTTGGCCGACAAACTTCATTCTTGCTGTAAGACCAAGATTGAATAGATCCATATTGAACAGTTGTTTGCACGTGACTTTATTCAACACATGAGGATTTTCAAATCCTAAGCCTTCAAACGTCCAACGTCTGTAAGGTCTTTCTTTTTGTTTATGCAAGAAAATTGTTTGTTCACTTTGATTCCTTTTAATAATAAAATCTTCATGTTTTTTTATTTTAGGGAACAATTCGAAATTTTTAGTTTGAAGGATCTCAGAATCCTTTTCAGCACTCACACGTTCAGCCTTAAGATCGTGAATAATAGTATGTGTTTCAGTTGTCAGATCAGAAAGTTTGGAACTTGTTGTTTTCAATTGATCTTTTGATAGTTGTAAATCCTTTTCAAGTTGATCAATTATACCCTGTGCCTCTTGATCTTGACTTTGAATTTCATGTTTTAGAGACTTGTGTTTACTTTTCAGATTACTAATACTTGATTCTAGGTTTTTCATCTTTTTAAGAATGGTTTGAACATGAGCATTGTTAAAACCTACAAGAAAATCAATGTTAGTATTTAGCTGATCAGTCTCTGAGTCTGACTTGTCAAAGGTAGGGTTTTTCTCCTCATCCGACTCTCCATTCTTTCCCATGAAGCAAAATTGAGCATGCTCTTCAGCTTCAACATCACTGTCAGAATCTGTATCAGACAAAAATTGATCCTCCTCAACCATCAAAGCTTTCCTAGCCTTCTTCTGTTTGGACAGGCGGTACTTCTGTTTATAGTATTCAGCATCCTTGGTTTTCTTTTGAGGACAATTTCTGATAAGATGTCCTGATCCTCCACAGTTGTAGCATTTCATCTCACCTCTTTTCTCCACCTTCTTTTCTTCCCGTTGAAACCTTGATTTATCAGTAGACCTGTAGTTCTCAGGACGCCGTGATCCAGAAGTAAACCTTTGCTTGTTGTTGGTCTTGTTGAACCGATCCTTGAAGGTTTGAATGACAAATGATAAAGCCTGAATAACTGCTTCCACAGAGTCTGAATCTGAATCTTCAGGATCCGATTCACTAAAAACAACCTGTTTAAATTTTGTAGATCTTGTGTAATCTCTGGGATGTTTGTCAGCAGCTACCAGAGCTAGAGGGTCAGCAGGAGACACCTTAGAGGAAAACTTTGAGACTTCTGACTGATACTGATTCAGATCTTCGAAAATGTTATGAAAGGTTACTTGTGTCAGATCTTTGTTCACATGTTTATACAACTTCACATGCTCATTCCATTCACTTCCCAGATATTTCAGAAATACACAATTCTGATCAAGATCTGATCGGGGAATCTTGTTGGATCTTAACTCATTCAACTGTCTGTAGAAACGACTGTAAGTCTCATGAAGTAGTTCATTTTCTCTTGCAGAGAAGTCATGGAAACTATTTACCAATTGAGTCTTCTTGATATATTCACCCTGTTTAGTACCTTGAAGTTGTCTTTTCAGCTCATCCCAGATCTGTTTTGCTGTCTCAAGACTATCCACTTTAGTATATATCCCAGATGATAAACCTTGCTTGAGATAATACTTAGCCATTCTTTCAGCCTTTTTAATTTCCTTTTCTTGTGTTGTGAGCTCATCAAATGATTTCTCTCTTCTTTCAACAGTAATTTCAGGATTATTACCAGGAATTGCAGGAATGACTTTGAGAAACTGTTTGTTACCATTTTCAATGCAATCCCTTATTGCTTGACCATATGTGTCATTGTGTTCTAGAAAGTCCATAAACCTTCCCTTCCACACATGATAATCATTTCTAAATAAAACCGGGGGTTTTGTATCAGTGCCAATCGCAAGCATCTCATTTGAACTAGACATGATCGATTCTTCTGTGAAATTATAAACCTTGATGAAATCGAATGCAATCTGAATAATTGAATGCGAATCTTCCAATCGAATGCGAATCCCTTAATCGAATGCGAATCCAATCAATGCAATCTGGTTTTCCCACTTTGATCAATTGACTGCGAATACAATCAATCGAATGCGAATCCTCAATCGAATGAGAAGTCACCACTTGAATGCAATTTAACTAATTTCAAACTGAAGGCAGACTAAATAATCGAATGCAACAATTGAATGCGAATCTCTGAATTCCCACTTCAAACTTGTATCTAGTATCGTGAATCGTAGTCAAACTAGAAAGTGAATGCGAACAAAAGTCTTTGAATCAACACTTGTGGAAGTGTATCTTGAATCATAGTCAACTCAATCGGTCAATGCGAATGATTGTGATTTGGCTGCGATTCTAATTTGATCAATAATACTTGCACAATTAACAATTTTAACTCAATGCAATCGTAGTAGGTCAGTAATCGCAGTAGATCAGTAATTGAACTTGTCTGTTACACCTACCCTCAATGATCAGTAACACACTTTCCAATCACAACAAACTTTCACCCACAAACACCTTTTCGTAGGTGTTTTTCAAATCAACAGATTGAAATCTCAGATCTGAAATGTTCTTGGTGTTCTTCAGCTCAAACTTTAAAGTTTAAAAAAGCAATGATTATCTAATCATTCTTTTCAAAATAACTTGCACAGTACAAATTAATGATTGGCGATTATGACAGTATCAATTTGAATTCAAAAACAATTCTCTAATTCAATCTCGTAAATTCCAAATTGACGTCAACCTGAAACTTCCAATTTTTCAGAACTTTACTTTTCCCAAGAACAGTTGATGTGACTATTGACTGATGACAATAAGTACAGCAAATTATGATTGCTAATCAATTGTACTCATCTATCCAATGATTAGAGAAGAATGATGATCGATTTTAAACAAGATACTTCAACCCTTCAGATGAACAGTCAACAGAGTATACCTTGATGGAAGATGAAAGTACCTTTCAAGCAATGATTGATCAATGAAGAAGATGATTACAGACTCCATCAACTAAGCAAATCTTGATATGTAAACACCTAATATAAATCTCTCAAACTTTCAAACTTAGCTATTTATAATCAACTTATGATTAAAGATACTGACGACTATCTAAACAAGATTTACACAGATTGACAACTTACCATTATCACAACTAATGTGAGTATTCGAACACACGAATAGCTTGGCAATCTGTGAATATCTTGATCACGTTGAACTGACAACCAGTGATTGAAGAATCGTAACACATACGGTTGAAGTGCGGTATTTGGCTCTGCAACACTAAGTTATTTTCGTATCTGAGTCGCACCTCTAAACTTATCAGGAGATAAGTATTTATAATCCTGTTCCTACGGTTCCTAACAAACTGGACTAATCCTAATTTGCTAACTAACTATGGGATAACTCGGAATCTTAAATCTTGAATCTTCTTATCTTGAATCTTCAATCTTCAATCTTGATTCTGAAGTCTTCTTATCCTTCCTTTAGATATAGAGAGTTAAAAAGATAAGTTTAAAACATATTTAAACTTTTTTTAGGCTGACTTCTTACTCGGACTGAGTTACTCAGCTTGAAACTCATCAAGCTGAGTTCTTCGAGAACAAACTCGAAAACCAACATGAACTAACACGTATATTAATAAACTCATCCTTAGAAGTCCTAAGAGTTAGCTAGAACTTATTTAGCAACTCTGTTGAGCTGATTCAATATATACGCTGAGTCACTCAGCTTGAAACACATCAAGCTGAAAGCTCAATATATCTTAGGTGACATACACAGCTTATCACACATGGTGATAACCTTACTAAGATACAGTATAAGCTGATCGAACATATGCTCAGCTTATATACAGCTTATACTCAGTCTGAAACACTATATGTGTTCAATCTGACTAAGCTCCATAATTCTATTTAAGTTGTATCTAGAACATATCTAACAAACTTAACTTTGTCTCATCAAATTTCAACTGATGATATCATCTTCCCAACAGTAACAACTACCAGTTTCATCATTTTCATAATCATACTCATATCTATAACAGCTACCAGTTTCATCATTTTCGTCATCATACTCATATCTATAACAGCTACCAGTTTCATCATTTTCTTCATCACTTTCATATCTATAACAGTTTATAGGTTTCATCATTTTCGTCATCACTATCATATCTATAATAGCTAACAGTTTTCATCATTTTCGTCAGCACATTCATATCTATAACAGTCACCCAATTTTCATCATTTTCGTCAACACTTCCATATACATAAAAACTACCAATTTCATCATTTTCGTCATCACTTTCATATCTATAATAGCTACCAGTTTTTATCATTTTCGTCATCACTTTATATCTATAACAGTCAGCCAATTTTCATCATTTTCGTCATGACTTTCATATCCATAACATCTACCAGTTTCATTATTTTCGTCATCACTTCCATGTTTATAACAGTCAGTCAACTTCATTATTTTCGTCATCACTTTAATATCTATAACAGCTATAAGTTTCATTATTTTCGTCATCACTTTATATCTATAACAGTCAGCCAGTTTTCATCATTTTCATCATGTCTTTCATATCCATAACAGCTACCAGTTTCATCATTTTTTTCATCACTTTCATATCTATAACAGCTACCAGTTTTATCATTTTCGTCATCACTTTTATATCTATTACAACTACCAGTTTTCATCATTGTCATAATATTAAGTTTCATGAATTTAAACAAAAAAATCATACAAATCTTTTAGTTTTTTAAACCTCTTTCAATCAAGACCACTCTTCCCATATTTTTCTAAATTTTTTTTGAAAATGCAAATTTTGTTTACATTTTGGGCTGCATTTTGTAGTGTTATGTACGGATTTTGCATTTTGGGTTTGAATATGTGATTTGCATTTTGTCCTACATTTTCTTTGAATCATTTTGGGTTTGCATTTTGTATTTTCAAACTTTGCATTTTGGAAGCATATTTTCATCTTCATATTTTGCATTTTCGATTTTTTATATTTCGCATTTTGGAATCAAACCTAGTCCAAACTGCAAACTTTGCATTTTCATAAAGAAGTTTCAAAAATATATCGAGTGTGGTCTTGTTTGAAATAGGACGAAAAACTGAATCTAATGGTATACTATTTTTTGATAAAACTCTTAAAAACGAATAAGTTATGATCATTTAAAGTTAAGTGGGTTTTTTTTAATGTGGTTTAGACATGGATAGTGCTGGAGGCGTGACTTTTTTTTTGTTATTTTTCAGTTTTGCCCTTAATCAATATGCCACGTGTCATCATAAGGATGGTTCTTTTTTTTCTATGTTTAAGAGAGATTTTATATATAACCTTACCACACACACACACACACACAAATATATATATATATATATATATATATAGTAGTGATATACTAAAAAAGTAGTTATGCTACAAAAAGTAAACAAAAATTTTAGCAACTACATTAATAAGATAATAACTAACTTTCTTTTAAAATAAATTAATTAAAATCTGTTAGTTAAGGGTGTAATAGTCTTTTGATTATTTAACTTTCTCCTAAAATTACCTAATCAGATTTCACACCTGATAATAGTTATTAAAATTTCAAAAAAGTAACTATCAACGAATTAAGAGGTTTGAGGCACAACAAAATTTCATCAATTATAAACTGATTCACAACAAGAAGTCATCAGTTATAGATTGATGCCCAACGGCGGATATAGGTTTTTTAAAAAGATGATCCACACTAGTTTATATTTTTATCAATAAAAATTGATAAAACCCTTCAGATGAACAAGATACTTCAACCCTTCAGATGAACAGTAAACAGAGTATACCTTGATGGAAGATGAAAGTACCTTTCTAGCAATGATTGATCAATGAATCACCAATGATTGACTAATGTTTCTTCAATCGATTTTGCACAAAGTTCTAGAAGATCGAATTCAGAAGAAGAACAGTACGTCTTTACCTTCAAAGCGCTGAAATCGATGTAGAGTTCATCATTTGTACTTGATTTGATTGAGAGAATGATTGCAAATGATTGAATGTTAAATCGAGAACCAATTTCAAAGAAGAAAATGGCTCTGATACGAATTGATGGTACCCAAGTATGGATGAAGCAATGCGATGGCAGAGAAGAACACACACAAACACCTTGGAATTTCTGAGAATATGAATGCAAAGCTTAATTCATTAATTGCACCAAGGCCTTTTATAGCCTTGGGAAAGTTACATTTTACACCCTTATTTTTTCAGGATCTAACAGATAGTCAGATCCATCAAATATGGGACAACCTTTGGCAGACATCTGTGGAAAGTTTGAAGTATTGTTGCTTGTAGACATTGTAAACTTTCTCAGAATCTTGAACTATCAACTTATGAAATCGTTCAGCCTGCTCTGATACCAGTTGTTGGTCCCCTGATGAGAATAACAACAAGCAACAGGTGTGTAGAAGGGGGGTTGAATACACTTTCGGCGGAAATTGAACAAATCAAATAAAAGTGTTACACGAAGTAAATCAAACCACAATCAAATGCTTTGCTTTTCATTAATAAGAAGATGATTACAGACTCCATCAACTAAGCAAATCTTGATATGTAAACACCTAATATAAATCTCTCAATCTTTCAAACTTAGCTATCTATAATCAACTTATGATTAAAGATACTGACGACTCTCTAAACAAGATTTACACAGATTGACAACTTACCATTATCACAACTAATGTGAGTATTCGAACACACGAATAGCTTGGCAATCTGTGAATATCTTGATCACGTTGAACTGACAACCAGTGATTGAAGAATCGTAACACATACGGTTGAAGTGCGGTATTTGGCTCTACAACACTAAGTTATTTTCGTATCTGAGTCGTACCTCTAAACTTATCAGGAGATAAGTATTTATAATCCTGTTCCTACGGTTCCTAACAAACTGGACTAATCCTAATTTGCTAACTAACTATGGGATAACTCGGAATCTTAAATCTTGAATCTTCTTATCTTGAATCTTCAATCTTCAATCTTGATTCTGAAGTCTTCTTATCCTTCCCGTAGATATAGAGAGTTAAAAAGAAAAGTTTAAACCATATTTAAACTTTTTTTAGGCTGACTTCTTACTCGGACTGAGTTACTCAGCTTGAAACTCATCAAGCTGAGTTCTTCGGGAACAAACTCGAAAACCAACATGAACTAACACGTATATTAATAAACTCATCCTTAGAAGTCCTAAGAGTTAGCTAGAACTTATTTAGCAACTCTGTTGAGCTGATTCAATATATACGCTGAGTCACTCAGCTTGAAACACATCAAGCTGAAAGCTCAATATATCTTAGGTGACATACACAGCTTATCACACATGGTGATAACCTTACTATGATACAGTATAAGCTGATCGAACATATGCTCAGCTTATATACAGCTTATACTCAGTCTGAAACACTATATGTGTTCAATCTGACTAAGCTCCATAATTCTGTTTAAGTTGTATCTAGAACATATCTAACAAACTTAACTTTGTCTCATCAAATTTCAACTGATGATATCATCTTCCCAACAGTAACAACTACCAGTTTCATCATTTTCATCATCATACTCATATCTATAACAGCTACCAGTTTCATCATTTTCGTCATCATACTCATATCTATAACAGCTACCAGTTTCATCATTTTCTTCATCACTTTCATATCTATAACAGTTTATAGGTTTCATCATTTTCGTCATCACTATCATATCTATAATAGCTAACAGTTTTCATCATTTTCGTCAGCACATTCATATCTATAACAGTCACCCAATTTTCATCATTTTCGTCATCACTTCCATATACATAAAAACTACCAGTTTCATCATTTTCGTCATCACTTTCATATCTATAATAGGTATCAGTTTTTTTCATTTTCGTCATCACTTTATATCTATAACAGTCAGCCAATTTTCATCATTTTCGTCATGACTTTCATATCCATAACATCTACCAGTTTCATTATTTTCGTCATCACTTTCATGTTTATAACAGTCAGTCAACTTCATCATTTTCGTCATCACTTTCATATCTATAACAGCTATAAGTTTCATTATTTTCGTCATCACTTTATATCTATAACAGTCAGCCAGTTTTCATCATTTTCATCATGTCTTTCATATCCATAACAGCTACCAGTTTCATCATTTTTTTCATCACTTTCATATCTATAACAGCTACCAGTTTTATCATTTTCGTCATCACTTTTATATCTATTACAACTACCAGTTTTCATCATTGTCATAATATTAAGTTTCATGAATTTAAACAAAAAAATCATACAAATCTTTTAGTTTTTTAAACCTCTTTCAATCAAGACCACTCTTCCCATATTTTTCTAAATTTTTTTTGAAAATGCAAATTTTGTTTACATTTTGGGCTGCATTTTGTAGTGTTATGTACGGATTTTGCATTTTGGGTTTGAATATGTGATTTGCATTTTGAGCTACATTTTCTTTGAATCATTTTGGGTTTGCATTTTGTATTTTCAAACTTTGTATTTTGGAAGCATATTTTCATCTTCATATTTTACATTTTCGATTTTTTATATTTCGCATTTTGGAATCAAACCTAGTCCAAAATGCAAACTTTGCATTTTCATAAAGAAGTTTCAAAAATATATCGAGTGTGGTCTTGTTTGAAGGAGGACGAAAAACTAAATCTAATGGTATACTATTTTTTGATAAAACTCTTAAAAACGAATAAGTTATGATCATTTAAAGTTAAGTGGGTTTTTTTTAATGTGGCATAGACATGGATAGTGGCTGGAGGCGTGACTTTTTTTTTGTTATTTTTCAGTTTTGCCCTTAATCAATATGGCACGTGTCATCATAAGGATGGTTCTTTTTTTTCTATGTTTAAGAGAAATTTTATATATAACCTTACCACACACACACACACACACATATATATATATATAGTAGTGATATACTAAAAAATTAGTTATGCTACAAAAAGTAAAGAAAAATTTGAGCAACTACATTAATAAGATAATAACTAACTTTCTTTTAAAATAAATTAATTAAAATCTGTTAGTTAAGGGTGTAATAGTCTTTTGATTATTTAACTTTCTCCTAAAATTACCTAATCAGATTTCACACCTGAAAATAGTTATTAAAATTTCAAAAAAGTAACTATCAACGAATTAAGAGGTTTGAGGCACAACAAAAATTCATCAATTATAAACTGATTCACAACAAGAAGTCATCAGTTATAGATTGATGCCCAACGGCGGATATAGTTTTTTAAAAAGATGATCCACACTAGTTTATATTTTTATCAATAAAAATTGATAAAACCCAGCGGCGGTGCTTCATATTAGTTGGCATTGGCGAGAAGCAAACCGGCGCCGACTGGTGAAGGAGGATAATGAGACCAGCAGCGAGAGAATCATACCATCGGCGAGTTCACGGCAGATTAGGTCTTCTCTATCGATTCAAACCCCACATCGGAGATAATTTTATATCGGAACATAAGTAGGTTACGTCGGCGAGTACTTCACAAGGCGACTTCTGATGGGAACTGTTGGTCCCGGATGGATACTACAACAACAAACTGTTTATAGAAGATGGTGTTGAATACAAACTTTAGCTATTTAAAAACTAAGAATACATAGATGTACTTTATATAATTCTTATTGATTTGAATCAAGAATTACATGAACCAGATGCGTAAAATCTAAGTACAACAAAGGTGGCAACAAATTTGTCTAACACATAGACTAGCTAATCTTAAAAATCTAATGTCTAAGATGTTCAACACATGAACACGTTTAACTACACTGAGAAATATTTGCTAACTCTTCTTCAATCTCAACTGATGAGATTTCAGTGTTCAACCAACGTATCTTTGCATGTTTGCATGCAAGGGTATATATAAGCAAATGGTATCCGGTCGATGGAATGGAGAAGGAGACAAAGGTACTTGATTTAATAATATTATAATAGATAAATTTTAGTGGGAGAAAAGTAAACTTGCTTTACACATCTTGTGTATAAAGCAAATGTCCTTATCAGTGATTAAACATCCCACTATCTATTATTATATTTTTAAAGTACTATATTTTAGTCTAGGAAGTAAACTTCTCTTTCTATGCTTGTACTTTATACAACACCATGCTTTCTAAAGACTTGACTTTACTAGAGTATGGAATTGCCAGCCATTCTTAGTTGTTGAAGTATATGTTCGAGATCTTCTCTTCTAAAGTCTCTATCACCTTTTCCAAAGGGTCAAGATCAATCCTTTTTGTTTGTTTTCAGATCCAAAAATTGCATAATACTTTTACAAAGACAGATCTAAAGGCATAAAAGAACAACACATGTTCTGCCTTGGACTTAAGAAATATTACAATGGAGAAACTATTAAATGAGATACATTATATTGACTCAACTAATAGACACTAAACTGCAAGTGTAATTTTGCTCAGCTAAGGATACATTATACAGATGTAAGATCAGATGATCATAATTGCTCAGCTAATAAAACATACTACAGTAATAACGTATAAGTTAATCAACCTATATGATCAGTAAATTCAGAGGGCTCAGCTGATCATTCAGGGTGATAAGCTTATTAGAGAAAAATACTAGACAAGTTAGAGTATCTTATCTGGTAGATGGAAGGGCATCAGTTGATCAGATTTGTAGCCTCAGCTGACACTTTGACTGCTCAGCTGATCTTGAGATAACCCTATGCTGATGGCCTTTACCCCTCAGATGATGCTTGTAGATGCTCGGCTAATGCTTTCTAGACTTGTCTTTACTCCTCAGTTGATCTTTCTAAAGCTAGTCCTTTAGCTGATACTCAGTGTTCAGCTGATGTTTCTTACTTAGAAAATTCATAAGTCTAACTTGAAAAAACAACACATGTTTTTCACTGATCTAAGTACAAAACTGAATATGTGGTTTTGTTAACATCAATTTGTATATTAATTAATAAACAAGTATGATTATGGTTTGATATTGATATATCCCCAACAATTTCCCCCTATTTGATGATGACAAAACCTTATCTTGTTCAAGAAGAATCAGTTTGACTCTGATTTGTAAAGATAAAACTTTTAAGTTCAATTTGGTTACCTAGCTATCTGGTTTTGGTAATTCCTTAAAATATGTTCTCTTGATATTCTGTTTTTGGAAATCTTTTGATTTATGAAGTACCATAGTTCTGTTTTTGTGGTATCTTTTCTATCCTTTTTCTGTTTTTTAGGATTATTGATTTTCTAAATTTACAGTAGGTGAGCTATCTACTAAGAATCATCTATACTAGCTATTTAGCCAAGTAGTCCATGATCAAAGTTTCAAGCTATATTACATAAATAGGAATCACATGAGTTTGTACAGACTTAACTACTAAATATATATGATCAGTTAACTAACATTAGTCTAAGAATTTGAAAATACAACTAAGTTAACTTATCAAGATGTCATCCCTAGTCTTCTTCTTCTTCCTCCACTTTGATGGCAGCATAGAAAGGTCCAGCAGGTGCAAGCTCTTTAGCTCTTTTAGCAACGAGCTCTTCAAATTGATCACTTCATGTTCTTCCTCTGAAGAACATCCCTTTCTCTGGATGAATGACATATTTGAAGTCTTCAGGGAAGGAGTCAGGAGGTAAACTTGTGTTCAGGTTCCCAAAATTTGTGAAGTAAGAATGTTGTGGGTTCTTCCCTCTTTCTTTAAAGGGGACAAAAGGTTTGGGTCCTTTGTTGAAGCTTTCTGCTAGATGAGTCACATGCTGGGTGAAGTGGTCATGAGAGAAGAGTCTGCTTCCAACTGAATGTCTAATCCAGTATCTGCATTCTCCTATAAATCTGTCAGCATACTTACCCTTTGACTTCATCAGATTATAAAACATTACAATGATCTCATAAAAGACATAGCTTCTGATGTATTTTGCATAGAATTTTTTAGACCATCTTGGTTTTTGCTTTCTCGGAACCTTCATGTAGGGTTCCCCATCTCCTTTGTAGGATAAAGTGTTTATGATAGTTTCAGGGTATTTCCTTGTGACTAAATTAGCTCTGTGATCATCAAACTCTCTTTGTCTTTCCCTTGTTAGCCTTGACTTTAGTGGGGGCTGATTCATCTTGCCGGGCTTGCCCTTGAGTAGAAAGCCTAAAGGCTTCTTGTTGCTCAAATATATATTAATATCTTCTCCTAGAGCATCAGCTAATCCTTGAGTAGTGACGAACTCATCATGCCTTTGTTAGGCTTTCAAGATTTCATCATATGGTTCCCCAAGGATGTCAGCAAACAACCTTGCATTATTTTCTGCATTTTCCACTTGGTTATCTTCTCTCTCTTTTCTTTCTTCCTCTAGCTTTTTTCTCTCTTCTTCCTTTATTTCTTCAGCATACATGATTTTCTTTCCTTTTCTTATAGAGGAAGAGGCTAGAGTTGAGGGCTTTTGTTGTTTTGAAGGAGAAGCTTGGACTGATGGAGTAGAGGGAGTGGAGCTTTGCTTCTTCATCTTGAGCATAATGGACAGAGGTACATTATCTTCATCATCATCATCATCATCATCATCATCATCATCATCATCATCATGAGAATCATCTGATGGAATGTCAATTGGAGTATAAGCTTCACCTTGCTTTTGTTTCTTTGCACTCTTCCTTCTTGTTTTTTTTAAGCCTTCTTTTAGGTCTTTGCTCTTCTTGAGCACGTTGCTCCCCCTCAGTTTGACACTCCATTTAGGCAGTAGATTTATCTTGAGTTTTTGCTTCATTGAGCCCTTCTGCTGCTCCGTCTGCTTCAATTTCAGCAGCCCATTCATCTATAGCTGCTAGATTAGTTCTAGGAGAGGTTCTTGTTGGTCCCTTGGTGAGAATAACAACAAGGAAAATATGTGTAGAAGGGGGGTTAAATACACTTTCTGAAAAAATTGAACGAATCAAAATAAAGTGTTACACAAAGTAAATCAAACCACAATCGAATTCTTTGCTTTTCATTAATAAGAAGATGATTACATACTCTATCAAGTAAACAACTCCTGATATGTAAACACCTAATATAAATCTCTCAATCTTTTAAACTTAGCTATCTATAATCAACTTATGATTATAGATACTGACGACTCTCTAAACAGGATTTAATCACAGATTGAAAACTTACCAATCTTACAACTAATGTGAGTATTCGAACACACGAATAGCTTGGCAATCTGTGAATATCATAATCACATTGAACTGACAAACAGTTATTCAAGAATCGTAACACATACGGTTGAGGTGAGGTATTTGGCTCTGCCACACTTAGTTGTAATCGTCGTTATAGTTGTACCTCTAAACTTATCAGGAAGATAAGTATTTATAATCCTGTTCCTATGGTTCCTAACAAACTGGACTAATCCTAATTTGCTAACTAACTAACGGATAACTCAGAATCTTGAATCTTGAATCTTCTTATCTTGAGTCTTCAATTTTCAATTTTAATTCTGTAGTCTTCTTATCCTTCCCGTAGATATAGAGAGTTAAAAAGATAAATTTAAAACATATTTAAATTTTCTTTAGACTGACTTCTTACTCGGACTGAGTTACTCAGCTTGAAACTCATCAAGCTGAGTTCTTCGACAACAAACTCGAAAACAATCATGAACTAACACGTATATTAATAAACTCATCCTTAGAAGTCCTATGAGTTAACTATAACTTATTTAGCAACTCTGTTGAGCTGACTCGGTATATACGCTGAGTCACTCAGTTTGAAACACATCAAGCTGAAAACTCAATATATCTTAGGTGATATACACAGATTATCACACATATTAATAATCTTACTAAGATATAGAATAAGCTGGTCGAACATATGTCAGCCTATATACAACTTATGCTCATTCTGAAACACTATACGTGTTCAGTCAGATCAAGCCTAATAATTCTGTTTAAGTTATATCTAGAACATATCTAACAAACTTAACTTTGTCTCATCAAATTTCAACTGATAAGATCATCTTCCCAACAAACTCCCCCTATTTGATGATGACAAAACCACCAAACAGTTCTTAAGTTTGTTTAACAGAATTATGGTTTAAATCTCAAACTTATTAAGATTTTATGTTTGAACTAATCAAATATTATTTGAGTATATCAATTTTAATTGAACTTATCAATTTTAAGTGGAACACGCCAACTTTAAGTTGAACACACTAACTAAACACATTAATGAATAAGAACTAATCAATTATTCATTCAAGCTGAACTTATCAGACTAATAATTATGAAAATATCATAACACAGTTGAACATATCAAACTCATACTTGTATTAATTGAACATATCATATTACAAAAGTTTTGATCACTCAGATCATGCACACTTAGTGCTTACAAAACATTAGAACTAATGTAATATTTACAATAGAACTAATCTATTATCTTTTGAACTCAGGATGTAGAACCTCCCAAAGAAAGATTTTTCTGTTGATTTCTTCTAGAAGGCTTTCAGCTTCTGCATCCCCTCTAAGTTCTCTTTGTTACATTCTGATGATCTTATTCAGCTTATACTTTAAAAAATGATTTGAGGTATCACCACAACAACTTCTTATATGTATGGCATCCCTAGCTTTTAGATAACATATCTCACTCAGCTTGATAAAGCTGGGATTGCCTGCCTGATCCTTAAACATGAATCTCTGAACAGGTGTATCAATACCTTGGTTTTCTTTAAACTCTACACCTTTAGGTATTTCTAATATATCTCAGCTCCTCAGCTCTATTAGTCAGCTTGGAAACTTCAGCAAAGATCTCTTGCTTGATTTGACTTTTCTTGAACTTCTTGAGCATCATTAATATTCTCTGCCATTCTTTGTAACCCATCATGTGAACAAATCTCAGGTCCATTCCCATTGTAGATTTATCACTAAATTCAAAATTGAGAATGATGGCTCCATTTATTCTGCTCAAAGTCATGCCTCTGATCTCCTTGCTGGTGCTCCTTCGGAAATAACACTCTTGAATGTCCTCGTCTGTATATAGGATAGGATAAGGTCTCGGACCAGTGTAGTCAGCTTCAGCTTCAGCCAAAGCTTTTCTCTGTTTTTCTTTTTCTTGGTCCCTTACTTCCTTTTCCTTTCTCTTCTTCAACTCAGCCACAGAGATCCCAAGCACATTTGCCTCTTCTTGCTCGAGCATCTCTATTAATTCTCTTGTATCTTTTTCTTCTGCTGTCTCTTCCTCAGTCTCAGAAACCCTGTCAGCTTCAGACTCAGATTCTGTCACTTTTTGCTTCTTGGCTGCAGGTTCCTCTTCTTCTAGTTCCAGCTCCCCCTCAAACAGAGTTTACCTCTCTACTCCTTTTGACAGTGCTAGTAAGGCTTCAGCTTGGACTAACTTAGCATCAGCTTCAGCTTGAACCTTCTCCCCTTTTTTGTCATCATCACCAGGGGTTGAAGTCTGTTTGTCAGATAGGGCAGCAACGACAGAGGCAATCTCTTTAACTTCATTAGTCAGCCTCTCAAGCATATGATAAATCTTACGTTTGTTCTTCTTCTGGTTAAGATGGAACAGATCAAACTGAGCAGCTAAATATTGCTTTAACTGTTGAATGCTTGAGGAGGCAGATGCTTCTGGAGTAGACTGAGCCTTGTCCTTAAACTCAAAAAGTTCTTCTTTTGTTGAAAAGGAGTCAAGAACAATACTGGGTGAGTATGTGGGTGCATCATCTAAGGGTTGGTGTATACCCTCAAACTCATTTGCACCAGAGTTTGGACCCTGTGATTCATCTTGGTGTTGAGATGAATCATTTACAGGTCGTGCAAGGGGGTGTGAGAAGTGAACAGAAGTAATAGGGCTAGAAATGTGAAGTGTATGGGTAGGTGATTGGGTAATTGGTTTGGAGGGGGGTGATTGACCCTGGGGATTGGTTAGTTCTTCACTGTTACCTAAGTGTGTCTGCTTAGGCACAGTAACGGGATCTCCCATGGCACTGGAGAGTGTGGGCTGAGTAGACACCACACCCGGTTTAGGCTGTTGGGTTGAAATGAGCCTCAAGGTTGACACCTTAAGAGTAGTCGTCTCCCCCTCAACTCCTGCCGGTGGAGGGATCAGCGTGATCTCAGCTCTAGTGATGCCTATAGGAGTGGCACCACCTTTGGCAGTCTTTCTAGTATAGGTTTGGATATTCTCCCTAGCAGTAGTGGGCATACTAGGGGTGGCTTCAGAGTAGGATTTAAGATGGATAAAAGGTGGAGGAGATGGGTTAGACTGAGTTGGGTTTACTACAGTTCTGTCTCCAAAAGTGGATGGAGAATAGTGAGAAGAAGAAGAAAGTGGACAGATCTTACCAGTGGTAGCGTCAATATTGGCAAGGTCAGACTGAGCGGAGAGCTTAGCTTGAACCTCTAGATCAGCTTGGGAAGCTCCCCCTTGATTAGATCCCTCTGCTTCACTTTCTGAAAAAGCTGCCTCAGCTATCAACAGCACGGGATCAGTCAGACCCTCTTGCTCGAGGAAGATGTCATTATTGAACATCTTGGAGCTGAGTGTAGGAAATAGGAACACATCCTGATCAGCTTCGTAGAGTGCTGTCCCCAGCTCGGGTTCAAATGCCAATGATAGGTACCTTATGAAAGGTACATGAAGATCCCTTGTGGTCTTCATCACTTGGACCCTGAGCTCGTTGAAGATGAGTTGTGCATAGTCTAAGTTCCTCGCTATGTATATGTTGTACAGCAACTGCATCTCGAACTCGTTAACTTGGTCCAGTCCTCCAACCTTGGTACCTAGTGAACGAATCACTGTTGACACCAAAAAACCCCAGCTGGTTGGAAAAGTGGCCTTTTTTATAACACCCTCTGTCTGTGGGTGACCCATTCTGGGTAGGACAGACCTAGCCACTTGCCTCGTGACAGCCAGCTTGAACACATCAGATTGAGGGAGTTGAAGAACTTCCCTTAGCCGCTGCACGGAAAGGACAATTGTTTTATCGCCATTGAGAACTGTCCCTGTAATTTCTCCCCTTTTCTGGTTGTAAGTACAAGTGTACCAGAACTCCAAAAGATGTTGAGGAACAAGATGGAGTGTTGCGCCACAGAAGGTAAATGCCAAGGGGCATTTACGGATGTAGTCCACCCATATTTCATAACCTCTTCCTTGTTTCCTCGGAGGAATTGCAAGGCAGGCCCGTTGATTGTTAATTTTGATCACCGGCACTCCATTGTTCTTAAACTGAGCACATCTAACCATTCGATCACCGAGAATTAATGTGATTCCGTCCATTTTATAATCCTACAAATTAATTTGTTGAAGCAGTACTAAGCAATGTAGAGTTCGTACTGAGCGGTTCGATAACTGCACTTAGCAAATTAGGGTTTTGAAAGGAAGAATGCACTAAGCAATAGAGGTGTTTGTGAAAGGTATTTTAGAAGGTGAGAAGTCAGATTTGTATGCGTGAACTTCTCTAAACCGGTTATGATCAGTATATATACCTTTCTGAGGAGAGAGAAAAGTTACCGTTGGAATCCCTTTTTATCCGTTACGCCGGAAAAATTACGGCTTGCTGTAACAGTGAGAGGGTAGAAACACATCATCTTCCAACGGATACAAGTGTAAAATAATACTATTAACTCATAAAAAAAATTATAAACACTGTTAAATTATACCAATACACATTGATGTGTATTGGTATAATTAAATCATAGTTCGGACACACCAAGCTGAGTAAACTAATCACTCAGCCTAAGTCAAGCACTTAGCTTGAAATGAGCACTCAGCTTGAGAATGAAACTCAGCTTGAGTATAGCACACAACTCAGGCTCAATGACACTTAGTCATTATTGTTTGAGACTCACTCAAACGTACATTTCCAACTACACTGAGTAGTTAACGTATCTTTGGAACTTACCAAACGTGTGAACTAATCACACAGCTTGAGTTAAGCACATAGCTCAGACTCAATGACACTTAGTCATTTATGTTTGAGACTTACTCAAACTTACATTTTTAACTACACTGAGTAGTCAACGTATGTTTGGAACTTACAAAACGTGTGAACTCATCATTTAGGTTGACAGGTTATTCAGTTTATGAAAACCCATTTATAAACTGTGCACTCAGCTTAAGACACTGAGTCTTTGTCAAACTGAAAACTCATATTCTAGCACTTAGCTAGGGATTGAGCATACACAATTCACTTAGCAGATACATAAACCTCTTTTCATCAAGGGGTTTAGTAAATTTATCCGCTAGTTGGTCATCAGTGGAGATAAATTTAATGTCAACTTTACCTTTTTCCACGATGTCCCTAATGAAGTGATGTCTAATTTCCATATGCTTAGTTTTTGAGTGGAAGACTAGATTGTAAGTTATGGCTATAGCACTTTGGTTATCACAGAAGATAGGAGTTTTGTGGAAACTCATACCAAAGTCTTGAAGCTGATGCTGCATCCATAGGATTTGAGCACAACAGCTGCCTGTTGCAACATATTCAGCTTCAGCAGTTGAAGTAGCCACTGAGTTCTGTTTCTTACTATTCCAGCTGACTAACTTCCCTCCAAGCATTTGACATCCTCCATTAGTTGATTTTCTATCGAACTTGCACCCAACATAGTCAACATCTGAAAAACCAACTAACTCAAATCTAGAGTCCTTTGGATACCAAAGGCCTAGATTTGGTGTACCTTTAAGGTACCTAAAGATCCATTTCACAGCTTGAAGATGTGATTCTTTAGGATCTGCCTGATATCTTGCATAAACACATGTAGCAAACATAATATCAGGTCTACTAGCTGTCAAATAGAGTAATGAACCTATCATTCCTCTATAGGTAGACTGACACACAGACTTACCATCTGAGTCCTTACTCAGCTTGACAGCTGGTGACATTGGTGTTTTCATAGTTGAACTAGAATCAAAACCATATTTCTTTATCAAATCAAGAACATACTTGCTTTGATTGATGAATATTCCATCAGGCTTTTGTTGAATTTGTAAACCCATGAAATATGTCATCTCACCCATCATGCGCATATTGTACTTTTGTCACATTATTTTGGAGAACCATTCACACAGAGATTCATTTGTGGAACCAAAAATAATATCATCCACATAGATCTGTACAAGAATCACATGTCCTCTACTCTTTTTAATAAAGAGTGTCTTATCTATACTACCTCTGGTGAAATCCATTGATAGTAGGTAGTTGGACAGTGTGTCATACCAAGCTCTTGGAGCTTGTTTAAGAACATACAAAGCCTTGTCTAACTTATAGACATGATGTGTAAACTTTGAGCTAACAAAGCCAGGAGGTTGTTTCACATAGACTTCCTCCTGAAGTTTTCCATTTAGGAAAGCACTCTTCACATCCATTTGATAGACTTTGAAGTCTTTATATGCTGCATAAGCCAGGAACAGCCTTATCGCTTCAATTCTAGCAACAGGGGCAAAGGTCTCATCATAATCGAATCCTTCTTCTTGCTTATACCCTTGTGCTACCAGCCTGGCTTTGTTCCTAACTATCACTCCATACTTTTCCATTTTATTCCTATAGACCCACTTAGTGCCTATAATTGAATGATCTTTGGAGGCAGGGGCAGGGACAAGGTTCCAGACCTTATTTCTCTCAAACTCTTTTAATTCCTCTTGCATAGCTTCAATCCAATCCTCATCCTCTAAGGCTTCTTCAGTCTTCTTTGGTTCCATTTGAGATAGGAAACCAAAGTGAGCAGCGTAGTTAGCTGTAGCCTTTGATCTGGTCATAACCCTCTCTTGGACATTTCCAATGATTTGATCTTGAGGATGTTCTATAAGGAATTTGAAGGTTGTAGTTGGAGAATATGGTTCTGGATCTGAGTGATGTTGAGGACTCTGAGGTGAACACACATCCTTAGTCTCAATATCAGCATTGTCAACAAACTGATGATCACTGAGATTCTCAGTCTGAGTGACTTCAGCTTCAAAGGGGTTGATGAACTCATCATCCTTCTCAGCTTGAGAATTCCTTGGAGCTTGTGATGATTTCTTTGATGAACACACACATCATCATCACTATCATATCCCATGACATACATATGATATAACATATTGGTTTCCTCTGGATTTTCAAGCTCACTCAGACTAACCAAGCCAGTTTGTCTTTTCTCAGGTTGATCAAGACTGTCATCATCAAATGAAAAATGAATCGATTATTCTATAGCATTTCTCCTAATATTATACACTCTGTATGATTTGGAGATTGAGGAATAACCAACGAATATTCCAGTATCTGCTTTGGGTTCCAACTTATGGAACTGATCTGTTTGATTCAGCACATAACATTTTGAACCAGAGAAATGGAAATAACCTATATTGGGCTTTCTAGATTTATACATCTCATATGATGTTTTCCCATGTCTTTTGACAATGATTGACCTATTCTAGGTAAAACAGGTTGTACTAACAGCTTCATCCCAAAAATAAAGTTTCAATCCTGCCTTACACAACATTGTTCTAGCAGCGTCAATTAGGGTTCTATTTCTCCTCTCAGCAACTCCATTTTGTTGGGGAGTTCTGACAGATGAGAAATTTTGTAATATTCCCTTTTGTTCACAGAAGCTTTCAAGGGTAGAGTTTCTAAACTCACTCCCATGATCACTTCTGAGTTGCTTTACAGACTTACCTTTCTGCAACTCTGCCTATTTGATAAAACTTATTATCTCCACGGCAGCCTCACTTTTGGCTTTGAGGAATATTACCCAGATGAATCGTGAGAAATCATCTGCTATCACCAGTGTGTACTTCTTGCCACTTAGGCTTGGAGTACTTATGGGTCCAAACAGATCTATATGCAACATATGCAGTGGGTCTGTTATTGAAAAAGTTTGCTTTGATTTAAAGGACCCTTTATGGTGTTTCCCTTATTCACAAGCTGAACACAATTTGTCCTTGACAAATGTGATTTTTGGTAATCCAGAGACTAACTCTTTATTGGATAGCATATTTATATTTTTAAAATTCAAATGTGATAATCGTTTGTGCCACAACTAACTCAGCTTAGGAACAAATTGGGAATACAAGCAGGTTTCAGTATAGGGATCAGCAGAATTAAGATCAAGTAGATACACATCTCTTTCTCTTTTAGCTATTAATACAGGCTTTCCCTTAGCATTATATATTGTTCCTGCTTTCTTCTTAAAAGTAACAATATTTTCTTCATCACACAATTGGCTGATACTAATCAGATTATGCTTAAGACCCTTGACATATGCAACCTTCTGGAAAGTAACTTTGCCAGCATGCATCTTCCCATAGCCTTTAGTTCTTCCATAGGAATTGTCTCCAAATGTTACTTTAGGACCTGCATCTTCCTGGAGATCACTAAGAAGTCCTTTCCACCCGGTCATATGCCTTGAGCATCCACTATCTAAGTACCATTTACTTGAACCCTGCACATGATGTAAAACTAAACATATTAGTTTTGTTTGGGAACCTACTTCTTGGTGGGTTCAGATGAGGAGCACTTGGCATCTCCATCTTGTTGAACTGATTGTTCAGCTTGAGTAGGAGCTGAGTCCTGTGTAGGCTGATCAGCCTGTTCTTATTCAGGCCTTGAGATTTCAACGTCACAATCCTTAGCCTCATGACCTCTACTTCTGCACTTGTAGAATCTCCTTCTTCCAATGATTACAGGAGGTAGAGTGTCTAATAATCCTTGTGAAAACTTTCTCTCAGTCTTAGGATTATATGTAGTTGATAACTTTTCAACTTTCTTTGCAAGTTGATTCACTTGATGCTCACTTACTTTGGACTTACCTTTGTCAGGTCTTTGTTTTTTATCCTTTTGATTAGAAACTTGACGAACAAACTTCTTTTCCATGACCTTGGTGATATCATCTAAAATATGCATATTATTTATATTCGATATCTTATTATTTGATTGCATTTTAATGATGATTTGTGGTAATTGTGGCTTAATTTGGTGTATTGCATGTTGTAGGGCTCTTGGGAGAAAAAATAGAGAATTTGATGAAAAATGATGGAGAAAAGAGAAAGAGAGAGAAGCTGACTATTTTGACACCGCTTCAATGTTTTGGTCGTATCTCATTCATACGAACTCGAAACAAGACGATTCAAAAAGCTACGGAACTTAGACGAAATGAGCCACAACAATATTGCATTTGTACTATTTAAATAGGCTTTGGCTATTCTGAATATGGACCGAGAACAGAAAGAGAAGAAGTAACAAAGAGGTCAATGTTCAATTTGAGACCATATGAACATCATGCAGTATATAAGTGTCAAATGAATCATCATTAATTGGAGTAAATATTCACGTGGAGCTCAAGTCTTGCCATGCCATGCACCATTTATTTAATTGATTGGCAACAACTATTCCAACTAAAGTTGCCACATCAAGAACTTCGGGCTTAGATTCATATTAATCCATTTAGGTGTCACGTGGAACCTTTACACACGTCGTGGGCTTAAGGCCCATCCCAATTGTTTTATATTTAAATTCCTAGGTCACGTACGGAGAGGGGAGAAACGCAATTAATTCAATTTACGGCAGAATACGGCGGCTACGGAAATTAATGAGATATAATATTTTCGATTGAGCAGCCGAGGGCAGAAGCGGCAGTCGACAAACAAAAAGAAAATAATATGCGACAGTTTTGAGGAGGGTTTGGAGATTGGATACTATTTTAAAGATCAAGGCTTGGATTCATTCGGCTATTACGGTTTTTCTATTTCTTGTCATTATGTTCTAGTTTAGTCTGATCATGCTTGGCTAGATCTACTGTTTTCCTCCCTAGAGGAGATGAAACTCATGTAATGACTTAGTTTAATTCATGGTTTTTGATACTTTATTCATGTTTGTTCTTAGTTTAGCCTAATCTATGTTTATCCATGCTTATGAATCTTTCTTGATTGCTTAGAATCTGATTTTTATGTTTTGAGAGACCACTTAAATCATAAAGTTTGAATCTTGATTATCTAGGACCAATAGGTGATTGAGGAATAGTGATTGACAAATCCTATGTTTTGAGCAATTAAAGTTAGAGTGTTTTGCATGTGATGTCCATATAATGACCTTTATATGTTAGTTTGATGTTTTGTTGATCATACAAGCATTAAGATTATGGCTTAACTTGTTAATCGAATTATTTGCTAATTTAACTAGTTAATTGCACTTTTGACCATAAAGGTAATTAATTAGGGTAGTTAGACGGTTATGATCGGACCAATATTGTAATCACTTTAGAAATCGATCCATGAATATTCTAAGTATCTTTAGCTTATTTTGCCATGAATTTATTGCCATGAAAAGAATGGAATTGAATCTAGGGAGGGAACATCTTCATTATATTGTTTAATTCTCCGAGTTAGTCACTTTCTTGTCTCTTTTGCATGTTTTAGCGGTGATCTAGGGTTGTTAGTGGCGTAGTTGGTTGATAGCTCATTTATCTATAAATCCCCCCTTTATTGCTTTTTAGTAGGTTAATTAGTTTAATATTTAGATTAATATAATTTTATTAAATCATACTCGTTCCCCAAGAATTCTACACCCATACTTATTTTCTATACTATAATACGATTAGGTTCACTTGCCTATTTTGTGTCATAGTTGTACGTAAATAAAGACGGTTTTTATAAATTTAAAACTGTTACGCTTTAAGCACATCACTTGGACTTACCTTTGTCATGCTTACTGGACTCACCAGTTTCAATAGGTTTGGACTTATCACTGTTGATCTTCTTGGACTTACCAAGATCCACAACTTTGGACTTATCATTGTTGTGATTTGACCTCTGACTTACAGTGGTCTCCCTATTCTTGTAACTTCTCTCTGAGCCAGATAGAGAGTGTTATCTTTTGAAAGGATTTGGATTAAGCCTTTCTATGACTGAAGTTCTTTGAATAGGATGAGTGCCTAATCTATCCAGCACAGACTTACCATGCTGTTTGGATGTTGAACACTCATTTCCATGATCTTTTGCCTTTACAAACATATTGTATTTAAGGTTTTTACCATGTTTCTTCTCTAAGGCTAACTTCTGAGACTCAATCAGTTGTCCATCCTCCTCAGAGTCTGTACTTGTTATCAGTTGGGTATCCTCCTCAGAGTCTGTACTTGCTATCTCATCATCAGCTACATAAGTTACAGTTTGATAGTCACCTCCAATGACAGCTTGTACCTGTTTAGGAATTTGCTGGTTTATGCACTTTTCCACAAGCTTTTATGACTTACACCAAAACTCAGTGACCTTTTGAAGCTGGTCAGCTTTGACTTTAGCTTCCTGAAGTTCTTCACTTAGAAGTTTATTAATGTGTCTTTGACATTCAAGATCACATTGAGCTTTCTTACCAACATCAATAAGAGATTGATTTCCTTAATCTCATTTTTCAGTTTAGCTATCTCAGCTTTGAGGTCCTTTTGAGACTTAAGGATGGTCTTGAAATCATTTAACAAATAGTCGAAGGCAAGACCCTTTTCTTCATCGGTGTAAGAGTTGAAATTACTAACCTTATACATGGAAGCCGGATCCCAATCACTAAGCTTGTTGTATTCCTCAGCTTCCTTCATGTCAGCTTCAAAGTTGACTCAGACAAACCATAATCAACTTTGTCAATTTCAGACTCTTCATCTTCTTGAGCCATTAGACATACATCATCATCTGAGGTAGATGATTCAGTATCCCAGGTTTTAGCATATAATCCTTTTGCACTGGGTTTGTCTTCTGGCTTTCCTTTCTTGAGCTAAGTATATTTCTTCTTGTATTTATCAACTCTGTAAGCATTCTTATCAGCAACTGATGCTGATTCTTCCTTCTTTAATCTGCGCTCAGCAATGTGTCCCTTCTTCTGACAGTTGAAGCACACAACCTTTCTAGGATCAAAAGAACTCTTCCCTTTGCCCCTGTCAGATCTTCCTCTTCCCCGTTGAGCTCTTCTCAAACGTCTGGCCAACATAGCCATCTACTCAGTGATAGTCTGAACATCATCAGTATCACCTGAGTCTGAGTCTGAGTGGTCAGCTTGAGATTCTGACTCAGTCTTAGATTCAACAACTAATGCCTTGGAACTTTTCTTTTTCTTCTGTGCAACTAATGCAATCTCTGCTTTATCCAAAGACTCCTTAAGTTGTTGTTGAGAAGTTCTCTTATGCTCTGTGATATGTTCATGATTGAGCAAGAACCCATAGATAGACTGTAGGTTGTACACATGTAGTGTTCTTCCAGCCCTCAGTGCTGTGGTTACTTCATTGAACATTTCTGGTAACACATCCAGAAATTTATGCACACGTTCAGCCTCATCTTTACCTATACTTAGCAAGTCATTTATCAAGCAGTGAAACCTTGTGAACAAATCAGGCAAGGTTTCATTCTTCTTCGAAAAGAAGTTTTCATATGATCTGTTCATATGACTTTTCTTTTGCTGCTTGACCATATCAGTTCCTTCATTTGTAATACTTAAATTTTCTTTAGGCTGACTTCTTAGTCGGACTGAGTTACTCAGCTTGAAACTCATCAAGCTGAGTTCTTCGAGAACAAACTCGAAAACCAACATGAACTAACACGTATATTAATAAACTCATCCTTAGAAGACCTAAGAGTTAGCTAGAACTTATTTAGCAACTCTGTTGAGCTGACTCAGTATATACGCTGAGTCACTCAGCTTGAAACACATCAAGCTGAAAGCTCAATATAGGTGATATACACAGATTATCACACATAGTAATAATCTTACTAAGATATAGTATATGCTGGTCGAACATATGCTCAGCCTATATACAGTTTATGCTCAGTCTGAAACACTATACGTGTTCAGTCTGATCAAGCCCCATAATTCTGTTTAAGTTATATCTTGAACATATCTAACAAACTTAACTTTGTCTTATCAAATTTCAACTGATGAGATCATCTTCCCAATAGTACCTTTGAGCTATATGAGGATGCTGACTTCTCCCCCCTTTTGTCATCATCATAGAAGGGAAATGTTGGGAATTAAACAGTGGTCTTGGCAGTGACAGCATATGTTGAAGGAAAAGGAAATGGAGTGAATGGAGCACGTAGAGTAGAGGGAAAAGGTGGGACAGAATATTTGGAAGGAGGCATAGTAGGGATAGAAGGTTGTGTAAAGGGTGGGGGTGGGTCTTTGATGTGAGGTAATGGCTGAGAAATAAGGTTAAAAGGTGAAGGTAGAGGGCCTTAGGCGGTTTATGGCATCAGTGATGTTAGTAAACTTCCTAAGGTGGTCTATGTGTTTTTGGCGGGTAAAATGGTGAAGTTGGGTAAGTTCTTGATCCAAATTCCTTAGAAAGGTAGGGAGTTGAAGAATTGGATCAGGGATAAGAACAGAAATGGGTGGAGAGGTTGTTTTAGTATTGTGTATGTTGTTGAGGAGGTTAGAGATGGTTTGTTTAAGGGAGGAAATAGTTTGTGGAGATATGATTGGAGAAGGAGCAGGGGTAGGTGTAGGGGTTTGGTTTAACAGTTGATCCAATTTGTTGAGAATTGGACTTATATAAACTGTGGCAGGGGTGGGTTGGGGTTGGGATTGGTGTGCTTTAAGGGACCCAACTTCTTAGCATAGGTTGCTAAGTTGAGTTTCTGTTTTGGTTTGGAAGGAGGTGAAGGGGGCTTGAAGACTATCCATATTATGAGAGATGGACAGTAGGGTATGAAGCTTTAGAGGTGAGGATTCTGTTTGAGTAGAGGTAAAGGCTATAACAGGGGTTGATTGAGTTGGAATGCCAATATCAAGAAGGGTTGTTGGTCCCTCACTTAGGCTTTGGTGTTGAAGCCTAAGATCATGGGGAGCAGATGTGGTGCCCTGTACTGATTATTGGTTTCTATCACCAACATTGACAGACAATGCAATAGTATGTGTAAGAAGTGAATCAAGTGTAGGTACAATTATGTGAGATTGAGTGACGGATGCACTCAGTGGAGTATCGTTATGTACATCAATAAGCTATTGTGAGCTTACTGAGGGCATGGCTTGACTCAATTGTGGGTAATACACAGTGTGACCTTGGGAGGAGGTCTGTCTTTCAATGGTATCACCCTTTTGTGAGGGTGACCCATATTGTAGGAGCCCCATATTTATAGATACATCTTGTTATGAAGATGTACCCACTCGTTAAAAGCTAATGTCAACATCCATTACTCCCCCTCAACATAAAAGGCAACCAATGGAGTTAAGGTCAGAGGTGGTAATGCCACATCCTCTGAGATATGTGCAAGGTGCACAATCTCTATAGACTTTGGTTCTATTTGGGTTATAGTAGGAGTAGAACTAGTTACTATTGGGAGTGCACTAGAGCTTGGTTGTTGTGGGGTTGTTACAACAGGTGTAGAGGATGGGTTCTCACTGGTTGGGTTGACCAAATGAGTGTCCTTAGTGAGAGTAGTGACCATACCTGAGATATGTTGACGCTTGCTCAGCATTAGGTTGATCATCACCATCTGCAGCTTCATCCTCGCCAGCTTGTTCATTGTGAACAGAGGCACTTGAGCCTTGAGATTGCTCTAGAGTAGGATATGCAACATGGCCTCGAAGAATGCGACTGGGAGAATCTTCATCATTGTCACTTGGATGTCCAGTCCTCCAAGTGGTGTTTGAACTTAAGGGAAACTCAGTAAGAGGCATCATGACAGGAGAAGAAGAGGTGGTTGTGGCATGAGCAGCAGCATCATCAACAAATGAAAACCACGAGCATCATCATCATTTGCATCACTATCACCATTATCACCATCACTACCATCATCACCATCAGCATCATCTTAGGTTTCTTGATCCTCTTGGCTGGGAGACTTAGCAACAGAGTGTGCAGAGTCCTCACCTTGAGCAGAATTAGCAGGACCAGACAGTTGAAAACCCTCAAACTGCACACTATCCTCAGCATCATGATCCATAACAACATCATCATGTGCTGGTTGATCATCCAAATTCTCAACATCCAGATTTTCACCTTCTAGTTGTTCCTTATCCTCATTCTTAGCACTAACAGCTTCATCAACTAACTCTTGCATTGCTGAAGATTGTGCGGGACCACCATCCTCTCTAATCAAGTCAAACACATTTTGACCCATATGAGGAATAGGCATTGTGTTTAGATTAACATTTAAATGGATATAAGCCTCCCATTGCAGAGATTATAAAGCCAATAGACTAAGATATCTGATATAAGGGACATGGGTGCTTGATGTCTTCTTGGTAGTGGCCAATGTGATCTTATCTACCATTTTAGTGAATATGACTTGTGCAAAGTCAATACTCCATCCAGTGACCAGAGCATGAAGAACCATTAGCTCAGCTTGGTTCATAAGGTCATAACTGCCTGACTTATGGCCAAAACAACTTATGACTACACTAGCCAAATACTTCCATGGATGTCCCAAAACAGACAGTTTGTATCTTCCATGGGTGACTGGTTCATTGTAACCAATCAAGGGCATGGCCTCTAGTGTTTGGTCATTGTTTGGGAAGGGTTGAAATAGGGCAAAGTTGGGAATGGAAATGGCTTCTCTGAGGGTCTTAACCGTAATATTTAGGGTTACTTGATTGTTTAGAAGAGAACAGGTGATGATTTGTTGATTTGGGTGCTATCTAGCAGTATACCACATCTCCCCAATAGTTTGTCGGAAGATAAATAGAGGGTGCGCAGAGAGACATGGAAACAGTGGGTGAGTAGTTATGAAGTTGACCATGGGTTCATAGCCCTGGTTTGCTTTGGATGGGGGAATTTCAGTGGAAATGAGGATATTCTTTGGTGTTATGGTCATTTGAAATTTAGGAGCAACATTCGCACCTGGAACAACATTAGGAGTAAGAGCCGGATTGAACATCACCATCTTTGAGCAGAACGGAGAGAAGATGAACAGTAGGAATGCAGGATTCTTAAGAGAGAAAAAGATGATGTCTGATTTCAATGTGCTTTGTTTTGTAGTGTAAACAGTAGGAATGCAGGATTCTTGAGAGAGAAATTGATATGACACTTGTGTTGTCACATAGTATTGGGGTGTCTTCAAATTTCACATCATAATCAAGCAATTGATTTTGTAGCAAAAGAAGTTGTGCACAACAGCTATTCTGCTACAGCAGTAGAACTTGACATTGAATTTTGCTTCTTACTTGACCAACTTATCATCTTCTACCTAGAAGTTGACAACCACCAGAAGTACTCTTTCTATCAAATGTACATCCTGCAAAATTAGAATCAGTGTATCCAGCTAACTCCAAATCAAAGTCATTGGGGTACCAAAGACCTAGATTAAGAGTTATGTTGTGGAAATAGTGATATCAAACCATAAACAAACCTGTCTATTAATTAATATAGGATTTGATGCTAATAAAAGCACATATTCAGTTTTGTACTTAGATCAGTGAAAAACATGTGTTGTTTTTCAAGTTTGACTTACAGAAATCTCTAAGTAAGAAACATCAGCTGAAGAACAATAACATCATTTGAACATTGAGTATCAGCCAAAGGTCCAGTTTCAGAAACATCAGCTAAGGAGAAAAGACAAGTTTAGAAAGCATCAGCTAAGCATCTACAAGCATCAGCCGAGGATTTAACACCATCAGCTGAGGATTATCTCAAGAACAGCTGAGGAGTCAAAGTATCAGCTGAGTCTACAGATCTGATAAGCTAATGCCTTCCATCTATCAGAGAAGCTATTCTAATTGTCTAAGTCCTTTTCTTTCATAATCTTATCACCCTAAATGATCAGCTGAGCCATCTGGATCTACTGATCATATAGGTTGATTAGCTTATTCATTATTACTGTTATATGTTTTATTAGCTGAGCATACATCAGTAGCTGAGTCTTTAACCTTTATCCTTAGCTGAGCAAAATTACACTTGTAGCTTAGTGTCTTTTAGCTGAGTTATCCTACATTACCTCAGTTAATAGCTTTCATTTGTAATATTTCCTAAGTCAAAGGCAGAACATGTGTTGTTCTATTATGCCTTTAGATTTGTATTTGTAAAAGTATTAAGCACTTTCTGGATCTGCAAAGAAACAAAAAGGATTGATCTTGACCCTTTGAAAAAGGTGATAGAGACTTTTGAAGAGAAGATCTCGAAGATATACTTCAACAACTAAGTATGGCTGGAACTCCATAATTAGTAAAGTCAAGTCTTCAGAAAGCATGGTGTTGTATAAAGTACAAGCATAGAAAGAGAAGTTTACACTTCCTAGACTAAATGGTAGTACTTTAATAATATAATAATAGATAGTGGGATGTTTAGTCACTGATAAGGACATTTGCTTTATACACAAGATGTGTAAAACAAGTTTACTTTTCACCCACTAAACTTTATCAAAGTTGTGCATTAGTGGTCTGATGAGGACAAAAGGCTGGTTAATCTTGATGTCAAAGCCAGAATAGCCTTAGTCTCTGCACTACCCAATGAAATCTATCATCAAGTTCTTAATTGCAAAACTGCAAAAGAGATGTAAGATACTCTCACTGTTGCATATGAAGGCACTGAAGAGGTACAGGAAAACAAGAAGCTTCTTCTTGTTAGAGAGTATGAGTTCATCTTTGCGCATAAAGGTGAAAGTCTTACCCAGACCTACACCAGGTTCAACTGCCTTATTAATGATTTAAGAAGGGCAGATGTTCCTAAGAGCAATAAAGAACATGTAAACAAGTTTCTAGACTCCCTCCCAGAATCTTGGGATCACTTTATCATTATGTTAAAGCATGGTGAGAAAATCAAGGGACTTTCACTGGTTGGTCTTTATGGTAATCTGATGAACCATGAACAATTAGTGAAGCAAAGGAAGCTCTCTACAAAGGATATGAAGGAAGCTGTAAAAGCTCCATCTCTTCCTGAACTTCTTGACACCCTTTCCTTTGAAAAAATGTTTGAACCTCGTAACCAACATGGCAGCCTGCTCAACAGCAGCTTCAATGTTGTCCATGCCCTCCAAACTTTCTTCCCTATCAGCCAATTGCCCTACATCTTTAGAAGACTCCACTTCTTCCTCATCCTCACTGGAGTCATCCACCACTGCAGCAAAACTCAAAGATCTTGTGTCCTTAGACACAAGTGCAGTTGATGGAGCTTTTGCGGCTTCCTTCATATCCTTTGTAGAGAGCTTCCTTTGCTTCCCTGATTGTTCATGGTTCATAAGATTACCATAAAGACTAACCAGTGAAAGTCCCTTGGTTTTCACACCATGTTTTAACACAGTGATAAAATAATCCATGTTTATGGCAGGGAGTCTAGAAACTTGTTTACAAGTTCCTTGTTGCTCTTAGGAACATCTGCCCTTCTTAAATTATTAACAAGGCAGTTGAACCTGTGTAGGTCTAAGTAAAACTTTCACCATTATGAGCAAAGAAGAACTCATACTCTCTAACAAGAAGAAACTTTTTGTTCTCCTGCACCTCTTCAGTTCCTTCATATGCAACAGTGAGAGTATCTAGCATCGCTTTTGCAGTTTTGCAATTAAGAACTTGATGACAGATTTCATTGGGTAGTGCAGAGACTAAGGTTATTCTGGCTTTAACATCAAGATTAACAAGTCTTTTGTCCTCATCAGACCACTGATGTACAACTTTGACAACATATCTTTCTGTTACAGGAGTAGTATCAGTAGCAGCAGTAACTTGGACTGTAGAGGAAGGAACATATGGGCCTTCAGTAACATTTTTTAGTATCACATCATCAAGGCTGGACATGTGGAGGTGAACTCTACTCTTCCAGAAGGAAAAGTTTTCCCCATCAAACATTAGAAACCTTAAGAGTGAGCCATTTTTTGAGAAACCGTTTGAAGTAGCATTTGGAGTGGCCATTTGATAGTGTGGGGTAGAAATAGTTGAAGAGTAAGCAAAGTAGATCTTAGATATTGATTATCTAACCAGCTCTGATACCAGTCGTTGGTCCCGGATGGATACTACAACAACAAATGTTTGTAGAAGGGGGGTTGAATACAAACTTTAGCTATTTAAAAACTAAGAACACATAGATGTACTTTATATAATTCTTACTGATTTGAATCAAGAATTACATGAACTAGATGCGGAAAATCTAAGTTCGACAAAGATGGCAAAAAAATTTTCTAACACATAGACTAGCTAATCTTAAACAACTAATGTCTAAGATGATCAACACATAAACAAGTTTGATTAGACTAAAAAATATTTGCTAACTCTTCTTCAATCTCAACTAATGAGATTCCAGTGTTCAACCAACGTATCTTTGCATGTTTCCATGCAAGAGTATATATAAGCAAATGATATCCGGTCGATGGAGTGAGGAATGAGACAAAGGTACTTGATTTAATAATATTATAATAGATAAAGTTTAATGGGTGAAAAGTAAACTTGGTTTACTCATTTTGTGTATAAAGCAAATGTCCTTAGCAGTGATTAAAAGTCTCACTATCTATTATTATATTATTAAAGTACTACCTTTTAGGCTTGGAAGTATAAGTTTCTCTTTCTATGCTTGTACTTTAAACAACACAATGCTTTCTGAAGACTTAACTTTACCAAGTATGGAGTTGCCAGCCATACTTAGTTGTTGAAGTATATCTTCGAGATCTTGTCTTATAAAGTCTCTATCACCTTTTTCAAAGGGCCAAGATCAATCCTTTTTGTTTCTTTGCAGATCCAAAAAGTGCTTAATACTTTAACAAATACAAATCTAAAGGCATAACAGAACAACACATGTTCTGTCTTTGACTTAGGAAATATTACAAATGAAAGCTATTAACCGAGGTAATGTAGGATAACTCAGCTAATAGACACTGAACTGCAAGTGTAATTTTGCTCAGCTAAGGATAAAGGTGAAGGACTCAGCTACTGATGTATGCTCAGCTAATAAAACATACTAAAGTAATAATGTATAAGTTAATCAACCTATTTGATCAGTAGATCCAGAGGGCTCAGTTGATCATTCAGGGTGATAAGCTTATTAGAGAAAAAGACTAGACAAGTTAGAGTATCTTATTTGATAGATGGAAGGCATCAGCTGATCAGATTTGTAGACTCAGCTAACACTTTGACTGCTCAGCGGATCTTGAGATAATCCTCAGCTGATGGTCTTAACCCCTCAGCTAATGCTTGTAGATGCTCGGCTGATGCTTTCTAGACTTGTCTTTTCTCCTCACCTGATCTTTCTGAAGCTGGTCCTTTGGCTGATACTCAGTGTTCTGCTGATGCTTTTGTTCTTCACCTGATGTTTCTTACTTAGATATTTCTTAAGTCTAACTTGAAAAACAACACATGTTTTTCACTGATCTAAGTACAAAATTGAATATGTGGTTTTGTTAACATCAAATCCTATATTAATTAATAGACAAGTTTGATTATGGTTTGATATTGATATCTCCCCAACAAGAACAGGTCTAGGCTTCATGCATCTCTGGCGGTTGAGAGATACGAAAGGAATTAGGGGCAACCTTATCCATCATCGGCGCTGGAAATCTGTCCTGCATATCTCTCTCCTTGATCTCTAGCAGATGAGATAGCGTATAAAGGGGAATGTGAAACACTGGAGAGAGAATAAAAGTAATCAAATACCTAATCTACCCTTTTGTTGTTTATGCCACGTGTCATAACTATAATTCTCCTTACACTTTTTACCTTAACTATTTTTCTAATTTGAACCTGATTCTATATATATATATATATATATATATATATATATATATATATATATATATATATATTAGATGATCACACACAAGATAATATTTCATATAGAAGCACCCTTATACAATTATTATACATAAGATTATTGTGAATAAAAGGGTAAACATAGAATCTAGTCTTAAAGTGTTATTGGAAGTGAAGTAGACTTGGTGAGTACCCCCAAATTTTTAGGAACATCCCAAATCATCCGCTTTATCTTCTAATGTTAGATTTGGGAAGACAATGTAAGAGTTATAATCATCCTATGATTCTTTCTCTTCAAATCTCTCCAATTTTGAATGGATAACTAGGAGAGAAGATATCAACAAATATTCTCTTCCTTTCTTTTCTTTTCTTGCTATAAAATAGTATTGGAACACAATAATTCTATAGGATCATCCAAAATCATCCCCTTTCTCTACTAAAGATGTTAGATTCGTGATCACAATGTTAATGATTGATGAAGAAGCCGGGCTAATATTTGCTGATGAAGAGCTTATATAAACGAGTTTTACGATTTTCTTTTTTTGATAAGCAAGGCATACCTTTACCAAAAACCAGATACAAAATTCAGATCTATCTAAGTTTGCAAGAGGCAAACAAACCATAGACCCTGCACACTCTATCGACAATACATGAGCAATTTAAAAAACCAATACTAGAACATCTCAAATTCTGTTAATGGGCTATACACTAATTGATTAAGCCCACCATGCAGCATCCAAGAGTAAGCTTGTTGTTGAAACTCCACGAAAGATGAAACCACTTCCTTTTTTGCATTTTCAAAAATTACCTTATTCCTGTTTCTCCATATGAGATATAGAAAGACCCATACAGTTGCCTGCCATTTATCTTTTACTTTTCTCAAATTCCAGTTTGCATTATCGAAATTAAGTAACTCTTCTACTATTGTTAATGTGAAGTCACCACATCTCCACCATGTAAAAACTTCTTGCCAAATTCGTCTTACCTTTTCACAAGATACTAAAGCATGATCTAGGTTTTCCACTACTCCTTCACATCTGGGACATAACATAGAATGCAGATCAATCCCCATCGCGTCTAAAACTGTTCTCACCGGAATTTTTCTTTGCTTTACCCTACAGATGAAAATCGACACTTTTTTGGGAATTTCTTTAATCATTTTAGTTTCCACGGCATTTGATTCAGCATGTAGGATCTTCTCATCAATCATCCTTTGAAGCTTTTTCACTGAGAATTCTCTATTCAGATATAGCTACCAGTAAGGCTTGTCTTCCCCGTTCTGATTTGGTTTTGTATCTCCCAGCTGCCCCAACAGATTCTCGAACTCACCCCTTTCCTTACCTCGCAGATCTCTTCTCCAGTGCCATACCCATTCCCATGCTTCTTCTAAAAACGTTCCTTTGTCTCGAACTATTGCTTCCTTACTTTCATGTAGCATAAACAACCGTTTAAAAACATCTCGTAATCGAAATTGCCCACCGTGTTCTCCATATATTCTTTTTATAACTCCCACCCAAAGTGCTTTATCTTCTGTAGCCAGTCTGATCCACCATTTAGATAGTAAACTTAGATTTGTACCTGCAAAAGAACCAATTTGTAATCCCCCCTTCCCATATGTCTTTCGAGTTTTATCCCAATTTACCCAATTGATTCCCGATTTCCCACCCCCCATGACCCCAGAAAAACTCTCTTCTCACCCTCTCTAGGCTGTTTAGGACACTCTTCGGAGCATGAAACAGAGAAAAAGAGTACAAAGGAATACTACTCAGAACCGATTTCACAAATGTTAATCTACCTCCATTTGAGAGCATTTTAGACTTCCAATTCGATAGCTTAACTTTCTGTTTATCCACCACTCCCTTCCAGTTATCCACCGAGCTCATACGCAATCTAATCGATAGACCAAGATATTTAAAAGTCAGACATTCGATACCACACCCAATCGAGTTGGCCCAAATTTGTAATTCACACTCCCTATTTCCAATTCCAATAAGCTTACTTCTATTAAAATTAATTTTCAATCCCGCTGTCCATTCAAAACATTTCAGAGTTTTAACTAAGTTTGGAAGGTTATTTGTTGTACCTTTACCAAAGAACAATGTGTCATCCGTGTATTGAATGTGTGTGAAAGGTATTGAATGACTGTATAGTGTGTAATCCGTATGTGTGTGTAGAGAGAATATGACAATTACACCTTTAAGTGTGTGTTCTTCTATTACATATGTCAAAAGGTTACATTGAGTCAATGATTACATACTATTTATACTAAGTACATAAAATGTACTAATTTCACAAAATACAGACTAGATCTAATCATAAAGTCTAGATCTAACAATCTCCCCCTTGATTCGATATAGTCTATGTTCCGTTCACCCAAGATTCTTTGCCATCTACGAAGAGTAGCTCTTTCATGCATCTTAGCTTCTATCTTCTCCATAATATCAGTCATGCTTACTCTTGCAGATTGATCAAAATCATCCTTGAGGTTGAAGCTGTGCTCCCTGATCTTGATAAGCCAGACTCTAAGTGAACCATCAGAATAAGCTTTGAGTTCCTTGGTCCTTAGAAAGAATTTCTCCTTCTTGCTGTTGAAGAGAACTATTCCATCATCTTCTCCAGTCTCATCATCCCTCCAAATAGTTTGAAACATTTCTAGCTCTTCAATTCTGGGATGTATGGTGTTTAGCTTCAGAACATTGATCTTAGCTTTGTCTGCCTCTACACCAAGTTGGATGTCATTTCTCTTAGCAAGCCGAATTCTTTGCTTCATAAAGTCTAGCAAGATCATGTAGTCTGCATTGTTTGCTTTGGAACTATGTTTCTTTACTTCAAGTTCTTCCATCATATGTTCAACATCCTCCAAGCTTAAGTGTTTCAGATCTGCTTGACTAAACCAGTAAGTTTTCTGATCTATTCTTTGCACAGACAAGTAAACCCAAATCACATTAAGAACTTTTCCAAATGAGCACTTTACTTTAGAAACTGGATGTTTGGAAGCTACTTGATCTCTTGATTTACCATGCCAATTCATTATCAGTCTTCTACCTGCATCAGAGACATCTGTCACCCCCAGTAGATTGATAGGTAATTCCTCCTGAATTTGTTCAGAATAAATCTCAGGAATTTACTCTTCAAGAAAAGCCACTGCAATATCAAAAGCACTCCAATTTCTGTTTGTCTTATTTAAAGCCTTTGTAGTTAATACCACTCTTTTTCAATCTTTTCATCTTATCTTGTTCCCTCAACATATCTCTAGCTGTTTTTCTAAATTTGCCCGGAGATGGAGGAAACAAGTCAGCCACTTCTCTGTTTATCCTCAGCACATTTTCAATGTTGAACGATTCAGGAGTAGGAACTTTATCAACCTTAGGCTTTTCAACCCTTGGTGTTGTCACCGTCCTTGTTTCTTTGATTTTGCTTATCTGTTGTTGAAGAGTTAATTCCTTTTCATGTTCACCAGCTTCTGCTACAAATGACCCATAAGCATCAAAATCTAAACCTGCACTAGTAAGAAAGTCATATGTATCATCCACCAGTCTATATGTATCCTCTTCTTCTTCATCAACTAAAGTCATTTGTCTTTTTCCTTTACCTCTACCTTTGCCTCTCTTTAGAGTTGGTTGTTTGCTTTGTGAAGACGAACCAGTAGATAGCTTTGATATCAAAGAAGTGATAGGCACAACAGCATGACGACGGTTCTCCCCCTCATAATGATCGGGATCAGGATCTTGGTCATTATGTTGTCGCTTCTTTCCTTGTGCCTGACAGGTTTCAAGAGAAGCTTTAAGTGCAGCAGCAATTGCAGCTTCCTCTTCAGCATCAATTATCCCTGAAGTCTCCCCCTGAACAATAGCTGGAGGAGCCTCACCCTCAACATCCTTAATGGGATCCATGGCATCCATTCTTTTGTAAAAAGCAACTCCAAGAGCTACCATGCTATCTCTCATCTCCTTCTTAAAACTTTTAAAATCTGATTTCTTGTATTCATTTCTTAGTAAATCAACCAGAGTAGCATCTTCTTCATAATTATCTGGTCTAGCCATCAGCTTTGCATACAACTGGGATTTCAACTCCTCCACTGACACATTAGGGCCTTGTTTAGCAAGTAACCTGTCCACCTTCTCATTTACAACATCAATCTTAGCATGAACCGCAGACAAAGCAGCTTCAAGGTCAGCCTTAGAAACAAATTCTGAGGCAACCTGAGTAACTTTTGAAAGTGTAACAAAACCGGGATCACGTAGATTACCCGTTGAGACTGGAACAACTGGAGGAACAAATCCTTCAGAAGTTGAGCCACCCACATGCACAGCTGTATCAGGGCTGACTGTGGCGGGATTTCCATCTAATCCTTGAAATCTACGAAGTGTAGCTTCTATAGATGTTCTGCTAGGTCCTTCAGGTAGGATCCTAGTTGATGATATAGATGTGTCCTTGTGTTTAGAAAGAATTGGGCTTACAATGTGGTCATCAAAATGAAATTCGGTAGCCTGGGGAGAAATGGCACCTGTTTCAATACCTACTCTCTCAGAAGGAGACTTCGGTAGATTATGTGTTAAAGCCCCGTGAGAAGATGAAACTATTTCTTGTTGAGAAGAAATAGAGTGGCTTGGTAGGGTTTGTGCATGCTCTGGTGGGATGCCAGGGTCTTGTTCAACACCAGGACTGGCCATGTCAGACCCGATGGCAGATGTGGTTTCCCGGCTATTTGTGGTTGGGGAACTCTCAGCACTCTTATATTCTTTTCTCTCACTTTCATTTTCCTTTTCTTTTAATCTTTCTTCTTTTTCTATATCAAAATCAATCTCAAACATATCATCATGAGCAAACACAGTTGTTTCCGTAGTTGTTCCCTCAGGTGTAATAATCATACTTTGAACATTATATTCTACATCCTGAGTTCGTGTTTCCTGAGACTGAGGTTTTTCAATGAATTTTCCTATAGGCATATCATCCTCCTCATCTCCCTCTCTTATATTCTTACCTCCCTCATCCACTTCATCCCCCCTCTCAGAATTTTCTCTCGACTCTCCCTTGTCACTGTCACCCGAAGGCGACTGACTACTAGAATCTAAACCCTCGGGTACTACTGCTCTTTGGGTAGGATCAACAGATTCTTGTCGATCCGGATGAGCTAAGTTATTTTCCCTCACACATGCCTTAACTACCGGATCATGAAGATCCATCAACATTACTAATTCAGCAGGCATTACAAAAGCCTGGACCTCAAAGGTCTTTTCAATTTTGTAATGTTTTTGAATGATGTACACTGTTGGCAGAGGATCATTATCCCTCCGATTGATGTCAGTTGGATGATCTAGCATTACACTTTGAACAATCATTGAGAGAAACCTCGGACAAGGAAGAAATTTCTTTGCTTGTTGTGGAACTTGTTTTTAATTCACGATTTTTGAAATTTCTTGAAATATGATAGATGCATAGTCCACATGCCAGTGTTTGACCATTGAAACCAGAATTTGAAAAGAACTGGAACTAGCACCATAAACTCCTTTGGAAATGCTAGTAATGAACCGATTGATTATTGCATACAAAGACTGCCAAATTGGTACCATATTGTTTCTTTTGAATTGGACACTCTTGGTCAAAACCCCATTGAATCCCAGATCCTTCACATGGGGATATATAGCCTTGCTGGTAGGAATAGGATCAAACTTGTTCTTGTTTGGATAGGTGCCCCTCTCAGATGGTAATCTAAACATTGTCCTCAGCTGGTCAACACCAAAAGTGAATTTATACTGTTCAATCTGCCCAGCTAGTAACTTCTCTCCCTCATCATTTACAATTTTGTGCAGTGAGTGCCACAACTGTTGCACATAGACCTCGGGTACATGAGGTTCTTTCCCTTCAGCAATAGCCTTATAGGAGAATATGTGGTTTAATGGATGTACTTCTATTAGCTCAGAAAGAATAGGGAATTAAGTAGTGGTAGTTATGGAATAAAAGCAGTGATTATTCATAAGATTGGGTAAGTATTTGTTTGGGTGAAACACTTGTTCAGAGGGAACAAATGTTGGAAGGTTACCAGGGTTAGCCATCTGCAAGAATATACAATAATACCCATGGTTAATCATCAGATGTTCAGCAGATAAGACTATAATAGATTGTTCCTTTCTTTTGAAAAAAAAAATTTGAACTTTTGAAAATTTTGAAAAATTTTCAAAATTGTCTTAAGTGTTTTGTCGGAATTGACGATTCCGACAAAAACTTAGAAGTGATTCCGAGAAAAAACATTCTGGAATTCCAAGAAAAGACTTGGAACTTTTATCCAATTTGGAATTTCCGAGAGTTTGGAAATTCCGAGAGAATTCCTTGATGGTGGAAATTCAGAGAAATCAATGATTTCGAGAAAACAAGGATTCCGAGATATCAAGGAATCCGAGAAAACAAGGAATCCGAAACAACAAGAATTCCGAGATATTAAGGAATCCGAGAAAACAAAGAATCCGAGATAATCAAGGATTCCGAGAAAACAGAGAATCCGAGATAATCAAGGATTCTGAGAAAACAAAGAATCCGAGATAATCAAGGATTCCAAGAAAACAGAGAATCCGAGATAACCAAGGATTCCGATAGAACATAAAATCTGAGATAATCAAGGATTCTGAGAAAACTCTGTGATTTGAAATGATGAAAACTCTCAGAATTATGAATTCCGAGAGATTCATAGCAGTTTATGAACACAATCAAATCGAGATTTTGAAACCCCTGATTTTAAACATGTAAACCAAAGTCGATTGTACCCTTTGTCATTCTAAGCATTTTTAACTCTACACTTATCTCCATCAGTGTTGATTTAGCATGATTAATTCCCAACACAAAACCTGTAACCCAGATACGAAAATACAATCAGACAGAGAATCAAAACCCATTCAAACAGATGTAATTAATGTAAATCTAAGAATGAAAACACATGTAACATGTTATCGAAGGATACTAGTGTTATTAACAAGCCAACTAACAACAAATACACACTAAATCGGCCTAAAGAATAAGTGATAGTTAGAGTTGTCGATTTCTTAGATCTAAAATACACAAATATGTAATAGAAGATAGGAAAAATGAATTGTACCATGAGAATTGCAACAAAAAACTGATCTAGATCTGACAAACTTGAAGAAATCCAAAGCTTTTTGAAATTTTGATTATACGGAGAGGTTTAGTCAATTTTGAGAAAGAAAACCGAGAAAAAGTCAAAATTCCGAGAGTTTGAAGCTTATAAACACATATGAACTCTCGGATTCCGAGAAAAAGTGTCGGAATTTGTGAACTGAGATCCACTTTCTCGGATTCCGACATAAAAGTGTCGGAATTTGAAATTCCTACACAAAGAGTCATTAAATTTTCTCAGATTCCGACATAAAATGTGTCGGAATTGACCATTTCTTGCATTTAACTTGTAAAAAATTGAACTTTTTCTCTCTTGACCATTTTTAATAAAAACAAAGACAAAGAAAATATAAAAAACTCCCCCTCAAATGAAGCATCAATTTGAGAAAGAATAAAAAAATCTTTTAGCCTTTTTTTAAAAAATTTGCACATGTTTTTTTTTTTAATTTTCTGAAACATACCAAAACAGATAAAACTAAAATGTAATTAACACTCCCCCAACAAGTATGAACCATCCGTAGGTCATAACTTGTCAAATCAGATATTACACCCTCAACCTCAAAACACCTACAGATATTACACCCTTAACATGCCCAATTTTGAAACGATTTTCATCCAACGGTTTGGTGAAAATGTCAGCAAGTTGATTTTTTGTATTAACATACTTTAATTCTATCAAACCTTTTTCAACATAATCTTTTAGAAAGTGATACCGAATGTCGATATGTTTCGTCTTAGAATGATGTACGGGATTGCATGAAATGGCTATGGCACTCTGGGAGTCACACATCAAAGGTATGTGAGAATAGTCCAGTCCAAAATCTGACAGTTGTGTGTGTATCCACAGACTTTGAGAACAGCAGCTGGCAGCAGCAACATATTCAGCCTCTGCGGTGGAAGTTGACACACAGTTTTGCTTCTTCGATGCCCAGCATACTAGCCTGTCTCCCAGAAAATGTGCACTGCCGGATGTACTTTTTCTATCAATCATGCACCCTGCATAGTCAGAATCCGAGTATCCGATTAGTTCAAAATCAGAATCTCTATGATACCACAAACCTAGATTTGGAGTACCCTTAAGATATCTTAATATTCGTTTAACTACCAACACATGAGACTCTTCAGGATTTGCCTGAAATCTGGCACAGAGACAAGTAGCAAACATTATATCTGGCCTACTAGCAGTTAAGTACAATAAGGATCCGATCATACCACGAAAAGTTTTTAAATCTACTGATTTGCCATCAGGGTCAGCAAACATTTTTGTTTTAATTCCCATGGAGTTGAAATTGGGGAACAATCAGTCATGTCAAATCGTTTTAATAAATCTTTTATATATTTTGACTGATTTATAAAAATCCCATGGTTAAATTGAGAAATTTGCAATCCAAGGAAAAAGTTAACTTTCCCCATCATGCTCATCTCAAACCTCTGTTTCATAGTAATTATAAAATCATCACCGTACTTTGGGCTAGTTGAGCCAAAGATAATGTCGTCTACATAAATTTGTACAAGAATATAATCTGAACCAATCTGCTTTTTGAAGAGTGTTGTGTCGGTGGTCCCTTTTGCATAGCCCTTGCTCAATAAATAATCTGACAGCTCATCGTACCAAGCTCTCGGGGCTTGTTTTAATACATACAGAGCTTTGTCAAGTAGATATACATGCTGCGGGCGTTTGGGATCCACGAAACCTTCAGGTTGACCAACATAGACTTCCTCTTTAAGTTTACCATTGAGGAATGCAATTTTAACATCCATTTGGAAAACCTTGAAATTCTTGAAGGCAGCATAGGCTAAAAATAATCTGATCGCTTCCAAACGGGCTACTAGGGATAATGTCTCATCATGTTCGATTCCTTCTTTCTGATTGTACCCCTTAGGCACTAGCCTAGCCTTGTTTTGCATAACTACTCCATCAGAGTCTTTCTTATTTTTGAAGATTCACTTCGTCCCCACAATTGATTTACCTACAGGTTTGGGTACTAATCGCCATACTTTCAAACGATCGACCTGATACAGCTCGTCTTGAATAGCAAGAATCCAGTCTGGATCTTCTAAAGCTTCTGATACACGTGTTGGCTCTATCATACTCAGAAAATTCATATTCAGACATTCGTTTGCGGCTGCGGCGCTAGTTCGAACACCGGCGATCAAACTGCCAATTACTTGAGTGTCAGGGTGACTTCTCAACCATACAGGCTCGGGGGTTCTAACCTGTATGAAGTCATCTACTGATTGAATGTCTGTTGCAAATGGATTTACCATTTCACCTTCAGCAAACGGATTGACAGTATCATCTGTTGCAGCAAAAGAAGGAGTCGGTTGTACAAGAAATGGACTGTTCGTAGCTTCAAACTCAGAACTCTCCTGATCAGTGTCCCGTGCAACAGATGGTGTTGTTAGAGTTACAGATTCTTCTGGTTGTGGTTGAAGTGGTTCAGCCCTGTTCACATTAACAGAAGAAGTATCATTAGCTTTGAAAAAATAAAACATGAAATCCAAATTAATATCTTCATTCTGAATGTTTTGATGATCAGATTGATTAGCTTGATAAACAAGATTTTTAGAATTTGAAGGTTTTGCTGTCAGTGAGTTTAGATTGACTAAATCATCGAACGTCGCATTCATGCTTTCTACAATATTGTGAGTTCTCTGATTCAGTATTCGAAAAGCCTTTTTGTCCGTTGAATACCCAAAAAAAATTCCCTCGTCAGCTTTTGGATCAAACTTAGACAGTTTGTAAGATTCATTCAGAACGAAGCACCTATTACCAAATACATGGAAGTATTTGATATTAGGTACTACTCCGTTACATAGCTCGTAAGGAGTTTTATTGAAACGACGGTAAATCGGAGTTCTATTTTGGGTATAGTAAGCGGTGTTGACAGCCTCAGCCCAGTATGATGGGGGCAATTTTGAGTGTTGTAGCATTGTTCTTGCAGCTTCAACAAGTGTTCTATTTTTCCTTTCTACAACTCCATTTTGCTCAGGAGTGTAGGCTGCAGAGAACTGATGTAAGATGCCGTCAGAATCAAGATAAGAATCCAGAGTTCTATTCTTGAATTCTGTGCCATTGTCAGTACGTATCGCTTTTATAGGTTTTCCTTGTTGTGTCTTGTGCTTAGTCAGAAACAGAATAATCTGCTGTGGCACGTCAGACTTGTGACTTACGAAACGAACCCATGTGTAGCGAGAATAGTCATCCACCATCACCTGTATGTATCTTTTCGCAGTTCTGGACTGAACCTTCATAGGTCCACAGAGGTCCATGTGTATCAGCTGCAAGGGAGCTGATGTTGTTGAAATCTGAACAACTTTATGTGATACCCTCTTTAGTTTCCCTAGCTCACAATCCTTGCAAAGATGCTCTTTTTCAAACTTCAGCTTAGGAATACCTCGGACCAGATTCCCATTTACCAGCTTGTTGATATTTTTACAGTTCAAATAGGACAGTTTCCTATGCCATGACCAGTTCAAATCTGATGCAACTTTAGAAAGCAGGCAAACAAACGAACTTGAACCTTTACCAGACAAGTCAATAGTATACAGATTTGACTTTCTGTTGCCGCCCAAAATTTCAGTCCCTTCCTTAGTTCTCAAAGAGCAGGACTTCTTTTTGAACAGAACTTCCATACCCTTATCACAGAACTGACCAATTGAGAATAGATTGTGGCCAAGCACCTCTACATAAGATACCTTTTCAATCCTAACATTCCCTGTTTCCAAAACTCCGTGCCCGAGGATTGGTGCTACCTGGTCATTCCCAAACTTAACATTTCTAGAATATTTGCCCACGAAATGTTTGAGAAGACCCTTATCCCCAGTCATATGTTTGGTACACCCGGAGTCCATGTACCAAAGATTGCTCTTCTGCACATAGAAACAAGAGGTGAAGACCTTACCCATCGTGAAATGGGATGAGGTATGTTAGAAGTAGAAAAAGAAGAAATAACAGGATCAACAATTAAAGATACATATTTCTTTTCTTGTTTTATCTGCCACTTCCTAGGTTGCCAGTTTTGTTTATTTGTAGCAGGAGGGACTTTGGTTGTTTTGTTATGTGGATGAACAACAGAGTTGTTTTGATGAACTGATTTGTTTTGCAATCTGTTATGCAAATTCGGTGTATGTCTGTTGACATTTTGAGTAGCTTTGCGAAAATGTTAAGTTGTTTGGGATTTGCTTCTTTTAGCTTTCCCTGTTGATTGTTGTTTGTTATTCCTTTTCAAAAATGGGGTTGGAGTGACTGGTTTTTGAACTGGTGTGTGAGAAACTGATTTATTTGGTGATTTTGTAACTTGTTGTTTAGAGTTAAGAAAATACATCTGTCGCAATGATCGATTGAGTTGTGCTATTTCAAGCTTTCGTAGCTGTGCTTTTCTTTCAGAATCAGGCACCCTTCTCATCACTTCAAGATGATTTTTCCACTCACCAGGCAACATAGGCAGTCTCCTATGTGCATATTTGCGTAAGAAGAAACGCAGTTCACTCTTCTTGATGCATTGATGAATGATATAGCCAGTACGGTTGACAAACCAAGTGAAAATCATATCCTCTGCAGGATTTTTCCAATTAGGAACTGATTTGAAACCACGTAACATTCGATCTTGATGATATGAACATGCATTTATACAAGGACCTTGCACACACCCAATACTTGCACAAAAGATTTCAACTTTAATTGCTTGTGGTTTTGGAGTATCAGTTTGACTATTAGAAACATTATCAGACTTTTTCTTCCAATTCAAACCAGACTTACAATTTTTCAAACAACTTTTATGATGAATGAAACAAAAAGAACGAAAGGAATCATGATTTCTAAAACTATTTTGTGTTTTGTGTCGCTTGTCCTCAACCTTTGGCTTCTTGACTGCTTTGGGAACATCTGTCTTTTTCTCAGCTTGTGGCACTGCTATCTTCACTACCTTTCTCACTTCTGGTATGGTAACAGTTCTTGTGGAACTTTGACGTTTGATTTTAGTTTATTCATAAGAGAGAAAAGAAGATTTGTTAGATTTGTTAATGCGTGAAGATTTAGAAGAAGATGATGCTGATGTTGAAGGCTTGGTGCCTGGTGCAGACCCTTTTTCACAAATACTCGTTGGATCAAAAACTGATTGCATTTGTGAGATGCATATTTTCTACAAGCTTTTGGACAAGTAGGAATTGCAACACCCCAGCCACGTTCCACCTCTTTCACAAGTCGATTGATTTTCTCATCTCGCAGTTGTTTTTCGATTTCGTATGTAATGAGTTGAGGAACCAGAATGTGTGCACTATCTAAATGTTCTAAACAAGAAACATTTGATTTTTCAGATTCATTCACTTGTCTTTTCAAATCATCACACAGTTGAATTATGATCAATTCATGTTTCTTAATCTTCTTATGTGCTTTTTCCAGTTTTTCAGAAAATTCTTGAGATTGATTAATTAAAACATCATTTTCAAACCTCATTTGATTCACCAATTCAGAGTTAAATTTATCAAAAGAATCAGCGGAAGACTTTGAGTGACTCAGCTTTTCTTGCAAAATTTGATTTTCTATTACTAGCATGATGTTGTTAATTATGCAATTTGTTTCAACAATTTCCTGACGGCGCTGCAATTCCATGTGAGGAATGTATAGGCGTGGTGCGTATGACTTGACTGTTTGTTCATGATTTTGAAAAATTAGAGTTCCAGCATTGAAAACTGTTTTATTTTTTAACGAGAAACCATCAGTAGTTTCATACGAAGTATTCAGTGAATCATAATTAAATGGTTTTTGGCACTTTGTTGTGGTCTTTCTTTTGAAATTTTCTTCTTGTTTAACTTCCTCAGCCGCAACAAAAACCATCTTTTCAGTTAGCCCTGGATTCATCCTTTCGGCCTGATAGAGTTGTGATATATTCATAATTATACATGTTTTACACATCGAAAACCCTCGCATTTTATCCATAATCAAGGTGAATTGTACAAATTATTGTCTTAAATGTTTAATATTCACCATTGCAGGTAAAAAGAACTCAAAGAGAAAATATCAAGTGAAATGAATACAGAACTGAAGAAAAATAAAGAATTGCTGAAATCCGTGGAGCCTTGCAATCGCAACGAACTGCCATGCGATCGCATGGTAGGCTGGGAATCTAGCTTTAAAACCTGGCATTGTCTGCATGTAGAGATGTCTTGTCAGCCGCCCAAAGTCACCCCATGCGATCGCATGGACATTGCATGCGATCGCAAAGACGCCCGTTTCAGCTCTATATAAACAGCTCTTCTGCAGTCCAACAGAGACATCAACAAACACCAAAATCGAAGAAATAAGCTTGTCTCTGAAATTCCTTTCACTTCCAGATATACACACACACGTTTTAGCTTAGTTTTTACACACACACCACATACACAAAGGTGTTTTTACACCTAGTTTATTATTTGGTGATAGTAAAACATCCCAAAGGTGTAGAAAACAAGTTGAGGTTCTGCTCACGTGTACAACTGGGGATAGCTTGGTATAATCTATACCTTTCTATTCTTAATATGTATCCGAGTGTTGATCTCGTTGTTATACTTGTAATCATGTGTAACTAAACTCTTTCACTTGGGCCAAGATGATTCTTGGCCAAGTTATGGCAATATAAACCTTTTCTTGATGATTTGATATAAAAAAGTATGTTTTGATTGTTGTTATAATTGTGTTTAACCATGTTCTTATGTTAAATATGTCCATGTTCATGTTTCATTAAATCTTTTACGTGAAAACATAAAGATTTCATCCCATGCATATTCAAAGGTGATGGTTTTCAATATCAAGATCTTGTGTAAGTTATTACTAGAAATGGTATAACAAAGCAAGGTTGTCATTCGAAAAGCATCTTTGGAACTTGTCTTTGATCATTTTGGATCATAACAATATTGGTCATGTTCATCATATTGTGATTTTACACAAACTTAACATGTTAACGAAAGTTTAAGTGTTTAAGTTTATCATTCGATCATAACAACTATAAAAGAATAAAAAGGATTGAAAAGATGTTTTTAAACATGTTAATGTTGAAATGAACTCCTAATGTCATTAAGAATCAGAGATCTACGATTCTATGTGCATGCTTACGTGTTCATGCTTTACATGTGTTAAGTATTAGAAATAGTACTTAAACACGATGATATCTGAAGGAAATAACGAAAGGCTCGATCTTAAATCCAACACACGCGGTTTGAGTCTTGTTGGGTTCATAACATCATAGTGTTGTTTTCTATCTACTTATAACTTTGAATGGCATTTCAGGTTGTACGTATTCAATCCTTGGTGCATAAAATGAATTCTGCTGTAAAAAGAAGTCATGCGACCGCATGGTGTCTCCATACGATCGCATGATCTATGCCATCACATGTCTTTGACATGCGATCGCATGTACCTTTGCGACCACATGTCTTTGACATGTGGCCGTATGCACCTTTATTCCAGTTCAGTTTGTTGTTTCTTTTATTTTAACCAATGTTTTAATCACTTTAACACCTTTCTTATGTTTTGAAGGCTATGAGACATATCATTTGACCAAGAGTGTATTGTTTGTAGCTGGATTTAAGCATGGTTAGGTGGATCTGTGATTGTCTTTTGATTCTATGCTGACATGTTATATTTGATTGTAAATCTGAGTCTTGATAACTCGAGTGATGATTTACATGATAATATAACTTGTGAGTATTAGATAGAACAACATGCTGTGTGCTTTAATGTATTTTATCTAGTCATCAACATCTTAATCAAACTAAATATTGCCATAACTAGCCAATGATGATTCTGAAGCCTAAGTGATCTTTTATCTATTTATCTGCACGTCTGTTATTACTCAGATAGTGTAACTTGTTTCTTTTAATTAGTTTAAATTCAAAAAGCTAAAAATCAATTGTTATTTAATTACCAAACAATAACGATGGTTGAATACTAGTAGCTGCCAAAATTATCCCTGTGGATCGATACTCGTTCTTACTCTTTCTATACTACTACTGACCAGGTCATACTTGCCTGAGTCGTGTGTAGTATTTATTTTGTAATTTCGTTTTATAAATTTAAAACATCCGTGTGAAAAAGCTTTTAATCATCTTAAAAATACCCGTACGTGGGCTGCACACCAAGTTTTTGGCGCCGCTGCCGGGGATCCTTTTGGCAATATTAGAAAAAAACCTGATTGTTGATTTGGTTTTTGTTTATTAATTCCTGTTATTTTAATTTCTGTTTTCTTATACTATGTGTATCTATTCTCAAATGCTAAAATTAAGGTATAAATTTTGTCAAGATTGTCTCAAGTCGTTTGAAGCTGAAATTGAACTCCTTACCCAAATAGCTTTAGCTACAGACAATCTAGATGACTTTGAATTAATTTTAGGTGAAATTGAATTTTGGCAACATGCAATAATGATAACTAACTGTAATATCAACTTTATTGTTAACATGCCCATCATTTAGTCGAATTATAGTTTTTATCTTTATTATTCCTTTCTATTATCTATTACTTGTTTAGTATTTAGCATACTTTAGTTTCCGTATTTCTTTTTATTCCCATTTCTTCTTTTTCTTTCCTTTCTCTTTTATGTGTATCTACACCGTTGAACTTCGAAAAAGAATTAAAGAATACCGCGAAAGAATTAAAAATTCTAAAATCCTTATAAAATCTTTCGAACAAGCCTTGTTTTCCGAAACCAACCCCCAAGAAATCAAAAGATATAGAGATAGCATTGAACACGAACAAATCTTAATTTTTCTAAATCAAACTTTCATCCGGAGAACCATGTCACGTATTTTAACTTTTTAGGTTGTAAATTTTTTTTTTCTTTTTTTTTATTGTTTTCTTTTAAATTTCTTTCCTTTCACTTATGTGTGTATACACTGCTGAACTGCGAAGGAGGGTTAAGTTTCATCGCACACAGATAAAAAAATATGAATCCCTCATAAAATCTATCGAACAATATTTGAAATCTGAAAATAACCCACAAGAAATCGAAAGATGGAGAGACGTTATTAGACAAAGACGTAACCTCATCTATCTCCACGAATGTTACATACAAAGAATCTTGTCCCGTACTCTAACTTTTTGAATTTCTTTAGTCTTTTATTTTCTTTTAAAAATTTGTTTCGCTCATGTGTGTTCACGCAGAAAAATTTCGAAAATTAATCAAGTATTATCGTCACGAAATAAAAGTCTATAATCAGAGTATCGATGAACTTGAGATAAGAACAAAACACACCACCAACCAAGAGGAGTTGAGACAAATTCAGATCAATATCTATAATCTGAAGTTCATGAAAGCAGTTGTTCAACGTCAAACTACTGAACAATTGAGAACAGTTCATACTGGTTAGTTTATAAAAATTTTCCTTCAGTCATTTATATTCAATCATGTGTGTTCGTTTAGAAAACCTTCATAGGAGAATTAGTAATTATCAAAATCACATTGATCTCCTTGAAAATCAAATTATGTTGTTAAGTTACGAATTAGAATATGAATTTGACATCTTTCAAGTCATAAATATATACGAACAAATTCATCTTCTAAGGGAACAACAAAATTCCATTCGAAACACCATAAACAGACTTTGGAGAAATCATTTCCTTTCTTAGTAATCTACTGTTTTATTTCCTTTCTTTTAGTTGTGTGTTTTTCTTTCTTGTATTTTAATTTCCTTTAGTTTTTCACTTCCCCGCCAAATCCAAACTATCTCTTTTGTTCTCTTTTGAACAATTGAACCCATTAAGCCTTACGCAGAGCCTGAACGAGAATTTCGACGTCGCCGACGTTTAGCACGTAGACGAGCTGCTCGTAATCAAACTCACAACATGGCTGAAGGTCCACCACCTTTAGATACCAAAACAGTTAGAGATTATGCTCGTCCAACGCTTATTGGAATACACGCAAGTGTCGTTCGTCCTCCTGTCACCGCCAACAATTTCGAAATTAAGCCAAACATTATCCAAATGGTTCAAAACACAGTTCAATTTAACGGCTTACCTGAAGAAGATCCTAACCATCATCTTCAGAATTTCCTTGAGATCTGTGATACGTTCAAGATGAACGGTGTCTCCCAAGATGCTATTCTCTTACGCCTTTTTCCATTTTCACTGAAACATAAAGCCAAGTTTTGGCTTAACTCCTTGCCTACTGGTTCCATCACTACATGGAACAATTTAGCCGAAAAATTCCTTCAGAAATATTTTCCACCCTAAAAAACGGCTAAACTTCGTAATGATATTTCATCATACCAGCAGCAAGAAGGGGAATCCATGTACGACACATGGGAAAGGTTTAAGGACTTACTGCGTCGATGCCCTCATCACGGATTACCAATGTGGCTTCAAGTTCAAACGTTTTATAACGGTCTGACAGTGGCTACTCGCCAAATGATCGATGCTGCAGCAGGAGGTGCAATTACAAAAAAAACTCCCGAGATAGCTCATGAGCTCATTGAAGAAATGGCTATGAATAGCTATCAGTGGCATTCATCTCGAATGAAACAACCCAAAACAGCATGTATCATCCCTGTTGATACTGTCACTTTACTCACTGCACAAGTTGAAGCTTTATCCCAAAAGCTCGACCAAATGAAAGTAAATGTAGTGCAGTCTACATGTGAGTTCTGCAATGGACCTCACTTGAGTAGAGATTGCCAAACTGGCAACAATTTCGCCTCTACAGAAGAGGTAGATTACATGGGTACTCAAAGACCCCAAAACAATCCCTACTCAAACTCATATAACTCTGGCTGGAGAAATCATCTGAATTTCTCCTGGAAGTCCGGAGCAGGTACTTCTAGTAATCCCCCTCCCGGATTTTCCCATCAAAATAATAACCAGCAAAATCTAGGTTCATCTCAAAACCGTCAGCCTGTTCAAACTCAATCAAAGATTGAAAGCTTACTTGACATATTTTCCTCAGCTGTCGAAAGTCGTTTCGTCCATCACGAAAATGACATAAAAGTTCTTCACGCTTCATTTAAAAGCTTAGAAAATCAAGTAAGCCAGATCGCTAATTCGCTATCAGAACGTCAACAAGGTGGTTTGCCGAGTAACACCGAAGCCAATCCAAGGGCTTATGTTAAAGCTATTACTCTCAGGAGTGGTACCACTATGGTCCCACCAACGATGCCCCCGGTTGATGAACCAAGCACCCTCGCCATATCCAAAGAAAATCCAGATTCGGAATCTCCCGAATCACAGGTCCCAGTCAAAGGAACTAACGAAGTGCATAACAAGATCCATCCAACAAATACCGCACAAGTTAGGCCCCCAATTCCTAAATATCAACCCAGAATTCCTTATCCTCAGCGATTAAACAAAGAACAAAAGGAGGAGCATTATAAAAAGTTCCTAGAACTTTTTAAACAGCTTCAAATCAATATCCCATTTTCTGAAGCTTTAGCTCAGATGCCAAAGTATGCCAAGTTCCTTAAAGATCTGCTGAGTAATAAGAGAAAAGTGGAAGACCTGTCAACTGTCATTCTTAGTGAAGAATGCTCAGCTATCTTACAAAATAAACTTCCAGTGAAGAGAACCGACCCAGGTAGCTTCACTATCCCGTGTAAAATAGGACAACTCTACGTTAATAATGCTCTAGCTGATTTAGGAGCAAGTATTAATCTCATGCCCTATTCCGTTTTTGCAAAGCTAGGTTTAGGTTAACCTACCCCAACAAAAATGTCTATTCAGCTAGCAGACCGATCTGTGAAATATCCACGGGGAATTTATGAAAATCTTTTAGTCAAAGTCGATAAATTTATCTTTCGTGTTGACTTTGTCATCCTTGACATGGATGAGGACAAAAATGTTCCTCTTATCTTAGGCCGACCATTTTTGGCTACTTCACGCGCTCTTATCGACGTTTGTAATGGCAAACTATCTCTTAGAGTAGCTGATCAAGTTGTTACCTTTGATATTCAAAAATCCATGAAACAACCATTCACTCAAGATGATGCCTTTTATTGTGTTGATATCTCTGATCAATATCATCTTGATACAATTCCAATTTCTTCTGAAAAAGACGTGCTAGACACGCAAATCTTGGAGAAAGGCTCTTTTCCAAAGGACCTTACACAACTTGAGTTGTATCAATCAGACACTGATGTTATCCCTAAAGATGAATTAGTTTCTGAAACATACGAATCTATTGATGACGATAAGGTACCTCACACTCAACCATCTATAATCGAGCCTCCATCACTTGAGTTAAAAGAACTCCCATCACATCTAGAATACGCTTTTCTAGATGATGATTCCAAATTACCTGTCATAATAGCTTCAGATCTCAGCTCTAATGAAAAAGAGAAGCTATTAACTGTGCTCAAGAAGCACAAGACCGCCATTGCATGGAAGCTTTCTGACATAAAAGGAATTAATCCTTCTTTTTGTACACACAAAATCCTCATGGAGGATAACCTCAAGACAAGTGTGCAAAGACATAGGCGATTAAATCCACATATGCAAGAAGTGGTTAAAAAAGAGATAATTAAACTCTTGGACGCGGGTATGATTTATCAGATATCTGATAGCCCTTGGGTTAGCCCTGTCCAAGTAGTTCCCAAGAAAGGAGGTATAACCGTGATCATAAATGATAAAAATGAGTTAATTCCCACTCGCACTGTAACCGGGTGGCGTGTTTGTATCGATTATAGAAAACTGAATGATGCAACTCGTAAAGATCACTTCCCACTCCCATTCATTGATCAAATGATTGAGAGACTGGCAGGTAACGCCTTCTATTGTTTTCTCGATGGTTTTTCTGGGTATTTCCAAATTTCAATCGCCCCAGAAGATAAAGAGAAAACCACATTCACTTGCCCCTATGGTACATTTGCCTACAGACGAATGCCATTTGGCTTATGCAATGCCCCAGCTACATTCCAGCGCTGCATGACAGCAATATTCCATGACATGATCGAAGAATGTGTCGACGTATTCATGGATAACTTCTCTGTTTTCGGTAATACATTTGACACTTGTCTTCTCAATCTAGAAAAGATGCTGTGTAGATGCGAAACAACCAATCTCGCTCTTAATTGGGAAAAATGTCACTTTATGGTTCGAGAAGGTATTCTTCTGGGACATAAGATTTCTAAATCAGGAATTGAGGTCGATCGTGCAAAAATCGATGTCATTTCTAAACTACCTCCCCCGACGAATGTCAAAGGCATTCGGAGTTTTCTTGGTCATGCCGTTTTTTATCTTCGTTTCATCAAAGACTTTTCAAAAATTTCACGGCCTATGACCCATCTCTTAGAAAAAGAAACTCCGTTTGTTTTTTCTCCTGAATGCAAGAAAGCATTCAACACCTTAAAAGAAAAACTCACTAACGCTCCAATTTTAACCAGCCCTGACTGGACTCTTCCATTCGAATTAATGTGCGACGCAAGTGATTTCGCTGTAGGTGCAGTTTTAGGTCAAAGAAAAGAAAATCGTTTTCATCCGATTTATTATGCAAGTAAAACTCTGACAGACGCCCAGGAGAACTACAGAGTAAGAGAAAAAGAGTTACTGGCCGTCGTTTTTGCTTTCGATAAATTTCGGTCTTACCTAATTTTATCTAAAACTGTGGTTTTCACTGACCATTCTGCCTGGCGATTTTTATTTTCAAAACAAGACACAAAACCTCGCCTCATTAGATGGATACTCTTGTTACAAGAGTTTGATATCAAAATAAAAGATAAACGAGGTGCAGAAAATCTTGCTGCCGATAATCTTTCGCGTCTTGATAATCCAAACCTTGAAGTTCTGGATGAATATGCCATTCAGGATACATTCCCTGATGAGTTACTCTTAGCACTTCATAAACATGATAATGCCCCATGGTTTGCAGATTTTGCAAATTATTTAGCAGCAGGGGTATTAGAAAAAGGTCTCGCGCATCAGCAGAGGAAAAGATTCTTTTCTCAGCTAAAATTCTATTTCTGGGAAGATCCCTATATATTCAGGATAGGAGTCGACCAAATCATAAGACGATGCGTGACCGGTCAAGAAGCAATGGACATCCTCGAACACTGTCACTCAGGACCAATAGGAGGCCATCATGGACCTATCACAACAGCTAAAAAAGTCCTTGATTCTGGTTTCTATTGGCCTACTCTATTTAGGGATGCCCGTGAATTTGTAAAATCTTGTGACCCTTGTCAAAAATCTGGAAACATCTCATCACGTAACGAGATGCCCCAAAACCCTATCCAAGTTTGTGAAATTTTCGATGTTTGGGGAATAGATTTTATGGGTCCTTTTCCAAATTCCCATGGGAACAAGTACATTCTTGTTGCAGTCGATTATTTTTCAAAATAGGCCGAAGCACAGGCCCTAACTACTAATGATGCACGAAATGTATGTAAGTTTCTAAAAAGGTTATTTTCCCGTTTTGGAACTCCGAGAGCATTAATAAGTGATCGGGGTACTCACTTTTGCAATACACAGCTTGAAAAGGTATTAAAACGTTATGGGGTAACCCATAGGTTTTCAACTGCATACCATCCACAAACAAGTGGATAGGTTGAGGTAACTAATCGTGGTCTTAAGCGGATACATGAAAGAACCGTTGGGAATAACCCAAAAGATTGGGCAGAAAAGCTAGACGATGCATTGTGGGCATTCAGAACCGCCTACAAAACGCCTATCGGAACCACACTTTATAAATTGGTTTACGGTAAAGCGTGTCGCCTTCCTGTTGAAATTGAGCATAAAGCTTATTGGGCGTTAAAAACCCTAAACCTTGATCCAAATATCTCAACAGAAAATCGTCTACTCCAGCTCAATGAATTGGAAGAATTAAGGTATCAAGCATACGATAATTCCTTGATGTAAAAAGAAAAGACGAAAATATTCCATGATGCTCGCCTGAAGGACAAGAAATTCCAGGCTGGAGATCGTGTGCTCTTATACAACTCTCGTCTTCGTCTTTTCCCAGGTAAATTAAAATCCAGATGGACGGGTCCTTTTACAGTACATATTGTGTATCCATATGGTGCTATTGATATCACTAACTCTGTAGGAGTAACATTTAAAGTCAATGGTCACCGTCTCAAAAGGTATTTAGGAACCCCGCTCCAGGATGAACCATCTGAAAACATAAAACTTCACCTCGCTGCACCTTAGCGAGTGTGTTTGGTCTTTTACCGGCAGACCTAAAAGAACTGGAGATGCTTTCTTCTACTTCTCTTACTCTACTATCTTGTCTTTCTCTACGCACAAACTTACCTTCTGAAATTCAGCGTGATATTGTCATGAGAGTAGAAAAAAGTATAAGGAGAGATCAAAATTATGCCAAATTCCATAGAGGCACTTCACTTTGTGCGGCTAAAAGGCGTGCAAAACATGTTGGGAAGTGTTGGAAATGTGGTGCTCTGATTCATGAGGGCGCTTGTAGGGATTGGCCAACTTATTCTCAATCAGAGTGTGCTAGTGCTCTTCGGGAAGATCCTGTTAAGCTAAAAGCCGAGAGGGTTTTCAGGCTTAATAGTAATGCTAGAGCAATGATTGATGAGTTGGTTAGTCTCCGATTAAGCAAACTCGAGCCTAAGCCCCACTAGAAATCCCTAACGCATGCCTCATTTTACAGCCGTATCACTCTTTATGTTTTCTAAATTCTATTCTCATATAGTCTGGAGAGACAGGAAAACACTCCGCATTTCAACGCGTTAAAATGTTTGCTTACACACCGTACTAATAGTGTGTTACCTGTAAATACGTATGTAAATACATTTCCTTTCCGTTTCCCTTCCGCGTAGTGTCGTTCCGTTTAATTTCCATTTGTATAGTTGCTTTTTAATAAAACTCAAACTCTATCCCAAACAAGCACAAAGTATGAAAGAGTGTACCATAATCAATCCGTAAGGAGAAAGTATAAAAGTCGAGAATTTGAGCCTTACACGAATGAAAAATTCATTTTCTGAAGAGTTTAACTCATGCGACCGCATGGGTTAGGCATGCGATCGCATGGGTTTCCGCTTATATATACACCCCAATGCGACCGGAAGATCATCGCATACACGCTCTCTCACTACTTTCTCTCTCTTACGACTGTTCCGATCATCTTCTCCGGCGATTGAACCTTTTTCCGATCATCCACGCTCCATTTTCTTCGAGAAAGGTATCAAAATGCTCCTTACATCTCATAGATCATTCTTTAATGCTTAGATTTAAGTTTAAGTTGACTCATTTTGCGTATTCGTAGATCGAAAGAAACCCGAGCGTATCATGCGATCGCATGATCAACCTTTGCGACCGCAAGGGGTTTCGACTAAGAATCCTGTTTTACAACTTCTTTGCGACCGCATCGAAATACCATGCGATCGCATGTGTTCGAAATTAGGGTTTTCAAATTTCACTGCCATGCGACCGTATGTATACTACATGCGATTGCATGATGCTGTTTTACTGCTGTTTTTCGTTTTCAATCAAATCTTCGATTAAACCAACTTTGTTTCAAAATCCAGCAGTACAGAACAACTCGATATCGATCGATGAATCATTTTCACCATAGTTAGCACTCCTAACTTATATCTATCTATATATTCCAGTTATGTCTCGCAGACGACGACGTTCACCTGAGCCACCGACCATAGATCCACGTATTCTACCTAGAGTCCCAGCTCCTGATCCTGAGCCCGGGGCAGAACCCATCGAGCATCCAGGAGACGCTGCACTGCACCCCTACCTCCGCTTCGACTCAGATAAGGACCGTGAGGTTCGTGATTTTCTGTTAGAGCAGGCACGCAAGCATGGTTACGCGCACCTGAGATATTTGCGCTGGGCTTCACTGAATACCGTTGGTCTTACTGCTAGAGCAGAGGCTCTTACCGGACCTCATTGGAGGCGGTTACTATCGATTGATAGCCGGGTATGTAGAGAGCTTACTATCGAGTTTATATCCACCCTACACCTGGTTTCACCACTCACAGACTATGATAGACCGGATGCGTTGACATTCCGCCTTGCTGGAGCCGAGAGACAGTTATCTCTCCGGCAGTTTGCTACTTATATGGGTCTATATACTGGAGAGGAGCTACAGTCCCTGCCAAAATGCTCCTTACATCTCATAGATCATTCTTTAATGCTTAGATTTAAGTTTAAGTTGACTCATTTTGCGTATTCGTCGATCGAAAGAAACCCGAGCGTATCATGCGATCGCATGATCGACCTTTGCGACCGCAAGGGGTTTCGACTAAGAATCCTGTTTTACAACTTCTTTGCGACCGCATCGAAATACCATGCGATCGCATGTGTTCGAAATTAGGGTTTTCAAATTTCACTGCCATGCGACCGTATGTATACTACATGCGATCGCATGATGCTGTTTTACTGCTGTTTTTCGTTTTCAATCAAATCTTCGATTAAACCAACTTTGTTTCAAAATCCAGCAGTACAGAACAACTCGATATCGATCGATGAATCATTTTCACCATAGTTAGCACTCCTAACTTATATATATATATATATTCCAGTTATGTCTCGCAGACGACGACGTTCACCTGAGCCACCGACCATAGATCCACGTATTCTACCTAGAGTCCCAGCTCCTGATCCTGAGCCCGGGGCATAACCCATCGAGCATCCAGGAGACGCTGCACTGCACCCCTACCTCCGCTTCGACTCAGATGAGGACCGTAAGGGTCGTGATTTTCTGTTAGAGCAGGCACGCAAGCATGGTTACGCGCACCTGAGATATTTGCGCTGGGCTTCACTGAATACCGTTGGTCTTACTGCTAGAGCAGAAACTCTTACCGGACCTCATTGGAGGCGGTTACTATCGATTGATAGCCGGGTATGTAGAGAGCTTACTATCGAGTTTATATCCACCATACACCTGGTTTCACCACTCACAGACTATGATAGACCGGATGCGTTGACATTCCGCCTTGCTGGAGCCGAGAGACAGTTATCTCTCCGGCAGTTTGCTACTTATATGGGTCTATATACTGGAGATGAGCTACAGTCCCTGCCTTCACCGAGGGTATTACCGACTTCCCCCAGGGACTATCTTACCAGGATGCTTGGGAAGAGATAGGGACTGAGCGATATGGTTCGCCCATTCCTAAGAGCAGCTCTATTCCGGATCCACTCTTTCGCATCCTGCATCGTGCTACTGCTTATTGCTTATCCGCGCGCACAGACTCTTCCGTGGGTAACATTACCCACCGAGACTTATTTTATTTATATTGCTTTGCACACCAGCAGCCCTGCCAGCTAGCCGTGTGCCTGGCTCAGCATTTGTTTACCATTAGTAGGCCACGTGTTACGCAGGCTGTTTATGGTGGTGGGTTTATTTATCACCTGGCTACGGGCATGGATTTATTGTCTCCAGAGGATCTAGCAGATCTTACTTTTACTGCCCCTGCCACTGCTATAGATATGGAGGTGTTTACACGGATGAGAGTAGTGGAGCTTGTTGAGAATAGATATTTTCTGCTTGACCATCAGCGTCAAAGATAGGTACCATATGGACGGAGGATACTGGTTGATGATGATCATGATGATGATGATGAGGAAGAACGTGTACTTGAGGGCCAAGAAGAGGGCCACCACGTTGAGGATCGTGCTACTTCTCCTGATCAGACACACCGCCTTAGGCCGGAGGTTATACCAGACAGGCAGCCGTACATCAGATACGGTTATGCCAGAGATCAGGGAGCACGCCTACGTTCTTTAGAGAGTCGTCTACGGAGGATAGAGGATATCCAGCGACTTGAGTGCGAGCATGTAGAGTGTCACAGATAGTATGTGACCGGCATGTTGATCGATATTGCGGCAGCTTTGCCATCATCCAGCCGCACCTATGTTCCGCCTGAGCCTCCTCAGCAGCTTAGAGACTACTATACTGGGGCCAGTACTTCAGATACACCACCACAGCCTCTGCCCCAATAGTAGTTAGGGATAGTTAGTTAGTTTGTAGTTGTTTGTTAGTAGTTTAATTTTGTTGTTTAGTTTTTGTGGTACTTTGTTTGATGTTTTGTACTTTATGTGATCTATCTGTAAACATCAAAACATTTTGTACTTCTTTGTTTGATTATATTGCCATATATAATTTTGTTACACTTTCTTCTTATCACTTGTGGTTGAGTTTCTTGTTTTGCAAGTTTCACTCGGAATATACAGTTACATTTCAACAGAGTGCTGCTCAACTCAAGTGTGGGGAAGAAAATTCAGAACCTATACCACTTTTTAAAATCGGTTACTAACACCGATTCAGGGAGTTTTCATATCTCTTATCTTCCACTTATCAAACTACATCGCTGTTTATATACATTGCATGTACATTGAGGACAATGTACAATTTTAAGTGTGGGGAGGGGATATATATGCCTGCTATAGTCTTGTTCTCTTGAAAACTCTAAATGCTTGAAATAAATTTTGTCCTAAATTTTTCGCAAATTTATATCATTTTTGACATGTTTAGATCCTTTCGCATAATAGATTATAAGTAAGTAACAATATGAGGACCTTGTCTTGTATAAACTTTCATGAAGTTAGCTTAGCACAAGTACTTGAGTTCTGCCTATTATTTGACTTCAATTGCACAAACCACACCTCGACAATATAATTCCTGAGCATTCGAGCCACAACATTTCAATTTCTTATTTAGCTCATGAAATTATCACATATATATGCAGATTGTGCTTTGATTACATAACTTGCTCATAACTATGCATTTCGGAACCATGAACTAAACTATTGCACTTAAATGACAGAGGCATTTAGGATAACCCATTTTAGCCAATACACTTTTATTTTTAGCCAATTTTTATATATTTTCCCCTAGTTCACCACTTTGAGCCTTAGCTTTTCATTTCAAAACCCCAATATAAATACTTGTTTTAATTCAATCTTATTTTTTTTAAAATTTCCGAACCAATTTTATCGTTAACTGCTGTTATACAAAATTTTGTCAGATCTTCAGTCGATCATGCACTGCTTTAGCGGGACATGAAATCCAAGTGTTCCTCTTAGAATCGTAACGATTATGTTGCATACTGCTGATTTGATCTCCAAAAAGATAGCTTAGAGAAAAACAAAACGCAAAAAACCAACAAAAAGAAAAAAAAAATTAGAAAAGAAAAAAATATGAGAAGATCGGTTGTTTGATTAGCTGTTCCTTGGCTATTTTTTTAAGCTTGTCATACATTGAGTAGTAGTTTTTTGTCAGTTATCCGGGTGTTGGCCATCACTCAGACTATTCTGATTCCACTACAGCTTGATGAACTGTATTCTCACCAAAAATATGTTCAATTTCCTGTCCATACAAATACCTGTTATGATCCACAGAAACTATAGGATCTATAAGATTTCACCAATCCTAAGGATCCAAAGGATTAATTGTGAATCTACCACAAAAATACAGCAGCATTAACTTGGTTCCTGAATTTTGCTTTTGTCACCTTTATATCTTCCCATTCCTACCCTGAAAACCTTAGCCACGTTACAACCAAAATAAAGACCTCTTGATATTTGCATATGTTTATGTTAATTGGTGGAGATTTGATATGTGATCAAGCTTATGTTAATTTTAGTCTCAAATCTTGCATTATTGCACTTATACACATACCATGATATACACATTGAGTGTTTGAGTGACCACCTAGAGAGGCATGAAATCAGATGATAGTCTTGATTCAGGTGCACATGCTAAGTTTGCTTTGATTTTTCCATATCTTTCACATGAGAGTTTGTCCTTGTTGCTTTGCTTAAATATCTATTATACCTTTAGACCTTTTCATATCAAAAGTATATACTTTCTCATTAATTTAAGTCGATGGATATTTTAAGTTGCATAAGAGTTTGCTTGAGGACAAGCAAAGTTTAAGTGTGGGGAGATTGATATATTCATAATTATACATGTTTTACACATCGAAAACCCTCGCATTTTATCCATAATCAAGGTGAATTGTTCAAATTATTGTCTTAAATGTTTAATATTCACCATTGCAGGTAAAAAGAACTCAAAGAGAAAATATCAAGTGAAATGAATACAGAACTGAAGAAAAATAAAGAATTGCTGAAATCCGTGGAGCCTTGCGATCGCAAAGAACTGCCATGCGATCGCATGGTAGGCTGGGAATCTAGCTTTAAAACCTGGCATCGTCTGCATGTAGAGATGTCTTGTCAGCCGCCTAAAGTCACCCCATGCGATCGCATAGACATTGCATGCGATCGCAAAGACGCCCGTTTCAGCTCTATATAAACAGCTCTTCTGCAGTTCAACAGAGACATCAACAAACACCAAAATCGAAGAAATAAGCTTCTCTCTGAAATTCCTTTCACTTCCAGATATACACACACACGTTTTAGCTTAGTTTTTACACACACACCACACACACAAAGGTGTTTTTACACCTAGTTTATTATTTGGTGATAGTAAAACATCCCAAAGGTGTAGAAAACAAGTTGAGGTTCTGCTCACGTGTACAACTGGGGATAGCTTGGTATAATCTTAACCTTTCTATTCTTAATATGTATCCGAGTGTTGATCTCGTTGTTATACTTGTAATCATGTGTAACTAAACTCTTTCACTTGGGCCAAGATGATTATTGGCCAAGTTATGGCAATATAAACCTTTTCTTGATGATTTGATATAAAAAAGTATGTTTTGATTGTTGTTATAATTGTGTTTAACCATGTTCTTATGTTAAATATGTCCATGTTCATGTTTCATTAAATCTTTTACGTGAAAACATAAAGATTTCATCCCATGCATATTCAAAGGTGATGGTTTTCAATATCAAGATCTTGTGTAAGTTATTACTAGAAATGGTATAACAAAGCAAGGTTGTCATTCGAAAAGCATCTTTGGAACTTGTCTTTGATCATTTTGGATCATAACAATATTGGTCATGTTCATCATATTGTTATTTTACACAAACTTAACATGTTAACGAAAGTTTAAGTGTTTAAGTTTATCATTCGATCATAACAACTATAAAAGAATAAAAAGGATTGAAAAGATGTTTTTAAACATGTTAATGTTGAAATGAACTCCTAATGTCATTAAGAATCAGAGATCTACGATTCTATGTGCATGCTTACGTGTTCATGCTTTACATGTGTTAAGTATTAGAAATAGTACTTAAACACGATGATATCTGAAGGAAATAACGAAAGGCTCGATCTTAAATCCAACACACGCTGTTTGAGTCTTGTTGGGTTCATAACATCATAGTGTTCTTTTCTATCTACTTATAACTTTGAATGGCATTTCAGGTTGTACGTATTCAATCCTTGGTGCATAAAATGAATTCTGCTGTAAAAAGAAGTCATGCGACCGCATGGTGTCTCTATACGATCGCATGATCTATGCGATCACATGTCTTTGACATGCGATCGCATGTACCTTTGCGACCACATGTCTTTGACATGTGGCCGTATGCACCTTTATTCCAGTTCAGTTTGTTGTTTCTTTTATTTTAACCAATGTTTTAATCACTTTAACACCTTTCTTATGTTTTGAAGGCTATGAGACATATCATTTGACCAAGAGTGTATTGTTTGTAGCTGGATTTAAGCATGGTTAGGTGGATCTGTGATTTTCTTTTGATTCTATGCTGACATGTTATATTTGATTGTAAATCTGAGTCTTGATAACTCGAGTGATGATTTACATGATAATATAACTTGTGAGTATTAGATAGAACAACATGATGTGTGCTTTAATGTATTTTATCTAGTCATCAACATCTTAATCAAACTAAATATTGCCATAACTAGCCAATGATGATTCTGAAGCCTAAGTGATCTTTTATCTATTTATCTGCACGTCTGTTATTACTCTGATAGTGTAACTTGTTTCTTTTAATTAGTTTAAATTCAAAAAGCTAAAAATCAATTGTTATTTAATTACCAAACAATAACGATGGTTGAATACTAGTAGCTGCCAAAATTATCCCTGTGGATCGATACTCGTTCTTACTCTTTCTATACTACTACTGACCAGGTCATACTTGCCTGAGTCGTGTGTAGTATTTATTTTGTAATTTCGTTTTATAAATTTAAAACATCCATGTGAAAAAGCTTTTAATCATCTTAAAAATACCCGTACGTGGGCTGCACACCAAGTTGAGTACAGTCGATTTTCTTGAAAAAGTCACTCTCATCATACCCTAAATCCTTGTACTTATTTCGAATATCTGGAGTCAAACTCTTGAAAATTGTATGACGAGTTGTGGGTTTCTTACGAACAACTTCTTCAAGATTGTTAACTTTTGTTTCCAAAATTTGTTTTTCTTTCAAAATCAAATTGAAATTGATTTCAGCACTCAACTTAGCAGCATTAAGATCATGGACCTTTCTTTCTGTTTGCTCATGTATCTGATTCAATTCATCCTCCTTTTGTTTGATTAATTCCTGGAGTTGATTAAGGTGTGTCGTGTGCTCAGAATTGACGGCTTGATTCATTTTAAGATTAATGTTTTGTGTTTGCAACTTTTGATTCTTGCCAGTTAAGGATTGAACCTGATTAACTAGTGTCATGATGTGATCAGCAGATATATGAGAGTTATCAAGAGATACCTTCTCAGCAATAGACTCTGACTCAGTTGAGATAGAACTGGTGCTGGAAGTTGTCATTTCAGCTCCATCATCACTTTCATACTCACTCTCTTGATCCGACTCATCAAATTTAGCCATAAACCCAGTATTTGCTTCTCCTATCTCTGCATCCTCAACCACAGTGTTCTCCTCAGCAAACCCCAAACCATCAAACTCATCTTCACTTTCACCATCAGACTCCAGAAATTCAAATTCTTCCACATTGGTCATGAGTACAAATTGGGCATGAACTTCAGCATCTTCTTCTGAATCATCAGTGTCAGATAGGAACTGATATTCTTCTGCGAGAAGCACTGTTCCACTATTTCTCTTCTTGATCAGATTCAGCTTAGATTTATAGTAATCCGAGTCTTTAACCTTAGGATTTTTGCAATCTTTGATTACATGCCCTGTGCTTCCACAATTATAGCACTTTTTGGGCTGAGAAGATTGAATCTTTCTCTCATACCTCTTTTCCAGATTTACTCCGTCATTTCTTTGAAAATTATTGTCTCTTCTGCGAGATCCAGAAGTGAATCTCTGACGGTTATTGGTTTTAGACTTTGTAAACTGGTTCTGCAACATGTTGGTCAGATAAGCAACAACCTGCATAACTTTCTCATTATCTGCTGGTTCTTCGGTGTCAGTCTCGGAAGATTCAGATTCTTGTATTTGCTTAAGCTTCAATGATCTGCTTGAAGATCTGCCTCTTTTATCATTCACAACTAAGGCTAAAGGATCAACATTTTCCTTTTGTGAACTCATACCAACTTCATCTTGATATTGATTCAGTTCTTCAAATATCATGTGATGAGTGACCTTATTGAGAACCTTTTGGTTCATTTGTCTGTAGATGGTCACTTGAGTTCTCCACTCAGGTCCAAGTGAATTCATGAACCTGGTGTTCTTTGTAAGATTAGAATAGCTATCTAGCTTCTGATTTCTAAGATCATTGAGCAGCTTGCAGAATCTGCTGTAGGTATCAAACAATGGTTCACCTTTCTTAGAACGGAAGTGATCAAATGTATTTACTAAAGCAGTTTCCTTGATCCACACCCCGGACTCAGTTCCTTCCATTTGTGTTGCAATCTCATCCCAGATTTCTTTGGCTGTATCAAGCCCATTGATCTTGATATAGAATTCAGATGCAAGACCATGCTTCAAATAATATTTAGCCTTTTGGTCTGCTGTTGCTCGAAGCTTTTCCTCAGCTGTATATTATGCAGGTGTTTTAGGACGATTAATTTCTTGAAGTGGGGGATTGTTGGTTGAATTAGCTTCCTTATGAAACATGAAGATACCATTTCCATCCTTGATACTTAACTTCATATACTCTCCATATTTTTCATTGTTTTCTATAAAATTCATGAACCTCCCTTTCCACACATTGTATTCTCCACGATAAAGCACTGGAGATTTAGTGTCAGAACCAAACAAAAGGGTTTCACTATAAGCACTCATTGTTAGATCGTTGCTCTGAAAGGTTTCTTGAACTTGTGAAAATTTGTCTAAGTATGAATTCCGATAAAATCTAAAATCCGAGAAAACTTGATCAATCCGAGAAAATTTGATCAATCCGAAAAAACTTAAACAATCCGAGAAACTTGAACAATTCGAAAAATCGAGGAAATCCGAATTCCGAGAAACTGTTGAATTCCGAGAAGAATTCAAATCCGAGAAAATATGACAATTCCTAGAAAAAATGAATTCGGAGGAAAGTCTTCCAAATCAATCCGAGATAATTTCTATCGGAATTTATGTATTCCGAGAAGAGTTCTGTCGGAATTTCAGAGAATCCGATATAATTTCTATCGGAATGAGTAATTCCTTGATGGAAATTTTCACGGAATTAAGGTAATTCCACTGAAATATTCACGGAATTGAGAATTCCGAGAGATTCAAGGCAAGATTCCGACAACTTCAAGTTACAAATTCCGGGAGCTTCAACTTTCAGAACTGAAAATCGAAATTTTGAACAAATCTTTTCCAATTGATCTACAATTCTCCATATCAGTTCGCAGTATTCCAATGAACTCTTCTAATCCATAATTTCTCAAATTAAAACACAACAAATCGATCTATCAGTGATTTCTTCTCAAGAACTCGAAAACTTCAATCCTTCATATCTTAAATTTTGTTGTTTGTATTGACACCAATTCAATTTTCGAGAATTACAATGCTAATATCCTTCCCAATGAGCAGTAAAACAACAATTTTTAATCCATCAGATCTTCAAATTCAGATTTTAACCCGTATGTCTCAAAGTTCTTCAGATTTGCTTGAATTCCGATAAAATCTTCACAACACAGATGTTGTTCTTGCACGAATTCCTTCAGAAGCCAATCAGAGTTGGCTCTGATACCACTTGTTTGTTCATTATAACAAGTGATTCAAGTAATATGTAGGATAGATGAAGGATTGCATATGTAGAACTAGAGAGAATGTGTAAAAACAACATGAAAACACATAGTTCTTTATTTCATTGTGTGCAAAACCTTAGCTATTACAATAGCCATATCCCTATATATATTTCATGAGTATATTACATAGAAACTCCTATTTCTATACAATTTATGAATTTACAGTGTGACACCAGTGTCTTCGATTGTTTTCCCAATTCTATGCCTTTGAAAAGGCCTTTGTTTACAGCTTCCTTCATCATCATATTTAGCGCCTCAGCAGCAATCACGAACAACAACGGAAACAAAGGGTCGCCTTGCCTCAGCCCCCTTGAAACTTTAAACTAACCAATAGGCGACCCGTTAACTAACACAGACATCCGACTAGATTCTAAGAAGGCTTTCACCCATTTTATCCACTTCTCTCCAAACTCCATGGACTTCATTGTATCAAACAGAAACTTCCAACTAACGCAATCATAGGCTTTTTCGTAATCTACCTTGAAAGAAAATATTTGTTTTTATTCCTTTTTGCGAAATCTATTACCTCATTTGCCACCAAGACCCCATCCAAAATATATTTGTTCTTTATAAACGCATGTTGTTCTTCACCGATAATTTTGCCTATGACCTTCTGTAGTCTACCTGCTAGTATCTTTGAGATTATCTTATAGTAACTCCCGATCAGACTTATAGGTCTGGATTCTTTTAAGCCCAATGGATTTGCTACTTTAGGAATTAGAGATACAAAAGATGAATTACATCCTTCACTGATCTTCTCATGTTCCCAAAACCATTGTATACTATGTGTGAAGTCTTGTTTAAACAAAGGCCAGAACCGTTTTATGAAATTAAAATTAAAACCGTCCGGGCCAGGGGCTCTATTGTTGCTACAACTTTTAATTGCCATCCAGATTTCTTCTTCGGTAACTGGTTTTTCTAACTCTTCAATATCTCGAGGAGATAGTTTCTGAAAATTTGAACACCTGAATCGTGGCCTATATCTCATTCCTTCTAAGAATCTTTTTGCTTCCTTCTTAATTTCATCTGGATCTTCTTGCCATATTGCTTCCACCATTAGTCCCTTGATGTTGTTTTGCCTTTACCTGTATTGAATAGAAGAATGAAAGAATCTAGTATTCTCGTCTCCTTCAATTTGCCATTTCACTCTCGATTACTATTTCATCATAAGGTTCTTTTTTCTATCCAATTGTATCCACTCCAATCTTTCTTTTTTCCATCTTTCTAATTAAACTTCTTCCAACAATCTGTTTTTAGCTGCTTCTTCCCATCATGCCACCTTTTTACTTCTCTCCTCTATTTCTTGATTAATTGATCCAAATCTTACTGCACTCCATTCTTTCAGAGCCATTTTCACATTTTTCAGCCTATCTCTCAGTCTTCGATCCGGTTCTTTCGATGTTATCGGTTTCTCCCAAGCCACCCGTACAATCCCCTCTATATCTTTTTCCTCCAACCAAACATTAAAGAACCTAAACGGAATTGGACCAAAATTCAGCTTCTTATCTGATAACATAATCGGGTTATGGTTGAAATACTTTCTTTCTAGCGTGACCACACTCAAGTCCCTCCACATATCATAGAAATTTTCCGACACAAGGAACCTATCTAATTTACTGAACTTTCTTCCATCATCGCTTACCCTTGTAAATCTTTTCCCGCCCAACGGTACATCAATCAAATTGTTATTTATTATGAACTTGTTAAATTTCTCTGCACTTCGCCAGTTGAACTTCGAGTTTAATCTTTGTGACTCTGTTCTCACTTCATTAAAATCTCCCCATAAGCACCACCTTACTTCTTTATTGTCGATAATTCCACTAAGTCTATCTCATAGCTCCTCCCTTTCTTTTTCCCCTCGTTTACCATATATATTAACAAAACCCATCATATCTGAATGCCCATACCAGTATCCCAAGATCGCTAAAAATCTTTCCCCTTCTACCTTACTGATTATAGACACTTCTTTACTATTCCACATTGTGATTATCCCCCCCGATCTGCCATCAGAGCTTTTAAACACGAATTCAACATCATCACTACCCCAAATTGATTTTATAACGGACTCGTCTACCGAATTTAGCTTTGACTCTTGTAACCCCATTATAGAAGGTCTTTCTTTATAACATAGTTGTTTAACCCAACCCCTTTTTTCTTCTGTACCTAAACCACTAAAATTTAACGAAATTATCTTCATTACAATCTGAGAAATCGAAATACCTTGGCACCACACTGTTACGCTTCTGCTCCATCTTCCCAAATGAGTCCTAAGCTTTCCCCGTGTGTTCTCAAGCTCTCTTGACTATCTGTTGTCGATAGTTTGATAATATCTTCTTTAGCGCTACCTATCTTTTCTTTACCTTTCAGCTTATCTCTCGCCCTAATTGTCATCTTCCTTTTGGAGTTCTGAGATAATCTTGAATTAAGTTGCTGCTTGTCGATTCTTCCTTTTTTCCGAGCTAATTTCTTTAACATGTGTAGACTTCTTCTGCCTTTTCTCACCCCCACATCTATCTTCTTTTCTTTTATCTCTTTTCTCAATTGACAAAGTTTCCTTCTTTCCAATTTATCTCTCTCCTTACCTTCCTTTTCCTGTTGATTTCCTCCTTTTTTATAAAAAACCTTCTCCATCGCTTCTCCTCCTCCATCCTCATTGAGAGCTTCGTCATTCGTATCCAAATCGGGATTCTTTTTGTTTTCTACAAATTTTTATTCTTTATCTTGCCACACTCTCTTTGTACGAAGCTATTGTTTGGATCCAGCTCACCATTTTCCACTTCATTCTGTTCCTTTAAGAATTCTTTTCTTTCTCTTGGATTTCTTTTTTCTTTCAGCCCAATAGGAATATGTTTAACGGCCCATTTGATTCAGCCCAATCTGATGTCTGTTGGCCCCTCTCCTCCTGGTTCTATTTTCTTGTACCCTCCACTTCTTGGGTTTTACGATTCTCATTATTATGATGAGTATGTGTCTCGGGACCTTCACTCGTATTTACTTCTTATGGCTTCTCAGATTCCACCACCTGCTGATCCTGTGTAGTCCCTTCCTTTTCTTTTCCGGTATGATTTTCTCCGGCGATGAAAGTCCGACCACCTTCTTCCATCCCGTTTTCCATTTTTTCTGGTTACTCTTCCTTAACTTCCGTGTCTTCTACACACTCAGACCCATCAGATAGCACCTCCTCTTCATGATCTTCAATCCCTGATCCTTGTTTTGATTCTGAAACCCAACTCTTTAATCCCTCCGACCACATGCTAATATCATCCTCTTCTTTATTTTTTTCCATCTACCAAACTTTTGGAGACCTTTAACCATCTTCTTCAACCTTTACATTAACAAAGGTGCCATCTGTTTTGATGATAACATCTTCTTCGATTTTATTTTTCAATGCGCTAATCACTAATACCTTCCAATAATCTAAGCATTTACTTGAGTTAAACTCTCCATTAGTTATTTGGATCACCTGGCCATATTTTTTCCCCACTTTTCTGAAAGTTTCTTCGTTCCAACTTTGTATAGGCACTCCTATGATTCTTAACCAAACTATTCTTTCCGTTTCTCTGAATCCTCTCGACCATCTTCGAAGTCCCTTCAGCCAGTAATGGATCCCGTGTTTTTATCTTTCAAGATATTTATCACCGTGTTCTCCAAATCCACTTTTAGTAGGACGTTTCTACCTCCGAGCAGTTTTAAATCGCATTCTCCTAAACTCTCTATCTTGCATACATTGTCAATGATTTTTAAGTCCTCCAATTTTTCTACCTTCCCAATCATACATTTTGACAAATATTGCGTATTTTCCTTAAGCTCACCCCATTCTTCTACCTTCTTTTCCTCTACCACCTTTTGTTCTTGTGTTATCTTTTGATTTGGAATTCCATTTTGGACCCTTTGTTCTTCTTTTGTCTTAACCTTTTTAGTTCCATTTAGTACCACTTCTTTGAAAGATATCTCATCTCTCATTTGGAAATGTTTTCTATTCTGTGTCCCTACACCTCTTTCTTTTTTCTCCCTGCTGTCGTTCATGACATCCTTCTTTCTTTCCCAAGCTTTGTGAATTACCATCTTCATCGCCCCTATCCATATACTTTCCAACGATTTCTTCAAACTCCATTCATTAATACTGTTTTTGAATCTGACAAAGCCGAATCTCTTTCCATTCCTAAGTCTTTTCCTCGCCATATACACCTTCATCACCGGTCCATACCTCTTGAAAGCACTCCATAAATGGTAAACATTCCAGTCATCTGGAAAATTGTAAAACATGAACGAAAACTCCTTTCGCTCTCTATTAACCTTTGTGAAATCAGTCACCATAGTGTTTCGGTTGTAGTCCTTTCTGAAACGACGCTCCGAAGATACTCTCTCTCGTCTCTCCTAAAAATCTCTATCTCGCCGGAAGTTCTCTCTCTCATTCTCTCTCTCCTTCCTCTCTAAAAATGATATTTTTATTAATATTCTTTTGGAAATGAGTTTTACGAGATTGGTATACTTAAAAAAATTAATGGTATTATGAGTTAACAAATAACAATGGAAATGGAAGTAGCCATTGAAAAAATATAGGCTAATCTAAGTGATCGAGATACAAAACAAGGGATGGCGTTAGTTTTTTAATAATTTCTCTAAAGGCGAACATAAACTACTTTAAAATGGAATTAGATAAGGGCAAAGTCAATTTCTTGGATTCATAAAGAGAATGGGTTTGTTAGGAGGACCGTGTTGACTTATTTTCTTTTAATAAATAAAAGAATGATTTAATTAAACAATTAATTAACTAGGGCGTAACTAAGGTGTCAAGTGCAAGAACATATAACAACAATTTTTATTAGTTTATTTAAGGAAAGGGAGTGGGTTGATATATAATTAGGTGTCTACATCAAGGGAATTTGGGTTCATATCAGTGTCCATATTCCAAAACTAGTTTTTCTTCTGAATCATACGAAGGAGTCACAAAATATCTATATACCGAGTTACATATACTTAATTATCTTAAATACGTAAAGAGGGTTCAAATAATTAAAAGATGAAGATAGGATTACAAGTAAGAAAATTATATCATTCTTATTTAAATCTTTCTACTAAATATTACTACAATTAAATAATGTTATTTGAAATTCGATCACAAATTATTTTTTTAAATATCATATCTTGATCTTGACATGTGTTTTGATTTTGAGCTAAAAGATGAGTAGAAATAAAAAATATAAGGATATATATCACCTCTTACAAGTATTCGTAATCATTACTTCATCTGTTTTTTAGTGGCTAAACACACAAAAACATTAATCGTAATCAAATCTAGACCTTATCAAACATTACTTTCTCTTTTTAATGCAATAAAATTCGTTTATTCTAGGATGTGTGATGGTCGAGCCGAAACATTCCCCTAGGATAATCTTTGCCGTTAAAAAAAAGCTCAATCATCTCATGGTTACTTCTTAGTAGACCAAATTCATCGCATACGAGGTGTAGTGCCACCACACTCCACCACAACCCCCAACAATTGAGACCGTTGTAAAGACTTAAAATGTTTTTTTTAATTGAAGGTTAGCATTAAAAAGGACAAATTGCATAAATATATAATGAACTTATCTTCTTACTATTGTGTCTAGTGAATATATTTTTGAAAACAAAACAAGAACTTTTATAATCTTCTATGCACGTTGTTGTATACTATAAAATTATAACAAAAAAAGTTGTTTATATAATGGGGGATTATGAAAGATGATTGTATTATTTTTAAGAATTTAAATAACAACTAAGACAAAGTTTATTATATTTTCATATAATTTGTCATTATATATAAAGTGTTTTGTATGTATAAATTTATATTAATATGATAATTAAGTACTTATAAATTGATATATTATACCATGTATATTATTAAAGTTTTAGTATATAAGTATATAATTAATTATATGAAGCCTAATATTATAGTTCATATTTTTATTTTGTCAACCGTAGTGCAGAAAGTAGAGATTTTCTTTTCTTGCTCACAAAGCCATATATATATAGACGTACACATCATTAACCTATAATTACGCAATCAATTGACCAATGTTTATACTAAACAATGACACTGTCCCACATCAATTTTTTTACCCAAAGCTGCTTTATGTTTTATATTATGATACATGTATACGTATATATATGAAATAATGTTGATGAGGTTATGTTTTTTCTTTTAATTCATAAAATATAGTCGTTAATGTTTTAAAAGTCAAAACCATTGTGTGGTTTCTCCTTCCAGAAAAACATACTTATTAAATACTACAGAATATATAAGTAATACAAGTGATATTTCACGTACTTTAAGAAAATCATATATTAGAGAAAAAAAATTCATAGATCAAATTCCGTGGAAAATTTTCAATGGATTTTCACAGATTTAAGTCAGAAAGCCGATTTTTAACGGACTTCTTACAAAATTTGCGGGAAAATCCTAGAAAATCCGAGAGAAATGGTCTTCCCACGAAACTTTTAGTCACAGTCGATTCCGTGAGAAATCCAAGAGAAACAATCATTTCCCACGAATTTTTCACAAATTTAATTTGTTCAATACAAAAAAGGGTGTTGTGTTGTAGTGTTTCTTGATCGAGATTGAAGATTTAAGTTCGTTAAAAACATAAATATAGCTTGAATTATATATGAGTTTTTTATTTAGAAAAGTTTTATTACGGAAAAACCTATTGATTTTCATTAGTTTTATTACCCATGGTCGACATCGAACTTAATTTACTTAATAAGATATCTTAAATATATATCCGAATAAATTTTAATATATATTTTTATGTTTCTATCTCTTTTATTGATAATCTTTTTTATTAAAGTTATGAGAAGGTTTTTCTCACTAAAAATAAATAAACTTGTTCGAAGACGTGAGAAAACATCGAGAGAGCAACGTATGTTTTTGATACGGATATCTTCTAATATGTACAAAAGACTAATTAGAAAAAAATCTATTAGATAATCTAGACTGTTCATTAAATAAAAGAATTAATCATAGCTGTTTATTTCTATAGTTATAAAATTTTGATTTTAATTTTTTAGAGTCACACTAATGTAAATTAAGATAAAGATAACCATTAATCAAACTAATAATAAATATCAAATCTGACCATTGATTTAGTTAAAAACTTTTAATTATCAAATTTAAACCATTTATTCAATCAAAATTCAAATTCAAATTTAATTTATACTTTTTCTTGTGTTATTTCTAAACTAGATTCATTTATGGTATTAAATCTAATAATTTAATAATTTGAAACGTTTACTTTCACTCGTATATATATACGGTCTCTTAATTATTTAATTTTTAAATTTTCAAGTCAAATAAATGAAATGATCTTTAACAATTAAAATTTTATATTATTTCTTAATAAACAAATTTGATCTAGATGTAAAACACATCCTAAGCTTTTTAGTTTGAAAGTTGACAAAATAATTTTAAGAAATGTTATATATTTATTTTATGTTATACTAATCTTTTAATATTAATATAAATATAAACAAGCATTATTTATCCCTTTTAAAAAATAAATTAGTGTCTTATAATTATTTAATATTTTTTATTAATTTTTAGTATTTATCTTTTTTAACAATCCGTGTATTACTCGGATATTTACTCTAGTTTAAATACTAATGGATTGATAGATCTTGTTGGTATCATAACAAATCTCTTCAACATAACATTTTTAAAAGTCATAAACACCATTGATCGATAGGATCTCTGTCATCCTTTTATAGATCAACATGTTTATATTTCGGACGAAAACATAAATAAATACATAAAAACTCCATTTAATTTTGACTTCCTCAAGACCATGAGTCCATGAGGAGAAACATGAAAAAAAAAGGCTTAAAATGGTATAACTTTTTTTTTTATAGGCAACTTTTTATTATAATGAAAAATGGTATAACTTCTTTTAAATACATCTTAAACACTTACATACATCATACTATAAGGGTGTCAATTTAAATTTACAAAAGGACAAAATATAATCACCCTTTAAATATTAAATAATTAGAAGTCGAGTTACAGGTTTTCTTCCATTTCATGACTCGAATAACCAATGACCGTACAATTAAGTATCGAGGAAATTTTTTTCAAGCTTCTATGGCATTTATTAATTTGAACTATGTATTTTTAATTAACTTAAATTACTTATCTTAATCTTCCATAGAACCAACCATGCAATTCCCTTTATATCTAAGTCTTGTCTTGCAAGTTGCACTTTAATTAGATATGTCAAGTAGAAGAAACAAAGTGAATAATTAGTGGTAGGGGAGAACTTAAGAGTGTCGATTGGGTTAACTTTACAACTTTTGGAATCATCCAATAAAAAGAGGCCAATGATGTAATCAAGTTGGACTTAAATTCTTTATTTCATCTTTTGTTCAACTTCATTTCTCAATATCATGCATATGTACAAATTTTTTTAATTAAAAAATAGTTAAGAGTTCTTTGTGTATTTATACATATCAATTATTATGAATTTGATGATAAAAATTGGGAATATTATTAAATTCTTAATTGTTAACGTTTTTTAATATAAGAGAACTTTTTGAAAAAAAGATATGATTTCTACATCGCATACAACGGTTTATACATTACACGCAATTGGTGTTAATATATATATATATATATATATATATATATATATATATATATATATATATATATATATATATGAAGAAGTTGCATTGAGAACCACTTTTAGTGCGAGAACCGCGAGAACCAATCTGAGCCGTCCAATTCCCCCACTTTCAATGTGATTGTCCACCCATGAATTACTCACACACACCCTGCCACACTTGATCCCCCCACGCTCTCCATCCATGAATTCTATTTATCAAATAAACGGCTATGATTGGTTCTCGCGGTTCTCGCACTAAAATCGGTTCTCAATGGAACCCTCCCCTATATATATATATAAATATATATATATATAGGAAAAAGTTAATGCGAGAACCATTCTTAGTGCGAGAACCGCGAGAACCAATCTGAGCCGTCCAATTCCCCCTCTTTCAATGTGATTGCCCACCCATGAATTTCTCACATGCACCCTGCCACACAATATCCCTCCACACTCACCATCCATGAAACTTCCCATATTCAAGGAACGGCCGAGATTGGTTCTCGCGGTTCTCACACTAACAACGGTTCTCGCATGAACCCTCCCCTATATATATATATATATATATATATATATATATATATATATATATATATATATATATATATACATATATATATATATTTATTTAAACAGTCAAATATATCATACATTCATCACAGAACTAGTTTAGACATACAATTTTAACATCAATACAAAACATTACAACTTAGAAATCATCACACCTCACACTTATACTCATATTATCCTTATGGTACCATCTATAACCGTTGGATTCTTTCTCGCACCAGTACTGTAGCCGAGCGTATACAAACCCGTACCACCTACGTCACCATGTGTCTCACTTACACAGCTAATACACAAAGTGTGCAACACCATTAAGCATTACTAATCTAACTCCATAGTTCACCACGATCATGCAGCATACACAGCTAGACAGCACATCGCAAGAACCATCGATACAACATTATCACTTCGAGTTACTCAAGTCAGCAGTACATCAGAAAAACAGTCTAAAAATATAACGAAACAACACCAACACAATGAGTCGACAATGAATCAACAGCATGGCATCAGTGCTGGTTAGGACCATGACAAAACATATCATAATATCGATAATACAGTCATCGCACAGAACTAGCAGAACAACAACAAAAATGTACCAACATATCACATAAAGGTAGAAGAACGACCCACATAGTGTACCATGATATCAGCAACAATACATCACCGTTTAACGAGAGGGCATTTCCGAACAGATCATCTAAAACAAGACCACACGGTGGTAAACGGACTAACCAAAAAGTGAAATATCCGCCTATTGAAGCATGGTACCCTACACCATAGACCATATGACAACCCTTAGATTGAATAAGCAGTTGTTGGAGTATGCCCACTGATACACGTTCGCCAAATAATCACTACCGATGATGTATAGGCCTATTGGGTCACACACAGGGGGTTGATCTCGACAGCAACCTAAGTGGAGGGACTAAAGAGGAAAATTGTAAAAGATTGGTGTGCAGGAAAAGATCGCGTCTCAATCTCCTTATTAGATGGCGCATCGATCTAATTGATAGATCTAGCCTCGATTCTTTTAAGAGATCCTGGCGCGATCATCAGTCTGACAGCATGCAACTTTTGCTTTTCACCTCCATTTTCCTCCAATGCATGTCAAGCTCTATTATCAAGGTATGTCCGGCCTTGGGGCACTAAGGAGGCTCCTTTGTGATTATATATGGACATGATAAGCTATTTCTTGGATTCTCTTGCCACTACATACACTTAGACACTTATAACTCTCTCTTTTGAGATACTAGTTACTAGAGTGTGCTTGGTGTATTCAAGGAAGAGGTTTGCTTGGGAGAAAACTTGGTTGCTGTTCCAGAAGTGATTTCAAGGCATTGAAGATCACTATGGCTTTCTAGTACAAGGAGGTCTCGTAAACTCGGTGTGGACTAACAATAGAGGAGAGCTCGGTTTTGTGGCATTCTTGTTCATCCATCAAGTGGTTTTTCTCCAGCTCCAAGTTTAAGGTATAACCTCTCTCTTCTTTGTTCTTTTCATGTTACATTTGCTAGTCATAGAGTTTGGAGCATTTTGGGGTTTTATGCTTTGTTTACTTGTACTCTATGCTTTTATTGGTGTACCTTGTGCTTCTGCTGTGCTCATGAAACCCCTACAATGGTATCAGAGCCACCTCTATGCTATAAATGAACATGGTGGCCTGAAAAACCCGAAAATGAAATTTTGTTTTTCTGACCAGAAAGGTTAGCGGCTCGATCCCTTATGGGATTCGCGGCACGAATTCGTATAAACTTTGTTGCTCGATTTCGTCTGTTATTAAAGGCGTGATCTATATGGCAATTCGCGGCTCGAACCACATTATGGTTCGCGACTCGATCTGTCTGGCAGTGCTGTTTTTTTGTTTTTAAAGTTTAAAAATTATTTTTTGGGTTTTTGTTATATTTATTTAGTTTCTGGATTTTTTGTCAAGAAATTAAATTTATATTTGTTTAAGTTGCCTTGCGTAATGGTTGGTGTATTTATATGTATATTATCATTTTGGCATGAAAATAGTAATTACATATATACTTACATTATATTTATATGAATATGTTTCACCAAAAATGGTTTGGTGTTACTAATGCATATGTACATAGGATTATTTTTGGTGCCTTGAGTGATTTTGAATAATCTTAACTATTATGCATAAGTTTACATGGTTTTTATGTGACATAGCATGTTGTTCATGAGTTATTCTTGTGATGTTGATGTGGTTTATGTTGTTGGTGACCATAGAATGCCCCTAGACCTTGTTGGATGTTTGGTTGGTAATATGTAAATTATTCTTTCATTTGGTGACCTAGGTCACATGGTTTGTAATAATTTATTTATTAATTTATTTGGTATGTAATATGTATAATTGTGGCTTGCATGCCATTTAAATTTCCATATTATGTAATTTTACTAGAAAATAGGATTTGTAGCTTGCATACCATTTATTTATTTTCTATGTAATTATAATATGGAGGCGACCATCGGGAGTCACGGCGTTGACGTCTTGACAAATAATAAAACTCAAAGAGTTTTTAACAATGGTTTAACAAACTTTCGTGTGCACACTTGATTAACAAATAAAATATTATAAGGGTTCTAACAAATTGGTTTATATTCCGTTGTGAAAACTTTTGGTTATTGTCACTTTTTGTTAATCAAACTCTAAATGGTTTTTTAACCGGAAAACTATATCCCGTTTTCTAAATGTAAATCGCACACCACCCATAAGATGACACCGCCCGAATCTAGCCGTGAAAGTGTTGACTGTCGAGCTTTAGCCGAGTTAGCCTTTGTATGAGCTGTGTGGAAGGCGCGTATGGCAACTCGTAAGGATGATTGTCGAGCTCTAGCCGAGTTAACCATTGGGCAAGAGTACCACCATGTATATTGATGGTTGATTTACGATTTCAAAACAATATTTTAAATATTAGTCGAGCTCTAGCCGAGATTATTCAAAATATTACTTTGAGATTGGTGTTGAGGGATCAAACATGCCAAACTAGACACGATGTGTTGGGGGGATAGCAATATCAAATCTAAATCAAATCTGTCTATTAATTAAAATAGGATTTGATGCTAACAAAACCACATATTCAGTTTTGTACTTGGATAAATGAAAAACATGTGTTGTTTTTCATGTTAGACTTAAAGAAATTTGTAAGTAAGAAATGTCAGCTGAAGAACAAAAGTGTCAGCTGAGCATTGAGTATCAGCCAAATGACCAGCTTCAGAAAGATCAACTAAGAGGAAAAGATCAGTCAAGAAGCATCAGCTGAGCATCGAAAATGGATCAGCTGATGGTCCAAAACCATCAGCTAAGGAATACTTCAAGATTAGCTGAGCAGTCACGGATCAGCTGACAGAATCACATTGATCAGCTGATGCCTCCCATCTGTCAAAAAAGGTATTTATTACTTATCCAATCTTTTCTTCATAAGCTGATCATAATCAAATGATTAGCTGAGCCCTTAGGATCAGCTGATAGGTTAGTTTAATCGGTTTATTAGCTGTACTCTGATTTGTATTATTAGCTGAGCAATTTAATCAGTTGAGCAAATCCGAGTAGCTGAGTGTTTCACATTTATCCTTAGCTGAGAAAAATTATGTTTGCAGTTCAGTGTCTGTTAATAGTTTTTCTAGGTAATATTTTCTTAAGTCAAAGGCAGAACATGTGTTGTTCACATTATGCCTTAGATCTTTCTTTGTAAAAGTACGTAGCTCTTTTTGTATAAGCAAATAGACAAAAAGTATAGATCTTTATCCTCTGGAAAAGGAGAAAGATACTTTAGAAGAGAAGATCTCGAAGATATGCTTCAACAACTAAGTATGGCTGTCAACTCTATACTTGGTTAAGTCAAGTCTTCAAGAAGCATGGTGTTGATAAAAGTACAAGCATGGAAAGAGAAGTTTACTCTCCCAAGACATAAAGGTAGTACATTAATAATATAATAATAGATAGTGAGTTTATACTTTACCTGATAGTACATTCACTTTACACATTTTGTGTATAAAGTGAACTTACTTTTCACCCACTAATTTTATCTATTAAAATATTATTAAACCAAGTACATTTGTCTCCTTCTCCACTCCAACAACCCGGACACCATATGGCTTATATATACTCATGCATGGAAACATGATAAGTATGCGAATAGATAGTTGAACACTGAAATCTCATCTGTTGAGAATTAGAAGAGTTAACATTTTACTTTTAGTGTAACAAACTTGTTCATGTGTTGAACATCTTAGACATAAGTTGTTTAAGATTAGCTTAATCTATGTGTTAGACGAATTTAGTTGTCACCTTTTATTGAACTTAGATTTTCCGCATCTAGTTCATGTAATTCTTGATTTACATCAATAAGAATTATATAAAAGTAAACCGTGTGTCTCTTAAATTTTAATTTGCTAAAGTTTGTATTCAACCTCCCCTTCTACAAACATTTGTTGTTGTAGTATCCATTTGGGACCAACAACTGGTATCAGAGCAGGCTAGATAATTCATATCTAAGATCTGTTTTGCTTACTCTTCAACTGCTTCTACCCCACACTACAAAATGGCCACTCCTGCTGCTGCTTCTAACAGTTCTTCCTATAATGGCTCACTCACAAGGTGTCCAATGTTTGATGGGGAAAACTTTTCCCTCTGGAAGAGTAGAGTTCTTCTCTACATGTCCAGCCTTGATGATATGATGCTCAAGACTGTTCCTGAAGGTCCATATGTTCCTTCCTCCACTGTAGAAGTCACTGCTGCCACTGATACAACTCCTGCAGTACAAAGATATGTTGTCAAAGCTATTCATCAATGGTCTGATGAAGACAAAAGGCTGGTTAATCTTGATGTCAAAGCCAGGACAGCCTTAGTCTCAGCACTACCCAATGATCTCTATCATCAAGTTCTTAACTGCAAATCTGCAAAGGAGATGCTAGACACTTTGACTGTTGCATATGAAGGCACTGAAGAAGTGCAGGAGAATAAGAAATTCTTTCTGGTTAGAGAATATGAGTTCTTCTTTGCTCATAAAGATGAAAGTCTTACCCATACCTACACCAGGTTCAACTACCTTATTAATGACTTAAGAAGGGCAGATATTCATAAGAGTAACAAGGAACTTGTAAACAAGTTTGTAGACTCTCTCCCAGAATCTTGGGATCATTTTATCCCCGTGCTTAAACATGGTGAGAAAATAAAGGGTCTGACACTGGTTGCTTTGTATGGTAATCTCATGAACCATGAACAATCACTGAAGCAAAGGAAACTCTCTACCAAGGATATGAAGGAGGGTGCAAAAGCTCCATCAAATGCTCTTGTGTCTAAGGATACAAGATCTAGGAGTTTTGCTTGTAACACCATCCTTACCGGTCTAGTATGATTAAGGTATTTAAGTTCGTTTATCTTAATTAATATGTTTAATTATTTGATTTATGTGATTTAATTGAATTAGTTGTTTTGTGGTAATTGTTAATTAATTCAAGTGAATCACTAGTGGGTTGTGAGTTGGCATGTTGACACACACACCTAATTACACCAACACACACATGGCTTTCACATTACATGCAAATTATCAAGGTGTGAGTGTGTGTTTTGTGGTTTCGGCCGAGAGCAAGAGAAAGAAGAAGAAATCGAATTCAATTGTTCAATCTGTTAGAACTTGAAGTGTTTAACATCATTAGAGGTTAGATTTCTGTATTGTTAATATTAATGTGTTGATTCATGCTGAAATTCGGTTTTATATATATATATATAAATATGTGAATTACGATTAAATGTTTTGCATGATGATTTATTGATTTAGGTTGAATGCATGTTAGAAATTGATGTTAGTATGATCAATTAATGTTTGGGAACAATTCTGGAAACTTAGATGATGTTGCATGCTTAAAATCAGGTTAGATGTTGAAAAATATGCATAAGTATGAATCTGTCGGAATTCATGATTATGAAGCCATCGGAATTCGAGTTATGAATGGATCGGAATTTGTGAATTCCGATCATTTCTTCCGGAATTGGTTCAAATCCGAGAAGATTGAAATGTTTGCCTTAGTTTTTTTTTATCGGAATTGATATGAAACCGAGAAGAATGATCGGATTTGATGAATAACCTTTGCTCGGAATTCCATTCTATCGGGATTGTGTATTTTATCGGAATTGATGTTTTATCGGATTGTGATTTTCTCGGATTGTGACTTTGCTCGGGATTTCAATTTTAGCGGAATTGTCCATTTTCTCGGTATTGGACAATTACTCCGTATATGAATTATGCCCTAACACTTTTATCGGTATTGATTTTATCGGGATTTAACTTTATCGGTATGTGCTTTTGCTTAGGACTAGGGTTGATCGGATTTGAGCACTTGTTTGAAATTGAAACATAATTCAATCAGATTTGGACTTGTATGAATTGGAAACTAATGCCCATGCTTAGAATTAGGAGGTTTTGATAATAAATCTGAAAGGAGATAAAACCAAATGACTCCTTGATGATATTGATGAATATGTATTCAATTGTGGCCTTGACATATGAAGAGGTATATGTATTATCTAAGCAAAGGAGTTGAATGAATTCACAGAATTACAGTATGTAAAGTGTAACACCCGGCCGGCGCCTACCGAACTCTATCGGCGCTACCAACTCTGGCGTGTCAGGTCTGCAGCCTTATACACCCCAACCCTTTCCTCTGATCATTATCCAGAGTAGGTTGTTGGTGAGACTTGAACCCAAGACCTCACTCTTTAATACCACTCCTTCCAGAGTGATATCATCAATTGAGCTGCAGCTCAATTGGTGATATCACTCTGGAAGGAGTGGTATTAAAGGGTGAGGTATTGGGTTCAAGTCTCACCAACAACCTACTCTGGATAACGATCAGAGGGAAGGGTTGGGGTGCATGAGGCTGCAGACCTGAAACGCCGGAGTTAGTAGCGCCGATAGAGTTCGGTAGGCGCCGGCCGGGTGTTACAAAAAAGTGCACTTTTTTTGTAACACCCGGCCAGCGCCTACCGGTCTCATACCGGCGCTACGAACTCCGCCGTGTCAGGTCTGCAGCCCAATACACCCCAACCCTTCCCTCTAATCATTATCCAGAGTAGGTTATTGGTGAGACTTGAACCCAAGACCTCACCCTTTAATACCACTCCTACCAGAATGATATCACCAATTGAGTTGCAGCTCAATTGGTGATATCACTCTAGAAGGAGTGGTATTAAAGAGTGAGGTCTTGGGTTCAAGTCTCACCAACAACCTATTCTGGATAATGATCAGAGGGAAGGGTTGGGGTGTATTCGGCTGCAGACCTGATAGGCCGGAGTTGGTAGCACCGGTATGAGACCGGTAGGCGCCGTCCGGGTGTTACATAAAGGGTAATAGTGAACGATGGTATATTATTTGAATATACATGAAGATTGATTTGTACTTGTGATCTTATGTACATGTGTTTTAATTATGGGATTGTGCTTATTGTTAGATTGTTAAGCAAATACTGATTGTTAGTTGTTTGTTCAGGTGGAGACAAGACTCAGTAGTTAAGAAAAGACTGAGTTGCTCGACTTTTGAAGATATCGGTGAGTAGATATATATCTTTGGATATATGGGATGTAACTCCTGATTGTATTGCTCTTTAAGATATTGTATCTTGTTTATCTGTATATATACATGACGTATTCAGAGATCAGCTTGTTTGGCTGGGCTTGTTGCTTAGGGATATGCAGTATCTGATCTTGAGTGGCATTTGTTGCACTCAAGGGTGCTTATACTGTTAACCATGTTAGCAGAGCTATTGGTAAACCTTGGTTTTGGCCGACCTTGGTTGTGGTGTTGCAATGCCGCCAATTCTCTTTGACGATTGAGCAGTGTGTGTTTGGGTTGTATGCCTTGTATGTTCTTTGATATCTATTCTCTCACTAGCTTTGTGCTAATCCCCCACTGTTGTTATCTTTTACAGGACACACCTGGTATGTTGATAGTAGTTGAAGCTGGAATTTTGGACTGATCATACTCTGATATTGATAGTGTTTTTGTACAGAGCCTGTTTATGTAGTAACACTGTTGTAGTGTTGTAAAACAAACCAGCAAAGTTGTAATTACAATATTATATATATGTAATTATGTTGTTAGCTTCCGCGCGTAATTCAAAGCTGTGTTTTAGAAAATACATTGTTACAATTAATGGTATTAGAGCCCTGGTTTGAGGATTTGCATTGGTGATTTCGTGCAATACTCGAACTAAGGCTCTGATCAGTCCAGTATTTCCAGGGTGGGTAATTAGCAATGTAGCTATAGAGAATATGACGTTTGTACTAACATATTATAATCTGACAATTGGTGAGATGTTGTGTAGAACAGATTATGGCTGATAACAACGAGAGCCTGGTACCTACCCCTCCGTCCCCATGTAGACGCAACAACAATCTATCGTCTACTGCTGCAAATGAACAACATCGAGCAGGTACTTCACACAATGGGGAATCTGATAATCAAGATTAGATACTGCAACTGGAGGATACTCTGCAAACATAGAGGGTTCGGATACAACAACTTGAGCAACAGTTAAACCAAACTCAATCCTCTCAACCAACTTCTACAATTCATATGCCCAGGATAACAGCCACTTTTACTCAATCTTTACCGCCACCTGTTTATACCACAGCTCCTATGAGCACTGTGTCAACTCCTTATGGATCTTTTCCGTTTATTCCTATACCACAAGGAGTGTCATCTCAACATCGACCCCAGCAACAAAATTTCTTTATTCCGTGGTTTCCGCAATAAGAAGTCAAGAACAAGTGTCAGTACAAGGATTTCGTGGCGTGTGGACCACCAGAGTACTCGGGAAGTTCGAACCCGAATGTAACAATGAATTGGTTGATAGAGACCGTGAAGGCATTGGAGGCGTGTAATTGTGATAAGTCTGAATGGGTGAAGTTTGCAACAAGGCGCCTGAAGGATCAAGCTTTGACGTGGTGGGATTCTTTGACCACTCATCTACCACGAGAAATTGTTAACTCCATAACCTGGGAGCAATTCTGTGAGCATTTTTGTAATGCTTTTGATATGGCTAGAATTCAACGGGATTTTCTGGATTTAGCACAAACTGAGAAGATGTTTGTTGACGAGTTAATCAGCAAATTTCAAGAGACATTGAGATTTGCAAGGCAGTGGGTGCCAGATGAACATGCACAAATTCAGCATTTGGTGAAAGCTTTGTTGCCAGAATATCGGGGTAACACTCGTATGGCGACATCGCTTGTACAAGCATTCACATTGGCAAGAGCTGCAGAATCTGACGCCAAAGACCGAGAGAAGATGAATAGGGGGTCTTTTAGCAAGTTTAGTGGAGGTTCCAGTGGGAATCAAAGTAAGGGTAAGGGCTAGAGTCACCATGGTAAGTCGGATCATAAATTCAGAAATTCGGGATCTTTTCAGGGAAAGACATGGTGTGGTAGCTGTAAATCTCGTCACACTAGACCCTGTACACCTCAAACACGCAGATCTTTGAGATGTGGCAAGACTGGTCATGATCTGACTGCATGTAGGTTCAACACCTATGTGTGCTGGAATTGCAAGGAAGAGGGACACAGAGCCGGAACTTGTCCAAAGTTGAAATCAGCAGGGACCGTGGCAGGGGTAGGAAATACCGGGGGATCGTCTTCTGCAGGTCAGAAGAGAAAAACCACACCTTCTGCGGAAGGTAGGGCTTTCAAGATGACTGCTAAGGAAACAACAGGTAGTGATGATGTGATTACTGGTATGTTCATAGTTAATTATATGCCTGCAAGTGTTTTGTTTGACTCTGGTGCAAATAGATCATTTATTTCTATGACTTTATGTGATAAGTTGAAATTACCTGCTTCTGTGAACACTACACCTTTAGAAGTAGAAATAGCTGATGGTAATGTAGTATGTGTAACCACTTCTGTGACTGGAGTTCAGATTAATATTGATGGTACTAGTTTCCCTGTAGACTGTTTGGTGATGCATATACCTGGATTTGATTTAGTATTAGGCATGGATTGGTTAAGTCACCATAGAGCTAGTATTCGCATGTCGTGGCTTGTGGGGATAGATCTCAATCTTCTCTTCCGATTATCTCGTACATGAAGGCTAGAAAATCTTTAGCCAAAAGGTGTGCGTCTTATCTAGCTTATGCTATCGATGTAAAGAAGGAGAAGCGGCCTATTACCGATGTTCGTGTTGTTTCGGAGTATCCGGAGGTATTTCCAGATGATTTGCCAGGATTGCCACCAGTTCGTGATGTCGAGCATAAGATTGATCTGATACCTGGTGTAACACCCTAATTTAGGGCCTAGTTGTAAATAGTTGTACATTGTGTTTATGTAGTTGTACATTGATGTTAACCAAGTTGTTTAAGTTGATTTGTTGCTTAATTGTTGTTATTTGTTGGTACACGTTGTTATGTGGCTAAAGTTAGAAGTGTTTCATAAGTAGATAATGTTGGTAAATAGTTGAACAGTTTCGGATAATGATTTCAAAAATATCTCCATTAGTTAGAACGGATAAACCTAAGTTGCGTTGTAAGTTGAATAGGGGAACAAAATACCCGCGTAGGGGTATTAAACCTTTAAGGTCGGTCTTAGAACGGATGCTTATCCCCTGCTTTGTTCAAACACACAAACATATAAACATACATACGTGCAAAATAACACACACACACACACACTTGAACTCTTGGAGATTTGATTGGAGAATCAAGAAAGAGGTTAAGCAACAAGGAGAAAACAAGTGTTGAATCTGTTCTATAAGCTTGATATCATATACTTCAAGTAAGTTTATTGTTAAACCTAGTTCTTGAGTCAAAGGGAAGAAAGGATCCATTTTGATGGATTCAATTGTGTTCTTGTGATTGTTTTATGTTAGAAAGATGTTGCTAAGTTCATATATATGTTAGAGATCATGTAAAAACACTTGAATACGGATTCAAGTTGAATTTTGAGTCAAAAGTGTGAAAGGCAGCGGCTGTGCTCAGAACAGAGCAAGAACACATTGTAACAGGTGTCCTTGCGGTCGCAAGGGGTATCCCTTGCGGTCGCAAGCATGGTAGTGTAGTCCCTTGCGATCGCATGCATGGATCTTGAGGTCGCAAGTGGGTCGTTGTCATGATTTACCGTCTAAGGACGAAGAAAAGATACTTGCGGTTGTAAGTACATAACTTGCGATCGTAAGCCCTCAAGATACCACCCTTGCGGTCGTATGGCTATGTCCTTGCGGTCGCAAGCTGGTGTGGTTTGGGTAGGACCCTTGCGGTCGCAAGGTAAACCCTTGCGTTCGCAAGTGGGGTGTTTAAGAGGACCCTTGCGGCCGCATGTATGTATCTTGCGACCGCAAGTGTTATTGTTCGGTTGGCAGTTTTGTTGTATTGTGGTTTAAGTCTTATTGGTTGTTGTTGTTTGGTGTCTAAGCCTGACCCTAATGTGTTAGGTGATTCGGACGACTCCGTGTGCTCCTGGGATTCCCGAATCCATATTTGTCTCCTCTGATTTCGAGGTGAGTACCGGTTTTCCCATGAGTCTCGGTAAGTAGCGTTGTCTGTTGTTTGTTGAAATATGTTGTCGATGTCGCACACGTGCGTATGAGGTATGTTATGCCATGTTGTTATATGTTGTTGCCATGTTAAGTTGTTTACAAGTTGATTATGAATCGCATGCGTATTGTTGGACCCGCTACGGGTCGTTGTTGTTTATTGTTTGGTCCGGACTGTTGTTGGCATGGTTAAGGTCAGCTTTCTTCCCGAAGGCTGGATCCCTTTGATGGAATAACGGGGATCAACGGTACTCGGTGTGTAGCACGCCGGGGTGGTTTTGCAAACCGCCGCTCCTTAACGTGAGTTGGGATCTTAGCTTTCGTTGAGATCCGAGATGTTGAGCTTCGAGCTTCGTAACGCGTTTGGTGGACTGCTTTTAGCTCCCCCACCATTACGGATAGTTGTAGCTGATGGACCTCAGTTTGAATCGTTGAGCGTGGCTTTTCCCCCTACAACATATGATTCCTACTGACTCGTTGGCGCGACGCTATGTGTTAGGATTGCCTTATGTGCTGTCCCATAATTGGGATAACCTGCTTATTGATGCTTATGTGTTAATCTGCACTCACTAGCTAGTTGTAGCTAACGGTGCCTAAATTTCCCTTTTTGCAGATGCGAAGTAGTTTGCCTTTGTGAGGCGGGACTGTTGGTAGTTGTTGTACATACCTTTTGCGGAACACTGCTCGTTGTAGTTATATGTGATCCGATGGTCGGTACGTGTCAGTTTATTTGGGTAACACGCGGTGGTATTTTGGACTTGGTTTTTGGTGTTGTACTTTTACTTTACCAAGTCAGAAAAACATTATTATCTTTTGTAAAACGTGGTTACTTCCGCTGCTGGCTTTTATTATATAAGTTTAAAAAGCTTAAATTTTCCCTAATTTTAAGCGCATGAAAACCGGTGTTACAATTAGGTATCAGAGCCTAAGTTTGAGGAATTGGGTACTCGTAGGAGTATTCAATCTCAAGCTCGGGCCCGACCATCTTTAAGTGTTCCTAGTTGGGTATTTGGGGTTAAGTATGAGCGTTATGTTGTAGTTGCATGTGTAAACTAACTGGTAGCGGTAGTAGTTGTTGAATAAGTAGAGTATTAAACGTTGTCTTCGTGTGTAGTAAGTTGATATAGAATGGCTGAGCGACGAGTTAACACGGAAGAGGATTTTAAGAGAATGGAGGATGAAGCTTCAAGCATTCATCCCGAGGCTGGAGAAGGATCTGCTCCGCATAATTATGTGCCGCAAAGGCAAGATCCAGAACAAGCAGCGCGTATTACACGTCTGGAGGAAGAGCTCCCACTTACACGGGAGCTATTGTTAGCGGCGGTGCAAGGGCGTAAACCAGAGAAGTGTTCGTTTAAGAAATTCCGTTCTTGCGGTCCAAAAGAATTCGAGGGCGGTGATGGTCCCTCAGATACCGTGAGGTGGTTTCGAGAAACCGAGGAGGTGTTCGATTCTTGTGATTGTGAAGCCGAACTTCATGTCAAGTATGCAGCACGGATGTTGAAAGGTAGCGTGTTGTTTTGGTGGGATTCTATGAAAGCTACATTGAGTAAAGAGGTTCTTACTGCTATGATGTGGGAACAATTTGTTGAAAAAGTCACGAAGTGGTATTGTACCGATTATGATATGGAGAAGATGGAAAGAGAGTTCAATGCTCTTAGTAAGGGAGACAAGTCGGTGGATGTTCTGATCCAAGTCTTTATCGATAAAGTGAGGTTTATTCTTAGCTTGGCGACTGATGAAGCTGCAAAGATGAGAAAGTTTGTGGGAAAGTTTCCTGCTGATTATCGCGCTCTCGTTAGAATGGCTGGGAGTTTAGACCGAGCGTTTAAAATAGCTCGACATATTGAAGATGATCGTACTCAGGGTAAGGATGACCGAGCTGGTGAAGGTCATAATAGGAAGTTTCAACAATCCTCAAAGTCGGGTCCTTCTAAAGGAAAATCTGTTGCCGGTGGGAAGTTTGATTCCCAGAAGAAGCCGTGGGTGGATCGTCCGTGGTGTGCAACTTGCCGTACGTATCACAGTGGTGACTGTTCCAAAGCTACCGCTCGATGCTTACGGTGTGGGCAGAAGGGGCACGTGGTTGCCGAGTGTGAGTTTAAGGAAGATGTTTGTTATAAGTGCCACAAGCCAAGGCACAGAATATCTGACTGCCGGTCAAAGCAAAGTACCGGTGCTGGTGGATCTGCCTCTGGGCAGAAGAAAGATGGTGCTCCTCGAGCCAAAGGACGAGCCTTTTAGATGACGGCCGAAGAGGCCAAAGTTGCAAGGGACGTGATAACTGGTACATTTCTTGTTAATTCTGCCCCAGCATGTGTATTGTTTGATTCTAGAGCTACGTATTCCTTTATATTTGTATCTTTCTGTGATAAACTGCAAATACCTGTATCTGTACTATCTGAGCCAATAAGAGTAGAGACTGCTAGAGGTAGAGTAGTTCCAGTTGTTGATAATGTCCCTCAAGCGGTTATTGATATCGATGGGAATACTTTTCCTGTTTCCCTTCTTCTTATGCCGATTGCGGAATTCGATATTGTAATTGGGATGGATTGGCTTATCAAGCTGAACGCTGAGATTTTCTGTTCTAGAAAGTTGATTAAAGTTCCTCTACCTGATGGGTCATATGCTGTGGCTCGTGGTGAAAGACGAAAATCGGATATTCCTATCGTTTCTCTGATGAAAGCAAGGAAGTCAGTTTCAAAAGGCTGCGAGTGTTATCTAGCACATGTGATTGACACTAAATTGGAGAAACGTGTTGTTCGTGATATTCCGGTGGTGACCGATTATCCAGAAGTGTTTCCTGACGAGTTGCCTGGGTTACCGCCTGTCAGAGATGTTGAATATGGTATTGATCTTGTTCCGGGGCCTACCCCTGTGGCCAAAGCTCCGTATCGTCTTGCTCCTTCCGAGGTTCGCGAGATGATGACGCAGATTCAGGAGTTACTAGACAAAGGCTTTATTCGCCCGAGTTCTTCTCCTTGGGGTGCTCCTGTACTTTTTGTAATGAAGAAAGATGGGACGATGAGGATGTGCATTGATTACCGGGAGCTGAATAAGCGAACGGTAAAGAACAAGTATCCTTTGCCGCGGATAGATGATTTGTTTGATCAACTACAAGGAGCGACGTGCTTCTCAAAGATTGATCTGCGGTCGGGATACCATCAAGTGTTGGTTGATGACGAAGATGCCCCAAAGACGGCTTTCCGTACTCGTTATGGTCATTACGAGTTTTTGGTGATGCCTTTTGGCTTAACCAATGCTCCTGTTGTTTTCATGGACCGGATGAATCGGGTTTGTCGTCCTTTTCTTGATAAGTCAGTGATCGTGTTTATTGACGATATTCTCGTTTATTCTAAAACTGAAGCTGAGCACGAGTCGCATTTGCGAGAGGTTCTCGAAACTCTTAAACGAGAGAAGCTTTATGCTAAGTTCTCGAAGTGTGAATTCTGGTTGCGAGAAGTCCATTTTCTTGGTCACGTGATTTGCAGCGATGGCGTGAAGGTTGATCCAGCGAAGGTTGAGGCGGTGATGAATTGGGGAGTTCCCCGAACTCCTTCTGAAGTTAGAAGCTTTCTTGGCCTAGCTGGTTATTATCGGCGGTTTATCCGCGACTTTTCTAAGCTTGCAGGTCCTTTGACCAAACTAACTCGCAAGGATGTTGTATTTGTTTGGGCGGAAGCTCAAGAACAAGCGTTTCAATCCCTGAAACGCCTATTGTGCGAAGCTCCAATTCTTTCATTGCCAGAAGGATCTGAAGACTTCATTGTTTATTGCGATACTTCGTACTCCGGATTGGGGTGTGTGCTGATGCAGCGTGATAAAGTAATTGCCTATGCTTCAAGGCAATTGAAACCTCATGAAGGCAACTATCCGACTCATGATCTGGAGTTAGCAGCTGTGGTGTTCGCGTTGAAATTGTGGAGACACTATCTTTACGGTACCAAATGTGTAGTTTGCACAGATCACAAGAGCCTGCAATATGTCTTCACACAGAAAGAGCTCAATATGAGGCAACGCAGATGGCTTGAGTTGATAAAAGACTATGATTGTGAAATTTGCTACCATCCTGGTAAAGCCAATGTGGTGGCAGATGCCTTGAGTCGCAAAATCTCTACTGTAGACGCGAAGTTTATGAAAATTACTGTGGTTCCTGATATCATAGCTCGATTGAAGGAAGCGCAGCAAATGGCATTGCAAGATGACAATCTGAAAGCCGAGTTGATGAAAAAGTTGAAAGACCAACTCGTTGACGATACCCGCGGATTAAAGACTTTCCAGTCTCGCGTATGGGTGCCACTCCATGGTGGTAATCGTGATCTGATACTGTAGGAAGCCCATAAGTCTAGGTTGTCTGTTCATCCGGGCAGCACAAAGATGTATCACGACTTGAAAGCGTTGTATTGGTGGCCTACTTTGAAACTAGACATTGCTTCCTTCGTGGAGAAATGTCAAATCTGCGCGCAAGTTAAGACAGAACATCAGAAGCCTTATGGCAATCTGCAACAACTTAAGATTCCAGAATGGAAGTGGGATCACATTACAATGGATTTCGTGACAAAGTTGCCGAAAATCTCAGAGGTCACGATGCCATTTGGGTCATTGTCGACCGATTGACCAAGAGTGCTCACTTTCTAGCTATCAGAGAGTCTACTCCGTTGGAAAAGCTAGCAAAGTTGTATGTGAATGAGGTGGTATCATGACATGGTTTACCATGTTCGATTGTATCTGATCGGGATGCACGATTTGCTTCTCATTTTTGGCAGAGTTTGCAGAATGAACTTGGTACTCGTGTTCACTTGAGCACAGCGTATCATCCACAGACAGATGGTCAGTCAGAGAGAACGATTCAGACGTTGGAGGACATGCTTCGTGCATGTGTTCTCGAGTTCGGTGGTGCGTGGGATTCTCACTTGCCTTTGATCGAGTTTGCTTACAACAACTCGTATCACTCCAGTATTGGGATGCCTCCATATGAGATGTTGTACGGGAGACGTTGTCGCACACCAACATGTTGGTTCGAGCCCGGTGAGAAGCAAAAGGTATACGCAGATCCGAAACGTAGACCTGTTGAATTCAAGGAGGGCGAACGGGTATTCTTAAAAGTCTCTCCTTGGAAAGGTGTTATTCGATTTGGTCGGAAGGGTAAGTTGAGCCCGAGATATATTGGTCCGTTTAAAATCCTTCGTAAGGTTAACGACCAGACGGTATCGCTTGAGTTGCCACCAGAGCTTTCTGGAATTCATAACACGTTCAACGTGTGTTACCTGTGTAAATGCAAAGTGGAGGAGAACCAGATTCTTCCTCTGCAAGAGTTGAGAGTGGATGCTTCAAAACGTCTAGTTGAAGAACCGATTGAAATACTTGGTTCAAAGATCAAGAAGTTGCGCAGAAAGATGATAAAACTGGTTTTGGTCAAGTGGAAGCACAACCTAGGGTCGAACATGACCTGGGAGACCGAAGAAGACATGCGATCTAGATACCCTCACTTGTTTGTGGACGATCAGATTCCGAGGATGAAACCTTCTTAAGGGGGGTAGATTTGTAACACCCTAATTTAGGGCCTAGTTGTAAATAGTTGTACATTGTGTTTATGTAGTTGTACATTGATGTTACCCAAGTTGTTTAAGTTGTATTGTTGCTTAATTTTGTTATTTGTTGGTACACGTTGTTATCTGGCTAAAGTTAGAAGTGTTTCATAAGTAGATAATGTTGGTAAATAGTTGAACGGTGTCGGATAATGATTCCGAAAATATCTCCGTTAGTTAGAACAGATAAACCTAAGTTACGTTGTAAGTTGAATAGGGGAACAAAATACCCGCGTAGGGGTTTTAAACGTTTATGGTCGGTCTTAGAAGGGATGCTTATCCCCTGCTTTGTTCAAACACACAAACATACAAACATACATACGTGCAAAATAACACACACACACACTTGAACTCTTGGAGATTTGAGTGGAGAATCAAGAAAGAGGTTAAGCAACAAGGAGAAAACAAGTGTTGAATCTGTTCTAAAAGCTTGATATCAACTTCTTCAAGTAAGTTTATTGTTAAAACTAGTTCTTGAGTCAAAGGGAAGAAAGGATCCATTTTGATGGATTCAATTGTGTTCTTGTGATTGTTTTATGTTAGAAAGATGTTGCTAAGTTCATATATATGTTAGAGATCATGTAAAAACACTTGAATAAGGATTCAAGTTGAATTTTGAGTAAAAAGTGTGAAAGGCAGCGGCTGTGCTCGGAACAGAGCAAGAACACACTGTAACAGGTGTCCTTGCGGTCGCAAGGGGTATCCCTTGCAATCGCAAGCATGGTAGTGTAGTCCCTTGCGATACCTTGCGGTTGTAAGTACATAACTTGCGATCGTAAGCCCTCAAGATACCACCCTTGCGGTCGTAAGGCTATATCCTTGCGGTCGCAAGCTGGTGTGGTTTGGGTAGGACCCTTGCGGTCGCAAGTGGGGTGTTTAAGAGGACCCTTGCGGCCGCATGTATGTGTCTTGCGACCGCAAGTGTTATTGTTCGGTTGGCAGTTTTGTTGTATTGTGGTTTAAGCCTTATTGGTTGTTGTTGTTTGGTGTCTAAGCCTGACCCTAATGTGTTAGGTGATTCGGACGACTCCGTGTGCTCCTAGGATTCCCAAATCCATATTTGTCTCCTCTGATATCGAGGTGAGTACCGGTTTTCCCATGAGTCTCGGTAAGTAGCGTTGTCTGTTGTTTGTTGAAATATGTTGTCGATGTCGCACACGTGCGTATGAGGTATGTTATGCCATGTTGTTATATGTTGTTGCCATGTTAACTTGTTTACAACTTGATTATGAATCGCATGCGTATCGTTGGACCCGCTACGGGTCGTTGTTGTTTATTGTTTGGTCCGGACTGTTGTTGGCATGGTTAAGGTCAGCTTTCTTCCCGAAGGCTGGATCCCTTTGATGGAATAACGGGGATCAACGGTACTCGGTGTGCAGCACGCCGGGGTGGTTTTGCAAACCGCCGCTCCTTAACGTGAGTTGGGATCTTAGCTTTAATTGAGATCCGAGATGTTGAGCTTCGAGCTTTGTAACGCGTTTGGTGGACTGCTTTTCGCTCCCCCACCATTGCGGATAGTTGTAGCTGATGGTCCCCAGTTTGAATCGTTGAGCGGGGCTTTTCCCCCTGCGAGATATGATTCCTACTGACTCGTTGGCGCGACGCTATGTGTTAGGATAGCCTTATGTGCTGTCCCGTAATTGGGATAACCTGCACATTGATGCTTGTGTGCTAATCTGTACTCACTAGCTAGTTGTAGCTAACGGTGCCTAAATTTCCCTTTTTGCAGATGCGAAGTAGTTGACCTTTGTGAGGCGGGACTGTTGGTAGTTAGTTGTACATACCTTTTGTGGAACACTGCTCGTTGTAGTTATATGTGATCTGATTGTCGGTACATGTCGGTTTAGTTGGGTAACACGCGGTGGTATTTTGGACTTGGTTTTGGGTATTGTACTTTTACTTTACCATGTCAGAAAAACATTATTATCTTTTGTAAAACGTGGTTACTTCCGCTGCTGGCTTTTATTATATAAGTTAAAAAACTTAAATTTTCCCTAATTTTAAGCGCGTGAAAACCGGTGTTACACCTGGTGCTACGCCTATCGCGAAAGCCCCGTATCGTTTAGCTCCTTCAGAAATCAGGGAAATGATGGCTCAGATACAGGAACTGTTAGACAAGGGATTTATTCGTCCAAGCTCTTCGCCTTGGGGTGCACCAGTGTTGTTTGTAAAGAAGAAAGATGGAACTCTACGTATGTGTATTGATTACAGAGACTTGAATAAGAGGACTGTCAAGAATAAGTATCCGTTGCCAAGAATAGATGATTTGTTTGATCAACTTCAGGGAGCTTCATACTTCTCGAAGATTGATTTGAGGTCGGGATACCATCAGGTAATAGTAGCCGAAGAAGATATACCGAAGACAGCTTTTCGTACACGGTATGGTCACTACGAATTTCTTGTAATGCAGTTCGGTCTGACTAACGCTCCTGCAATACTCATGGATTTGATGAACCGGGTGTCGACCATTCTTGGATAAATTCGTCATTGTGTTTATTGATGATATTCTTGTGTATTCAAAAACGGAGGATGAGCATGATCAACATCTGCGGCAAGTTTTAGAGATTTTAAACCAACACAAACTGTACGCCAAGTTATCAAAGTGTGAATTTTGGTTGCGCGAAGTTCAATTTCTGGGACATGTAATTTGTGAAGATGGTGTCAAAGTTGACCCATCAAAGATAGAGGCTGTGATGAATTGGAACGCTCCTAAAACGCCGACAGAGATCAAGAGTTTTCTTGGATTGGCAGGTTATTACAGACGCTTTACTAAAGATTTCTCGAAGCTTGCTGGTCCGTTAACCAAGTTAACCAGAAAGACGTTAAGTTTCTTTGGGGTGAGGTTCAGGAGAATGCTTTTCAGACTTTAAAGCAACTTCTGTGTCAAGCTCCCGTTCTTGCGTTACCAGAAGGATCTGAAGATTTCGTGGTATATTGTGATGCTTCACATGCAGGGTTAGGATGTGTACTGATGCAGAGAGGTAAGGTTATAGCTTATGCTTCCAGACAGTTGAAACCAAATGAAAAGAATTATCCGACTCATGATTTAGTGTTAGCGGCAGTAGTATTTGCTTTGAAGTTGTGGAGACATTATCTATATGGTACAAAGTGCACGATTTGCACTGATCACAAGAGTCTGCAATATGTATTCACTCAGAAGGAATTAAATATGAGACAACGCCGTTGGTTAGAGCTAATCAAAGATTATGACTGTGATATCCAGTATCATCCGGGGAAAGCTAATGTGGTTGCTGATGCGCTTAGTAGGAAGGGTTCTGCAGATATAGTAAAGTTCATGCGGTTAGAGATCAAATCAGATTTGATAGATCAATTACTGGCTGCAGAATTGGAAGCATTGAAAGAAGATAACTTTAAAGATGAATTAATGGTGAAAAGACAGCATGAGTTGACAACTGATTCACATGGTTTGAGAATGTACCAGAATCGTGTTTGGGTACCGAAGTTTGGTAATTTGCGGGAATTAATATTGACTGAAGCTCATAAGTCCAGAATGTCTGTTCATCCGGGTTGCACTAAGATGTATCAAAGTATTAAAACCTTTTATTGGTGGCCTACTATGAAATTGGATGTTGCTAAATTTGTTGAGTCATGTCATATATGTGCACAAGTGAAAGCTGAACATCAGAAGCCGTATGGATCCTTGAAACAGCTAGCAATACCGGAATGGAAGTGGGATCACATCACGATGGATTTTGTAACAAAACTTCCGAGAACTCAGAAAGGGAACGATATGATATGGGTTATTGTAGATAGATTAACCAAGAGTGCTCATTTCCTTGCTACTGCTGAAACTGCAACTTTGAGTAAGTTAGCCAAGTTGTATATCGATGAGATAGTATCTAGACATGGAGTTCCTTTGTCCATTGCTTCGGATCGGGATTCAAGATTTGTATCAAACTTCTAGAACAGACTACAGCAGGAGTTGGGGTCTAGAGTTAATCTGAGTACATCTTATCAGCCGTAGACAGGTGGCCAATCAGAGAGAACAATACAGACTTTAGAAGATATGCTTCGGGCATGTGTGTTAGAGTTTGGGTGTTCTTGGGATTCGCATCTACCTCTGGTTGAGTTTGCTTACAACAACTCCTATCACTCGAGTATTGGGATGCCGCCTTATGAAATGTTATATGGGCGACCGTGCAGAACTCCTACTTGTTGGTTAGAGGTAGGAGAGAAACAGTTTGCTGGGCCAGATATTGTACATATTACAGCCGATAAAGTAGCCGTTGCTCGAGAAATGTTGAAAGATGCGAGAGATCGACAAAAGATGTATGCAGATCCGCGTCGTCGACCAGTGTCTTTTGTCGAGGGAGAACGAGTATATTTAAAGGTTTCACCATGGAAGGGCGTGATACGTTTCGGAAAACGAGGAAAGTTGGCTCCTCGTTACATTGGTCCTTTTAGAATTCGTCGAGTAGTGAATGATCAGACAGTTGCTTTGGATCTTCCTAATGAGTTGGCATGTATACATGATACATTCAACGTTTGTTATATGAGGAAGTGTAATATAGAAGATCAGACACAAGTGTTGCCAATACAAGAACTTCGTGTAGATACCAACAAGAGGCTTATTGAGGAACCTGTCGAGTTGAAATGGAAGCATAGCTTAGGTTCAAACTTGACTTGGGAGACTGAAGCAGATATGGGAAGTCGTTACCCTTCGTTGTTTGAGTGTGATGAGATTCCGAGGACGGAATCTTCTTAAGGAGGGAAGATTTGTAACACCCTCCTTACCGGTCTAGTATGATTAAGGTATTTAAGTTGGTTTATCTTAATTAATATGTTTAATTATTTGATTTATGTGATTTAATTGAATTTAGTTGTTTTGTTGTAATTGTTAATTAATTCAAGTGAATCACTAGTGGCTTGTGAGTTGGCATGTTGACACACACACCTAATTACACCAACACACACATGGCTTTCAAATTACATGCGAATTATCAAGGTGTGAGTGTGTGTTTTGTGGTTTCGGCCGAGAGCAAGAGAAAGAAGAAGAAATCGAATTCATTTGTTCAATCTGTTAGAACTTGAAGTGTTTAACATCATTAGAGGTTAGATTTCTGTATTGTTAATATTAATGTGTTGATTGATGCTGAAATTCGGTTATATATATATATATATATATATATATATATATATATATATATATATATAAATATGTGAATTCCGATTAAATGTTTTGCATGATGATTTATTGATTTAGGTTGAATGCATGTTAGAAATTGATGTTAGTATGATCAATTCATGTTTGGGAACAGTTCTGGAAACTTAGATGATGTTGCATGCTTAAAATCAGGTTAGATGTTGAAAAATATGCATAAGTATGAATCTGTCGGAATTCATGATTATGAAGCCATCGGAATTCGAGTTATGAATGGATCGGAATTGGTGAATTCCGATCATATCTATCGGAATTGGTTGAAATCTTAGAAGATTGAAATGTTTGCCTTAGTTTTTTTATCGGAATTGATATGAAACCGAGAAGAATGACCGGATTTGATGAATAACCTTTGCTCGGAATTCCATTATATCAGGATTGTGTATTTTATCGGAATTGATGTTTTATCGGATTGTGATTCTCTCGGATTGTGACTTTGCTCGGGATTTTCATTTTAGCGGAATTGTCCATTTTCTCGGTATTGGACAATTACTCAGTATATGAATTATGCCCTAACACTTTTATCGGTATTGATTTTATCGGGATTTCACTTTATCGGTATGTGCCTTTGCTTGGGACTAGGGTTGATCGGATTTGAGCACTTGTTTGAAATTGAAAAATAATTCAATCAGATTTGGACTTGTATGAATTGGAAACTAATGCCCATGCTTAGAATTGGGAGGTTTTGACAATAAATCCGAAAGAAGATAAAACCAAATGACTCCTTGATGATATTGATGAATATGTATTCAAATGTGGCATTGACATATGAAGAAGTATATGTATTGTATAAGCAAAGGAGTTGAATGAATTCACAGAATTACAGTATGTAAAGGATAATAGTGAACGATGGTATATTATTTGAATATACATGAAGATTGATATGTACTTGTGATCTTATGTACATGTGTTTTAATTATGGTATTGTGCGTATTGTTAGATTGTTAAACAAATACTGATTGTTAGTTGTTTGTTCAGGTGGAGACAAGACTCAGTAGTTAAGAAAAGACTGAGTTGTTCGACTTTTGAAGATATAAGCGAGTGGATATATATCTTTGGATATATGGGATGTAACTCCTGATTGTATTGCTCTTTAAGATATTGTATCTTGTTTATCTGTATATATACATGACGTATTCAGAGATCAGCTTGTTTGGCTGGGCTTGTTGCTTAGGGATATACAGTATCTGATCTTGAGTGGCATTTGTTGCACTCAAGGGTGCTTGTACTGTTATCCATGTTAGGAGAGATATTGGTAAACCTTGGTTTTGGCCGACCTTAGTTGTTGGTGTTGCAACGTCGCCAATTCTCTTTGACGAGCAGTGTGTGTTTGGGCTGTATGCCTTGTATGTTCTTTGATATCTATTCTCTCACTAGCTTTGTGCTAATCCCCCACTGTTGTTATCTTTTACAGGACACACCTGGTATGTTGATAGTAGTTGAAGCTGGAATTTTGGACTGATCATACTCTGATATTGATAGTGTTTTTGTACAGAGCCTGTTTATGTAGTAACACTGTTTTAGTGTTGTAAAACAAACCAACAAAGTTGTAATTACCATATTATATATATGTAATTATGTTGTTAGCTGCCTCGCGTATTTCAAAGCTGTGTTTTAGAAAATACGGTGTTACATTGCTGCAGTGGTGGATTAGTCTAGTGAAGAGGAAGAGGAGGAGTCTTCTGATGAGGAGCAAGTGGCTGATGGGGATGAAGATCTAGAGGACATGGACAACATTGAGGCTGCTGTTGAGCAGGCTGCCATATAGTTAAAAGGTTCAAACCTTTCTTAAAAAAGAAAGGGTGTCAAGAGGTTTGAGAAGAAACCCTTTAAAGGAGAAAAAGCCAAGTTTAAATCAAAGGCTTCTGAAGGTTGTTTCTCCTGTGGGAAGACTGGTCACTATGCCAGTGATTGAATTCCAGAGGAAACACAGGCTTCAAGGCTTCCTCAAGCTCAGACAACAAGATTGATTATGAAGCTAAGTATAAGAACCTTCTTGATGTTGTCCTTGACAAGAAAAAGAAGAAAGCTCAGAACAAGGTGTTTGTGGCTGAAGAGGAAGATTGGGCTGAGGAAGATCTCTCAAGTGATGAAGATGTGGTCCTCACTGCTCAGCTCAGCTTGATGGCCAACACAGAAAGTACAAGTTCCTTTGATGAGGACATGAAGAAAGCTGCTAAAGCTTGTACTTCTCCTGACTGGGATCCTTCTTCTATGTATCAGGTTGGAAAATTTATTAATTATGAAGATAATGAAAAGAACACTATGTTTGATTATCTGTGTGTTAAGTTTCAGTCAAATATTCAAATAGAAAAGTAGCTAAAATTAGAAATAGAATCACTAAAAGAGAAGCTAAGTCTTAAAGATGAGAAACTGAAACAAATGGCAAAACTGGAAGATAATTTAGCTAATCAAAAGATACTTAATCAGATCTCGGTAAAAGAAACCAATGAAGCAACAATAAAGTTTAATGACCTTCAAAAAGTAGTTAAATCTTGGTGTGTTTCTGCTGAGAAGACCACTCAGTGTGTCAATGAGCAGATTCCAAAACAAGTTCAAGCTATTATTGGTGGAAATTATTTTCAAGCTGCTAATTGTGTTGATTTCCGCAAGGACATAAATATCTTAGAAAAGGCTTATATTTTACCTCTTACTTTTCAAAAAATTGTAAAAGGAAAAAGTATTATCACTAACAGATTTGTCAAAAGTAAATGTACTCAGCTGAAAGACTTACCACTTCAAAAGTTGGTTAAAATTCTATTGTTTTGTCAAAAAGCAAAAGTACTGAAAATATAATGATAAAGGAAGTCAGTAAAGGAATAGAATCAATTGTTGATACCAAAGAGACATTATGTTGTCAAACCTTGAAAGCTGATACATTAACTATAAGTACTCATCTGACTGAAATTTCATTAGCTGATGATCCTCAATCAGCTGATCAAAGAACAGATGATAGTTGCTCAGCTGATAGACTGTCAGCTGATCAAAAATCCTCTGTAAATTGTTTAGCTGATCAAGTATCACTTCAAACTTTTTCAATAAAGGAAACCAGGAGAAAATGACTTAATTTTCACATAAAGTCTAAGTACGTCACACCTAAGGCTGATCAAAAACTCATTTTAACTAAGGGTAAACCTAAGGTGACTGTAAACAAAGACCTTATTAGTTTACAGAATCAGTTGCAACAGCTGAATGGTGAAATCTATCAGCTGATGACCCATAGTCATCAGAAGATAGTTAAGACATCTCATGGGCAATTACCAAAACATGTTAAAGGCTCCAAAAATAAAAAATGTTACAAATGTGGGAGCAAAGAACATAAGGCAAGTGATTGTTCTCTTGAAGGTAACTCAAGACAGCGGACTGATTTTGATAACATAGTTGTTTCTCTCATTCATAAACAACCTAATATGAAGTGGATGGCTAGGTGCAATCCACAGGGGTCCACTTAACTGTGGATGCCCAAGTGTTACTAACCTTCTTTCAATCCTATTTATGCAGGGTATGAACACATGGTATCTTGACAGTAGATGTTCAAGGACCATGACAGGTTGTAAAGCTTTGCTTAGTAACTACAAGAAGGAAAAGGGTCCAAGAGTGACCTTTGGTGATAACAATTGTGGGCAAACAAAAGGCTATGGTGAACTTCATAATGGGAACCTAACCCTGTCCAAGGTGTCATATGTTAAAGGACTCAAGTACAATCTCATCAACATAATTCAGTTATGTGATGGTGATCATAAGGTCCTCTTTACCAAGACAGGTGGTTCCATTTTAAATCAAGAAGGTGGAACCGTTATTTGTGTAAAGAGAACCAAGGATGTATATACTCTTGATATGTCCTCTGGTGATCCATCCAAGTTAACCTGTTTGTATACAAAATCTATAACTGTCACAAACTGGTTATGGCACAAAAGGCTTTCTCATTTAAACTTAAAAAATATAAACAAGCTGAGCAAGGGTGATCTAGTGTCAGGACTACCTTCACTGACTTATGTTAAGCCTTAACCTTGCTCTGCCCGTGAGAAGGGAAAGCAACACAAGACATCTTTTCCATCTAAGCAATCCTTCTTCATTACTGAACCATTCTACATGTTGCATATAGATTTATTTAGTCCTGTTGCTACTGCAAGTATTGGTGGAAGTAAGTACGCATTAGTTTTGGTTGATGAATTCTCAAGATATACTTAGGTCATCTTCCTTAAAGCAAAGAGTGAGGCTGCTGAAGAGATAATTAGCTTTATCAAAAAGATGGAAGTGCTCAATGGCAATCTGGTAAGGATGCTTAGAAGTGATCATGGAACTGAGTTTAGAAATCAAACTCTAGAAGGTTTATGTGATGAAAAAGGTATATCTCAAAACTTCTCTGCTCCAAGGACTCCACAACAGAATGGTGTAGCTGAAAGAAAAAACAGAACTTTGATTGAAGCTGCAAGAACCATGCTGTGTGAGAGTGGGTTTGGATTCAACTTCTAGGCTAAAGCTGTCAGCTGTGCTTGTTTTACTTAGAACAGATCCCTAGTGATCAAGAGGCACAACAAAACTCCCTATGAAGTGCTCAAGGGAAGGAAGCTCAACATCAGTTTTCTGCATATTTTTGGTTGTCAGTGTTTCATCCTGAACCAAAAAGACGAATTGCAAAAGTTTGCACCCAAAGCAGATGAAGGTGTGTTTGTTGGATATTATGTGATCTCCAAAGCTTACAAAATCTACAACATCAAAACAAAGGTCATAGAAGAATCAATCAATGTAATTTTTAATGAAAATGACTTTGTTGCTTCTTGTTCTACTAATTCATCTACAGGTGAGGAATTTACTGATTTGCTGCATACTTAAGACAATATTCCAGTATCAGCTTATCCACTCCCATCAGCTGATGTAGAGGATTTAGATGATCATGTTCCAAATCTACAAGAAACCATTACACATCCTATCCTAAATCAACCCACACTTTTACTGAATGATGTGAATCATGACTCAACATCACTGGATTCTAATTCCATATCAAACATTCCTTCTTCAGTAGAAGTTTCCACATATTGTAACCATGAAATTCTATCAGCTGATCAACCAGAAATATCATCAGCTGATCCAAACCAAGGAATTTCAACTCCCCAAGTTCAAAGTAATCCAAACACTCTCATAATCCAAAATACCTATAAGGACCTCAAAGACCATCCTAAACATCAGGTCATAGGTAACATAGATGCACCTTTACTAACTAGGTCAAAGGCCTGTAATTTTTGTTTGTACACAGGTTTTGTTTCTATGATTGAACCAAAGAAGGTATATGAAGCTCTAAGTGATTCCCATGCCATGCAAGAAGAATTGGCTGAATTTACTAGGAACAATGTATGGACTTTGGTGCCAAGACCAAAGGACAAATCCATCATTGGTATTAAGTGGGTGTTCAGAAACAAGATGGATGAACAAGGGCTGATCATCAGAAAAAAAGCAAGGCTAGTTGCTCAGGGGTACTGTCAAGAAGAAGGAATTGATTTTGATGAAACCTTTGCCCCTGTTGCAAGACTTGAAGCTATAAGACTGTTTCTTGCATATGCTGCCTTCAAGGACTTCAAAGTATTCCAAATGGATGTTAAGAGTGCTTTCCTTAATGGTGAATTGAAGGAAGAGGTGTATGTGAAACAACCTCCTGGTTTTGAGGATGCTAGCAAGCCAGACCATGTATACTTCTTGAACAAAGCCTTGTATGGTCTGAAGCAAGCTCCAAGAGCCTGGTATGATACCCTCTCTTCTTTTCTAACCACTAAAGGATTTACTAGAGGAAGCATAGATAGCACTTTGTGTATAAGGAAATTCAAAGGTGATATAATCCTAGTGCAGATATATGTAGATGATATAATATTTGGGTCTACAAATATATACCTTTGCAAAAAGTTTTCTAAACTCATGTCTGATAATTATCATATGAGTATGATGGGTGAACTAAACTATTTTCTAGGTCTTCAGATTAAACAAGAGGTTGATGGAATTTTCATTCATCAAACAAAGTATGTAAATGACTTACTTAAAAATTTTGAGTTTGAAAATTGTTCTTCAATGAAAACATCCATGTCCACTTCCTTAAAGCTTGGAAAGGACAATGATGGTGAATCAGTGAACATTACAGCTTATAGAGGTATGATAGGGTCACCTTTTATACCTCACAGCAAGCAGATCCGATATTATGTTTTCAACATGTCTCTGTGCTAGATATCAAGCAGATCCCAATGAATCTTACTTAGCTGCTGTTAAAATAATTTTCAGGTATCTCAAAGGAACTCCTAATCTAGGTCTCTTGTACCCCAAAGACTCTGATTTTGAGTTAGTTGGATACACTGATTCTGATTTTTCAGGTTGCACACTAGACAGAAAGAGTACATCTGGTGGTTGTCACTTGTTAGGTGGAAGGTTAGTCAGCTGGTCAAGTAAGAAACAGAACTCTATTTCAACTTCTATAGCTGAGGCAGAATACATTGCTACTCGAAGCTGCTGTGCTCAACTACTATGGCTGCAAAACCAACTACTTGATTATGACATACAGTTTGAAAACTCCCCAATCATGTGTGACAACACTAGTGCCATTTCTATCTCTAACAATCCTGTTTTGCATTCTAAGAATAAGCATATTGAAATCAGACATCACTTTTTAAGAGACAATGTGCAGAAAAAGAAAGTTTCAATGCACTACATAAGCAGTGATGTTCAATTAGCTGATCTTTTTGCAAAACCTTTGGATAAGTCTCAGTTCAATTTCCAAATATCCAAACTTGGCATGTTAAACTTGTAACATATTCTTTTCTTAGGTAGTTAACTTAGTGTGAGAAAGTAATTTTATTTGTGTGTGAAATGAAGTACTTATCTAAGCTTCTTCATAACTTATTAATAGTGAATCAGCTAAAGGAATTATGTCAGCTGATGACCATCACCTGATGCCATACCTCAACTGATCAACCATTAGCTAAGAACTAGTAGCTCAGCTAAGTATATTCATTAGCTGACACTCATTTTCTCTCAAAAAGGATCAGCTGATACTTTTTATTGTCAGCTGATGATACTCAGAGTTAGAATTCTGTGTCCCCACACTTATTTTATTACTTTCTCATTTGTATTTATTGTGTTACTAGGTAGTATTTAATTTCATTCAATTATTCATTAGTTGTCTATGTATTTATTAACTTCTCCGTTTATTACCTTTTTGCAGACGTGACAGTTACTTTTTGAAAAAGATATTTCTGTGACAATTTATGTTTCCAAGGAAGATATAAATGATGTTTGAGCGGTTTTCCATTTTCTAAACCTTCAAAAATTCTCAAACACTCTTCTTCTTCCCGAAATTCAAACCCTATTCTCTCATTGCTTTCAGTATCTCCGTCCTGCAATCATGGTGACTTTCAATCCTGTTGCTACTCCTCATGCTATTCCTGGTGAGAACATAACTCTAAACTCAGAAATCACCATTCGACCCAACAGTTACCTCATAAACACCGATATCCCTTCAGGCAAAGCAAGCCAGGGATATGAACCTATGGTGGCTTTTATCAATTCTCATCCTCTGTTTGCGTGTCTTTCTGCTCATCCTCTTTTCATCTTTCCTAACATTGTTGGGGAGATGTGGTAAACTGCAAGGTATTACCCTGCCGAGCAACTGATAACCTGTTCCTGCCTTAACAACTCCATAAACATTCCCATTACTGTAAATTCCCTCAGACAAGCAATTTCTATACCCAACTTGGCCCCATTTTAACCTTTTGCTACAATGGATCAAATTCTGGAGGTTCTGCCCCTGATTTGCTATAATGAAGCTGTTTTCCATGGTCAGTATAAGTTGTCTGTGCTAGGACACCCATGGAAGTATTTGGCCAGTGTGATCATTAGATGTTTTTGTTACAAGTCTACCGGACTGAGTTAATGGTTCTTCATGCTCTGGTCACAGGGAGGAATATTGACTTTGCCCAAGTCATATTCTCTGAGATGGTGGACAAAGTTACTCTGGGCACATCCAAGAAATCAACCAGAACCCATGTTCCCTATATCAGGTATCTAAGTTTGATTGCTCTTAGAAATATCCATAGGGAGCACTATGATGGGTTAGCTGCACACTTGCACACAATGACAATTCCTCAAATGGGTCAGAAAATATTCTATTTGATAAGGGAAGACCAAGGTCATGCTATAACTGCACAGATGTAAGAGTTGATTGATGTTGTTGCTGAAGAGGAGAATGTAATTGAGGAAGAAGTGGCTGCTGAGAACATTGATGATGAGATGGCTAATGATTATGAGTCTCCTAATATAATCACTGAACATTCTGAGCAGTCTGTTTCTCATACTCAAGATGAAGCCATGGTTGAAGAAGAAAGGATTGATGAAGAGTTGATTGGTACTGGTGATCAAGAGATGATCTTTAATGAAGATGTGTTTGTTGAGCTAGCACCGGATGAGCTTGTTAATCCTGTTGCTGAAGAAGATGTGCACTCTGAGGGTATGCCCGTAGTTGATCCTAGTGTATCTCCACAAAGAATTCAAGATGAGGGTTCTAAGAACTCTGGTGCTACATCCTCAAGTCCAAAGGATCAGGGCACCCAAGATGAAGCTGGCACTGTTGGTAATTCTGATGATGATAATCATGGTGATGATGGTCAGGATGGTGATGTTGGTGGTATGCTTATTGAACATGGTACTCACACTTCTACACCCACCACATTCACACCCATTATGATGCCCTTGACTGAATTTCCCTTAAGTCCATCTACTTTAAGGAGATTAGGGCACATTAGCACTTCTGCTAGTGAAGATGAGTCCGATGATGACTCTCCTAGTAAAACTCTTGGAGGGCATGTTGCTTATATCTCTCCTGATCACTCTCAAGGATCAAGTGCATCTGTACATAGAGCACAAGATGGTGAGGATGGAGCTGCCATTGAGGATGTTGCTGAGGATGATGTAGTTTCTAACAAGTTGGTCGAACTCATTGAGATCAGCAAAACAAAGAACATCTCAGGTATTCCTCTTTCACTCCATGAGGACAATCACTTGGTAGTCCCAACCAGTGAGAACCAATCCTCCATTCCAGTTGCAACACCCCCACAATTTCCAAGCTCTAGTGCACTTCTAGTAGTCACTAGTTCTACTCCCTCTGTCACCCAAATAGAATCAAGGTCAATGGAGATAGTGCACACTGCACTCATCTCAGAGGAAATGCTCATTGTACCTCTGACCTCAACTCCTATAGCTACCTCTTATGATTAGGGGGAGCTTATGGATGTTATATTAACCCTTAAGCCAGAGGATGTATCTTCACAACAAAATGCATCTGTAAATATGGGACTCCTACAATCTGGGTCACCCTCCCAACAGGGTGATGCCATTGAAAGACAGACCTCCACCCAGGGTCACACTGTGTCTTTACCTATACTGAGTCAGTTGATACCTTCAATAAGCTCCCAACAGCTTATTGATGTAATAAGGGGAACCCAAGTGAGTTTCACCCCAACTCAATCTCACATTTTTGTACCTTCTATTGATTCTATTCTTACAGATGCTTATACACTGCCTGTCAATACTAGTGGTATTAACCAACCATTGGTACAGGGCACACTTTCTGCTCCCAGTGATCTTAGGATTACATAACAAAGTCTAAGTGAGGGACCCCAATCCATTTCTGTTATTGGCAATCTATCTCAATCAAACCCAGTACAACCCTATCCCTCTACCTGTTCTGAACCTTCACCCCAAATCCTACAAAACCTCCTATATATCTCTCAAAAGATGGATAGTCTTCAAGCCTCCTTTACCTCTTTCCAAACCAAAACAGAATCTCAACTTTCTCTTCTAACCTAAGAAGTTGAACCACTTAAAGCTAACCAATCCCAACCTCAACCCACTCCTGCCCCAGTTGATCTTTCTCCAATTCTTACCAAATTGGATGAACTGTTATCCCAAACATCTACTTCTATTCCTACCCCTTCTCCTACCATTTCAAACCAAACACTTTCCTCTCTCAACCAAACCATTTCAAACGTCCTTACCCAACTTCAAACACTAAGACCTTCCCCTCCTAACATTTCTGTATCCATTCCTGACTCTATTATTAGAGTTCCTTCTCTTCTTAAAACCATAGATGATAAGGTCACCAAATTAAGCCAGTATTCCAGGAAAAAGCACATAGACACTCTTCATGAGTTCACCAATGTGACTGATGCTATCAATAGGCTTAGACCTCTCACCTCTACCTTTATTCCTTCCTTCTCACCTATACCTTCTCACCAAAGAGCCTCACCTCCACCTTTCACTCAACCTCCTATCCCTATTTCCTCTCCTTCACACTCAACCATTCCACCCTCTACATCTATACCTTCTCCATCTCCTTATTCCTTTTTCACCCCTGGTGCTCCTGCTAGCTAAGCCTACTGTCTTCCCTACCTTTGATGATGAAAAAAAGGGGGAGAAGTCAGGTTCCTCAGGCTCTTCAAGCTCTTTATCTCCTGCCTCTGTTAGAGCAGCATGTGATTTATACACTGCTCAGGTTGAAGCTCTACAAGCAGCAGAAAGAGCAGTAGAAGCATCAGCCCTCAGTGAAGCAGAAGTTCAAAACAAACCAACTGCTGAGGGGGAGAATCCATCTAAGGGGGAGCAACCTACTAAAGATGAGCAGAGGCCTAAAAGAAGTTTAAAAAAAAAGCTAGAAGGAAGAGTGCCAAAAAGCCAAGGCAATGTGAATCCTGTGCCCCAATCAAAGTGCCATCAGAAGATTCTAATGATCATAATTATGAAGATAACTTGCCTATGTCCTCTCTGCTTAACTTGAAAAAGCAGAGTCTCTCTACAACAACTCCAACAGTCCAAGCTTCCTCTCCAACACAACCAAATCAACCATCTCCCAACAGTACATCAAGGAGAAAAGGAAAGAAAATAATGTCTGCTGAGGAGATTGAAGCAGAGAAAGAAGAGAGGAAGAACTTCAACAAGAAGATGAGAGTCTCAGAGAGTTAAGTGAATTAGTTGCTGCACTTGGCACCTTTATTGAAGATGTTTTAAAAGCCAAGGAAAGGCATCAGAATTTCACTACTCCTAATGATCTTGCTGCTATCATTGGTGCTACTGATGATGAGCTGAAAGAGATACAAGAAGAAGAATTGATCATGCTGTCCTCTCAAACACATCAAGTACAAGCTGCACAACAGCAAGTTGACCCTTCTGCCAAGAAAGCTCCTAAAAGAGGAAGAACTCACAAGGAAGCCATTCAAGTTTTGCTCAACTTTAACTTTGGAAGCATTGCTCAGCAAACTGAAAGGAAATCCAAGGAGTTCTTGGATAACAGGGAAAACTTGGTGAATAAAAGATTTGTAGACATCATTTCAAGGGTCACTCCTTATAGAGGTACAGATGAAGGTCCTTATCTCAGAGTAGTTAGAAGAGATGAGAGAAACACTTATGAAGATACTTATCTACATCACTGCAAACTGCTCTCCTTTTTTGAGATGATTGAGATCCTGTACCATCTCCTAAAGTCCAAAAGTGAAGTTGTTCAAAGGTTCATGGGAATGTTTGAATACTGGATCCGAATGTCAGTATGTCACAGACTCTTCACTCATGACCAATTTGTTGCACATGTTCAAGCAATTGAGGATGCCTTCAAAAAGACTTCAAAAGCCTTTGTTGCTGCTGAACAAATCATTCTCAATCCTGATCATCCCTATCTTCCTGCTTATGAAAACCTAAACACTGCACTTCCTCCCAATACTCATCCTGAAATGTTCAGGTACATAACTGAACCTGAAAGAGGAATGTTCTTCACGAACAGAGCAGGTAATTGGAGATTTCTAAGAGAATCTGAGATCGGTAATGCTCAAAAAGAACTTATATTTCATGTTGTGATGGCTATAAGAGATTTGACAGGAAGTGGCACTTTGAACAATTAATCAAATCAAGAGCTGATCAGCTTCTAGCTAAAAATCCACAGATCAGAACATTTGAAGTCAAAGAAGAACCTTGGTGGGAAGACAACTGATACTTCATAACTAGATTAGTTGTATTTTCAATTTTTCTAGAATAGTTCAATTTCTGTATCTTAGTATAACTCTTAGTCTGTTTACTTTGTACAATCTCTACTGTAATTACTTGTTTTGTAATCAAGCTTGAAACTTTGATCATGGACTACTTAGCTAAAACTGCTAGTATAAATGATTCTTAGTAGATAGCTCACCTAGTGTAAATATAGAAAATCAAAAATCCTAAAAACAAAAAAAGGATAGAAAAGATACCACAAAAACAGAACAATGGTACTTCATAAATGAAAAGATTCCCAAAAACAGAATATCAGGGAACATATTTTATAGAGTTACCAAAAACAGATAGCTAGGTAACCAAAATGCACTTAAAAGTTTTATCTTTACAAATCCGAGTCAAACTGATTCTTCTTAAACAAGATAAGGTTTTGTCATCATCAAATAGGGGGAGATTGTTGGGGAGATAGCAATATCAAACCTAAATCAAACATGTCTATTAATTAAAATAGGATTTGATGCTAACAAAACCACATATTCAGTTTTGTACTTGGATTAATGAAAAACATGTGTTGTTTTTCATGTTAGACTTGAAGAAATTTGTAAGTAAGAAATGTCAGCTGAAGAAAAAAAGTGTCAGCTGAGCACTGAGTATCAGCCAAAGGACCAGCTTCAGGAAGATCAGCTAAGAGGAAAAGATCAGTCAAGAAGCATCAGCTGAGCATCGAAAATGGATCAGCTGATGGTCTAAAACCATCAGCTAAGGAATACTTCAAGATCAGCTGAACAGTCACGGATCAGCTGACACAATCACATTGATCAGCTGATGCCTCCCATATGTCAGATAAGGTATTTATTACTTATCCAATCTTTTCTTCATAAGTTGATCATAATCAAATGATTAGCTGAGCCCTTAGGATCAGCTGATAGGTTAGTTTAATCGGTTTATTAGTTGTACTCTGATTTATATTATTAGCTGAGCAATTTAATCAGCTGAGCAAATCTGAGTAGCTGAGTCTTTCACATTTATCCTTAGCTGAGCAAAATTATGTTTGCAGTTTAGTGTCTGTTAATAGTTTTTCTAGGTAATATTTTCTTAAGTCAAAGGCAGAACATGTGTTGTTCATATTATGCCTTAGATCTTTCTTTGTAAAAGTACGTAGCACTTTTTGTATCTACAAAGAGACAAAAAAGATAGATCTTTATCCTCTGGAAAAGGAGAAAGATACTTTACAAGAGAAGATCTCGAAGATATGCTTCAACAACTAAGTATGGCTGGCAACTATATACTTGGCTAAGTCAAGTCTTCATGAAGCATGGTGTTGATAAAAGTACATGCATGGAAAGAGAAGTTTACTCTTCCAAGACATAAAGGTAGTTTTTTAATAATATAATAATAGATAGTGAGTTTATATTTTACGGATAGTACATTCACTTTACACACTTTGTGTATAAAGTGAACTTACTTTTCACCCACTAACTTTATCTATTATAATATTATTAAATCAAGTACCTTTGTCTCCTTCTCCACTCCATCAACCCGGACACCATATGGCTTATATATACTCATGCATGGAAACATGCTAAGTATGCGAATAGATAGTTGAACACTGAAATCTCATCTGTTGAGAATTAGAAGAGTTAGCATTTTACTTTCAGTGTAACAAACTTGTTCATGTGTTGAACATCTTAGACATAAGTTGTTTAAGATTAGTTTAGTCTATGTGTTAGACGAATTTAGTTGCCACATTTTATTGAACTTAGATTTTCTGCATCTAGTTCATGTAATTCTTGATTTACATCAATAAGAATTATATAAAAGTAAACCGTGTGTCTCTTAAATTATAAATAGCTAAAGTTTGTATTCAACTCCCCCCCCCCTTCTACAAATATTTGTTGTTGTAGTATCCATTCCGGACCAACACGATGGTTGTCAAGTAAGATCCCGCAAAGAACTAAGAGTTGCAATAATGGATTGCAATCGGACCAACAAGATGAGAAATATTGGTTCCTTGGCTTCAGGTACATTCATAACCAAACTCCACTACTATGATTCGATCTATGATAGGTTGAGCTATGGTCCGATTTATGATGGATTGAGTTTTGATACCCCATTGCATGGGATGAACCTTTTAGTGGTGGGCAATGTTCCTAATTGAATACCAACAAAGATGGTTAAGTATGCACCTTAGATGATGTGACTAGAAAGAGTGTCTTTGCTTGTCCATCTCCAAAGTATGGATTGTCCAGCCTACGTTTAAACGTGAGGTCGAGGAACCCGGAATCTAGAGGTGCTGCTGTATTAGGTATTTACTAAGGCAAAAGGATATTTGTTGGACAAGTTTTCTTAAAAGGAAGCTAATATCCATCGGTGCCAATGAGAGTAAATATACCTTGAATAGAATAACCTGATGTTGGCACTAGCACACAATGAGAAATGATTGAAACTCAGCATGGCGATGCTGGAGTACCTGACATTAAATTCATTACCTCTCCATAAACCTGGTAAGAGTTGTCATAAGTCCAGAAAGATATAGTTCTATATCTGAGGGAGACAACTTAATGATATTGTGTATCAAATACCGGAATTTGTAATGGGCATAGAGTTCACTATGGAGAGATAGGTAATGAACATGAGATGTAATCCATGATTAAACTTACTTGATTAAGAACCTTTGGTGCAAACAAATAGGATGTGTATGATTCAAATTGGTGAAGACCAACATGGATAAATTTGTACACAACTTCAAATACCGACTAGTAGAATGGGGCTTCGTGATGATTGACCATGAGGATGGTATCACCAAGAAACCATCTGCCGGTGGTAATGTTGAAGTTTATTCGGATACTTCTAGTAATTAGCCCCTTTTCATGGCTATGATAGTTTGATGCAAAGACTGTATTCCTTAACAGGAATTTTAATGAGGAAGTGTTCATAACACAATCCGAGGATCTTTACATCAAAGAGTATTCTTATAAAGTCTACATACTTATAGAGGTCCGCTGATGGACCTAGATGTACATCTCAAAATTGGAATCTTTGCTTTAATAAGAAAATCAATGGTTTGAGTTTTCGGTAAGCAAGGATGAAACGTGGATGAATGTCAGGGCTAGTGGGAGCATTGTTGTAATTCTATAGGTTTGAACATACAACATAATGGAGATAATGTCCTGGTCTCGCTAGGTTTAAAAACCTTTGCTAAGGAATTATGTATCCATAACGACTATAGAATACGCAAAACAAATGATGGAAGTCAAGAAATATTGAGATATGTTCTTGGTGCTCCATCGCAAGGAGAAGCTAGAAGTAAATTATTACCTAGGAGCTAGCTTCTATGAAGAATAGGATAACTGCCGATGTCGATCGGAGGTAATGATCCTTCAAAGTATGGTGTTGTACTCAAATTGATTCTTAAAGCATCATTGACCCTATTGGGATTCTTTTGAGACAATGAGGATATGATGGCTTTTTGCGGAAAGAATCTGGATCCGAAACATCATTTACCTTATTGTGTTCTTATGAAACAATGAAGGTATGATGGCTTAAATATTGGACTGTAATATCTCCAACACACACTCTATGAGTGGTAGGTTGTGGAAGAGATATGGTCACCAACAGAGTGCACGCGGATGGCATTATGGCAGATCCGTTTACTAAGCTATTGTGCAGGCTAGTGATGATAGTCATACTAGGCCTGCATGTACAAGGCATAGAGTCGTTTTAGCTATATGTTTGATATGTATTAATCTCTAGGGAATGTTAAGCAATATTGTACTTCATACTATATCGATTATTAAATAGGGATTTAATAATGCGCCGAGGGCGGATATTTTCATGAATCTTTACTGTGTTCCATCTTAGCATGTTTAATCACTTCCCAGAATGCTTTTTCCTTCTAAATGTACACAGTCGGTCATTCTTCATGGGGAGGAAGTTTGAGATAAGACTGAGGGAAGTGGTTGGCTGTTATCCAACAATGGATTGCGTAAAGGATACGCAACACTTCGCCTGTGCTTGACTAGGTCAAGTGACTGGACGACCCACACCTGAACTTACTTCATGCTTTCTGTCACGAGTAAGTCAGGATGATAATATCATTTCGTCCTTAGACCGGAGATACATGTGTTCCAAAGCATGGGCCTGCTTTGCCTTAATTGCTTTCGAACGCAGTTCGTAACTGGCTGTTATAAAGGGAGCTTTTAGGTAAAGTATGGTGTATGTGGCGCAACAATGTAGTCAAAGGGATTCGTTCCTCTAGTCTTAGAGAGAATGTGGCGCAACAATGTAGTCAAAGGGATTCGTTCCTCTAGTCTTAGAGAGATATCCATGGGCCCCTCGATGATTGAGCGTTGACCTAAAATGCACGGCCGTGCTCGAGTTACAATGATATTTGATTGATTGCAACTAGTTTTTGGGTCACCATCAATCGAGATCGAGAAACATGATCGTGAATGATCTGGAGATTGACATTTAACCATGTCTCGTGTTCACACGGATATCGCGAATGAAGGGATGTTTGATCACTTATTTATAGGGCCATTTCGTACTTGTTTTGGATTTGGCTTTTTGTCCAGGATGAAAAAACCTATGCTGACTTGGGGGCAAGGATGCCTTACTAGAGGCCGCCCTTTGTGTGGTTCCATGGGTACGGTGTGTCATGTGAAAGTGGGAGTCTGTTGGAGTATGCTCACTGACACACGTACGCCAAATAATCACTACTGATGATGTACAGGCCTATTGGGTCACACACCGGGGGTTGATCTCGACAGCAACGTAAGCGGAGGGACTAAAAGAGAGCAATTGTAAAAGATTGGTGTGCAGGAAAAGATCGCGGCTCGATCTCCTTATTAGATGGCTCCTCGATCTAATTGATAGATCGCGCCTTGATTCTTTTAAGAGATTGCGGCGCGATCATCTGTCTGACATCATGCAACTTTTGCTTTTCACCTCCATTTTCCTCCAATGCATGTCAAGCTCTATGATCAACGTATGGCCGGCCTTGGGGCGCTAAGGAGGCACCGTTGTGATTATATATGGACATGATATGTTATTCCTTGGATTCTCTTGCCACTACTTACACTTAGACACTTATAACTCTCTCTTGTGATGTACTAGTTACTAGAGTGTTCTTGGTGTATTCAAGGAAGAGGTTTGCTTGGTAGAAAACTTGGTTGTTGTTCCAGAAGTGATTTCAAGGCATTGAAGATCACTGTGGCTTGCTAGTACAAGGAGGTCTCGTAAACTCGGTGTGGATTAACAATAGAGGAGAGCTTGGTTTCGTGGCTTTCTTCTTCATCCATCAAATGGTTTTTCTCCAGCTCCAAGTGTATGGTATAACCTCTTTCTTCTTTGTTCTTTTCATGTTGCATTTCCTAGTCATAGAGTTTGGACCATTTTGGGATTTTATGTTTTGTTTACTTGTACTCTATGCTTTTATTGTTGTACCTTGTGCTTCCGCTGTGCTCATGAAACCCCTTCAGCAGTAACCCCCACCAAACCCCAACCACCAGCGATGCTTAATTTAACACTCATAAGGATGGGGATAAGCACCAAACTGGTCAATGAACTCTGTGGCTCAAAGGGCAACCTAACACAAACAAGAGTAATATATTCTTCCCCCTTCATAAACAAGTAAACACTGTCATAAACCCCTTTACACTAATCAATTATTAACAATCGACTCTGGAGCTCAAAGGTTGAAACAGGGCGGGATAACCTGTAACACCCCAAAATTTGTAAACTGTAGTACATGTAGCTTTAACAGTTGTTTGTTGACTTTAATTGGTGTTTTGTTGCTAACTGTAGTATAAATGTTGCTAAATGGTGTCTTAAATGTTAATTGGTGTTTTAAACATTAATTGGTGCTAATTGGTGTTAAATGGTGTTAACTGGTGTTAAATGTGGATAAAAGTGTAGTATTATGAAAAGTGTCATAAGTTGACCAAGTAGACAGATAGTTGAACGGTTTTGGATAATGGTTCCAAAAATATCTCCGTTAGTTGAAACGGATAACCCTAATTTGTGTAATAAGTTGAATAGGAGAACAAAATACCCATGTGGGGTATTAGTTTGTTAAGTCGGCCTATATGGGTCTTCCTTATCCCCTTTTAACATTCTCTTCACGTACTAAACACATACATACGTACGTATCTACACACACACTCAAAACCCTTGTTGATTTGAAGAAGAGAACCACGCTAGATTCGGTTTAGAAGCTGGATTCGATTGAAGATCAGTACTTGTAGCTTGTGTCCATCTCCTTCTTGTAAGTGATTTTGAAGCTTAAACCTAGTCTTGATGTTCATATGGGTGTGGTGTCAAAGTGAAGATTTAGAAGTGTTTTGATGTTGTTCTTGTGTCCAAATCATGTTAGTAAGTTAGTATATATGTTAGAAATGTTGTATAAACACTTGAATACGGATTCAAGTCGATTTTGAGTCCAAAATGGGTAAAAACCGTAGCTGTGTTCGAACAGAGCAAGAACACGCTGTAAATGTTGTTCCTACGGGCGTAGTATTATATTGCTACGGCCGTAGGGCGTTGTTTGTGTTCCTGCGGTCGTAGGAAATGGTTGCTACGGCCGTAGTGTCGTGTTTAAGAGGATTACCACCCACGGGTGATGGAAACAAGACTACGGGCGTGGGTATATAACCTACGGCCGTAGTTACCCAAAGGATGCCTACTACGGGCGTATTATATAGTTACTACGGCCGTAGGTCATGGTTCTTTGGTAAGAACTCCTACGGGCGTAGTGCATATGTACTACGGCCGTAGTACATGTTGGAATGTTGTTCTGCGGGCGTAGGAACATGTTCCTGCGGCCGTAGGAGTCTGTCAGAAGCCATGTTGACCTTTTGTTAAGACTGTTGTTAGTGCAGTCTGTTGTAGTATATACTAAGGGGTGTTTATCTATGTTTATTGGTGTTAGGTGACTCAGACGATTCTGTGTGCTCTTGGGATTCCCGATTGCATATCTGCCTCTTGTAGTTTCGAGGTGAGTACCGGTTTCCCATGAGTCTCAGTAGATAAGTTATCTGTAGTACATGTTGACACATGACTGGTTTATTGATACGTGGAAATGGAGGTATGTTATGATAAAGTTGTACAAGCATGCTTAGTATTATTATTGTTGATATGAAAGATATTGTTGTGATTATATGCGCGCATGAACTGGATCCTTATTGGATCAACTAGTTGTTTATGAAGTTTTGTCCGGACACTGAATTGGAGAACACGGAGGTCAGTCAGGTAGACGGGTGTCAATACTTGGCTGGGTTCTCGGGTAGACGGGAGTTAGTACCCGGGCACTAACGGTACTCAAGTAGTATACGCTTGGGTAATGGTCCTGCAGGCCGCCGTTCCTCTAAGGAGTAAGGTTCCTTGATAGATGGGGACCAACATGATAGATAATTGGCGTACTATGTGGACTGCTTTTGGGTTGTTGAGCGGGGTTAGCTCCCCTGCAACATACGACTACTGCTGACACGTTTGTCACGTCACAATATGATAGGATAGCCCTGTGTGCTGTTCTGATACATGATAGCCTGCTTATTGTTGCTTATGTGTAATTGGTGCTCACTAGCTAGTTGTAGCTAACGGTGCAAGATTTACCTTTTTCGCAGGTTGATGCTAGAGGCCTGGTGAGGCGGGTACCGATGGTAGCTTTTGTTGTATATACCTTTTGGGGAACACGTTGTTTTATGTATGGATCCGATGGTCGGAAAACTAGTTGGTAACGCTTGTAGCTTTGAACTTGGCTAACCTTTTTGTTGTAATTAATTAGCCGAGTCAATCTTGTAGCTTTTGTAAATGGTGTTTGATTCCGCTGCAACACTTTTGATAATCGATGTTTAAAAAGTTTAAATTAACTCTAATTTTAAGCTCGTTAGGGGTGGCGTTACAAGTAGGTATCTGAGCCTAAGTTTGAGGAATTGGGTACTCGTTGAAGTATTCAATCTCAAGCTCGGGTTCGACCATCGTTAAGTGTTCCTATCGGGGTAATTGGGGTTGAGTTGAGTGTTATGTGGCTGTCCTATGTGTTAGATTAACTGTAGTATTTGTACGTGGTGAATAAATGGTGTACTAACTGTGGTCTATGTGTAAATAGTTAGTTGAGTAGAAATGGCCGAACGTAGAGCTACGACAGAAGAGGCTCTCAAACGAATGGAGGACGAGGCCTCAAGTGAACAACGGGAAGCTGAGGACGAGGCTTCTCAGCATAATGTGGAACCGCCAAGACACGATCAAGAGCAGGCGGCATATGTTAGACTGTTAGAGGAGGAGCTCCGATTGACGAGGGAGCTGTTGCAAAATGCTTTGGCAGTGAAGAAGCCAAAGAAGTGCTCTTACAAGAAGTTCTTGTCTTGCGGGCCGAAGGTTTATGAGGGTAGTGATAATCCCTCTGAGACTATTCGTTGGTTACGTGAGACGGATCAGGTGTTCGAAGCTTGTGAATGTGAACGTGAGCTTCGCGTCAGATATGTTGTTCAGAGGTTGAAAGGGCCAGCTCTGGATTGGTGGGATACAGTTAAAGATACGTTGAAGCCGGAGGTGATTGATGCTCTGACTTGGGAGCAGTTTTCTGAGAAATTAAAAGCGAAGTATTGTACAGATTATGATCTGGAGCGACTGGAGAACGAGTTTAATGGTCTCCGTAAGGGGGATAAGCCTGTTGAGGACCTTATTCATGCTTTTACGGATAAGGTTAGATTCATACCGCATTTGGTGACTGATGAGAAAGCCAAGATGCGGAAGTTTGTAAACATGTTGCCACTTGATTATCGCGCTCATGTTAGAGCTGCGGCTACTTTGGATCGGGCGTTTGAGATAGCCCGACAGATTGATGGAGATAGACGCCAGGGAAAGGGGGATCACGCTGCTGAGGGTCAGAAAAGGAAGTTTCAGCAGTTCTCGAAAGCTGGTACTTCTAAGGGGCAGCCGTCGACTGGGGGAAAGCCTGATTCTTTCAAGAAGGCTAAGTTTGAGGGTTCGTGGTGCTCTCTGTGTCGCACCTACCATGCTGGTGATTGTTCGAAGGCCACTACCCGTTGTTTTAGGTGTGGTCAGAAAGGGCACTCGGTGAATGAGTGCGAGTTCAAAGAGAATGTTTGCTATAAGTGCCACAAGCCAGGGCACCGGATCACAGATTGTCGCTCAAAGTCCGATGCTGGAGCTGGAGGATCTGCCTCAGGGCAGAAGAAAGACAACGCTCCCCGTGCTAAAGGGCGGGCGTTTCAGATGACGAAAGAGGAGGCGAAGGGTGCTGGGGACGTGATTACGGGTACTTTTCTTATTAACTCTACCCAGCATGTGTATTGTTTGATTCTGGAGCTACATATTCTTTTGTGTCAGTATCTTTCTGTGATAAATTGCAAATGCATGTATCTGTGTTGTCTGAGCCCGTAAGAGTAGAGACTGCTAGTGGTAAAGTAGTTCCAGTTGTAGATAGTGTCCCTCAAGCGGTTATTGATATCGACGGAAGTAGTTTTCCTGTTTCTTTTCTTCTTATGCCGATTGCGGGATTTGATGTTGTGATTGGGATGGATTGGCTTAGTAAGTTGAACACTGAGATTTTCTGTTCCAAGAAGTTGATTAAAGTTCCTTTACCTGACGGGTCATATGCTGTGGCTCGTGGAGAGAGACGAAAGTTAGATATTCCTATCATTTCTCTGTTGAAAGCAAGAAAGTCGGTTTCGAAAGGCTGCGATTGCTATTTAGCACATGTGATTGACGCTAAACTGGAGAAACGTGTTGTTCGTGATATTCCGGTGGTGACCGATTATCCAGAGGTGTTTCCTGATGAGTTGTCTGGGTTACCGCCAGTCAGAGATGTTGAGTATAGAATTGATCTTGTTCCGGGGGCTACCCCTGTGGCTAAAGCTCCATATCGTCTTGCTCCTTCCGAGGTTCGCGAGATGATGACGCAAATTCAGGAGTTACTAGACAAAGGCTTTATTCGCCCGAGTTCTTCTCCTTGGGGTGCTCCGGTACTGTTTGTGAAAAAGAAAGACGGGACGATGAGAATGTGCATTTATTATCGGGAGCTGAATAAGCGAACGGTAAAGAACAAGTATCCTTTGCCGCGGATAGATGATTTGTTTGATCAACTTCAGGGAGCGACGTGCTTCTCAAAGATTGATCTGCGGTCTGGATATCACCAAGTGTTAGTTGCTAACGAAGACGTCCCAAAGACGGCTTTCCGTACTCGTTATGGTCATTACGAGTTTTTGGTGATGCCTTTCGGTTTAACCAATGCTCCTGCGGTTTTCATGGACCTGATGAATCGGGTTTGTCGTCCATTTCTTGATAAATCGGTGATTGTGTTTATTGACGATATTCTCATCTACTCAAAGACTGAAGCTGAACACGAGTTGCATTTGCGAGAGGTTCTTGAAACTCTTAAACGGGAGAAGCTTTACGCTAAATTCTCGAAGTGCGAATTCTGGTTGCGAGAGGTCCATTTTCTTGGTCACGTGATCTGCAGCGATGGCGTGAAAGTTGATCCGGCAAAAGTCGAAGCGGTTATGAATTGGGGAGTTCCTCGAACTCCTTCTGAAGTTAGAAGTTTTCTCGGTCTAGCTGGTTACTATCGGCGGTTTATCCGCGATTTTTCTAAGCTTGCGGGTCCTTTAACTAAATTAACCCGCAAAGATGTTGCGTTCGTTTGGGCGGAAGCTCAAGAACAGGCGTTTCAATATTTGAAACGGCTATTGTGCGAGGCTCCAATACTTTCCTTGCCAGAGGGATCTGAAGACTTCATTGTTTACTGTGATGCCTCGTATTCTGGATTGGGGTGTGTGTTGATGCAACGAGATAAAGTGATTGCCTACGCCTCAAGGCAATTGAAACCTCATGAAGGCAACTATCCGACTCATGATCTTGAGTTGGCAGCGGTGGTGTTCGCGTTGAAATTGTGGAGGCACTATCTCTACGGTACCAAGTGTGTGGTCTGTGCGGATCACAAGAGCCTGCAATATGTATTCACGCAGAAAGAGCTCAACATGAGACAACGCAGATGGCTCGAGTTGATCAAAGACTACGATTGTGAAATTCGCTACCATCCTGGTAAGGCCAACGTGGTGGCGGATGCATTGAGTCGCAAGAGCTCTACTGTAAATGCTAGATTTATGAAACTTACTGTGGTTCCCGATATAATTGCTCGATTGAAGGAAGCGCAGCAAGTAGCGTTACAAGATGAAAACCTAAAAGCAGAAACGATGAAAAAGCTGAAAGATCAGCTTTTTGATGATACTCGCGGACTAAAGACGTTTCAGTCTCGCGTGTGGGTGCCTCTTCATGGTGATAATCGTGAGCTGATACTGCAGGAAGCTCACAAATCTAGGCTGTCGGTTCATCCGGGCAGCACAAAGATGTATCATGATTTAAAGGCATTGTACTGGTGGCCTACTTTGAAGCGAGATATTGCTTCTTTTGTGGAAAAATGTCAGATCTGCCCGCAAGTTAAGGCAGAACATCAGAAGCCTTATGGCAGTTTGCAGCAACTAGAGATCCCTGAGTGGAAGTGGGATCACATTACGATGGATTTTGTGACGAAATTGCCGAAGACCCTTAGGGGTCATGATGCTATTTGGGTCATTGTCGATATATTGACCAAGAGCGCTCATTTTCTAGCTATCAGCGAGTCTACTCCGCTAGAAAAGTTAGCAAAGCTGTATGTAGATGAAGTGGTGTCACGACATGGTTTGCCATGTTCGATTGTGTCGGATCGTGATGCGAGATTTACTTCACACTTTTGGCAGAGCTTGCAACATGAACTTGGTACACGTGTTCATCTGAGCACGGCGTATCATCCGCAGACAGTGGCCAGTCGGAAAGAACTATCCAGACGTTGGAGGACATGCTTCGCGCATGTATTCTCGAATTTGGTGGTGCGTGGGATTCTCACTTGCCGTTGGTCGAGTTCGCTTATAATAACTCGTACCACTCCAGTATTGGGATGCCACCTTATGAAATGTTGTATGGGAGGCGTTGTCGTACTCCCACATGTTGGTTAGAACCCGGTGAAAAGCAGTTTGCCGGACCTGAGATTGTTCAGATTACGGCAGATAAAGTGAAGATTGCGCGGGAAAAGCTCAAAGCGGCCCGTGACAGACAGAAAGTATATGCTGATCCTAAGCGCAGACCAGTTGTATTCCAGGAGGGCGATCGGGTGTTCTTGAAAGTTTCTCCTTGGAAAGGCGTGATTCGTTTTGGTAGAAAGGGTAAGTTGAGTCCACGTTACATTGGTCCATTTCGGATCATTCGCGTGGTTAACGATCAAACAGTTACGCTAGAGTTGCCTCCAGAGCTTTCTGGAATTCACAACACGTTCAATGTGTGTTATCTGCGTAAGTGTAAGGTGGAGGAGAACCAGATTCTGCCTCTACAAGAACTGAAGATTGACGCTTCAAAGCGCCTAGTTGAAGAGCCTGTAGAGATACTTGATTCTAAAACCAAAAAGTTGCGTCGAAAGTTGATTAAACTGGTGTTAGTCAAATGGAAGCATAACCTGGGTTCGAATATGACCTGGGAAACGGAAGATGACATGAAAGCTCGATACCCTCACTTGTTTGTTAACGATCAGATTCCGAGGACGGAATCTTCTTAAGGGGGGGTAGATTTGTAACACCCCAAAATGGGGCCTAGTTGTAAACTGTAGTACATGTAGCTTTAACAGTTGTTTGTTGACTTTAATTGGTGTTTTGTTGCTAACTGTAGTATAAATGTTGCTAAATGGTGTCTTAAATGTTAATTGGTGTTTTAAACATTAATTGGTGCTAATTGGTGTTAAATGGTGTTGACTGGTGTTAAATGTGGATAAAAGTGTAGTATTATGAAAAGTGTCATAAGTTGACCAAGTAGACAAATAGTTGAACGGTTTTGGATAATGGTTCCAAAAATATCTCCGTTAGTTGAAACGGATAACCCTAATTTGTGTAATAAGTTGAATAGGAGAACAAAATACCCATGTGGGGTATTAGTTTGTTAAGTCGGCCTATATGGGTCTTCCTTATCCCCTTTTAACATTCTCTTCACGTACTAAACACATACATACGTACGTATCTACACACACACTCAAAACCCTTGTTGATTTGAAGAAGAGAACCACGCTAGATTCGGTTTAGAAGCTGGATTCGATTGAAGATCAGTACTTGTAGCTTGTGTCCATCTCCTTCTTGTAAGTGATTTTGAAGCTTAAACCTAGTCTTGATGTTCATATGGGTGTGGTGTCAAAGTGAAGATTTAGAAGTGTTTTGATGTTGTTCTTGTGTCCAAATCATGTTAGTAAGTTAGTATATATGTTAGAAATGTTGTATAAACACTTGAATACGGATTCAAGTCGATTTTGAGTCCAAAATGGGTAAAAACCGTAGCTGTGTTCGAACAGAGCAAGAACACGCTGTAAATGTTGTTCCTACGGGCGTAGTATTATATTGCTACGGCCGTAGGGCGTTGTTTGTGTTCCTGCGGTCGTAGGAAATGGTTGCTACGGCCGTAGTGTCGTGTTTAAGAGGATTACCACCCACGGGTGATGGAAACAAGACTACGGGCGTGGGTATATAACCTACGGCCGTAGTTACCCAAAGGATGCCTACTACGGGCGTAGTATATAGTTACTACGGCCGTAGGTCATGGTTCTTTGGTAAGAACTCCTACGGGCGTAGTGCATATGTACTACGGCCGTAGTACATGTTGGAATGTTGTTCTGCGGGCGTAGGAACATGTTCCTGCGGCCGTAGGAGTCTGTCAGAAGCCATGTTGACCTTTTGTTAAGACTGTTGTTAGTGCAGTCTGTTGTAGTATATACTAAGGGGTGTTTATCTATGTTTATTGGTGTTAGGTGACTCAGACGATTCTGTGTGCTCTTGGGATTCCCGATTGCATATCTGCCTCTTGTAGTTTCGAGGTGAGTACCGGTTTCCCATGAGTCTCAGTAGATAAGTTATCTGTAGTACATGTTGACACATGACTGGTTTATTGATACGTGGAAATGGAGGTATGTTATGATAAAGTTGTACAAGCATGCTTAGTATTATTATTGTTGATATGAAAGATATTGTTGTGATTATATGCGCGCATGAACTGGATCCTTATTGGATCAACTAGTTGTTTATGAAGTTTTGTCCGGACACTGAATTGGAGAACACGGAGGTCAGTCAGGTAGACGGGTGTCAATACTTGGCTGGGTTCTCGGGTAGACGGGAGTTAGTACCCGGGCACTAACGGTACTCAAGTAGTATACGCTTGGGTAATGGTCCTGCAGGCCGCCGTTCCTCTAAGGAGTAAGGTTCCTTGATAGATGGGGACCAACATGATAGATAATTGGCGTACTATGTGGACTGCTTTTGGGTTGTTGAGCGGGGTTAGCTCCCCTGCAACATACGACTACTGCTGACACGTTTGTCACGTCACAATATGATAGGATAGCCCTGTGTGCTGTTCTGATACATGATAGCCTGCTTATTGTTGCTTATGTGTAATTGGTGCTCACTAGCTAGTTGTAGCTAACGGTGCAAGATTTACCTTTTTCGCAGGTTGATGCTAGAGGCCTGGTGAGGCGGGTACCGATGGTAGCTTTTGTTGTATATACCTTTTGGGGAACACGTTGTTTTATGTATGGATCCGATGGTCGGAAAACTAGTTGGTAACGCTTGTAGCTTTGAACTTGGCTAACCTTTTTGTTGTAATTAATTAGCCGAGTCAATCTTGTAGTTTTTGTAAATGGTGTTTGATTCCGCTGCAACACTTTTGATAATCGATGTTTAAAAAGTTTAAATTAACTCTAATTTTAAGCTCGTTAGGGGTGGCGTTACATAACCTGCAACAACATCCATCAAACCTCCTCACCTCCATCACCATAGAATACCTACCACACCCCATATGCCATCGGCCTATTATTGTAACAACCCTACGTATACCTGGACACTACCAACCCAACACCCTTCATCCACCCAACCCCACCCAATGCGCCAGGCATACCCATGTGAACCCATTAGTGCATAGACAGACCACATAGCACTGCACATTCTCAGACCCCATATGCGGTTTGGTACAACACACACTCCTTCCGGTGACCACAATTTATAGAGACCACACCAGCATTTCACCCAACACTATTAGGCATACACATACACCACACCCACACCCAATCATTCACAGCAGCTACCACATTTACAGACCACCCTAGAAAGACATACGCAACGTAAGATAACCTTGGACACACAAACCACCACACACCCTGAACAATACTTACCGCATACCCATTTAAACACAAGTATATTGAAACGACTATTCTACAGTGACCACCCTATACAGTGACCACCCAATAACACAATACAATGTATAACCACCGCCACACAAGACAAGTATATCACCCTTTCTTGTAAGTATACCTGTGAATAGAGCACACTTGTATAGAAAAAGTTACACCTATGTAAGCAAACAAGTACATCATCATGGAAAGAGTTAGTCTCCATACCGTGGTATCGTGGTCTTGGTATACCTGTCACAAAACAACCTCAACAACCAGATTAAGCTCGATTAATACCACACCAATTACATAACAGAATACGACACTTTCAACCTCAATCTTTTAAAACTACTTTGATCATATAATACAGACCACAGTGCCAAAGGTACTCTAAATCCTCACCACCCTAACATACCTGCCCACATCCAAACCACCCACAAACCACTAGACCCAATAACCACACTAGATCATAGAAAAGTACTAAATCCAGACTATCCAAGGACCCACCCTACGTGATCCTTTCTTTGCCAAAGCATCCCCCTCATACTTCAACTCCCTAGGCTCAAAACCTCTAACAGTGTTGATCAACCCTCTTATTCTGCTTAAGACAACATCCACCCCTTGGGGTGGTTCAACTAAACCATAACTACCTTACCAACAATTTCAGAGTCCGAGCATATCTTAATATCAACATTGCCTACAACTTTATTACTCCTTAGTACCCAAAGCCCATAATACACTGCTTCTAGCTCCACAACTAATGGAGTACACATTGATAAAGGTTTTGAAAAACACCAACTAAGGAACCACTAATACCATTTCTAAAGACACCTACAATTCCTGCTACGCCCGCGCCACTACTCACCAACCCGTCCGTATACATAACTATACCTTCAAACCCGGGCGCAGTACTACAACAACCATCCCTTGACAACAAAATGGTATCCTTTAGGACCTCTACCGGCCTTATACACATATCTATGGATGATCCTGCCACCATTGGCCATTTCGCATAGCACCATTGTCCTACTCTCAGCCAAACCATATCGGCCAGTCTCTCAAAACTCACCCGCTTATTATTGAACACAATATTATTCCTCTCAATCCAGATGGTATACAACACTCCATATAACAGCAACATCTACACTTTCCTAATCTACTTCCTGTTGGACAAATTAGGCCACATCTCCACTGATTCTTCAATACTTCTTGGTATCGCCAAGACTATACCTACCATTCTCATTACACTTGACCAAATCTCCCACGATCTACTACACTGTAATAGTAGGTGTTCAGAAGTTTCGTTCTCACTACAACCCAAAGGGCACTCTAATTCATTTGACTTTAACACACCTCTTCTTGCTAGTTCCATCCTAGAGGGGATACTATTCCAAAACGCTTGCCACACAAATAATCATACTTTGGGAGGACCCCAATAATCCCATACCTTAGCAACTCCTTGCTTAACATCTTTCTCATTAATTAAATTCGCCAGACTTTTCACTGGAAAACTCTCCACTACTTTCGTGCTTCCACCAAACCATATCAATACGGTCCTTCTACAACAGCTAAGAATTGAGTACACCCATAAACTCGTCAAATATCTCTACTTCCCATCCAAAAACCCTTCTTTTCAAATTTATCACCCACTGCCAGCTCGCTCCCCTCCAGTGACCAAAACTCTCAACCTTACCATCTTTTTTAATAGCCAAGGCAAACATTCTAGGGAATCTACTTCTCAAGGTGAACTCTCCTGCCCAACTATCATTTCAAAAATCAAACAAATCACCTTTACCTAATTAACTTAGCAAGAAAACCCTAACCAATCTTATATGAGTGTGTTTAAGGTTGTTAACTATTTAGATAACTCGACTGTTCAATTCGACAATTTAGATCACAATGTTGGGCAGGAATTTTCTATCGTTTGAATGAGTTTGTAAACAAAAAACTAACATCATAAAATATTTTTTAAGTAATTCTAACAATTGATTTAAATAAAAAAATTATAATGATAAAATCTTAACCATTCAATACTATAAAATTTGAAATTTAATTTTGACCTTTTTAAGTTAAAAATAATTTTTTTTATTCTAAATCAAGTTTAACATAAGTATAATATAACGTGGAATCAAGAATGTAGTATCTTAATGCATTTAAATCTAACTTAGTAACTAAAATCATTGATTAAAATTTATAGGTAGGAATTAATTCATTACTACACATATAAATGTAGCGTGATAAAAATCAAACTTTAAATCTATATAATATATATATATATATATATGAAGAAGTTCCATTGAGAACCAATTTTAGTGCCAGAACCGCGAGAACCAATCTGAGCCGTCCAATTTCCCCACTTTTAATGTCATTGTTCACACATGAATTCCTCACATACACCATGCCACACTTGATCCCCTCACGCTCTCCATCCATGAACTCCACTTATCAAATCAACAGCTAAGATTGGTTCTCACGGTTTTCGCACTAAAATCGGTTCTCAATGGAACCCTCCCCTATATATATATATATATATATATATATATATATATATATATATATATATATATATATATATATATATATATATATATATGGCTTACCAATTTTTCTAAAATAGCCATAAATTTAATTTTAATTAACCAATCACAACCTCCAATTTCAAAATTATTCAATTTTTAAAAACAATTTTTGAAAGATTAAATTAATCGTAATTCAATTCAATTTTAAATTAATTGTGAGGTGGCTAAATGAAAATTATGAGGGTGTTTTATAGAACATGTGAGGGGCTTTTTAAAAAATGTGAGGGAGTTTTTTAAAAATTCTATATTAGTGTAATTAATTATAATTTATTTATGAATAATATTTAGTAACTTGTGATATATTTTGTTTGGAGAAAAAATAATTATATATTTACGACCGTCTCATTTTTATCTACGTTTTGGTATAAATTTTATTGTAATATGACACTTTTTTGAAATTAGTATATTCTTAATCTTTTTGTTATCCATATATAGTAGTGGATAGATAATTTTTTGTTTAGCGTTGTAGGTTTTTTGGGATTATGGTGATGAGCTGAGTGGTCAACTTGAATTATGCTATTCAAAATGTTTAGTTATTGATTTTAAAGCATATTTAATCTTATAATAAAGATTTATGAAATCTTTTATAAAAAAGGTTTAAAATAAAAATGTCTCATTAAAAGATGATATATTATATATTTAAAAGTCTAAATTCAGAGATGTAAATATAATTGTTCTTGATGGTCCTCAAACTATATTATTAGTATAGATAGATAGCAAAATGTAACACTAAAATAGAATGTTAATTTGTTATACACAAAACAGGAAACCATTTTTTTTTAATATTTAACATGTAAGTCATTATTTATATTCTTTTAGTTGCAAGGTGTACGGAATTTGTCTTTAAAAGTGGAAATGCAATGGAACCCGTTCAAAAGGTAAGACATGTGGTCATTAGTAGCGGATTTAAGCATGGAAATGAGCATCTTTATCAACTAATTTGTTTCATTAAATTATCAAACAATTCTCTATTAGATTTTGTTGTATTTTAGATTTAGTCATGTAATGCTCGTGTGTACAAATCTGTATGTAGATTTTTTCTCTTAAATATGTGCACTTAAATCATCATTTAGTTATTAGTTATGTGAAATTGAATTTCTATTTTCTCTAAATATGAAAAACTTTTAGTTGTTCTTTATATATTATAGGTTATACAGACTATCATTTTATTTTTTCCCAATGATGAAGTTGACCAAGTAGAATGGTTGTTTATTAGAATGTTGTTGCTTTTGCTTGATCAAAGAATTTGTGTCTTGAGTAGATTCACTTCTTTTTCTTATTTCTAGATCATCCATTGATTGGTTCGTGAGATGTCATGATTATGATATGAGCATTCTTAAGCTTCTGATGTGTTTCTTTTGTATATATATTTTTAACAATTTGTATGTCTACTTTTTATTTTTTATGTATTAGTCTTAATAGATTGGTCGTGATCTACACACTTGAAACGTGCTTTATATTCGGTTATGTTACTTTTCAAGTTTACTTGTGTATAAAGTACTTAAAAAAATTAATTTGGTTTCTTATGTACGTATTTGGAATTTTAGTATATGTACGCTACTACATTTTTCTATTTGATTTTAATGCATTTCAAGTTTACTTCTCTAATAGATTAATATATGTGCGTGCACGGATCTATAAACTAGCAAAGTCTTTAGCAAAGAGATCTGGTAGCATCCTCTCTCTTATGATGGTGAAAAAATTATATGGGCAATAGATGTGGTTTAGAAATTTGAGTCAGTTTTTAGTACATAATTATTATCTAATTGACTTCAACATTTGAATTTACTAGAAATGGCATCAGGTAATACATGTTATTTTAAATTAGATTATTGTTGTTTTGGGTTTAATAAATTATATTTTAATTTTTAAACTTCTATATATCCTTAAATCAAGCAATTTTGATGTCAACAAATGACGATGTTTAGTTTATAAAGTATATTTAAGTTCTGATTCTGTCTGTGTTGAAGATTCGTCAAGTTCATTTGAAGAGTTTTTATACTCTTGAGATACTCAACTCATTACAAGTATATGACTTTCCTCATCACAAACTTTCTTTAAAGATTGGTGTTCGTGTTATGTTACTTAGGAATCAAAACCAGTCTAAGGATTTATGCAATGGAAAAAGGCTACAAATTGTTCGGCTTGGTGCATATGTTATTGAAACCAAAATCATTTCAAGAAAGAACATTGTGAAATTACATATAATCCTATAATGAAAATGATTCCATCATATACAAAACTTCCGGTAAGTTTCAAAGAAGGCAATTTCCTCTGATGTTGTGTTTTGCTGTGATGATTAACAAAGTCAAGGATACTCACTTTCAGAAGTTGGTTTATTCCTCAGAAAACTTGTGTTTACACATGATCAATTGTATATTGTCATTTCACATGTTAGAAGTAAAAAAGGATTAAAATTATTGAATAATGTTACAAACAAAACAACAAATGTAGTCTACAAAAAAGTGCTTCAAAAATTTAGTTATTTTTTTTTGTTAAAAATGCTGACATATGTAAGTTGTCGGTGATATTTCATTTATTGCATTAATTTTATTTGAAAATTTTAATATTTCAAATACACTTCCGAAATACCCATGCGTGCACGGGTCAATAAACTAATATATATATAAAAGACTAATTTGATAAAATTTATTATATGATCTGAATCATTCATTAAAAAAATGTTTAAGCTTGACCATTCATTCACTTAAACTCAAAAAATCAATTTTGATTTTTTAAAGTCAAATTTATTAGAGATAATTTCATATATGTCCTTATTAAATAATATAAAATCGTATTTGCCCATGTTAAATATCATATTTACCATTTATAATATTTCAAATTATCATATTTAACCAAATTATTAATTTTATTATTCTAAAATATTTCATAATCATTTTAATTTCTTTTTAGTTATAAACAATAACGTTTAACTTTATTACCCTTAATTCTTCGTATCATGCTACCATGTTTTTGTCATCAAGTCTCCCTCCAGCTAGCGTTGATATTTTCATAGCTGGTTAGAGTGTTGATGTTGTACGTCGTCATATTTTATACTCTTATTTAATTCGCGTTTTATTATTATTTAATACATTTTATTAATGTTTACTATTTATTAATTTTTAAGCCAAAGTATAATATAAATGGTTGCCAAAGTTTATTTATTTATTTATTCTATATAAATTTGCTTTTTTATATTTTTTTTATTTTAAGATATGTTTTTATAGATTATTTCTCTTTAAAAAAAGGCAATAAAATTTGACAATCATTTAAGCTTTGAAAGTATTATAACCATTCGACCCGTTACTTATTTTTAATTGAACACCTCATAATCATTTAATTGATTTTAAATTAAGTGGTAAATTCCCATTTTTAATTGTTTAAGCATACTATTAGTTAAATTCTTATTATTTATAATCTTTTATTATTTTCATTTCTTTCACGTTTATAATTATTTCATATATATATTTTTATTAATTTTTAGTAGTTATTATTTTTAAACTAATCCATGTATTATGGGCTTTTAATATAGTTACTAATAATCTTATTAGTAAAATAAAATTCCGACTTTGAATTAATATTAATTCAAGGTTGGGATTTTATTTTACTATGTATATATGATATCTCAATCTTAACTATGTGATTGTAGATTCTCCATTCAATCTAATCATATATACTTGTCCTATATTAGTAACTAACTAACTATAAAAGATAACCTTTCCAAAATAAAATAAAATGAAGCAAATAGGTTGGCAAACTAAGCAGTGTATGAAACATAAATTAATAAGTGTTTTACTTGAAAACCAATAACCTAAAGTCAAATCTTTGTTAGCCAAATGTGGTAGCTTGAATCCTACGAAGCATATAGTATTATGTTTAGTATAATTCATAAACTTATTATCCACTTATATTTTCAAGTAAATAATAATGGACAACAGATAAACGTACTAAGAAAGTTAAAGTATTATCTTGTGATCTCTATTCCGATATTGCGAGAATTATCCTACAACCACGAAAGAAAATTATAAGATCTTGATCAAAACAAATAGTTCAAAATAAATAAATAAGTCTTTTTTTCACTTTATTTTCTAGGTACCCTTATTTCCTACATATATAACCTCCCTCATTCTAAGCTTTAACTAACTAATCCTGGAAAAGTACTCTTAGTATCGATCTTTGTTGACTTTAATGGTCTTAAAGATATATTAGGATTAGTATAAGATAACCTAATCTGACCATATAAATAAAACTTGGCCTATTAAGATTTCTTATCAAGTTTTTATTGAATCTCTTATATATACAATCAGACTAGCTGACTAGGTTATCATATGTTAAACACTACTATACATGTATCTAATAACTAGAACTTGGGTAATATTTATTTGAGAGATAAAGAATTTATAAAAACAATTCAACCAAATTATGATTAGCTTTGAGATAGTGTACAAACCACAAAACCAATTAGGTTCTCAGCTAACTAAACTACGCCTGCCCTGATTTGTTTCACATAATATTACTTTTACTAAATTAAATTGCGCAATACACATTAAAGGTACATACAAATAACTAACTAGAGCAAAACTACTAGTCTGTTGACTTTTATTAAATTGACTTCTATAAACTATATTATCTTTTATTCACAGGAAAACAAAAGAAATTAAACAAGTACAGTTTTTAAATATTTTTTGGTGGTAGATATAAAACTATGAAGACAAAGGAAATCAAAACAAATAACCAATGGAGTTGCTACCTATTTGATTTTGCATTCTAATGGTAGCAAATGTACTTAACCCTTTGACATAGGGTACGACCTTTTTGACCCTAATAATCATTGGTTAACCAAAAGTCAATCTTTATTTCCCTATTATTGACAAACAAAATGACAAGTAGATGATACAAATAAGTCAATATGTGTTAGCACTAATAATTTTAACTATCATTGTTTATTAGTAGACTCTAAGAACACATACTTATCTTCTAATAAATATCATAACGATGACTTATTTACACTTCCACACTTTAATAATATTATGACAAACTAATAAGAATATACATTACATAATGGAAAATAGAAAATTCACCAGCTAACCAACTTTAACGACCCATTTATTTATACGGGTTGGCAATCAACCCGAAATGGACTCAACCAGTTTATGCTTAACCCGAACCTGTTTATTTATGTGTCGGGTTTGTACATGTTAGTGTCGTTTTGATAATTGACAGCCTTAGGCTAGACCAAGATAAGTGTCACCGAAAGTAGAGGAAGGATTTTGAGGAACTATTGTTGCTAATTATGCAACTTTTAAATCACAACAATCGGATAAAACATAATACATAGATGTTGAAAAGCTTCTGTCGTATGATACTTAGGTATACCATGAGGGCACTTCTAGAAACTCTGATATAGTATAACGCCTCAAAAGTTTTTAGGCATTAGCTCAAAGTCAAAAATAGTTGGTAAGATGTTTAAGTGTAACCTAGACATAGAAAGTATGTGTAAATGTAGTGTCTTAAAAGGCTTGGCTATATATTCTGGCACTAAAAACATTTTTCTTTTAGTAGAGCTACATTAACAAAAGAAAAGTTACAATTGCAAAACAATTAAGAAAAACATGGGAATAATATATTATATGAAAGAAAATTCTTATTGCTAATTATTATCTATTATTCATGTTTAGTATATTATTCAATCGGCTACGATTCTTTCGGTTGAGGTAGAGGTGAGCATCTGTTGAGACCGACACAATCATTCGAACAAAGGCTAAATGGTCTGTTTACAAGAGAAATATCAAATTAGCGGCTAACGAGATGTAAGAACGAGTTAAATGGTTAGGTTCATGGTTTGCATTTGGTATTAATCTTAATGATCAAACCGAACTAAGATTTTAATATGTATACAACTTTTAATATTGCTATTTATGAATACATGGTTTTATAATCTACTACACATGTGTGTCTATATATATATATATATATATATATATATATGTATGAATGTTATTCGTGTAAAATGACTACATAAAATAGTTTTCATTTGATAGATAGCTATGTCATCAAACATAGACAGAAATAAAAGTGATTATCGATAACATGATGTTGTCACATGGCCATATTTTTAATACAAATTTATCAACTAGTATGAAATTTAGGGTTGTAAAATCTGTGAATGTGATTAGAGAGGGGCGTTATTTTATTCCTAATATACCCTTTAAAAGCGTAAACGATTCTCTGCTATCACAAGAACCCAAAATTGTTTTCTCTTATTTGTACGAGAAAAACATTCTATCTTGATCGTGGTTATTGATATCACTCTGATTACACGATATTTATTTATTTTAACCATTTATTATGGGAAAAAGGAACAAAATGTACTTCATACATTTGTTTGTTATATATTTTAGTTTGAAATGGATAAAGACGAGAAAGTTTTGAGCTTAAACTAGAAAAATCAAGAGAAAAACCAAAGATTTCTTAAATTAAAAGGTCGTGACGCGACGGGAATGTAATGTCGTAACACGACATGGTGATAAGAATCATATTCAAAAGCGTGGATAAGACAGGCGAAAAACTCACGACGCATTGTGACGAGTTACATGTCGGGAAGCGACAGACAGACAAACACAGTTCTTTTTAAATAGAAGTCCAGACCAGTTTAGAAAACTTTTGTCCTAATTTTAATCGTACTAGAACTCTAGATTGAGGATTTGAAGCTAACTTCGAAGATCAAGGCGTAAAGATTACGGATCAAGACCTCCATATTCATGTCAATCTGTTTTTCATGTTTTCGAAATAATACGGTATGTATAGTTCACTAATTATGGAATAAGGGAGGAGAGATGAACCTTTGTTATTGTGTCTGATTTCAATGAATGAGATGTTTAACTGTTTATATTTATCATATTTTCCTTAATCTAAGATCCACATCTAACACCCTGATTTTTCGTCTAAATTTAAACTTTTCAAAATTCATTTTAAACATGATTTATATAAACGTTAACTAAACAAAAAGCATCATAAACTACTCATAAGAAAATATACTAGGAAAATTTAAAAACATTCTTCGATCATGAACTTAAATAATATTATCGTTATAACTCAAACTTTTTGTGTTACATAAATTAATCTTATGACCATTAATAGATAATAGGAAATCCAAGTATTACCATATAGTGAATATCAATGTCATAGCCAAGCCTGGAGCAACTACGCGTCTCACAACGGCTACTAGTCTACACGCGGATGCAAAAACATGTTATTCATATGTTAGATATAAGTATATAGCTTGTGAGTTCCATCAAAAACATTAATCTTATAAAATAAAGCCATCATCTTTTAAATCTCAAGTTTGACAAAAGAACATAAGGATGGGGGTTTGTTCATTGAGTTACAGTATCTCCACGTGGTAGCTAGCCACGGTCAACACGTGTCTACATGGGGGATAACTATGAAGGGTTTTGAACATGACCAAACCACCCAATGACACAATTGGTCAATCCTGGGTTTGACTCTACTGATTCAATCCATAAAGCGGAACTGGATTGAACACAACCCTCTAAACCCCAAAAGGGTTAGGATCTTTAAAACTAATGATCAAAAGATAGTTTCTAATAAACAATCCACAGAAAAGGTTATAAGAAAAATATACATGATAAGAAACAATAGGATTGCTAAAGTAAGTCCACCACTACTGCACCTCCTTGGAACTGGCTGCTAGACCGCTCCTGGATTACCAAACAACAGTACTCGAAAAATCCGAGAGTATGTGTGTGTGCGCCGACCTTGAATTCGCAAAACACACTTGGTGTTTTGCTTGCTTCGGTTTCGACGAGAGAAGAGAGAGTCGAGAGAGAGGAGATCGACGAGAGAGATAGAGAGAGTTGATGGTGGCCAGGTTTTCCACTTCCTTAGTTAAGTTATCTTATGTTAATCCTTAAGGCTTAAGGATATATATAAGGATTAGATGGACCTAAGCCCGTTTAATTAAAAGCCCACTGGTTTTAATTAAACTTTCATCTCTACTCACTTTGACTCCCTGGACTTTACTAGTTAATTAATTAACTATTAATTAACTGGTCCGTTAAATATTAAAACTTAATATTTAATTTCTCTTTAAATAATAAATAACTATTTATTATTTATTTCCTTTCAAATAATTAATACAAACTGATCAATTATTTATTTCTCTCTTTTCTATAATTAATACCACTGATTAATTATTTACCTTTTTCTCTTTAATAATTAATCTAACTGATTAATTATTTCCACACAGATTTATGGTGAAATCCAACTGTTCCGATTTGAGTGTGTAGCAGTGTGACACTTTAGTCTCTTATAACATTGGATACAATGTACCTATTAATTATCTCTGCACATAATATAACAGACTCCCACTTGTGCAAGATAAGTAATAGTTACTGCACATTGTTAGCCTAAGGAGGTCCCTAGCCAGACACTTAGGGTAACCAGGTTATAAGAACTCTTATACCCCAAAGTAACTTGTGATAAAACTTAATAAGCAGCCTGCTTAGAAGTATCCTGTTATAAACTACCTGTTTATAAACTAAACTATCACGAACTCCCTGTTTATGAATGTGTACGTTTTTATATATACATACATGGACATATAGGTTTGTCCCTTGCAGCGCGATATTTCAATTTTAAGCATGAGCATGGAGAAAGTCAACTCAGAGACTCAAAAAATTGGTTCATGACATACTTGATTTCAAAACTGCGTGATAAACGACAAAGAACAGATCAGTTCATTTGGGTACACCCGTGCACTTACCAGCTTCTCTAATCAGTCAAGGGGCCCGAAAATATCTCTTCTAAAAAGAAGTTTCAATTACCATCTTGCATATTTGCATTTGGAAATACGGCTCCCACCGAATCTAGACACGTTCCTTATGACCACCCAGTTACGGCGTGGCGTTAAAACGAGCTAACAACAGTTACCGCACCCCAAACCAAATACCTCAGGCTTAAGGATAACCTATGTGATAAATACTTTTGACACGAATCCACGAAACATTTTTCACAATGGGTCAATCCAATATTCGTAACCCTAACGAATATCCGTCAATTTTGGTACGCAAAACCTTTTGCAGCTATATTCGACATACTTTCGAATCTACCCCAAAATTACGATGACTTTATATCCCTATCATAGTTCCCACCACGATAAGTAGTCACGGATAATGTTTTGAATAAACCTAGTTTATTCCTGGATGAACCAAAATATACAAAATTGTGAAGAATAATGAAACTAATTTCTACACCCTTCCATATTCCACCCTGGAATAAAGGTGCATAATTTCTACCATTTCATTGACTCAATTCACGGTGTATATCTGAATTACTTATTATTTTACATTGTAACTTATCACATATTACAAGGAAAAAATAATATGATTATAAACCTAAAACTCAAGACTGGCACTTCGAAGTACTCTTTCTTGGTTTTGCTAGAAATTGTTCTTGCAACCTAAGAACAATTCTAGACTTACTTATTTTATAAAATTCCTTAAACTTGGAGGAAACTGGAAATAACTCCAAAGTTTCTGATTTTACAAAGTAACTTCCTTGTAATTAAAACTTTAATTACATTTGTAGATATACTAGATTTTTATTATCCTTTTGAAGTGATAAACCTTTCTCACACCTACTTGCAAGAAACTTGAAATTAGATTCCCTGTGTATGCCAACACTAATCTAATGTCACTACTAAGAATGTTAAAGAACATCTTATTTCATCATTTCCATCTTTGATCAACCAACAATCAATTAAGCTGACTTATTGAACTTTTTAGAATGAGTATAATTTTATTCAAGTCATAACTTGACTCAAAATCTTGCAATGATATCTTTATTGAGTACCTCTCAATAAGTCATGCATTCTTCGGATTAGTTCTTCCTCAAGAACTTACTATTTCAGATAACTTCTAAAAACATCCGATAATAATATATATACTCTAAAGGTTCTATCTTGTATTTATCACACTGGTTAAAAGAAAAAACTTTTATTAACTTGATAAATACATTAGTCACATGCTCCCACTATTTTTTATGAAAAAGTGCATTACTTTAAAACATCCTTTTAGGCTTTGGTCAATCTTTGACTACCATGCCTAAAACTTGTGTTCTAAACACATGTTTTAAGACCTAGTTTTTGTAAGAAATTTGTTTTATGAAACCAAAACTTGGATCTCTATATATCCATCTTTCTAACTACAGAAAGTGGTTTTATTAAACTTGCCATAAGAGCAAAAACACTTGTGAGGACATTTTAAATTTCTTTCCATTAAAAACATTCAGTATAAAACTCACTTGATTATAGTAACTACCATAATCACTTTTATACTTTCTTAAATGTTTTATCAAAAACTACTTAGAAATAATAACCATTATTTCCATTTGTTCAAAACTTTGAACATTCACTTTTCAAAAAAAAAAAAACTTTAAACACTTGTTCAATTAGAAAAACTATCTAATTTTATAAACAACACTTGTTTATTTAAGCTTTTGAATAGTAGAGCTAGCATTTATGTAACTACAACAAATCATAGCATAAGATTATTATGAATCACCAATCAAGTCAAGACTTGACTTATTGGTATTCTTTTTGTCACATCTGGACTAATCCTGATCCATAAAAGAAGAACACGTGCACGGATATGAGCTGAATAATTAAAAATTTCCATAAACTCAATCCAAAAGTTTCTATAAACAATCAAGATAAAAAAAGTTCAAATAAACTTAAAAGAGTTTAATAAACTAGGAAATATAAATTATTAATAATATCCGTAAACTGCACGTGGAATCTCTTCATGCTGGGCCGCATCACTTTCCATCTCCTCCTGCAATAAACGATAGCAAGACATTAGAATACTTGTAAAAATTTTACAAGTGGAAAGTGATAAAGAAGCTATTCACACGATACCTGAGGGGCCATAGCACTAAGGGCTAGAGGTACATTACATATGTATAACCTACAGTCCATATATGAGTTCTTGCTTAATCATGAACTGATCACAGAACACAAGAAATCTTCTCAACAACAAATGAAGGACTCATTTGAGAAAAATGAAACTGCATTTGTTGCAAAGAAGAAGAAAAAGAATTCAAAGGCCTTCATAGCTGAATCTGAGACTAAGTCAGATTCTCAAGCTGACCACTCAGACTCAGACTCAAGTGATACTAATGATGTTCAGACTATCGCTGAACAAATGTGTATGCTTGCTAGAAGATTGAGAAGAGCACAAAGGGGAATAGGAAGATCTGACAGAGGCAAAGGAAAGAGCTCTTTTGACCCAAAGAAAGTTGTGTGCTTCAACTGTCAGAAGAAGGGACACATTGCTGCTGAGTGCAGAGTAAAGAAGGGTGAAACAGCTTAAGTAGCTGACAAGAATGCTTACATAGTTGATAAGTACAAGAAGAAATATACTTAGCTCAAGAAAGGAAAGCCTGAAGACAAGTCCAATACTAAAAGTCTTTATGCTGAAACTTGGGATACAGTATCATCTACCTCAGATGATGATGATAAATGTCTGATGGCTCAAGAAGATGAAGAGTTTGAATTAGACGAAGTTGATTACGGTCCGTCTGAATCAACTTTTCAAGCTGACATGAACGAAGCTGAGGAAATCAACAAACTTATTGACTAGGATCCTTCTTCCATGTACAAGGTTAGTAATTTCAACTCTTACACCGATGAAGAAAAAGGTCTTACATTTTGTTATCTGTTAAACGATTTTAAGACCAGCCTTAAGACTCAAGCTGACCTCAAAGGTAAAATAACTAAGCTTAAGAATGAGATTAAGGAAAATCAAACTCTCATTACTGCTGGAAAGAAAGCACAATGTGATCTTGAATTTCAAAGACACATTAACAAACTTTTAAGTAAAGAAATTCAGGAAGCTAAGGATAAGGCTGACCAACTTCAAAAGGTCACTGAATCCTGGTGTAAGTCATCAAAGCTTGCTGAAAAGTGCATTAACCAGCATATTCCTAAACAGGTAAAAGCTGTACTTGGAGGTGACTATCAATCCGCAGCTTATGCAGCTGATGATGATGAGATAGCAAGTACAGATTCTAAGGAAGATAGACAACTGATTAAGTCTTAGAAGTCAGCCTCATAAAAGAGACACGATCAAAGCCTTAAATACAATAAGTTTGTAAAGGCAAAGGATCATGGGAATGAGTGTTCAACTTCTAGACAACATAGTAAGTCTGTGTATGATAGATTAGGCACTCAGGCTATTTAAAGAACATCTGTTATAGAAAGGTTGAACCCAAATCCTTTCAAAAGACAACATTCTCTGTCCAGTTCAAAAAGAAGTTTCAAGAATAGGAAGACAATTGTAAGTCCGAGGTCATATCACAACAATGGTAAGTCCATAGTGGTAGAAACTGGTAAGTTCAGAGAACACAACAATGGTAAGTCCAAAGTTGTTAAAACTGGTAAGTCCAGAAAACATGACAATTGTAAGTCCAAAGTCAACGAAAAGAAGTTTGTTGGTCAAAATTCTTATTAAAAGGATAATAAACCTAGATATGATAAAGGTAAGTCCAAAGTCAATGAGCATCAGGTGAATCAGCTTGCAAAGAAAGTTGAGAAATTATCTACAACCTATAATCCTAAAACTGAGAACAATTCTCAAAAGGATTATTGGATAACCTACCTCTTGTAGTCATTGGTAGAAGGAAGTTCTACAAGTGTGGACGTAGACGACATGAGGCCAAAGACTGTGATAGTGAAATTTTAAGGCCTGAAAAGGAACAAGCTATTCAGCCTATGCAGGACTCAACATCTACTCAAGCTAACCAGTCAGCTCCACAAGATGAAACGGCTAAGTGCTCATCATCTGAACCTACTACAATGTGGGTTCCTAAACAAAACTAATATATTTAGTTTTTCATGTGTAGGGTTCAAGTAAATGGTACTTGGACAGTGGATGCTCAAGGCACATGACAGGGTGGAAAGGACTTCTAAGTGAATTCCAGGAAAATGAAGGTCCTAAAGTAACATTTTGTGATAATCCCCATGGAAGAACTAAAGGATATGGGAAGATGCATGCTGGCAAGGTTACTTTCAAGAAGGTTGCATATGTTAAAGGTCTTAAACACAACCTGATAAGTATCAGTCAATTATGTGATGAAGACAATGTTGTTACTTTTAGGAAGAAAGCAGGAAAAATATACAATTCAAAGGGTAAGCCAGTGCTAATAGCAAAGAGAGAAAGAGATGTGTATCTACTTGATCTAAATTCTGCTGATCCCTATACTGAAACTTTCTTATATTACCAATCTGTTCCTAAGCTGAGTTGGCTATGGCATAAAAGGTTCTCACATTTAAATTTCAAGAATATAAATATGCTATCCAACAAAGAGTTAGTCTCTGGATTGTCAAAGATCCCATTTGTCAAAGACAAATTGTGATCAGCTTGTGAACAAGGGAAACATCACAAAGGGTCAAAGCAAAACTTTTCTATAACAGACCCATTGCATATGTTGCACATGGATCTGTTTGGGACATAAGTACTCCAAGCCTAAGTGGCAAGAAGTACAACCTGGTGATAGTTGATGAGTTCTCTATATTCAACTGGGTAATATTCCTTAAAGCCAAAAGTGAAGCTGCCCTGGAGATAATAAGTTTTATCAAACAGGAAGAGTTGCAAAAAGGTAAGTTTGTTAAGCAACTCAGAAGTGATCATGGGACTGAGTTTAGAAACTCAACCCTAGAAGGATTTTGTGAACAAAAAGGAATATTACAAAATTTCTCTTCAGTTAGAACTCCTCAACAAAATGGAGTTGCTGAAAGGAGAAATAGAACCTTAATTGAGGCTGCTAGAATAATGCTGTGTGAGGCAGGATTGAAACTCTACTTTTGGGATGAAGCAGTCAGTATAGCATGTTATACCCAAAATAGGTCAATCCTAGTCAAAAGACATGGCAAAACAGAATATGAAATGTATAAATCAAGAAATCCCAATATAGGTTACTTCCATGTCTTCGGTTCAAAATGCTATGTGCGGAATCAAAGAGATCAGCTCCATAAGTTGGAACCTAAAGCTGATCCTGGAATTTTTGTTGGTTATTCCTCAATCTCCAAGTCTTACAGAGTGTATAACTCAAGGAGAAAGGCTATAGAAGAATCAATTCATGTCTCCTTTGATGAAGACAGTATTGATCAAGCTGACAAAGGTCAAGCTGACTTAGTCAGTCTAAGTGAGCTCGAAAAGCCTGAGGAAACCAAGATGTCAAATCCTATGTATGTCATAGATGATAACAGTGATGATGATGTATGTACATCCAAGAGATCATCACAAGCTCCAAAAGACTCTCAGGCTGAGAAAGATGATGAGTTTATTAATCCCTTTGGAGAGGATATTACTCAGACTGAAGATCTTAGTGATCAACAGTTTGATGCTGCAATTGAGATTGAGTGTGTAAGTTCACCTCAGAGTCCTCAATATCACTCAAGTCCAGAACCACATCCTCATGATCAAGTAATTGGTAACATTCAAGGAAGAGTGACCACCAGATCAAAGGCAACTGCAAATTATGATGCTTACTTTGGTTTCCTATCTCAAATGGAACCACAGAAGACTGAAGAAGCATTAGAGGATGAGGACTGGATTGAAGCTATGCAAGAGGAATTAATTGAGTTTGAGAGAAAGAAGGTATGGAATCTTGTCCCAGCTCCCAAAGATCATACAATTACAGGCACTAAGTGGGTCTATAGAAACAAGATGGACAAGGATGGAGTGATTGTTAGGAACAAAGCCAGGTTGGTAGCACAAGGGTATAGACAAGAAGAAGGAATAGATTATGATGAGACATTTGCCCTTGTTGCTAGAATTGATGCCATTAGGTGGTTCTTAGCTTATGCAGCATATAAAGACTTCAAAGATTATCAAACGGATGTGAAAAGTGCTTTCCTAAATGGAAAACTTCAGGACGAAGTCTATGTGAAACAACCTCCTGGCTTTGTAAGTTCAAAGTATCCACATCATGTCTATGAGTTAGACAAGGCTTTGTATGGTCTAAAACCAGCTCCAAGAGCTTGGTATGATACACTGTACAAATATCTACTATCAATGGACTTCACCAGAGGTAGTATTGATAAAACACTCTTAATTATAAAGAGTAGAGGACAGATGATTCTATGTGGATGACATTATCTTTGGTTCTACAAATGAATTTGTGTGATTGGTTCTCCAAAGCTATGTTAAAAAGATACAAGATGAGCATGATGGGTAAAATGACATATATCCTAGGCTTACAAATTCAACAAAATCCTGATGGGATATTCATTAATCAAAGCAAGTATGTTCTTGATTTAATAAAGAAATATGGTTTTGATTCTAGTTCAACCATGAAAACACCCATGTCACCAGCTGTCAAGCTAAGCAAGGACTCAGATGGAAAGTCTGTATGTCAGTCTACCTATAGAGGAATTATAGGTTCATTATTTATTTGACAGCTAGTAGACCTGATATAATGTTTGCTACATTTGTTTGTGCAATATATCAGGCAGATCCTAAGGAACCACATCTTCAAGTTATGAAAAGGATCTTTAGGTACCTAAAAGGTACACCAAATCTAGGTCTTTGGTATCCAAAGGACTCTGGATTTGAGTTAGTTGGATTTTCGGATGCTGATTTTGCTGGGTGCAAACTAGACAGAAAATATACAACTGGAGGATGTCAAATGATTGGAGGAAAGTTAGTAAGCTGGACAAGTAAGAAACATAATTCAGTGGCTACTTCAACTGCTGAAGTTGAGTATGTTGCTACAGGAAGTTGCTGTGCTCAAATCCTGTGGATGCAGCATCAGCTTCAAGACTTTGGTATGAATTTCAAGAAAACTCCTATTTTCTGTGATAACCAAAGTGCAATAGCCATCACATATAATCCAGTCTTCCACTCAAGAACAAAGCATATAGAAATTAGACATCACTTCATAAGAGACATCGTGGAAAAGGTAAAGTTGACATAAATTTTATCTCCACAGATGATCAACTAGCAGATATATTTACAAAACCTCTTGATGAGAAAAGGTTTTCCTATCTGCTAAGTACATTGGGTATGCTCAACCCTTAAATAAGTTTCTAAAACTGAGTTTCAGCTTGACAAAGACTATGTATCTTAAGCTGAGCGTACAATTTATAGTTATGTCTTCATAAACTGTTCACTTGGTCAAGCTGAGTGATAAGTTCACACATTTGGTCTGTTCCAAACAAGTTTTAACTGCTAAGTGTGGTTAAAAGATCATTTTGAGTTAGTCTCAAATACAAATGACTAGGTGTCATTGATTTTGAGTTGTGTGCTCCACTCAAGCTGAGCGTTAATCTCAAGCTGAGTGCTACAGTCAAGCTGAGTGCTTGACTCACGCTGAGTGATAAGTTAACTCAGCTTGGTATGTCTAAACCATGTTTTAATTACTATGTGTTATTAATTCATGAAACATAATGTTTGAGTCAGTCTCAAATTACGTTTGTTGGGAAATTAGCTAAGGCATTAAGACTGTTTAACATGCAAAGTTGAAACTGTTAGAAGAGTTTATGGAAAAAACAGTTGTGAACTGTTAGATGAAAATATGAAAACAGTTGTGAATAACAATTGATGTGCGCATTACAACTGTTAGTACAAAGTTCAGAACTGTTAGTTCAAAATTGTCACAACTGTTTTGAAGACCTTGAAGCTGAAGACTGTTAGAAGAACCAAAACTGTTGCATTCATTGGACTGTTTCGGTTGAGCTAAATGTGGAAACAACTATCTTTGAAGATATCTCAAAATATTTGGAAGATCATCAAGATTATCTCGGAAGATAGAAGATTACCTAACTGTCAATAAATCAAGGAAGATCAAGGAGTATATAAATACTAGATTAGAATTTATAATACGCATGTACTCATTGTTTAAGTTTTGCATTCATACTTCAAGTTGTAATTTGCTTTCAGAATAGTGCTAAGCCTCTAAGTTTCTATTTGAAACCCAAGAACAATCTGTGTTCTTCGTCTAACATAATAAGTTAGATTGGGGGTGAAGTTTGCTATTGTAATCATTCTGGTTGATCAATAAAACTACTGTTTGATTGAATTGCTTTGTGTTCAAAACCTTCTTTAATCAATTAAGTGTGATTCCGCAACTTCTTAGTTGATTGTGATCATAGTTAAAGATTAACTTTTTATTCAACTCTGATTTGTTATTCAAAAGTTAGTTCTTGTTATTTGATATAATCTATATCCGATCCTGACAAGTGGTATCAGAGCCTTATCATTAAGGTTCCTTTGATTACCAGCTGAAGGTTTTGCTTCTATCTTGCTTTGCTCTTTAAAACTGTTTTCTAATTACTTTGTTTCAATGGATTCTGGTGGATCTTCTGATAACAATGGCTCTGGGTCAAACATTCGTGTTCCCATGCTCAAACCAACTGATTTTGAGATGTGGAAACTGAGAATCAAGCAGCATGTCCAATTAATGGACTATGCTGTTTGGGAAATCATTGAAACCGTTCCCACTGCCCCTATTGATCTGGACGAGACTGGAAAACCAAAGAAGAAGCCACCACCAAAGACAGATGGTGAAAAGAAGGAGAGAATGATTGAGATGAAAGCTCTCAGCATCCTCCAGATTGCAATTCCCAATGAGTATCAACATCAATTTAAGAAATTTGATGATGCTCATGAACTTTGGAATGCTCTGGAAAAGAGGTTTGCTGGGAATGCTAGCTCTAAGAGAAACCAAAGAGATCTCCTTAAACAAGCCTATGAGAACTTTACCAGTGGAAAGAATGAGAGCATCACCCAAATCTTTGATAGGTTTTACAAGCTGGTAAGCCAACTAGAGAGTGCTAAGGTTAGGCTTGATCAAGATAAGATAAATAGAAAGTTTCTTAGGTCTCTAGGTGATGAATGGATTGTATTTGCTGCCCAATGGAGGACTAAGGATTCCCTTGAAGACATAGAGTTAGATGACCTCTATAATAGTTTGATAGTGTTTGAGGGAGAGATAGAGGGAAAAACAAAAACTGTTGTCCATAGCCACAATGCTGCTCTCCTGTCATCCTCAGGTATGGAATCAAACCATTCATTAACTAACTCTATTGATAGTTGTGTAGGTACTAGTTCTGCTGTTGGACTAGATGTGAACACTCCAGATGCTATGCTTGAAGCTTTTCTTGCTAGCCATGCACATTCAACCCTCACCAATGAGGATCTTGAACAAGTGCACCCTGATGATCTTGAGGAGATGGATCTCAAATGGCAGATGACCATGCTTACTGTTAGAGCCAAGAGGTTCATCAAAAGGACTGGAAGGCAAAACATGAATTTCAGAGCTGATGGCAAGGCTGGATTTGACAAGTCAAAGGTGAGATGCTTCAAATGTCAACAGCTTGGACACTTTGCAAGAGAGTGCAGATCTGGTGGACAAGTCCAGAATCAAGGTCAGAGGCCAACTCAGAATCAAACCTCCTCAGCATTGGTCTCACAAGAAGGCCATGGGTTTGATTGGAGTGATCAAGCAGAGGAGGCTACAAATAACAAAGCTTTGATGGCATTGACTAACTCCTCCATCAAGTTGGATTCACCAGAATCTGAGGACATTCAGGTATCTTCTAAACTATGTCCTGGTGAATGTAGAGCTATTGTTAAAAGGTTTAGAGAGCACAATAAGAAAATGTGTGCTGCTCTAAGCAAAATGGAGGAGAGGAGATAAGAATCAAGTGCAGTCATTGAAAGCTTTGAAAAGAAAATAAAAGATTATCAAGCCAATGAACTGCAAATGGATTATGATAGAAAATATCATAAGTGGGAAAAAGAGCAGCTTCAAGAGGAGATTGATAGTCTGAAAAAGAAGCTAAGTGAGAAGGAAAGTAAGGTTGATGAGTTAACCAAGAAGTTAGAGGGGGTGGACATTGATCTGAGTATGTTCCAGGCAGCCAACCTCAAACTTGAAACCTTGTTACAATCTCAAGTTAGAGACAAGGTGAAAACTGGCCTAGGATACAAACAAACCCCACCTCCATACAACCAAAACTACATAACTCCCATGTCTGATGTAGCTGATAGGTATGTTAATGAATCATTACCAGAGGAACTGAAGTCAGCTAATCCACAATTTGAAAGTGATAAGGAAGGAGTTGTGTATGCAGTGACTGATGATAAGAATGAGGGAGTTGTGAAGAAGGATGAAGTTATTCCGTATGAAAATCACATATGTTGTGAGCCCATTCCCACAAAATCATCTTTACAACCCGTGGTGTTTGTAAAAGCATCCACTGAACCCCTCACCAATGAGCCAAAACTGACCAAAGCTGTTCATTCTATAAGCAGTTCCACAACTGTTACAAACAGTCCCCACCTTTACACTAACAGTCCCAAAAGGAACCTAAACAGTTCTAACCCAAACAGCTCAACTGCTAGTGTTAAGTCAAAAGGAAAAGTGAAGGTTGATGAAGTTGTATTTGGAAAGCCCAAGAAGGAGGCTGCAAAAGCACCGACTAAACCCAGATCTGTAAAAAGGCATACTGAAATGCCTGCATGCACATGCCAAAAGCATGGTGTACAAAAGTTTCCTCAGTCAGCACCTGTTAGAGGAAATGAAAGAAATAGGAACCAGTTCTGGTCACAAAGAACTGGTTTGCCTATTGTGAAAGCTAAAAAGTGCTATATATGTAGGAGTTCCAATCACTTGGTTCAAGACTGTTATTATAACCCACAGCTGTGTAGCACCAAAAAATCAAGTTTAAAAAGGCAAAATAACAGTGCTAAAACTGTTAAGTCAAAGCAGATTAACAGTTCTAAAACTGCTAAGCCAAAACAGGCTAACAGTTCTACAACTGTTACATCCAAACCAACTAACAGTTCCACAACTGTTTTATCAAAACCAAAAACTGTTGGTCCGGCTTGGGTGAAACTGCAGAAACAAACAGTTTCTGAAGAGGGTAAAACTGGTACTCAAATTGCAAAACAGAATAAGTCACATGTTGACTCAACTGTTTTACCATCTACATCAACTGTTTGTTCAAAGATCTCAACTGTTAATCACAACAGTTGGGAACCACATGTTCTTACAAAGTATTCATCACACAAATTAGAGAAATCTAATTTGGATGAAATAAAAAAGAACCAAACTCTGTTTAAATATTATGACTTGAATGGTGTACCCAAGACCTGCATGGCCTGGGTATTTCCTCCTACTAACTGATTCTATTTGTGCAGAGCATTCATAGGGCCAATCATGGATCTATCTGGCATGTGGATAGTGGATGCTCAAGGCACATGACTGGAAATCCACATTGTTTGAAGGATTTCAGAAACATCAATGGTGGATTTGTAGCATTTGGAGGAAATGCTAAGGGAGGAAAAATCACAGGTAAAGGAGCTGTTGAGGCAGGTACACTTACATTTAATGATGTTTTCTTTGTTGAACAACTTAAGTACAATCTGTTAAGTGTATCTCAAATCTGTGACAATGGAAACAAAGTTTTGTTTACAGATTCAGAATGCATTATCCTATCAAAAGATTTTAAACTAAATGAGAAGGATGTTCTTTTGAGAACACCTAGAAAGGATAATGTATACTGTCTAGATACACAAAAGATTGCTAAACAGAATGTGTTAAGTTGTTTACTCTCAAAGGCATCTCATGATGAGTCTGCCATTTGGCATAGAAGGATGTGTCACATGAATTTTAAAACCATAAACTTGTTAGCTAAAAACAGTTTGGTAAGAGGTTTGCCCCAAAAGGAATTCTCATGTGATGATCATTGTGTGGCTTGTCTCAAAGGCACGTAACACAAAACTTCTTATAAGACCAAAGAAGTTTCTTCCATTGCTGCACCTTTACAACTTTTGCATATGGATCTTTTTGGTCCAACATCTGTGGTCAACATAGGTAAGAAAGCCTACTGTTTAGTTGTAGTTGATGATTTCACCAGATTTACATGGGTTCAATTTCTTAGAACTAAAGATGAAACTGCTGAGTTAGTTAAGTCTCTTATTCTTAGGATTGAGAATCAATCTGATTTGAAGGTGAAAGTCATTAGATCTGACAATGGTTCTGAATTTAAGAACTATGAGCTAAACAGTTTTTGTGAAAGTAAAGGTATTGAAAGACAGTTTAGTGCCCCTAGGACTCCCCAACAGAATGGAGTGGCTGAGAGAAGGAATATGACTTTGATTGAGGCTGCTAGATCCATGTTAGCTGATTCTAGGCTCCCAATGACATTCTGGGCAGAAGCAGTGAACACTGCTTGCTATGTTCAGAATAGAGTACAAGTAGTCAAGTCCTAAGGGAAAACTCCTTATGAGTTGTTCCTCAAGAGAAAACCTTTAATCAACTTCTTCAAACCATTTGGCTGTCCTTGCACTATCCTTAATACCAAATCACAATTAGGCAAGTTTGAGAGTAAGGCTGAAGAAGGTTTCTTTGTAGGATACTCCACTCAAAGTAAAGCTTTTAGAGTATTTAACAATGTCACTAGAATCATAGAAGAGAGTATGAATGTCTCTTTCAATGAGCATAGGATCAATATTGCAAGTAATGGGCCTGATTGGTTATTTGATATTGATGCATTGTCTAAATCTCTTTCTTTTGAGTATTCTACTGAAACAGCTGCAGGTACCTCAACAACTGTTGGTGAACATCAACAAACAGTCTCCAACAGCCCAAACAGTTTTGAAACTGTTAGTTCAAACAGTTTTGAAACTGTTAGCTCAAAACCAACAACTGTTGGTTCAAACAAAGTTACTGAAGACTTTGTTGTGATTCCTATGCTTCAACAAGAATTCTCCAATGCTGTTGATCCATTGATTGATGCTGAATCTTCAAAGGACATGGAATCTCATGATCCTCAACAACACACTAAATCTGCACCTCAAACAGTTGCTGATCAAGTGTGTGATACTGCTGGAAATTCAAGTGAATATGAGATTGATCTGTCTAATCTAGGGAATGAATATGAGACATTCCTACCTCAAGAGTTCACAAGAATCATCCAATATCACAAATAATTGGTGATCCAACCACTCCTATCAGAACAAGGAACATGCTGCAAAATGAATCCAGTGGTGTGGATCTTGCTCAATTTGATGTGAATGCCTGCTTTCTATCTCAAATAGAACCAAAGAAAGCAGTTGAAGCATTGAAAGACCCTTCATGGGTGGAAGCAATGCAAGAGGAGCTCTTACAATTTCAAATTCAGCAATTTTGGAAGTTAGTTGAACTTCCAAGAGGCAAAAGAGCAATTGACACCAAGTGGGTGTTCAGAAACAAGAAAGATGAAAGAGGGATTGTAATCAAGAACAAGGCAAGACTGGTTGCACAGGGATATACATAAGAGGAAGGAATAGACTATGATGATGTCTTTTCACCTGTTGCAAGGATTGAAGCCATTAGACTATTTCTTGCCTTTGCAAGCTTTAAAGGATCTAAGGTGTATCAAATGTATGTCAAGTCTGCATTTCTCTATGGAACTATTGATGAGGAGGTATATGTGTGTCAACCCCCTGGCTTTGAAGACTCAAAGTACCCTGACAGGGTATATAGGTTGGATAAAGCTCTATATGGACTACATCAAGCTCCTAGAGCTTGGTATGGGACATTATCATCCTACCTTCTTGAGAATGGTTTTAAGAGAGGCATAATTGACAAAACATTGTTTACAAAGATTGTTAAAACAGAGATTTTACTTGTGCAAATCTATGTTGATGATATAATCTTTGGATCCACTGATGACAGCTTGTGCAAAGAATTTGAAGTCATTATGCACAAAAGATTTCAGATGAGTTCCATGGGTGAACTCATATTTTTCTTGGGATTACAAGTGAAACAGAAGCCCTCTGGTATCTTTCTAAGCCAATCTAAGTATGTCAAAGACATATTGGACAAGTTTGGCTATCAAGATGTGAAATTGGCAAGCACTCCTATGGAAACACACAAACAGTTGGGAGCAGACTCTGAGGGGAAGGATGTAAACATACATCTATATAGGTCAATGATAGGTTCATTAATGTATTTAACTGCATCTAGACCTGATATAATGTTTGCTGTGTGTGTTTGTGCCAGATTTCAATGCAGTCCGAAGATGTCACACTTGTTTGCTGTGAAGAGGATCTTTAGATACCTCAAAGGCCAACCAAAATTGGGACTTTGGTATCCTAAAGATTCACCTTTTGATTTGGTGGCATATTCTGATAGTGACTATGGTGGAGCCAATGTGGACAGAAAATCAACCTCTGGAGGATGTCAATTCTTTGGATCAAGGCTGGTTTCATGGCAATGCAAGAAACAAACAAATGTTTCAACTTCAACAGCTGAGGCTGAATATGTTGCTGCCTCAAGCTGCTGTTCACAGGTTCTATGGATCCAGAATCAGCTTCTGGATTATGGTTTGTCTTTCTTAAATACACCTATTTATGTTGATAACACCAGTGCTATTAGCATAGTTAATAATCCAGTGAAGCATTCTAAAACCAAGCACATTGAAATCAGATTTCACTTCATAAGAGACTGCAATGAAAAGAAATTAATCCAAGTCATGAAAGTCCATACTGATGATCAATTAGCTGATCTGTTCACTAAAGCATTTGATGTGAGCAGATTCAACTTTTTGATCTCAAACATTGGAATGATTAACTTGGACTAACAGTTGTTCATTACTCAATGTTTTTCACACTAACAGTTTGCAACTGTTAGTATTGTTATCTAACAACTGTTGATTTTAAGTGTTCAGGGAAGAGTAGAAGTGCAAATCCCAAACCAGTTTTGGACATATCTGGTTGCATGTCCCACAAACAGTTTTCAAACCCGTGAATGTCCTTGATATGTTGTAAAGGTAAAATACTTTATTGAGAACAGTTCCAAACTGATAAAGGTAAGTCACTTTATTTTGACAAGTCACTGCATGCTAAATTATTGACCAATTCACTACCACAAGTTTGTCTATAAATTAGCTTGCATGCATTCTTCACAAATCACACCTACTTTTGCATTCCTAAGAGCAAAATTTTCTTTGCAAATGGCTACTAACTTGTTTCTCATAAACTTCAAAGAAATTAATGTTAAACAATGTTATGTAACCATCCCTGCCCCATTTGTTAGAATGCATGAGCTTTGGAAATACTCATCTTGTGTTCTTGAGATGCATGATGATCGAGATATGTTCACCTTGACACAGCACCCAGACCCACGTAGGCCAAATAAAATGACTGATCATATTCGTATAAGAGGTGATTTTGAAAACTTCACTCTCTTCCACGAGTTGCCTACCAACTGCTGTTTAAGGTTCGACTTGAACCTGGAAGGCACTACAGGCTCTGTAGTGTAGTTCAATGTTCGACGAAATGATGCTGATGATGACCTTCTAGCCTCGGATGATGATGCAGTGGAGGTCATTGTAATCGATGACTAGTTCCAATGCACGTCATGGTCTTAGCTGATGATGAATTGGCAGTCATCATCATTATCATCCTAGTCAAATGGAAGACATAACCATTAGAGACAAACAACCGTTAGAGAAAGAGATGGGTGTAGAAATCGAAGTCATAAAAGACTGAATTTCGTTGACCCTTGCACAATTAGATAAACAGTACCAACAATGGCTTGTGAAAATGCATGTACTTTGTAGTTCATCTGTGTTAAACATGAATAAAATGCATATTTTGTTGATGTCTGTGTTGGCTAATGGTTTGTTTATGATGAATCAGCTTATGATGAGTGTATGAGCTAAGTTTTGTTGACAGTTGCACATTTTTTTAACAGTTGTTTGAAATACTACTAACAGTTTTCAACTGTCAGCATATGGCCTGCACAACTGTTAGGCAAAATCCATGTGCATCTGAGGGGGAGAAACCCGTCCAATAACAGTTGTACTTTCTAACAAAAACAGTCTTCAACTGTTAGTGTGTAGAATGCACAACTGTTAGTCCAAATTCATGATCTTCGAAAAGGGAGTTATTTCTAAATAACAGTTGTTACATCTTATGAAAACAGTTCTTCAACTGTTAGCTTTATTTTTGTCCGTCAACTGTTAAGTTAATAAAGGGTGTTTTGGTCTTTGTAGAATTTTGAGGATGTTTGAATTGCATTTGATATTCGAAACATATATAAGGCAATTCCCTCCTCACCAGTTCATTCACTCGTTCTAAACTTAAATCACACGCAAACCCTAAATCCTATCTCTCGAACTCGAAATGACTCCCCTTCCTTTTGTCAAAGAGCACAACATGATCGCCTTCCTTGCCAAACCCGATAATCTGCATGTCTTTCATGACATGATCGATTATCTCTCAATGTCCTACATTCACAATGCTCTTACCGTTAATCCCACCATATATACCTCGCATGTTGACCAGTTTTGGAAAAATGCAACTGTGCGAGAAGAAAATGGAGTTCAATGGATTGACTCCAAGATAGACGGCACTGAGGTCGCTATCTCTGAAAACATCATTCGTCAATATCTGCAACTGAATGACGTCAATGGTGAGTATTCTGACTCGGTTTTACTTGAATATTTATACGCTGAGTTAGTAAAACTGGGGTATGAGGGCCCTAGGGGAAATGGTACCTTCTACAAAGGGCAATTTTGCGCACTTTGGAAGTTCATGATCCATACTCTCCAGCAGTGCATTAGCCCTAAGAGAATAGGCTGGAATGAGTTTGGGAGCAACATTGCTCTCGCACTCATCTGTCTAGCAAACAATAGATGCTTTAACTTTTCTAAACTGATATTTAATGGTATGGTAAAGCATCTTCGAACCAAATATGGTCTCTTTTTGATGTACCCCAGGTTTGTGCAAATTTTCTTAAACTTTTTGATGCCAAACCTTAAAATACACAAGAGGGTCATTATTCCCTCTGCTCATGTGGCTTCCACATTGAGCAAATTGTTGATTAATGGCAAGAATTTTTCTGGTGCCATAACTCCACCACTCTCTGCAATGGTGGAGTTTCTTTCAAGAAACAGGGCTGCTAGTGTTGAGCATGAAGCCCAACATATTGCTATACCACCAACACTAGAACCAACAGCCCATGATACTCAAAATCCCCTCTCTGCTACTTTTGAAATAGCTACAACAAAAGCCCTCACTCTTAAAACATTTCAAAAGAAGAGGAAAAGAACTGTTGGTGCTCCTTCCACCACAGTTCATGAACCTGAAACTGTAAGCCCTGCACAAGTGTATTCACCTGTGCAGAATATCCAAAGGGAACCCCTTGTGCTGTCTCCCAGGCACAATGAGGAGGTGATCACTCCATTAGAGGGTGATCATATGGTTTTTGAGGCTGACACTACTGTTTTATCCGCAAGGTATGAAAAGGACAGTGTTAACATAACTAAGACCTCAACCATGGCAACAGAAGTTGATCAAACAGCTTCTGGAAATCCCCAGTACCAAGAAAAGAGGGGTACTGGTGTGGAATCTCAATTGAGTGAACCACCAGTTTTATCTGTCAATGATATGTTACAGTGGCAACACTGGCTGACATTGAGGCTAGAATGCAACATCAAGCATTGACGAATTCCAACTTTACACCTTTCTTTCCTGCATACATGTAACTCAAGAAGAAGATTGCCTTACAAAACAAAAGGATTCTTCAACAAGACCAGCAAATCAAGGCTTTAACCAACAGCCTGAAACAAGCCAATGATATTATCAAGATGCATGATCAAGTGCTCCAACAGTTGATAGCTGCAGTTAGACCTCCTTCAACTGTTCCAATCAATAAGGGGGAGAGTTCATTACCAACAGTTGCTGAAGTGCCAGAACAAACAGTTGCAGTGGATGAACTAATAGTTGCACCTAGTGAATCAACAGTTGAAGAGAAACTATCAGCGGTGGATAGAGTGCTGATTAATACGATGATTTTGTCTGGTGATTATCCTTCAACAGAGGTTTATAGATCATGGCCAAAGGTTAAACAAGATTATTTGGTGAAAGTGGGTGCTCAGATGCTGAACTGCAATGAATTACAAATGAGACGAAAGATTGATGATGGATGGCTTGAGGGCAAATGTGCAAAGTTAAAACCTATTAAGCCAAAGCCTGGATTCAAAGGGATTCATATTGTAGAAAAGGTTGTTGAAAAGCCAGTGCAAGAGGTAGAAGGAAAGGGCAAAGAGATTGTTGTTGAGCTACCAAAGCTAAAATTAACAAAAGAACAACAAGAAGAAAGGGATTTTGAATGTGCTCAGAGGTTGGCTGTTGATCTTCAACAACAAGAACAGACTGATTTTGAAATAGCAAAGAAGCTAGCCGATGAGTTCACAAAAGAGATTGATGAGGAAGAGAAAGCAAAGAAAGCTGATAAGGGAGTGAAAAGAAAAAGAATTGTAAAGAAGAAAACAGTTTTACCTCCTCCCAAGTCACAAGTGGAAAAAGCAAAAGCTGAAATGGTTCAAACAATGATTCAAGACCGACTGAGAACTGAACTAGAAACAGGGATTGATAAATTGGTAAAAGAACAGTTGGGTCAAAAATCCCATATCACATAATGTAGATTTGAGGTGTTAAGAGGGGACACTGGAAAGAAAGGTGTAACTGTGGTCAGAGAAGGGTTGATGGAAAGTTACTCTAATTTCTTTCAATTGGTAAATAATTGTACAAGGAGAGATCTTGAAGAAATGTATATATATGGGGTTAATCATTTTTCAAATACTGAGGAGATTGAGATAAAAGTTTTGATGAGGCATCTAACAAGCATATGTCATCCAAAGGAGATTATGCAAGTTTTGATTGCTGATGAGGCTTTTCCTATCAAGTCAATAAAAGTGTATGCTAAAGCTGGAGTGTACCATATGGTGATGGCTAACACTAAACAACAATGGTTTGATTTGGAGTTCATAGAGCACAATAAAGTCAAGCTTCAGTATATGCTAAAAGCAAAATTCTTTGGATCAGATAGAATAAAAGATGATTTGTTCAAGAGATTAAAAGAAAGACTGGCATGAGTCAAGTCTATGTAAGTTTTCCTTCAATTTTGATTGTAACAGTTTACTTTGCATAAATATATGGAATTCATTCTTTGCTTATGCTTAATTTGTCTGTGATTGAACCCTATGATCGAAAGAACTTAAAGATTGTGATCAGTTCTTTAAGTTTTGACTGTTTAACATGCAAAGTTGAAACTGTTAGAAGAGTTTATGGAAAAACAGTTGTGAACTGTTAGATGAAAATATGAAAACAGTTGTGAATAACAGTTGCTGTGGGCATTACAACTGTTAGTACAAAGTTCAGAACTGTTAGTTCAAAATTGTCACAACTGTTTGAAGACCTTGAAGCCGAAGACTGTTAGAAGAACCAAAACTGTTGCATTCATTGGACAGTTTCGGTTGAGCTAAATGTGGAAACAACTATCTTTGAAGATATCTCAAAATATTTGGAAGATCATCAAGATTATATCAGAAGATAGAAGATTACCTAACTGTCAATAAATCAAGGAACATCAAGGAGTATATAAATACTAGATTAGAATTTATAATACGCACGTACTCATTGTTTAAGTTTTGCATTCATACTTCAAGTTGTAATTTGCTTTCAGAATAGTGCTAAGCCTCTAAGTTTCTCTTTGAAACCCAAGAACAATCTGTGTTCTTCGTCTAACATAATAAGTTAGATTGGGGGTGAAGTTTGCTATTGTAATCATTCTGGTTGATCAATAAAACTACTGTTTGATTGAATTGCTTTGTGTTCAAAACCTTCTTTAATCAATTAAGTGTGATTCCGCAACTTTTTAGTTGATTGTGATCATAGTTAAAGATTAACTTTTTATTCAACTCTGATTTGTTATTCAAAAGTTAGTTCTTGTTATTTGATATAATCTATATCCGATCCTGACAACGTTTTATACCGATTATGTATTGGTGTTATACAACAGTGTAAATAATATTTTTGTAAGTCAAGAATGTTATTTTACAAACTTATCCGTTGGGATATGATGTGTTTCATCTCGATTACTGTTATATCTATCTGTAAGTTAGTTAGTGTAACGGATAAAAATGAATTTCCAACGGTAACTTTTCTCTCTCCTAACTAAGGTTTATATATCGATGCTGAAATTCAGAAATTTATGCTTACTTTCTCTCATCTCTAAACTTCTGATATACTAAATATACCATCTTCATACACCTCTAGTGCTAAGTGAAATCCACCGTTCCCTCGAACATGAAAACCTAATCGCTCAGTGCGAATTTTGTAATTACTCAGTGTAAATCCACTTCAAGTTTAACAAATTCTATGATGGACGGGATCATTTTAAATCTCAGTGATAGAATGGTAAGAGGTGCCGCATTCAAGAACAACGGAGTTCCGTTGCTTAGAATCAACAATCAACGTGCCTGCCTCGCTATTCCTGAGCGAAAACGGGGCAGAGGTTATGAAGTATGGGTGGACTACATCCAAAAATGCCCATTGGCATCCACCTTCACCGGGGCACCAATTAACGTTGTTCCTCAGCACCTACTGCAGTTCTGGTACACGTGTGTCTATGACCAAGACAGGGGAGAAATCAGAGGCACCGTGCTGAATGGAGAGAGAACAATGGTACTCATGGTTCAGAGGCTAAGGGAGATTCTACACCTCCCTGCAAACGATATGTTCGAGCCCATCATGACAAGGCAGGTGGAAAGGTCAGTTCTACCGAGGATGGTTCAACAACAAACTAAGGGTATAATTAACAAGGCCACCTTCCCAACAGGTTGGGGATTTATGGTATCCACAGTGATCCGTTCACTTGGAACCAAGGTTGGAGGTATAGATCAAGTTAATGAGGTCGAAATGCAGCTGCTATACAATATTTGCTTTGCACGAAATCTGGACTTTGCACTGCTTATCTTTAACGAACTCAAGATCCAAGTGAGGAAGACACAAAGGGATCTACATGTGCCTTTTTATAAGGAACTTGTCCTTGGTATTCGAAGCTGAGCTGGGGACTGAACTTTACGAAGCTATTAAGGATGTGTTCCTCACACCAGCACTCAGCTCAAAGATGTTCAATAATGACATCTTTCAAGAGCAAGAGGGCCTTAGTGAGCCTATGGAATGGATTGTTGAAGGATCTTCATCAGAAAGTGAAGCTGAGGAGTCTGACCAAGGGGTAGCAGCTCACGCCGAGCTGGATGATCAAGCTGAGCATTCTGCTCATGCTGAACTTGAAGTTGAAGCTGAGAATAAGTCTTCTACACCTTCATCTTCACAGTCTCCATTAGTTGGAAGACCCAAACCAGGTATGACTTCTCCATTTTCTTCTTCTTCTTATTTTTCTCCATCTTTATTTGGAGATAAAACTGTGGTAAGCCCAACCAATCTAACCCATCTCCTCCACCATCTTTCCATCAAATACTCCAATCTGAAGCCCACCTTGGTATGCCCACTGCTACCAAGGAAAATCTCCAAACCTACATTCGAAAGACTGCCAAAAGTGGTGCCACACCAAAAGGTATCACTAGAGCTGAAATCACACTGATTCCTCCAAAGGCAGGAGTTGAGGGGGAGACACCTACTCTTCGGGAGCCAACCTCAAGGCTCATTCAAACCCAACAGCCAAACCAGGGTGTGGTGTCTACTTAGCCGACACTTGGTAGAGCCATGAGAGAGCCTGTTACTATGCCTGAGCAAACACAGTCAGGTAACATTGATAATTTGACCAATCCCCAGGGTCAATTACATCCACTCACCAAATAAGCTAACCAAGAACCCATTCTCATCACATTTTAAGCCCAACTCATTCTCTTCATTTCTCACACTCTCCTGCATGACCTGCTGTAACACCCTCCTTACTGGCCTAGTAAGATTAAGGTAATTAATTTAATTAACCTTAGGGTTATGACTAACTAATTGATATATGTGAATTAATTGTTTTAATTAATTAAAGGGTAGTATTTGTTAATTAATTATAATTGAGTTAGTGGATGGTGAGGTGTCGGTTTTGACACCTACACACCACCATCTGGCCACCTAAATTCTCATTGAATGCAAATTGGAAAAGTGTTTGTGTGTGTGTTCTTGTGTGCAGCTGAGAGCAAGAAAGAAGAAAGAAGAAATCGAAATTCAATTGTTCAAATCTGTTAGATCTTGAGGTGTTTAACATCAATTAGAGGTTAGATTACTGGATTGATTGTTAATTGTTGTTTAATTTCGGTTTCGTATATGTTGCATGCTTAAAATCATATTAGAATTGAAGTTATTCTTGAATTTAATTGAGTCGGAATTCAAGTTATGAAACACTTGGAATTTGAGTTATGAATGAATCATAATTGTGTCTGAATGAGTCGGAATTTGTGATCCCGATCCTTTTAATCGGAATTGGACTTAGAATCCGAGTAAACTTCAATGTATGTCTTAACTTTTTAATCGGATTTGATGTAGTCGGATTTGGATTCACTCGGTATTGGACATTACTCGGAATTCATGATTTAAGTATGAAATCAGACTGTGATATGACCTAACACTTTTGATCGGAATCCGACTCTTAGTCGGAATGTGACATTACTCGGAATGTATGAGTTAGTCGGAATTGCCTTTACTCGGAATTGAGCCTTAGTTCGGATTTGGTTCTGTCGGAATTGACTTTGATTGGAATTTGGAAATTCAATCGGAATTGGTTTGATAGGAATTGACCATCACTCGGAATTTGAGATTTGGTCGGAATTCTAATTTTACCTTTGCTCGGAATTTGAATTGTTATGAGTAATCCGATTAAAGATCAACTCTTTGATGATTGTCTTGGCTTATGAAAGGAATGTATGTATTGTCTAAAACTAAGGAGATGGATGAATTCACAGAATTACAGATTGTAAAGGGTAATAGTGAATTACGGTATATTGATGTGAATATACATGAATTTAATATGTACTTCTGATTTTATGTGCATATGTGGTTGATTATAGTATTGTTCTTATTGCGTATTGATTAAGCAAATACTGATTGTTAGTTGTTTGTTCAGGTAGGGACAAAACTCATTAGATAAGTAAAAACTGAGTTTCCTGACTGTTGAAGATATCGGTGAGTGGATAAATATCTTGGATGTATAAGATATAACTCCTGATTGGTTGCTCTTTGAGATGTTATCTCTTGTTTACTGTATATATACATGTTGTTGTAGAGATCAGCTTGGCGGTTGTTTTTCAGCTGGGCCTATGTTTAGGGATATACAGTAATAGTAATCGTCTTGAAAAGCATTTGTTGTAATCAAGAGGTACTAGTATTGTTATCTGTGATAACTGGGCTATCGGTAAACCTATGCTTTGGCCGGCATTTGGTTGAAGGTCCAGCAAGATGCCGGTTCTCTTGTTGCTTGAGCTTGGTTGTTTGGGCTTTATGCCTCGTATGTTTTTTATATCTATTCTCTCACTTAGCTTTGTGCTAATCCCCCACTGTTGAACTCTTTTATAGGATATTCCTGGTATGTGGAAGAGGTGAAACTGGAACTGTGGACTGATCTAACTCTGATATCTGTTTGTTTTGTAAAGAGCCTGTTTTCGTGTAACACTATTGATGAATTTTGTAAATCAAACAAGTTAAAGTTGTATTTTCATTATTATATTATATTAGTAATGTAATTTAGCTTCCGCGCGCATTCCAAAACAGTGTTAGAAAATACTGTGTTACACCTGCCAATGATTCACCTAGATACCAAGGTGAGTTACAGGGTCTAACCTCTAGTGCAAATGAATTTGAAGGTATACACCAACCCTTCGATGATGCACCCAAACACTCTCCTGCTACACCAACTAAGGACCTTGATTCTTACACTTCAGAGGAACAACATTTTGAGTTCAAGGGCAGGGGTCAGTCTCCCCAAGATGAAACTACATCCTCAGGTATTCAAGAATTAAAAACATACATTGTAGCTCAGTTTGGGTTATCCCACTTCAAGAGAAAGAAGAACAAACGAAAAATCTATCAGAGGATTGAAAAGCTGACCAATGATGTCAAAGAGCTTACATCTGCGGTTGCTGGTCTAAAACAAATACAATCTTCAAACCCTATTGATGATGACAAAAAGGGGGAGAAGGTTCAAGCTGAAGCTGAAGCTGAGTTAGTTTAAGTTGAGGCTGAGCCTTTGCTAGTACTAGCCAAAGGAGCAGAGAGGCAAGCTATGATTAAGGCATAGTTAGAGTTAATGAAAGAGGAACCTGCAACTCAAAGAAGAAAAGTGATAGAATCTGAATTTGAAGCTGACAGTGTCTCCGAAACTGAAAAAGAGAAAGCTACAAGATTAATGATTGAAATACTCGAACAAGAAGAAGCTGATGAGCTTGGGATATCTATTGAAGAGCTAAGAAAGAGAAAAGAAAAAGAAGTAAGGGATCAAGAAAGAGAAAAGGAAAGAAAAGCTTTAGCTCAAGCTGAAGCTGACTACTCTGGTCCAAGGCCTTATCCAATCCCATATACAGATGCAGACATCCAGGAATGCTACTTCAGATGAAGCACCAGCAAGGAAATCAAGAGCATGACTCTGAGCAGAATAAATGGAGTCATCATTCTCACCTTCCAATTCAATGATAAGTCAACAGTGGGAATGGACCTGAGATATGTTCACAGGATGGGCTACATTGAGTGGAAAGGAATAACAATGATGCTCAAGAAATTTTAAAGGAGTTAAATCAAGCAAGAGATTAAACTGAAGTCTCTAAGCTGATTTCTAGAGCTGAGGAGCTGAGATGTGTTCCGGTTCCTGGTATGCAATGGGAAAGCTTATTTAAGATACCTGAAGGTGTGACATTCAAAGAGAACCTAGTTTTAGACACACCAGTTCAGGGATTCATGTTTAAGGATGAGGCAGGCAATCTAAGCTTCATTAAGCTTTCTGAGATATGTTATTTGAAGGCTAAGGAAGCCATAAGAATAAGAAGTTGTTGTGGTGATGAAAGTGCAAATCACTTTGTGAGATACAAGCTGAACAAGATCATTCGCATGCAATAAAAGGAACTCAGGAGAGATGCAGAAGCTAAAATGTTATTAGAAGAAATCAACAGAGAAATTATACTTTGAAAAGTTCTACATCCAGAGTTCAAGAGATAACTTTTGTAATAGATTAGTTCTATTGTAATTATTAGATTAGTTCTAATAATCTGTAAACACTAAGTGTGCATGATCTAAGTGATCAAAATTTTGTATTTAGATATGTTCAACTAAATGAATACAAGTATTATTTTGATATGTTCAAATGTGTATGATATGTTCATATTTATTAGTCTGGTGAATTCAGCTTGAATGAATAACTTTATTAGTTTCTGTTCATTAATATGATTGGTTGGTATGTTCAACTTATAATTGATAAGTTCAATTAAAATTGATAAGTTCAATTAATATTTGATTAGTTCAAAAAATAAAATTTTAGTAAGTTTCAGATTTGAAACATAATTCTGTTCAACAAACATAAAAACTGTTTGATGGTTTTTTCATCATCAAATAGGGGGAGTTTGTTGGTCAAATGATCTTATTAGTTAAGATTTGATGAGACAAAGTTAAGTTTGTAAGATATGTTCTAAATACAACTTAAACAGAATTACAAAGATTGATCAGACTAAGCACTTATAGTGTTTTAGACTGAGCATAAGCTGAGTATAAGCTTAGCATATTGTTGATCAGCTTAGACTATATCTTAGTTAGTTTATTAGTATGTTTGATAAGCCGTGTGTATCACCTAAGGTATAGGTTGAGTACTCAGCTTGATGGGTTTCAAGCTGAGTGACTCAGTCTGTAGACCGAGTCAGCTCAACAGAGTTACTAAGTAAGTTCTAGCCAACTCTTATGACTTCTAAGGATGAGTTAGTCATTATACACGTTAGTACATGTTTGATTTCAAGTTTGTTCTCGAAGAACTCAGTTTGATGAGTATCAAGTTGAGTAACTCAGCCTGACAAAAGAAGTCAGATTAAGAGAATTAAAATATGGTTTAAATTTTGTAATTCTCTATATCTACGGTGCGGATAAGAAGATTTCAGAATCATATTGAAGATTGAAGACTCAAGATAGAAGATTCAAGATTCAAGATTCCGGGTTATCCGTTAGTTAGTAAGCAGATTAGGATAAGTTCTAGTTTGTTAGGATCCGTAGGAACAGGATTATAAATACTAACCTCTTGATAAGTTTAGAGGTAACCTCGAGACCTAACCTCACCATCGTATGTGTTACGAATCTTGATACATTGTTTTTGTGTTCAAAGTGATCAAGAAATTCACAGATTGCCAACATAGTCCGTGTGTTCGATCTTCACGTCTTTTGTGAAGTTGGTAAGTATTCAATCTGTGAATAAATCCTGTTTAGAGAGTTAGTCTGTATCTTTAATCATTAGTTGATTATAGATAGGAAGTTTGATCAATTAGTTTGAGAGATTGAGAGATTTGATTTATATTAGGTGTTTACATATCAAGTGTTGCTTACTTGATAGTCATTATAATCATCTTCTTATTAACGAAAGCATTCGATTTCATGTGGTTTGATTTGTGTAACACTTTTTATTGATTTGTTCAATTTTTCGCAGAAAGTGCATTCAACCCCCCTTCTAGGATTTGTTAGTCATTATAATCATCTTCTTATTACTTGCTTGTTGTTTATCTCACAAAGGGACCAACACCTAGGATTTGTTCAATCACTAGTCTAAATTATCTAATGATCCTAGATAATCAAGATTCAAACTTTATGATTAAATTGATCTTCTAATACATAAAACTCAGATTATTACATCAAAAAACAGATCCTAAAACATGCATGAACTTAGATTAAGTAATACTTGGTAAAAACATGAATAAAGTATCCAAAAACCATGAATTAGTTAACCATTACAAGAGTTCATCTCCTCTAAGGAAGAAAAACAGAAACTTAGCCAAGAACAATCATGCTAAAAGTATGGAAATCATTCATAAACAGAAACATGATGAAGAAGAATGATAAAACCCGTAAAAGTCGAATGGTTCCAAGCCGTAAATCTTCAAAACTGCTTCAATCTCCAAGCCTGAGCTCCTTAACTCCTCTAGAAATAATAAAGGGTGTTTCGTCGAGTAGATGATGGTAAAAAGTCGTGGTGAAAGTTGCCAAACCGAAAGAAATCGAAAACAATATATAAGTGCTGATTTCTGGCCGATCTGGCCGCGACCACCTTCCGTCGCGCCGCGACGCAACGGTTTATACCGATTTTAGCTGCATTCAAATTTCAAATTCACGACAATGCTTATCTATCAGATCGCGACACGATATGTACTCCTGGACGCGGCGCATCCGCTGCTTTTTTACCAGTTTTTGGTTTTTTTTCGATTTTTTCTCCGTTTTATGATCAATTATCTTCAAGGCTCGAATTTTAAACCTGAAAATAATAATTAAATGTATAAATCACTATTTTGATATAATTTACATGACTTTTAATCAGAAACCAAACCCGAAATCACGTAAAATATGTAGTTAAATAACACGATATCAAAATACCCCACACTTGAACTTTCCTTGTCCCCAAGCAAACTACAACTCTATCCAGACTAAGGTATTTAAATAAATAATATAATTCTTATAAACATTAAATAATGCTAAATAAAGTCACTATGTTTGATTAAGAACAAGACATCAATTATACCTAGACTTATGCATATACCCGTGTTTTGGTCCTTTATTAACTTCTCGCCATCCAAAAAACTTTATCTTTTTATAAATAACCAACCCTTAAATTAATGAACCTTTGATGGTTAATTTACCCCTTAGGAATCCCTCAACCTTAAGACTTATTGTATATTTTCCCATTTTATTTGATATATGCTTTTATTATTATATCATACAAGTCTATGACTTTCGATGGAACCCATGTAGCGAACATTCAAATCAACCGATCCCAAACCAGTTGGCTTTAGGTGATTAGGTGAAGAACATCCCTGAGAGTTTACTCGTTTGAATTTCAAAGCCCACTTATTTGACTTATATTTCTAGCCTTTGGCTTTATTCTTACTTTTCTTGGCCTTTGGCCTTATTCTATTTTTTTTCTTTTTTTTTTCTCTTTTTTTTGAAGAGCATATGATTAACATAAGAGAAATTCATACTCAACCTATTTATGTCAAGCTTAGATTTAAAAAGGGCTTAACCAGTTATTTATTTTAATAATAATTGAAAGTTGGTTACTATAAATAAAAATTTCTAAGGAACGATGAAAAGCCACTAAATACTACGCATAACTACCAAGTATAACCTCTAAACTTGTTCACAAATTAAACATCTTACACCTTCAACTAATATCTAACCCTTACTCGAATGATTTTTAAATTTTAAAAACTACAGCCTAAATAAAAGAATGATTTAATCAAGGACAAATAAAATTCAGGCGAGAAATCTTTTTCTAACCCCCTACCCTACACTTACATTGTACATAAAGACAAAATAAAAAAAAGGGTAGAAAAGATTAGAGGAAACTCCCTTCGGGCATTAACTGTTGGGATTTATAGGGTATAAATGCACATTGAAAATAAATACAAATTCCATGCCCAAGATCACAACTGGATCATATAGGTAAATAGGGCAAACAATACTTAATCATATTAAACAGATATTTATATATATAACGAATATATAACTGTAAATAAAGTATACAAATTATACTCTTGGACAGCTATACGGGGATACAGAACTGCTGCACCTGTGAACAAGCTGATAGACCACCAAAAACAATACCCGCAATTAACCGATCACGTCCCGTGTGTGTACCATGTAAAACCGCCGCCGCCGAGCCCTTCTGAAGGGCCGCTGATCACTAAACCCCGCCGCAAGGGAGGGTCTCGGTTGTGAGCCTCCGATCGACGAAAAAACACCCGACACCGCTGCCCTGGGCGCCACCGTCGACCACTACCCTGAGCCCCGCCATCGACCACCGTCGAAGGGTGGTGGTGGTGTGGTGTTCGGCCACCGATAATAGAGAGAGAGAGAGAGAGGGGAGAGTGGTTTTTAGCTTTTTGTTAATCATGTGTTATGTTCTAATGATTAACCTAATCTTAATCCTTATATACTTAGATATATGGATTAAGGCTTTTAAGCCCGGTCCGAATCGATACTTTGATTTTTTGACAAAAACCACACTCGGGTTTGATTAATATTAATTAAATAACTATTCATTCATATTTCTTTAACCAAACGCACTAATTAAATACCTAACTGATATTTAATCTCTCTTTGAATAATAAACGTGCATTTATTATTTATTTACTGGATAATTAATTAACTATCAATTATCACCATACACACAAGGCATTATTTTCTTACTTCAAAGTTAGGTGTGTAGCTGTGTGATCCTTTAGTGACTTATAGTGCCCGGGTATGATGACACATGTACACTATTCCTACACACAATCCATGAGACTCCCACTTGTGCACGATAGTTACACTCCCTTGTACATCATGAGCCTAAGGAGGTTCCAAGCCAGACACTTAGGTTAACCACGACTATAAGTTCTCTTATGTCAAGATATTTTGTAATCATCTTCTTGGATTACCCAACTTTTTCTTTTGCATCACGATATTCCGTAATGTAGATTTTAGGCATGGAGCACGTGATCCTATTTTGAAAAACCAGATTATATTTGTTGACTTCTGATCTCGACTAACAGCAATTACGGAGCTACCAAATGATGTCCATCTTTCTATCCGAGCCCTGGAATATCTCCTCTCTTTTAACAGAAGATGCAAATCCCATCTTGACTGCTTGCATTTGAGAACACGTCTTCCGCTGCACCCAGATACACCCGTTATGGTTACCCTGTTATGGTGTGACGTTAGAACGTTTCAAAGTATAGAAGTCCTCGTGCCCCAAACCAAATATCTCAGGTCTAAGGACAACCAATCAGCTAACTCATGTCAGAGGCTCCATGAAGGTAGTCTGATGCAGATCACCTCCAATATTTGTACCTCAAAAAATATCTATAAACACTTGGCCACAAAACTTGTGCTGTAATTCTTTACACGAATAAACTATCAAGTATTTATAATAGCATTAGTATCTCTTTGATATGGCTCCCACTGCATCAAGTAGTTACAGAGGATAAATAAATATTCTGAAAATGGAGAATATTAAAACGATTATATTAAATCTCTTATTTCCATCACGTAGAAATGTTTAATACATAGTCATAAGTTATAATTTCAATACATACATTTAATCAATTACTGAAACTCGCTGCTAGGTCTTATATACTGCATTCCAATAGAACTAGCAAACACTTTAGTCAACGGGTCAGCTACGTTGTCATCTGTTGGTATCTTGAATATCCTCACATCTCCCATTCCGATGATCTTTCGGAGGATGTGATACTTTCTAAGTACGTGCCTGGTCCACTGGTGATCTCTTGGTTCTTTTGCTTACTCTAAAGCTCCCATATTATAACATAGTATATCATTCGGTCTAGAGATACTGGCAACAACTCTTAAATCCTAGATAGAATTCCTCACCCAAACCTCTTTCTTTGCCGCATAATTTGCCGTAATATACTCAGCCTCTGTAGTTGAATATGCTATCGTACCTTGCTTCTGGCATTTCCAAGATACAGCTCCTTCGTTTAGGGTAAAGACAAACCCTGACTGTGTCTTAAAGTAAACTTTATGTGTCTGGAAGCTCGCATCTGTGTAACCAGTTACACTGATTTCTTCCATGCTTCCTCCAAAGACCACGAACATTTCCTTTGTCCTTCTTAAATACTTGAGAATGTTCTTGATAGCCACCTAATGGGCGTCTCCTGGAATTTGCTGATATCTACTCGTAAGGCTTATGGAGTAAGCAACATCGGTCCAAGTACATAACATGGCATACATAATCAATTCTACTGCCGAAGCATAAGTAACCGATTTCATCCGCTTCTGCTCTGCTGGAGGTGTTAAACACTAAGCCTTGCTCAAGAGTATACCAGATTTCATTGTAATGAACCCTTTCTTGGATTCTTTAATGTTAAAGAGTTTTAACACTTTATCAATGTATGTACTTTGACTATGTCCGATCAGCCTCCTAGATCTAACTCTATAGATCTTTATATCAAGTCTATATGCGGCTTCTCCTATGTCCTTCATCTGGAAACACTTACCTAACCAGGATTTTACTCCTTGTAATGTTGGTATGTTGTTTCCTATGATCAGTATGTCATCCACATATAGGACTAGGAAAATTGCTATTCTCTCACTGAACTTTGTGTAAACACAGGACTCGAAATCACTTTTGTAAAACCAAACTATTTGATGTGCTCCTCAAAGTGCAAGTTCTAGCTTCTAGATGCTTGCTTTAATCCGTAAATGAATTTTAGCAACTTGCATATTTTTTCTAGATTCTTGCAATCCTCAAAACCATCCGGTTGTGCCATATACACATCATTTGTTAGTTTCCCGTTAAGAAAAACGGTTTTGACATCCATTTGTCATATCTCATAATTGAAGTATGCATATATTGCCATAAGAATCCTAGTGGACTTAAGTATAGCTATTGGCGAGAAGGTTTTATCATAATCAATGCCATGAGACTAAGTGAAACCCTTCCCAACAAGGCTAGCTTTAAAAGTATGCACATTTCCTTCCATGTCCGTCTTCTTCTTGAAGACCCACTTGCATCCAACAACTAGAATGTGTTGTGGAAAGTCTACTAACTCCCAAAATTGGTTGTCATACATGGATTGCATCTCAGCTTTCATGGAATCAAGCCATTTGTAAGACTCACTGTCTGACACAACGTCCTTATAGGATGTGGGTTCATGAAGATCCCCTTCTTTTTGAGCAATTAGAAATCCAAGATATCTATTTGGCTTAGTCCAAATCCTACCGGACTTGCGAAGGTCTTGTGTTTCCACTTCCTCCTCAACCACAGACTCGAGTTGGGATTCAACAATTCTTTGTTGAATTACGGGTTCCACATATGGTGGAGATATAACTTCTTCTTCTTCAATTTCTTGAAGATCTATTTCTTTTCTGTTCGTTTCTGAATTTAGAAACTTATCCTCCAAAAAACTCCCTGACCGTGAAACAAAGACTTTTTTTCTCATTGGGATTATAGAAATAATATCCTAAGGTTTCCTTAGGATAACCTATGAAGATACATTAATCTGATTTGGGTTTGAGTTTATCCGAGAACGATCGTTTAATGAGAACGCCTCACAACCCCAAATCTTTATGATAGACAGTTTGGGCTTCTCCCCGTCCATAACTCGAATGGTGTCTTTCTATTCTCCACAGACTTCGTCGGAACTCGGTTCATCATAAAAGCATCCGTTTTGAGTGTGTGTCCCCAAAACGACATTGGTTAACTAATTCGACTCATCATAGAACGAACAATGTCAAGCAAGGTTCTATTCCACCTTTCCCATACATCATTCCGCTGTGGCGTATACGGTGGTGTGAGTTGTGAAACAATTCCACACTCTTTTAGATGATTGTAAAACTCTTGATTTAGATATTCACCTCCCCTGTCAGACAGTAGCAGTTTTATCTTCTTGTCAAGCTGGTTTTGTACTTCATTCTAAAAATGTTTGAAGAAATCAAAACCTTCAGATTTGTGTCTCATACGATACACATAACCATACCTACTGAAATCGTCAATAAAGGTAATGAAGTACCGGTATCCTCCTCTAGCTTCTTGACTGAAAGGACCACACACATTTGTGCGTATTATCCCTAGAAGTTCCTTGGACCTTTCATTCAAACTGTCAAAATGTTTCTTTCTCATCTTTCCGGACAAACAAAATTCGTAATTGTCAATTGATTCAAGATCAAATGACCCAAGAACTCCACCATGATGAAGTTGCTCTATGCGTTTCTTGTTAATATGTCTGAGCCGACAATGTCATAGGTATGTTTGGTTCAAAGTGTCCTTTGAACTTTTACTTATATGATAGATTTCCTTGTCATCTTGTATATTTATTGTATATAGACCATTTTGTGAATTTGCTTTAAAATAAAATTAATCTTCTTTAAAGCAGAATATTGTTTTTCCTACCAGCTCATAGGTAAAACCACTGTCAATAAAAAATTCATACGAAATTACATTATCTAGGAACATAATAAAAATTTTCTAGTTCTATGATTAATCCTAAAGGTAGCCTAACACTATATGTCCCTACAGCTTAAACATTGATATCGCGGTTTTTAATTATATATTTAAATATCTGATTGTTTTTAATAAAAATCATGAAAAATATATTAATAAGTGATTCTTATCATTTATATGTTATTTCAGGTTCAAAATTCGGAAATATAAGGATAAAGATGAGTAAAACGAAGATAAACATCAAAGAAGTCCAAAAAAGTCAAATTTGGTCAAAGTTCAGCCAACGCGTCGCGATCCTAGGCACTTTTCGCGACGCGATCTCGAAGATAATCATTATCCAGAATTTGACATTTGAATTGTGCGTTGATCTTGGCCGAAATGCCCCCGTCGTGGCGTAACCAAGCAGATCGCGCCGGATCTGCTAGTTTTCAGCTATTATTAATAATTTCGACTTTTATTGGGGATTATCGTCTTCTATCCAACTTTTCACCACCAAAACTCTCTGAAAACACCATTAAACATTCAAATAAGCTTGGAGCAAGTTCTTGGAGCATTGGAGCTTAATTTGAAGATTAAAGTGAAGATCGTCCGGTTTTTTACGGTTTATTTGTTCTTTCTCATCATGTTCTTGTCTGTTCTTTATTTCCAGACTTTAATTATGAATATGTGAGGCTAAACCTTCTATTTTCCTCCCTAGAAGAGATGAAACTCTTGTAATGGTTATTTAATTCATGGCTTTGATGCTTAATTCATGTTTAATTAAAGTTTAGCTTAAATCTTAGTTCATCCATGTTTTATAATCTGTTGTAGTTGTTTATAAACTGAGCTTTATGTTTTAAAAGACCATTTAATTCATAAAGCTTGAGTCTTGATTATCTAGAACCATTAGATGATTTAAGAACTAGTGATTCATCAAATCCTAGAGTTAAGCAACTTAAAATAGATAATCGTGCTTTTGACCATAAAGGTTATTACTTGTTGTAATTAGACGGTTAGAACTTGATCAAGGTTTTAACTTATTTAAAAATATATGCATGAATGTTTTAAGTATCTTTAGCTCTTAGTGCCATGAATTAATTGTCATGAAAAGGAGGTAATTGAACCTAGGGAGGGAACGTCTTCATTAATATATATAATCCATCAATTTCTTCTCTTTATCGCTTTCTTTGCATGCTTTAGTGATTTTCTAGGGTTAGTTTAGTTTCTTTGCTTTTTAGTAATAGTTTAATTGCGTTTAATGTTTAAATTATTATAATTAACTTCAAATCATACTCCCGAGCTAGTTGAGCCGTTTGAAGAACCGGAGAGAGAATTCAACCGTCTGAGGAGAGCCGCACGTGAGATAGAGCGCTAATATAGAATGGGAGAGGATCTGGCTAATTTGTCTTTGGAGGAATATGCGAGTCGTCTTCGCGAAGGAAACACCGCCGGTACTCACCGCCCTGAAATTCCCGAGCAAACAAACTTCGAGGTTACACGAAACTCCTTTCACCAGAAAGGATCAAAAGGTTGGAAACCAACATGTTGAGGCCATGCTTAAGATTGCTGACTACTTCCACACTCCGGGAGTAACACTTCAAAGCGCAGTCAAACGTTGGCTAAGATCCGAGCCACCCATCCGTACATGAGAAGCACTCAAAACAAAATTCATTAAGCAGTTTAGTCCTCCCTCTAAGATTTCCAAAATAAAAATGCAAATTCAAAATTTTACGCAATCCGAGGACAAGACTCTTTATAAAGCCTGGGACCGCTAAAAGGAGATGCTGCAAAACTACAATCAACGTGATCTGAATGATCACCAAGTCGTTCAAACTTTCTATAATGGTATAAATGCCTGCACAGGACAAATGGTTGATTTTCAAGGGCCGATACCAAAGAAAACCCCTGCTCAGGGGTATGCCATTATAGTGGCGTTGGATCAGCACTCCTACTAGTGGCATTCTGCGAGAGACCCCTCCTTTCGTAGAAACACTTTCTATCCTACCAACAGACTAGAACACATGGCAGCCCTAAATGCCAAGCTAGATGCATTGGGGTGTCATATGAAGAAGGTTCAACAAAACATGCACGCCGTGAAAGTCGGTTGTGATAACTGCAGCATACCCCATCTCGCGAGAGATTGCAAATATGATGAGAGTGAGAATGTCAAGGAATCTGCGTGTCATTCTTCAGGGGATAAGTTTGATTATCCAGAGAACGAGGCATACTTTCGTAACCGTAGGGAGATTTAGAAACCTTATCCCTAATACCGCAAGGAGATGGAGGCAAAATATAGTTAGAACGGCCCGGGATCCTATTAGAAAGAACCACCAAAGGAGCCAGAGAAGACGCCTAATTTCGAGGAGATTCTTAACCGCTTTGAAGTAGCGTCCGATTAGAGGCACAAGGAATCTGAGGACCCAAATAGGGCAAAGCTCTCGGGTTCTCCAGGACCGCTTTCCTGAGTAGTCTCAACACTGATTCTGATGTGCAGCCGCCTCCACAGCCTCAGCGAGAGAAAGAGAAGGAGGTAACTCTTGAACCTCCAGCTGCACCTCCCACTGCTCCACCTCCCGTGAAACTATACCATCCACCGATACCCTATCCGCAACATCTCTAAAAGGACGACCAGGATGAGCAGTATCAAAAATTCCTCGAGCACTTGAAATCTTTGCATATCAACATTCCCTTTGTTGAGGCTATGGCTCAGATTCCAAAATATGCAAAGTTTATGAAAGACCTGCTTACTAATCGTAAGAAACTTGAAGAGGTCTCGAGTGTTACACTCAACGATCAGTGCTCAGCAACAATGCTATAGAAGATCCCGGAGAAAATGACTGATCCCGGGAGTCTTACTCTACCTTGCCAGTTTGGCAACCTGCCCATTACTCAAGCATTGGCCGATTCAGGAGCGAGCGTGAATCTCATGCCATATTCTTTTTTTGCCAAATTGGGCCTGCCTGAACCGATGCCCATTAGCATGTCTATCCATCTGGCAGAAAAGTCCGTCACCCATCCACGAAGGATAGTTAAGGATTTATTAGTGAAGGTAGATAAATTCATCTTTCCAAGGGATGTCATTGTTTTATACATGGAGGAAGATGATCAAGTCCCTATTATTCTGGGCAGACCCTTCCTGAGTACAACTCTAGCTTTAGTTGACATTCATGAATCACAACTAACACTCAGGGTAGGTACCGATGCCATTACTTATGGACTTAACGAGTATTTGAGATATTCTAAATGTCTTGATGACTCTACTTTCTTTGTGGGAATTTTCGATACTTTTGACCATAAAGGTTATTAATTGGTGTAATTAGATGGTTAGAACTTGATCAAGGTTTTAACTAATTTAGAAATCGATGCATCAAGGATTTAAGTATATTTAGCTCTTAATGCCATGAATTAATTGCCATAAAAAGGGTGTAATGAATCTAGGGAGGGAATGTCTTCATTAATATATTTAATCCGTGAAGTTCTTCGCTTTATTGCTTTCTTTGCATACTTTGGTGATTTTCTAGGTTTAGTAGTAATTTAGTTGGTTAAAAGTTCTCTAAAACATCATAAATTCCCCCTTTACTTGCTTTATTTATTTTCTTGTCCTTAGTTTAGTTTCTTTGCTTTTTAGTAGTAGTTTGTTTAGTTTAGTTGCGTTTAATATTTAAGTTATTATAACTAACTCCAAATCATACTCATTCCCTAAGATAGACCTCACCACCTAAGACGGGGTGAACTCTGGTAAGTTACATCAGGGAATCGGAAAGTCTTTCACTCCCTCCCCACATCGGTTTGAACCCTGGTATGCACGGTCTGGAAACGACAACACACCATAGGTACCAGTAGCAGGAAGGTGTACATTAGATGGGTAGCACTACCGGTCTAGTATTTTAAAAGGGTTTATTTGTTTAAGAAACTTTACCCGTTTTTCCGTTTTACAAAACTTATAAAACCATTATCCTTTTAAGTGGAAAAAAATTTCAACTCTATATGTATATATATATATATATATATATATATATATATGTATATATATATATATATATATATATATATATATATATCACAAACACGCAATTATAATAATAATAAGCAAAAACACATAACGCCTTTGACCATCACTGGTACTATATTAATCAAGCACCCCTGTGGTCAAAACCCTAAGTGGATCACACAACACACATGGCATGGATTTCTGATGCTCCCACTGGCTCCAGCACCCATAAGATTCTCCTCTCTTTGTCATGCTCTTTCCCTTGTTTTATCGCCTCCAGAATAATTACATTTACAAATATCAAACTAACCTTTACAAATTTGATAAATCTAGTGCCCTATTACAAAAAGAATTCAAAGTCATGCAAACCCGCTAAAACTAGTACTTTTACAAAATACAATAGGGGTTGTAAGTGACACACAGACCTCCCCACATCGGTTAATTAATATATGTAATCAACCATAGCTAGAAATAAAAACAACACAAGGTGATACACTAGGTCTTAGGCGTTTGGCTTAATAAATAATAATAATTATCCAATCACGACACAAAAAAATATTAATTAAATAAAAAACAAGCAATTTGATCATACACCATATATATTTATTCCCGAGATGATTCAAAACTTGAATCCTAACACCAAAACCCAACTGATTTTGTGTTAATCCCAATAACATAACCTGGGCCTCAACCCCGGGCCTAAACTGGGGCTTTTTGCAAATTATCACAATATAGATAAAAAGACAAAAACACAACCTAGGTTAAACGTCAATATGATCATTAATACTAATAAATTATATATATATATATATATATATATATATATATATATATATATATATATATATATATATATATATATATATATATATATATATATATATATATATATATATATATATATTTCAGATAAACTGGAAACATTATTTAGCAGAGAAAATCAAAAACTTTGACTTTTGGCTAAAACCAAGTTTCACACCATATATTAACATATATAAAACAGAATAATTGAAAACTTTATTCGGTTAAAAGATCAAAACTTAATCCTAAACCAGAATACATGTATCTCACATATATACACATATAATTTAACAATATAGCTAGAAATTTTATTTGGTAAAAGATCATAAACTTGATCTAAACCAAAATACAAGTTTCACATATATGTATGTAAAAAATAATATGATCAAAACTTGTCCCCTACCGACCTTAGAAAAGGCTCTGATACAACTGATCAGATTTACAGGGTACAAATGCACATAGAAAATAAATATAAATCCCATGCCCAAGATCACAGCTGGATCATGTAGGGAAACGGGGCAAACAATACTTAATCAGATTAAATATGTATATATATATATATATAACAGATATATATAACAGTAAATAAAGTTTAAAAAGTATACCCTTGGACTGCTATAGGGGGATACACAGCTACTGCACCCGTGATCTGGCTGCTAGACCGCCAAAAACAATACCCGCAATTAACTTATCGCGTTCATGTATATACCACGAAAAACCGCCACCGTCAAGCCCTTGGGAAGGGACGCCGATCACTAAACACCACCGCAAGGGAGGGTCTCGATTGTGATCCTTCGATTGCCTGAAAAACACTGGCTGCCGCTACCCTGGGCGCCGCCGTCGACTACCGTACGTTGCTGCCCTGAGCACCGCCGTCGACCACCATCGAAGGGTGGTAGTGGTGTGGTGTTCGGCCACCGATAATAGAGAGAGAGAGGGGAGAGTGGTTTTTAGCCTTTTGTTAATCTTGTGTTGTGTTCTATTGATTAACCTAAGCCTAATCCTTATATACTTAGATATGTGGATTAAGGTTTTTATGTCCGGTGCAGCTCGATACTTTGAGTCTTTGACAAAAACCACCCTCGGGTTTGATTAATATTTAAATAACTATTAATTAATGTTTCTTTAACCAAACGCACTAATTAAATACCTAACTGATATTTAATCTCACTTTAAAAAATAAACGTCCACTTATTATATATTTACTAGATAATTAACTAACTATCAGTTATCACCGTACACAGAAGGCATTATTTTCATGGTTCAAAGTTGGGTGTGCAGCTATGTGACCATTCAGTGACTTATAGTGCCCGGATATAATGACTCGTGTACACTATCTCTGCACACAATCCATCATTAGCACCACACATGGAGCAATAATATCTAATGCTTAACAAATGTCAGCATGATCTCGTACTCCATGCATCAACAACCACATGCAATAAAAACACTCGGAGCAAAGATTAAAATAAATCAAGGCTAAAGAACTAAACAACTACAAAAAAAAGTAAACACACAAAAAGATAAAAACAAACAAACTTAACTCAATTTCGTAGGAATCACGGTTGCATTTCGCGTATGCAACAAGCCTTTAAACCCCTCGGTAGCCCGAGTGGACGAATTGTAGTCTCGTAAGGGTTTCTAGTCAACACACCCACAAATTTGGACACGGGTTGCCTCACGGAAGCACTTCTTTACTTGAGTCATTAGTTGGACTTCTAACCCCACACTTAGGCTTTTGGCACGGTGAAGTGTATGTCCTCACCTCCCCTTTCATCAGTCCCCTCTTCCGAGTAGTGTTTCACTCGGGTCCTGCTAACTCTGAAGGTCATCCCCTTGGTATCTACTAGTTCAATTGTGCCGTTTGGGAGTACCTTTTTCAACTCGTATGGTCCATACCACCGGTCTATAGATAACGAGGACATTTCTTCAACCGAGAATTAAATAATAGAACTTTATACCCAGGCTCGAAGTGTTTATCCCCTTTTGATCGAGCCTTGTGATGGTTTTTCTCACACGAAGAGTATCAAAAATCCCATCAAAAAAGGCAGAAGCATCATGACATTTAGAATATTTCAAAGATTCGTTGAGTCCAAATGTGATGGCATCGGTACCTACCCTGAGTGTTAGCTGTGATTGTTGAATATCCACTAAAGCTCTTGCTGTACTCAGAAAGTGTCTGCCTAGGATGATATGGACTTAATCATCTTCCTCCATGTCTAAAATGATGAAGTCCGTAGGAAAGATGCATTTATCAACCTTAACTAATAAATCCTCAACTATCCCTCGCGGATGAGTGATAGATTTATCTGCCAGTTGAATAGACATACGAATGCACTTCGGTTTGGGCAGGACCAGTTTTGCAAAGAAAGAGTATGGCATGATATTCACGCTCGCGTTTGAATAGACCAATGCATTAGTAAAGGGCAGATTGCCAAACTGGCATGGTAGAGTAAGACTCCCGGGATCGGTCATTTTCTTCGAGATCTTCTAGAGCATTGCTACCAAACACTAATGATTGAGTGTGACACTCGAGACCTGTTCAAGTTTCTTACGATTAGTAAGAAGGTATTTCATGAACTTTGCATATTTTGGCATTTGAGCCATAGCCTCAACGAACGGGATGTTGATATGCAAAGATTTCAAGTGCTCGAGGAATTTACGATACTACTCATCCTGATCGTCTTTCGAGAGACGCTGCGGATATGGTATCGGTGGATGGTATGGTTTCACGGGAGGTGGAGCGGATGGAGATATGGGTGGTAGAGTTGGAGGTTCAGGCGGTGCCACCTTTTCTTTCTCTTGCTCAGGCTGCGGAGATGGGTGCACAACAAGAGCAGTGTTGGAACTACTTGGTGATGGATCATTGAGTGTTGTACCATTCCTAGTATTCACTGCTTTTAGATCAGCTTTTGGGTTCGGTTTGGTTTTGCTATGAAGAGTCCCAGGAAAGTGGTCCCGGAGAACCCGAGAGATTTGCCCTATTTGGGTCTCGATGTTGTGGATGGAAGCCTAATGATTTGATAGTGCTGCCTTGGTTGTGACCCCAATCTTCTTCACCTGCTGCTCCGTCTCTTTGTGCCTCTGCTCGGATGCTGTTGTGAATCGGGTTAGTATTTCCTTGAAATTAGGCTTGTTCTCCGGCTGCTTTGGTAATTCATTCCAATAGAATCCCTGGACATTTTACCTATATTTCACCTCCATCTCCTTACGGTATTCGGGATAAGGATTCCAGTTATGCATTGGGTAAGGGAAAAACTAATCATCCATTGGGGGATCGTACCAATTCCCGTTAGCGTAACAAGAATATTCTTTGAGATTCCCGTCTCCATCGTATAGGCAATCCCTCGCGAGTTGGGGTCTACTGCAATTGTCACAACCGACTTGCATGGCATGCATGTTCTGTTGAACCTTTTTCATATCACACCCTAGTGCATCTACTTTGGCATTGAGGGATACCTTATGTTCCAACCTGTCGGAAGTGGATGAAGTGTTTCTACTAAAGGAAAGGTCTCTCGCAGAATGCCACTGGTGGGAGTGCTAACTCCTTTATTATGGCATACCCCTGTAGGGGGTTTTCTTTGGTATCGATCCTTGAGAGTCGACCATTTGTCTTGTGCAGACATTTATACCATTATAGAACGTTTTGACAACTTGGTGAGGATTTAAATCATGTTGAGGGATGTTCTAGAGCATCTCCTTGTAGCAGTCCTAGGCATCATAAAGAGTGTCGTCATCCAATTGCATGAAATTCTGAAGTTGCATTTTCGTCTTTGTAACTTTAGAAGGATGACTAAAGTGTTTGATGAACTTTGTTTTGAGCGCTTCCCATGTATAGATGGGTGGTTCGGATCTTAGCCAATGTTTGGCTGCGCCCTGGAGTGTTATTGGGAACACTCGTAGCATCACAACATCTTTAGTTACTCTCGGAATATGGAAGTAGTCAGAAATCTAAAGAACGGCCTCAACATGCTGGTTGGCGTCTTCATGGTGTTTTCCGGTGTAAGGAGTCTCCCGTAAAAGATGAAAGAACTGGCCCTTGATTTCAAATGTCGTCTCAGCGGGAATTTCGGGACGATGAATCCCCGTTGTGTTTCCTTTGCAGATGCGACTTGTGTACTCCTGTAGAGACAAATTTGCAAGATTCTCTGTCATTCTGCACAGACGTTCTCTCTCGTGTGGAACTCTCCTCAAACGATTGAATTTGCGCTCCGGTTCTTCATATGTCTCGATAAGCTCGGAAGACGAAACACGAGATTTAAACTACTAAGAACCTAAGGGGTGTCTAAGGAGCAGAAAGTACAACCCTAAACAGGACCGGAAAAGCAGAAAACTAAAAACGAAAAAGAAAACTAAACTAACTAAAAAACGAAAAAGAAAAAGCTACCGGTTTACACTAAATCAATATAATTAAATGAAATGAAACTGTTCCCCGACAGCGGCGCCAAAAACTTTATTACGTTAAACATACTAATTTTAAATTTATAAAGTCTGTTTTTATTTACGTCCGACTATGACACAATAGGCAAGAAAACCTAATCGTATTATAGTAAAGAAAATAAGTACGGGTGTCGAACTCAAGGGGAATGAGTATGATTTGATAAAAGTTATACTAATTTAAATATTAAACTAAACTAAAAACTACTAAAAGCCAAATAAAAACAAATAAAGCAAATAAAATAACTATTGAGGAAGAGGGGGGGGGGGGGATTTTGTGAATTTAATCACTTTCAAACAACCTTAACCACCAAAAACCCTAGAAATCACATAAAGCAAAGCAAAGAAGCAATAAAGCACAAACTTGATTGGATTAAAACTATATTAATGAAGACTTTCCTTCTCTAAGTTTGATTTCACCCTTTTCATGGCAAATAATTTCATGGAATTAAAAGCTAATGATACTAAACATTCATGATGTTAGAGTATGCCCACTGGGACACGTATGCCATATCACTACCAATGAAGTCCGGGCTTATTGGGTCATACACCAATCTTCTACCCCGACAGCCTTAAGTGAAAACTACCGGTCAAAATGGTCAAATTCCAGTTGACCTAGGCTTCACGATCGTGAAGGATGGTTCACGGGTCGTGAAGCATACTGACCCCACGAGTTCCTACATGGGCTATGCGGCCCATGGACCAGAGTAGCTTCACGGCCCTATACGGGTCGTGAAGGGGATCATGAAGGTTAAATGCGCCACGAGTACCTCTACGACTTCCAAATCACGGCACGGGCAGTGAAGCTTAACGTGAGGGACCGTGAGGGGTCGTGAAGCTCGGAAAACTAAGTGGCACTCAATTCTCATTGTCTTTGGCTTTTTGGTCCAATCATAATTGATCTCTTGGCCGGTTACTGTAAACCAAGTGACGTTTTGAGGTTTATTTAAGCTTCTAACTTGAGGTGCAAAAGAACCTTTTTGCCACTTGAACTTACATACACATATTACACTAAACTTAGAGAGTTTTGAGTGTTCTAGTGTGTGTTTCTAGGAAGTATAAAGGCTGTACAAGATCATCAATACCATAGGTGTTGTTGGTGATTGACTTGCTAGCACAAGGGTAGAGGTTTTGTTGGTGTATCACTTTGGTGGTGTTCTTGGAGGCTTATTCTTCAAGACAAGTTCATCCCATTTCATTCTACCTTCATTTAACAAGCTAGAAGCTAAGGAGGAAGGTATAATCGTATTCTATCCATTGTGGTTGTTGTTTCTTGGTTGCATGCATTTGTTTCAAAATTATACCATTTATGGAGTTCTTGTAAATTCATTGTGAAAATGTTTTAATTTTTTTTTGCTTCCGTTGCGTTTTCCTTGTCCCACATGAACTCCAACAGTGGTATCAGAGCCCCCTTGATGCAATGAATGTACCTTGATGGCCTGAAAATTCGATTTTTACAAACTGGACATTTTGTCCAGAAGGTCTTCACGGGCCGTGATGGTTTTCTTCACGGGTCGTAAAGCCTACACGACCTCAGTCGTAGGGTACAGGTCGTGGGTCTTTCTACTTGTGTCACGGGTAATGGGAACTACTGTCTTCACGGGCCGTGAGAGGCCGTGAAGGGCAGTAGGTCGTGAAGGGCCTGTGAACAGTGAGTTTTTACCCGGTTTTAAAAGAAATTTATAAAATCGAATTTTGGCAATTTTCTGGATTTTGAAAAGCCCCATAATATCCTAACTCGCATATTTATATGTATCGGGCGGTTTTTGGCATAATAACGCGCAGGTGCATATACTTATGTTGTGTATGTATGAGTATGTTTTTTAAAGTGTTTGGAATTCCTAATGCATATGTACAAGATTTGTTCACTCGTGCCTTGAGTGTTTTAGGTAGTTTAGGGAGAAATCTAGTTTGGATATTTTACACGGTTTGGTGTTGCCCGCCGTGCTTGTTTTGTGGTTGTTTATGTGGTTGTATGTAAATCTGGTAACATCGAGCCTTTTGACCTATGTGATGTGTTTTGGTTGTATGTAATTAATTTATTCATTCATTTGGTGGTTTGTAGCATACATGGTATGTAATAAGTAATTATTTCATTCGGTTTGTATTATTTAACGGCCTGCATACCGGTTTTCTATTCTTTGTAATTGTTAGTATTAACTTATAATAGATATCGTGGCTTGCATGCCATTTCCTTTTAAATTTGTAAATTGTAAAAGGAGAACCGAAGACAACCAAAGAGAACCATGGAGAAGGTGTCTTGGGTTAAACTTAAATCCGGAGGTCGGTGGGAGACACGATGGGTCAAGTGGGAGGAGCACACATCAAGTCATTCGGATTTGTCCTTAGATGACTTAGTCTTGCCCATTGGCTCACGGTCAAGGCGCATAGGGTTGGCTCGTTACCGGATATTTTATTTACATGTGTGGTTGTTTGTTTATTTTGTATTTTCTTACATGGATGTTTATGATCTTCACATGCTTGAAATTTTTTCAAAATAATAAAACCAAGAGTTTTAAATTGGTTAACAAACCTCGCGTGCCACATAGACAATAATTGGTTAAAAATAGTTTTTTAACCGAGAAAAATAACCCCTTTTTTTCAAAAGTAAATTACACACCACCCGTAAAATGACACCACCCGAATCTAGTGAAACAAGATCGGTCGTCGAGCTCTAGCCGAGGTCGGTTTTGGGTAATTGTGTGGATGGTGTGTGTGGCAACTCGGAAGGTCGGTTGTCGAGCTCTAGTTGAGCCGGCGATTGGGCAAGAGTACCACCGTGTATCTTGATGGACGATTTGCAATTCCAAGACTTAAAACGCCTTGGTAGTTGTCGTGCCCAAACCGAGCTACCAAAATGGATTAATGAGGAATGGTGTGGAGGGATCAAACATGCCAAAAGGTGCTATGAGTACCTAGGATCCCGCAAGTGTCTAAGAGTTGCGATCTCGGATTGTGATTGGTAAATTATTTACCTGCCTAAGTAGCTCCATGAAGTGATCCGCGGCAAACCCGTCATGGATTGGAGTACTTTGAGGTTCTAAGCCCCTGTTAATATAATTTGTTTTATAAACAAGTGGGTAATTATTTAACAAGGATTTAATACATCAAACTAACAAAATTCGTACTTTGCTTGTAGATGGCATCTTCTAGCAACACCAACACCACAAACATGTCACTCCGTCCATTTTTGGAGAAGGAGAAACTCACCGGACCGAATTTCATGGATTTGCATAGGACCTTGAGAATCATCCTACGTCACGAAATTAAGTTAGAGGACCTTGAGTCACCTCTTCCGGAGGATCCGGAAATCAATGTGCCAAGGGCATTGAAACACGCGCATGAAAAGCGTATCAAAGACACAAATAATGTTACTTGCCTAATGCTTACGACCATTAGTCCCGAATTGCAAAGGAAATTCGTGAAAGTGAGTGTTTACAAGATGATTTCTCAGCTGAAGGACATGTTTCAACAGCAAGCAAGGCAAGAGCTTTATGAGTGTGTCAAGGCTTTTGTCGGATGTAAGATGCCAGAGGGCGTCAATGTGAGCTCCCATGTCCTTAAAATGAAAGGGTACGTGGACCAGCTCGAGGAGTTGGGCTTTTCCATGGGGAAAGATTCGATGGTTGAAATAATCCTCCAATCTTTGCCTCCGTCATATGGACCGTTCATTGTGAACTTCCATATGCATAGTATGGATAAAACCATTATGGAATTGCATGGCATGCTCAAGAGTACGGAGTCCGAGCTTGCCAAAGCGAAGCCCTCCACCTCTACTACCGTCCTAGCCATATGTTAGTCCCATATAACAAGTGATTCATGTATCATGTACGATTGATGAAGGATTGCATATGTAGAAGTAGAGAGAAACTGTATTTTCACCTTGAAAACACATAGTTCTTTATTTCATTATGAGCAAAACCTTAGCTATTACAATAGCCATATCTATGATATATACTCCATGAGTATATTACATAGAAACTCCTATTTCTATACAATTTATGAATTTACACCATCAACGGAGGTGGTAGGAAATGGAAGCAGCACGCTTCCGGCTAGAAGGGAAAGGGCAAGGGAAAGGCTAAGGCGAAGTCATTGAAGCCTAAACCAAACTCTACCCCGGAGCCGAAAGGGAAGCAAGTGGCTTCTACCACCACACCAGAAGAGGCAACCTGCTTCTTCTGCGGGGAGAAAGGACACTACCGGCATAGTTGCCCCAAGTACACGGAGAAGCTCAAAAAGCTTCAGGCTAAAGGTGTCGCTGCCTCCGGTACGTACATGATTGAACTCCATAACACCTCTACTTCTAATGCATGTGTTTTAGACAGCATGTGTGGTACTTACGTTTTTAATAATATGCAGGTACTAAGAAGAAGTAGGGACCTGGTTGATGGAGAGCTGGACATAATCATGGGAAACAAGGTGGTTGTCCCGGTTGAGAAGATTTGGAGTGTGTAGCTCGCCTTTCCGCCCGGCTTATATATTGTTTTGTTAAATGTATCTTATTCGCACTACGTGGCAAGAAACATTATCTATTTATATGCCTTGTATGACGATGGTTTTACTTTTAAATTTGAGAATGGTAGCATTTTATATTACAAAGACCATGTCTTTTATTTTAAAGCTTTTCCATGTCATGGCATATATGTGACAAGCGTAAGTTTGCAAAACAATAGGTTAATCATGAATGTTGATTCGGGATCCAAAAACATTTTGGATAAGTTATCTTTATGGCACGGTCGGTTAGGCCACATAAATAAGAAATGCATCGGATGGGATCTTGGAAACATTTGACCATGGGTCTAATGAAGTAAGCGAGTCTTGTTTATTAGGCAAAATGACCAAAGCACCCTTCACCGGTGTATGTGAGAGGGCGTAAGACCTGTTCAATATCGTTCACACTGATATGTGTGGTCCATTCAAGCATGCCACGAGAGATGATTCCCGCTACTTCGTTACCTTTATTGATGATTATAGTCGATACATGAATGTCTACTTGGTGAGAGAAAAGTCGGATACCTTTGAGGTATTAAAGACTTATTAAAATGAGGTAGAGAATCAACTAGGGAAAAGAATTAAGATGCTACGATCTGATAGTAGCGGTGAGTATGTTAATTTTGAATTCCATGGCCATCTAAGGGACTGTGGGATTGTCTCGCAATTAACCCCTCCTAAGACGCCACAATTAAATGGTGTCGCCGAGAGGAGGAACCGGACATTGTTAGATATGGTTCAGTCCATGATGGTTCGCACGGACGTTCCCGTTACGTTTTGGGGATACACGATTGAAATGGCCGGTAGAATCCTTAACCCCGTACTAATAAAGAAGGTTAAGAAAACACCGTATGAAATGTAGTATGGAAAGGTGTTGGGAAAATGATGTCATCAGTTTGAATTTGATGAGACAAAGTTAAGTTTGTAAGATGAGTTCTACATATAACTTAAACATAATTATTAAGCTTAGTCAGACTGAACACTTAGAGTGATTCAGACTGAGTATAAGCTGAATATAAGCTGAGCATATGTTGATCAGTTTATATTATACCTTAGTTTGTTTATTAATATGTTTAATAATCTGTGTATGTCACATAAGGTATATATCGAGTAATCAGCTTGATGTGTTTCAAGCTGAGTGACTCAGCTCAAAAGCAGAGTCAGCTCGACAGAGTTGCTAAATATGTTTTAGTCAACTAAGTTAGACTTCTAAGGATGACTTTATCAATGTACGTGTTAGTTCATGTATGAATTCGGATTTGTTTTCGAAGAAGTCAGCTTGATGAGTTTCAGGCTGAGTAACTCAGTCCGAGTGAAGAAGTCAGTTTAAAGATAATTTAAATATGTTTTAAATTCATCTTTATATCTCTCTATATCTACGGCGCGGATAAGAAGACTCTAGAATCAAGATTGAAGATAGAAGATTCAAGATTCAAGATTCCGGATTATCCGAGTGTTAGTTAGCGAATTAAGTTGAGTCTTAGTTTGTTAGGAACCGTAGGCACAGGATTATAAATACTTATCTCCTGATAAGTTTAGAGGTACGACTTTGATACAAAAACAACTAAGTGTTGCAGAGCCAAACCTCACCTCACCGTATGTGTTACAAGTCTTGATTCAGTATCAAGATTTAATCACAGATTGCCAAAGAAGTTCGTGTGTTCGAATTAATCACATTAGTTATGATATTGGTAAGTAATCATGTGTTGATTCAATCTATGAAAATCCTGTTTAGAGAGTCGTCGGTATCTATAATTATATGTTAATTATAGATATCTAAGTTTGAGAGAATTCAGAGATTTATATTAGGTGATTATATATCAAGAGTTGCTTACTTGATAGTCATTGTAGTCATCTTCTTATTCAAAGCATTGTAAACATCTTCTGATTAATAAAAGCATTTGACTGTTTATGGTTTGATTTACTGTGTGTAACACTTTTCTTTGATTTGTTCAATTTCCGCAGAAAGTGTATTCAACCCTCCCTTCTACACACTGTTGCTTGTTGTTACTCTCTCATACAAGGGACCAACAACTGGTATCAGAGCAGGCTGAACGATTTCATCAGTTGAATAGTTCAAGATTTTGAGAAAGATTGAAATGTCTACAAGCAATACTCCATCAAACTTTCCTCAGATCTCTGCTAAAGGATGTCCCATATTTGATGGATCTGACTATCCTATGTGGAAGTTCAGAGCCATGCTCTTCCTAAAGTCCATTGACAACCGTATGTCGGAAGTCATCACAAAAGGACCAATAATCCCCAAGATTCCTTCTACTGTCAGTGATACGTCTTGTGGCAAATCTGAGAAGGAAACGAGAAAGCCTGTTGCATCCTGGACTGATGAGGATTGGAAACTCTTCAATCTGGATGACAAGGAAAAGAGTGTTCTAGCGAATTCCCTAACTAATGAAATCCTGCACACTGTGACTGGGTGTCAAACCGCAAAGGATATCTGGGATACGCTGAGTGTCACTTATGAGGGCACAGATCTGGTCAAGCAGCAAAAGAAGAATCACTTGAATAGATCGTATGAAAACTTCTTTTCAAAGAAGAATGAAACCTTGGCAGATTTGTTCACAAGGTTTCACAGCTTGATAAATGACATACTAAGTGTGGGTGTAAAGAGAGATGAAGCTGAGCTCGTGTGGGTGTAAAGAGGAACATTACACATGTATAACCTACAGTTCATCTATGGGTTCTTGCTGAGTCATGAACAGATCATAGAACACAAAAGAGCTTCTCAACAACAACTAAAAGAATCTTTGGACAAAACAGAAGTTGCATTAGTTGTAGAAAAGAAGAAGAAAAGTTCCAAAGCTATGGTTGTTGAATCTGAGACTGAGTCAGAATCTCAAGCTGACCACTCAGACTCAGACTCAAGTGATACTGATGATGTTCAGACAATCACTGAGCAGATGGCCATGTTAGCCAGACGTTTGAGAAAAGCTCAAAGGGGAAGAGGAAGATCTGACAGGAGCAAAGGGAAGAGTTCCTTTGATCCCAAGAATGCTTATAGAGCTGATAAGTACAAGAAGAAGTACACTCAGCTCAAGAAATCAAAGCCTGAAGACAAACCCAGTGGAAAAGGTTAATAAGCTGAAACCTGGGATACAGAATCATCCACCTCAGATGATAATGTATGTCTAATGGCTCAAGAAGATGAAGAGCTAGAATTGGATTAGGTTCATTATGGTCAGTCCGAATCAATCTTTGAAGCTGACATGAATGAAGCTGAGGAAAACAACAAACTGAGTGATTGGGATCCTGCTTCCATGTACAAGGTCAGTAATTTCTACTCTTATACAGATGAGGAGAAAGGTCTTGGTTTTGATTATTTGTTGAATGATTTCAAGACCAGCCTTAAGTCTCAACATGACCTCAAAGCTGAAATTGGAGGTGACTATCAAACAACAGCTTATGTAGCTGATGATGAGATAGCAAGTACAGATTCTGAGGAAGATAGACAACTGATTAAGTCTCAGAAGTCAGCCTCAGAGAAACGACATGATCCAAGCCTAAAATTCAATATGTTTGTGAAGGCCAAAGATCATGGTAATGAGTGCTCAACATCCAAACAACATGGTAAGTCTGTGTTGGATAGATTAGGCACTCAGCCTGTTCAAAGAACTTCAGTCATAGAAAGGCTTAATCCAAATCCTTTCAAAAGACAAAATTCTCTATCTGGCTCGGAGAGAAGTTATAAGAACAGGAAGACCACTATAAGTCAGAGGTCAAATCACAACAATGGTAAGTCCAAAGTTGTTGATCTTGGTAAGTCCAAGAAGATCAACAGTGGTAAGTCCAAACCTGTTGAAACCGGTGAGTCCAGTAAGCATGACAAAGGTAAGTCCAAAGTCATGGAGATGAAGGTTGTTAGTCAATCTTCTCAGGATAACAAACAGAGACCTGACAAAGGTAAGTCCAAAGTTAGTGATCACCAGGTGAATCAACTTGCAAAGAAAGTTGAGAAGTTATCCACCATATACAATCCTAAAACTGAGAGTAAATTCTCACAAGGATTGTTATACACTCTACCTCCTGTCATCATTGGAAGAAGGAGATACTACAAATGCAGAAGTAGAGGTCATGAGGCTAAGGACTGTGATGCTAAAATCTCAAGGCCTGAGCAAGAACAAACTGATCAGCCTACACAGGATTCAGTTCCTGCTCAAGCTGAGCAGTCAGTTCAACAAGATGAAGCTGCTAAGTGCTCCTCATCTGAACCCACCAAGAAGTGGGTTCCCAAGCAAAACTAATGTGTTTAGTTTTTATATCATGTGCAGGGTTCAAGTAAATGGTACTTGGATAGTGGATGTTGAAGGCACATGACCGGATGGAAAGGACTTCTCAGTGATTTCTAGGAAGATGAGGGTCCTAAAGTAACATTTGGTGACAACTCCCGTGGAAGAACCAAAGGCTATGGGAAGATGCAAGCTGGTAAAGTCACTTTCCAGAGAGTTGCATATGTCAAAGGCCTCAAACACAACCTGATTAGTATCAGTCAATTGTGTGATGAGGACAATGTTGTTACTTTTAAGAAGAAAACAGGAACAATTTATAATGTTAAGGGAAAGCCTGTATTAATAGCTAAAAGAGAAAGAGATGTGTATCTATTTGATCTTAATTCTGCTGATCCCAATAATGAAACCTGCTTGTATTCCCATTCTGTTCCTGAGCTGAGTTGGTTATGGCATAAACGTTTGTCTCATTTGAACTTTAAAAATATAAATATGCTGTCTAATAAAGAGTTAGTCTCTGGATTACCAAAAATCACATTTGTCAAAGATAAATTGTGTTCAGCTTGTGAACAAGGGAAACACCATAAAGGGTCCTTTAAATCAAAGCAAAATTTTTCAATAACAGACCCGTTGCATATGTTGAATATGGATCTGTTTGGACCCATAAGTATTCCAAGCCTAAGTGGCAAGAAGTACACTCTGGTAATAGTAGATGAGTTCTCACGATTCACGTGGGTAATATTCCTAAAAGCCAAAAGTGAGGCTGTCCTGGAGATAATAAGTTTCATCAAAAGGGAAGAGTTGCAAAAAGGTTTGTCCGTAAAGCAACTCAGAAGTGATCATGGGACTGAGTTCAGGAACTCAACCCTTGAAAGCTTCTGTGAACAAAAAGGAATATTACAAAATTTCTCATCTATCAGAACTCCACAACAAAATGGAGTTGCTGAAAGGAGAAATATAACTTTAATTGAGGTTGCAAGCACAATGCTATGTGAGGCAGGATTGCAACTCTATTTCTGGGATGAAGCTGTTAGTACAGCCTGCTATACTCAGAATAAGTCAATTATTGTCAAAAGACATGGAAAGACTTCATATGAAATGTATAAGTCTAGAAAGCCCAATATAGGTTATTTCCATATCTTTGGTTCAAAATGCTATGTGTTGAATCAAAGAGATCAGCTCCATAAGTTGGAACCCAAAGCTGATCCTGGAATATTTGTTGGTTATTCCTCAATCTCCAAATCATATAGAGTATATAACTCAAGGAGAAAGGCCATTGAAGAATCAATTCATGTTTCATTTGATGAGGACAGTATTGATCAAGCTGAGAAAAGTCAAGCTGGCTCCATTAGTCTGAGTGAGCTTGAAAGGCCAAGGGAAATCAACATGTCAAATCCTATGTATGTCATAGGAGATGATAGTGATGATGATGTGTGTTCATCAATGAAATCATCACAAGCTTCAAAGGATTCTCAAGCTGAGAAAGATGATGAGTTCGTCAATCCTTTTGGAGCTGAAGTCACTCAGACTGAGAATCTTAGTGATAATCAGTTTGTTGATAATGCTGCTATTGAGACTGAGGAGATAAGTTTACCTCGAGGTTCTCAACATCACTCAGATTCAGAACCAGACTCTTCAACTACCACATTTAAATTCCTCAAAGATCATCTTCAAGATCAAATCATTGGAAATGTCCAAGAGAAAATAATGACTAGATCTAAGGGTATAGCTAACTATGCTGCTCACTTTGGTTTTCTGTCTCAGATGGAACCAAAGAAGACTGAGGAAGCCTTAGCAGATGAGGATTGGATTGATGCTATGCAAGAGGAATTAAATGAGTTTGAGAGGAATAAAGTCTGGACTCTTGTCCCTGCCCCTGAAGATCATACAATTATAGGCACTAAGTGGGTCTATAGAAACAAAATGGACAAGGATGGAGTGATAGTTCGGAACAAAGCCAGGCTAGTAGCACAAAGGTATAGGCAAGAAGAAGGAGTTGATTATGATGAGACCTTTGCCCCTGTTGCTAGAATTGAAGCTATAAGGCTGTTCCTGGCTTATGCAGCATATAAAGACTTCAAAGTCTATCAAATGGATGTGAAAAGTGCTTTCCTGAATGGAAAACTTCAGGAGGAAGTCTATGTGAAACAACGTCCTGGCTTTGTAAGTTCAAAGTTTCCACATCATGTCTATAAATTGGACAAGGCTTTGTATGGTCTTAAACAAGCTCCAAGAGCTTGGTATGATACATTGTCCACTTATCTAATATCCATGAATTTCACCAGAGGCAGTATAGATAAGACACTCTTTTTTAAAAAGAGTAAAGGACATATAATTCTTGTACAAATCTATGTGGATGACATCATTTTTGGCTCTACAAATGACTCTCTATGTGATTGGTTCTTCCAAAATAATGTCACAAAAGTACAAGATGAGTATGATGGGTGAGATGACATATTTCCTAGGCCTACAAATTCAACAAAAGCCTGATGGAATTTTCATCAATCAAAGCAAATATGTTTTGGATTTGATAAAGAAATATAGTTTTGATTCAAGTTCAACCATGAGAACACACATGACACCAGCTGTCAAGCTGAGTAAAGACTCAGATGGTAAGCTTGTATGTCAGTCTACCTATAGAGGAATGATAGTTTCATTACTCTATTTGACAGCTAGTAGACCTGATATCATGTTTGCTACATGTGTTTGTGCAAGATATCAGGCAGATCCTAAAGAATCACATCTTTTAGCTATGAAAAGGGTCTTTAAGTACCTTAAAGGTACACCAAATCTAGGTCTTTGGTATCCAAAGGATTCTGGATTTGAGTTAGTTGGTTTTTCTGATGCTGACTATGCTGGGTGCAAGTTAGATATAAAATCAACCACTGGAGGATGTCAATTGCTTGGATGTAAATTAGTAAGCTGGACTAGTAAGAAACAGAACTCAGTGGCTACTTCAACTGCTGAAGCTGAGTATGTTGCAGCAGGGAGCTGTTGTGCTCAAATCTTGTGGATGCAGCATCAGCTTCAGGACTTTGGGATGAGTTTCAAGAAAACTCCTATCTTCTGTCATAACCAAAGTGCAATAGCCATCACTTACAATCCAGTATTTCACTCAAGAACCAAGCATATTGAAATTAGACATCACTTCATAAGGGACATCGTAGAAAAAGGTAAAGTTGACATTCAATTTATCTCCACTGATGACCAATTAGCAGATATCTTTACTATGCCCCTTGATGAAAAGAGGTTTATGTATCTGCTAAGTAAATTGGGTATGCTCAACCCCTAGCTAAGTGTCTAAAATTTGAGTTCTCAGTTTGACAGAGACTAAGTGTCTTAAGCTGGGTGCACAGTTTATAATTAATTTTTCATAAACTGATATATATGTCAAACTAAATAATGAGTTCACACGTTTGGTCAGTTCCAAACATAATTCAACTACTCAGTATAGTTGAAATGTTAGTTTGAGTTAGTCTCGACCAAAATGACTAAGTGTCATTGAGTCTGAGCTATGTGCTTAACTCACACTGTGTGATTGGTTCACACGTTTGGTTAGTTCCAAACATATTTTACCTACTTAGTGTAGCTAAAATTACATGTTTAAGTCAGTCTTAAACATAAATGAATAAGTGTCATTAAGCCTGAGCTGTGTGCTCTACTCAAGCTGAGTATCAATTTCAAGCTGAGTGCTCCACTCAAGCTGAGTGCTTGAATCAAGCTGAGTGCTTGACTTAGACTGAGTAATATGTTTACTCAGCTTGGTGTGTCCAATCTCATGTGTTATTTACTAAGTGTGAGTAACTCATGACTACTGCGTATTTGAGTCAGTCTCAAATCGCGTATTATACTAAATTGTGTATAGGTATAATACATCGGGGTATATAATCTTATTGTTAGTCAATATTATTATATTACCTTAGTATCCGTTGGAAGATGATTAGTTCTACCCACTTACTGTTACATCACAATTTTACGGCGTAATGGATAAAAAGGGGGATTTCTAACGGTAATTTTTCTCTCTCCTCAGAAAGGTATATATACCGATCTTATTCGGATTAGAGAAGTTTACGCTTACAATTCAGACTTCTCACCTTCTAAACTAACTTTCGCATACACCTCCATTGCTTAGTGCATACGTTCGTTTCAATACCCTAAATTGCTAAGTGCAATTTTTGAACCGCTCAGTGCGTATTTCCAATTACTCAGTGTAATTCACCAACATGGACGGAATCACGTTAGTTCTCAGTAATCAAATGATTCGAGGTGCTCAGTTCAGGAACAATGGAGTGCCGTTGCTGAAAGTCAACAATCAACGGGCCTGCCTTGCAATTCCTCCGAGAAAACAAGGCAGAAGTTATGAAGCCTGGGTGGCTTATATTCGTAAATGTCCTCTGGCATTCGCCTTCTGTGGCGCACCCCTCCACATCGTTCCTCCATACCTGCTAGAGTTCTAGTACACCTGTACTTACGATCAGAATAGGGGAGAGATAACATGAATTGTTCTTAATGGTACTAGAACAGTCGTCCTGTCAGTGCAGCGGCTAAGGGATGTTCTTCAACTCCCTCAATCTGATGAGTTCGAGCCGGCTGTCACAAGGCAAGTGGCTAGGTCTGTCCTACCTAGAATGGGTCACCCACAGACTGAAGGGGTGATCAAGAAGGCCACTTTTCCAACCGGATGGGGCTTCATGTTGTCCACAGTGGTTCGTTCACTTGGTACCAAGGTTGGAGGATTGGACCAGATCAATGAGTTCGAGATGCAGCTGCTGTACAACATGTACTTTGCGAGAAACATAGACTATGCACAGCTCATCTTCAACGAGCTCCGGGTCCAAGTGATGAAGACCACAAGGGATCTTCATGTACCTTTCATAAGGTACCTATCCTTGGCATTTGAAGCCGAGCTGGGGACAGCGCTCTTTGAAGATGATCAGGATCTATTCCTGTTTCCTACACCCAGCTCTAAGATGTTCAACAACGACATCTTTCCAGAGCAAGAGGGTCTGAGTGGGCCCATGCTCCAAATTGCTGAGGCAGCTTCATCAGAAAGTGAAGCAGAGGGATCGAATCAAGAAGGAGCTTCTCAAGCTGATACTGAGGTTCAAGTTGAGTAATCTGCTCAGGCTGAACCAGTCCACACTGAAGCAAACTCTGGTAAGACCTCTCCACTTTCTCTTTCTTCTCAATTTTCTCCATCCACTTTTGGAGATAAGACTGTAGTAGAACCAACTCAGTCTAACCCATCTCCTCCACCTTCATTCCATTTACAATCCCAATCTGAAGCCATACCTAGTGTGCCCACTGCTACTAGGGAGAATATCCATACATACCAAAGAAAAACTGCCAAAGGTGGTGCCACTCCTAAAGGCATCACTGGAGCTGAGATCACATTGATCCCTCCGGCAGGAGTTGAGGGGGAGACGCCTACTCTCAAGGTGTCAACCTCAAGGCTCTTTAAAACCCAACAGCCTAAACCGGGTGTGGTGTCTACTCAGCCCGCACTTACTCGTGCCATGGGAGAGCCTACTTCTGTGCCTGAACAGACACATTCAGGTTACATTGAACATATGACCAATCCCCAGGTTCAATCACCCCCCTCTATACCCAAAATCCAACCACCAACCCATACACTTCACGTCTCGAGCCCTATTCATTATATTCATTTCTCATACTCTAGTGCACGACCTGTCAATGTTTCATCTTCAAACCAGGATGATTCACAAGGTCAAGACTCTGGTGCAAATGAATTTGAAGGTAAACACCAACCTTTAGATGATTCACCCAAAGACTCTCCTCAACATGAAAATGCCTCCTCAGGCATCCAGCAGCTGAAAGAGTATCTTGCTGCTCAGTTTAGTTTGTTCCATCTCAAGCAGAAGAAGCATAAACACTAAATCTATCAAAGGCTTGAGAAGCTGACAAAGGATGTTCAAGAGATTGCCTCTGCAGTTGCTGCACTCCAACAACAAAGGACTTCAAACCCTATTGATGATGACAAAAAAGGGGAGAAGGTTCAAGCTAATACTAAAGCTGAGCTAGTTCGAGCTGAAGTTGAAGTTTTCTAGTTCTAGCTAAAGGAGCAGAGAGGAAGACTCAGACTGAGGGGGACTTAGAAATAAACAGAGAGGAATCTACAGCTAAGAGACAAAAGGTAGAAGAATCTGAACTTAAAGCTGACAGTGTTTCTGAGTCTGAGGATGAGACAGAAGAAGAAAAAGCTTCAAGAGAGTTAATAGAGATGCTTGAGCAAGAAGAACCAAATGAGCTTGGGATCTCTGTAGCTGAGCTAAGAAAGAGAAAGGAGGAAGAGATAGAGGACCAAGAAAAAGAAAAGAAAAGAAAAGCTTTGGCTCAAGCTGAAGCTACATACACACGTCCAAGACCTGATCTAATTCCATACTCAGATGCAGAACTGCAGGAATGTTACTTCAGAAGGAGCTACAACAAAGAAATCAGATGAATGACCTTGAGCAGAGCAAATGGGGCTGTCATTCTCACTTTTGAGCTTAGTGACAAATCAACAGTGGGAATGGACCTGAGATACATTCACAGGATGGGCTACATTGAATGGCAAAGGATAATGATGCTGCTCAAGAAATTTAAAAGAAGTCAGATCAAACAAGAAATTCTATCTGAAGTCTCCAAGTTGATTGCTCGAGCTGAAGAACTGAGGTATGTCCTAGTTCCTGGTCTGCAGTGGGAAAATTTGTTTGACATGCCTGTAGGAGTAGAATTTAGAGAAAATCAAAGCATCAATACTCCTATTCAAGGCTTCATGTTTAAGGATCAGGCAGGTAATCCCAGTTTTATTAAGCTAAATGAGATTTGCTATCTAAAAGCTGAGGATTCCTTGAGAATAAGAAACTGTTATGGAAATGATGAGTCAAATCAGTTAATAAACTATAAGCTGAATAAACTCATTAGAGTACAACAGAAGGAACTTCAGGGAAACGATGAAGCTGAAAGACTGTTAGATGAGATCAATAAAGAGATCATCATCTGGGAGCTTCTACATCCTGAGTTCATCAAATAGATTAGTTCTACTGTAATATTAGATTAGTTCTAATTTTGTAAGCACTTAGTGTGCATGATCTATGTGATCAACAACTTTTGTATTATGATCAGTTCTATTAATACAAATATAAAGTTTGATATGTTCAACTTTATTATGATGTGTTCATAGCTATAAGTCTGATAAGTTCAGCTTAATGAATAAATGATAAGTTCTTATTCATTTATGTAATTAGTTGGTGTGTTCAACTAAAAATTGGTGTGTTCCAATTTAAATTGATAAGTTCAATTAATATTGATATGTTCAATAAATATTTGACCAGTTCAAATAATAAAATCTTAATAAGTTTAAGATTTAAAACATAATTCTGTTAAGCAAACTTAAGAACTGTTTGATGGTTTTGTCATCATCAAATAGGGGGAGTTTTTTGGGAAAATGATCTCATCAGTTTGAATTTGATGAGACAAAGTTATGTTTGTAAGATGAGTTCTACATATAACTTAAACAGAATTATGAAGCTTAGTCAGACTGAACACTTAGAGTTATTCATACTGAGTATAAGCTGAATATAAGCTGAGCATATGTTGATCAGTTTATATTATACCTTAGTTTGTTTATTAATATGTTTAATAATCTGTGTATGTCACATAAGGTATATATCGAGTAATCAGCTTGAAGTGTTTCAAGCTGAGTGACTCAGCTCAAAAGCAGAGTCAGCTCGACAGAGTTGCTAAATATGTTTTAGTCAACTAAGTTAGACTTCTAAGGATGAGTTTATCAATGTACGTGTTAGTTCATGTATGGATTCGGATTTATTTTCGAAGAACTCAGCTTGATGAGTTTCAAGCTGAGTAACCCAGTCCGAGTGAAGAAGTTAGTTTAAAGATAATTTAAATATGTTTTAAATTCATCTTTATCTCTCTCTATATCTACGGCGCGGATAAGAAGACTCCAGAATCAAGATTGAAGATAGAAGATTCAAGATTCAAGATTCCGGATTATCCGAGAGTTAGTTAGCGAATTAAGTTGAGTCTTAGTTTGTTAGGAACCGTAGGCACAGGATTATAAATACTTATCTCCTAATAAGTTTAGAGGTACGACTTTGATACAAAAACAACTAAGTGTTGCAAACCCAAACCTCACCTCACCGCATGTGTTACGAGTCTTGATTCAGTATCAAGATTTAATCACAGATTGCCAAAGAAGTTCGTGTGTTCGAATTAATCACATTAGTTGTGATATTGGTAAGTAATCATGTGTTGATTCAATATGTGAAAATCCTGTTTAGAGAGTCGTCGGTATCTATAATTATATGTTAGTTATAGATATCTAAGTTTGAGAAAATTGAGAGATTTATATTAGGTGATTATATATCAAGAGTTGCTTACTTGATAGTCATTGTAATCATCTTCTTATTCAAAGCATTGTAATCATCTTCTGATTAATAAAAGAATTTGACTGTTTATGGTTTGATTTACTGTGTGTAACACTTTTCTTTGATTTGTTCAATTTCCACAGAAAGTGTATTCAACCCCCCCCCCCCCCCCCTTGTACACATTGTTACTTGTTGTTACTCTCTCATACAAAGGACCAACAAAAGGTTCCATCCATTTCATATTTAAAGGTCTGGGGTTGTCCAGCCTACGTGAGGCGTGAGGCTGAGGACAAATTGGAGCCTAGGGCCGAAAGGTACTTTTTCATTGGTTATCCTGCTGGGTTTATGGGATATTTGTTTTACAAACCTTCGGAGAACAAGGTATTTGTTGCTCGAATGACAGTGTTCCTTGAGAGGGAACTGCTATCCAAAGACGCTAGTGGGAGGAGGGTTGATCTTGAAAAGATTCAAGAACCTACCAATGTAGAACCTGATGTTGGCACTAGATCACAACCTTCAAGGGTTGATTCTCAGCATGATGCTGGAGATAATGTAAACCCATTGCCTCCTAGAAGATCTAGTAGAAGTCGGCATGAGCCAGAGAGATATGGTTTTCTCATGTCTGAAGGCACCGACATGGTAGTGGTCTCTAATGAGCTTACCAAATACCAGGATGCTGTGGTGGGCCCTGAGTCCGCCAAGTGGAAAGAAGCAATGGAGTCCGAGATAAAATCGATGTGCAATAACCAAGTTTGGGACTTGGTAGATCCTGTGCCTGGGTGCAAACCCGTAGGGTGCAAATGGGTCTTCAAGAAGAAGAGCGACGTGGATGGCAAGGAAGACACCTTTAAAGCCCAACTGGTGGCTAAGGGTTTCACTCAAACTCATGGTATAGACTATGAGGAAACCTTTTCCCCACTGGCTATGTTGAAGTCTATCCGGATACTCATTGCCATTGCTGCATTTCATGATTTTGAGATCTGGCGGATGGATGTCAAAACCGCGTTCCTTAATGGAACACTTACAGAGGAGGTGTATATGACACAGCCTATAGGTTTTTTACATCCAGAGTTTCCGGATAGAGTCTGCAAGATAAAGAAGTCCATTTATGGGCTTAAATAAGCATCTCAGAGTTGGAACCTGTGCTTTGATGATAAGGTCAAAGAGTTTGGTTTCTCTAAAATCAAGGGTGAGCCATGTGTTTACATTAGAGCTAGTGGGAGCATAGTTGTGCTCCTAGTTCTTTATGTAGATGATATACTACTAGTTGGGAATGACGTCCCAACTTTGCAAGGTGTAAAAGCCTGGCTTGGGAGTTGTTTCTCAATGAAAGATCTAGGGGATGCAGCTTATATCCTTGGGATAAAAATCTACAGAGATAGATCCCGTAGGTTGATCGGCTTGAGCAAGAGTTTGTACATTGAGAAGGTCCTAAAGAGGTTTAGGATGGAGGACTCCAAGAAGGGGTTCATACCTATGTCGCATGGTTTGGTATTGAATATGGCTCAATGCCTAAGTTCCCCTGAGGAATCGGAAGTAATGAGGCGAGTACCTTATGCTTCGGCAATAGGCTCGATCATGTATGCCATGTTATGTAGAAGGCCTGATATATCTTGTGCATTGAGTATGACAAGTAGATATCAAGCCAACCGTGGTGAAGCACATTGGACGGTAGTGAAGAATATTCTCAAGACTCTTCGGAAGACAAAGGAGATGTTCTTAGTATATGGAGGTGAGGAAGAGCTTAGGGTATCTCCTGGAGAAGCTCCAAGTAAGACACTGTGGCCGATTCTACTACCGAGTCGGAGTATATTGCGGCCAACGAAGCTGCGAAGGAGGCTGTATGGATGAGGAAGTTCATCCATGATCTGGGAGAGGTTCCTAGCATTTCCGACCCTGTTGAGGTATTTTGTAACAAGGAGGGTGCGATTGCTGTGGCGAAGGAACCAAGGTCTCACCGGTGCACGAGGCATATTCCGCGGAAGTATCATTACATCCGGGACGTGGTCGAGATTGGAGATATTGTCATCAGCAGAGTACACACGGATAGCAATGTGGCGGATCCATTCACCAAACCGTTATCGCAGGCAAAGCATGATGCCCACACCCGTGCTATTGGTATTAGATTTGCTAGCGATTTGGTTTGATTATGTATTTGTATATTTTATTTGGTTATTGTATTTGATGTAGTTACCCTTTTGGGAACATTGAGCAGTATTGTATTTATTGTATTTATTGATTATTAAATGGAGATTTAGTAATACGCAAGTTGCGGGTATTTCTTTAAATCAATACTGTGTTCCAACTTAGCATGTTTTAAGCTTCCCTCGATGTGTATACATTCTAAATGTCCACAGCCATTCATTCTTCATGGGAAGGAAGTTTGAGTGAAGGCTGAGGGAAGTGATTGGTCAAGTGTCCAATGGTGATTGGGACACAGGGACGCAATTCTTCTCATGTACTTGGAAGTGTTTCAAGAGACTGGACGACCCACACCTGAATTCACTCTGTGGTACTAGTCATGAGTGAATCAGGATGATAACACCATTTCATCCTTAGACTAGAGATACATGTGTTTGAATCACTTTGGTTTGCTTTGTTCTAGTTTCTTTCAAACGCAGTCCGTAACTGGCTGTTATAAAGGGAGTAGCTGGACAGAGTATGATCAATTTGGTGGGCAATGTAGTCAAAGGGATTTGTTTCTCTGTTTAGAGAGATATCCACGAGCCTCTCGTTGATTGGGCGCTGACACCAAAATGCATGGCCATGCTCAAGTGTGCAATGATTTTATGTATAATCGATTGCAACTTGTATATTTTGGTCACCACCAATCTTGATCGAGAAACACTATGAAGGACTGAGAATGACTTTGTACCATGTCTAGTCTTCACTTGGATATCGTGAACAAAGGGATGATTGATTGTTTATCTATAGGACCATTTCAAACCAATTGGGTTATGGTCTGGTACTTGTCAGGGATGACATACCCCGTTTTGACTTAGGGGTAGAGATGACAGCTGCTGACATGGGTGTTTTCATGGTTGAACTAGAATCAAAACCATATTTCTTTATCAAATCAAGAACATACTTGCTTTTATTAATGAATATTCCATCAAGCTTTTGTTGAATCTGCAAGCCTATGAAATATGTCATCTCACCCATCATACTCATCTTGTACCTTTTTGACATAACTTTGGAGGACCATTCACATAGAGATTCATTTGTAGATCCAAAGATAATATCATCCACATAGATCTGTACAAGGGAAAATGTCTCATCATAATCTATTCCTTCTTCTTGTGTGTACCCTTGTGCTAACAGCCTAGATTTGTTCCTAACCATCACTCCATCCTTGTCCATTTTGTTTCTATAAACCCACTTAGTGCCTATAATTGTATGATCTTTGGGGGTTAGGACAAGACTTTATACCTTGTTTCTCTCAAACTCATTTAATTCCTCTTGCATAGCTTCAATCTAGTCCTCATCCTCTAAGGCTTCTTCAGTCTTCTTTGGTTCCATTTGAAATATAAAACCAAAGTAAGCAGCATAGTTTGATGTTGCCTTAGATCTGGTAATCACTCTTTCTTGAGGATGATCTTTGAGGAACTTAAATGTTGTAGTAGGAGATTGTGGTTTTGGACTTGAGTGATATTGAGGACTCTGAGGTGAATACATCCTCAGTCTCAATTACAACATTGTCATCAAACTATTGATCACCAAGATCTTCATTCTGACTAGTATTTTCTCCAAAGGAATTAATGAACTCATCATCTTTCTTAGCTTGAGAGTCCTTTGGAGCTTGTGGTGACTTCTTAGATGTACATACATCCTCATCACTATCATCATATATGACATACGTAGGCTTTGACATCTTGGTTTCCTCCGGCTTTTCAAGCTCACTCAGACTGACTGAGTCAGCTTGACTTTTCTCAGCTTGATCAATACTATCTTCATCAAATAAGACATGAATTGATTCTTCTATAGCCTTTCTCCTTGAGTTATGCACTCTGTAAGACTTGGAGATTGATCTCTTTCTTGATCAGATTTAGGTTCCAACTTATGGAGCCGATCTCTTTGATTCAACACATAGCATTTTGAACCAAAGATATGGAAGTAACCTATATTGGGCTTTCTTGATTTATACATCTCATAAGCAGTTTTGCCTTGTATTATGACTATGATTGATCTATTTTGGGTATAACATGCTGTGCTAACAGCTTCATCCCATAAATAGAGTTTCAATCCTGCCTCACACAACATTGTTCTAGCAGCCTCAATTAAGGTTCTATTTCTCCTTTCAGCAGCTCCATTTTGTTAAGGAGTTCTCACTGAGAAGAAACTTTGTAATATTCCTTTTTGTTCATAAAAGCCTTCTAGGGTTGAGTTTTTAAACTCAGTCCCATGATCACTTCTAAGTTGCTTAATAGACTTACCTTTTTGCAACTCTTCCTGTTTGATAAAACTTATTATCTCCACGACAGCTTCACTTCTGGCTTCAAGGAATATTACCAGGTGAATCTAGAGAACTCATCTACTATCACGAGGGTGTACTTCTTACCACTTAGGCTTGGAGTACTTATGGGTCGAAACAGATCCATATGAAACATATGCAATGGGTCTGTTATTGAAAAATTTTGCTTTGATTTGAATAACCCTTTGTGATGTTTCCCTTGCTCACAAGCTGAACACAATTTGTCTTTGACAAATGTGATCTTTGGCAATCCAGAGACTAACTCTTTGTTGTATAGCTTATTTATATTCTTGAAATTTAAATGTGACAACCTTTTATTCCACAACCAACTCAGCTTAGGAACAGATTGGGAATATAAGCAGGTTTCAGTATTGGGATCAACAGAATTCAGATCAAGTAGATACACATCTCTTTCTCTCTTTGCTATTAACGGTGGCTTACCCTTTGCATTGTATATTGTTCCTTCTTTCTTCCTAAAAGTAACATTGTCTTTATCACATAATTGACTGATACTTATCAGATTGTGTTTAAGACTTTTAACGTATGCAACCTTCTAGAAAGTCACCTTGCTAGCATTCATCTTCCCATATCCTTTAGATCTTCCATGGGATTTATCACCAAATGTACATTTAGGACCTTCATCTTCTTGGAATTCTCTTAAAGGTGTCCTTTCCACCCTGTCATGTGCCTTGAGCATCCACTGTCCAAGTACCATTTACTTAAACTCTGCACATGAACAAAAAACTAAACACATTAGTTTTGTTTGGGAACTAACTTTGTAGTAGGTTCAGATGATAGGCACTTAGCCGTTTCATCTTGTGGAGCTGACTGGTCAGCTTGAGCAGGTGTTGAATCCTGCTTAGGATGATCAGCTTGTTCCTTTTCAGTCCTTAAGATTTCACTATCACAGTCCTTGGCCTCATGTCCTCTACCTCCACACTTGTAGCACTTTCTTCTACCAATGACTACATGAGGTAGGTTATCTGATAATCCTTTTGAGACCTTGCTCTCAGTTTTAGGATTATAGGTTGTGGATAATTTCTCAACTTTCTTTGCAAGCTGATTCACCTTATGCTTATTGACTTTGGACTTACCTTTTACATGTTTAGGTTTATTATCCTTTTGATCAGAAGTTTGACCAACAAACTTCTTTTCATTGACTTTGGACTTACCATTGTCATATTTTATGGACTTACTAGTTTCAACAGCTTTGGACATACCACTGTTGAGTTCTTTGGAATTACCAGTTTCAACAACTTTGGACTTACCATTGTTGTGATATGACCTGTGACTTACAGTTGCCTTTGTATACTTGAAGCTTCTATCTGAACTAGACAGAGAGCGCTGTCTTTTGAAAGGGTTTGGATTCAACCTTTCAATAACATACGTTCTTTGAATAGGCTGAGTGACTAATCTATCATGCTCAGACTTACTGTGTTGTTTAGAAGTTTAACAATCATTTCCATGACCCTTTGCCTTTACATACTTATTGTATTTTAGGCTTGGATCATGTCTCTTTTCTGAGGCTGAATTCTGAGACTCAATCAGTTGTCTATCTTCCTTAGAATTTGTACTTGCTATCTCATCATCTATAGCCACATAAGTTGTGGATTGATAGTCACCTCCAATTACAGCTTTTACCTGTTTAGGGATCTGCTGGTTATTGCACTGTTCAGCAAGCCTTGATGACTTACACCAGGATTCAGTGACCTTCTGAAGTTGGTCAGTGATATTGGCAGAAATATATATAAAATATATATCTGATATCTTGCAATATCTGTTTTAAATAAATAAATATAGCCAAAATGAGCTATAAATGCTTTCTTATTTTATTCAAGGCTATTTCAGGTAGACAATACGGAAAAATGGATAACACGCGTCAAAACGAGAAAATACCGCTCAAAAGACGAAGATTTTATGAAAGCAGCAATTACGCGCCGCGTACCTTATCTCCTTCCGCGCCGCGGAGCTTTGTTAAAAACAGGGCCTTACGGCCGTAAGGAATCTCTTACGACCGCAAGGGACCCCGCCCACCAAAATTCACGTAACAGAATTGTCAGAGCAACTTGCAAGGTAATCTTGTTAGGCATCTTTCCGCGCCGCGGAAATGGATCGTTACGCGGCGAGTAAATCCACTTTCACACCTATAAATAGCAAGCCAAGCCCCATTCGGCGAGTTCAGGTGACTCCAGGGGGGCCTTCTGGCTGCTCTGGAGGCTTCCTCGCCTCCTATCCATGTAAATACGTAGTTTGTAGTGTAGATTTGTAGTTTTTGTAGCTGTAGTTGTTTTTCTGTCTTCGGAAACGAGTTCCAGCAAGTTTGTACGAGTCAGGATGCTGTCCAGATGTATTTCTACCTTGTATAATACGAACTGGTATTCTCTTTCCTTTATTTTCGCTTCGTTACAATGAATCCGAATTGATATAAATATGTAGTTGTTATGCGTAGGATTTTATTGTGATGATTTTATTTAAGACTTGCTATTTCTGAAATAATGAAATATTATAATTAGCTATTTTGTATAAAACTATTAGATCATGCGGGTATTCGGCATAGTAAGTGTTGAAAAAACCATTTGCTTAAGATATATGTATCCTTATACATATATATACAAACAGACTCATATTTATATGCATTTGCTCATGGACCCACTTGAGGTGTATGATACGTATAAGTCTAGTATGTGTATACAAGGACATTTGCTCATAGACCCACTTGAGGTGTTGAACAGATATATTATCTTAATACCTAAATATATATCTTCTTACCGGATGTTGACACACAATGGTAATTATCCTGTCTATTATTTCATTAAGAAATAAATACTGAACTTTTAAGTAAAACAGGATAACACCCGGGAAGCGAGGTTTTATCTACCTGGTATTTTAATAATACAGGGATTAAATCAGAGTTACCTTAAGATCATTTTGTACTGATAAAAGATTGGTACCGAATCAACTTTAGAAATCATCTTAATAATTTCATTCATTTTATACCCGGATTAGCTAACGCTACTATTAATATTGATTTGGAGGATTCGTGACTTGGCACATTCTTTTGTTTCCTGCTTTATTTATTTTTCCTGCCTAATATTTAATTTATTTTTATCCTCACCTATCTATCTAACTAGACAGCAGTTTGGAATAGAAAGTAGCAATAGGTATCGCCGTACCCGTGTTCGATATAAATCATCGGTCTTACCAGCACACTATACTACACGCGATGGGTCCTCTGCCCAGCCGCGCCGTGTGTACTCGTACCGTTGTGAAATCTGGTCCGCACGTGAACGCGACACACCAGTCAGCTTTATCCTTAGCTTCCTGAAGTTCTTCACTTAGAAGTTTGTTAATGTGTCTTTGACATTGAAGATCACATTGTGCTTTCTTTCCAGCAGTAATGAGGGTTTGATTTTCCTTAATCTCATTCTTGAGCTTAGTGATTTTAGCTTTGAGGTCAGCTTGAGACTTAAGGCTGGTCTTAAAGTCGTTTAACAAATAACCAAACGTAAGGCCTTTTTCTTCATCGGTGTAAGAGTTGAAATTACTAAACTTGTACATGGAGGAAGGATCCCAGTCACTTAGTTTGTTGTTTTCCTCAGCTTCCTTCATGTCAGCTTCAAAAGTTGATTCAGACAGACCATAATCAACTTCTTCTAATTCTAAATCTTCATCTTCTTGAGCCACAAGACATTTGTCATCATCATCTGAGGTAGATGATTCTGTATCTCAAGTCTCAGCATAAAGTCCTTTAACATTGGGCTTGTCTTCAGGCTTTCCTTTCTTGAGCTGAGCATATTTCTTCTTGTACTTATCAGCTCTGTAAGCATTCTTGTCAGCTACTGAAGCTGTTTCATCCTTCTTTATTCTGCACTCAGCAAGAATGTGTCCCTTCTTCTGACAGTTGAAGCACACAGCTTTCTTGGGATCAAAAGAACTCTTTCCTTTCCCCCTGTCAGATCTTACTTTTCTGTAATACCCGTTTTTCTAAATAGCATTTGGTGAAACATTTATTTAGATTTTAAGTTAAGTATAATATTTAAGTTTGAGCGCAAGTAATATACCTATTGGATTTTGTTAAGTTTGGATTTAAAATATATATATATATATATATATATATATATTGTTGTTAATAAGTTCGAATCTAATACATATTATTGAGTTAGATTTATTGGGTGCTGGATTTAATTGGTTGCATGCATAGGCTTGAATCTTAAATATTATAATGGACTTTTGTATATGGATTGGGCTTAGCATCTTTAATCATTTGGGCTTAGTTGAAAATATTTAGGTCACTCTAGGGTTTGTTATTGATTTTATTAAGTTAGAAAAATAAAGGAAAATAGAATAGATATAAATAGATATTTATATCAGGGCACAATAACCAAGAAAATATTGTAGCTGTCTAGGAAATAGCTCCAGCTGGTGCCGCCGTGGTGCCACCGCCGACCACCGTAGCTCCGCCATCAACCACCGTATTCAAACAGAAAACAGCAGGTAACGTTTCTCTCCCTCTAGTGAACTCATACACATGCTTCAATGTCGATTCTAACCAAGTTGGAGAGTTTTCCCGTGAGCTGCCCTGTTCAAACGATAGGATGAGAAACCGAGAACTCGAACTGCCATTATGAACCTTAAGGTCGAGATTAGGAAACGAACCAGCTAGGGTGTGTCTTTCTCATGTTTAGAAAGCTAATAAGTGGGATTTTCTGTGAGGTTGCAAGCCGCTCGGTGTGTGTGTGCGACGGTTTGTTCTCGTGTACGTTTGTATGTAGGTCGCCGGAGATGGCGACAGTGCGATGGTGTGTATGCGTGCGTCTTCGGTGCAAGCAGAGAGTGAGTCTGTGCGTGTGTCCTCGAGGAACTCAGTGTGTGTGTTGTGTGCGGCGGCGGGTGGACTGGTCCGTGTAGAAGCCGTCGCCGGCGAAGTTGATAGGAGGCAAGGGGAGAGAACCGAATCAGACAACAAAACAGTTAGGGTGTTGTGTCTGTGTGCGTGGTGCGTGGGAGGAGGTCGCCATCTCTGATGGCTCGCCGCCGGTGATGTCAAGAGGGAAGGCAGGGAGAAGACAACTGAGAAGGGGGGGGGAGCCAAGTTAGGTTTTATCTTTGTGGGCTTGGGTTTATTTAAAATGAACATTGGGCCATGGACTTTGGACCAGGACTAACTGTTGGGCTGAGGCTAAGTATGGTTTGAACTTTGAAGTTGGACTTTTATTTATATTAGTGGATTGGATCCCTACTTAGATTATTTAAGTTTGGTGGTTACAAGTGGGCTTTAAGATTTATTCTAATTATGGGTTGGGTTAATTAATAACCTTTGGGCCTAAATGGCATACTTAGAAGTTAGAACTCTTTTGAGGACATAATTAATTGTTTGATTATATATATATATATATATATATATATATATATATATATATATATATATATATATATATATATATATATATATATATATTTACATATTTATATTTATATTTATATGTAGGTATATATATATATATAATTGAAGTGACATAAAACTTAAGTGGGTAATGAGGGTGACCCGAAACACTTACGATGTAGAATGCGAATTATGTTAGGACGGTTGAAGAGAGGTCCGACCCGAGTGTGAGACCGCTAGTCGATTATAAGTTAAAGAGTCGTGTGATAAGGGAATTAAGTTATTAATTCCGTGAGTTGTATATTGTAGGTCCTCGCTATTGGACGTAATGACTGTTCAGATGTGTGAAATCTGGTACTTATAATTGTATTGTGGATCAGGTGAGTCTACTAACTTATACATAATATTAGTGATGTATATGTTGTATATATGTGTAAATGTGATGTGTGTGCTTGATGTGATGTGAAGGGTTACGTTGTGTGAGTGACAACGTAACTCGGGCACAGTCAGACATGGTGGTGAGACCCTTTGTACGGATTGGGTAGTCGGCTGTGACCCAAAGGTAAAATCATCCAGTGCACTAAGTCGGTATTATGTGAAATGAGATGTGAAATGATATGTGAACATGGATTGATCTGTGAAGTATGATATATGCATACCTAGTGTGGTGTGTAAGTTAGTGTGCTCGCTAAGCTTTATGCTTACTGTTGTGGATTCACTATTTTTCAGGACCTGGCGGTGGGAAAGACCGGCACTGTGAAGATGGCTCATCGTTTTTCAAGTGTTTCCGCTGTTTATATCTTACAAACATTTTAGTAAACTATATCTGTACTTTTTAATCGAAATACTTTGTAACGTGTAGTTCCGGGTGAGGGACCTCGTTGTGTTTTTGTGAACCACCCGATACAGATATATCATTTATCATGAAATGCGTTTCATCTCCGTTTTACTTGCTTATTATTTATTAAAAAAAAATATTTTTTGGGATGTTATAACTTGGTATCAGAGCCTTGGTTTGAGGAATTCGAACATTCAAGCGGTGTGTTTGGACTTAAACCTTGGTTCTAAGTATTCAAACGGTCGTGTTTAGGACTGTGATTAGGATTCCTTGCATGTTCTTGTTTGATTGTTGCTTGGGATCCGAGTCATGGTTCAAAGCCAGACTACATTTTTGAACGAATGATTAGCTGTCAGCTGGAGCTGGTCCTGGTGAGCACAAAGGTGAAGCATAGTATATATATTGTGTTGTGAAATATACTGTGTAGATTAATCCATGATGTTGAGAATATGATATTGACTGTATCTATGTTTAGGAAAATTATGTATACTCTAAGCTACGCATAGTGGTAACCACATAAGTTTAGAATGGATGATTTGACCTTATTGCATGTTCTTGTTTGATTGTTGTGGTAGGGAAGAATCAAACACTCGACTACTTATGTGTCTTAACATTTTGCAGAGTTGTATACATAATATGCTTAAACTAGGATACGACGATTGAGATGTGAAACCTTATGTGTGGTGATATGACTGTACTGAAGTGTGAAACACTAAGGTGTATGTTTATTGAATTGAGAAACTTACTGAGCTAATTGAAATTGTGAAAGTGAATCTGACTGTATCCATGTTTAGGCAAATTATGTATGCTATAAGCTATGCGTAGTGGTAACCACATAAGTTTAGAATTTATGATTTGGCCTTATTGCATGTTCTTGTTTGATTGTTGTGGTAAGGTAGAATCAAACATTTGACTACTTATGTGACTTAACATTTTGCAGAGTAGTATACATAATATGCTTAGACTAGGATACGACGATTGATGTGTGAAACATTATTGTGTATATGTATTGAATTGAGAAACATGGCCTAAGCCTGTGAATCGGGATTTCAAGTGGTAATGGCAAGACTCGGTATGTGTGATGTGTTTAGAATAATATAAGGGCCCATATTATTACAAGCACATGATACTTGTCGAGACTTACCGGAATCGCGAGAAATCTTGTGAATCAGGTGAGGGGTACTTGTAGGACTGTAGCATGCCTGTAGAGTAAGAGTGCCTTAGTACGTGTAGGGCTACTCCAGATGACATGAAAGACATACTAATATGTGAACAGAATATGGATACGAATCGAGGTACAAGTAGGATAGTATGATAAAGCCACCTGTCGATGAAGACGTTATCTATACTTCCGAACGATGATAGAGGAGACAAAAGTGGAGCAGAACATTACTGCAAGCTACGATAGTACGCGAATGGAAATAGGAGCACCTTCAGGGGTAGAGATAGTAGAGAGATGGTATATTCGTAATATGATTATTGTTGAGGAGCTACCTTAGTATAAAGCCCAGGATAAGGTACAGCCTTGAGTTTGTAATTTTAAGAGAAGCTTAACATGTATATGAATGAGATGATTATGTGTCTTATGTTAATAATGGATGCACCATGCCATGCATATTACTACCTATATAGGTTTAGAGTCTTTGATTCAGCCTCATTGCATGTTCTTGTTTTATTGTTGCGATAGGGTATAATCAAGTATTCGACTACCAGTATGGATTAGTAATATGTAGGGACTTGCATCTGTAACGTATATGACGAGTGTGACGGTGTTATGAAAAAGCCTTAGACGAATTCGTTAGTTATAGAGGAATATGATAAGAGAAATGTGAGGTTAAGTCCCTTTAGACCTCGCACCAAATGCGTATGTGAGGATTTCATTTAGTGGTAATTGTGGGTTGGCCGGATTGTCACCAAGCCAGTATGCGTTGCAAGTGAGAAATGGTGCGGGTTCAAACCCTAAGTGGGGGAGAAATTTTAATCATCAATGGACGACGAGAAAGAGAAAATGATGTTGTGTACGACTGTAAAGGCGATTGAGTAGATTCGTAAAGGAGTGTACGGCGTTTCTAGCACACGTGAGCGACAACAAGTTGGGAAGAAGTAATAAAAAGCGTTTCAGATGTACGACTGGCGTATGGTATTTCTTGAGGTGATTCTAAAAGAGTAGAGGACATGGCGACCTATTCAACGCATTATTCAAAGCAAGCAGAGTTTCTGCACTAAGATTATGGAGACACTACCGCACAACGTCAGGTGTACTGTCTACCCTGGCCGTAAAAAGTCCGAAATGCTTCGCGAATTAAAGGAATTTGAAAACGAGACACAGAAAATATATAGACTTGGTAGAAGATTTCGGCTACAGGACCCTATGTCACCTAGAAAATGCTGAGGCTACAACGAAGGTTTTGAGTAAATGAACCGTCATCTGCTACTAAGAGTACAAATTTTGTAATATACAGTGGTTTCAACCCTTTCAGACTCGTTCGGAGCCGTCCAGCAAGGAACTTTGAGAGTCGAGAATCAGAAATGAGATTGATTAATAGAAGAAAAAGCACCGCTGAACATGGTTAGTCACGAATATATGATACGATAAGACTTGGTTAGGTAACAAAAAAATGATAGATACCCGATCTTCGGAAGTATATTAGGAGTGTATATGTTATTATAACGGATCAAGTGACTTGAGGACCCAAACCTGAGTTTACTTCATGGACAAGGTCACAAGTAAATCAGGATGATAATATTGTTTATCCTTCTACTGGATATACTTTTGTTTCCTGAGTATTAGTTTGGTCTTTCTTAGATTGCTTTCTAACGCGGTTCGTAAATGGCCGTTATAAGACAAGTTTTCAGGCAAGGTTTTTCTAGTATAAAGAGACGATGTAGTCGAAAATATTCGTTTCTCTTTTGAGAGATATCCACGGGCCCCTCATTGACTATATTCATGACACAAAAATTCCTGGTCACGCTCGAGTTTAATTGATAATGGATAATTTTGCAACTTTTTTATCTGTCATAGTTAATCTTGATCGAGAAACAGAATCGTGGATGATCTAGAGGTTGACCGTGTTCCATGCATCGCATTCACACGGTATACACGAAGGGATGAATGATTACTTATCTATAGGACCATTCTTTGTAGGTTGGTACTTGTCATGGCTGACATACCCTATGCTGACTTGGGGCATATATGCCTTGCTAAAGGCTAATCTATGTCGGTAAAACCTTTCGTGGGTGTGTCATGTTCAAGTAGAAGTCTGTTGGAATATGCCCACTAACTCATATATGCCTTGCTATAGGCCTATTGGGTCACACGCCAAGTATTGATTCCGGCAACCCCTTTGAATGAGAGAGAGGAAAACACCAAAAATGGTATTGGTGATCCCGTGCACGGCCGTACTTCTTGTTTGTACGTCCATAATGTGCTAAGCACGGTCGTGCTTCTTATATGTACGTCTGTGCCTTAGTGTCAGGGGTACGGGTGTGCTTATTGGAAATTGGCACATCCGTGTTTCATTTTGCACGGCCGTGCTTCGCGCTGTAACAACCACTTTTAATGATCTTTTATGGCTATTTTAAGTGTTGCTTTTATGACCATTATTTCCAAACTTATGATGTCAGTTTTTCTCTCCTAGAGAGTCATATGAATAGTCTCATAAGTTTAGGAAAGGTGGCTAATGATTCTTTGTGCACATATGTTCATATCTCTCTCAAAACACTTGGTAGACTTTTTTAAGGGCTAGAAGTGTGTTCATCTCTTGGGTATTGTTCTTGGCAGTGTCCCAAACATAGCTAGCACGTGGGAATCAACCGTGCTTGGTAAGGATACCGATAGAGGAGCACCCGGTTGTGTTCTTGAATCCTTCATCATCAAAGGAACATAAAGATGTGGCAGCAGGAGGCTTCTTGGATGGGACATTTATTACACTTGTTCTTATTTTAGTTGCATTTTTTCATGATTAGAGTTTGGGCCATTGGGGTTGTATTGGTGACACTTGATTTTAGAAAAATTGTTTATACTTGTTTTTTCTTCCGCTGCGTTTTCTAAATGCCACTGATACCCAACACTTTCCTCATTTTTTCCATCCTCTCCATCAATATGACCCTAATTGCTTACAACATGGTTATTATGGGTTTAGATCTAACTTTCACAAGAATTTCATTAAAGCAGCCATTATATCCATTTTCTACTACTTCACAACTGGAGTGACATTCAAAAAGAGCTCTTGACCAAGATTTAGGATCTTTCTTTAGTAAGTAATTACGAACATTTGAATTAGCATTTTTAAGTTCACTCATTATCCTATCAAAGTTTAGTGGAGAAGAATTTTTAACAGTCTTCCAAGATAAATTCCAAAATTCAACACCACTAAATTGCTTTATGAAATTCTCATATATGTGCCTAGCACACTGCCTATGCTCAGCATAAGGCATCACCTCTTTCACAGCCTCCAACAACCCCATTCTAAACAGTTGTTATTAGATTGTTTGTATAAAAGATTTAAAATTACAAATATGCATACCTTATGTTGATCACTCAGTAGTGTGACTCCTTGACCATTGTCTATTTCCAAATCTACACCCAACAAACGGATGACCACAACCAATTGTCTTTATTCTTAACATTCACCAAGCAATGGGGAAGATGTGATTGTTACCATCTCTGTCAACTATAGTTAGCAACTCTTGTTGAAAAGTTTTCTTTAAAAAGCAATCATCAATAGAAATTATCATCCTGCATCCCTTCTTCCATCCTTATTTCAGTGCATGCAAACCTACATAAAATCTGTGAACAGTGGATCCATGATTACTTCTCAAAATTTCATCTCCATAAGATCTTAACATCCCATAGTGTTCAACTAGTGACTTCTCATACACATTGAGTGCCCAAATCTTTGACCTTCTACACTGAAAGTAACATTGCATTTATATTTCTTCATGACCAAATCAACTAGTTCACCAAGTTTGATTTCAGGGTTCAACCTAATCCTATACCCAAAATCCTTCCCAATCCACTTGTAGTTTATCAAAGTACCATATTTGAAACTCCTAGAACAATAGTGAACATCATTCATTGAAATCACGTGAAATGAAACTTCCTTTCTCATCCAGCGTGCATAACACCTCCATTGACATTCATTTGAAACTTTATTTTCAGTTTTGAGGTACCTTGCTACTTTCTTTTGCTTTCCTTTATCCTTATCAGATATCTTGGCTGCTCTAGTACCATACCTCACAATGAGACAACCTGTCAAAACATAATGAGTACATCAGTGAACACTTCTATTAAATTTTTATAAAGTATGATGAAATAAGGAATTGCATTACCATTGGCTTCTTTAATTTCCAATGAGTAGATGGATCTTGAATAGGGAACTTGTCGTTATCACCATGAGATGACTCATCTTTAGTTCCTCCATCTTCAGTTTTAATTGCCTTCAATAAATCAGGCATGAATTCTTCATGTTCTTCCTTTAAAAAATATTCATGATAATCTTTTCCATGTAGCATGCTTGGGTAATTCAAGTTTTGATCTTACTCTCTTAGATTTATTTTCTTTCTATGCCCTTACATGGGCTATTTCATCTTCTTCTTCACTTTAATGATCTAATGATTTAGCATCACTAATGTTATCATCACTACTCACCATATCACTGCCCTCTATTTCATCTAATCCATCCATCCGTTGTTCTAACTCCACTCCATCCATCCCTTGTTCTAATTCCATTTCCTCATGACAAATCTGCCTATTAAGATCAATTTCATCAATTCCACCATTTTCTGCCCCCTTTTCTAGATTCCATTCATGAACTACATCACCTTCTTTTTTTTTTTCCTCATCATTGTTAACAATATAGTTTCTCATATCATCACCATAGTAGTCTATGTATATATGCATATGTCCATAAGAATCCCCAATATCAGACATTGATGCTAAATAATTGTTATTATCATTCTTCGTTAAACAAATCTCAATTTCATTACCAGGGAGACCAATACAAACCATTGATAACACTACCATCTCAGGAAATGAAGTCACTTCCTAATAACATACGCTAGTAAAATTGATATTTATACAAGTTTCATTCTCATACCTTAGTGGGTTGTATATGAAACAACCAATCAACCATCATAATGCACTGTTAACAAGTTTTAGTGGCTTGAGTTTTGTTTTATTTTTTGTTATGTGTGTACTTGAAACATGTATAAATCCATTTTTATAAATTATATTGTTTATTAATTTGTATTAGTTAATTATTATGTATTATCCAAAAATGTAGAATTTATTTGAACAATCATCATCAGAGCATACAAAAAATTCACACTCGAGCATACAAAATAATCGGCATTTCATAAATAAAAAACAAACAAAATAATCGGTATGTCTTTTTCTGAATTTAAACTCTTTCTTTTCTTGAACAACTTTTTGAGAAGTAACAGAGAATTATGTATAAATTGTGTTTGAATATATATATGTCAATGCTAATTGAGATAGAAAGAGAGTTGGAGAAAGAATCTGAATTTACAAATAAGGACAAGCAGAAGGCTTGTTGAGAGACGAGTCAACAACGAGAATTTTTTTTTTTTTTTTTGAATGGCAAATTGTTGATAAGAATATATTAATAGAGTATATGTGAAGGATTTGTGGGAGTAACTTTATTGAGTTATTCTACTTTTACGTTTGTTTTAGGACGTCAAATATCTACTTCGATGTGGTTCGTAAAAATCGCAGTTTAAACCGATATAGATTCGAATAAGTTATTTTGAATTGGTTTATTTTGTTTTCAAATCGGTTTTAGACTTGATCTAAAGATTTATATTTTTGTCGTACCTATAAAAAGTTTAACACCCGATCGACTTGGAAGTTAAATATAGATATGTTTGGTATGTTTTTGTTTCTAATTTCCATTTTCTTATCCATAAATAGTAATATTTATTTGAATACTATCAAAAACTCTAAATATTCTTCTAACTAATATTTAGAAGGTCAAACTCCAATTAGATATTTATAACGGTAAATTTTATTAAAAATCATAAACTTTGTCGTTAATACCATTGTATATAATAAATATTTTATTTTAAAAAATAATACAATCAACTTTCAAAATCTTCTTATTGTACGTAAGTGGTTGTATAAAATGAAATTATACCAAATGTCAAAAAATGGGACCCATATAAATGTTGTTTGTGTATAATAAAAAGATTATGAAAATTGATTGTATTACATTTAAAAAAATAAAGTTAGTTATACACAATAGAAACAAACACAAATTTTATTGTATTTCTATAGAACTTGTCCTATTCAAAGTCATAAAGTTTTCCAATTCAATTTAGCTAAAAATTTTAAAATTGGAACGAATCTACCCAGCTAGTTGAATTTGGTTTTATTCGAAGTCGAACTGAATTGCAATAAGTGAATTTGAATTGGTTTTAATGATAGTATATGAATTCAAATTGAGTTTTGAATCGGGATAAAAATTGCCAAACTCGAATAACTCTAATCGAAAAACCTGGGTAACTCGAAAACCGATTCGATGAACAACCCTACTCAAAACTAGATGTTTAACTAAACAGTCCTCTAATACTCGTTATTCATGTTTTGTTCAATGACATACTATATTAGATGTTTTTGAGATATACGAGTAAATATTATGGCAACGAACGTCATCGTGATTGTAGTTTTTGTATATGTCATCGAATATTCTCATTATAAAAAATTTAAATTGATATAATTAATGTAACAGCCTAAAAATTTGTGAGTTTTGTTTTATTATAATTAGTCTCTTCTCTTTATGTTTTAAATAATTAGAGTTGCATGAGTAGAAGTACCTATATATATATATATATATATATATATATGTTGGTGCATAATTGTAAATCCCTAGTTCTTATCAATCCAATACATACATGTTTACTTGAAATGTTAATTCAAATGTGTTTTGATTAATGGTTTGCATGTTTATACATTCTAAGTGGTTACTTATGTTTGTCTTAAGCTTACAAGTACTTATTCATGTGTTGATGTGTGTTTGGAAGTTTAAGTATGAGTGAAGGTCATCACGTGCGTGATGAGTCCACTACGTACGTAGTGAAGCTCACTACGTGCGTGGTGAGGTGATCGGTTAAAGTTAAATTAATTATTAATAAAACAACTGGTACGTGCGTACTGGACTCGCTTCGGGCGAAGTGCGATACATTACGTGCGTAGTGAAATTAATTACACTATAAATACTGATTAACTTCATATTAGCGCGGGTAATCGAGTAATCAACGAGGAATCGCAGAGTTTGACCGGTAATCGTACGTAATCGACCATAAGCCTTAGTGAGCCTTCGTAATCGTACGTTTAACCTCGGTAATCGCGAACTTAGTGTTAATCTCGAATCCAAGGGCAGCCTTAAGCATTCTGTGTGAGTTCTTAGAGTTGTTCTTCGTCTTACTCTGTGTGTTCTTCGTGTTAACTGTGTGCCGGACACCTAAGCAGATCTTAGAATCCTTAGGAGGTTTGGGAAATAGATATTCCGCACTATTTCTCATCCTAGATCAGTCCTAGCATTAGGGTGTTTTAGTTTAGAACGCCCACGGTCCTACAAAGTGGTATGAGAGCCTTTTGCTTTGATTGATCACTTTTCCTTAGGTTTCGTGATCTATGTGTCGTTTTGGTCATTTAGGTGCTTTTGTTTTGTCGTTTTTCTAAGTGTTTCTTCGTACGTATAATCGTCAACAGGGCATTTTTGGGTCAAAAAGTTCAAGTTTTTACGTTAAAAGGTCTGAAATGTTGAATGTTATTCGTGCGTAGTACTCCTCACTACGTGCGTACCACATATTTGTTCGTGCGTAGTGTGTCTTAGTGTTCTAAAAATTTTCTCAATCGTTGAAGTTTACTCGTGCGTAGTGTCTAGAATTACGTGCGTATTGATTTTCAGTGCGTGCGTAGTAGGTCGTTGGTACTCTAGAATCTTCGGTAGCCTGTGTGTCTGCGCGTGCGTAGTGGGTCATCAACACGTGCGTAGTGATTCTCACTTCGCACGTTTTGAGTCTGTGTGTCAAATATTTTCTTAAAAAGCAATTTACTTGTTTCGTACGTAGTCAAGTCACTTCGTGCGTACTAGTCCCCATTCCGTACGTACCTAAGACTGTGTGATCTTTTGTCAGTCCGTACGTAGTACAGTTTACTACGTGCGTAGTGTGTTCACTTCTTGCGAACCAATCTCACTTCGTGCGTAGTGTTTACGTTTGTTTTAGGCTTTAATCATAATGTCTGACATGAGTGCTATGGCTGCCAAACAAACCATAACTGCCCTAAGTAACTTAATTATGGATAATGAACAAGGAGGTATTAACAAAGTGCTTAGACTGCTAACCATGGAAGATTACCCATTATGGAAACCACGTTTTGAAATATTTATCGATGGGGTTGATCCACGGTTGCACCGGGCCATTTCTGCTGATTATTGCGTGCCTAAAGGTGAAGGGAATATCGAAGTTCCCTATGATCAGATGAGTGACGATCAGAGGAAGGCTTATGATGCTGAGAAGAAAGCCTACTCTTATTTGATCCAAGCCATTCCTAATGAGATCTTTCACCAGTTCCGACGGTATAGAACGTCACGTTCCTTGTGGAATGCACTTCAAAAGAAGAACGAGGGGAATGCATCTCTGAAAGAGCTCAAGGCCTCACAGTTGAGAAAGGAGTTTGACCATTTCACTTCATACGTGAATGAAAAGCTTCCAGATCTGATCAACAGATACAACCATCTTCTCAGTGAAATGGATAGTTTGGGGGTGCAGATCTCAGAAAGACAACAAGTAGAGACTTTATCCAAGCCACTACCCAAAAGCTGGAGGCCATTCATTATGATTCTTAAAAATGGTGAAGGTTTTGAAGGCATGGATCTGAATGACTTCATTACTAAGCTGAAAGAGCATGAACAGGAGGAGCAAAATTTGGACAGATTGAGCAGCTATGTGCAAAATCCCTCATTATACTGTACTGGACCCATTGCTTCTCCAGTCAATTCATCAAATGCTCCATTGTAGACAGCCTTTACATCTAACGTTTGTTCATCAAGCAAGTCTGCTCCTGAAACTACAAGTGGACCACCATATTCTGCTCCTTCAAGCAAAACGTCTATGCCTGCCTTAAACACTGAGCATTTCAAGCATGGCAGCACTGAAGAAGTAAATGAGCATATGGGGATGCTTAGTGCTTTGGTCACATCATATGATGATCTGCTAAAGGGTAAAATCGGAAATGCCTACCTGACTCAGGAAGATTATGACCAGATAGACAACGATGAAATGGAAAGACAGGACATTCTATGGTCCTATGCTAATCTGGTAAGGAGAGCAAAGGCTTTGGTCAAGAGAACTGGGATGCAGATTACAGCAACTAAGGATACAAAGCTGGGCTTCGACAAATCAGCTGTAACCTGCTACAACTGTGGAGAAAAGGGTCATTTTGCAAGAGAATGTGAAAAGCCAAAGAACTCAGGACCCAAGTATCCATTCAGGACATCTTCTGGAAAATCATCAACTTCCACTACCCCAAAGAAAGCTGAAACATCTCATGAGGGATCATCTAAGGCAATGGTAGTTGTTCAGAAAGATGAGGGAATAGACTAGTCAGTGCACTTTCAAGATAATGATGCTTTTGAGGTTGCTGAGACCAACCTGGCCAGTGTTCAAGACCTGAATGACGATTCACAGTCTGAGGCAGACAGTGTCCACGACGTTTGTGACAATGAGTCTGTACTGCCTACTGATGAGTACAAGGTCAAACCAGTTTCAGTGCCAGCTGCCGAACCAACGCCAGTGATTGTTCAAACTAAATCAGAAGATCTTAAGGCATGCATAACTGGAAAACCTGCTGATTCAAAGGTAAGTAACAATTCTGGCATTCCTTGTGCTTCGTGCAATGACTATGTGCAAAATATTTTATCTTTGAAATCTCAAGTCAGTGATCTTACCTCTAAATTGCATGAAAATTCAATCATTAAAGGTAGGGAAAAGACACTAAAAGATAAAATTGAAAGCCAGAACAAACAGATTAGAGAACTAGAGGTAGCATTGCTAAACAAACAGGATGCCATAGTTTTCTACATCAACCAGATAGATACACTGAAGCGAGACCTTGCTAGTTCTAAGGTAGATTATGAGACTCTCAATCAGAAACTAAAAAGTTATTCAACTTCATCTTATCTATTTGAGCACATAATCGACCGGAGACCTCAAGGTTCCGATTCAGAGAAAGACAAAAAGGCATACACTAAATGTCCACCACCAGTTTTGAACCAATTGGTGAAAACAGATGTCTTTTCTGAAGCTGACCAACTTCCTCCTAAGGTTGATCAATTTGTTGCATCAACCTCAACATCTGAGTTAAAGTTAAAAGGGAAAGTTGGTGAGCCACAGAAGAAAGAAGTCAAACAAGGAGAAAAGCCTGAATCTGGTATGAGAAAACTTCTAGGCAATTCTTCTGGACAAGGCACGTTAATGAAAAATGTGCAAGCAGCACTCCGAACCATAGAAAAGGAGGGTGCAAAGTCTCCTGCAACCCGTCCTTATGAGGAAGTTAAAATTTTACCAAAACAATGTGGTTTAGGAGTAGAGTCAAAATGTCAAGTTGAGCAAAAAGTGCCACATAATCCTGCAAAACATCAATCAACCAGGATTTGTTATGTGTGCAGGAGACCTGGTCACCTCAGTTATGAGTGTGATCAGCAACAACAGAGCTGCAAGGGGAAATTTGATTCTTCTGAAAATTTTCAGAAAAATAAAACGTTTAATCAAAAGAATCAAAAATCAACTGCCCCTCATCAGCTCAAAAGGACGGTTGGGGAAACATCTAGTAAACCCATAAGTCCCAAGGTCAGTCTGAAGGGGAAGGAACCGTTTCATAAAGTGATTAACACTTCTAGTGTTTATCACAAGACTCCTCCCTGTCAGGATTTGAAATGGACCACTAAATCAGAATCCAAAACGTCCAATAGTCCGGATACCAATGTAGACTCCAAAGCTACTGGTATGTGGATTAATGTGCAAGTAGTTGGAGAAGATGGGAAACCCATGACCATTCTGGCATGGGTTCCTAATGCTAAGTAACTTTTTACTCTTTGTGCAGGGTACCCAGGTTTTTTTTTGTTCTTAGTGAATGAAAACGGGATGAAAACCAAGTGTGAGGTTGTCTCTGATGATGCAACTTAATGTTCTTTCTCGTATTTGTGCCTGTGTGGCTATTTTCTGTGTGTTTATTTTCTGTGTCTGTGTGTCTCTGTTCTTGGTATTTATTTCTTTTAGTATTTTAGGGGGAGATAGGTGCAACATAGAAAATACAAAAAAATCAGAAAAACATAGAAAAAACAAAAAAAATCAGAAAAACATAGAAAATACAAAAAAAATCAGAAAAACATAAAAAATACAGAAAAAAAACAGAAAATATAAAAATGAGAAGTTGATCCAACTTAAATGGAAAATGATGGTACACTGGACTTCAATACAAAGTATGTCTAGTAAAATTAGGACTGAAGGCATGTACATATTCTTTAGAAAACTATCTGAAAATTTGAGTCAAATCAGATAAGAAACAGATGGCGTGTAAGGCATATGATGAGAGTCTAGGCTGATAAGTGGTTATGCATGTGGAAATCCATCAAAGATTCAAACTATCGAGACATTCCAAGTCTACAAGTCAATAACAGTTGAGACTAACTTAGTCTGGTGCACACACCTGTTACCATACCAAAAGTGCTTAGATGACAATGAGCAAAATGTAAAAAGAGGGTGAAAAATTGACCCCAATCTGAGATGTCAAAAGAAATAGATACATAGATCTATTAGTGTTGAATTGTCAAAGAGCATAAAATGCAGTGACAAAAGCTCAACAGATAGATCTATTAGTTTTGAATTGTCAAAGAGCATAAAATGCAGTGACAAAAGCTCAACAGAAATTATCAGAAGAGGTGAAAAATTGACCTCCATGTCAAAGAGCATAAAATGCGGTGACAAAATCGCAAAGCACATAAGCATGGTGGTTGGGTACTCAAGTTGTGCATCCTACTAAGTGAATCAAAACACTGTGAGATTTTGAAAGAGATAGTCTTAACCATGCACCCAGTCTAGATAATCAGAAAATGTTGAAATCAAATCTGTCATTATCTGTAGAAAGTTAGATTGACAGACAGAAATTGAGAGAGTATGTTTGTGTCTAAGGTTCTGAAATGAATGATAACTAAGTATAGATGTGCTGGTACTGATTCCATCTTGGAACCTTCTCACAAAAAGATTTAATTTCAGTAATTTACTTTTTGCAAATCTTTAGTGTTTTCATTTCTGTCTCTTAGTTTTTAGGATTTAATTTGTTAACAGTCTGCATTTTCATTTTCTTTATAATCAGAAAAATACAAAAAGATTTTTGGTGTGTTATTATTATTTTTTTGGTGTGTTTAGTTTTTATATAGTTTCTTGTGTTTTCGTGTGCTTAAAAGTTTATGACTTGCATTGAAGTTACTAACCGCTGTGTGCTGAGTACAGGATCATCAAGAAATATTCTAACTTTATGTCAGAAATTCAATTCGCACGAAGTAAGAACACCTCGCACGAACTGTGTGATAAATCGTGCGTTGTGTATGCATACTCAGCGGTCAAGGATCAAAAGGCGAAGTGAATCCCATTTCGCACAATGTGAAGGTCATCACGTGCGAAATGAATAGTCACTTCGGATGTACACTTCGGGTAACAACACGCGAAGTGAAAGAACTTCGCACGAAGTGTAGGGGAGTATATAAGTTGGTTTCGTGCGTATTCTTCATTACGCGCTCATACTTTCTACAGTACACTCCATTCTCTCTCGATTTTGATTCTGACTTTTGTGTTGAAAGAGTTATTCGTTTCATCCGTGTGATCCGCCTTTGTGTCGTGATCAATTTGGTATGCTTTTTGCTTCAATCCAACGGTTGGATCTAAAGTTATGGTCTTCAAGTTACTGACTGTTTATTGCTGAGTGCAGTACTAACAGTATCAAGGTTCACAGATGAGGAACTCATCATATGCAAAATGGAGCCACTACGCACGAGCTACAACTCAACACGTGCGTAGTGCAGGTAAGGACATAACGAAAGGTATTCTTATATTTGTTAGCTTTGTGCATTTTGCTTTGTGCATTTTGCTTTGTGTATTTTGCTTAGTGCAATGTCTGTTGATAGAACTAGGTCTTAGGGGGAGTTTGTTGGTGCATAATTGTAAATCCCTAGTTCTTATCAATCCAATACATACATGTTTACTTGAAATGTTAATTCAAATGTGTTTTGATTAATGGTTTGCATGTTTATACATTCTAAGTGGTTACTTATGTTTGTCTTAAGCTTACAAGTACTTATTCATGTGTTGATGTGTGTTTGGAAGTTTAAGTATGAGTGAAGGTCATCACGTGCGTGATGAGTCCACTACGTACGTAGTGAAGCTCACTACGTGCGTGGTGAGGTGATCGGTTAAAGTTAAATTAATTATTAATAAAACAACTGGTACGTGCGTACTGGACTCGCTTCGGGCGAAGTGCGATACATTACGTGCGTAGTGAAATTAATTACACTATAAATACTGATTAACTTCATATTAGCGTGGGTAATCGAGTAATCAACGAGGAATCGCAGAGTTTGACCGGTAATCGTACGTAATCGACCATAAGCCTTAGTGAGCCTTCGTAATCGTACGTTTAACCTCGGTAATCGCGAACTTAGTGTTAATCTCGAATCCAAGGGCATCCTTAAGCATTATGTGTGTGTTCTTAGAGTTGTTCTTCGTCTTACTCTGTGTGTTCTTCGTGTTAACTGTGTGCCGGACACCTAAGCAGATCTTAGAATCCTTAGGAGGTTTGGGAAATAGATATTCCGCACTATTTCTCATCCTAGATCAGTCCTAGCATTAGGGTGTTTTAGTTTATAACCCCCACGGTCCTACAATATATATATCTATACTATCAATACTATATTATAAAATATATAAGTCTTTTGCTTAAACTCTTAAAGTTTAAGTATTTTGAAATTACTAAAATGCCCCTCACATAAACTAAATTGAGTAACTATTAATTATAAGTAGTAAGCTTCTTATATTCTATTTTAATAACTAAACTTTACATATTTAAGAAAATCAAAGTCAATACAATTTTTTTTGAAAGTCAAATTCAATACAAATTAACTTAATTATTAAAAAAAATTCATAACTTTTTTTTAAAATTATGGAGAACTAAAAAGTAAAGGAAGTGAAAAAAAAGTAAATAGACATGTCACCAAACAAAAATTATTAGCCATCACTATATTACATAAATATCATACTCTTTACATGTTGAAAATGAACATATTAAGGAGTAGAAATTATTCGTTGCCGCCGCATTACGCAGGTATCATGCTAGTATATATATATATATATATATATATATATATATATATATATATATATATATATATATATATATATATTATGAATTGACTATCTAATTATTTAAAAGAGAGATATTTCTAGAATTTAGGGATTAAAATTGTAAGTGGCTAAATACTAAAATGTAACAAAAGAAACTAAATTGGGTGTGTTGTTTAAAGAAATCGACAGACTAGTAGAGAAGCCTAAGTGTTGCAATTCAATACTAAAATTTGAAGATTAGAGTCAAGGCAATGAGAAATCAAATAGAAGGTATGCTACATTGACCTATTTGATAAAAAATTATAAAGAATTGATCATTTTCAAAAGATGGTAGTTTTCTTAGTAGTCTATAATTATCTTGCTGATAGATGTAACTAGGTTAATACAACTGCGCTTCGCTGCGGATTATATATACTCAATTTCTAGTTATTATTGTATACAATAAATTGCTTATTTTAAAAGAAAATACAATCAAATTTCATAATTCTCTCATTATATGTAACTCGTTGAATATAACAAAAAATTTGCCAAAATTTATTGTATCCAATGGTAACTAAAAATCATATATAGAAAATCTTTTTTGCATACAATATAAGGACTATCATAGTATCATAGTTGATTGTATCGCTTTCAAAAAAAATATTTATATAGGATGATAAATAAGACAAAATTTATTATATTTTTAAAAAATTTGTCACAAAAATTAAAAATAGTGTGTTATAATCAGGAAAGTTAAACAATATTATATATTATAAAAAACTAATAATAACATATGTTTTAATAGATATTAATAATAACATAAAATGAAAAAAATAGAGTAGTTGTTTTCTAACAATAAAAATAAAAGGAAGAAAAAAAAGTAAAATGAAGATGTTAAAAAAAGTAATAAAAAAAGAGAAAAGAAAATAATTACAATTTTATTTAATTTAATAAGGGAGTGGAGCTATAAGGGAAAAGAAAATATCATGGAGGAATAATGATAAATCATGCACCATAAGAAAAGGAAGGAGGATTATAGGGTAATAAAAAAATGCAACTGCCAAGGATAGAACCTGAGATCTCTTGGATAGGGGTTACGCATGCTTACCAATCAAGCTAGGAAATGAGCTTGTTGAAAAGTCGGAACAATAGTTATATACGTTATACGACGCATTTTAGAATAACCCATGTATGAACTGTATCACCCTGTAAATGGGCCTAGCAGTGTAGGGTTGTACTTTGTGCTTTAGAGCTTGTACAGTGACGTAAAGTGAGTTAAGTTAAGTGTTTTGTGTGACTAACGTGTCTCGTGTTAATTAATGTGATTGTGTGAAAAGTGTCAAACGTGTGAAAAAAGTGATGTCGTGTTATACGGTTTCACGTAATGATTCTGTAGATATCCCCGTTAGGTAAAACGGGATTGCGTGTGTCAAGTTGTAAGTTGAAATGGGGAACAAAATACCCCGTGTGTAATAATAAACCCCAAGGTCGGCTATGTGAAGCCTTATCCCCTGGAGTCAATCATAACAACATCAACATATGAACTCACACATACGTATCCAATCTTGGAGCTTTTGAAGGAGAAATCAAGATCCAAATCTGTTGCATGTGATTTCCTTAGCCAAATTCGTATGTTATCTGCTGTGTTTCTTCTTGATGTAAGTGTTCTTTGAGGCTCATGTTTGTGTTTTGGTTCTTGAAAAGGTTACACCAAATTAATGGTGTGAATCATGTTTTTGATGAGGGGTTTTGGTGTCTAGTGAGTTTATAAACTACCTGTGATGTCAAGTGAAGTATGTAAGTGATTAAAAACTGAGTTTTTGGTCGAAAAAGGGGATAAAAACATGATTTGCAGGTATGAACGACGAACAGGGACGAAGGTCTCTGTAACGAGGGTCCTTGTGGCCGCAAGTTGTAACTCTTGCGACCGTAAGCGGGGTTTAAGATCCTTGCGGCCGCAAGTGACACCGCTTGCGACCGTAAGGGGTGTTTGTGGTTATTGCGGCTGCAAGTGGTAGTACTTGCGACCGTAAGGTGATTTTGGTACTTACGCGCCGCGTAACTACAGGTGTCCGTGTCGCGTAAATGCTTCCGAGAAGAAATCACGCTGTTGACCGCAAGTGGTGGTTTGGCGACCGTAAGGTATGTTGTTTGGGGTCCCTTGCTACCGCAAGGCAGGTCCTTGTGACCGCAATCAAGGGATCCAGTCTAGACAGCTTGTGTAACTTGTGTTTTAACTTGTGTGTGCTACGTGTAAGTGATAACCAAGCCTGAACCTTATGTGTTAGGTGATTCGGACGATTCAGTGTGTTCTTGGGATTCCCGGATCCATATCTGCCTCTTGTGATATCGAGGTGAGTACCGGTTTCCCATGAGGCTCTGTAAGTAGTGCTAACCCCTGTGTGTTTTTAATGTGTAATTGGTGCTCCCACATGTGCGTGCGTAAGGTATGTTATAACGTGATATGCCATGCTACAGTGTTATATTGTCAATGACGAAAAGTATGTAACGTGAATCTTGTAGTAAGTGTATGTTGTGATTAAGTTATACTCGCATGTTCTGTTCACTGGTATGAACAGTATTTGTTGTGACTATATGCGCGCATGATATTGGATCCTGATTGGATCACTTATTGTTTGTGTATTTATGTCCGGACACTCGGGAAACTGCTTATAGTTTACAACTCGGTTGAGGTCAGCTGGCTATATTGCTCCTGGATCCCTTGAGGGACTAGATGGCTGGTTATTCGGGATCAACGGTGACTCGGTGGTGCACGCTGGGTCGTAGGTTCTGCAGGACCGCCGTTCCTTGACAAACAGTGGGGTCTTGGTTTGTAAGTAAGGCCTAATTGAGCCCAGGTGGCTCCGCAACGTGCTCAAGGGGTTGCTCTTTGCTTTCCCACCAGCATGGATTGGTGTTGCTGATTTCTTAGTTGGAGTTGTTGAGCGGGATTTGCAACCCCGCGAGATATGACTCCCTCTGATATGTTGGCACTCCACGATGTGATAGGATAGCCTTGTGTGCTTTTCGTGTGTTGTGATAGCCTGCTTATTGATACATATGTGCAACCTGTACTCACTAGCTAGTATAGCTAACCAGTTCATATTTTACCCTTTTACAGGTAAAGATTTAGGCAGACTGGTGAGGCGAGCCCTTATTGGTACTTATAGTTGTTTTCCGGGAACACTACCTTGTTATACTTTATATCTTGAGATCCGATGGTCGGTTAGTACGGTAATACCGGTTTGTTTTGTTACTTGGCTTTTCATGTTTATAATCGCGAAGTTGGATAATAATACTTTATATTTTATAATTAGTGTTTTGTTTATGCTGCCGGTCTTGATAAGTATATTTAAAAGTTTTAAATTATTACTGATTTTAAACTAACTTGTGTGTTAGTAAATTGTGATTAAGTGTGTACTAGACGTGTTCGTCCTTTGTGTATTGAAAGTGAGTGATAATGTCTGAGAGACGTGCTACCCACGAGAAAGCATTAAAGCAAAAGGAGGGTGAGGCTTCTCGTACTCATATGGAGATCGAGGAGAAATCCTAGTGGCGAGATACTCAGGGCTCTAGACCTGAAAGAGATCCTGAGGTGTATTTATGAGTCCCGAGGAGGAGCCTTACTCAATTATAGAGCTATGGAGGGAAGCTGTTAAGGGCAAGCTACGTGAGCAGATGTTCTTACAAGAAATTTATGTCTTGTGGGTCGAAAGCGTATAAGAGTAGTGATAATTCCTCAGAGACTATTCGTTGATTGTGTGAGATAGATCATGTGTTTGAGTCTTGTGACAGTGAAGCTGAGAACTGTGTCAAGTATGTGGTTTGTACGTTGAAAGTGAAACGCAAGAAGATCGGTTTCCTAAGGCTGTGACTGCTGCCTAGCATATGTGGTTGATGTGAAGCTGGGAAAGCGAGTGGTGAAAGATATTCCGATTGTGTCAGGTTATCCGGAGGTGTTTCCAGATGAATTGCCGGGTTTGCCGCCGGTAATATATGTAGAGTATAAGATTGATCTTGTTCCAGGGGCTACGCCTGTAACTAAAGCTCCATACCGTCTTGCCCCTTCAGAGGTGCGAGAGGTGATGACTCAATTACAGGAGTTACATGACAAGGGTTTCATTCGTCCAAGTTCATCCCCGTGGGGAGCTCCTGTGCTGTTGGTGAAGAAGAAGGATGGAACTATGCGTATGTGTATCGATTACCGGGAGCTGAATAAGCGAACGGTAAAGAATAAATACCCTCTTTCGCGTGTTGATGATATGTTCGATCAATTGTAGGGAGCGACTTGCTTCTCTAAGATTGATCTTCGTTCTGGTTACCACCAGGTGCGGGTTAGTGAAAATGATTTTCCTAAAACTGCTTTCCGCACTCGATATGGTCACAATGAGTTTTTGGTTATGCCGTTCGGCTTAACCAAGGCGCCTGCTGTGTTTATGGATATGATGAATTGGATTTGTCGTCCTTTTTTTTGGATAAATCCTTAGTTACGTTTATTGATGATATTCTTGTGTATTCTCGAAGTGAAGCCGAGCACGAGTTGCATTTACGGAAAGTTCTTGAAACTCTCAAGCGGGAGAAGCTTTATGCAAAGTTTGCAAACTGCGAGTTCTGGCTTCATGAAGTGCATTTCCTTGGTCATGTGATCTCTAGGGATGGCATTAAAGTGGATCCGGCGAAAGTCGATGCAGTGATGAACTAGGGAGTTCCCCGAACTCCTTTTGAAGTTCGTAGTTTTCTCGGCCTAGCTGGATATTATAGACGGTTTATCCGTGATTTTTCTAAACTTGCAGTTTCCTTGACTAAGCTTACTTGGAAAGACGTTACTTTTGTGTGGTCGGAGGAGCAGGAACAAGCGTTTCAATCTCTGAAACGGCTATTGTGTGAAGCTCCGATTCTTTCTTTGCCCGACGAGTCTGATGACTTCGTCGTTTATTGTGATGCTTCTTATTCGGGGCTTGGCTACGTGTTAATGCAGCGTGATAATGTGATAGCGTATGCGTCTCAATAGTTAAAGCCACATGAAGGTAACTATCCGACCCATGATCTTGAGCTAGCTGCTGTTGTGTTTTCTCTGAAGTTGTGGCGGCATTATCTGTACGGTACCAAGTGTGTGGTCTGTACGGATCACAAGAGTCTGCAATATGTGTTTACACATAAAGAGCTCAATATGAGGCAACGGCGTTGGCTCGAGTTGATTAAAGATTATGACTGTGAGATCCGTTATCATCCTGGTAAGGCCAACATGGTGGCGGATGCTCTTAGTCGCAAAAGTTCGTCAGCTGAGGCGAAGTTCATGAAGCTTGTGGTGGTTCCTGACATTCTTGCGAGATTGAAGGAAGCGCAGTTTCTTGCCTTGCGTGAAGAGAAATTGAAGGCTGAAGTGATGCGAAGACAAAAAGATCTGCTTACGGATGATAGCCGTGGGCTAAAGACTTTTCAGTCTTGTGTTTGGGTTCCCTTGTACGGGAGAAATCGTGAGTTGATTCTGCAAGAGGCTCACCAGTCTCGACTGTCTTTTCATTCGGGCAGTACCAAAATGTACCATGACTTGAAACCTTTGTACTGGTGGCCTACTTTAAAACGAGACATTGCCACCTACGTGGAAAAATGTCAGATCTGCGCTCAAGTGAAGACTGAGCACCAGAAACCATACAGTAAATTTTCAGCAACTTGAAATTCCTGAGTGGGAATGGGATAATATTACGATGGATTTCGTGACCAAGTTGCCGAAAACGTTCAAACGGCACGATGCTGTTTGGGTCATAGTTGACCGTTTGACCAAAAGTGCTCATTTTCTGGCTATCAGCTAGTCTACCTCGTTGGATAAATTAGCCAAGTTGTATATTGCTGAAGTGGTGTCGCGCCATGGAGTGTCGTGTTCTATTATGTCAGATCGCGATCCGTGGTTTACTTCGAATTTTTGGCAGAGTTTACAGCGTGAGCTTGGCACTCGTGTTCACTTGAGCACGGCGTACCATCCTCAGACAGACGGCCAGTCAGAGAGAACTATCCAAACCCTGGAGGACATGCTTCACGCATGTGTACTTGAGTTCGGTGGAGCGTGGGATTCACATCTGCCGTTGTTTGACTTTGCTTACAACCACTCATATCATTTAAGTATTGGGATGCCTCCTTTCGAAATGTTATATGAGAGACGTTGTCGCACTCCTACGAGTTGGCTAGAGCCTGGCGAGAAGCAGTTCGCCGGACCTGAGATAGTGCAAATTACAGCTGATAAAGTGAGAGTGACACGTGAAAAGCTGAAAGCCGCTCGTGATCGACAGAAAGTGTACACTGACCCGAGACGTCGGTCAGTTGAGTTTAACGAGGGCGATCGGGTGTTCCTGAAAGTCTCTCCGTCGAAGGGTGTTATCCGCTTTGGCCGTAAAGGAAAATTGAGTCCGCGTTTCATAGGACCGTTCATGATCCTGCGCAGAGTCAATGATAAAACTGTGTCTCTGGAGTTACCTCCAGAACTTGAGGGTATTCACAATACCTTCAACGGGTGTTAATTGCGCAAGTGTAAAGTGGATGAGAGTCAAATTCTGCCACTGCAGTCTGCAGGAGCTGAGAGTTGAAGCTTCAAAGCGCCTCGTTGAGGAACCTGTTGAGATTCTCAACTCAAAGACTAAAAAGCTGCGTAAGAAAGTGATCAAGCTCGTTCTCGTGAAATGGAAATATAACCTAGGTTCGAATGTGACCTGGGAAACCGAAGGCGATATGCGAGCTCGATATCCCCACCTGTTCGTGAGTGATCAGATTCCGAGGACGGAATCTTCTTAAGGGGGGTAGATTTGTAACACCCTGTAAATGGGCCTAGCAGTGTAGGGTTGTACTTTGTGCTTTAGAGCTTGTACAGTGACGTTAAGTGAGTTAAGTTAAGTGTTTTGTGTGACTAACGTGTCTCGTGTTAATTAATGTGATTGTGTGAAAAGTGTCAAACGTGAGAAAAAAATGATGTCGCGTTATACGGTTTCACGTAATGATTCCTTAGATATCCCCGTTAGGTAAAACGGGATGGCGTGTGTCAAGTTGTAAGTTGAAATAGGGAACAAAATACCCCGTGTGTAATAATAAACCCCAAGGTCGGCTATGTGAAGCCTTATCCCCTGGAGTCAATCATAACAACATCAACATATGAACTCACACATACGTATCCAATCTTGGAGCTTTTGAAGGAGAAATCAAGATCCAAATCTGTTGCAAGTGATTTCCTTAGCCAAATTTGTATGATATCTGCTGTGTTTCTTCTTGATGTAAGTGTTCTTTGAGGCTCATGTTTTTGTTTTGGTTCTCGAAAAGGTTACACCAAATTAATGGTGTGAAACATGTTTTTTATGAGGGGTTTTGGTGTCTAGTGAGTTTATAAACTTCGTGTGATGTCAAGTGAAGTATGTAAGTGATTAAAAGCTGAGTTTTTGGTTGAAAAAGGGGTTAAAACATGATTTGCAGGTATGAACGACGAACAGGGACGAAGGTCTCTGAAACGAGGGTCCTTGCGGCCGCAAGTTGTAACTCTTGCGACCGTAAGCGGGGTTTAAGGTCCTTGCGGCCGCAAGTGACACCGCTTGCGACCGTAAGGGGTGTTTGCGGTTATTGCGGCCGCAAGTGGTAGTACTTGCGACCGTAAGGTTATTTTGGTACTTACGCGCCGCGTAACTACAGGTGTCCGCGTCGCGTAAATGCTTCCGAGAAGAAATCGCGCTGTTGACCGCAAGTGGTGGTTTGGCGACCGTAAGGTATGTTGTTTGGGGTCCCTTGCTACCGCAAGGCAGGTCCTTGCAACCGCAATCAAGGGATCCAGTCTAGACAGCTTGTGTAACTTGTGTTTTAACTTGTGTGTGCTACGTGTAAGTGATAACCAAGCCTGAACCTTATGTGTTATGTGATTCGGATGATTCAGTGTGTTCTTGGGATTCCCGGATCCATATCTGCCTCTTGTGATATCGAGGTGAGTACCGGTTTCCCATGAGGCTCAGTAAATAGTGCTAACCCCTGTGTGTTTTTAATGTGTAATTGGTGCTCCCACATGTGCGTGCGTAAGGTATGTTATAACGTGATATGCCATGCTACAGTGTTATATTGTCAATGACTAAAAGTATGTAACGTGAATCTTGTGGTAAGTGTATATTGTGATTAAGTTATACTCGCATGTTTTGTTCACTGGTATGAACAGTATTTGCTGTGACTATATGCGCGCATGATATTGGATCCTGATTGGATCACTTATTGTTTGTGTATTTATGTCCGGACACTCGGGAAACTGCTTATAGTTTCCAACTCGGTTGAGGTCAGCTGGCTATATTGCGGCGGGATCCCTTGAGGGCCTAGATGGCTGGTTATTCGGGATCAACGGTGACTCGGTGGTGCACGCTGGGTCGTAGGTTCTGAAGGACCGCCGTTCCTTGACAAACAGTGGGTTCTTGGTTTGTAACAAAGGCCTAATTGAGCCCAGGTGGCTCCGCAACGTGCTCAGGGGGTTGCTCTTTGCTTCCCCACCAGCATGGATTGGTGTTGCTGATTTCTCAGTTGGATTTGTTGAGCGGGATTTGCAACCCCGTGAGATATGACTCCCTCTGATATGTTGGCACTCCACGATGTGATAGGATAGCCTTGTGTGCTTTTCCTATGTTGTGATAGAATGCTTATTGATACTTATGTGCAACCTGTACTCACTAGCTAGTGTAGCTAACAGGTTAATGTTTTACCCTTTTACAGGTAAAGATTTAGGCAGCCTGGTGAGGCGGGTCCTTATTGGTACTTATAGTTGTTTTCCGGGAACACTACCTTGTTATACTTTATATCTTGTGATCCGATGGTCGGTTAGTACGGTAATACCGGTTTGTTTTGTTACTTGGCTTTTCATGTTTATAATCGCCAAGTTGGATAATAACACTTTATATTTTATAATTAGTGTTTAGTTTATGCTGCACGTCTTGATAAGTATATTTAAAAGTTTTAAATTATTACTGATTTTAAGCTCGTGAAACCCGGTGTTACATGAACAGTGTTTTTGGTGTAGGTAACACTTGACAAATGTATATATTATAAATTAGATATTGTTACTGATTTGTTATTCTAAAAATGTTAACTTACTCAATTTGAGTTTATATTGTCAGAGTTTTAGAGTAAATGGGTCAAATAATTGTATTCCATTGTAATTGATAATTAAGAGATTAATAGTATGTAAATTTGTTTTTGTTTTTTTTTTTTTGTAATGTCTTAAACGTTAATGGATATTTCTAAATGTTGGGATGCACTAAATTGAGTTAACTTTGAATTAGAATGGATTTTTTGTTAGAAAATTTTCGGGCCAAACAGTATGCTTATCAACAAGGTCTACACGGGCTGTGTGAAGGAGTGCCACCCATGTAGGGTCTCGTGTAAAGAAATATGGGCCGTGTACAGCCATTCCTTAACACATGCCATGTAAGGTTTTTATAGACCATATATAGTTGAGCTATAGGGGCCGTGTAATAACAACACCTCTCATGTAAGGTTAGAGTACAGAGTGGAGCTATAGTGGATATACATGACCTATATAGGTCATGTATTGTGGTTGTGTAGAGCTACACGGGCCATATAGCAGGCCATGTAGCATACTCTTAGAGTAAAAATAGAGCAACTAAATTTTGAAAAATTAATTAGTCATTGTAATTGAGCATTTAAAGTCCTAAGATTAGTTAGAGGGAGGCAAATAACACAATGAAATCTTAAATTGCTTACAACAAGGTTAGTAACTCTAAACTCTCGTTTATATGAGATACTTTGTGTAAATGAGATATTAATGTGAATTATTGTGTATATTCGTATTATATTCTTGCTAATTATCTGTATAGCCCGAGATGCATTGTTATGACCTGAGTGGTACCAAAATAGCCTGAGTGGCAATAGATATGCCTCAGCGGGAAAATTATAATGAGAGTAATATAGAGAAAGTCCTGAGTGACTTAATATGTGCTTGAGTGTCATATAGTTTATTGTGTGATTATAAGCGTTATTCTTTATCGTGAATTCTAGCATGATGAATCATTATAGATAATATGAGTTATAATCAATCTTGTCATCTTGCTTTGACACAACTTTGGATCTATAGGCACTCTTGGATCTACAGTCACTAACTATATGACCAATCATTCCACAAGACTAACAATCAGTTGTCGAGGCATCGATGATTTGAATTTTGCTTTGCCATCCTATGGAATCATCTTATTGAACCATTTCACACATTTACCCATCTTAAAAGGTTTGAACTTTCTCACCAGCATGGTAGCTTATTCAAAGACTTCCTCATGACTTTCCAAGTCTTCTTCCTGTATCATCGTCCTCAGCTTCACTCTCATCCTCCTCCTCTTCATCGGAGACTTCATCAATAGCAGCAAAGCATCTCATCCGGCTATCTCTAGAAACAACTGTAGCGGATGGAGTTTTAACCACTTCCTTCATTTCTTTTGTGGTTATATTTCTTTGCTTGGTGGAATGATCATGGTTAAGTAAGTTACCATTGAGCTGAACAAGGGGTCTTTAATCCTCTAACTATATCTTAGTATTGTGACAAAGTAATCCCAAGACTCTATAAGAGACTCAAGGAACTTGTTAACCAACACAAAGCTGCTCTTGATCAAATATGACCTTCTAAGATCACTGACAAGGCAGTTGAACCTGGTGTAGGTCTGGGTAAGACTTTTATCTTTATGAGCAAAGCATAACTCATATTTATGGTCGATAAGTAACTTCTTGTTTTCTTTGACTTCCTCTATGCCTTCATAAGGAATGATCAGGGTATGTATCATCTTTTTGGCAAATACACACGTTAGAACTTGATGATACATTTCATTTAGAATAGTAGAGACAATGGCTGACTTGGCTTGGACATCAAGGTTCATCAATATATTGTCTTCATCACATAACTCATGAATGAGCTTAATGTTCACTCAATGAGAACCAGAGGTTGATCTTGAGACTCTGCGGTCATGTAAAAGATGGATACAAGGATTTAGGGACCATCCTGAATAGTATCCAACATTTGAACATCCAAAGTCGATATATAGAAATAGAATAGCTCTATTTTCACATGGAAAAGTTATTTGCATAAAACATGGAATACCTTGTGAGTGAACCAGTGTTTGGAAGGTTCGTTGAAGCAGATGATGAGGCCATTTGGTAAGGGGTGGAATTAGTTGAAGAGTAAGCAAAACAGATCAAGAGATGAATTATCTCACCTGCTCTAATATAAGTTGTTAGTCCAAGATAGAGTACGCAATAACAAATGTTTGTAGAAGGGTGGGTAGGTTGAACTCAAACTTAAGTTATTTCAAACATAATGCATAAACGGTTACTTTTAATATAATTCTTATTGATGTGAATCAAGAATTACATGTACATGGAATCGGAAATTCCAAATAAAATAAAAAATGGAAACAAATTGTTTAACACATAGACTAGATTTTCAAAGACAGATAATGTATATGAAGTTCAACACATTAACAAGTTTCTAAACCAAGCTTTACTCTAATAGCTTGCTTTTGATTAAGTTTAAGCATGTTCTTCTTGTATAATTTGAGTGAGTTTAATCAACGAGTTAGCATGTTTGAATGCATGTGTATATATAAACGAGTATCATAACTTCAGCTGATGGAGTGTTAGAGGTAAGGTGGTATAGGTTAATAATATATTAATCATAAAATTAGTGACGGAAAATAATATTATTTTAATCAGGTTCACAATTAAATAATAATACTTTTTGAATAGTAAACCTCACTAACAATATATTAATATTATTTAGCATACCTTTTTGTCTTGTAAAGAACGACTTACCTTTCCATGCTTTGTAATTTTACCATTTGCTATGTCCTTTCATATTTGACTTTATTAAACATTTTGTTATCAATTATGCTTTAGTACTTAATCAGATTTTTAAGATCTTTCATAGGTAACTTTAATCTTTTCCATTTATTGAAGTTTATCCTTTTTGTTCTCCTTTTTAGTATAAAAAGTGTATTTACTTTTACAAATAAACATCTAAGCTACAAAGAACAACATATGTTTAGCCTTTTGACTTAAAAACATTTACATAAGAATTAGAGTAAATTGACAAATAGTACAACTCAAATTTGCGACTTAGCTACTCAAATAATATTAGATCACAAAAATAAATTTCTCAGCCTAAGTGAGCTGATAACAGATTGATCAAACAATTTCCAAACTAAGACAAATTAAAACAAACTTATAATCCTATTTGATCATCTGACCAAAATGTAAAACTAATCGTTTAGAGTGATGAACTTATCAAATAATACTAAGGTCGAAAGATATACTAAACTAATGATTTGGGGTACACAGCTGATAGTTTTCTGTCTTGGTCATTGAGCTGATAGATAGTTTCACTCAGCTGATAAGCAAAGTAGTAGTATCAGTTCTACATTTGTCTTTTTCTCAGCTGATTTACGATGAAAAGCTTCACTTGATCCCTATAGTACTCAACTAATCATAGTTGTTACTACTATTAGTAAATTTCAAGTGATAATCTTAACAACACATGTGAAGATGAATTTTTAGTCTTACAAAAATTTTGGTTTTGTTATCATCAAATCATATTTAAATGGATGGACATATTTAATTATTGGATTGAAATGATTATTCTCAACAAATATAAATAAAAGAATCAAATGAATAAAATCTATTAAATAATTCTTGCTATTAATTTGTGTATAATTTTCAAATTATCAAATCTGAACCATGAATATCAATAAAAATTTTAATTCATTTTTGAATTTTCTTGGTCAAAATTTTATTAAATTTGAACTTTACGTTGAATAAACATCATTAGATAATTGTGTATACTTTATTTATTAAATCGTAAAATGGCATACTAATTTATAAATATCATATTTACATTTTATAAAAATTTGAAAGATCATATTTACCAAATTTTATTACTTATCATTTTTATATATTCTACAATCATTTTGAATTCTATTAATTATAACAAATAAAGACTTGATCTTATTGACTCTAATTGTTATAATAATAATGATTGACGACTTATACAAGAAATACGTTCACATCTATTTGTATCATAATATTACGTTTGCCATTACGTTTGTCCTTCCCTCATGTTGAAGCTTTCCATCCCTTATCTAGAAATTATGTAACGCCGGTTTTCACGAGCTTAAAATCAGGAATAATTTAAGCTTTTTAATCTTATTTACCAAAATCATGCAGCGGAATTAAGCACCAGTTATAAAACGGATTAACATTGTTAACTGACTTGGTAATAAAATATGAAAAAACACGCCAAGTTCAAAACCGGCTGGTGTTGCCGTACTAAACCGACCATCGGATCACAGAAAATTATAACAACGAAGTTTTCCACAAGAATTAAGTACCAATGCCCACAAGTGCCCGCCTCACTAGGCCTCTAAACTTCACCTGCGAAAAAGGTAAATCATACACCGGTTAGCTACACTAGCTAGTGAGTACAAGTTGCACATAAGTATCAACAAGCAGACTATCACAACGCAGGAAAAGCACATAAGGCTATCCTATCACATCGTGGTGAGCCAACATGTCAGCAGGAGTCATATCTCGCGGGGTTGCAAGTCCCGCTCAACGACTCCAACCGGGGAATAAGCAACACCCAATCAACACTGGTGGGGGAAGCGAAGAGCAGTCCACCCAGCACGTTACAGAGCCACTTGGACTCAATTCGGATCTTGATCATAAACCAAGACCCCTAGGTTGTCGAGGAACAACGGTCCTGTAGTACTTGAGACCCGGCGTGCACCACCGAGCCACCGTTGATCCCGAATAACCAGCCATCTAGGCCCTCAAAGGATCCAGCCGCATTCCGTAATTGACCTCAACCGTGTCGGAAACAATAAACAGTTCCCAAAGTGTCCGGACATAAACACATAGCCGATCCAATCAGGATCTAGTTGCATGCATGCATAATATCAGGTCAAGTTCTACACATACTGGATGAATAGAACATACAAATACATTCAAACATGGCATACACATGATTCACATTACATACCTTTATTCACTGACAATACAACACTGTAGCATGACATATCATGTTATAACATACCTTACGCATATACATGTGGAAGCACCAATTACACACTGAAGCACACAAGGGTTAGCACTACTTACCGAGCCTCATGGGAAATCAATACTCACCTAGAGTTTACAAGAGATATCTATAGTACTCAGTGTCCTCGGGTTCTTCAAAATCACCTAATACATCGTACCCATGTTGGTTATCACTTATACTTAGCATATAGAGGCTTAAAAACAAGTTACACAAACTGTCAACACTAGACCCCTGCTTGCGACCGCAGGTACCAGCCTTACGGTCGCAAGGGACCTTTAGGAACACCCCTTACGATCGCAAGGGTACCTCTTGCGACCGCAAGAGTTCCTTTCCCGAAAACCAATGTTTCCAGCCGCAAAGTAAATCCCCTTTGCCCGAAAGCATGGTTCCTTGGTTGGCTACGACCGCAGGTTATGTACCTGCGCTAGTAAACCTCATTTCCTTCGCTCGTAAGTGGTAAACAAACAAAACATGCCCTTACGGTCGCATGTACCCTTTCTTGCGGCCGCAAGGATCATTTTCACGGCTCACGGTCGCAAGGGCCACTCCTTGCGACCACAAGGACTTCAAATGTGGCTTACGGCCGCATGTACCTCCCTTGCGACCTTAAGCAAGGTCGGTACAACAGGCCTCGTCTCTGTTCTTACCCAGCTACTGTAATTCGCGTTTTAAACCCTTTAATCGATCCAAAACTCACTTTCAATCATTTGTACACTTCGTTTATCACCAACTGAAGCTTATGAACATACTTGACACTAAAATAAACTACTAGAACTCATTATACATACTTAGAATTTAATTCCTAAACCCAAAAACTAGGTTTCAAACTCAAGAACTCTTACACGAAGATGAAGGTACAACAATTTAACCATTTGAATCTGCTATGGAACTCACAAAGAATCACTCCTTCTTGGATTTCTTCCAAAATCTTGAGAGAGTCAAAGGGTGTATGTGTTTGTACATGTAGTATGTATATGTGTATGTATTATTTACAAAGGCGGGGGATAAGGAGAAGCTATATCCGACCTTGGGTATTTTATTCCCCTTTTCAACTTAAACATGACACATGGCATCCCGTTTCAACTAACGGGGATATCTACGGAATCATTATTTGAAACCGTATAACACTTTATTACTCTTACTTGTTAACCCTAACTTTCATATAACACCTCATATATCCAGTTTAGCCAACTAAAATATTTATTTAAAGTAAAGGTACAATCACTTGGGCATGAAGTACAACAAGGTACTACTAGGCCCATTTTCCACATGTTACATATTAACCCCATTTGTTGCCATTTATTTAGGTTATCATTGTTCACGTTGTATAACTATTTAATATATTTTTATTATTGTTTAATATATATCAAATTTAAACCAACTCGTGTATTACACGAAAAGTAATCTAGTGATATAATATACGAATAAATGGTTTCCTATTCTTTTTCAAAATTTGTATTTTATTGCAATTAGTATAAGATTAGTTTTTATAGCCGACTGTAAATGTTTTTCACATCACCGTCTGTATTGATATTATCACGTGTGTTATATCCTGATAACTTAAAATGGATTTAGTCGTTTGTGTTAAGTTTTTATGTTGCATGTGTTAAGAATTTTTGTACGTACCAACAACTTTGTTTTCAATTATTTAATTAAAGACTCTATCCGCTCTAAATATAAAGTTAACGAATTAAACTATGGAGGAGATATGATATTGTAACAAACGCGAAGATATCAAGACTATGTTGTACTTCAATATAATATTAATTATATCGCCATATGATTTATTAGTTAAGAAATCAGTCTCATCTAGACTCGTTAGCTCCTGAAGTTCTCTAATAGCTTCATTTGGATCATGATTTTTCTCACCCTCGGTAGTGAGTGGGGATTATTCCCATTCTTTATTGAAAAATGAATTGATCTCCTCTTCAATGTACGGATCAAAGATGTCAACAAAGTATCGTCCAATGTCGCATTGTGCTTCGGTGTTCTCTTATTAGAGAATGTGACCTAACCATTTGCAATTTCCAAATTAAAGTGTTTCTTAGACACACGAACATCACATAATCAGTGTTAAGGAAAGGTCTTCCAAGAATTAAGGGGACATTTTTTACTTCCTCCATGTCTAGGATAACAAAGTCGGCACGAAAGACAAATTTATGGACATTAACATGTATATTTTTGGCAACACCTATGGGGTATTTGAAGGACCTATCTACTAGTTGAATACTAACTATTGTGGCTTTTAAGTTTCGTAGACCTAACTTAGTATATATTGATAAAGGCATCAAATTTATGCTTGCACCTAAATCGCCTAAGGCATTACACACTAATAAATTGCCAATAAAGCAAGGGATACTAAAATTCCCTGGATCACCAAGTTTTGGTGGCATTTTCGTTTGAAGAAGAGCTGAGAACTCCTCACTTAGCACAATATAATGCCTCCTTCATCTTGATTTTGTTGGATACCAAATCCTTGATAAAATTTGCATAATTAGGAATCCATGCAAACATGTCAACCAACGAGACATTAATACAAACTTGTTCGATCATATCTAAAAACTTACCTTATTGGTATTGCAACTTCTCTTTCTTCAATCTTTGAGTGGAGTATTTTCAGCAGGTGCCGACTTTTCTTTTGTTTCCTCCTGTTTCAGCTCCTCTTGTTTCTTTGCCTCATCTTATTGTTTATTTTCTTACACATCAAGTAAATCATTAGACTTTTATTTATTAGAAATACTTACCTGTTTACCGTTTCGGTTAGTGATTTCTTTCACATGTGCATCATTGTTAAACCCCCCCCCCCCCCCCTTTTGGATTTTTTGGCGTAGTTAGGGGCTTTCTTCCTCGCATCCTCTCAGTTAGTTGTTGGTCTATCTAACCAATATTCCTCTCTAAATATTGGATTAAGGCTTGATGATTTGTAAGGGATTTTTCAAACTCATCATTCTTCTTTGTCTAACCCACCACAAATTTTTCCAAAAGTAGATCTAATTTAGATGGCTCTTGATTGATAGGGTTGGATTTAGGAGGATTGGGCTAGTTATCCTTATAAAAACCGGATGGGTTTGATCTTGGTTGAAGTTGTGGTTATGGTTATTGTGCCAAGTTTGATTACCCCCTAATAGTTTCCTCTAAATTCTTGGTTCATAAACTGTACCTCCTCGAGTGTGATCGTGGGCTAATGTTACTCACAGTCACTGGCTAAATGTGTCCCCTTACAGTTATCATATCCGACTTCTAACACATGTGATGGTCCCGTAAATTATACGGATGAAGCAATGCTTAGAAGATTATCTTTCTTATATGTGTTTGTGTGTGTATTCGGTTAGAGTGAGAGAGCCGAGAGCTAGAGAGAATACTCAAACACAAGAGATGAATAATGAAAATCGTTTTTTAGAAATGAAAGGGGAAATGTCATTTATAGCATTTCCCTAGTTTACAACTTTGACACTTTGCACCCTCACTTTAACAATATCTAACAATCTCCCCCTAAGTGAGGTGTGCAATGATTCACAACATATAAATACATAAAACTATTCATAGGCTGATTTGTTGCGAATCCCGAATGCCACTTGTACTTGATTGGTATGGCAAGTACTTGATTTTCCTTGTACAACAATTAACCTTTGAAGAATTTATAATTTTAAAAATTAAAAACTGATATCTTCTTCTTCACGGTTGTACTTCCAGGAACAAGAACACCTTAAATGCTTAAATACCCAGAAAATTTAATGTTGAAAAGGTGGGTATTTAATGACCTTCTTGACCTAAGGTATGTAAAAACTCACTCGGTTTATGTTTTTCTTCAAAGAAAGTTTTGTAAACTTTGTAAAAATATAGTAACAACCTAAAGGAAATTTAAAGAAGATATAGTTTATACCTTTAATGAGTTCTACCTTTAGAAATCGTTTGAGCTTGAGTTTTCTTGAAGAAAGTTGAAGTTCTAGAACCTTTGTGAAACCGAGAGCTTTTTCTTCTTGGAAGCTTGAAATCTTCGAGATTTTATTGTTTCTTTCGAACAATCACGAGCCAAAAACAAGTTTGGCTCTGATACCAATTGATGGTCCTGTAAATTATAAGGATGAAGCAATGCTTAGAAGATTATCTTTCTTATATGTGTTTGTGTGTGTATTCGGTTAGAGTGAGAGAGCCGAGAGCTAGAGAGAATACTCAAACACAAGAGATGAATAATCCAAAGCTTTTTTTAGAAATGAAAGGGGAAATGTCTTTTATAGCATTTCCCTAGTTTACAACTTTGACACTTTGTACCCTCACTTTAACAATATCTAGCAGCATGCAGTGAGGTAGTTGATGTGTGTAAAGCGTACGAGTTTTAAATTTATAAATCCGAATTATTTACGTACGACTACAACACTAATAGGGAAGAGGGCCTAATCGTATCGTAGTATAGAAAATAAGTACAGGTGTCGAACACAAGGGAACAAGTATAATTTGACATAATTATACTATGTTAAATATTAAACTAAATTAAGCTACTAAAAAGCAATAGAATAAACAAAGCAATTAAAAGGGATAATTTATGATACTTTGCACTTTTAATCAACTTAAACAACTAACACACTTAGAAAATACCTAAAGCAAACCAAATAAGCAAGAAAACAAGAAACTTGGATGGATAAATCTTATATAATGAAGGATTTCCCTCCCTAGATTTGATTACACCCTTTTTAGGGTAATTAAATTCATGGAATCAAGTGCAATGGATACTAGTTATCGTAGATCGTTTTCTAAACTTGGATGGTCAAAAACGCGATTAAAAAGTATAATTAGCCGAATAAGTTCGATTATATGTAAAGCTTTAACCTTTTTACGTTTGTTTGATTAATAAAACATAAAACTAACACATAATGGTCATTTCATGTTGAACTACACATTAAAGTCTCAAGTTTTAGGTATTTAACCATAGGATTTGATCAACCACTACTCATGAACCCTAATTATCATAGAAACTCATAATTCAAGTTAAATAATGAGATTCGTCCTTTACTTTATAAACACATCAGCATATAAACATCCCAAAAACAGATCATAAAACATGCATGATCTATGATTAAGCAAGACTTGATAAATATATGATAAAAGTATCAAAAAATTCATGAACTAAAAAATTTACGTGGGATCATCTCCTCTAGAGAGGAAAAACAGAAGAACTAGCCTAGCATAATCATGCTAAAGATCTGGAAGTCATGCAAAAACAAGAACATAATGAAAAAGAATGCAAAAACTGTAAATGCTCCCAAGCTTCTCTCGAATTATTCTAGGGTGTTTTCAGAGGTGGCAGAGGGTAAAAAGTCGGAATGATAGTTCTCCCATCGAATTGAATGAAAAATAAATATATAGGCAGAAATCAGGTTGGTCCCGCCACGACCATGCTTCCGTCACCGTTTGAAATTCGAATTTTGATATGTACCTTATCCGATTGCCGACGCGACGCGTCTACTACCCTGTCGCGACACGTCCGCGGCCGATTTCACCATTTTGTCTTTTTTCTTGGAATTTTGTACTAAACTTAAATTAACTCCATCTTTTATATTTTTAACCTGAAAATAAATATTAAAGATATAAATTACTATTTTGACATATTTAGCGTAATTTTCCACAAAAAAACTCTCGGATATCGCGTATAATATTTATTTAAAAATGGCAACATCAAAATACCCCACACTTGAACTTTGTTTGTCCCCAAGCAAAATACAACTTTATCTATGATAAGGTATTTAATTAAATATTATCATTCTTATAAACATTAAATATCGCTGAAAAATGCCAGTATGTTTGATTATTAGAGACAAGACATCAATTATACCTAGACTTATGCATATACCGGTGTTTTGATCTTCCCTTAACTTCACACCATCTCTGATAGTTTCTATTTTTTAATAACTAACCCTTAATTAATGAATTATATTTATCTTTGATGGCTAATTTACCCCTTAGGAATCCACCAACCTCAAGACTTATTATAGACTTTCGATGGAACCCATGTAGAGAACATTCAACTCAACCGATCCCAAACCAGTTGGCTTTAGGTGATTAGGTGTCGAACACCCCTCAGAGTTTACTCGTTCGAGTTCCAAATGCCACTTGTTTGACTTATATATTTTTTCAGACACTTCATATTCTCTTCTTTTTATTTTTTCATTGGTTTCTTTCTACTTTTCTTTTTATCTTTTGCAAGCATATAATTAGTAGAAGAGAACATTCATACTCAGCCTATTTTTGTCAAGCTTAGACTAAAAAAGGCGTAACCATTTACTTATTTTAATAATTTAAAAATTAAAACTTGGTTACCATAAATCCAAATTTCTAAGGAATGGTGAAAAGCCACTAAATACTATGCATAAATGCTAAAGATAGCCTCTGAACTTGTTTACACATCAATCATTTGACACTTTTAAATAATATTTAACCCTTACTCGAATGATATTAAAAAATTTAAAATTATAGCACAAATAAAATAATAATTTAATCAAAGAAAAATAAAACTTCAAGTGAGGAATATTTTTCTAACCCCCTACATCACACTTAAATTGTATAATGTCCCCATTGTATATAAAGACAAAGTAAAATAAAAATAAGGATAGAAAAAGATTAGAGAAAACTACCTTCGAGTATTAACATAACAAATGGAGCAACAATACATATAAGCTGAGCTGATAATCATGTACTCCATGCAAAAATAAACCCTCCGTGAAATGAAAACACTTGGAGAAGATATCAGATAAGCAAAATAAAATATATTAAGGCAAAGAATCACTCAACTACTAAAAACACACAAACGAAAAGAAACCTAACTCACTTATGTAGGAATCACGGTTGCATTTAGCGTATGCAACAAGCCTTTAAACCCCTCGGTAGCCCGAGTGGACGAGTTGCAGTCTCGTGAGGGTTTCTAGTTAACACACCCACAAAATTGGAAGAGAAAGGGAAAGAAATAAAAAATAAAGAAGAATAAAAAAGTATAAACTAAACACGGGTTGCCTCCAGAGAAATGCTTGTTTTTTTCCGACTCTCTACCTTCACTCCGAATTTATTTACTGTGAATTTGAATGAAAGACCCCACACTCGCAATCAAGTGCGCGTGGTAATATTCATACATACGTGGATATATGTATGAGTTACCATTTTTTAAAGCTATTGCGACCACGTTCCGCTCAATCTTCTTGCTCTCAAAAGACATCCTCCCTGTGTTCTGAATCCTAGTTCCTCCCCTAGATTGTGAACTCGATTATGACTTAAGCATAGACTTCAACTAGCCCCCAATGACAACTAAATTTCTAACCGCCTAATCATTCTCCCAACATGACAGGTTCCAAAGGGTCCCTTGTGCACAAGGAATTCCATACCTTAGCTCTAACTCCTCACTAGATTGTGTGGTTACCTCCTTAGCTGGTTTTTTTAGTTTCCTTGTTGAATAATATAAATTCTAAATATTTAAGATTTCATCTACGCAATTTTTTACATCTTCTATTTCAAGAAGGGAAGGTCCCCATGCGGGTTTTGGTTCTAAACCTAATGTGGGTGCTAGTTCAACAAAGGTCAATGGTTCCTCCTTTAAACGTTCTTCCGGTTCCTCAAGCAGGTCAGCGAGACACTCCAACATCTTTCCATCACAACGAGCATCTTCTCTCGATTCCACCTCCGCGTAGGACTCAAGACACAAACTCTCGTCAATGCCAATTGATGGTCCCGTAAATCTTACGGATGAAGCAATGTTATGTGTTTAGTGTGTGTTTGAATCGGTTAGAGAGAGAGAGAGAGCCGAGAGCTAGAGAGAAAACACACACTTAAGGGTGAAATGATATTATGAGTGCAAAGCTTAGTTTTCATTAAAGAGGCAAAGCCTTAAATAGGCTTTGCCTAATTTTACAATATTGAAATATTTGCACCCTCACTTTACATATCTAACAATCTCGGATATCGCGTATAATATTTATTTAAAAACGCGGATATCAGGAGTTAATTTTTCTTTTTTTTCTCCAATGCCTTTTTGTTATTACGTCGAGCCGCCACCTCCTCATTTGGATTATTAATTATCATTAATAACACTAAATGTAACCCACTTTTGTGATGTCTAGAGTCAACTCAAGGTTGTGCACGGCCTTGTCTTCTCGCAATTTATGTCCAACTGTAGGAATTTTATACATGAACACACCTCCACTCGATGAATCTAAGATAGAAGGTGAGGTGTAGCCAATCACTTATAAAATATTTGAACTAAATTTCCTTTCTCCGATCCATGATTGGGTACATTCTAATTAGCTTCTTAACCCTCTCCTAGGTTTTGGTCGAAGATTCATCCACATTTTGTTGGAAGGCCATAATATCCGTTTTCATCTTCTCAGCTTTGGCGGGAGGAAAGTACATTGTAACGACTCTACTTCTCAACTCTTCCTCTGTGGTGACTGGATCTGGCTCTAATACTTTGATCCATGCTCTCGCTTCCTGGGTAAGAGTGAATGTGAATAAACGAATTGGGACCACGTCAGTTTATGCACCTTGGTGTTTAAAGAGCTCACAAATATCCAAAAATTCTCCACGTGCTAATTTCGGTTGTTATTAATTTTACTGTCAAAGTTTAGATCCCTTACCACGCTTAAAAGTTTCCTATTTATCTCAAAGTTCTCTCTATCGATTGGAGGCTTCTGAATGGTAGAGGCACAAGATAAAGGGGCAGCTAGCCTGGTAGTCCACATAGGATACTCGTCCGCCATGTGAACTAACGGTCCAAAACTCCTTACTCTCAAACGTTGGTGAAATTCCCTCGTTTGTTTTCGGTAAATGGTAATACCAAATTCGCCCGAGAGCTACGGGTCATACACCTCTTGCAGAACACAAAATAAGTTTATGACCACCACCCGTTCAAGTTGAGGAGGAATAGTGACGAACCAAGAACTAACTACTTTACCCTAGAAAAAAAATTAACTCACCTAATAGCGAGTTCGCAGATGAAGATCGATTTACCGAATAAGTTTAAATTTTGAATCAAACAACCGTTCCGTGGCAACGGTGCCAAAAACTTGATTTATGAAAATCAAGTTATCAATTTGAAGTCCAAATGATACCTAATTTAGACTACCACACTATACTTAAGAGTGACGTAATCATACAATAATATAGCTAAGGTAAGAAAAATGGTATCGACTTCACATGAACATTTTAGATGATTACTAATATCAAGACATAATCATTAAACCTAAATAAATTTTGATTGGAAAAGGGGTTTTTGTAATTTAACTAAATACTCTACTAAACTACTTAATCATTAGAAAGATGAAAACATTATTTAACTAAGGAGCTTTTAATGAATTCTAATCGGTGAGAAAACACAATCACTGTGATTAACTCCCCTTAAACATAGATTTGGTTGATTAAATCCCGATTAAATGGTATTCCCTAGTAATATTGATTAACTTTCGTTCAATCTCTCACAATGCTAAAACATCTCTAAGCCTATGAAATAACACTCCTCAATTACCATTCAATTATGAGATCGGATCTCTCGTCACCCGTAATCCTAGAACATTCTTTTCAAGAATTAGCCATTTATGTAATTAAGTAGGTTATTGGTGTTCAATTACAACCCCTATTTCTAGTGGGTTGCCTACTACGTTACCTAAGCGAAAATTTGAAGAAATCACACAATTATGACACTTTCATGATCAATAAAGACATGCAACTAACAAATCAAACAACCAAAGATTAAAGCTAACAACTTTAAGGGTTCATTAATTGTTAAATAATATTTGTTCAACAAAACTAAATCAATCATAGTGAATACAAGAGATCTAGAACATAGACATACTCGAATAAATACCAACATTAGATAAAAATTCAAGAAAGAAAGCATCTTTATTGAAAAGAGATCAAATGGAATCAATGAACATGAAGGTACCTTGAATCTTCTCCTTGAATGATGTGGAGAAGCAAAAATTGCTTCAACAATTAGCTCCAAATTAGAATTCTCCAAACAATCCCCTCTAACGATGTGTAAAATCCAATTTATAGATGAATTTTTTTGGGAGGCTCGCGGCGCGTAGCACCCATCATCTTGGTGTGTAAACAAGATAATGTTAGAAATATGCTCATTAATGCATGTACGCCATATGGACCGCTGCTGATGATGTATGGGCCTATTGGGTCATACACCGGGGTCTAACCTGACAACAACTTAAGTTAAGGGTCAAATATGGCAAAAGACAAAAGTTAACATCGCAGGCTGCGTTAGCGCCATTAACTCTTAGGGGTTAGTGCCGGTAAGTCTTAGGGGTTAGCGCCGCTACGGCTGCATGTACTTTGTGTAAACTCACTGACAGGGCGCGTTAGCGCCGCTAACTATTTTGAGTTAGTGCCGCTAACTTATGGTTAGCGCCGCTAAACTCTGCCAGTGCCATTTGTCAAATCCACCTCCTAAACTAGCCAATGCATGTGGATTTCATACTCTCGAGGCTTGGCCAGTTAGGTGCTACAAAAAAACACACACACTTTTCTCCTTCATTGGTGCTACAAAAACCAAGAGAAGGCCTAAGAGATATTGTTCTAGAGTTGGTCTCGTGAGTAGCTGTTCCAGAAGTGGAATTCAAAGGTGAAGTACCATGGAGGCTTGCTAGCTCTTGAGGTTGGCGTGTTCCCGGGGTACTACCCAATATAAGATCCGTATTTCGTTCTTGGAGTATCAACACCACGAGACAATCAGATTACTGGAGCTAAGGAGAAAGGTATAACACCTCTTTCCTTTCCTTGTTGCATTTCTTTACATAGAGTTTGGTCCATTTGTGGGATTTCGGTTTTTATGCTTTATGTGCTTGTACCTTGGGCTATTTTGGTTGTACTTTGCTTCCGTTGCGAGCCCACGAAATCCCAACAGTGGTATCAGAGCCACCTCTATGTTAGATTTGCACTTGGTGGCCTGAAATATCCCGAAATCAAAATGTTTGTTTTCTGTTCGAACTGGGTTAGCGGCGCTAACCTCGAGTTAGCGGTGCTAACTCTTAATAGTTAGCAGCGCTAATACGCTGTGAAAGTTTTGTTTTCAAGTTAAAAACAGCTTTGGTCTCGGGAATTTTGGCTTTCTTGTAGATTCTGGAAATTTGTTTGAGAATATGTTTGCATGTTTTGGTATTTTTGAAATACCATATGTTACGTTTGGTTGTATGTGATAGATTTGAAATTGGTAACCTTGTCTCTGACCTTGTGGTTGACTTTGTGTGTAATATTTATTAATTCAGTTTGGTATGTAATAATATTGTGGCTTGCATGCCATTTCATTCATCCATGTATTTGTACTAGATAAATAGGAAATTATTGTGGCTTGTACGCCATTTCAATTTCTATTGTATGTATTGTTCAATTTGGATGAAGACACATAATTTGGAGTCGGAAGGAGATGGAGCGTGTCCATAGAAGCCGGTGAAGTCCATTGGAGATGGCGGTTCTAGTGGGAGCTCGCATTGAAGACCTTCCGTCACTTAGATTGACCACGTTCTTCCCGTTTTGGCTCACGGGAAGAACGCATAGGATTTTGGCAAGGATTACCAATTTATTTCATATATATGCGTGTGATGTGATTTTATATTTTTCTTACATGGTTTGCTTAGGATTCGCATGCTAGATAATTTTTCGAAATTAATAAAATCACAAGAGATTTAGTAAAAATGGTTTACAACTCTCATGCGCGCACACATACAAGATTAACTCACATAGTGAAAAATAGGTTTTGTCACTAAATAAGTTAATCTGTAACCAAGCCGAAAACAAAAGCCCGTTTTCATAAAACGTAAATTTTGCACCATCCGTAAGTCGATACCACCCGAATCTAGATTTATGAGTTTTGGTTGTCGAGCTTAGCACGAGCCAACTCTCATAAAACTGTGTGGAAGGTGCGTGTGGCAAATTCACAATTTTGGTTGTCGAGCTTAGCACGAGCCAACTTTGGTGGGTTTGACATCGTATGTCTTGACGGACGATTTACAATTGAAAATTAAAATCCTTGAGTGATTGTCGAGCTTAGCACGAGTCAACCAAGAATTTTAATTTGGAATTGGTGCAAGTAGAGATCAAACATGCCAAACGACCGATGGTTGTCGTAGGATCCCGCAAGTGTCTAAGAGTTGCAATAGAGATTGCAATCGGTAAGATGGTTATCGGCCTAAATAGCTCCATGAAGTGATCCGCGGCAACCCCGTCATGAATTGGAGTGAAATATGGTTCTTAGCCCTTGTTAAAATATTTTTCGATACAATATGGGTAATTATTTTAATGAGGATTAAATCAAACTAACTAATTCATGTACTCTAATTAATATAGGATGTCGAATCAAAACAACACCACGTCGAACTATTCACTTCGTATGTTCCTACAAAGGGAAGAACTCAAGTGAGTGAATTTTGTTGACTGGCTTAGGCAATTGAGGATTGTCCTACGTGCCGAGTCAAAGTTGCACATCCTTGAGGAACCCCTTCCTGAACCACCTGCTATCAATGTGGAATGGACTATCCGATACGCATATGAAAAACGTGTTCGTGTTGGGAAAATGATCTCATCAGTTTGAATTTGATGAGACAGAGGAAGAAACAGAAGAGGATAAAGCCATAAGGCTTATGATTGAAATGCTTGAACAGGAGGAAGCCAATGAGTTGGGCATTTTTCTTGAAGAGCTGAGAAAGAGAAAAGAGAAGGAAGTAAAAGACCAAGAAAAAGAAAAAGAAAGAAAAGCTTTGGCACAAGCTGAAGCTACTTACACTGGTCCAAGACCTGATCCTATTTCCTACTCAGATGCAGAATTGCAAGAATGTTACTTTCGAAGGAGCTTCAACAAAGAGATCAGAGGATTGACATTGAGAAGAGCAAATGGAGCCATCATTCTCACTTTTGAGCTAAGTGACAAATCAACTGTGGGAGTGGACCTGAGATATGTTTACATGATGGGTTACATTTAATGGCAAAGAATAATGATGCTGCTCAGGAAGTTCAAACGGAGCCAAATCAAACAAGAAATTCAGTCTGAGGTCTCCAAGTTGATTGCTAGAGCTGAAGAACTGAGGTATGTCCCAGTTCCTGGTCTGCAGTGGGAAAATTTGTTCGACATGCCTGTAGGAGTAGAATTCAGAGAAAATCAAAGCATCAACACTCCTATTCAAGGCTTCATGTTTAAGGATCAGGCAGGTAATCCTAGTTTTATTAAGCTAAATGAGATTTGCTATCTAAAAGCTGAGGATGCCTTGAGAATAAGAAACTGTTATGGAAATGAGGAGTCAAATCAGTTAATAAAGTATAAGTTGAATAAACTCATTAGAGTACAACAGAAGGAACTTCAGGGATAAAGAGATCATCATCTGGGAGTTTCTACATCCTGAGTTCATCAAATAGATTAGTTCTACTTTTGTAAATATTAGATTAGTTCTAATATCTTTGTAAGCACTATGTGTGCATGATCTAAGTGATCAACAACTTTTGTATTATGATCAGTTCTATTAATACAAATATAAAGTTTGATATGTTCAACTGTATTATGATGTGTTCATAGCTATAAGTCTGATAAGTTCAGCTTAATGAATAAATGATAAGTTCTTATTCATTTATGTAATTAGTTGGTGTGTTCAACTAAAAATTGGTGTATTCCAATTTAAATTGATAAGTTCAATTAATATTGATATGTTCAATAAATATTTGATCAGTTCAAATAATAAAATCTTAATAAGTTTAAGATTGAAAACAAAATTCTGTTAAACAAAGTTAAGAACTGTTTGATGGTTTTGTCATCATCGAATAGGGGGAGTTTGTTGGGAAAATGATATCATCAGTTTGACTTTGATGAGGCAAAGTTAAGTTTGTAAGATGAGTTCTACATATAACTTAAACAGAATTATGAAGCTTAGTCAGACTGAACACTTAGAGTGATTCAGACTGAGTATAAGTTGAATATAAGCTGAGCATATGTTGATCAGTTTATATTATACCTTAGTTTGTTTATTAATATGTTTAATAATCTGTGTATGTCACATAAGGTATATATCGAGTAATCAGCTTGATGTGTTTCAAGCTGAGTGACTCAGCTCAAAAGCAGAGTCAGCTCGACAGAGTTGCTAAATATGTTTTAGTCAACTAAGTTAGACTTCTAAGGATGAGTTTATCAATGTACGTGTTAGTTCATGTATGAATTCGGATTTGTTCTCGAAGAACTCAGCTTGATGAGTTTCAAGCTGAGTAACTCAGTCCGAGTGAAGAAGTCAGTCTAAAGATAATTTAAATATGTTTTAAATTCATCTTTATCTCTCTCTATATCTACGGCGCGGATAAGAAGACTCCAGAATCAAGATTGAAGATAGAAGATTCAGATTCAAGATTCCGGATTATCCGAGAGTTAGTTAGCGAATTAAGTTGAGTCTTAGTTTGTTAGGAACCGTAGGCACAGGATTATAAATACTTATCTCCTGATAAGTTTAGAGGTACGACTTTGATACAAAAACAACTAAGTGTTGCAGAGCCAAACCTCACCTCACCGTATGTGTTACGAGTCTTGATTCAGTATCAAGATTTAATCACAGATTGCCAAAGAAGTTCGTGTGTTCGAATTAATCACATTAGTTGTGATATTGGTAAGTAATCATGTGTTGATTTAATCTGTGAAAATTCTATTTAGAGAGTCGTGAGTATCTATAATTATATGTTAATTATAGATATATAAGTTTGAGAGAATTGAGAGATTTATATTAGGTGATTATATATCAAGATTTGCTTACTTGATAATCATTGTAATCATCTTCTGATTAATAAAAGCATTTGACTGTTTATGGTTTGATTACTGTGTGTAACACTTTACTTTGATTTGTTCAATTTCCGCAGAAAGTGTATTCAACCCCCCTTCTACACACTGTTGCTTGTTGTTACTCTCTTATACAAGGGACCAACAACTGGTATCAGAGCAGGCTGAACGATTTCATCAGTTGAATAGTTCAAGATTCTGAGAAAGATTGAAATATCGACAAGCAATACTCCATCAAACTTTCCTCAGATCTCTACTAAAGGATGTCCCATATTTGATGGATTTGACTATCCTATGTGGAAGTTCAGAGCCATGCTCTTCCTAAAGTCCATTGACAACCGTATGTTGGAAGTCATCACAAAAGGACCAATAATCCCCAAGATTCCTTCTATTGTCAGTGATACGTCTCGTGCCAAATCTGAGAAGGAAACAAGAAAGCCTGTTACATCCTGGACTGATGAAGATTGGAAACTCTTCAATCTGGATGACAAGGCAAAGAGTGTTCTAGCGAATTCCCTAACTAATGAAATCATGCGCACTGTGATTGGGTGTCAAACCGCAAAGGATATCTGGGATACGCTGAGTGTCACTTATGAGGGCACAGATCTGGTCAAGCAGCAAAAGAAGAATCACTTGAATAGATCGTATGAAACTTCTTTTCAAAGAAGAATGAAACCTTGGTAGATTTGTTAACAAGGTTTCACAGCTTGATAAATGACCTACTAAGTGTGGGTGTAAAGAGAGATGAAGTTGAGCTCGTGCTAAAATTTCTGGATGTGTTACTAGAAAGGTTCAATGAAGTAACCACTACACTAAGGGCTGGAGGAACATTACACATGTATAACCTACAGTCCATCTATGGGTTCTTGCTGAATCATGAACAGATCATAGAACACAAAAGAGGTTCTCAACAACAACTAAAAGAATCTTTGGACAAAACAGAAGTTGCATTAGTTGCACAAAAGAAGAAGAAAGGTTCCAAAGCTATGGTTGTTGAATCTGAGACTGAGTCAGAATCTCAAGCTGACCACTCAGACTCAGACTTAAGTGATACTGATGATGTTCAGACTATCACTGAGCAGATGGCCATGTTAGCCAGACGTTTGAGAAAAGCTCAAAGGGGAAGAGGAAGATCTGACAAGAGTAAAGGGAAGAGTTCCTTTGATCCCAAGAATGTTGTGTGCTTCAAATGTCAGAAAAAGGGACATATAGTTGCTGAGTGCAGATCTAAGAAGGTAGAATCAACATCTGTTGTTGATAAGAATGCTTATAGAGCTGCTAAGTACAAGAAGAAGTACACTCAGCTCAAGAAACCAAAGCCTAAAGACAAACCCAGTGGAAAAGGTTTATATGCTGAAACCTGGGATACAGAATCATCCACCTCAGATGATAATGTATGTCTAATGGCTCAAGAAGATGAAGAGCTAGAATTGGATGAGGTTGATTATGGTCAGTCCGAATCAATCTTTGAAGCTGACATGAAGGAAGCTGAGGAAAACAGCAAACTGAGTGATTGGGATCCTGCTTCCATGTACAAGGTCAGTAATTTCTACTCTTATACAGATGAGGAGAAAGTTCTTGCTTTTGATTATTTGTTGAATGATTTCAAGACCAGCCTTAAGTCTCAACATGACCTCAAAGCTGAAATTGCAAAACTGAAGGACGAGATTAAGGAAAATAAATCTCTCATTGATGTTGGTAAGAAAGCACAGTATGACCTTCAATGTCAGAGGCACATTAATAAACTTCTTAGTGAAGAACTTCAGGAGGCTAAAGACAAAGCTGATCAATTCCAAAAGATCACTGAGTCTTGGTGTAAGTCATCAAAGCTTGTTGAACAGTGCATACACCAACAGATACCTAAACAGGTGAAGGTTGTACTTTGAGGTGACTATCAAACAGCAGCTTATGTAGCTGATGATGAGATAGCAAGTACAGATTCTGAGGAAGATAGACAACTGATTAAGTCTCAGAAGTCAGCCTCAGAGAAACGATATGATCCAAGCCTAAAATTCAATATGTTTGTGAAGGCCAAAGATTATGGTAATGAGTGCTCAACATCCAAACAACATGGTAAGTCTGTGTTGGATAGATTAGGCACTCAGCTTGTTCAAAGAACTTCAGTCATAAAAAGGCTTAATCCAAATCCTTTCAAAAGGCAAAATTCTCTATCTGGCTCGGAGAGAAGTTATAAGAACAGGAAGACCACTGTAAGTCAGAGGTCAAATCACAACAATGTTAAGTCCAAAGTTGTTGATCTTGGTAAGTCCAAGAAGATCAACAGTGGTAAGTCCAAACCTGTTGAACCAAAGTAACATTTGGTGACAACTCCCATGGAAGAACCAAAGGCTATGGGAAGATGCAAGATGGTAAAGTCACTTTCCAGAGAGTTGCATGTGTCAAAGGCCTCAAACACAACCTGATTAGTATCAGTCAATTGTGTGATGAGAACAATGTTGCTACTTTTAGGAAGAAAGCAGGAACAATTTATAATGCTAAGGGAAAGCCTGTATTAATAGCTAAAAGAGAAAGAGATGTGTATCTACTTGATCTTAATTCTGCTGATCCCAATAATGAAACATGCTTGTATTCCCATTCTGTTCCTGAGCTGAGTTGGTTATGGCATAAACGTTTGTCTCATTTGAACTTTAAAAATATAAATATGCTGTCTAATAAAGAGTTAGTCTCTGGATTACCAAAAATCACATTTGTCAAAGACAAATTGTGTTCAGCTTGTGAACAAGGGAAACACCATAAAGGGTCCTTTAAATCAAAGCAAAAAATTTCAATAACAGACCCATTGCATATGTTGCATATGGATTTGTTTGGACCCATAAGTACTCCAAGCCTAAGTGGCAAGAAGTACACTCTGGTGATAGTAGATGAGTTCTCACGATTCACCTGGGTAATATTCCTAAAAGCCAAAAGTGAGGTTGCCCTGGAGATAATAAGTTTAATCAAAAGGGAAGAGTTGTAGAAAGGTTTGTCCGTAAAGCAACTCAGAAGTGATCATGGGACTGAGTTCAGGAACTCAACCCTTGAAAGCTTCTGTGAACAAAAAGGAATATTACAAAATTTCTCATCTGTCAGAACTCCATAACAAAATGGAGTTGCTGAAAGGAGAAATAGAACCTTAATTGAGGCTGCAAGGACAATGCTATGTGAGGCAGGATTGAAACTCTATTTCTGGGATGAAGCTGTTTGTACAGCCTGCTATACTCAGAATAGGTCAATCATTGTCAAAAGACATGGAAAGACTTCATATGAAATGTATAAGTCTAGAAAGCCCAATATAGGTTATTTCCATATCTTTGGTTCAAAATGCTATGTGCTGAATTAAAGAAATCAGCTCCATAAGTTGGAACCCAAAGCTGATCCTGGAATATTTGTTGGTTATTCCTCAATCTCCAAATCATACAGAGTATATAACTCTAGGAGAAAGGCCATTGAAGATTCAATTCATGTTTCATTTGATGAAGACAGTATTGATCAAGCTGAGAAAAGTCAAGCTGACTCCGTTAGTCTGAGTGAGCTTGAAAGGCCAAGGGAAATCAACATGTCAAATCCTATGTATGTCATAGGAGATGATAGTAATGATGATGTGTGTTCATCAATGAAATCATCACAAGCTTCAAAGGATTCTCAAGCAGAGAAAGATGATGAGTTCGTCAATCCTTTTGGAGCTGAAGTCACTCAGACTGAGAATCTTACTGATAATCAGTTTGTTGACAATGTTGCTGTTGAGACTGAGGAGATAAGTTCACCTCGAGGTCCTCAACATCACTTAGATTCAGAACCAGAATCTCCAACTACCACATTTAAATTCCTCAAAGATCATCCTCAAGATCAAATTATTGGAAATGTCCAAGAGAAAGTCATGACCAGATCTAAGGCTACAGCTAACTATGCTTCTCACGTTGGTTTTCTGTCTCAGATGGAACCAAAGAAGACTGAGGAAGCCATAGCAGATGAGGATTGGATTGATGCTATGCAAGAGGAATTAAATGAGTTTGAGAGGAATAAAGTCTGGACCCTTGTCCCTGCCCCTGAAGATCATACAATTATAGGCACTAAGTGGATCTATAGAAACAAAATGGACAAGGATGGAGTGATAGTTCGGAACAAAGCCAGGCTGGTAGCACAAGGGTATATGAAAGAAGAAGGAATTGATTATGATTAGATCTTTGCCCCTGTTGCTAGAATTGAAGCTATAAGGCTATTCCTGGCTTATGCAGCATATAAAGACTTCAAAGTCTATCAAATGGATGTGAAAAGTGCTTTCCTGAATGGAAAACTTCAGGAGGAAGTCTATGTGAAACAACCTCCTGGCTTTGTAAGTTCAAAGTTTCCACATCATGTCTATAAGTTGGACAAGGCTTTGTATGGTCTTAAACAAGCTCCAAGAGCTTGGTATGATATACTGTTCACTTATCTAATATCCATGAATTTCACCAGAGGCAGTATAGATACGACACTCTTTATTAAAAAGAGTAAAGGATAGATAATTCTTGTACAAATATATGTGGATGACATCATTTTTGGCTCTACAAATGAGTCTCTATGTGATTGGTTCTCCAAAATAATGTCACAAAAGTACAAGATAAGTATGATGGGTGAGATGACATATTTCCTAGGCCTACAAATTCAACAAAAGCCTGATGGAATTTTCATCAATCAAAGAAAATATGTTTTGGATTTGATAAAGAAATATGGTTTTGATTCAAGTTCAACCATGAGAACACCCATGACACCAGCTGTCAAGCTGAGTGAAGACTCAGATGGTAAGCATGTGTGTCAGTCTACCTATAGAGGAATGATAGGTTCATTACTCTATTTGACAGCTAGTAGACCTGATATCATGTTTGCTACATGTGTTTGTGCAAGATGTCAGGCAGATCCTAAAGAATCACATCTTTTAGCTGTGAAAAGGATCTTTAAGTACCTTAAAGGTACACCAAATCTAGGTCTTTGGTATCCAAAGGATTCTGGATTTGAGTTAGTTGGTTTTTCTGATGCTGACTATGCTGGGTGCAAGTTAGATAGAAAATCAACCACTGAAGGATGTCAATTTCTTGGAGGTAAATTAGTAAGCTGGACTAGTAAGAAACAGAACTCAGTGGCTACTTCAACTGCTGAAGCTGAGTATGTTGCAGCAGGGAGCTGTTGTGCTCAAATCTTGTGGATGCAGCATCAGCTTCAGGACTTTGGGATGAGTTTCAAGAAAACTCTTATCTTCTGTGATAACCAAAGTGCAATAGACATCACTTACAATCCAGTATTTCACTCAAGAACCAAGCATATTGAAATTAGACATCACTTCATAAGGGACATCGTGGAAAAAGGTAAAGTTGACATTAAATTTATCTCCACTGATGACCAATTAGCATATATCTTTACTAAGCCCCTTGATGAAAAGAGGTTTATGTATCTGCTAAGTAAATTGGGTATGCTCAACCCCTTGCTAAGTGTCTAAAATTTGAGTTCTCAGTTTGACAGAGACTAAGTGTCTTAAGCTGGGTGCACAGTTTATAAATAAGTTTTCATAAACTGATCTATATGTCAAACTGAATAATGAGTTCACACGTTTGGTCAGTTCAAAACATAATTCAACTACTCAGTGTGGTTGAAATGTTAGTTTGAGTTAGTCTCAAACAAAATGACTAAGTGTCATTGAGTCTGAGTTATGTGCTTAACTCACACTGTGTGATTGGTTCACACGTTTGGTAAGTTCCAAGCATATTTTACCTACTTAGTTTAGCAAAAATTACATGTTTAAGTTAGTCTTAAACATAATTGACTAAGTGTCATTGAGCCTGAGCTGTGTGCTCTACTCAAGCTGAGCATCAATCTCAAGATGAGTGCTTGAATCAAGCTGAGTGCTTGACTTAGACTGAGTAATATGTTTACTCAGCTTGGTGTGTCCAATCTATGAATTAATTACTAAGTGTTATTAATTTTTCTATCCATACGTATTTGAATCAGTTTCAATTCGTATCGTATATCAATTGTGTATTGATATATTTACAAAGTGGTTATAATCTTATTATTTGTTAATATTATTATTTTACACTTGTATCCGTTGGAGAATGATGTGTTTCTACCCTCTAACTGTTACATCAAGCCGTAATTTTTCGACGTAACGGATTAAAAAGGGATTCCAACGGTAACTTTTATCTCTCCTTGGAAAGGTATATATATCGATCATAGTCGAATTAGAGAAGTTACGCTTTCAATCCAGACTTCTCACATACTAAAATACCTTTCACTTCCTTTGCTAAGTGCAAATTTCTGTTCCATCGAATTCGAAACCCTAAGTCGCTCAGTGCACAATTGACGATCGCTCAGTGCGAGTTACAAATTGATTACTCTGTGTAATCTAAACATTCAACGATGGAATGTACCACTCTTGTTTTAGGTGAGCGGATGGTCAGAGGTGCTACTTTTAATAACAATGGACTGCCAGTGATTAAAATCAAAAATCAACGGGCCTGTGGCGCATCACTCAACATTGTTCCCCAACATCTGTTGGAGTTCTGGTTTACATGCACCTTCAACCAGAACAGAGGAGAGATCATAGGCACTGTTCGTAATGGAGATAGAATAGTTGTCCTCACGGTTCAACGGCGAAGAGAAGTTCTTAAACTCCCTATTCAGGATGTGTTCGAGTCCACCATGACTAGACAAGTGGCGAGGTCAGTTCTACCTCTGATGGGTCACCCTCAAACTGAAGGGGTGATCAAGAAGGACACTTTCCCAACTGGCTGGGGCTTCATGGTATCAACAGTGGTACGTTCACTAGGGACTAAAGTTGGAGGCTTGGACCAAGTCAACGAGTTTGAAATGCAGCTGTTATACAATATGTTCTTCGACAGACGTATCGACTATGCACAGCTTATATTCAACGCGCTCAAAGTCCAAGTACTGAAGACCACCAGGGACCTCCATGTGCCATTCATAAGGTACTTGTCCTTGGTGCTTGAAGCTGAGTTGGGAGATCTCCATGAAGCTGGATGGGATGTGTTTCCTGTTCCATCACTCAGCTCCAAGATGTTCAATAATGACATCTTCCCTGAGCAAGAGGGAGTAAGTGGTCCAATGCTCTTGGTAGCTGAGGGAGCTTCTTCTGAGAGTGAAGCTGAGGGATCAAATCAAGGGGGAGCTTCTCAGGCTGACACAGAAGTTGAAGCTGAGCACTCTGCTCAGGCTGAACCAGAACATACTGAAGCTGCTTCTGGTAAGACCTCTCCTCTCTCACTTTCTTCTCACTTTTCTCCATCTACCTTTGGAGATAATACTGCAGTGGAACCAACTCAGTCTAACCCATCTCCACCACCTTCATTCCATCTACAATTCCAATCTGAAGCCACCCCTAGTATGCCCACTGCTGCTAGGGAGAATATCCATACATACCAAAGAAAAACAGCCAAAGGTGGTGCCACTCCTAAAGGCATCACTGGAGCTGAGATCATATTGATCCCTCCGGCAGGAGTTGAGGGGGAGACGCCTACTCTCAAGGTGTCAACCTCAAGGCTCTTTAAAACCCAACAGCCTAAACCGGGTGTGGTGTCTACTCAGCCCACACTTACTCGTGCCATGGGAGAGCCTACTTCTGTGCCTGAACAGACACATTCAGGTTACATTGAACATATGACCAATCCTCAGGATCAATTACCCCCTTCTATGCCCAAAAGCCAACCACCAACCCATACTCTTCACGTCTCGAGCCCTATTCGTTCTATTCATTTCTCACACTCTAGTGCACGACCTGTCAATGTTTCATTTTCAAACCAGGATGAATCACAGGGTCCAAACTCGGGTGCAAAGGAATTTGAGGGACCACACCAACCCTTGGATGATGCACCCAAAGACTCTCCTCCAAATGAAACTGCCTCCTCAGGCATCCAGCAGCTAAAGGACTACATTGCTGCTCAATTTGGTCTGTTCCACCTAAAGCAGAAGAATTATAAATGTCAAATCTATCAAAGGCTTGCGAAGCTGACAGAGGATGTTAAAGAGATTGCCTCTGCAGTTGCTGCACTCCAACAACAAAGGACTTCAAACCCTATTGATGATGACAAAAAGGGGGAGAAGGTTCAAGCAGATATTGAAGCTGAGCTAGTTCGAGCTGAAGCTGAAGCTCTTCTAGTTCTAGCTAAAGGAGTAGAGAGGAAGACTTAGACTGAGGGGGAGTCAGAAATGAACAAAGAGGAACCTGCAGCTAAAAAGCAAAAAGTAATAGAATATGAATCTGAAGCTGACAGTGTTTCTGAAACTGAGGAAGAAACAGAAGAGGATAAAGCCACAAGGCTTATGATTGAAATGCTTGAACAGGAGGAAGCCAATGAGTTGGGCATTTTTCTTGAAGAGTTGAGAAAGAGAAAAGAGAAGGAAGTAAAAGACCAAGAAAAAGAAAAAGAAAGAAAAGCTTTGGCACAAGCTGAAGCTACTTACACTGGTCCAAGACCTGATCCTATTTCCTACTCAGATGCAGAATTGCAAGAATGTTACTTTCGAAGGAGCTTCAACAAAGAGATCAGAGGATTGACATTGAGCAGAGCAAATGGAGCCATCATTCTCACTTTTGAGCTAAGTGACAAATCAACTGTGGGAGTGCACCTGAGATATGTTTGCATGATGGGTTACATTTAATGGCAAAGAATAATGATGCTGCTCAGGAAGTTCAAACGGAGCCAAATCAAACAAGAAATTCAGTCTGAGGTCTCCAAGTTGATTGCTAGAGCTGAAGAACTGAGGTATGTCCCAGTTCCTGGTCTGCAGTGGGAAAATTTGTTCGACATGCCTGTAGGAGTAGAATTCAGAGAAAATCAAAGCATCAACACTCCTATTCAAGGCTTCATGTTTAAGGATCAGGCAGGTAATCCCAGTTTTATTAAGCTAAATGAGATTTGCTATCTAAAAGCTGAGGATGCCTTGAGAAAAAGAAATTGTTATGGAAATGAGGAGTCAAATCAGTTAATAAAGTATAAGCTGAATAAACTCATTAGAGTACAACAGAAGGAACTTCAGGGATAAAGAGATCATCATCTGGGAGTTTCTACATCCTGAGTTCATCAAATAGATTAGTTCTACTTTTGTAAATATTAGATTAGTTCTAATATTTTTGTAAGCACTATCTGTGCATGATCTAAGTGATCAACAACTTTTGTATTATGATCAGTTCTATTAATACAAATATAAAGTTTGATATGTTCAACTGTATTATGATGTGTTCATAGCTATAAGTCTGATAAGTTCAGCTTAATGAATAAATGATAAGTTCTTATTCATTTATGTAATTAGTTGGTGTGTTCAACTAAAAATTGGTGTGTTCCAATTTAAATTGATAAGTTCAATTAATATTGATATGTTCAATAAATATTTGATCAGTTCAAATAATAAAATCTTAATAAGTTTAAGATTGAAAACAAAATTCTGTTAAACAAACTTAAGAACTGTTTGATGGTTTTGTCATCATCGAATAGGGGGAGTTTGTTGGGAAAATGATCTCATCAGTTTGACTTTGATTAGACAAAGTTAAGTTTGTAAGATGAGTTCTACATATAACTTAAACAGAATTATGAAGCTTAGTCAGACTGAACACTTAGAGTGATTCAGACTGAGTATAAGCTGAATATAAGCTGAGCATATGTTGATCAGTTTATATTATACCTTAGTTTGTTTATTAATATGTTTAATAATCTGTGTATGTCACATAAGGTATATATCGAGTAATCAGCTTGATGTGTTTCAAGCTGAGTGACTCAGCTCAAAAGCAGAGTCAGCTCGATAGAGTTGCTAAATATGTTTTAGTCAACTAAGTTAGACTTCTAAGGATGAGTTTATCAATGTACGTGTTAGTTCATGTATGAATTCGGATTTTTTCTCGAAGAACTCAGCTTGATGAGTTTCAAGCTGAGTAACTCAGTCTGAGTGAAGAAGTCAGTCTAAAGATAATTTAAATATGTTTTAAATTCATCTTTATCTCTCTCTATATCTACGGCGCGGATAAGAAGACTCCAGAATCAAGATTGAAGATAGAAGATTCAAGATTCAAGATTCCGGATTATCCGAGAGTTAGTTAGCGAATTAAGTTGAGTCTTAGTTTGTTAGGAACCGTAGGCACAGGATTATAAATACTTATCTCCTGATAAGTTTAGAGGTACGACTTTGATACAAAAACAACTAAGTGTTGCAGAGCCAAACCTCACCTCACCGTATGTGTACGAGTCTTGATTCAGTATCAAGATTTAATCACTGATTGCCAAAGAAGTTCGTGTGTTCGAATTAATCACATTAGTTGTGATATTGGTAAGTAATCATGTGTTGATTCAATCTGTGAAAATCCTGTTTAGAGAGTCGTCGGTATCTATAATTATATGTTAATTATAGATATCTAAGTTTGAGAGAATTGAGAGATTTATATTAGGTGATTATATATCAAGAGTTGCTTACTTGATAGTCATTGTAATCATCTTCTTTTTCAAAGCATTGTAATCATCTTCTGATTAATAAAAGCATTTGACTGTTTATGGTTTGATTTACTGTGTGTAACACTTTACTTTGATTTGTTCAATTTCCGCAGAAAGTGTATTCAACCCCCCTTCTACACACTGTTGCTTGTTGTTACTCTCTCATACAAGGGACCAACAGTTCGGGATACGCACGATGTTGCTTGTCTCATGTTATCAAGTATGAGCTTAGAACTGCGAAAGCAATTTGAGCACATGACTGTGTATGACATGATTAACAAGCTGAAGGATGTATTCCAACAGCAAGTTAGGCAAGAACATTATGAGTGTGTTAAAAGTCTAACCGGTTGTAAGATGCGGGAAGGCGGGAGTGTTAGTGCCCATGTTTTGAAGATGAAATCATACATGGACCAAATGGAGAGACTAGGATTTCCTGTAGGGAGGGAGCTTGGTGTGAATTTCATACTTCAGTCTCTGCCCGCATCATATGAACAGTTTGTCAAGAACTATCATATGCATGCAAAGGAAATATCTATAGATGAATTGCATGGAATGTTGAAGGTTGTAGAATCTAACATGTCCGAGCATACATCATCCTCATCCACTCCCGTTCTTGGTTCTAAGGGACAACTTTTAGCCAAAAAGAAGAAATCGATCCCATTAGAAGAAGAAGTTGGAGTTTCCAAGCTTACTTCAAATTTTGAGTCCATGGATATTGATGACATGCCTAAGGAGACTCAACATGGGGTGGCTTGCTACTTCTGCGGAAGATTTGGGGATTGGGGCCGTCATGCCTGCCCTTCGTGCCGAGAGGATATAAAACTTCTTCGAAAAGAGAGAGTTAATTTTCCTACATGAGGTACATTCATGATTTTACTTCATTGCTATTCTTTAATAAGCTGGGTTGTTTACCCGAGCTATAAGACTCACGTTTGTCACAAATGTATTTTGTTACAAAGTGTAGGTCTGTTCGTTGAAAGAAGGAAGAGCTTGAAGAACCGGATCTCTGAAGAAGAAATTTAGTTGATTGTCTTCTAAAAGAGAATTGGGAGTGTTGGTCTTGCCATTATTTCCGGATTAATTATTACTTTTTATGCCCTGCGTGGCAAGACTTGCTTTATTGTATGTTCTTTCGAAGATGATGGATATTTTGTATCTTGTATTTTTATTAAAAGATTTTTCATATTAATAGTTTCATTTCAGATTCGATCCATGTCTATGCTTATGTGTTATTTTGACTATTTTTTTTAGTGCTTAAGTACACATTTGATGACGATGGATATGACTTAGAATTGAAACATTTTGAAAAATTGTTTTTGAGATGATTTTATCAAAACTTATCCATATCATTGCATACACAAAAGCTCGTTATAAGTAATAGTGCAATCATGAATAATTGATTCTTAGATCCAAAAGTGGTTTGGATATATAAACTCTATGGCATAATCAAACTTGACCAAGTAAACAACATTTACATCGCTTAGATCCATGTGGTTAGGATATTTGTAAAAGTTTAGCCTTGGGCTAAATGAAAGGTATAAATATTGTTTATTGGACTTAATTGATTATAAAATCCTTCACCGGTGTTGGTAAGAAGGATTATGACTTGTTGGATTTTGATCACACTTGTGTGGATAATCCGTTCAAGTACGTCACAAAGAGTGACATTAGTGAAATTCTCCATCACCATCTTTATGATAGTTGTTGAGAGAATGGTTACTAGAGAAAAGGCTTGTGTCTCAAACCCAGTGGTGTTCGGAACTAACCTAAAGAAAACTAAGAATCAGTAAGGGTATATAGATATAAAATTCTTAGATCAAGAAAAGATGCTAAGTTTTCTTATCTATATTGGTTTAAATATGAAATGGATCATGGGTTTAACCCATAATTCGTTTTCTCGAAGAAACACATTTATACATGGTGTTACTTTAAAGAAAATCGGATATCTTTGTTGATGATCTGGTGAATGGCAGGCCTAAAACATGTATTCAATGTGATTGGTATACATTAATTTTATGAACCAAGTCCTCAATCTAAAACACAACATTATGGTTACTCAAGCATCCAATGAGATTTTGACTAGAAAGAGTCATTTGCTTGTCAATCTCATAACTTAAAATTATCCAGTCTACATTCAGTGGGAGATGGATGAATTATAAGTTGATGCTTATATATTTAAGTAGTTCATCTGAGTTTTGGATAATTGTTTCTTGAACTTATGGGAACCATGTTTGGTTGCTCAAAAGGGAAAGGACAATTTACAAAAGCATTCAAGTGGAAGAACGTAAAGCTTAAATAAAAGACCTAATGTTGACACTAGCATATAATCAGCATAGAGATGTTGGTAAAACCTGACAATATCCATTGCTTCTATAAATCTGATGGAATTCAAGAAGGCTATTTAGATATGAGGTTGTCATGTTTTAGCAACAGCAGCTTGATGGTGAATCATTGTGATGTCACCATTCATCGGAAACATAGTGGGACCCTGAGTTCACTAGTGAATAAAAGAAGGGAATGGAATACATAAATGTAATCTTTTGTTGCATCCAAGTACTTGACTTGGGTTAATCCCATACCTGAGGTGTAATCTAAGAAGAGTGAAGGGACTAACAAATATGCAATGATAGACAACTTCAAATACCGACTAGAGACAAAGTGTTTCATATCCATTATATGGAAACATGTTCTAGTGGCTATGTTGAAGATGACTTGGATAAAGTGAAATATTGTTGTCACCTTGCGGAAACAAGTTAGTTCACTTGGACGTAAGAGACCTGCATCCTTCATAGGATTAAGTTGAGGAAATGCTTAAGGCATTTTCCGAGGTTCTTACACATCCATAATATCCAGATTAGGTCTGGATTATGTGAAGCATTGTTGTCACTTTGGGGAAACAAGTAAGATCACATGGAAATAAAAGGCCAAGATCCTTCGCAGGGTTAAGTTGAGGATAAGTTTGAAGCATGTTCCGAGGTCTTATACATGTCCATTATATCCAAGTTGTGTCCATGTATGAAGTCGACAAAACTTGCATCTTGTGACTGTAATCTTGCTTTACGAGAAAGTCAAAGGAATGAGATTTCTAGAAAGCATAGATTAAGCCAGATACTCTTGTCAGGGCTAGTGGGAGCTTCATTTGTTCCTAGTAAGATATACTCAAATGAAAATAATGTCCTAATTTAGGGTTGTTTTTAACCTATTGATGGAATTATTGTTCTACGAGTATAAATATAAACGTTAAGTAAAGTGGATACTAAATTCAAGAAATACTGATGTATGTTCTTGATGTTCGACGAAAAGAAAGTTGTCTTGAGTAAGTTATTACTGCAAGAAAATCTATACTTGTAAGACTGTCGATTTTAATCGAAGTTTTGAATATACAAATATGTGGTGTAGATACGACATTTAAATTCAAATGAGTGTCATTGACCCTATTGTGTACTTCGGTGACATTGAGGGTATGTCGACTCTAATAAAAGTCAGTGCCAGTGACTCTATTGTGAAGTTCGGTTACATTGAGGGTATGTCGACTCTAATAATCATAAGTGTCATTAATCCTATTGTAGACTTCGGTAACATTGAGGATATGACGACTATGATAATCATGTGTATGATCTCTTTGATAAACACTATGCAAGTGGTTTAATAAGAGAATACAAAAGAGTACAAAGGGATATCGTGTAGATGATCCCATAATTAAGCCGTTGTCAATTACTAGTGATGAATTTCATACTAGGTATAATAGCATTGTTCATGCTTATGACTAGGCTTGAATATTGTTTTAGTAAATGTTTGATTTACTTATAAGCTTTGGGAAAGGTAAGCAGTACTGCTCATTGATGATTGTATCGATATATAGTGGAGACTATATATACGCATGATGCGGTTACCTTCATTGGTCTTTACTGTGTTCCATCTTAGCATGTTTAACCACTTCCCAGAATGTTTATACATTCTAAATTTCCACAGTCAGTCATTCTTCAAGGGAAGGAAGTTTGAAATAAGGCTGAGGTTAGGTGTTGGTTATGCATTGATCAAGGATTGAATGCATGAAACGCAACAGTAACCTATGCTTGAAAGGAGTTTCAAGTGACTGGAAGACCCGCACCTGAGTTCACTTCATGGATCATAGTCACAAGTAACTCGGGATGATAATATCATTACGTCCTTCGACCTGAGATGTATGAATTACTATAGCATGAAACTTTCTTACTTTGGCTATTTCAAAACGTAGTTCGTAACTAGCTATTATAAAGGGAATAGTTAAGTAAGACAAGGTTCACGCTATGGGATTGTACAGTCAACGTAATTTGTTCCTCTAGTATGAGAGATATCCCTGGGCCCCTCGATGATTGGGCGCTGACACCAAAATAAGCATGTCCATGCGCAAAGGAATATTGATTGAGAATCAGATATGTCCTTAAATTTTGGTCACCACCAATCAAGATCGAGAAACATAATCGTGAACGATCTGGAGATTGACGTATCAATCCATGTCTCGTGTTCACAAGGATATCGCGAACAAAAGGAGTTTTGATCACTTATCTATAGGACCTCTACGTTTTTATGTAGGTTATGGTTTTCTGCAAAGAAGCAGAACCCATACTGACTTGGGGGCATTGATACTTTTGCTAGAGGCCGCTCTTTGTCTGTGGTTACATGGGTACGGTGCATTATGTGCAAGTGGGAGTTTGTTAGAAATATGCTCATTAATGCATGTACGCCATATGGACCGCTGCTGATGATGTATGGGCCTATTGAGTCATACACCGGGGTCTAACCTGACAGCAACTTAAGTTAAGGGACCAAATATGGCAAAAGACAAAAGTTGACATCGCAGGCCGCGTTAGCGCCGCTAACTCTTAGGGGTTAGCGCCGCTAAGTCTTAGAGGTTAGCGCCGCTACGGCTGCATGTACTTTGTGTCAACTCACTAACAGGGCGCGTTAGCGCCGCTAACTATTTTGAGTTAGCGCCGCTAAACTCTGCGAGTGCCATTTGTCAAATCCACCTCCTAAACTAGCCAATGCATGTGGATTTCATACTCTCGAGGCTTGGCCGGCTAGGTGGGATTAATTGACGAATTCTTGACAAAAATGGAAGTGTGAACTCTTTTGTTTAAGGGAAGTTCTCTCTTCTTTCTCTCAAGAAAAACACACACACACTTTTCTCCTTCTTTGGTGCTACAAAGACTAAGAGAAGGCCTAAGAGAGATTGTTCCAGAGTTGGTCTCGTGAGTAGCTGTTCCAGAAGTGGTATTCAAAGGTGAAGTACCATGGAGGCTTGCTAGCTCTTGAGGTTGGCGTGTTCCCGGGGTACTATCCAATAGAAGATCCGCATTTCGTTCTTGGAGTATCAACACCATGAGACAATCAGATTACTGGAGCTAAGGAGAAAAGTATAACACCTCTTTCCTTTCCTTGTTGCATTTCTTTACATAGAGTTTGGTCCATTTGTGGGATTTCGGTTTTTATGCTTTATGTGTTTGTACCTTGGGCTATTTTTGTTGTACTTTGCTTCCGTTGCTAGCCCACGAAATCCCAACAGATAAACCTCATTTTTTTTTAAATTTTGAAAAGTCCAGCCGGTCAACGACTGCTTCACGGAGCGAAGATTAATGTCTCACGGCACGAAACTAAATACACAATTGAAAGAGTTTTGTAGCCGGCGCGAAGGACATTCTTCCTGTCAACCTAGTCTTTGCGGTGCAAAGACTATATGTTCGCCGCACGAGGCTACTTCTCGAGTGCCTTTTCGGAACTTTTGACTCCCTTCTCTCTTTTCTTCATATGTGTCGGTAATATTGTATCCAAGGACCTGAATAACACACAATTTATGTGCAACAATCCATTCTTTTATCATATTTAAAAAAACAAAGATATGACGGGAATTATTATGTATGATTTCGGGATATCAACATCTATTTAGACAAAAGATGCTCTTGTCTTTACAACATGATTAGAATTATTTATTGAGCATAGTGCATGACTCTAGGGTTGATCCGTTGATTTTGTCACCATGCACAAAGAATAAAATTTAGCCTTTCTATATAAATTTTTTTGACGTAATGGGTTGTAGGGCAGTTTTTTTACCTATTGGGTATACCATAAACTAATAAGAAAGAAAAGTGGAAGTAAGTACCTTTTTTTAGCTTAATGGTTATAGGCCAATAGTATTAAACATAAAATTTAAGTAGTTACCTATTGAGTGGGCTTAACAATTTATAATTTTCAACTCATATACACAAGTGTAGAACAAAAAAAAATGGGTAAATTGCGCGAAAATATAACAAAATTTGATGAAATTGCCATTGTATACAACTAAATTTATTTTGTACCTAAAGATATGACTATGTGTCTTGTTCAGTTCATTGTATGCAACCTTTATCCGTTAATCAGTTTACATGTTATATTTTTAAATTTTGATTTTTTAAATAGATTTTCCTCATAATTGTTGCATCTTGAAAGAAACCATGAACAATATGATGAACATTAGCAAAAAAGAACTTAAATCTTCAAAAATCCATGAATCAAATCTAAAACAAATCATCGAAACCAACAATAGCGAGAAGAATAAACCAAATTTGATTAAACTATAAAATCAAGCCCTTATGTGGAACGTATTAAATTCATAATTGAGTAACGGTAATCGAGCCATAACAATCTACCAAATCGACCGATTTAAGCGACAAGGAACACAAACGTATAAATGATGTATGAAAGCTAGTAAATTAAGAATCGTGGCACATAAAACTCTTCAAATGGAAAATGAATGAGTCCAGATTTTACAAAATCAGAGAGATGAAGATGAAATCGGAAAACCAAGAAACCCTCAAAATGCAAACCATCGAAATCGGAATTTTAAAAAAGAAACCATCAAATCCGATATGTTCATCCTTATATCATATCTCGGCATGAAAAACAACGAACCCTCAAATCTCATGAAAATAAAAAACCAACAAATCTCAAAGCCGATTTCTATATGAAATGATTAAACCCCAAAATATCGATCTAAAAATTCCAAACCTTCAAAGCCGATTCTGAAGATTCCAGGAAGTGGATCTTAATAGTCAAGCCTAAGATATGAAGCAATTGAAGACACTATAAATCCATCGAATGTCGGTGGTTGGAACTTGAATCAGTTTCTTTCTTATGTTCTTATGGTTATGAACGGTTCCCTTTCTATCTAAATGTGAAGCATGGATCGTTCATGACAAAATGTGCTTACCTTATCATTTTCTTTAACAAGTTCAACCAATAATTCATATCTTTTAGTTAAATTTATATATAATAAAAGAAGAAAAAGATAAAAACCGGTTGCTAACCTGATATCGTAGGTCAATTGCATACAATGAACCGAATTAAACAATTAGTTGTATTTTAAGGTACAAAATAAGTTGGTTATATGTAATGACAATTTTGACAAAGTTTACTGTATTTTTCCACACTTGCCCAAAAAGTTGGGCGACTCCTAAAAAATAGTTCTTAGCGGTCGGTCAATCCACACTCCCATAGGGCATCCCATGGATGACTCGAGGAAGAGTAAAGATTGTACGTTTTTCCCGTTTTTGGATTCAATCAAAAATATATAAATATTATATATTTTATTTATATTTGGTAGGTTTACATACTCCTTGAAAAGAGCTTTGTAACAACTAGAGAGTGTCCAAAATGGAGCTAAGAGGAATGAAATTAAATTATTAATGTAGAACTTGTGTTGAGGCAAAATTGACAAGGTCATTTTTCCAATTGGTTAAAAAAATAACCGAACCACTTGATATGATTCACATGGTGTGTGGGATCTAAAGTCGATTCCTATGAGAGACATGACAAGTACTTTATCACTTTATTTATGAGAGCATGAGATATTGCTATGTATATTTAATAAAAAGTAAAGATAAAGAAATATAGAAATTTATTTTGTATAAAAATAAAGTTGAGAATCAACTCAAGAAGAAAATTAAGGTAGTTAGGAATAATAGAGGAGGTGAATATGTGTCAAGTTTAACGAGTTTATGTGCCGAACATGGAATCAGACATGAATCCACCACTTCTTATTCTCCTCAACATAATGGAATTACTGAAAAGAAGAATCATATGTTGAAAGAAATGGTCGAAACCATGTTGATAAGTTCCGTAATGATACGGAACATGTGGGCAGGAGCTATTTTGTTGGCTAATTACCTTTTACATAAGATACCTCATAAGGAGATTAATAAAACACTAAGAATACACATATGCAAATTAGATATCCAATATAAAATATTTTAGATCAACGAAGGGATATGTGTTCACCCTTCAAGGTGTTGCAATATATGTGTTCACCCCTGAGGGTGTTGCACTGTCCTTGACGTCTTCCAAGCAAACGGTGATGATTTATAGGGTACAACAAGCACAGTGGAAATAAAAACAGTAAATCTCGTTCCCAGGATCCCAACTGGATCAAGTGGGGAGGCAGAACGATAAATCACAATTAAACAGATATATGTCTCAATCCATAACAGTCATATAATAAGGATAGAATTAAACCCAGAAACTACTGAAGGGGGATACACAGCTACTGCACCCTTGAACTGGCTGCTAGACCGCCAAAATGTGTGTGTGTCAACCGGCAAAAACCCGCCGGTTTTTGCCCTTTATCGCCACCGAGAACAAGCCCCGCCGCAAATGGGGTGTTCGGCTTTTCGCGCCGCTAACAACCGGACAGCCGCCGCCGTACGCCACAGTCGTCTGCCGGTAACAGGTAACAGCCGCCGGAAAGACCACCGTGGGGTGGTGGTGATCGTCGACCGAGAGAGAGATAGAGAGCTAGGGAGAGAGTGTTTTGTTTTATCTTTTGTGTCTAATGAGGATTAGGTTTAAAACCTAGGTTTAATCCCATTAAATAGTTATTTAAATTGATTATGCCCTTGGACCCAAAGCCCGGTCCGTTGACCAACAACTTTGATCATTTGTCAAAATAAAACCCTCTAGTTTTGATTTATTAAATAATAAACTATTAATTAATAAATATCCAACCAAAACTTATTTATATTAAATATTTAATTAATATTTAATATTCCCTTTCAATGATAAATATCTATTTATTATTTCTCTCTTTCTCGATAATTAAGCAACTGTTAATTATCTTCTTTACACACATCGTATTGTTTCTTGGTTCATTAGTTGGGTATGCAGTTGTGTGACCCTTTAGTGACTCATAGTGTCAATGGATGTGATGATACGTATACACTATCCCTGCAAACAATCTATCAGACTCCCACTTGTGCACGATAGTTACACTCCCTTGTTCATCACGGGCCTCAGGAGGTCCCTAGCCAGACACTTATGTTAACCACGACTATAAGTTCTCTTATTTCCAGAGATTCCGTAATCACCTACTTTAATTACCCGGCTTTTCCTTTTGCATCACGATATCTCGTAATGTGGATTTCAGACATCGAGCACGTGATCTATTCTGAAAATCCAGATTATGTTTCTTGACTTCCGATTTGACTAAGTGCAGTTACGGAGTTACCAAATGATGTCCGTCATTATATCCGAGCGCGGCCACGCATTTCATTTACTTTTAACCGTCAAGCAGACTCTGATACCACTGTAGGAATTTACAGGGTACAAACATGCACAACGGAAAATAAACTTGCAAATGCCGTTCCCAGGATCCCAACTAGATCAGGTGGGGAAACAATACCAGAATCATAAAACAGATATATCATGCAATATTTACAGGTTTAAAATCAGTTATTTCTAAAAGATAGAAATTATACCATGAAACTGCTGAAGGGGGATACACAGCTACTGCACCCTAGAACTGGCTGCTAGACCTCCAAAACTGAATATCACGTGTGTATAAACGATACCCGACAAAAACCACCCTTGGTATTTGCCCTGAACCGCCGCCGCCGAGAAGAGCCACCGCAAGGGGGGGTTCTCGGGCCTTGGGTCTCGCACCGCAAAAGCTGCAGGCCACCACCGCCGTGGCCGCCGTGTGCCACCACTGCCATCCGTCGGTGTACGCTGCCGGAGAAAACCCGAAACCACCCTTGGTGGAGTTCTGCCGATCGCAGAGAGAGAGAGAGAGAGAGCGACAGAGAGAGGGAGAGAGAGAGAAAGGGAGGAGGCTTGTGTGTTTTAGGATTAGGTAACTTTAATTAGTTTGAATTAGGTTTAAATTTAAACCCCTTTTATAGATATTCTTCTGGGCCTAAGCCCTTGGACCTTAAAGTCCGGTCCATAATCTATATCTTTAATCCTATTACAAAACAAACCCACCAAGTTCAGTTATTATTAATTAAGCAGCTGTTAATTAATAATTTTCCAACTAAACTTTATTTATTAAATATATAACTAATATTTAATATCCTTTCTATTTATTAATAAATATTCATTTAATAATTAATCAACTGTTAATTATCTATTTTATACACACTGAATTATTCCTGGTTCATTAGTTGGGTGTGCAGCTGTGTGACCCTTTAGTGACTCATAGTGTCCATGGATGTGATGACACGTGTATACTATCCATGCACACAATCTATCTGACTCCCACTTGTGCACGATAGTTACCTCCCTTGTCCATCACGTGTCTAAGCCAGACACTTAGGTTAACCATGACTATAAGTTCTCTCATGTTCAGAGATTCTGTAATCACCTGCTTGGATTTCCCGGCTTTTCCTTTCGCATCATGATATCCCGTAATGTGGATTTCAGACATGAAGCACGTGATCTATTCTTAAAATCCAGATTATGTTTCTACTTCTGATTTCAACTAACTACAGTTACGGAGCTACCTAATGATGTCCATCATTTTATCCGAGCGCGGCCACTCATTTCATTTAGTCTCAACCGTCAAGGGGCCCTGGAATATCTCCTCTCTATAAGAGAAGGTGCAAATCCCATCTTGACTACTTGCATTTGAGCACACGTCTTCCGCTGCACCCATATACACCCCTTATTACTACCTAGTTACGGCGTAGCGTTAGAACGTTCCAAAGTACAGAAGTCCTCGTGCCCCAAACCAAACATCTCAGGTCTAAGGACAACCAATCAGCTAACTCATGTCGTTGGCTCCATGAAATTAGACTGATGCGGATCACCTCCAATATTTGTACCCCTGACAAATATCAATAAATAATTGGTCACAGAACTTGTGATGTTATTCTCTACCCGAATAATCCATCAAGTATTTTAAATAGCCTTAGTATCACCCTAATGCGGCTCCCACCGCATTAGGTAGCTACGAAGTAATTTTGATATAGCAAGACTTGTATATCATGGATGAATAAATATGCTAAAAGTATAGAGATATTTAATAGATTACATTAAACCTCCTATTTCCATCATGCAGAAATGTTTAATACATAATCATAACCTTTAAATCTCAATCCATTCTATTTTAATTAAATACTGAAAAACTAGGTGCTAGGTCCCATGTACTGCATTCCAATGGAACTAGCATGTCTCTCATGCTTTTCTCTTGCTAGCGCCTTAGTCAACGGATCAGCAATGTTGTCTTATGTCGATATCTTGCATATCCTCACATCTCCCCTTCCGATGATCTCTCGGATGATGTGATAATTTCTAAGTACATGCCTGATCTGCTGGTGATCTCTTGGTTCTTTTGCATGCGCTAAAGCTGCCATGTTATCAAAGAATATATCAATCCGTCTAGAGATACTGGCAATAACTCTTAGATCCTAGATAAAATTCCGCAGCCAAATCGCTTCCTTTACCGCATCATTTGTCGTAATGTACTCAGCCTCTATAGTTGAATCTGCTATTGTATCTTGCTTCTGGATTTTCCAAGATACAGCTCCACCGTTTAGGGTAAAAACAAACCCTGACTGCGACTTAAAGTCATCTCTATCTTTCTGGAAGCACGCATCTGTGTAACCAGTCACACTGATTTCATCCGTGCTTCCTCCAAAGACCAAGAACATATCCTTTGTCCTTCTCAAATACTTGAGAATGTTCTTGACAGCCACCCAATGGGCTTCACCCGGATTTTGCTGATATCTACTCGTAAGGCTTATGGAGTAAGCAACATCGGGCTTAGTACATAGCATGACATACATAATTGAACCTACTGCCGAAGCATAAGGAACCAATTTCATCCTCTTCTGCTCTTCTGGAGAAGTAGGACATTGAAAGATCTCATAGAAATGAAACCTTTCTTGGAATCTTCCATCTTACAGCGTTTCAACAATTTATCAATGTATTTACTTTGACTAAGTCCGATCAGCCGCCTAGATCTATCTCTATAGATCTTAATACAAAGTATGTATGCGGCTTCTCCTAGGTACTTCATGTGGAAACATTAAGTAATACAGGATTTTACTCCTTGTAATACTGGTACATCGTTTCCTATGATCAGTATGTCACCCACATACAGGACCAGGAAGATTACTACTCTCCCACTGAACTTTGTGTAAACATAGGACCCGAACTCGCTTTTGGTAAAACCAAATTCCTTGAAGCGCTCATCAAAGTGCAAGTTCCAGCTTCTAGATGCTTGCTTTAATCCATAAATGAATTTTAGCAACTTGCATACTTTACCTGGATTCTTGGAGTCTTCAAAACCGTCCGGTTGTGCCATATACACATCCTCTATTTGTTTCTAGTTAAGGAAAGCGGTTTTGATATCCATTTGCCATATCTCATAATTGAAGTATGCAGCTATGGCCATAAGAATCCTAATGGACTTAAGCATGGCTACTGGCGAAAAATTTCATCATAATCAATACCATGAGTCTGAGTGTAACCTTTTGCAACAAGCCTAGCTTTGAAAGTATACACATTTCCTTCCATGTCGGTCTTCTTATTGAAGACCCACTTGCATCCAACAGCTCTACTGTGTTGTGGCAAGTCTACTAACTCCCAAACTTAGTTGTCATACATGTATTGCATCTTTGTCTTAATGGCGTCTAGCCATTTGTCAGACTCACTGCCTGACATAGCATCCCCGTAGGACTCGGGTTCTACTTGGCTCAGTCCGAATCCTACTAGACCTGCGAAGGTCTTGTGTTTCCACTCCTTCCTCAACCATGGACTCGGGTTGGGATTCAACAATTCATTGTTGAATTACAGGTTCCACAAATGGTGGAGGTATACCTTCATCCTCTTCAATTTCTTGAAGATCTATTTTTTTCTAGAAGTTTCTGAACTTAGAAACTTACCCTCTAGAAACGACCCTAACCGAGCGACAAATCCTTTGTTCTCATCGGGATTGTAGAAGTAGTACCCTAAGGTTTCCTTAGGATAACCCATGAAGATACATTTATCTGATTTGGGTGTGAGTTTATCCGAGAACGGTCATTTAAGGAACGCCTCACAACCCCAAATCTTTATGAAAGACAATTTGGTCTTTTTCCCCGTCAATAACTCGAACGGTATCTTTGCTTTCTCCACTGATTTCGTCGGAACTCGGTTTAGCATAAAAGCATCCATTTCAAGTGCATGACCCCAGAACGACATTGGTAAACTAGTTCAACTCATCATAGAACGAACCATGTCAAGAAAGATTCTATTCCTCCTTCCTGGCACACCATTCCACTGTGGCATATACAGAGGTCTGAGTTCTGAAACAATCCCACATTCTTTTAGATGATCGTCAAACTCATGACTCAGATATTCGTCACCCCGGTCAGACCGAAACAGCTTTATCTTCTTGTCAAGCTGAATTTGTATTTCACTCTGAAACTCTTTGAAGAAATCAAAACTTTCAGACTTGTGTCTCATCAGATACACATAATCATACCTACTAAAATCGTACGTAAAGGTAATGAAGTACCGGTATCCGCCTCTGGCTTCTTGACTTAAAGGACCACACACATCTGTGTGTATAATTCCTAGCAGTTCATTTGACCTTTCATTCAAGCTGTCAAAAGGTTTCTTTGTCATCTTTCTGGACAAACAAGATTCACAATTGTCAATTGATATAAGATCAAATGACCCTAGAACTCCATCTCCATGAAGTTGCTCTTTGCGTTTCTTATATATATATGTCCGAGCCGACAATGCCAAAGGTAAGTTTGGTTCAAAGTGTCCTTTGACCTTTTACTTATATGATAGATTTCCTTGTCATCTTCAAGATTTATTATGTATAGAGCATTTTGTGAACTTGCTTTAAAATAGAATAAATCATCTTTAAAGCAAAAATTTGTTTTCCCTACCGACTGATAGTTAAAACCACTGTCTATTAATAAATCGTACCAGATTATTACATTCATAATCAATCTAGGAACATAATAACAATTATCTAGTTCTATGATTAATCCTGAAGGTAGCATGAGACAATAAGTTCGTACAGCTTCAGCACCAATGATGGAGCCTTCGCCTACCCGTAGGTCCATGTCCCCCTTCCTTAGTTTCCTACTTCTCTTGAATACCTGAAAGTGATTGCAAATGTCATGACCACATCCGGTATCGAGTACCCATGATTCAAATGAAGTAACTAAGCAATCTATCATAAAGATACCTGAGTCGTCGGTAGAACCGACGTCCAGCTGATCAATGTCGAGTGAGTGCTCGCAAATATCCTTAATACTGCAAACTAGGCAACAAACGTCTAGTAACTCATAAATCCAATCATCTTCCTCCATTGACTCAACTAATGTTGTATCAAAGAGATCCGGGTGCACCTGGTCATCTATGCACATTAAGAACTCGTGCATATCAACTACTGTTGTATCTGGTTCATCAAACTTGTCCACTACCTTTGCCTGATAGCGGTCTGTTAGCGAACCGACCAAGAGCATTACAAGCTCATTCTCACTGACTTGTCATCCCAGAATCATCAAGCAATCAAACAGCCTTCTCATGCTAATGAGATGATCACTCAATAACTGGCCTTCTTTCATCCCCTGTGAAAGAATGTCCTTCATGAGCAGAAGCATCCACAGTGCTCACTGTCCTTGAAGTGCTCCTCTAGGTCTTACACGGCCTCAAATACCAACTTATTCTTGAGTTTGTCCGAAAACTCAGATTTTGTGGAGAGTATCAAAATTGACATGACGTCAGATCCATCAGACAGATACTTATAATATGTATCATACTCTTCATCCTGAGCAGAATAGTCAGGTCATGCTAGAGGAGGTTTTTCTACTGTGTACAACCTTCCGTGTGTCCTTAGGATGTTCCTAAAGTGCAACTTCCAAACCATAAAGTTTGGACCTGAAAGCTTCCACTTACTCATGATGAGGCTAAGAGACTCCTCGGGTGTATAAAACGGTATAACACTTAAAATTGACATCTACAGTAAAAAGCAAGAAATAAACATTTCAGTACTTTAATTCCTCTAAAATAATTTATAACCCTTTAAATAAATTTATTTTAGAATATGACCCATATTTTACACATGTCGGTGCACGGTTTGGGCATTACAACTCCGACCCCGTGTTATTTCTGGTGGGTATAAACCATACCGAGTGTGTTTAAACCAAAACACGACTCCTATATCTTTGGGACATCGAATGAAACAAGAATTCGTACATATTTAGTCCTCCTAAGTGCACTTTGGGCCCGTCACATCAGGGAATCACCATAATAGACCTCACCATCTAAGACGGGGTGAACTCTGGCCCGTAACATCAAGGAATCGCAAAGTCTTTCACCCCCTCCCCACATTGGTTTGAACCCGGTGTGCACGGTTTGGGCACGACAGTACACCAAGGTACCAGTAGTAGGAAAGTTGTACCATTAGATGGGTAACACTACTGGTCTAAGATTTGGAAAGGTTAATTTGTTTCAAAAACATATTGCCAGTTTTACAAAACTTGTAAAACTATTACCTTTTTAAGTAAAAACTTTTCATCTTAAAAATGTCCTTTATATATATGTATATGGTTTTAATGACGAACGTGCACTATATAATAACTAATTAAATCACAACCACGTAATTAATAATAATAATAATAAGCCAACACACATAACGTCTTTTGACCATCACTGGTACTTAATTAAAATCAAGTACAACTGTGGTCAAACCCTAAGTAGATCGCAAACAACACATATGACATGGATAGTCTTGATGCTCCAACTGGCTCCAACATCCATGGCATCCTCTCTCCTTGTTTTGCTCCTTGTCTTAATTGCCTCCAATGTTACATTTACAAATATCAAACTAACCTATTACAATTTTGATAAAAAAACTAATGCCCTATTACATAATAATTTAAAGGCACGCATGCCTGCTAAAACTAGTACTTTTACAAAATTGAATAGGGGTTGTAAGTGGCACGCAGGCCTCCCCACACCGGATAAATTTTAAATGTAAACCAACCACAAGGTGATCCACTAGGTTTTAGGCGTTTGGCTTAATTATAGTAAATAACCAATTACGTACTAAAAATTAAATAATAATAATACACGCATTCTAACCATCATACAAATATATAATCCCGGGTTGATTCAAACTGGTTTTGTGTTAATCCCCAACATTAAACCTGGGCCTAAACTGAGCCTTTTGTTATATATCTCAAACTGGATAATAACAAAAAAATACTGCTTAGGTTAAATGTCAACATTATTAAATATATAATAATAAAGCTGGAAACTTGATTTAAAAATTCAAAACTTTGAACTCTTAATATCCACAAGTTTCACACAATTTATACAGTTATAAATAAAACATATAAACTGGAAACTTTAATTGGTTAAAAATCAAAACTTTGACCTTTTGCCAAATACCAAAGTTTCTCACATAATATATGTATAAATATTAAAGCAGATAATATGTAAACTTTAATTGGTTAAAAGTTAAAACTTTGACCTTTTGCCAAATACCAAGTTTCACGCAATTAATATATATAAACAATAAACTGGAAACTTTTAATGGTAAAAATATCAAAAATTGATACTTAAACCAAAAACAAAGTTTCACACAAATATATAAAATATATTTAAGCAGCAGAACTGGAAAGCTAATCAGGTAACAGATCAGAAACTTGATTGTAACCACAGTATCAGTTTTCTCACATATATATAAACAATATAATCATGATTAACTTGTTCCCCACCGAGCCTAGAAGAAGGTTTTGATACCACTGTAGGAATTTACAGGTACAACAAGCACAACGGAAATAAAAATAGTAAATCCCGTTCCCAGGATCCCAACTGGATCAAGAGAGGAAGCAGAACAATAAATCACAATTAAACAGACATATGTCTCAATCCATAACATTCATATAATAAAATATAGAATTATACCCTCAAACTGCTGAAGGAGGATACACAGCTACTGCACTCTTGAACTTGCTGCTAGACCGCCAAAAACAAACAATATATGTGTGTGTCAACCGGAAAAAACCCGCCGGTGTTTTCCCTTTATAGCCGCCGAGAACAAGCCCCGCCGCAAAGAGGGGTGTTCGGATTTTCGCGCCGCTTACCACCGGATAGCCGCCGCTGTCGTCCGCCGGTAACCACCGCCGGAAAGACCACCGTAGGGTGGTGGTGATGATCGTCGACCGAGAGAGAACGAGAGTACTAGGGAGAGAGTGTTTTGTTTTATCTTTTGTGACTAATGAGGATTAGGTTTAAAACCTAGGTTTAATCCCTTTAAATAGTTATTTAAATGAATTAAGCCCTTGGACCCGAAGCCCGCTTCATTGACCAACAACTTTGATCATTTGTTAAAACAAACCCTCTAGTTTTGATTTATTAATTAATAAACTATTAATTAATATATATCCAACCAAAACTTAATTATATAAATATTTAACTAATATTTAATATACCCTTTCAATAATAAATATCTATTTATTATTTCTCTCTTTCTTGACAATTAATCAAATGTTAATTATCTTCTTTACACACATCGTATTGTTTCCTGGTTCATTAGTTGGGTGTGCAGCTGTGTGACCCTTTAGTGACTCATAGTTTCCATGGATGTGATGACATGTGTACACTATCGCTGCACACAATCTATCATAGATCGATGATGGAATATTAGTTTATCGCCCTAGCTAAATGTGGCGAAGAGGCAGAGTGGTTGCACCAATTTGTCAAGGGTATACCAAGGAACCTAACCTATTAACGGTCATTAGTATACACAAAGATAGCCAATATGGTAGCACAAGGTATAACGGTGAAGGGTTTTGAACCTGACCAAACCACCATATGACTCGAAATGGTCAAACCTGGGCTTGATTCTACTTGTTCAATCCTAAAAGCGGAACTGGATTGAACACAACCCTCTAAACCCCAAAAGGGTTAGGATCTTTAATCTTACATGATCATAGTTTCTTGCATAACAATCCATAGAATAAGGTTATAGTAATATACCTGATCAAACACTTTAGGATCTTTAATCTTACATGATCATAGTTTCAAAGCTGAGTGTGTGTGTGTGTGCGTCGATCAGCAATCGCAAACACCCCTCGGGTGTTTTTCTTATTCGACAATGAGAAGAAAGAGAGCCGAGAGAGAGAGGCTTGCGACGAGAGGGAGAGGAGAGAGTTTTCTTAGTGGCTAGGTTAATCCTTTGTAACTTATCTCATTTAATCCTTAGGCTTAAGGATATTTATAAGGATTAGAATGGACCTAAGCCCGTTTAATTAAAAGCCCACTGGTTTTAATTAAACTTTCAATCTCTTCATTTTGACCCCCTGGACTTTACTAGTTAATTAATTAACTATTAATTAACTGGTCCGTTAAATATTAAAACTTAATATTTAGTTCCCTTTAAATAATAAATAACTATTTATTATATAATTCCTTTCTAATAATTAATCCAAAACTGGAAAATTATTTATATTTCTCTTTTCAATAATTAATACTACTGATTAATTATTCGTTTATCTCTTTAATTAATCTAACGGATTAATTATTTCTTTTTTCTCTTTAATAATTAATCTAACTGATTAATTATTTCCACACAGATTTATGGTGAAAACCAACTGTTCTGAATTGGGTGTGTAGAAGTGTGACCCTTTAGTCTCTTATAACATTAGATACAATATGCCCATTAATTATCTCTGCACATAATCCAACAGACTCCCACTTGTGCAAGATAAGTAACAGTTACTGCACATTGTTAGCCTAAAGAGGTCCCTAGCCAGACACTTAGGATAACCAGGTTATAAGAACTCTTATACCCCTAAGTAACTTGTGATAAAACCTCATAAGCAACCTCCTTAGAAGTAACTTGTTATAAACTAATTGTTTATAAACTAAAACTATCATAAACTCCCTGTTTATGAATGGGTACGTTTTTATATATACAAACTTGCATATATATAGGTTGTCTCTTGCAGCGCGATATTTCAATTTTGAGTTTGAGCATGGATAAGGTCAACTCAGAGACTCAAAAATTTGTTCATGACATACTTGATTTCAAAACTGCGTGATAAACGACAAAGAACAGATCAGTTCGTTTGGGCACGACCGTGCTCTTACCAGTTTCTATAATCAGTCAAGGGGCCCGGAAATATCTCTTCTAAAAAGAAGGTGCAATTACCATCTTGCATATTCGCATTTGGAAATACGGCTCCCACTGAATCTAGACACACCCCTTATGACCACCCTGTTACGGCGTGGCGTTAGAGCTAGCTAAGAAGACAGTAGTCACCGCATCCCAAACCAAATACCTCAGGCTTAAGGATAACCTATGTGATTAATACTTTTGACATGAAACCACGAAGTATTATTCACAGTGGGTCAATCCAATATTCGTAACCCTAACGAATATCCATCAATTTTGGTCCGCAAAAACCTTTTGCAGCTATATTCGAAAAACTTTCGAATCTACCCCAAAATTATGATGACTTTATAGCCCTATCATAGTTCCCACCACGATAAGTAGTCACGGATAATATTTTGAATAAACCTAGTTTATTCCTGGATAAACCAAAACATACAAAATTGTGAAGAACAATGAAACTAATTTCTACACCCTTCCATATTCCACCCTGGAATAAAGGTGCATAATTTCTACCATTTCATTGACTCGATTCACGGTGTCTATCCGAATTACTTATTATTTTATATTGTAACTTATCACAGATTACAACGAAAAATAATATGATTATAAACCTAAAACTCAAGACTAGTACCTTGAAGTACTCTTTCTTGGTTTTGCTAGAAATCGTTCTTGCAACCTAAGAACAATTCTAGACTTACTTATTTCATAAAATTCCTTAAACTTGGAGAAACTGGAAAATAACTCGTTAGTTTCTGATTTTATGAAATAACCTTTCTGTAATTAAAACTTTAATTACATTTGTAGATAAATTAAATCTTACTAGATTCATCCATTTGAAACGATAAAACTTTCTTACACCTACTTGTAAGAACCTTGAAATTAGATTCCCTGTGTATGCCAACACTAATCTAATATCATTACTAAGAATGTTGAAGAACATCTTATTTTATCATTTCTAACGTTAACCAACCAACAACATTTAATTAAGCTGACTTATTGAATATTTTAGAACGTATATTACTTTTAAGTCATAACTTGACTCAAAATCTTGCAATGATATCCTTATTGAGTACCTCTCAATAAATCATGCATTCCTCGGATTAGTTCTTTCTCAAGAACTTACTGTTTTATATAGCTTCTAAAACATCCGATAATTATATACTCTAAAAGTTCGATCTTGTATTTATCACACTGGTTAACAATGACCTTTTATTAAATCTGATAGATACATTTGTCAGATGCTCCCACTGTCTTTTATGGAAAAGTGCATTACATTAAAACATCCTTTTAGGCTTTAGTCAATCCTTGACCATCATGCCTAAAACTTGTGTTCCAAACACATGTTTTAAAACTTAGTTTTTGTAAGAAATTTGTTCTATGAAACCAAGAACGTGGATCTTCATATATCCATCTTTTTAATTACAGAAAATGGTTTCATCAAACTTGCCATGAGCACAAAAACTCTGTGAAGGCATTACAACTTCTTTCTTAAAACATTTAGTATAAAACTTCCTTGATTATAGTAACTACCATAATCACTTTTATACTATCTTAAATATTTTATCAAAAACTATTTGCACTTAGAAATAATAACTATCATTTCTATTTTGTTCAAGACTTTGAACATTCACTTTTCATAACTTAAACACTTGTTAAATTAGAAAACTATCTAATTTTATAAACAATACTTGTTTATTTAAGCGTTTGAAAAAGTGGAGCCAACATTTATATAACTACAACAAATTATAGCATAAGGATTATAATGGATCACTGAACAAGTCAAGACCTGACTTATTGGTTCTCTTTTAGTCACAACTGGACTAATCCTGATTCATAAGAACACGTGCACAGATATATTACTAAAATAATTAAATTTCCATAAACTCAAAAGTATCCATAAACCAACAATATAAAAATTGTTCAAAATAAACTTAAAGAGTTTAATAAACTAGGAAATATAAAAATTAATAATATCAGTATGCTACACGTGGGATCTCCTCACGCCGGGCCGCATCACTTTCCATCACTTCCTGCAATAAACGATTGCAAGATATTAGAATACTCGTAAAAACTTTTACAAGTGGAAAGTGACAAAGAAGCTACACGATACCTGAGGTGCCAGCCTTGCAACCTACCTCGTGACCCTTCGGGCAATCTCTTTTCCAGTGCCCGACCTCACCGCACTTAAAACACCGATTCTCGGCTTTTGCTTTGTTCGGCTTCGGCTTCTTGCCCTTGTTGTCATTATTAGCCCTGGGTGCACTCTGGCTGGGCTGGGCCTTGCCCTTTCCCTTTCCGTGACGCCCCTTCCTCTTCTTATGCCCTCCATGACCCACCATGAGAATGTCCTTGGACTTGGTCCCGATACTCTGGTCAGCAGTCTTGAGCATTGAGTTCAACTCAGCCACGGATTTCTCCATGTTGTTCATGTTGTAGTTGACTATAAAAGGCTTATAGTCATCCGACAACGAGTTGAATATCATATCCGTTGCTAGCTGCAACGGAACTGGGTGCCCAAGTCGCTCTAGATGGTCCATGTAACCTTTCATTTTCATGACATGGTTACTGACCGAGGTCCCCTTAGCCATCTTGCACGAGTTAAATACTCTGGTGGCATCATAACGCTCCGTGCGAGCTTGCTCCTCGAACATGTCCCTCAGCTGGTGGATCATGTCATAGGCAGGAGTTTCCATCATGCTCGAGTGCAACTCTGAACTCATAGTTGCGAGCATGAGGCAGCTGACGTCTAGGGCGTCATTTGAGCGCTTCTGAAAAGCCTCCCTGACATCTGCCCTAGCGTTACTGGCAGGAGGATTTCCTAGAGGTTGTTCTAGGACATACCACTTTCTCTCGTGCCTAAGCACGATCCGGAGATTTCTCTCCCATGTGAGAAAGTTAGGACCGACAAGCTTGTCCTTTTCAAGAATGGATCGGAGAGAGAGGTTGTTGGTACTACTAACGTTGGTTGCCATCTACAAATTAAAACCCGGTTTAATTAGTAATTTCAAATAAACTTTCTAATCATATATCATCAAACCCATAAATAATATATATTAGACCTAGGACCCATATTTCACATACTTGACGCAAGGTTTGGGCACTTCCCGCCAAGTCATGCTATTTCTGGTAGGTAACACCCTGTACCAATCGTACCTAACTGATACGACTCTTATAACCTCGTAGAGCTATTAGACCCAGTCTAGTATGTTTAACTCTACTCTAGTGCTTTTTGGGCCGGGACTCCCGATTATCACCAAAATAGATCGCACCACCTAAGACAGGATGAATTCTTGTCGGGACTCCCGATTATCGCAGAATCTTTCATGCCCCTTCCCGCAATGGTTTGAACCCGGATGCCCAAGGTTTGGGCACTTCCGAAACCCGAGTACCGTTTAACAACAAGGGTGTACCATTAGGTGGGTAGCACACTGATCTAAGATTTTTCTTGGGTTTTATAATTAAGTTAAAAAACTTAATTTTCCATTTTTGAAAAAACCATTTTAAAACTAACTGTTTAAAAATACGATTTATATGTGTATCTAAACTAGGTGCACAAAACGGCCTTTATAAGTTCCAAACTTATAATCTTGACAAAACTTTAAATTTATAAAAATTTAACTAACACGACTAGCAACCTGTAGTCGTATTCTAGTTTGTCATAAAGCGCGTGGTTTTTCACTGTTTAATAACATCCTGTTATTAAATCTCTTTTTATTTAGCATCATATAAATGTCACAAATCTATATGAAAAGCAGTAGATGAAAGAAACACAACCACGCAGATAATAAGAGTAAACATATAAAACCCTATAGTTTTACCAACTAATCCTAAGGTCAAACCTAAGGACAAAGTGACTTGGATTCGCCTTTCTTGATATGTTGCTCCCACTAGCCTTGACACCTCCCCGAAGTATCCGTGCTTCGCGTATAGAACACCATTTACGTCGTCATCTTCTTCGAGTCCATCTTGGTTGAGGGATTAAACTACTACTAATCTATTACAAATACAATATTGAATGGGGTTGTAAGTGGCACGCATACCTCCCCGAACCAGTACAATATTACAAATAAGAAAGGGATTGTAATTGGCACGCAGGCCTTCCCAAAAACCAAAATAAAGAAGAAAAGGAAAAACGAGTCCTAAGTCGGAAAAACTATAGCTATATATATCACAACCACGCAATTATATATAAGCACCATATATAAAAGTCAACCACGCAGATATAATATATAAACAATAAACTGTGTTGTTAAGCACACAACCTGATTTGTTTAAACTTTCTCATTTACCCTTTGATTAATACCTATTAACCAAAAAAGAGAACTATGATCTTCTAACTTATTTGACCAAACTAGTTTTTCAACAAAACTTAAAAAGCTTGATCTCATTCAAAACTTGAATGAAATCCTCATGTCAAGTTTTCTTAACAGTTATCCAATAACTTAAAACGACAACTTTGGTCAATTAAATACTATCTCATTTGTTTCTCCATTTTTATTATATAAACTTCACCCTTTTAGACTTTATTCAAAAATGACTAAAACTAGTCATAATAAACAAATATCTAAACTAATATATATTTTAACTAAACTAATTAAAATATATAATACTAGTTTATATAACACCTTATTAATTTTAAAACTTAAAAATTAATAATTCCTTTTGTATTAATCCGGAAAGACCATCTTGGGCCAACATCTCCCGTCAACCAACATAACCCACTGGGTCGAGACCCTCTTGGGCCGAGAACCGATTCAACCGAGATCCTCCTTGGGCCGAGACCCACCTGGGCCGAATGCCCTTGGACCTCGAACTTGTCTTGGGCCGAAATTGCTTGGGCCGAAGCCCACCTGGACCCTTAGCGCCGCTAACGGACGCCGCGAGGCCTACCTGGCCTTATAGCCGCTAACAGTCATCACTCGTCACGGTGATGATTTCAGTTCCCGTTTTCCGATTGATACAACATCCTAAATCCCTTTTAACCTATTAAAACTAACTGTTTTAATATACTGATTAAAAATTTTGATTTAATTTCAAAAAACCAAAAACTATTAATTTTTAATATCAACAAAGACTTGTTTTATTAATAACCAATTATCCTAAAACTTGATTTCAACCTTTTTAAACCAAAATTTAAAACTCGTTAAAATCTAGTGTTAGATAAAAAGTTTATCCTTTTTAACCGTTTAAACACAAACCTGGTTTAAACCTAACTGGTTAAAATCAAAACTTTTATAAACTGGATAAAAACAGAAAACTTGTTTTTATCCCCTTATGGTTTTCGAAATCTATAAGGAGAAGAAATAAGATGGAGAAGATCATATAACTATTAAACAAACCAACAATGGATTAACTAGGTTTAATTGATTAAACAAACTGTTTAATTTAATCTTAATTCAAAAACTTGTTCTTATCCAAAAAAATCACAATCCATTTTAACCGTTTAAACTAACTGTTTAAACTTTCTGATTAATAGGATTAAACTTCTTAAAACTGGATAACAAAAACAAACTGTTTTGTTGCCCTTGGGGATTTTCGAAAGTAGCCTAGAGAAAGTAGAAGATCAAGAATCAAACCTTAATCCCAGAAACAGATAAAAACTAGAAACTATGGATCATAGAGCCGAGGCTCTGATACCACTGAAGGGTTTTGAACCTGACCAAACCACCATATGACTCAAAATGGTCAAACCTGGGCTTGATTCCACTGGTTCAATCCTAAAAGCGGAACTGGATTGAACACAACCCTCTAAACCCCAAAAGGGTTAGGATCTTTAATCTTACATGATCATAGTTTCTTGCATAACAATCCATAGAATAAGGTTATAGTAATATACCTGATCAAACACTTTAGGATTGCTAAAGATAGTCAACCACTACTGCACGTCCGATTGAACTGGCTGCTAGACCGCTCCTGGATCACCAAGCCTTCAACACTCAAAGCCGAGTGTGTGTGTGTGTGTGTGTGTGTGCGTCGATTAGCAATCGCAAACACCCCTCGGGTGTTTTTCTTGTTCGACGAAGAGAAGAGAGAGAGCCGAGAGAGAGAGGCTTGCGACGAGAGGGAGAGGAGAAAGTTTTCTTGGTGGCTAGGTTAATCCTTTGTAACTTATCTCATTTAATCCTTAGGCTTAAGGATATTTATAAAGATTAGTATGGACCTAAGCCCGTTTAATTAAAAGCCCACTGGTTTTAATTAAACTTTCAATCTCTTCACTTTGACCCCCTAGACTTTACTAGTTAATTAATTAACTATTAATTAACTGGTCCGTTAAATATTAAAACTTAATATTTAGTTCCATTTAAATAATAAATAACTATTTATTATTTATTCCTTTCTAATAATTAATCCAAAACAGGATAATTATTTATATTTCTCTTTTCAATAATTAATACTACTGATTAATTATTCGTTTATCTCTTTAATTAATCTAACTGATTAATTATTTCCTTTTTCTCTTTAATAATTAATCTAACTGATTAATTATTTCCACACAGATTTATGGTGAAAACCAACTGTTCTGAATTGGGCGTGTAGCAGTGTGACCCTTTAGTTTCTTATAACATTGGATACAATATGCCCGTTAATTATCTCTGCACATAATCCAACAAATGGTAAGTCAAGGCTAGCTCATCACACGTGGACAATATACTATATGAAAACTACTTTCAATGGGAGTTATCAGTGTTGGGAATGTGAAGTCAAAGAATAACATTGCAGATTCACTTACGAAAGACCTAGGTAGAGAGTAAGTAAGTAAGCTGTCGAGAGGAATGGCTCTAAATCCCTTGAATGAGTAAGTTTATACGAAGGAAAATCTTACTCAGCTAAGTGGAGATCCTATGATGTGGGTTCAAAAGGAAAACCTACTTATTTAAATTAAACAAGGTCACTTTGTGGAGTTGATTGACTTTGTAGCCCGTTTCATGTAACTAGTGACATTGAAGTGAGTTTAAGCTTACGACTTTTAATGATTCATGGAAGAATCACCTACGTGAGAGTAACGAGTTTGCTACGAAGGGAGTTGTGAGCAATGTCTTAAAACCCGGGTTATTAGATGACCCGGTCTCATCACAAGGTCACCGGTCAACCGGTTCAACCGGTTTGACTAGTGGGTCAACCCGGTTTCCACGAACTTTAAAATTTTTAAAAATATATATGCATATATATGTGTGTGTCTATATATAAAAACCTGAAAACACTTACTAATCTATTAAATAAACTAAATAATATATGAGGAATATAATGAATATTTTATTGAAAAGGTTATGTGATCACAATGGATGTTTCCGCTTGAAGGAGAGTCGCATGTCGCAGATAACACAGGACATGAATCACCATCAACTCTCGAGAGGGGTTCACAACTTATTTTTAGGGTTTATGTCGAGTAAGGGTATCAATGTGTCGACTGTCAAGTCGACTGTCAAGGGGACTATTTCGTTAAACTTCTATGTTTTAAAAACAAAGAAAGGGTCAAACCGCTGGGGTCAACACGGGTCAAGCATAAAGCCGGGCGGCAATGTGGCCCATAAAAGACCAAAAACCCAGTGTACATTGACCCGGTCTCCTCACCGGGTCACGGGTCAAAGGGGTTGGATAGGCCGGGTCCACCTAGGTTTTAAAACATTCTTGTGGGGGCATAATTCCTTAGAGCTCTAGCTGATTAAGGCTAGTGTTTTGCGATCATAATGGACACGATTATGAGGATTGGACTACGTAAGGGATTCTTGATTGAAGTGTATTGTTGTCTACACAAAAAGTAACTCATCAAGGACATCGTGTCTACCGAAAGCTTAGTATATATATAAGTACATTTTACAAGGGAGGGTTCAAAGATAGCATAAGCTTTTATGTATAGTTTTACTTCACCTTCTACCTACCGACGAGAAAGGGGGATGCAAAATTTGGATTTTGTAGGCTAAATTGTCAAACTTGTATGTGGGCACATACTGTGGACAAAAATATTGAGCTCGGGGTTTTGCTACTCATCAGTTTTGAATTTTCCTTTTTTTCTTTTATAAGAATTTTCAAAATTTTAAGTATAAGGAAATGCTTTAACTTGCAAACCAAGTTTATGATTTGATTTAGCAGATCTTCAAGGTATGATTCGGACAAAATTTCTTTATTTAACTGATATTTCTTCCATTATATATTCACTTGGTCATTTCACATTTTGACTTGCTAGAACTTTCGAAAATTTTCTTTCAAAATCGTCCCCCTCATTGGTGCTCTTGTTTAGTTGCTGAGTACGCGGTTTAACTAAATTTTCTCACACGTTAATTATGATAAATTTTCAGACAAGTATATCTTATCCGGTATTACCTGTTGCTTTGAGTAATGGTCTAATAGATTAATATATTTATATAAAATTTAAACCTTCACTTCACTCGTAAACAGCCTTGGCGGTAATGAGAGGTGAGCTACTTCTCACGCGTGATCAAGTGGCGTTTACCAATGGTCTAGTATTTACACCGAATAATTTAATCCTTTTTTTTCTCCTTGTACGTTTTTTTCTCTACACGATATCCGGGAGCGTAATTAGTTAGAAATTTAATTTGATCATTATTAAAGAAAGATTTGTTGAAAAAATTATGTACTAAGTTGAGAGTTGTATTCAATATAGTCCATCTTTTTTGTGTAGTCCTGAGGGATAAATCTCAGTCATACGATCAACAAAGCGTTTTCCGGATAACCCACCGTCGGATCATTGTGATTTTTGGTGAGGGTGATCGGTTTTAAGTACCCTACAAGACTATGGAGCCTGATCGTCCTAACGATCCTCCATTAACGAGAAATCAAGCAAACTCCGACCACCATGACCGCCGCTGTAAAATCCGACCACCACGGCCGGAGTTAATGGTGGTGGCGCACATGGTTCAACTCGATTTGATGAGAGGAGTTCAGATCTGGTCTCGGATTCGTCATTGGATGCTTCAAAAAAAGATCCGGAGTTTTATTTCTCAGATCCGGCGCCGACGAGGCCAAATTCGCCGGCTGCCAGAGTTGTTCAGGGTGGGGATGGTGGTGGTTCAACTCGGTTTGATGAGAGGAGTTCAGATCTGGTCTCAAATTCGTCATTTGATGCTTCAAAAAAAATCTAGTCGGCGGCGGCGGTGGTGGTGTCCGAAAGTGTGCAATCACATGTGATTGTGGCTTCAATCACATGTGATTGCGTCGCCGGAGGAGGTGGCCGGAGGTGATGGTCGGTGGTGGTGGTTGGCGGTGTGCAATCACATGTGATTGTTGCTTCAATCACATGTGATTGCGGCGGCCGGAGGTGGTGGTCGGTGGCTGTGGTGGTGGCCGGAGGTGATGGTCGGTGGTGGTGGTTGGCGGTGTGCAATCACATGTGATTGTGTCGCCGGAGGTGATGGTCGGTGGTGGTGGTTGGCGGTGTGCAATCACATGTGATTGCGGCGGCCGGAGGTGGTGGTCGGCGGCCGTGGTGGTGGCCGGAGGTGATGGTCGGTGGTGGTAGTTGGCGGTAATCACATGTGATTATGCTTCAATCACTTGTGATTGCGGCGGCCGGAGGTGGTGGTCGGCGGCAGTGGTGGTGGCCCGAGGTGCTGGTGGGCATTTGCCTTTGTTTTGATATTGTGGCTGAGATTTGTCCCTTGAGACTTATACACAAAAACTTTGGACTATATTAAATATTTCACACTAATTTGATTTTTTAAAACAATTTTGCCTGTTGACATGGCTACCTATTTTTTTATATAATTTATTAAATGGAACTGTTATGGATTAATTTAAATAAGATTTTAGAGTTTAAACACATCAAGAATAATTAGAAAAGAGGGAGCAGCCAAACACAAGAAGTTTGTTATGCTTTGTATTAAAAAAGAGTTAATCTTTAAACTTTTGCCTTTCCTCTTTTTAGTGGACAGCTAAGTAGCTAACAATACTTATGATATATATCTTATATTCTCCTCTGCTACATATTAACAAAGACCTATTAAATTTTAATGGTATCAATCAATATCATTCACCAACCGGATGATCGATATGCAACTGCAACGTGAAGTTTTTAGCAGATTGAATGCCCCGGTAATTTCATATAAACTAGCTAGAGATTACTACATTCCATTGAGATCAATCGATCAATATGTATGTAGACATAGATATATCCAAATGTGATTATTTGTTTTCTTTCAACAGTAGAATGTACGTGCAAATGTACATACTAATATAAACCTTTTTGCTCATATTGAGATTGGCCGGGAACCCATGATCATAAGGCTATCCGTTATACTCCCCCTTTTTCCTTTCCTTACCAACTACCACATCAGCGCCACATCAAATTTCCTCCCCTTCCCTTTCCTTTACCCACTACAAGTTTTATATCTTCCCTTTTCCCTTACCCTTCCCTTTTCACTTAAAAAAAAAAAATACTAAAATCTGATTGGTAGAATGTGGGGGTGGGGGGTGGGCTTGTTTCAGCGAGCTCTGGAACCCGCCGAGTAACCACCACCCGAGGTGGTGTTCCCCTCCCAACTCGCAGCCAACCCGTTGCCTTACTCGCCACCATAACAGATGGGCTAAGTCCTGAATAATGCCTATCAAAACCTTGGAACTGCTATACTATAACGATAATTGGGCTGGAAATATAGAATTAGTGGGAGTTTATGAATCAAACCTTATCACATGTTTACAAACGTATAGCTACAAGAAATTTTTAACAATGATAAAGGCTAAACATTTTCTACTAGCGTGTGTATACACATTAGCATTAAATAACCTTGTGATTCATGAGTTGTTTTAATAAATAATACATGTTAAACATTAATATAATAATATTAAGTTATTATACATATCGAAAGTAGTGAGAATTTTAAAAAATGATGACAAAATGCGTCAACACCCTGACGAGTGAGTGATAGCGCTGACCCGATGGGGAGGGCAAACATTAAGTCTGAAACGTGTATTATGATCGATACAAAGAGACGTATTTGTATTTATTGTACAAATTATTGATTATTATTGTTAGATTTACGTAGTTTCAGTCAAAATTAATTAATAGACATAATTTCATGTCTATATAGAAATAATTTCATGTCAAAATTTATAGACATAATTACTTGACCAATTTTAAAGTCTGAATTCAATTTAAAGAAATAAAAGTCAAAATTATATTTCGGTATTTATGAAAATGGATTACGAAGACTGTATAATTGAAATTGATCTGTTTAATAATCGAGAAGCTAAAATCGTACAATAGTTTTTCATATAGTATAAAATTAACTAATACGTGCTACAGTAGAAACTAGACAGTGATCGATTAAACCTCTAAGCTCCATAACTTAAAGATACCACCAGAAGACTAGAAAAAACTTGATATATATATATATATATATAGACAAAAGTTCATGCAAGAACCGTTGTTAGCGCGAGAACCGCGAGAACCAATCTAAGCCGTCCAATTCCCCCTCCTTCAATGTCATTGCCCACCCATTAATTCCTCACATGCACCCTGCCACACCCTATCCCTTCACGCTCTCCATCCATGTTACTTCCCATATCCAAGGAACAGCTGAGATTGGTTATCGCGGTTCTCGCATTAACAACGGTTCTCGCATGAACCTTCCCCTATATATATAATTATATATATATATATATATATATATATATATATATATATATATATATATATATATATATGTGTGTGTGTGTGTGTGTGTATGTATGTATGTATGTATGTATTTATGTATGTATGTATACTGGTTTGTTGCTTGGCCTTCATTGTTAGTCGACTTCTTGTGTATCCTAGTACTACTATATTTTAACTGCCAAGTGCCAAAACAGAAGCACCAAACCAACATTACACAATAAGACAACCATGAAATAAATGATCCATTAATAACCAAAAACAAAACTAATTATATAACCCCCAACATTGCCAGAGTTACTAGAAAATACTAATTGCTGCAGTAACTCAAATAACGCCAACTCACCTAATATATAATCGAAGGCCAACTTTCATCTCTTAGCAGATCATGTGTTTATAGCGATGGAGTCGGGATCAGAATCCGAAATGTCATCCTCATCAAGACAATCATTATTGTCCATCACCTCTTGTTTGTACAACAAACACACTTGCACACATACACACACACCTACATGCACATCTAGGGGTGGACACAAAATTTTAATTCACTGTTTGCACCATATAATAGTGAAAATAAAATTAAAAAAAAACTGAAGGTGTTGTTCGGGTTTTTCTTGGGTTTCCAGTTAATTAATCTGGTCGGATTAACGAGGTTTCGACTGTTGTTCTGGTATTTTAGGACCTAAATTTAAAACAAAACACAATTTATATGAATCTATATTAACTAAAATGTTATTTTTAAGGTAAACTAAAGTATTTTAAACATATAAATTGAAGATTGAACTATATCTATTATTTTCTTTTAAAATTCATTTTTCTTTTGATTTTGGTGGCATCAAAAAATCACTTGTGACACACTATAATTTGACTGGTGGCATCAGCTCGAAAAATTAAAATTTTACATTACGTCTATAAAATTGACTGGTGTCTCGTACCATTACCTACTAACACTATGGTCCGCCTTTATGCACATCTAATTCTACACATCTGTCTCAAACGACATATACTTGAACACATAACCTTGTAGAGGTATACCATTATCATACCGCTTGGTTAAAGAACATTTGTTCCATCACCTCTAAAATGATTTTCAACTTACTTTGTTTCATTGAATGTATTTGAGGAATGATATTATGCTCTTCTTTATAAAGTTCTATGTGTATTATCAACAGTTATCTTCTATATATCCAACATCTGCATTCCTGGTTACTTATTTGTACATTTCTTCTAATATATATAATAAGAAAACAATTATTATCAGATTCTTGATAAGTGGAAGTAATTAATTTATCAATTTGTAACTCTTTAATAATGAGAAATGAACAAAACTTTAAGGAAAAAAAGTTTTTTTAATCACAAATACATCTGTACAATCTTGCTAACAATCGAACATAACACAAGAGGTTGGCGACAAATATTAAAGGGTATGGAGGTTTCTTTCTTGATTTTACTTGCGCCATTACCTTTAAGCAATAAAATAAAACTATTTCCACAGAGTCTGCTTTAAAATATTAATAATTAATAGTACCAAAGAAATATTTGCATTGTTGTTTGTCTCGTTTATATATCGCTATTATTAATTAATAATTTTCCGAAATTCCAACGTATTAATCTTTTTCTCAGTTCCAGAACTGTTACTTATATAACCGTAACTACTAAAAACGTTTATATGATTTCTTCATAGTTTAATATATATCCTATAAATTAATATAAAGTTATAATTAAAATTATACTTAATTAAATTGTGTCTAAATATAACAAGTCAAATGGTAATGCATACAAAAGAAACCAATTAGTGTGTGTATATTGAGACCTGAATTCGAAGTAGTTATTAAAAATATTTTAAACCATTAGTAGACTAATAGAAATTAAAGAATTTAAACATAATTAACCTAAATAATTAATCTATTCATCAACTTGTCAAAAAGACACCAAAATATTGAAACCCTAGAAGTGTATTGACTTTTTCTCAATTTTGAAAAAGTATCACATCCAACCCTAATTCTCATACCCACTATAAATCATGGGTCTTCCCTCATACATTTTTCCACAAACAAACCAGAGAGACAAAGAGAAAGACAAGAGAGAAGACTTGCAAAGACAAAGAATTTGAAGAAAGATCGATGGGAAGAGCACCTTGCTGTGACAAAGCAAATGTGAAGAAGGGACCATGGTCACCTGAAGAGGATGCTAAACTCAAAGATTATATCGAAAAATATGGAACCGGTGGCAACTGGATCGCGCTTCCTCAAAAGATTGGTATACATCTTTGATTTTAGTTTGCTCATAATATAGTTGCTTTTTCGAAGATCTTAATTCTCCGATCAGCCTTATTTAGAATTCAACCTATCAACTATATATGCAAAAGATCTTGATTTTAATTTTTCGAAGTAAGAACGATTTTATATCTAGACATAAAGAATAACTGAATTAACGAGAGGCTAGATACGAATTATGTAGGAAATACATCATTATGTAATACAATATCATGACTCCTAGATAATCAACTGTGTGCAGGGATAAAGAGGTGTGGAAAAAGTTGCAGACTTAGGTGGTTGAATTACCTAAGACCTAATATAAAGCATGGAGGATTCTCTGAAGAAGAAGACAACATCATCTGCAGCCTCTATATTAGTATTGGTAGCAGGTATTACTCTCTCTCTCTTTCTCTCCCTCTCTCTCTCTCTCTCTCTTGTGTGTGTGTGTGTTGGGGTTGTGGTCATGTTTCAACCAAAGTTTGCTTGTCCTTTGCAGTTGTACATGATGCTTTTGTTAAAAGAATATAAACTGTGATAAGATGCTCAAATCTCAAGTTGATTTATGCATCACCTCACTTCTTTGTGTTATGATCTATTTGTGTGGGCTAATTAATATTGATTTGAATTACTTGTAAAATTAAATAGGTGGTCTATAATTGCTGCTCAACTACCTGGAAGGACTGATAATGACATCAAGAACTATTGGAACACAAGATTGAAGAAAAAACTTCTTGGAAGGCGCAAACAGTCTCATGCTAGCAGGCTAACGGGTTCAACCCAAGACCCCAAAGATGGTAATGGAATGGAAAGCTTAAGTAATTCTGCTATTGAAAGGCTCCAACTTCACATGCAACTTCAAAGCCTTGAAAACCCTAACATCTCTCACTATACCAATCTTGCCATGTGGCCTTGTAAGTTGAACCCAATTCAAGAAAAGATGATGCAAAGTCTTCAGCTTTTAAACCAATCGTCAAACCCTCTGATGATGCAACATGTTTTACCTGAACAAGATCATCAAAAGGCTGAACTTTATGGACCATCTAATAACTCCCTTCAAGAAATGTATTCCCAACCTAGTCATGACATGATGGTCAACCAAATCAACATTGGATCATCAAGTCATCAGGTTGTGGAATCAGACGGTGTGAAACAGCCAAGTACTGAATACCAGCAATATTTGGCTATACAAGCTGAAATCGACGAGTTTTTGAGCAACAAAGGAACTAATTCCATATCACTAGAGCAATCACAAGCAAACGAGTTCGACTTTTTTAAGGACATCGATGGTGGTAAGGACATAATGACTTGGTGGTCTAATGAGTTTGATGCAAACTCGGCTTCATCTAATTCCTGGGATTCGAACGGAGACATTGATCAGCAGCAACGAGAAATGAACTACTAGATTTACTTCCAGCGTAAATATAGAGCGCGACGATAAATCAAAAAGAGGTACAAGGCATTTGTGTTAGATAATGTTTATTCATATTTAATTTTCATGATAAAGTGGAGGCTATGGAGGACTTGGATCAGTGATGTTGTAAATTTTTGTAATAATGTTGTGTCTTTCTGGTTGTACTATCAATATACACATTAAGAAAAACTGCATGCTCTCCTCCGTACGTAATTGTTTTACATGCATTTTTCTATTTCATTTTCGTTCTACATTGTTTGTTGTTGTTTTGTTTGTGCAATTAATAATTCTGTCTTTCGATCTGCGTCTTGCTCTATATATGTGTGTTACAAAGTTTTCTGTTGTTTTACAAATATTATTAATGACATATACATCCAGGCCTAATCATGGGATCTTGGGGTTTAGATTATATATATATATATATATATATATATATATATATATATATATATATATATATATATATATATATATATATATATATATATTGAAGGCGTTATATATAAGCTCATAAACAAAGTTATGGTTTGAAAGCAACTAAGGTCAGGAGATGATCGAGAATTCCAATTACACAATAACATTGGTACACAAAGCTACAAAGGAGACCTGATTCACATATGTGATTCCACTATTAGAAAATTACATATTAATGACGGACTTTACGATAGAAAAAATCCGACCAAAATTTTTCAAGGAATTAGTGATGCTTTAGAGACAAACCAACTTTACCAAGGATTAACCCCGGATTTCTGACAGACTTACGTCAGATATTGGTTATTCGGAAATGATAGGATTTGAGTGCATAACCATCGAACCCTGATGATACGCCCAATGCCATAAGACACTCAAGGGTCACACCTGTGATAGTACGTAATTCAAGAAGGAAAAATTCACGCTGTGGGAGATGGGTGTTATGTCAGTTGGTCATAAACCAGTATTGAGAGTTGTGAAAATAACCAAGTTAATATAATTAACAAGAATATATATATTTATTAGTTAATAAATATATATTGTTAATTATTGGATTAATATCTTGGATAATATCTAAAAAGGGTTATTATTATTAATTGTTATTATTATTAAAGAAGGTAAAATATATTAAGGGATATATATATATATATATATATATATATTGATATATTTTATATTAATAATAAAAGGTTTAAAAAAGTTGCCTAATTAAGGATAACTAGTTAGTTATCTATAAATAAGGGTTTAAACCTAAACAATTAGGTAAATCATAAATTGAAAGATCAAAATACTCTCTCCTCTCTCCCTCTTGATTTCGGCAGCCGAACACCCCCCTTCAAAGGGTGTTTTGTCGATTTTGGTGTTTCAAGTAACCAAGATCAAGAAAATCAGAGTGTGGATTAAGTCTTTCTAGCAGGCACTTGTGGTAACTCATTACGGGTGGATTAGTATTGAGCAACCTATGTATGATCTTCATCTAATGTGTTATTGATGCCCTGTAGTGAAATCGATGGACTATATGTATGTATATACATATTTCGATTTCTAGTATTGATTCTAGGATTGATTGCATGTTTTGTTTCAAGATTAATCCAATCCTGTCTTGCTATGATCATGTTTTGCGCAAATGACTATGTGTTGATCATCATGTTTTTCGAAAACCATATATTTGGTATACACGCATGTGATAAACTAAGATCTATAATCCTTTAAGTTTTAGGATTATGTTTATTATTCTATTTCCGCTTTAATGTATAATAACTGTTTTTGTTTGTATACAATTCTGAGTTGGTTCAAACCAGTTAGGTTATGAATCAGGATAACTCAAGTGTGAATTGTGACCTGTAAAACCTAACAGTGGTATTAGAGCCTCGACTCAGTTTATCATATTGTGTTGGTATATCTGTTATTATCATGTTTATGGAATATTTTTGTGTATGGTGATTTTCGAAAATCACAAGGATTTGACAAGTTCATGTCAATCCAAGTTTATCTAAAAACAGTTTGTTTTTTTATAAGGTTTGTAGAGTTAAACCTTTGATCAGAAAGGGAAACCAGTTAGGTTTAACCGGTTAAAGGATTAAATCTATAAACAATTATCTGAAATTCTATGTTTATCTGTTTTGTATGCATATTTTTCGATTTATAGGGATTGACCTTGTGTTAATCTCAGTTTGCTGTTTAAATTATATATTTTATAATTCTTCTATTTTTTAATCAGAAAAGTTAAACTAGTTAGGTTTGACTGGTTAAAAAAGATTAAAACTATATAAGGTTATATTGTATGCATTGATATATATATATATATATATATATATATATATATATATATATATATATATATATATATATATATATATATATTATATTATATTAATCAGCTGAGTTAATATAGATAGTTTAAAAAAATATAGATAGTATAAGATTTTAATTAAAAACTAGTTAAGTTTTAAGATTAAAGGATAAACCTTAAAACTAAGAAATCTCATCTTTATCAACGAGTTCTATGTTGATAAATTTGTTTTTGAAATTTAAATGTTGAAACAAATTTTTGTTTTAAAATTTGAATTTTTGGATAATAAGGGAATTTCTGGAGTTAATTATATATACATATATATATATATATATATATATATATATATATATATATATATATATATATATATATATATATATATATATATATATATATATATAATACGTAAAAGTTCCGAATTAAAGTTAACCAGAAAAAGGGTCAAATGGTCATGGGTCCACGAGCCAAGGAGGGTTCTCGACCCAAAGGGGACCACGGCCCAAAGGAACTATGGTCCAGGGGTCTACGGACCAAAGGGACTACGGCCCAAAGAGGTTCACGGACCAATGGGGGTTCTCGGCCCAAAGGTCCATGGCCCATGGAGGTCTCGGGCCACTTTGTTGGCTCGGCCAAGTTAGCGGCGCGAACCACTAGGTCGCGACCAATTTTGGGCTTCGGCCCAATAAGCCTTTTTCGGCCCATGTCCAAGCCCCATTGAGGTGGCCTGGCAGCCCAAGTTGTTTTCGGCCCAGTTAAGGTTGAATTGAATAGTTCATTAATTTAATTTCATAAAGCTCAAGTTTTTCTATTTAATTAAAAATGTTTTTATTTAAATTAAAATGAGCCTATATGGACTTAAAGGTGTTTAATGAACTTGATGAGCTTAATGGCCCAATTGGAAAAATTCAAGAATGGGTTTAGGCCCATAAGGACTTGGATAGTATATTGGAAAATTAATTCGGACAAAATAATAATACAAGGTGCAATATATATATATATATATATATATATATATATATATATATATATATATATATATATATATATATAATGGTTAAGGTTTTATTTTAACAAGTTACGTTAAAATATAAGTTCTTATTATATTTTTGGATTAAAATATAATAAATAACCATAATGGTGTATTATTGTTATACAATATAAACAAGGATAAATCTTTAATCAATTAAGTGTTTTAGGTTTAAAAACACATATTTGGTATGATAGTTATTATACCATAAGTTTATAAAATTGATTAAAGTAAGTTTGACAAGTTTTTTCTAATATTTTCTCATCTCTATTAACAGCTTGGTTATTTTGAGAAGGAATGAGAAAAAGGTTTACACTTGCATTATTATGAGTTCATATTTAATGCGTGGTTGTATTATATATATATATATATATATTGTTGATATGTATATATTATTGAATTAGTTGACTTGTATACTAAAGTCACATTTGTATCCTTAAATCACATTTGTAGTTATTTAAGTCAACTACAAGTGTTTGATTTAAACAAGTCAACAGTATATTCTTGTTGTGGTTGAACTTGTAGGTTATAGTTTTTTGCCAACTTAAACCTGTGGTTGTGATGTTTTTCCTTTCAGTTGTTTTTTTTTCTTTTGGGTTTGGGGAGGCATGCGTGCCACTTACAACCCCTTTTTGTTGGGAAATTAGCTAAGGCATTAAGACTGTTTAACATGCAAAGTTGAAACTGTTAGAAGAATTTTGACAAACAGTTTGAAACTGTTAGAAGAGTTTATGGAAAACAGTTGTGAACTGTTAGATGAAAATATGAAAACAGTTGTGAATAACAGTTGTTGTAGGCATTACAACTGTTAGTACAAAGTTCAGAACTGTTAGTTCAAAATTGTCACAACTGTTTGAAGACCTTGAAGCCGAAGACTGTTAGAAGAACCAGAACTGTTGCATCCAATGAACAGTTTCGGTTGAGCTAAATATGGAAAACCCTATCTTTGTGGATATCTCGAAATATTTGGAAGATCATCAAGATTATCTCAGAAGATAGAAGATTACCTAACTGTCAACAAATCAAGGAAGATCAAGGAGTATATAAATACTAGATTATAATTTATAATACGTACGTACTCATTGTTTCAGTTTTTGCATTCATTCTTCAAGTTGTAATTTGCTTTTAGAATAGTGCTAAGCCTCTAATTTTCTCTTTGAAACCCAAGAACAATGTGTGTTCTTCGTCTAGCATAATAAGTTAGATTGGGGGTGAAGTTTGCTATTGTAATCATTCTGGTTATTCAATAAACTACTGTTTAATTGAATTGCTTTGTGTTCAAAACCTTCTTTAATCAATTAAGTGTGATTCCGCAACTTCTTAGTTGATTGTGATCATAGTTAAAGATTAACTCTTTATTCAACTCTGATTTGTTATTCAAAAGTTAGTTTTTGTTATTTGATATAATCTATATCCGATTCTAACAAGTGGTATCAGAGCCTTATCTGAATAAGCATGGATGTAGGCTCCGAATAAGCATGAAGGTCCAGATTGGAGTCCTTGGGATACCACAATCCTAGATCCATAGATCCTTTGAGATATCTGAAAATTCGTTTAACAGCCAGCAGATGTGACTCCTTGGGATTTGCCTGAAATCTTGCACAGAGACAGGTAGAGAACATGATGTCTGGACGACTTGCAGTGAGATATAGTAATGATCCAATCATCCCACGATATGTCTTGAGATCCACTGGAGAACCATCAGGATCTGCCGATAGTTGTGATTTGGCCGCCATGGGAGTTGAGATATGGTTGCAGTTGAGCATATCGTACTTCGTGAGAAGATCTTTAATATACATAGATTGGCAAATGAATGTGCCATGACTCAACTGTTTAACCTGAATACCGAGAAAGAATGACATCTCTCCCATCATACTCATTTGGAACCTGTTTGACATGGTTTGTGCAAACTCTTCACTGTACTTTGGATTTGTAGATCCAAAGATGATGTCATCCACATAAATTTGGACAAGGATTTTGTCCCTACCTTTTGTCTTTGTGAATAGAGTGGTGTCTGTCTTTCTTTTGGAGTAGCCTTCCCCTATCAGATATTCAGATAAGACATCGTACCATGCACGTGGAGCTTGTTTTAAACCGTACAGTGCCTTATCTAAAATGTAAACATGATTAGGGTATGAAGAATTGATGAAACCCTCAGGTTGTGAAACGTAGACTTCTTCTTTGAGTACCCCATTGAGAAAGGCTGTTTGTACATCCATTTGGAAGACTCGAAAACTCCAGGAGGCTGCATATGCAAGAAATAAGCGTATAGCTTCAATTCGAGCAACAGGGGCAAAAGTTTCATCATAGTCGATCCCCTCTTGCTGATTATAGCCTTTTGCTACCAACCGAGCTTTGTTACGAACCACCACTCCTTCTGAATCCCTTCTGTTCTTGAACACCCACTTAGTTCCTACAACAGATTTACCGTAGGGCAGAGGAACTAATCTCCAGACTTTGAGACGATCAAACTGGTGCAATTCTTCTTGCATGGCGAGCACCCAGTCTGGATCATCTAATGCTTCACAAGTCTTGGTAGGTTCGATCATACTTAAGAAACCCACAAATTGACACTCGTTTGCTGTGGCAGATCTTGTTTGGATGCCAACCGAGGGATCTCCAATGATATTCTCCTCAGAGTGATGTCTGATCCACTTTAGCTCATGTGAGGTAGATGAAGAATGGATAAGATCTTGAATATGTTGTGCTTCTTCTTCCACTTCTCCGGAGAAGTTTGGGTCTGAATCGAACACAGGTGAGCTCTCCTGATCAACTATTGGTTCTATCACAGGGGGCTGTGTGATAGAGACAGATGTAGAATCCTCAGCAAATGGATTCGTTTCAGTGACTGGTGGAGCTGTGATAGGTTCGCTCGTTTGTGCACCTGCGTTATTCCTGTTGTCAGTGAAAACAGGGGAAGAGTCAGATCTAAAGAAATCAAACATGAAATCAAGATTATTATCTGAACTGGAAGGAATGTCTGATTCTTTATTGTGAAGAACTGGTCCTGAATAGGTATGTTCATAAGCAACTTTGTTAGACTTTGGTGGAAAGTCTGAGACATTCAATGTATCATCAAATGTTACATTGATACTCTCAATAATGCTCTTTGTGCGTCTATTCAAAACTCTATATGCTTTAGATGTTGTGGAGTAGCCTAAGAAAATAGCTTCATCAGCTTTCGTAGCAAATTTTCCTAGATTATCCTTTTCATTTAAGACAAAACACCTATTACCAAATACATGAAAGTATTTGATATTAGGTATAATGCCATTAGCCAGTTCATAAGGAGTTTTATTAAAACGTTTGTTAATGAAAGAGCGATTCTGCGTATAGCATGCAGTGTTGATTGCTTCAGCCCAAAAGGAAGGTGGGAGCCCGGAATAAGACAACATTGTTCGGGCGGCTTCGACCAGGGTTCTGTTCCTTCTTTCAACAACACCATTTTGTTAAGGTGTGTATGCTGCAGAGAACTGATGGTTGATCCCAACTAGGTCGCATAAGTCTTGCAGAGTGCTGTTCTTGAATTCAGTTTCATTGTCTGTGCGAATGGAGACAACACTTTGACCATATTTGTTCTGCTGCTGTTTGATGAATGTGATGATCGTTGGAGTAGCTTCAACTTTAGAGCGCAGAAATTTGACTCAAGTATACCTTGAATAGTCATCCACTATGACTAGGATATACTTCTTTCCATGTTTGGACTGAATTCTCATTGGACCGCAGAGATCCATGTGTAGAAGATCCAAAGGCTTGGCTGTGCTGAATGCTTGCTTTGATTTATGCGAAGCCTTCTTCATTTTTCCTTTCTCGCAGTTAGAACACAGATGAACCTTGTTGAATCTTAGTTTGGGTATTCCTCTCACCAAGGCACCGGTGACCAGTTTGTTTATATTTTGAAAATTCAGGTGAGAGAGTATTCTGTGCCAAAGCCAAGTAAGATCATTGGAGGCTTCCGACAGAAGACACACAGATGTAGGAGAGTCATACTTCTCCAAATCTATGGAATACAGGTTGGAGTTCCTGGAACCTGCAAGCAGCTCGTCACCGGTTTCTGTGATCACAGAGCATTTGTTCTTCTTGAACACAACTACCAAGTCCTTGTCATAGAATTGACCGATGCTGAATAGATTATGACCCAAACCTTCTACGTAGGAGACTTTCTTGATTTTGATATGTTTCCTTTCAATGTCTCCGTACCCCATTATTGGTGCAACTTGGTCATTCCCAAAACGTACGGTCCCGGAGTACTTAGGAACGTAATTTTTGAGAAGACTTTTGTTGCCGGTCATATGTTTGGTACAGCCGGAGTGAAGGTACCACAAGTGAGGCACCTGCAAAAAGAGAATAAATCACGTTTAGGTCCCCATATAGAAATGGGTCCTTGATTGTTAGTCTCTAAGTTGAGTTGAGTAACAACTGTGGGTTCTGATGATGATGAAACTTCTAATGATCTATTCTTTGGTACCCAAATGGACTTAAGCTTGTGGCGTGAAGGAATAGATTTGGAAGAAATTGGTGGAGAAGAAAGTTTCTTTACCACTGTTGGTTTGACAATTGATGGAATTGGAGGTTTTGGATTCGGTAGAGTTGCGGAAGCGTTATGTTTGCGAATCCATGGTTGCGAGGAATTCTTAAGAATTCTCTGTGGCCTCGGTGCATCAACTTGCTTTTGCTGAACTGGAGCACTGCGATTAGTAGGTTTTGCTACTCGTTGAATGGATGATGGCTTGGGTTTTGAAGGTTTGGAGATTTTGGAAGGGGAATTGCGAGAACGCTATTGAGAATGCAAGTGTTTTTCCTGTGCAATCCAAGCCCTTTTAAATGCTTTATAGCCCTGCCGTCGGTAGACTTCTAGTTCCTTGATCGTGAGCAATCGTTTGGATTTGTTTAGACATTTAAGTGCATGTGATTGACGAGTGGTGATCCATTGATTAATGATGTAACCTTTGGAATTTACAAATGGAATACATACTAGATTAGCATAAAAATCAGTCCAGTCAGCACATGGTTTAATACCTAAAGACTTTCTCAATTGATCGTAACAACAATTAAATTCACAGTGTCCATGAGTACAGCCATCACTCATACAAAACATGGTAGAAACAGTATTGTCTTGTGAACATAAATGATTACAAATAGAATCAAACATCAAAATGTTTTCACAGACAGGTTTCAAATTTGAACACCTCCTAGTGGACCTAGGAATAGCTCTTTTCCATGATGTATTTATTTCACACTTCTTGTTTCCAGTCTTCTTCACATCTGCAGCAGAGGGTAAAAGATTAGAATGAAGTCGTGGTCGACTGGCTGCAGCTCGTGATGATTCAGGTACGTCTAAGTGCACACGAGAACTATGATTAGAAGTGGATAGTTGCTTTGGTTTGTAAATCTGTTTATGTTTAAGATTTGTTACCGCAATATGATTAACAGATTTTACTAGTTTGACATTTTGAGAAGATGTAGACACATGTTTGGAACCTTCAATTCGTTCATCTAATATGGTTCCCTGTGGTGAAAAGGTAAATGGAGTGGGTGGTTCCAGTGCAGTTTCGACCTCTTTGATTCGTTCAAGCAATTCAAAATTTTCTTTGCACAAGTCGTCAATGATCTTGCCATCAATATTGAATACTGTTTGGAGACGCTTGTGGAGGATGGCGTTTTCTTGAACTAGTGGAGAGGGTTCAGATGTGGTTTCTGATTGGAAGGTTTTGGTAAGGTCATCTTGAACTAGATGAGTGAAGCAAAACTCCTGTAAGGTTTGAAACCTTTGCTGTAATTCCTTGTGGGGAATGTATTCAACAGTGGGCTTTGGTGAAACAAAAGAGTAGAGTTCTTCATCAGAATAGACAGAAGATGAAACATCAGTATCTGATGATGAGGTGAGGCTGGAGAGGTATGAGTCATTTAAATCAGAGTAATCAAATGGAATTTCTCTTCGGTGGTTAAGAGTACGTTTGATTTCTTCTTCAATTTGTTCCTCCTTTTGCCCAACAAAGACCATTCGTTGGGTAAGCCCTTCGCCAAACAGATCAGCGTTGTACAGTTGTTTGGATGTGACCTTGCTCAGTGACTTTGGATGTTTAAAGCCAAGCCCATCATGTTTCCATTTTGAAAAAGGACGTTCCTTTTCTTTGTACTGGGATATGATTTTGTCACTTTGATCCCGTTTTGACAGAAGATATTCAAGTTCATAGATTCTAGAGTAAAGGGTACTTAGTTCATCTCTAAGTTCATGTTTGAGAATCTCAGAATCTTTTTCTGCACATGCACATTCTGCTTTAAGGTCTAATATAGTGTTATTAGTCCTACTGGTTAACTCTAAGAGCTCAGTTTCTTTAGCAGCTAATTGGTTCCAAAGGCTGATTAAGTTGTTATCTAACTTCTTAATTTTTGTTTGTGCCTCTAATTTTTGAGTGTGTGAACTATCTTCTAGAACTTGATTTCTTTTGGTTAAGTCTAGTGCCTGACATTCTAACTCTTTTATGCGATTTAATATGATCTGAATGTGTTCATGTTTATGACTCATATTAAAGTTAGAGCTAGAAGATACCTTTCCATTTTCCAGGCTTTCCTCATCTGACTCGGAGAGATCATCTCCGTCATCATCCTCTCTGCCTCCTTCACCGTTGTGAGCCATTAGACAAAACTGTGCGTGATCTTCACCATCTAGATCACTGTCTGAGCCTGTGTCATCAAGAAACTGATCCTCCTCAACTAACAGCACGTTCCCAGTCTGTTTTTGTTTAGACAGGCGGTACTTCTGCCGATAGTATTCTGCATCTTTTACCTTTTTCATTGGGCAGTTCCTGATCATGTGGCCCGACCTTCCACAGTTGTTACATTTAGACTCAACCTTCTTTTCTTCCTTCCTCTCATCTCTTTGATATCTGGGTTTCTCTACTGGAACTGCTCTTTCAGATCTTCTTGATCCGGATGTGAACCGCTGTCGATTGTTAGTCTTGCTGAAGCGGCTCTTGAAATTTTTGCTAGCTGTTGTAAGAGCCTGAAAAGCTGCTTCGATCGAATCGTCCTCATCATCATCTTGGTCAGAATCACTGATGACCACCTGTTTGTGTTTCATTGGTCTTGATGTGCTTTCCCTAAGGGTTCTTTCAGCCACCACCAAAGCAAGAGAATCTGCAGCAGGTTGTTTTGGAGTGGACTGTAGTATCTCATCCTGGTACGGATTGAGATCTTCAAAGATGTTGTGGAAGGTGACAGAAGTGAGATCTTTGTTGATCTGTTTGTATAGTCTGCCATAGCCCTTCCACTCTGTACCTAGGGAATTTAGAAAAACACAGTTCAAATCAAGGTCAGTTCGAACTATCTGGTTGGATCTCATCTCGTTTTGCAGCTTGCAGAATCTCCCATATGTTTCGGACAGGAGTTCATTCTCACGAGCTTTGAACTCATGGTAGCTATTCACCAGTTGATTCTTTTGATGTACTCTCCTTGTGCTGTCCCTTGCAGCTGTCTCTTGATCTCATCCCATATCTCCTTGGCAGTTCCCAGGCTGTCTATCTTGAGATAGATTTCCGATGAGAGACCTTGTTTGAGGTAGTATTTTGCAAGCCTTTCCGCTTTCTTGATCTCCTTCTCTTCAGCAGTCAGTTCATCATTTGTCTTCTCGCGTTCATGTCGGAGAATGGGGGGATTGTTGGTCTGGTCAGCTTCAACGATCCTTGTGAATTTCTTGTTTCCCTTGTGGACGCATTCAATCATTTTGTCTCCACAAATTTCGTTGTGCTCTAGGAAGTCCATGAACCTTCCTTTCCAAACATTGTACTCCCCTCGAAACAAAACAGGAGGTTTTGTATCGGTACCTATAGACATCATCTCGTTTGTACTTGACATGCTTAATGACTTTTAGTTGAAAAAGATCGTTTGCTTGTTAGATGGTTTGATTGTTCGAAAGCTTTCCCAAAAGTGATGAAAGAACAAAGTCTTTTGAAATTCAACTTTGAGTTAAATCTTGTAAAGGTTAAATTCAATTTTGAACTAAATAGACTTTAAGTAATGTAATTCATCTTTGAATTAGATCTGATGTAAATTAAATTCAATTGTGAATTATATTGTTTGATTAAGTTCAAATTTTCAAGTTCTTTTGGTCAAGTCCAAAGAGTCAATCACTTGTCCAAGTCTTGGGAATCACTGTTTTCTAATCGAATGCGATTGGTCCAATCGTGTGCGAATGAGTGAAATCCTTTAAAGCAAATGAGCAGTGAGCTTAGTATTGATTGAATAGGTAACCAATCGAATGCGATTCAAACCTGTAGCTTCAAACACTTGGAATTTAAACGGTTAGTTCTGACAATCAAATGCGATTTCTAAAAGAACAGGTAACCTAATCGCATGCGAATCAAACTAATCGCATGCAAATCAGAATGTGGTATGATAGCTGATATAAAAAGATTCAATCAAGTGCGATTCTTAGTTTGAGTTAATCGCATGTGAATCAACTAATCTTGCTTCAATCGCATGCGATTAAAGGATTGACCGGCTGATAGAGTTGTTCAATTATGAATCGCGTGCGATTGCTTCAACAAACCGGCTGATAGAATATCAACAGTTTTATAAGCCGCACCACTCAATCGCGTGCGATTAGAAATCCGGCTGATAGAGTCTGAGGTGTCCTTTTCAAATCAGATTGCCATACCCTGTATAGTGTCTACCCATTTGTACTTGATTGGTATGGCAAGTACTTGATTTTCCTTGTACAACAATTAAACTATCAAGAATTTATAATTAAATAAATTACAAAATATGATTTCTTCTTCTTCAAGTTGTACTTTCAGACCAAGAACACCATAAATGCCTTAATACCCAGAAAATTTAATATTAAAAAAGTGAGTATTTAATGACCCTTTTTCCTTAATGTATATAAAGACACCCACGGTTTGTGTTTTTCCTCAAAGAGAATGTTTAGAACACCTTGTAAGACACTCGAAACAACTCAAAGCAAAACTAAAGAAGACGTAGTTTGTACCTTTAATGAGTTCTACCTTTAAGAATCGTTCGAGATTTGGTTGTCTTCTTTCGAACAATCAAGAGCCAAAAACAAGTTTGGCTCTGATACCAATTGATGGTCCCGTATTATACGGATGAAGCAATGCTTGAGAGTTAATGTGTGTGTTTGTATGTGTAATCGGTAGAGAGAAAGAGAGCCGAGAGCTAAGAGAGAAAACACACACAAGAGTTGAGAAATATGCAAAGCTTCTTTGATAATGAGTTGGGAAATGCCTTTTATAGCATTTCCCAACTTTGGTGTATTTACATATTACCCCTCACTTTAATATTTCTAACACTTTTCCTATCAAGTCAATAAAAGTGTATGCTAAAGCTGGAGTGTACCATATGGTGATGGCTAACTCTAAACAACAATGGTTTGATTTGGAGTTCATAGAGCACAATAAAGTCAAGCTTCAGTATATGCTAAAAGCAAAATTCTATGGATCAGATAGAATAAAAGATGATTTGTTCAAGAGATTAAAAGAAATACTGGCATGAGTCAAGTCTATGTAAGTTTTCTCTCAATTTTGATTGTAATAGTTTACTTTGCATAAATATATGGATTTCATTCTCTGCTTATGCTTAATTTGTCTGTGATTGAACCCTATGATCGAAAGAACTTAAAGACTTTGATCAATTCTTTAAGTTAGGGGGAGATTGTTGGGAAATTAGCTAAGGCATTAAGACTGTTTAACATGCAAAGTTGAAACTGTTAGAAGAATTTTGACAAACAGTTTGAAACTGTTAGAAGAGTTTATGGAAAACAGTTGTGAACTGTTAGATGAAAATATGAAAACAGTTGTGAATAACAGTTGCTGTGGGCATTACAACTGTTAGTACAAAGTTCAGAACTGTTAGTTCAAAATTGTCACAACTATTTGAAGACCTTGAAGCCGAAGACTTTTAGAAGAACCAGAACTGTTGCATCCAATGAACAGTTTCAGTTGAGCTAAATATGGAAAACCCTATCTTTGTGGATATCTCGAAATATTTGGAAGATCATCAAGATTATCTCAGAAGATAGAAGATTACCTAACTGTCAACAAATCAAGGAAGATCAAGGAGTATATAAATACTAGATTAGAATTTATAATACGTACGTACTCATTGTTTAAGTTTTTGCATTCATTCTTCAAGTTGTAATTTGCTTTTAGAATAGTGCTAAGCCTCTATGTTTCTATTTGAAACCCAAGAACAATGTGTGTTCTTCGTCTAGCATAATAAGTTAGATTGGGGGTGAAGTTTGCTATTGTAATCATTCTGGTTATTCAATAAACTACTGTTTGATTGAATTGCTTTGTGTTCAAAACCTTCTTTAATCAATTAAGTGTGATTCCGCAACTTCTTAGTTGATTGGGATAATAGTTAAAGATTAACTCTTTATTCAACTCTGATTTGTTATTCAAAAGTTAGTTCTTGTTATTTGATATAATCTATATCCGATCCTGACACTTTTACAATGTAAAAGTATTTTGGGGAGGCCTGCGTGCCACATACAACCCCTTTTAAATGTAAAAGTATTTCGGGGAGGTCTGCGTGCCACTTATAACCCCTTTCTATAATGTAATTGTAATAGAATAGGTATATGTATTATATTTTAGATTAGTTGTAACGAAAACCGAAGACAAAGGATTTTACAAAACAGAGAAACCAAAAGGAGTTGCTCGGGTCAAGACCGGAGGAGTCAAGGCCAGTGGGAGCAAGGAGATCTTTCATTAGATCCAGCCACGGGATCTATCTATTTTAGTTGTCCTTCGATTGACCCCTAGGACATAGATGGCAAAACTATAACATATTATTAACTGCGTGGTTGTGCTTTAATTTTTTGCTTTTTATGTGTCTGTAAAATTGAAGTAGGTGATTAATAATGGTTTTTATTAATCAAGAGGTAAAACCACGAATATGATAAAATTGGTATAAAACCAGTAGTGCTACCCATCTAGTGGTACACCTTTCCTGCTACCGGTACCTTGGTGTGTTGTTGTGCCCAAGCAGTGCACACCGCAGTTCAAACCGATGTGGGGAGGGGTGAAATACTTTGCGATTCCCTAATGTGACCTGCCAGAGTTCACCCCGTCCTAGTTGGTGCGGTCTACTTTGGTGATTCCCTGATGTGACAGGCCCAAAATGCACCTAGTGTAGAGATAAACATACTTATATAGTTTCATCTAAAAATATCTACAAGGTTTAGGAGTCGTATCAAGATAGATACGATTGGTAAAGGAACCTACCTACCTGATATAACACGGAGTTGGTGTTGTCGTGCTCAAACCGTGCACCAACACGTGTGAAATAAGGATCCTAGGGCTAATACTTAATCATTTAAGGGTTTTTATGAATTTGTATTTAGCAAAGTCTTATTTGTGCAACTAATTGGAATACATGATAAAATTGTAGATGGTAAACATTACCAACACAAACAACCTCTCACTCCGCTCCATCGTAGAAAAGGATAAGCTCACATGACCTAATTTCCTCAACTGGGAGCGCAATCTGCGGATTGTGCAAGGGCAGATGTTTGGGAGGCTTACCAGAAGCGTGTCAATGATGTGCTAGATGTAAGATGCCTCATGCTTGCAACAATGAGTCCAGAGTTGCAAACAAGCATGATGGATACATCAGCCTATGATATGATCCGTCAGCTGAGGGACATGTTTCAAGAGCAGGCTCGTTCAGAACGTTACAATGTCACGAAAGCTCTTAATACTTGCAAGATGGCCAAGGGCACTTCGGTTAGTACTTATGTCATGAAAATGAAAGGGTACATGGACCACCTGGAAAGGCTCGGACACCCGGTTCCATTGTAGCTTGCAACGGACCTGATTCTCAATTTGCTGTCTGAGACTATAAGCCGTTCATTGCGAACTACAACATAAACAACATGGAGAAATCCATTGCTGAGTTGCATTCCATGCTTAAGACAGCGGAGTTAAATCTGGATAACAAGTCCAAAGATGTTCTAGTGGTGGAGAGTGGAGCTGTGAAAAAAGAGGAAGGGGCACAATGGCAGGGGTAAGGGTAAAACCGAGCCAGGACCATCTGCACCCAAGGCCAAGGCAAATGGAAAAGGCAAGGGAAAGAGCAAGAAATTTAAACGAAATAAAGCAAGGGCCGAGAACCGGTGCTTCAAGTGGGGTGAAATTGGCCATTACAAGGCTAACTGCCCGAAGCGTCACGAGGGTGGTGGAAACGCCACAGGTACTTTCATTGACTAACTTTAGTATTTTGCTCTCAACTTAATGTATATAAGTGGTGTATTTGACTTTTGCGATCGTTTATTGCAAATAGGTTAATGAGAAGCAAAGGAATGCCTTGGAATGCTAAAGGACGATGCGTGCGGAAGAAGGATATTTATAATTCATGTTTTTACTTATTTTAAACTTTTGATTTGAAATATGTAATGTTTTATTTCAAGACTTTTTATCTAAAACTATTATGAATTATTGATTTATATATCCTTGTGTGTACCTTATGATTGTATTGTAACACCCTCTTATGCAGCCTAGACTAATGAGGTAATTAGTTTACTAATCTTTGGTGTATTATTTAATTATGTGGAATTAATTCTCGTATTAATAAAGTGTTTATTAATATGTGTATTATATTTAATAAATAAAATGTTTAATAATTAAATATGGGGTAGTGGCCGATGATGTGTCCAAAAAAATTAGACACCAAAACCACCTAATCACTTCCACCTTATCACAATTGCATGCATTAGAACCAAATTTAGAAAGTGAATGTGTGTGTGCTTTGTGAGCTACGGCCAAAGAAAGGAAGAAAAGAAGAAGACTTATCATCTTCAAATTTGATCTTTGAAATTGTGGTTTAGAATATTGCTTCATCTGAATTATTGAGGTTAGAACACTGATTGGTAATTGTAATTATTGTTTAAATTCGGAATTATGAATTATATATGAATTCCGAATACTTCTTGATGATAATCGATGATTATAGGATGAATGTATGTTAGAAATTATTGTTAAAATGTGTTCATAACATGCTTAGAATGATTTCTGGAAACTTATATTACTTGCATGCTTAAAATCAGTAAGGAATTTAAGTTAGAAATCAAAAATATTCAAGAACATATGATTCATTCGGAATTGGCCTGAATTAATCAGAATTGATGGATTCCGAATAGATTAGATCGGAATTCGTAATGGATTTCGAATAAACTGTGGGAACTTAAGTTGAATTCCGGACAAAATACTCAGAATTGAGGTGAATTCCGCATGAAGTTATTCAGAAATGATGAATTCCGTATATATTGATTATTGAATTGCTAATGCCTCAACACTTTATTCGGAATGAGATTAATCGGAATTAGTGACTATCCGGAATTGACTATTTGCCCTTATTCGGAATTATGTATATTCGGAATTGTGTATGCCTTTACTCGGAATTTCATTCGACCGGAATTACGTCACTCGGAATTGAACTTTTATTCGCAACTATGATTGATCGGAATGTGCCTTTGCTCGGAATTGATCATTATTTGAAATAGGCATATGTTCTGAATTTTACTATGATTTCATCGGAATTGATGTTATTCGGATTTGCCCAATGCTCGGATTTGAATTTATTCGGAATTAGATCTTTTATTGGAATTGGCTTTTTCTCGGAATATGCCTTGCCTTATACGGAATTATGAATTATCCAGAATTGATACGAACCGCATGGATTACCTATGCTTGTTCGGAATTACAAGATGGATTCGGAATTTTGACAATTCCGTATGATATATCCGGAATTTGGAATTTTTAAGGTTTCCTTAATAATTCAGATATTATGTATATACATGTGAAATATGAATAAGTGTGTTACTTATCGTGAATCAGTATTGTGAATTAAATACTGACTCGTGTATACATCTTCTCAGGAAATGAGAAGACTCAGTGATATAGATTCGTGAGTGCTGAGCTGTGCAAGCTTTGGTGAGTGGATTTATATCTTCGCATATACAGGATATGATATCCTGATTGTTACTTGCTCATTGGACTGTATGTCTTGATTTTGAATATGTATACATGTTACTTTTGGAGATCAGCGTGGGGGATTTTTGGCTGGGCCTAGTTTAGGGATATATAGTAGTAGCACATAGCTTGATTTGCATTGGTTGTATTCAAGGGTGCTACTATTGTTGTCCATGTAACCGGGCCATCGGTAAACCTTGGTTTTGGCTGACCTTGGTTGTAGGTGGTTGCAACACCGCAGGTTCTCCTTGATTTATGAGCTTTGTGTTTTAGGCATGTTTGCCTTGTGTATGCTTAGATATTTGTTCCCTCACTTAGCTTTGTGCTAATTCCCCACTAGATTGTTTTGCAGATACTCCGTGGTGAGTTTCTTGAAGATAAAGACTGAGAATATGGACAAACCATTACTCTGATTTCAAAGTTTTTGATTAGAGCATGTTTTGTATATAACACTGTAATGACATTTTATGTAAATGATAACCAGTCAAAGTTGTATTTACCTTTTGATTTTAATGTAATTATTATGTAATTAGCTTCTGCAAGCAGTTTTATGTTAATTAACAAGTACAGTGTTATAAATTGGTATCAGAGCCCTGGTTTGAGGATTTGCATGAATGATTTGTGCAATACTCGAACCGAGGCTCTGGTCAGTCCAGTATTCCCAGGGTGGGTAATTAGTAGTGTAGCTTTGAGGGTGGTTAGTGTGTTTATACTAACGGATTTTATCTAACAACTGGTGAGTCGTTGTGTATAGAATAGATATGACTGATAACGTGAACCGGACAACTACCCCTGCGTCCCCCAGAAGGAACAACAATCAGTCTTCCACTGCAGCAAATGAACAACACAACCGGGTTGGTACATCTCACAATGGTGAGTCTGAACAACAAGATTATGTGCTGCAATTGGAGGATACACTGCAAACATTGAGAGACCGGGTTCAGGAGTTGGAATAGCGACAGCAAACTCAATTCTCACAGCAAACCCAAACCATCCAGATGCCAAGGGAGACCCCTGTGTTTACTCAACCTATACCACCACCTGTCTTTACTTCAGTACCATTCAGTATTATGTCAACTTCCTTTAGTTCCTTACCATTTGTTACCATACCACCAGTATCACAAACCCAACAGCAGTACCAACCCCAACAAGCACTTTTTCATCCCTTGGTACCCAACTCAAGGAGGCTTTAAACTGAAAGGACAATATAAGGATTTTATGGATTGTCAACCTCCTGAGTATTCTGGAAGCTCTAACCCTACTAATACTCTGAATAGGTTAAGGGAGACGGTGAAGGCTTTAGATGCATGCAACTATGAGAAGTCTGATAGGGTAAAATTCGCAACTCGGAGTGTAAAAGGTCAAGCTGCAGCCTAGTGGGATTCTTTAACTGCTCATTTGTCCAGGGAAGTAGTGAATTCTGTTTCTTGGGATCAATTCCAGAGTAAATTTTGTAAGCAATTCTGTAATACGTATGATCTATCCAAAGTGAAGCGAGAGTTTTTGGATCTGGTGCAGGATGACAAAATGTCGGTTGATGAGTTAATTTCAAAGTTCAATGAAAAATTGAGGTTCGCAAAACAGTGGGTTCCTGATGAGCCTTCTCAAATAGATCACTTTGTTCAAGCACTGTTGCCTGAATATCGGGGTAACACCCGGATGGCAACATCTTTGGTACAGGTGTTTACTATTGCACGAGCTGCTAAGGGAGAGGTGAGGGCTCGAGAAAGAATGAATCGTGAGAAGGGGTTATCTCACAAGTATGGAGAAAATTAGAGTGGAAGCAAGAGTAAATGGCATGGTAATCAGAATCTAGGAGATCAGAAATCCAAAGGTTCCGGTTTTAATCAGAATAGGCCATGATGTGGCACATGCAAGTCTCGGCATACCGGTCCGTGCACACCTCTGCTTGTCGATTTAAGACAAATGTTTGCTAGAATTGTCACGAGGAAGGTCACAGATCCGGAGCATGTACTAAGCAGAGGTCGGCAGGGACGGGGCAGGGGGTAGCTAACATCGGGGGATCGTCTTCTGCAGGTCAGAAGCGAAAGGCTACACCTTTTGCGGAAGGGAGAGCCTTCAAGATGACTGTTACCGAGGCTACCGAAAACAGTGATGTTATTACTGGTATGTTTTTGATAAACTCTGTGCATGCCCGTGTGTTATTAGACTCTGGTGCAAATAGATCGTTCATATATGTTTCCCTGTGTGATAAATTGAATTTGCCTGCTACTGTGATTACTACTCCATTAGAGGTAGAAATAGCAGATGGTAAGATAGTGCCTGTAACTTCTTGTGTGACTGGGGTGTCGATAGACATTGATGGTACTAGTTTTCCTATAGACTGTTTGCTAATGCCTATACCGGGGTTTGACTTAGTACTAGGCATGGATTGGTTAAGTCATCATAAAGCTAGTATCCAGTGTCACAAGAAACTCATTACTATTCCTTTGGCTGACGAGTCGCATGTCGTGGCTCGTGGGGATAGATCTCGATCTTCTTTTCCAATCATCTCGTATATGAAGGCTAGAAAATCTCTAGCCAAAGGGTGTGCGTCTTTTCTGGCCTACGCTATCGATGCTAAGAAAGAGAAGAAACCGGTTACCGATGTTTGTGTTGTGTCAGAATATCCTGAATTTTTCCCAGATGATCTGCCGGGATTGCCACCTGTGCGGGATGTTGAGTATACGATAGATTTGATACCTGGTACTACACTGATTGCGAAAGCACCGTATCGTTTAGCTCCTTCAGAGATCCGGGAGATGATGACACAGATCCAGGAACTGTTAGATAAAGGGTTTATCCGTCCGAGTTCTTCACCATGGGGTGCGCCGGTATTGTTTGTAAAGAAGAAAGATGGGACTGTCCGTATGTGTATTGATTATCGGGATTTGAATAAGAGAACCATTAAGAACAAGTATCCGTTGCCCAGAATCGATGATTTGTTTGATCATTTACAAGGGGCTTCATACTTTTCAAAGATTGATCTGAGATCAGGGTATCACCAAGTCAGAATAGCGGAGGAAGATATACCAAAGAATGCTTTCCGTACTCGATATCGTCATTACGAATTCCTAGTGACGCCGTTTGGTTTAACAAATGCTCCTATACTGTTTATGGATTTGATGAATCGCGTCTGCAGACCTTTCTTAGATATGTTTGTTATTGTGTTTATTAACGACATCTTGGTGTATTCGAAGACAGAGAATGAGCATGATCAGCACTTGAGACAGGTTTTGGAAATTTTAAAGCAACACAAGTTATATGCCAAATTCTCGAAATGCGAATTTTGGTTACGTGAAGTTCAATTTTTAGGGCATGTAATTTGCCAAGATGGTATCAAGGTAGATCCATCCAAGATTGAAGCTGTGATGAATTGGAGTGTTCTGAAAACACCGACAGAGATCAAAAGTTTTCTGGGATTGGCAGGTTACTACCGCAGGTTTTTCAAGGATTTCTCTAAAATTGCTGGTCCATTGACCAAGTTGACTAGAAAAGATGTTCCATTTCAGTAGGGTTCAACTCAGGAGAGTGCTTTCCAGACTCTAAAACAGTTGTTGTGTCAAGCTCCTGTTCTTTCATTGCCAGAGGGTTCAGAAGATTTCGTTGTGTACTGCGATGCCTCTCATGCTGGGTTAGGTTGTGTTATGATGCAGAGGGGTAAAGTAATTGCTTACGCTTCAAGACAGTTAAAACCTAACGAACGAAATTACCCGACTCATGATTTAGAGTTAGCAGCAGTGGTATTTGCTTTGAAACTGTGGAGACACTATTTGTATGTAACGAAATGTACGATCTGCACTGATCACAAAAGTCTTCAATATGTGTTTACTCAGAAAGAACTGAACATGAGACAACGCCGTTGGTTAGAACTAATCAAAGATTATGATTGTGACATTCAGTATCATCCGGGGAAAGCCAATGTGGTTGCAGATGCACTTAGTCGAAAGGGATCGTCGGATACATTGAAATTCATGCGATTAGAAATCAAGTTTGATTTGGTGGATCAACTTTTGGCTGCTCAGCTTGAAGCCTTGAAAAGTGAGAATCTAAAAGATGAATTAATGACGAAACGACAACATGAGTTAACTATTGACACGCGTGGTTTGAAGGTTTATCATACACGCGTTTGGGTACCGAAATTTGGTAATTTGAGGGAGTTAATTCTAAATGAGGCTCACAAGTCCAGATTGTCAATACATCCGGGCAGTACGAAGATGTACCATGATTTGAAGACTCGTTGTTGGTGGCCGAAAATGAAACCATATATTGCTAAATTTGTTGAGACATGTCATATTTGTGCTCAAGTTAAAGCTGAACATCAGAAGCCATACGGATCGTTGAAACGGTTAGAAATACCTGAGTGGAAGTGGGAACACATTACGATGGATTTTGTAACTAAATTTCCACGAACTCAGAGAGGTCATGATATGATTTGGGTCATTGTTGACAGATTAACTAAAAGTGCACATTTCCTTGCTACTGCTGAAACTGCTTCTTTGAGTAAGTTGGCGCAATAGTATATTGATGAAATAGTATCTAGACATGGAGTACCGTTATCTATTGTTTCAGATCGGGATTCGAGATTTGTGTCTAATTTCAGGAATAGACTACAACAGGAATTGGAGTCCAGGGTAAATCTGAGTACATCTTATAATCCACAGACAGATGGGCAGTCAGAGAGAACCATTCAGACTTTAGAGGATATGCTTCGAGCATGTGTTTTAGAGTTTGGGGGTTCATGGGATTCGCATCTACCTTTGGTGGAATTTGCCCACAATAATTCCTATCACTCCAGTATCGGTATGCCACCATATGAAATATTGTATGGTCGTCCTTGTAGAACTCCGACTTGTTGCTTAGAGGTCGGGGAAAAGCAATTTGCAGGGCCTGATATTGTACAGATGACAGCTGATAAAGTTGCTATTGCTTGGGATAAACTAAAAGCTGCAAGAGATCGACAGAAGATGTACGCAGATCGGCGTCGTCGACCGGTATCGTTTGTCGAGGGGGAGAAAGTTTATTTAAAGGTATCTCCGTGGAAAGCTGTTATTCGTTTTGGTGAACGCGGGAAGTTGGCTCCCCGTTACATTGGTCCGTTCAGAATCATATGGGTGGTAAACGATCAGACAGTGGCTTTGGAACTCCCTAATGAGTTGACGGGTATTCATGATACTTTCAGTGTATGTTATCTGCGCAAGTGCAACGTAGAGGATCAAACACAGATTCTACCGATACAGGATCTTCGTGTAGATACGAATCAGAGACTCATTGAGGAACCAGTGGAGTTACTTGATCGTAAAGTCACAAAGCTGAGGAAAAAGCACATACAAATGGTTTTGGTAAAATGGAAGCACAGTTTGGGCTCAGATTTGACTTGGGAGACCGAAGCTGATATGAGGGATCGATACCCTTCCTTGTTTGAGCGCGATGAGATTCCGAGGACGGAATCCTCTTAAAGGGGTAGATTTGTAACACCCTCTTAAGCGGCCTAGACTAATGAGGTAATTAGTTTACTAATCTTTGTTGTATTATTTAATTATGTGGAATTAATTCACGTATTAATTAAGTGTTTATTAATATGTGTATTATATTTAATAAATAAAATGTTTAATAATTAAATATGGGGTAGTGGCTGATGATGTGTCCAAAAAAATTAGACACCAAAACCACCTAATCACTTCCACCATATCACAATTGCATGCATTTGAACCAAATTTAGAAAGTGAATGTGTGTGTGTGCTTTGTGAGCTACGGCCGAAGAAAGGAAGAAAAGAAGAAAACTTATCATCTTCAAATTTGATCTTTGAAATTGTGGTTTAGAACATTGCTTCATCTGAATTATTGAGGTTAGAACACTGATTGATAATTGTAAATTATTGTTTAAATTCGGAATTATGAATTATATATGAATTCCGGATACTTCTTGATGATAATCGATGATTATAGGATGAATGTATGTTAGAAATTATTGTTAGAATGTGTTCATAACATGCTTAGAATGATTTCTGGAAACTTAGATTACTTGAATGCTTAAAATCAGTAAGGAATTTAAGTTAGAAATCAAAAATATGCAAGAACATATGATTCATTCGGAATTGGCCTGAATTAATCGGAATTGATGGATTCCAAATAGATTAGATCGGAATTGGTAATGGATTCCGAATAAACTGTTGGAACTTAAGTTGAATTCCGGACAAAATACTCGGAATTGAGGTAAATTCCGCATGAAGTTATTCGGAAATGATGAATTCCGTATATATTGATTATTGAATTGCTAATGCCTCAATATTTTATTCGGAATGAGATTAATCGGAATTAGTGACTATTCGGAATTGACTATTTGCCCTTATTCGGAATTATGTATATTCGGAATAGTGTATGCCTTTACTCGGAATTTCATTCGATTGGAATTATGTCACTCGGAACTGAACTTTTATTCGGAATTATGATTGATCGGAATGTGCCTTTGCTCGAAATTGATCATTATTTGAAATAGGTATATGTTCGGAATTTTACTATGATTTCATCGGAATTGATGTTATTCGGATTTGCCCAATGCTCGGATTTGAATTTATTCGGAATTGGATCTTTTATCGGAATTGGCTTTTTCTCGGAATATGTCATTCCTTATACAGAATTATGAATTATCCGGAATTGATACAAACCACATGGATTACCTATGCTTGTTCGGAATTTGACAATTCCGTATGATATATCCGGAATTTCGGATTTTTAAGGTTTCCTTAATAATTCATATATTATGTACTGAATTTAAATGTATATCTGTGATATATGTATATACATGTGAAATATGAATAAGTGTGTTACTTATCGTGAATCAGTATTGTGTATTAAATACTGACTCGTGTATACATATTCTCAGGAAACGAGAAGACTCAGTGATATAGATTCCTGAGTGCTGAGCTGTGCAAGCTTTGGTGAGTGGATTTATATCTTCGGATATACAGGATATGATATCCTGATTGTTACTTGATCATTGGACTGTATGTCTTGATTTTGAATATGTATACATGTTACTTTTGGAGATCAGCGTGGGGAATTTTCGGCTGGGCCTGGTTTAGGGATATATAGTAGTAGCACACAACTTGATTTGTATTGGTTGTATTCAAGGGTGCTACTTTTGTTGTCTATGTAACCGGGCCATCGGTAAACCTTGGTTTTGGCCGACCTTGGTTGTAGGTGGTTGCAACACCGCCGGTTCTCCTTGATTTATGAGCTTTGTGTGTTAGGCATGTTTTCCTTGTGTATGCTTAGATATTTGTTCCCTCACTTAGCTTTGTGCTAATTCCCCACTAGATTGTTTTGCAGATACTCCGTGGTGAGTTTCTTGAAGATAAAGACTGAGAATATTGACAGACCATTACTCTGATGTCAAAGTTTTTTATTAGAGCCTGTTTTGTATATAACACTGTAATGGCATTTTATGTAAATGATAACCAGTCAAAGTTGTATTTACCTTTTGATTTTAATCTAATTATTATGTAATTAGTTTCTGCACGCAGTTTTATGTTAATTAAAAAGTACAGTGTTACAACATCTAGTCAAGTATGACTAGAGGATGACTAAGAAGTCAAACCTTTAACTTGTTAGTATTCTAGTCCATATGCATTGGTTGCTATTTGAGTAATATGATTAATATTGTTGCTTGACTATAACTTATGGAATTACTTGAAGTAACAGAGCTCGTGTTATATAGGCTATCTAATCAAGTAATTATAAGCGTCTATGAAAACAAGTTCAAGTTTTGAACTAGAATTAAACACTTGAGATAATAGTCATTATTTCTAAGGCTGTGTTTAAAAGTAATACAATTATGAGTTTGATTGTAATAAGTATTAATCAAGAAGAACTCATATGTATTTAAATAAGAATCTATACAAGTGTTTCATACTTGTGGTAATAGGATATGGTGGATATTTTAAAATCCAAGTTTAAAGTTTAATTAACTTTAAGATTCTTATTCGAAATCTAAGTTTTAGATTTATACTTAAAATCAGTGTTTTAACTTTTGTATCAAGTTTGACCAAGTCAATAAGGTATTTTAAGTAATGATGTGTTTTCATAATAGTCAGTGGGAGCAATTGACCTACGCTAAGATTTTTATCGGGTTCTGATAAATTAATATACATAAATGTATATTTGCGTAGAAGTGAATAATTGCTTAGAAAAGCACAGAAATTATTAGCCTATTGAAATTCAAGCACGTATATAATTTCAATGACGGGAATTTTGAGGATACAAAATGAGTGTAGGTAAATGGACTAGTCGTCATAATTATATATGGAAATTCAATGTCACAAATATTAAACATATTATAAGAGTTAAGTGTTTAGAATAATAAACATATTATTAGATAAGTGTTTTATGCACTAGATATCTAATTTTGTTTACGAGTTAATGTAAACAAAAGGGTTTATTATTTCAGTCTATTTCTTGGAATAGAAAAGTATCTATACACCTACAATATAACCAAGTGTGGTTATGGAATAATTTTATATATTCAGAAATGGGGAGTTAATCCCGTTCTCCAAGTTTAGATAATATGATAAAATTAAAAAGACTACACTTGTTTTTCAGAGTTTGCGAAAAAAATTTGTCTAGCAAAATGAGTGGGAGCACTGGTTAAGTGCAAACTCATTTTTAGTTCATAGTAATGTTGTGGTATCAAGAAGTGATCCGTGATAAGTCCACTTGAACCAACATAGTAATACAAATAGTCGCGGTGAATCGAGACGATGGACCAGTATTAATTCTGTACTATATTCCAGGAGGGTGAATATGGAGAGTACATTATTAATCCCATTACTCATCGCAGATTTTGTATGTTTTTGTAATATCCATGAATAATAGGGTTCTTAGTCAAAAGTCTTGTCCCCGACTACCTATCTTGGTGGGAACCTCGATTAGGAAGATAATAACGTCATTGTAATCCTTGGTGGAGATTCATAGTGATTGAAGATAGCTACCCAGAGTGTAGGCCAAGGATGTACGGGTATTCACCAGGGGTGTGTATATAGAATAGTGACATCATGAAGAATACCGTGTGGTTAACGAGTCAAAGGTGTTCGCCACATAGGTTGTCCTCAAGCTTAAGGTAATTGGTTTAGGATGTATGGACTTCTACCATTTGGGTCGAACCTAACGCTACGCTGTAACTGGGTAGTAATAACGGGTGTATCTGGTGTCAGCAGAAAGCGTGTTGCCAAATGCAAGTATGCGAGAGGCATTATGCACCTCCTTTTTAGGAGAGATATTTCCGGGCCCCTTGACTGATGTAGACTGTGGAAGTGCATGGCCATGCCCAAACAAAATGATATGTTCTTTGGCGTTTATCACTCAGTCGAAGTCGGATAGTTGAGAAATGGTTCTGAGTGCTCAGAGTTGACTCATTCAATGCTCACACTCATAATCGAAATATCGTGATATAGAGGGAAAAGCCTAAGTATACCCAATCATAAGACGGGGGGTTCTTATGAAGTTTTGATTATAAAATAGTTAGTTTTATAAATTATGAAACAGTTTGTTTTGTAAAGATTTGATTATCACACCTGGGTATAAGAGTTCTTATGTGCTCGGTTACCCTAAGGACTTGTCTAGGAGCACCCTTAGGCCAGTATCATCAAGATCACGGGTTGAGAGTAAGCACAAGTGGGAGTCTGATAGGATTTGTGTGCATAACCATCGAACCCTGATGATATGCCCAATGCCATAAGACACTCAAGGGTCACATCTGTGAGGGTACGTAATTCAAGAAGGAAAAATTCACGATGTGGGAGATGGGTGTTATGACAGTTGGTCATAAACCAGTATTGAGAGTTGTGAAAATAACCAGGTTAATATAATTAATAAGAATATATATATATTTATTAGTTAATAAATTGTTGGGGAGATAGAGATATCAAACCATAATCAAACCTGTCTATTTTTTAAAATAGGATTTGATGCTAACAAAACCACTGTTGGTCCCGAATGGATACTACAACAACAAATGTTTGTAGAAGGGGGGTTAAATACAAACTTTAGCAATTTAAAATTTAAGAGACACACGGTTTACTTTTATATAATTCTTATTGATGTAAATCAAGAATTACATGAACTAGATGCGGAAAATCTAAGTTCAATAAAAGGTGGCAACTAAATTTGTCTAACACATAGACTAAGCTAATCTTAAACAACTTATGTCTAAGATGTTCAACACATGAACAAGTTTGTAATACTAAAAGTAAAATGCTAACTCTTCTAGTTCCCAACAAATGAGATTTCAGTATTCAACTCTATTCGCATTCGCGTTCTTAGCATGTTTCCATGCATGAGTATATATAAGCAAGGTGTGTCCGGGTTGATGAAGAGAGAAGGAGACAAAGGTACTTGTTTTATAATATTATAATAGAAAAAGTTAGTGGGTGAAAAGTAAGTTAACTTTATACACAAAGTGTGTAAAGTGAACATACTTTTCAGTAATGAGTATACCCACTATCTATTATTATATTATTAAAGTACTACCTTTATATCTTGTAAAAGTAAACTTCTCCTTTCACGCTTGTGCTTTAATCAACACCATGCTTTCAGATGATTTGACTTAACCAAGTATAAGATTGCCAGCCATACTTATTTGTCAAAGCATATCTTCGAGATCTTCAATTCTAAAGTATCTTTCTCCCTTTCCAGAGGATAAAGATCTATCCTTTTTGTTTCTTTGCAGATACAAAAAGTGGTAAGTACTTTTACAAAGAAAGATCTAAGGCATAATAGAACAACACATGTTCTGCCTTTGACTTAAGAAAATCTTACACAAAAAAGCTATTAGCTGATTAAAGACTCAGCTAATAAACACTGAACTGCAAATGTAATTTTGCTTAGCTAAGGATTATTGTGAAAGACTCAGCTAACTTGATTTGCTCAGCTGATCGAAATGCTCAGCTAATAATACAAATCAAAGTATAGCTAATAAACTGATCAAACTAAACTGTCAGCTGATCCCAAGGGCTCAGCTAATCATTTGAGTGTGACCAACTTATGGAGAGAAGAAGGATAAGTATAGAATACCTTATCTGACATGTGGAAGGCATTAGTTGATCAAAGAGATACTTCTTAGCTGATCTTTTGAAGAGCCCTCAGCTGATGGTTAGCTCCATCAGCTGATGCTTTGTAGATGCATAGCTGATGCTTATTAACTTGTCATTTCTTCTTAGCTGATCTTTCTGAAGCTGGTCCTTTGGCTGATACTCAGTGTTCAGCTGACACTTTGAATCGTCAGCTAACATTTTTTACTTAGAAATTCTTTAAGTCTAATATGAAAAACAACACATGTTTTTCATTGATCTAAGTTCAAAACTGAATATATGGTTTTGTTAACATCAAATCCTATTTTACTTAATAGATAGGTTTGATTTAGGTTTGATATTTTTATCTCCCCAACAATCTCCCCCTATTTGATGATGACAAAACCTTATATGTTTAAGAAGAATCAGTTTGACTCGAATTTGTAAAGATAAAACTTTTAAGTGCATTTTTGGTTACCTAGCTATCTGTTTTTTGTAACTCTTTTAAAGTATGTTCCCTGATATTCTGTTTTTGGGAATCTTTTCATTTATGAAGTACCATGTTCTGTTTTTGTGGTATCTTTCATCCTTTTTCTGTTTTTAGGATTTTTATATTTTCTATATTTACACTAGGTGAGCTATCTACTAAGAGTCATCTATACTAGCATTTTAGCTAAGTAGTCCATGATCAAAGTTTCAAGCTTGATTACAGAACAAATATTTACAGAGAGTTTGTACAGAGCAATCTAACTATGAGTTAAACTAAGTACAGAAGTTGAACTATTCTAGGAATTTGAAATTACATCTAATCTAGTTATGAAGTTTCAGTTTTCTTCCCACCAAGGTTCTTCTTTAACATCCAGAAGTTTGTTCAGAGGATTTGCAGCCAACAACTCTTCAGCTCTTGCTTGAATCAGATTTTCAAAATGTTCACTTCCTGTCTGTCCCCTTGTTAAATGTGCAGCTTGAAATATTAATTCTCCAGGGGCTCTTCCTAAGTCAGTTTCTCTTAGGAATCTCCAAACACCAGCTCTGTTCTTGAAGAATATCCCTCTTTCAGGTTCAGTTATGTACTTAAACATTTCTGGCTCAATGTTGGAGGGTAGAGCAGTGTTGAAATTTTCATATGCAGACAGGTAAGGATGATCTGGATTAAGTATAATCCGTTCAGTAGGTACAAAAGCTTTGGAGGATTTCTTGAAGGAATCCTCAATCATATCAATGTGTTCCACAAATTGATCATGAGTGCATATCCTGTGGTAAACAGCGATTCTGATCCAGTATTCGAATTTGTTTATGAACCTTGTGGAAATTTCACTTTTGGATTTAAGGAGGTGGTACAGAGTCTCAATCATCTCAGTGAAGGAAAACAGTTTGCAGTGATGAATATAGGCATTCTCTTGTGTTTTTCTTTCATCTCTTCTTACTAATCTGAGATATGGCCCTTCATCTATTCCCTTATATGGAGTGACTCTGGAAATGAGATTTGGATCCTTTCTTTCTATCAAGTTCTTCGTGTTATCCAAGACCTCTTTGATCTCCCTTTCAGATTGCTGAGTTGTAACTCCAAAGTTGAACTCATGCAATGCTTGAATGGCTTCTCTGTGAGTTCTTCCTCTTTTAGGAAGTTTCTTGACAAAAGGATCATCTTGCTGTGATGTAACCTGTGTTGGATGTGATTGACAGGATAACATGATGATTTCTTCTTCTTGTAATTCTCTCAATTCATCATCAGTGACACCAACTGCAGCAGCAAGTTCCTCAGTGGTAGTGAAATCCTGGTGTCTCTCTTTGGCTTTAAGGACTTGTTCAATGGTTGAACCAAGAGCAGCAGCCAGTTCACTTAACTCTCTGAGATTCTCATCTTCTTGATTTAACTTTTCCTCTCTTCTTTCTTCTTCTTCAATCTCCTCAACAGACATTATTTTCTTTCCTTTTCTTCTTGATGTACTGTTGGGAGTTGGTTGACTTGATTGTACTGGAGAGGAAGCTTGGACTGTTGGAGCTGTTGTAGAGGGACTCTGCTTCTTCAAGTTGAACAGAGAGGACAGAGGCTGATCATCTTCATCATCATCATCAGAATCCTTTGATGGCACATTGATTGGTGCACAAGATTCATCTTGTCTTGGCTTTTTAGCACTCTTCCTTCTAGCCATTTGTTTGAATCTTCTTTTTGGCCTCTGCTCATCTTGAGCAGGTTGCTCCCCCTCAGATTGATTCTCCCCCTCAACATCTGATTTTCTTTGTGTTTCTGTTTCATTGGGGGCAGATGCATCCTCTGCTTGCATAGCCTGAACCTCAGCTTTATATGCATCAACAGTTGCTCTGATTGTATCTGGTGAAGGTTCTCTTCTAACTGACTTCTCCCCTTTTTGTCATCAGCAAATGAGGAAGAAAAGTAGTCAGATGGCTTGGAAGCAGAAGGAGTGGTGGTAGAGGGAGGGATAGGTGGAGTTGTAGGAGAGGGAGTGGGAATAGGAGGTTGTGTCAAGAGTGTATGTCTCCTCAGGCTGAGGATAGCATCAGTGATATTGGTGAATTCTTTAAGGGTTTCACTATGTGTTTGGATGGAGTAGTTGTTTAGGTGTTGGAGGTCAGTGGTTATGGTTTGGAGAAGAGAAGGGACTCTAAGAAGAGAGTCAGGTATGGTTACTGAGATATTAGGAGGGGAAGGTCTTAAGGTATGGAGTTGGGTTAGAAGGTTAGAAATGGTTTGGTTTAGGGTGGTAATGGTTTAGTTTGAGATGATGGGTGAAGGAACAGGAATAGAAGTAGAATTTTGGGTTAACAGTTGACCCAATTTATGAAGAATGGGTGACAGATCAACTGGGACAGGGTTGGGTTGGGGTTGGTATTGTGTAGCCTTTAGTGACTCAACCTCTTGGGTTAGATGAGAGAGTTGAGTTTCTGTTTGGGTTTGGAAAGAGGTAAAGGAGGCTTGAAGACTATCCATCTTTTGAGAGATGGACAGAAGGCTTTGAAGTATTTGGGGTGAGGGTTCAGAAGAAGTAGAGGGAATGGGTTGAGAAGATGTGCCAAGAATTGGAATGGAGTGTGGTCCGTCACTTAGACCTTGGTATATAGGCCTAAGATCACTGGGAACAGAGAGTGTGCCCTGTACCAATGGCTGGTTTATGCCACTAGTATTGACAGGCAGTGCACTAGTATGTGTAAGTATTGAATCAAAAGTAGATGCAAGTATGTGAGTGTGAGTGAGGGTTGCACTCAATGGGGTATCCCTTATTTCAGTAGCAAGTTGTTGTGAACTTACTAAGGGAAAGGCTTGACTCATAGGGGCTAAAGACACAGTGTGACCTTGGGAGGAGATCTATCTTTCAATGGCATCACCCTGTTGGGAGGGAGATCCAGATTGCAGGAGTCCCATTGTTACAGGTGCACCTTGTTGGGAAGATGCACCCACTGGTTGTAGGGTTTTATCAACTTCCATAAGCTCCCCCTCAACATAAGAGGAAACTATAGGAGTTGAGGTCAAGGGTGCATTGTGCAATCCCTCTGAGATAAGTGCAGTGTACACCATCTCTAATGACCTTGTAGCTATTTGGGTTACAAAGGGAGTAGAACTAGTGACTGTTGGGAGTACACTAGAGCTTGGCAATTGTGGGGGTGTTACAACTGGAGTTGAGGATGGGTTCTCATAGGTTGGAATTACCAAATGAGTGTCCTCAGAGATTGAGAGTATACCTGGGATGTTTCTTGTCTTGCTGAGCTTAATGAGCTCCTCCAGCTTATCAGAGACCACTTCATCATCAGTGACATCTTCGTCTCCACCACTTGGTGCTCTATGAACAGAGTCACTTGATCCTTGTTGTTGATCAGGGTTGGGATAGGCAATGGTACCTCCAAGAGTCCTACTTGGAGAATCATCATCAGATTCGTCATCACTTTCATCATCACCATCATAAGCATCAGTACCAACACTTGAATCATTACCTTGTACAGGTTCATTAACATTCAGTTCATCGAAATTTCCTCCTTCAAAAATGGCTTCATCATGAGTAACAGATTAAGCCACTTCCTCAGTTATAACATCAGGGGACTCAGAATCATCAGCCACATCTTCCAAAACAACATCCTCTGCATCATCAATTAACTCCTGGATCTCAGGAGTGATTGCAGGACCAACATCATCTCTTATCAAGTGAAACACTTTTTGACCCATCTGTGGGATTGGCATCGTGTTATGTGTAACATTCGGATGTGTATTTGCCTCCTACTGCAAAGTTTGTAGAGCAATCAAACTAAGAAATCTGATATAAGGCACATGGGTCCTTGTTGTCTTTTTGACAGTTCGTAAAGTTATCTTGTCCACCAACTCAGTAAAGATAACCTGAGCAAAATCTACATTCCTTCCAGTCACCAGAGCATGAAGAACCATAAGCTCAGTCTGATTCAGCAGATCATGGCTCCCCGATTTATGACCAAAACATCTAATGATGACACCAGCCACGTACTTCCAGGGGTGACCTAAAACTGACAGCTTGTATCTACCATGAGAGATAGGTTCATTATAGCCAATTAGTGGCAGAACCTCCAAGGTTTGTTCAGCAGTAGCAAAGGGTTGGAATGGTGCAAAGTTGGGTATGGATAAAGCTTGTCTGAGGGTTTCAACAGAGATGCCAATGGGTGTTTGGTTGTTTAAGATAGTGCAAGTAATGGTTTGATTGTTTGGATAGTATCTGGCAGTGTACCACAACTTCCCAATAATATTAGGGAAGATAAACAGAGGATGAGCTGAAAGGCATGGAAATAGGGGATGTGCTTTTATGAAGTTAACAAAGGGTTCAAATCCCTGATTTGCCTTGGATTGAGGTATGTCGGTGTTGATTATGATATTAGTTGGGGTAATGGTGAAGAGAGAGTTAGGAGTAACATTCTCCCCTGAAATAGCATTGGGAACCTCAGTAGGGTTGAACATCACCATTGTTGCAGAGCTTGAGAACACGACGATACAGTTACTTGAAAGTAGTGGAAGAGAAGGGTTTCAGAGAAATAGAGTTTTGAGAATTTTGGAAAGTGTAAGAAATGAAAGAACCGCTCAAAACGTCTTTATATCTTTCTTGGAAATCTAATCTGTCACAAAAATATCTTTTCGAAAAAGTAACTGTCACATCTGCAAAAAGGTGATACACGGAATTGTTAATAAATACAGAGACAAGTAACGGACAATTAAACTAAATTAAATACTACCTAGTAATATAATAAATACAAATGATAAATTAATAAAAAAAATGGGGGGACACATAATTTATGACTTTTGAAAATAATCAGTTGACGAAAGAGGGTGTCAGCTGATACATGTTGAGATAAATTAAGTGTCAGCTAATGAGTCCACTTAGCTGAGCTTCTAAGCCTTAGCTGATGGTTTATCAGCTGAGGTATAGTGTCAGCTGATGGTTGTCAGCTGACATAATTCCATTAGCTGATCTACCATAAGTGAATCATGTAGAAGTTTAGATAAGTACTTCATTTCACACACAAATAAAATAATTTTCTCACACAAAACTAACTATTTAAGAACAGAATATATTACAAGTTTAACATGCCAAGTTTGGATATTAGGAACTTGAACCGAGACTCATCCAAAGGTTTTGTAAAAATGTCAGCTAATTGAACATCAGTGTTTATATAGTGCATTGAAACTTTCTTTTTCTGCACATTATCTCTATGAAAATGATGTCTGATTTAAATATGCTTAGTTTTTTAATGCAAAACAGGATTGTTAGAGATAGATATGGCACTTGTGTTGTCACACAGAATTAGTGAGTTTTCAAACTGTAAGTCATAATCAAGGAGTTGATTCTGCAGCCATAACAATTGAGCACAACAGCTTCCAGCAGCAATGTATTCTGCCTCAGCTGTTGAAGTTGAAACAAAGTTCCGTTTCTTGCTTGACCAGCTGACTAATCTTCCACCTAATAGTTGACAACCACCGGATGTACTCTTTCTGTCTAGTGTGCAACCTGCAAAATCAGAATCAGTGTATCCAACTAACTCAAAATCAGAGTCTTTGGGGTACCAAAGACCTAGATTAGGAGTTCCTTTGAGATACCTGAAAATCCTTTTAATTGCAGCTAAGTGAGATTCTTTGGGATCTGCTTGGTATCTAGCACAAAGACATGTAGAAAACATAATATCTGGTCTACTTGCAGTGAGGTATAAAAGAGACCCTATCATACCTCTATAAGCTGTAATGTTCACTGATTTACCATCAGTGTCCTTTCCAAGCTTTAAGGCAGTGGACATGGGTGTTTTCATTGAAGAACAATTTTCAAACTCAAATTTCTTAAGTAAGTCATTTACATACTTTGTTTGATGAATGAAAATTTCATCAACCTCTTGTTTAATTTGAAGACCTAGAAAATAGTTTAATTCACCCATCATACTTATTTGATAATTATCAGACATGAGGTTGGAAAACTTTTTGCAAAGATCAACATTTGTAGACCCAAATATTATATCATCTACATAAATCTTTACAAGAATCACATCACCCTCGAATTTTCTTATAAACAAAGTGCTATCTATGCTTCCTCTTATAAATCCTTTATTGGTCAGAAAAGAAGAGAGGGTATCGTACCAGGCTCTTGGAGCTTGCTTCAGACCATACAAAGCTTTGTTCAAGAAGTATACATGATCTGGTATGCTTGCATCCTCAAAACCTGGTGGTTGTTTGACATACACCTCTTCCTTCAATTCTCCATTGAGGAAAGCACTCTTAACATCCATTTGGAAAACTTTGAAGTCTTTGAAGGCAGCATAAGCTAGAAACAGTCTTATGGCTTCAAGTCTTGCAAAAGGGGCAAATGTTTCATCATAATCAATACCTTCTTCTTGGAAATACCCCTGTGCAACTAGCCTTGCTTTGTTTCTGATGATCAGCCCTTGTTCATCCATTTTGTTTCTGAACACGCACCTAGTACCAATGATGGATTTGTCCTTTGGTCTTGGCACCAAAGTCCATACATTGTTCCTAGTGAATTCAGCCAATTCCTCTTGCATGACATTTATCCAGTAGGGATCGTTTAGAGCTTCATCCACCTTCTTTGGTTCAATCATAGAAACAAAACCTGTATATAAACAGAAATTACAAGCTTTTGATCTTGTTAGTACAGGTGCTTCTATGTTACCTATGACCTGATCTTTAGGATGATCCTTGTGGTCCTTATAGGCATTTTGGATTCTGGGAGAGTTTGAATTATTTTGGATTATGGGAGTCGAAATTCTTTGGTTTGGATCAGCTGATGAGACTTCTGGTTGATCAGCTGACAGAATTTCAGGAATGTTATCTGATGAAACTTCTACTGATGAAGGAATGTTTGATATGGAATTAGAGTCCATTGATGTTGAAACATGATTCCCATCATTCAGTAAAAGTGTGGGTAGGTTTGAGGTAAGTTGAGCTTTGGCTGATTGAGTATTTGGAACAGTTTCATCTAAATCATCTATATCAGCTGATGGGAGTGGATCAGCTGACACTGGAATGTTGTCTTCAGTATTTAGCAGATCATTAAATTCCTCACCTGTAGATGGATTAGTAGAACAGGAAGCAACAAAGTCATTTTCATTAAAACTTACATTGATTGATTCTTCTATGACCTTTGTTCTAAGGTTGTAGATTCTGTAGGCTTTGGAAATTACAGAATATCCCATAAACACAACTTCATCAGCTTTTGGAGCAAATTTCTGCAACTGATCTCTCTGGTTCAGGATGAAACATTGACATCCAAATATATGCAGAAAGCTGATGTTGGGCTTCCTTCCCTTGAGCACTTCATAGGGCGTCTTGTTGTGCCTTTTGATAACAAGGGATCTGTTCTGAGTGAAACATGCACAGCTGACAGCTTCAACCCAGAAGTTGAATCCTAACCCACTCTTACACAGCATGGTTCTTGCAGCTTCAATTAATGTTCTGTTTCTTCTTTCAGCTACACCATTCTGTTGTGGAGTCTTTGGAGTAGAGAAGTTTTGAGATATGCCTTTTTCATCATAGAAACTTTCAAGAGTTTGATTTCTAAACTCAGTTCCATGATCACTTCTAAGCATCCTTACCAGATTACCATTTAGCACTTCCATCTTTCTAATAAAGCTCATTATCTCTTCAGCAGCCTCACTCTTTGCTTTTAGGAAGATGACCCAAGTGTATCTTGAGAATTCATCAACCATTACCAATGCATACTTACTTCCACCAATGCTAGCAGTAGCAACAGAACCAAATAGATCCATGTGTAACATGTAGAAAGGTTCAGTAATGGAGAAGGATTGCTTAGATGGAAAAGATGTCTTGTGCTGCTTTCCCTTCTCACAGGCAGAACAAGGTTTAGGATTTACATAAGTCAGTGAAGGTAGTCCTGACACTAGTTCACCCTTGCTCAGCTTGTTTATATTTTTGAAGTTTAAATGAGAAAGCCTTTTGTGCCATAACCAGTTTGTGTCAGTTACTGATTTTGTATACAAACAGGTTAACTTGGATGGATCACCAGAGGACATATCGAGAGTATATACATCCTTAGTTCTCTTTGCACAAATTATAGTTTTACCTTCTTGATCTAAAATGGAACCACCTGTTTTTGTAAAGAGGACTTTATGATCACCATCACATAGCTGACTTATGCTGATGAGATTGTACTTAAGTCCTTTAACATATGATACCTTGTACAAGGTTAGGTTCCCATTATGAAGTTCTCCGTAGCCTTTTGTTTGCCCACAATTGTTATCACCAAAGGTCACTCTTGGACCCTTTTCCTTCCTATAGTTACTTAACAGAGCTTTACAACCTGTCATGGTCCTTGAACATCCACTGTCAAGATACCATTTGTTAATGCGCTGCAAAGATTAGATTTAAAGAAGGTTAGTGACACTTAGGGTATCCACAACTAAGTGGACCCCTGTGGATTGCACCTAGCTATCCACTTCATATTAGGTTGTTTAAAGATGATAGGAACAACTGTGTTATCAATATCAGTCCACTGTCTTGAGTTATCTTCAAGGGAACAATCACTTGCCTTATGTCCTTTGCTCCCACATTTATAACATTTTTTATTTTTGGAGACTTTAACATATTTTGGTAATTGCCTAAGAGATGTCTTAGCTGTTTTCTAACGACTATGGGTCATCAGCTGACATATTTCACCATTCAACTGTTGCAGCTGATTATGTAAACTAATTAGGTCTTTGTTTACAGACACCTTAGATTGATCTTTAGGAAAAAGGAATTTTTGATCAACCTTAGATGTGGTAGACTTGGACTTTATGTGATCATTAAGTCCTTTTCTCTTAGTTTCTTTTATTGAAAGAGTTTGAAATGATGCTGGATCAGCTAAGCAGATTACAGAGTATCTTTGATCAGCTGACAGGCTATCAGCTGAGCAACTATCATCTGTTCTGTGATCAGCTGATGAAGAATCATCAGCTAATGAAATGTCAGTCAGCTGAGTACTTATATTTAATATATCAGCTTTCAAGGTTTGACAACATGATGTCTCTTTGGTTTCAAAAAATGATTCCATTCCTTTACTTGCTTCCTCTAACATTAAATTATTGGTACTTTTACTATCTAACAGAACAATAGAATCTTCAATAACTTTCGAAGTTGTTGAGTTCTTTAGCTGAGGACATTTACTTTTGACAAATCTGTTAGTGATAATACTTTTTCCTTTTACTATCTTTTGAAAAGTAAGAGGTAAAATGTCAGCCTTTTCTAAGATATTAATGTTCTTACTAAAATCAACACAATTAGCAGCTTGGAAATAATTTCCACCAATAATAGCTTGAACTTGTTTAGGAATCTGCTCATTGACACACTGAGTGGTCTTTTCAGCAGAAACACACCAAGATTTAACTAATTTTTGTAGGTCATTAAACTTTATTGTTGCTTCATTGGTTTCTTTTACCAATATCTGATTAAGTATCTTTTGATTAGCTAAATTATCTTCTAGTTTTGTCATTAGTTTCAGTTTCTCATCTTTAAGACTTAACATCTCTTTTAGTGATTTAATTTCTATTTTTAGCTTCTTTTCTCTTTGAATATTTGACTGAAACTGAACACACGGATAATCAAACATAGTGTTCTTTTCATTATCTTCATAGTTAATAAATTTTCCAACCTGATGCATAGAAGAGGGATCCCAGTCAGGAGAAGTACAAGCTTTGGCAGCTTTCTTCATGTCCTCATCAAAGGAACTTGTACTCCAAGTGTTGGCCATCAAACTGAGCTGAGCAGAGAGGACCTCATCTTCATCACTTGAGAGATTTTCCTCAGCCCAATCTTCTTCTTCAGCCACCAACACACTATTCTGGGCCTTCTTCTTCTTTTTGTCAAGGACAGCACCAAGAAGCTTTTTGTACTTATCTTCATAATCAATCTTGTTGTCTGAGCTTGAGGAACCCTTGAAGCCTATGCTTCCTCTGGACTTACATTCACTGGCATAGTGACCAGTCTTGCCACAGGAGAAGCAACATTCAGAAGCCTTTGTTTTAAACTTGGCTTTTTCTCCCTGGAAGGGTTTGTTCTCAAACCTCTTGACACCCTTTCTTTTCAAGAAAGGTTTGAACCTTTTTACCAACATGGCAGCCTGCTCAACATCACCTTCAATGTTGTCCATGTTCTCCAGATCTTCATCACCATCAGCCACCTGCTCTTCATCAAAAGTTTCCTCTTCTTCTTCCTCATCACTTGATTCATCCACCACTGCTGCAAAACTCCTAGATCTTGTATCCTTAGATACAAGGGTAGTAGTTGGAGCTTTTGCAGCCTCCTTCATATCCTTGGTAGAGAGTTTCCTTTGTTTCACTAATTGTTCACGATTCATAAGGTTTCCATATAAACCAACCAGTGTAAGACCCTTGATTTTCTCACCATGTTTAAGCACAGTGATAAAATGATCTCAAGATTCTGGGAGAGAGTCTAGAAACTTGTTTACAAGTTCCTTGTTGCTCTTGGGAACATCTGCCCTTCTTAAGTCATAAATAAGGCAGTTGAACCTAGTATAGGTCTGAGTTAGACTTTCACCTTTATGAGTAAAGAAGAACTCATATTCTCTTACCAGAAGGAGTTTCTTATTTTCCTGCACTTCTTCAGTGCCTTCATAAGCAACAGTCAAAGTGTCTATCATCTCCTTTGCAGATTTGCAGTTGAGAACTTGATGAAAGACATCATTTGGTAGTGCAGAGACTAAGGCTGTACTTGAATAGTTGAGGAAGGAACATAAGGACCTTCAGTTACAGTTTTGAGCATCACATCATCTAGGCTTGACATATAGAGAAGAACTCTACTCTTCCAGAGAGAAAAGTTTTCTCCATCAAAAGTTGGACACCTAGTGAGTGAGCCATTATTTGAAGAACCGTTAGAAGCAGCAACATGAGCGGCCATTTTGTAGAGTGGGGTAGAAGCAGTTGAAGAGTAAGCAAAACAGATCTTAGATATGGATTATCTATCCTGCTCTGATACCAGTTGTTGGTCCCGAATGGATACTACAACAACAAATGTTTGTAGAAGGGGGGTTGAATACAAACTTTAGCGATTTAAAATTTAAGAGACACACGGTTTACTTTTATATAATTCTTATTGATATAAATCAAGAATTACATGAACTAGATGCGGAAAATCTAAGTTAAAAAAAAAGTGGCAACTAAATTTGTCTAACACATAGACTAAGCTAATCTTAAACAACTTATGTCTAAGATGTTCAACACATGAACAAGTTTGTAATACTGAAAGTAAAATGCTAACTCTTCTAGTCTCAACCAATGAGATTTCAGTATTCAACTCTATTCGCATTCACGTTCTTAGCATGTTTCCATGCATGAGTATATATAAGCAAGGTGTGTCCGGGTTGATGAATAGAGAAGGAGACAAAGGTACTTGGTTTAATAATATTATAATAGATAAAGTTAGTGGGTGAAAAGTAAGTTAAATTTATACACAAAGTGTGTAAAGTGAACATACTTTTCAGTAATGAGTATACCCACTATCTGTTATTATATTATTAAAGTACTACCTTTATATCTTGGAAAAGTAAACTTCTTCTTTCTAGCTTGTGCTTTAATCAACACCATGCTTTCAGATGATTTGACTTAACCAAGTATAGAGTTGCCAGCCATACTTATTTGTCAAAGCATATCTTCGAGATCTTCTCTTCTAAAGTATCTATCTCCCTTTCCAGAGGATAAAGATCTATCCTTTTTGTTTCTTTGCAGATACAAAAAGTGCTAAGTACTTTTACAAAGAAAGATCTAAGGCATAATAGAACAACACATGTTCTGCCTTTGACTTAAGAAAATCTTACACAGAAAAGCTATTAGCTGATTAAAGACTCAGCTAATAAATACTGAACTGCAAATGTAATTTTGCTTAGCTAAGAATAATTGTGAAAGACTCAGCTAACTTTATTTGCTCAGCTGATCGAAATGCTCAGCTAATAATACAAATCAAAGTATAGCTAATAAACTGATCAAACTAAACTGTCAGCTGATCCCAAGGGCTCAGCTAATCATTTGAGTGTGATCAGCTTATGGAGAGAAGAAGGATAACTATAGAATACCTTATCTGACATGTGGAAGGCATCAGCTGATCAAAGAGATACTGTCAGCTGATCTTTTGTCTGCTCAGCTGATAGATGATATACTGTCAGCTGATCATTTGTCTTCTCAGCTGATCTTTTGAAGAGCCCTCAGCTAATGGTTAGCACCATCAGCTGATGCTTTGTAGATGCATAGCTGATGCTTATTAACTTGTCATTTCTTCTTAGTTGATCTTTCTGAAGCTGGTCCTTTGGCTGATACTCAGTGTTCAGCTGACACTTTGAATCGTCAGCTGACATTTTTTACTTAGAAATTCTTTAAGTCTAATATGAAAAACAACACATGTTTTTCATTGATCTAAGTACAAAACTGAATATATGGTTTTGTTAACATCAAATCCTATTTTACTTAATAGATAGGTTTGATTTAGGTTTGATATTGCTATCTCCCCAACAACCACATATTCAGTTTTGTACTTGGATCAATGAAAAACATGTGTTGTTTTTCATGGTAGACTTAAAGAAATTTCTAAGTAAGAAATGTCAGCTGAAGAACAAAAGTGTCAGCTAAACACTGAGTATCAACCAAAGGACCAGCTTCAGGAAGATCAGCTAAGAAGAAAAGATAAGTCAAGAAGCATAAGCTGAGCATCTACGAAGCATCAGCTGATGGTCAAAACCATAAGCTGAGAGCCGCTTCAAGATCAGCTGAGTAGTCACGGATCAGTTGACACTATCACATTGATCAGCTGATGCCTCCCATCTGTCAGATAATGTATTCATTACTTATCCAATCTTTTCTTGATAAGCTGATCACACTCAAATGATTAGCTGAGCCCTTAGCTGGTTGTTTAGATTAACCAGTTTATTAGCTGTACTCTGATATGTATTATTAGCTGAGCATTATGATCAGCTGAGCAAATCTGTGCAGCTGAGTCTTTCACATTTATCCTTAGCTGAGCAAAATTATGTTTGCAGTTCAATGTCTGTAAGCTGAGTCTTTACACAATATCTCGTTAATAGTTTTTTCAATGTAATAATTTCTTAAGTCAAACGCAGAACATGTGTTGTTCTATTATGCCTTAGATCTTTCTTTGTAAAAGTATTTAGAACTTTTTGAATCTGCAAAGAGATAAAAAGGATTGATCTTGATCCCCTCGAAAAGGTGAACGATACTTTAGAAAAGAAGATGTCGAAGATATGCTTCAACAACTAAGTATGACTGGCAACTCTATACCTGGTTAAGTCAAGTCTTCAAGAAGCATGGTGTTGATAAAAGTACAAGCATGGAAAGAGAAGTTTACTCTCCCAAGATATAAAGTTAGTACTTTAATAATATAATAATAGATAGTGGGATTACACTTTACTGAAAAGTACATTCACTTTACACACTTTGTGTATAAAGTGAACTTACTTTTCAGCCACTAACTTTATCTATTATAATATTATTAAAGCAAGACCTTTGTCTCCTTTTCCACTCCATCAACCCGGACACCACCTTGCTTATATATACTTTTGTTAGATTATGTGCAGAGATAATTAATGGGCACATTGTATCAAATGTTATAAGAGAGTAAAGGGTCACACTTCTACACACCCAATTCAGAATAGTTGGATTTCACCTTTTGTCTGTGTGGAAATAATTAATCAGTTAGATTAATTATTAAAGAGAAAGACGAAATAATTAATCAGTAGTATTAATTATTGAAAAGAGAGAAATAAATAATTAATCAGTTTGTATTAATTATTAAAAAGGAAATAAATAATAAATAGATATTTATTATTTAAGGAGAATTAAATATTAAGTTTTAATATTTAACGGACCAGTTAATTAATAGTTAATTAATTAACTACTAAACTCCAGGGGGTCAAACTGAGAAGAGATAAAAGTTTAATTAAAACAGTGAGCTTTTAATTAAACGGGCTTAGGTCCAATCTAATCCTTATAAATATATCCTTAAAGGCTTAAGGATTAAGATAAGGGGACACAAGGGATTAACCCTAGCCACCACTCCCTCTCATCTCTTGATCTCGCATCTCTCTATCTCTCTCTCTCTCGGTCGCATACTCTCTCTCTCAGTCTCTCTTCTTTTCGTCGATCAAGAAGCAAGAAAAACACCTTGGTGTTTTGCGAAGTTGAGGCCGACGCAAAAGGACACACACACACTCTCGATTTTGAGTGTTGAAGCTTTGGTAATCCAGGAGCGGTCTAGCAGCTAGTTCAATCGGAGGTGCAGTAGTGGTGGACTATCTTTAGCAATCCTAAAGTTTTTGTTCAGGTATATTTCTTGTAACCTTATCTATGGATTGTTTGTGAAGAAACTATGTAGATCAAGTTAAAGTTTAAAGATCCTAACCCTTTTGGGTTTAAAGGGTTGTGTTCAATCCAGTTCCGCTTTTAGGATTGAACCAGTGGAATCAAACCAAGGATTGACCAGTTTTTGTCATAAGTGGTTTGGTCAGGTTCAAAACCCTTCAGTGGTATCAGAGCCTCGGCTCTATGATCCATAGTTTCTAGTTTTATCTGTTTTAGATTAAGGTTTTATTCTTGATTCTCTTTTTGTTCTTGTTTTTTTCGAAAATCAAGAAGGTAGCAAAACAATTTGTTTTGTTATCAGTTTTATCCTATTAATCATAAAATTCAAACAGTAAGTTTGAATGGTTAAAAGGATTATGATTTTTGAAATAAGAATAAGATTGAATTAAGATTAAATTAAACAGTTTGTTTAAATAAGTAAAACCTAGATAATTTAATTAGTTGGTTTGTTTAATTGTTATATGATCTTCTCCATCTTATTTATTCTCCTTATAATTTTCGAAAACCATAGGGATAAAAAACAAGTTTTTCTGTTTTTTATCCAGTTCATAAAAGGTTTGATTTTAACCAGTTAGGTTTAAACCAGATTTGTGTTTAAACGGTTAAAAAGGATAAACTTTTTATCTAAAGCTTTATCTTAACCAGTATTTTTGAACTTTTGTTTAAAAAGGTTGAAATCAAGTTTTAGGATAATTAATTATTAATAAAACAAGTTTTGTTAATATTAATAATTAATAGTTTTTGGTTTTTGAAATTAAATCCAGTTTTTAATCAGGATATTAAAACAGTAAGTTTTAATAGGTTAAGAAGGATTTAAATATTTTTTATTAATCGGGAAAACGCGAACCGAAAGCATCACCGTGACTGTTAGCGGCGCTAAAAGGGATTTAGCGGCGCTAAGAGGGTTTAGCGGCGCTAAGCCCAGTAAACCACGGCCCAAAGGGTTTCGACCCAAGATGGTCTGTGGCCCAAGGGGTTCTCGGCCCAAAGGGGTTCTCGGCTCAAGGGCTACTCGGCCCAGATGGGTCTCGGCCCAAGGAGGATCTCGGTCGAATCGGTTCTCGGCCCAAGAGGGTCTCAGCCCAGTGGGTTACACGGGTTAACAAAAGATGTTGGCCCAAGATTGTTTTTCCGGATTGATACAAAAGGATTATTAATAAGGTGTTGTATAACCTAGTGTTATATATTTTAATTAGTTTTAGTTAAAATATATATTTTTAGATTTTATTTATTATGACTAGTTTAGTCGTTTTGAATAATTTCTAAGAGGGATAAAGTTTATATAATGGAGAAACAAATAAGATAGTATTTAATTAACCAAGGTTGTCGGTTTTAAGTTTTTGGAAAACTAGTAATAAAACTCGACATGAGGTTTTCATTCAAGTTTTGAATGAGATCAAGTTTTAAGTTTTTGTTGAAAAACTATTTTGGTCAAATTAAACTAGAAGATCATAATTCTCATTTTTGGTTAATAGGTATTAATCAAAAGGGTAAATGAGAATAGTTTAAACAAATCAGGTTATGTGCTTGACAACACAGTTTTTTGTTTATTTATTATAACTGCGTGGTTGACTTTTATATATATAGTTCTTATATATAAATTGCGTGGTTGTGATTCATATAGCTATAGTTTTGCCGACTTATGACTCATTTTTATTTTCTTCTTTTATTTTGGGAAGGCCAGCGTGCCAATTACAATACCTTTCTTAATTGTAATTTTGTATTGGTTAGGGGAGGCCTGCGTACCACTTACAACCCCATTCAATATTGTATTTGTAATAGATTAGTAGTAGTTTTTTCCCTCAACCAAAATGGACTTGAAGAAGGCGATCAAGAAAATGGTGTTCTCACGCGAGGCACGGACGCTTAGGGCAAGTGTCAAGGCTAGTGGGAGCAGCATGTCAAGAAAGGCGAATCCAAGTCACTTTTTCCTTAGGCTTGACCTTAGGATTAGTTGGCAAAACTACAGGGCTTTATTTGCTTACTCTTTTTATCTGTGTGGTTGTGATTTATTTACTGCTTTTCATATATATGTATGGTATATATATATATATATACATGCGTGTGATGGTAAATAAAAGGAGTTTAATAACAGGTTGTTATTAAACAGTGAACAACCACGTTCTATGACAAACTAGAATATGACTTCAGTCTGGTAGTCGCATTAATTAAATTTTTTATGAATTTAAAAGTTTTGTCAAGGTTATAAGTTTGGAACTTATAAAAGCCGTTTTGTGCACCTAGTTGAGGTACACATATAAATCGTATTTTTAAAACAGTTAGTTTTAAAATGGTTTTTCAAAAACTGGAAAATTAAGTTTTTTTTATTGAACTTAATTAAAAGCCAAGAAAAATCTTAGATCAGTGTGCTACCCACCTAATGGTACACCTTGACTGTTAAATGGTACTCGGGTGTCGGAAGTGTTGGGGTTCGTGGTACAACGCAACGGAAGCATGCAAGGTCAAAATCGAATTTTTCAAGCAAGAACAAGACCACATGGTGAACCCCATCAATGGATCTTACTCTACAACTAAGTAATGCAACTGAAACAGAAAAAGAGTGAAGAGATTTATACCCTAGATGTCTCTGGTCGGTTGTGTGGTGCTAGCCCCAAACTCGAAATCCTTCTTGAGCTCCTTTCTTGCACAATCGAAGTCCACATCGAGAAACAAGGTGCCCCAAGTGTACTAGCACTCCAAGAATCCTTCCTTGATGAAGATCCTCTTCTGGAACACAACCAAACTCCAGGGAACTCTCTTTCTCTCTTGACACTTAGTTTTTTCTCAAAATGACCAAGAGTAGAGAAAGAGGAGTTATGCATGCTTTTATAAACCATCTCATGACCCCAGAGCTTCCCAAGCCGGCCCAAAGGGTGAATGATTAGCTTTTACATGCATTGGTAGAATTTAGAGGTGAAAAGAATAAAGTTGTTTCTGTCATGCAGGGTTAGCGCCGCTAGCCACCCACGGTTAGCGCCGCTAGCCACTAATGGTTAGCGCCACTAACGCGGGTGATTTAGTGACGCCAGTGTTAGCGCCGCTAACCCCTGCTGGAAACCAACTATCATTATTTATCCTTTTCTCACCCTCATCTTTTAGGTTGTGTCAAGGTCAACCCCCGGCGTGTGACACGATAGGCCCATACATCATCGGTAGTGATCATTTGGCGTACGTATGGCAGTGGGCATACTCCAACAGGAAGTGCCCAAACCTTGGGAATCCGGGTTCAAACCATTGCGGGAAAGGGCATGAATGATTCTGCGATAATCGGGAGTCCCGGCCAGAATTCATGCTGTCTTAGGTGGTGCGATCTATTTTGGTGATAATCGGGAGTCCCGGCCCAAAAAGCACTAGAGTAGAGTTAAACATACTAGACTGGGTCTAAGTGCTCTACGAGGTTCTAGGAGTCGTATCAGATCGGTACGATTGGTAAAGGCAAATTACCTACCAGAAATAGCATGACTTGGGCGGAAGTGCCCAAACCTTGCGTCAAGTGTGTGAAATATGGGTCCTAGGTCTGATATATATTATTTAAGGGTTTATTAATATTTGTTAGAAATGTTTATTTGCAATTACTAATTAGACCGAGTTTTAATTTGTAGATGGCAACCAACGTTACCAACACTAACAACCTCTCACTTCGCTCTATCCTAGAGAAGGATAAGCTAACCGGGTCCAACTTTCTCACTTGGGAGAGAAATCTCCTGATCGTGCTGAGGCATGAGAGAAAGTGGTATGTCCTAGAACAACCTCTAGGAATTCCCCCTGCCAGCAATGTCAGGGCAGAGTCAGGGAGGCTTTTCAGAAGCGCTCCAATTACGCCTTGGATGTTAGTTGCCTCATGCTTGCAACTATGAGTCCAGATTTGCAATCAAGCATGATGGAAACTCCTGCCTATGACATGATCCTCTAGCTGAGGGATATGTTCCAGGAGCAAGCCCGCACAGAGCGTTATGATGCCACTAGGGCATTTAACTCGTGCAAGATGGCAAAGGGAACTCGGTCAGTGACCATGTCATGAAAATGAAAGGTTACATGGAACACCTAGAGAGACTTGGGCACCCAGTACCGTTGCAGCTAGCAACGGATACGATACTGAACTCGTTGTCAGATGACTATAAGCCTTTTATAGTAAACTACAACATGAACAACATGGAGAAATCCATGGCTGAGTTGCACTCCATGCTTAAGACTACTGAGCAGAGTATCGGGACCAAGTCTAAGGACATTCTTATTGTGGGACATGGTGTATGTAAGAAGAGGAAGGGGCGCAACGGAAAGGGAAAGGGCAAGGCTCAGCCCAGCCAGAGTGCACCCAGGGCTAATAACAACAACAAGGGCAAGAAGCCGAAGCCAAACAAGGCAAGGACCGAGAATCGGTGCTTCAGGTGCGGAGTGGCCGGACATTGGAAATGAGATTGTCCGAAAGGTCACGAGGCAGGAGGCAAGTTTGGCTCCTCAGGAGGAGATGGAAAGTGATGCGGCCCAACATAAATTGATCCTACGTGCAGCATACGGATATTATTTATATTTCCTAGTTTATTAAACTCTTAAAGTTTATTTGAACAATTTTTATATTGTTGGTTTATGAATACTTTTGAGTTTATGGAAATTTAATTTTTGGTTCATATCCGTGCACGTGTTCTTATTGTATGAATCATGATTAGTCCAGTTATGACAAAAAAAAGTGCCAATAAGTCAAAGTTTTGACTTGATTGGTGATTCATAATAATCTTATGCTATGATTTGTTGAAGTTATATAAATGCTGGCTCCACTATTCAAATGCTTAAATAAACAAGTTTTGTTTATAAGATTAGATAGTTTTTCTAATTCAACAAGTATTTAAGATTTTATGAAAAGTGAATGTTCAAAGTCTTGAACATATGGAAATAATAGTTATTATTTCTAAGTAAAATAGTTTTTGATAAAACATTTAAGAAAGTATAAAAGTGATTATAATAGTTATTATAATCAAGGGAGTTTTATACTAAATGTTTTAAGGGATGAAATTTAAGATACCATTATGAGTGTTTCATACTTATGATCATGGTAAGTTTAATGAAACCATTTTCCGTAATTGGAAAGATGGATATATGGAGATCCAAGTTCTTTGTTTCATAAAACAAATTTCTTGCAAAAACTAAGTTCTTTAAAACATGTGTTTGGAACACAAGTCTTAGGCATGGTAGTCAAGTTTTTGACTAAGGCCTAAAAGGATGATTTAAAGAATGCACTTTTTTATAAAAAATAGTGGGAGCACCTGACTAATGTATTTATCAGAGTTAAATGTGATAAATACAAGTTTGAGCTTTTAGAGTATATAATTATTGGATGTTTTTAGAAGTGATCTAAAACAGTAAGTTCTAGTGAAAGAACTAATCCAAGGGATGCATGATTTATTGAGAGACACTCGATAAAGATATCATTGCAAGAATTTGAGTCAAGTTATGACCTAAATAATAGAAATTATATACGTTCTAAAGTGTTCAGTGAGTCAGCTTAATATTGTTGGATTGGTTAATGTTAGAAATGATAAATAAAATGTTCTTTAACATTCTTAGTAGTGATATTAGATCACTGTTGGCATACACAGGGAATCTAATTTCAAGTTTCTTACAAGTAGGTGTAAGAAGATTTATCATTTCAAAAAGGATATAAATCAAGTAAGATTTAATACATCTACAAATGTTATTAAAGTTTTAATTACAGGGATGTTGTTTTATAAATCAGAAACAAGGAGTTATTTCCAGTTCTCCAAGTTTAAGGAATTTATAAAATAAGTAAGCCTAGAAGTGTTCTTAGGTTGCAAGAATGATTTCTAGCAAAACCAAGAAGGAGTACTTCAAAGTACTAGTCTTGTGTTTTAGGGTTTATAACCATATTATTTTCTTTGTAATCCGTGATAAGTTACAATGTAAAATAAAAAGTAATTCAGATAGACACCGTGAATCGAGTCAGTGAAATGGTAGAAATTATACATCTTTATTCCAGGGAGGAATATGGAAGGGTGTAGAAATTAGTTTCATTGTCTTTACAATTTTGTATGTTTTGGTTTATCCAGGAATAAACTAGGTTTATTCGAAACACTATCCGTGACTACTTATCTTGGTGGGAACCTTGATAGGGTTATAAAGTCATCGTAATTTTGGGGTAGATTCGATAGATTATCGAATATAGCTGCAAACGGTTTTTGCGGACCAAAATTGACGGATATTCGTTAGGGTTACGAATATTGGATTGATCCACCGTGAAAAATACTTCGTGGATTCGTGTCAAAAGTTTTTATCACATAGGTTATCCTCAAGCCTGAGGTATTTGGTTTGGGATGCGGTAACTGTTGTCTTCTTAGCGCGTTCTAACGCCACGCCGTAACAGGGTGGTCATAAGGGGCGTGTCTAGATTCAGTGGGAGCCGTGTTGCCAAATGCAAATATGCTATATGATAATTGCACCTCTTTTTTAGGAGAGATATTTCCGGGCCCCTTGACTGATTAGAGAAACTGGTAAGTGCACGGCCGTGCCCAAACGAACTGATCTGTTCTGTGTCGTTTATCACGCAGTTTTGAAATCAAGTATGTCATGAACAAATTCTTGAGTCTCTTGGTTGACTTTTTCCTTGCTCATGCTCAAAATTGAAATATCGTGCTACAAGGGACAAACCTATATATATGCAAGCTTGTATATATAAAGACGTACCCATTCATAAACAGGGAGTTTATGATAGTTTAGTTTATAAACAGTTAGTTTATAACAGGTTACTTCTAAGCAGGTTGCTTATGAAGTTTTATCACAAGTTACTTTGGGGTATAAGAGTTCTTACAACCTGGTTATCCTAAGTGTCTGGCTAGGGACCTCCTTAGGCTAACAATGTGCAGTAACTATTACTTATCTTGCACAAGTGGGAGTCTGTTAGATTATGTGCAGAGATAATTAATGGGCACATTTTATCCAATGTTATAAGAGACTAAAGGGTCACACTGCTACACACCCAATTCAAAACAGTTGGATTTCACCTTTTGTCTGTGTGGAAATAATTAATCAGTTAGATTAATTATTAAAGAGAAAGACGAAATAATTAATCAGTAGTATTAATTATTGAAACGAGAGAAATAAATAATTAATCAGTTTGTATTAATTATTAAAAAGGAAATAAATAATAAATAGATATTTATTATTTACGGAGAATTAAATATTAAGTTTTAATATTTAACGGACCAGTTAATTAATAGTTAATTAATTAATTAGTAAAGTCCAGGGGGTCAAAGTGAGAAGAGATAAAAGTTTAATTAAAACAGTGCGCTTTTAATTAAACGGGCTTAGGTCCAATCTAATCCTTATAAATATATCATTAAAGGCTTAAGGATTAAGATAAGGGGACACAAGGGATTAACTCTAGCCACCACTCCCTCTAATCTCTTGATCTCGCATATCTCTCTCTCTCTCGGTCGCATACTCTCTCTCTCTCTCGGTCTCTCTTCTTTGCGTCGATCAAGAAGCAAGCAAAACACCTTGGTGTTTTGTGAAGATGAGGCCGACGTAAAAGGACACACACAAACTCTCGATTTTGAGTGTTGAAGCTTTGGTAATCCAGGAGCGGTTTAGCAGCCAGTTCAATCGGAGGTGCAGTAGTGGTGGACTATCTTTAGCAATCCTAAAGTTTTTGTTCAGGTATATTTCTTGTAACCTTATCTATGGATTGTTTGTTAAGAAACTATGTTGATCAAGTTAAAGTTTAAAGATTCTAACCCTTTTGGGGTTTAGAGGGTTGTGTTCAATCCAGTTCCGCTTTGAGGATTGAATAGTGGAATCAAACCCAGGATTGACCAGTTTGTGTCATAAGTGGTTTGGTCAGGTTCAAAACCCTTTAGTGGTATCAGAGCCACGGCTCTATGATCCATAGTTTCTAGTTATATCTGTTTTTGGATTAAGGTTTTATTCTTGATTCTCTATTTGTTCTTGGAAATTTCGAAAATCAAGAAGGTAGCAAAACAGTTTGTTTTGTTATCAGGTTTATCCTATTAATCAGAAAATTCAAACAGTTAGTTTGAATGGTTAAAAGGATCATGTTTTTTGGATAAAGAATAAGTTTGAATTAAGATTAAATTAAACAGTTTGTTTAATTAGTTAAACCTAGTTAATCTAATTTGTTGGTTTGTTTAATAGTTATATGATCTTCTTCATCTTATTCTTCTCCTTTTAAATTTTCGAAAACCATAAAAAGATAAAAACAAGTTTTTTGTTTTTATCCAGTTTATAAAAGTTTTTTATTTTAACCAGTTAGTTTAAACCAGGTTTGTGTTTAAATGGTTAAAATGGAATAAACTTTTATCTAAAACTAGACTTTAACCAGTTTTTGAACTTTTTGTTTAAAAGGTTGAAATCAAGTTTTAGGATAATTAATTATTAATAAAACAAGTTTTTGTTGAAATTAATAATTAATAGTTTTTGGATTTTGAATTAAATAGAGTCTTTAATCAGTATATTAAAACAGTTGGTTTTTAATAGGTTAAAAAGGATTTGAATTTTTTTTGTTAAATCGGAAAACGCAAACTGAAACCGTGACCATAACTGTTAGCAGCGCTAAAAGAGGGTTAGCGGCGCTAAGAGGAGTTAGCGGCGCTAAGCCCAGTAAACTGCGGCCTAGTAATGTCGGCCCAATCCAGTTCCGCTTTTAGGATTGAACCAGTGGAATCAAACCCAGGATTGACCAGTTTGTGTCATAAGTGGTTTGGTCAGGTTCAAAACCCTTAGACTCTTGCATGGAAACATGCTAAGTATGCGAATAGATAGAGTTGAACACTAAAATCTCATTTGTTGAGAATTTAGAAGAGTTAGCATTTTTACTTTCAGTGTAACAAACTTGCTCATGTGTTGAACATCTTAGACATAAGTTGTTTAAGATTAGCTTAGTCTATGTGTTAGACAAATTTAGTTACCACCTTTTATTGAACTTAGATTTTCCGCATCTAGTTCATCTAGTTCATGATTTACATCAATAAGAATTATATAAAAGTAAACCGTGTGTCTCTTAAATTTTAAATAGCTAAAGTTTGTATTCAACCCCTTCTTCTACAAACATTTGTTGTTGTAGTATCCATTCGTGACCAACAACTGGTATCAGAGCAGGCTATATAATTCATATCTAAGATCTGTTTTGCTTACTCTTCAACTGCTTCTACCCCACACTAAAAAATGGCCACTCCTGCTGTTGCTTCAAACAATCTGAATAACAATGTCTCACTATCTAGGTGTCCCATGTTTGATGGTGATAACTTTTCTCTTTGGAAAAGTAGAGTCCATCTCTATATGTCCATCTTGGATGATGTGATGCTGAAGATTGTCTCAGATGGTCCTCATGTTCCTTCATCAACAGTACAAGTTACTAAAGCAATTGATGAAGCTCCTGCTGTTGAAAGACTAATCATTAAGCCTTTAAATCAGTGGTGTGATGAAGACAAAAGGCTTGTTAATCTTGATGTTAAAGCAAGAACATCCTTAGGCTCTACACTACCAAATGATGTCTATCATCAAGTTCTCAACTGTAAATCTGCAAAAGAGATGCTAGACACTCTCACTGTGGCTTATGAAGGTACAAAGGAGGTTCAAGATGAAGGGTTTTGAACCTGACCAAACCACTTATGACACAAACTGGTCAATCCTGGGTTTGATTCCACTGGTTCAATCCTAAAAGCGGAACTGGATTGAACACAGCCCTCTAAACCCCAAAAGGGTTAGGATCTTTAAACTTTAACTTGATCAACATAGTTTCTTAACAAACAATCCATAGATAAGGTTACAAGAAATATACCTGAACAAAAACTTTAGGATTGCTAAAGATAGTTGTCAGGATCGGATATAGATTATATCAAATAACAAGAACTAACTTTAAATAATCAATCAGAGTAAAATAAAAGTTAATCTTTAACTATGATCACAATCAATTAAGAAGTTGCGGAATCACACTTAATTGATTAAAGAAGGTTTTAAACAAAGATTAATTCAATCAAACAGTAGTTTTATTAACCAACCAGAATGATTACAAAAGCAAACTTCACCCCCAATCTAACTTATTCTGTTAGACGAAGAACACAGACTGTTCTTAGGTTTCAACAAGAAACTTAGAGGCTAAACACTTTCAGAAAATAAATAACAATAAGAACAAATGCTTTTAATAAAGAGATGAAGTCGTCATACTAAATTGATCATCTAATGAAGTATATATAGACTCTTGATCCTCCTTGAATTGTTGACAGTTAGGTAATCTTCTATCTTCTGAGATAATCTTGATAATCTTCAAAGTATTTCGAGATATCTTCAAAGATAGGATTTTCCAAATATAGCTCAACATAAACTATTTAATGGACACAACAGTTCTGCATGTCTTCTAATAGTCTTCACTTCAAGGCCTTCTAACAGTTTTTTTACTTTGCCAACTAACAGTTCTGAACTTTTGTACCAACAGTTGTAAACCTTGCAGCAACTGTTAGTTACAACTGTTTTCGTATCCATCTAACAGTTTTCAACTGTTATCCCCAAAATACTCTTAACAGTTTTACCTTTGCATGTTCAATGGTTTCAATGACTTAGCAAATTTCCCAACAATCTCCCCCTAACTTAAAGTATTGAACAATACACTTAAGTTGTTGTATAGGGTTCAACCATAGAAACATTCACATAAGCAAAAAACATATTAACATTAATTATGCAAAGTAAAATTGTTATAATCAAAATATGAAGGAAAAATTACATTTTCTTTTTCTCTATCAGCTCCAACATTTCTTTCAGTCTTCTTCCCAGATCTTCCCTTAACCTTACAGGACCATAATACTTTGCCTTCACCATGTACATCAACTTGGTCTTACTATGATAAACAAAATTAAGATCAAACCATTGGGTTTTAGCATTGTTTGTCACAAGATTATACACCCTTGATCTTTCAAAAACTTTCACAGTCAATATTGGAAATCTTTCATCATTTGTCAGTATTGACATCACTCTCTGTGGATTGCATATACTCGATAAATGCACCAAAAATACTTTTATCTCAATTTCAGCATCCTTTCCAAAATGACTTACCCCATATTCATACATTTCTTGTACATCTCTCCTGGTCACACTATCCATCAGTGCAGTGAAACTGACATAGCTTTCAATTGGTTCCACCTCTCTAACAATGGTGACTCCCTGCTTTCCAGTTTCCACTCTCAGCATTTCAAACCTCCATTCTTTGATATGTGAAATAGTTTTGACCAAGCCTGTTTTGGCTTTTTCTTCAGACTGTTGGGGTTTTTGGACTGATTGGGGTTTCTTCTTTTCCACTACTGGCTTGGGAGGTGGAACTGTTTTCTTCTTTACAACTCTTTTTCTTTTTACTCCCTTACCAGCAGCTTCCTTTACTTTCTCTTCCTCATCAATCTGAGTAGTAATCTCATCAGCCAGCTTCTTTGCTATCTCAAAATCAGACTGTTCTTGTTCTCTTAGCTCAGCTGCTAGCCTTAATGCAAATTCATGATCACGCTCTTCTTGTTGCTGTCTTGAAAGCTTGAGCATAGGACAAACAACAACAATTTCTTTACCTTTGCCTGAAACAGGAGGCAAATTTGATTCTTTCTTTCCTTCCTGAATGACTATCCCTTTATACCCTTTCTTTGGTGGTAAAGATTCTAACGTAGCAACCTTTCCATCAAGCCATCCATCATCGATTTTTTGTGCCATTCTAGAAGAACTTATTCCCAGATATTGAGCACTAATATCAACCAAGTAGTTCTGCTTAACTGTTGACCAAGATTTGAAAATCTCAGTGCTTGGAACATCTGCAGTTGATACCATCCTGTTGATTAGCATCCTATCAACACTTGAAAGCTGTTCTTCTTCTTCTTCATTAACCGCTTGGACACTTGCAACTGTTAGTTGATTTGAAGTTACAACTGTTGGTTGTTGTGTTGCAACTGTTTGCTCATTTGGAGCCACAACTGTTTGTTTATCCTGTGGAACTGTCTGTTTAACTTCTTCCTGCTTGGATTTTCTTCTTCCTTTAGCTTGAGCAGTTGAAGAGATTTTCACCAAGGATTTGGGTTTAAGCAGCATCTCATGAGTATGAAGAACATTAGTTGCCTTCTTCAGATTCTCATCAAGAAAGTTCAGCTGCTTATCTTGCCTTATTAGCACCTCATTGTGAATTGCTACTACCTTGAGTACTTCAGTTGCCTTCTCCAACTGTTCAGTCAGTTCTTTTATCTTCTCATCTTGAGAAACTATCCTTTTGTTTTGAAGAGCGATCCTTTTCTTTAGGTGTAAATGAGCAGCAAGGTAAGGTGCAAAGTTAGGATCCGTCAATGCATGTTGTTTCAGTCTAGTCTCAATGTCAGTTAGTGTTTCCACTGTGACCATATCATTGACATTTTTCACTGGTGGTTGACTCCCCTGAGTATCACCATCAGTACCCCTCTTTTCTTGGTTCTGGGGATTACCAGAAACTGTTTTACTAGTCTTTGTTGCCATGGTTGAGGTCTTAGCTATGTTGACACTGTCCTGTTTATCCCTTGCGAATAAAACAGTAGTGTCAGCCTCAAAGACCATATGATCACCCTCTTGAGGAATGATCACCTCCTCATTGTGCCTGGGAGACAGCACCAAAGGTTCCCTTTCGATATTCTGCACAGGTGAATGCACCTGTGCAGGGCTAACAGTTTGGGGTTCTCTAACTGTGGTGGAAGGAGCACCAATAGTTTTCCTCTTCTTTCTAAATATTTTTAGTGCAGGGGCTTGTGTTGTAGCTTTTTCAAAGGAAGCAGGTTGGGAATTTTGAGTATCTTGGACTGTGGGTTCCAGTGTTGGTGGTGCAGCAATACGATGGGTTTCATGCTCAACACTGGCAGTCCTGTTTCTTGACAGAAACTCCACCATTTCAGAGAGTGGAGGAGTTATGGCACCAGAGAAACTCATGCCATTAATCAACAGTTTGCTCAACGTGGAAGCCACATGAGCAGAGGGAATAATGACCCTCTTGTGTGTTTTTAGATTTGACATCAAAAAGTTTAACAATACTTGCACAAATCGAGGATACATCAAAAAGAGACCATACTTGGTCCCTAGATGTTTTACCATACCATTAAATATCAATTTTGAAAAATTAAAACATCTGTTGTTGGCTAGACAGATGAGTGCGAGAGCAATGTTGCTCCCAAACTCATTCCAGCCCGTTCTCTTAGGGCTTATGCACTGCTGGAGAGTATGGATAATGAACTTCCAGTGTGCGCAAAACTGCCCTTTGTAGAAGGTACCCTTACCCCCAGGGCCCTCATACCCAAGTTTCAGTAACTCGGTGTGTAGATATTCTAATGCAACCGAATCAGAATACTCACCATTAAGATCATTCAGTTGTAGTGCATGGCGAATAGTGTCTTCGGTTATAGAAACCTCCATATCATCAACAATTGTAGAAATCTATTGCACTTCATCAACTTCTTGGACTTTGGCATTCTTCCAGAAGTTCTCAATATGTGAGGTATAGATTGTGGGGTTGGCAGTTAGAGCATAATGAATGTTTGATACCGTGAGATAATCAATCATGACGTGGAAAGCGTCAAGATTGTCTGGTTTTTCAAGATAAGCGATCACATTGTGCTCTTTGACAAATGGAAGAGGAGACATTTTGATTTCGATCTCTGAGAGTTGTTGAGGGTTAGGGTTTGTTTCTGATCGAAGTTCGTTTTGGACGTGTGAGTTGCTTGGTAAGGAGGGAATTGCCTTATATATGTTTCGAATGTTGAATGCAATTCAAAGTTTCCAAAATTCTGCAAAGACCAAAACACCCTTTAATAGCTTAACAGTTGACGGACAAAATAAACTAACAGTTGAGAAACTGTTTTCATAAGATGTAACAACTGTTATTCAAAAGTTAACTCCCTTTTGTTTGATCATTTATATGAATTGACAGTTGTTTAGAGTTTACAACTGTTCTTCATTTCTCGCCCTTAGTTGACACATTTCTCCCCCTCAGTTGCACATGGACTTTGTCTAACAGTTGCCGAAGCCATATGCTAACAGTTGAAAACCGTTAGTATTGATTGAAACAGAAATGTGCAACTGTCAAACAAACTTTCAGCTCACATATATCAAATGCTGAAGCAATAATAATAAATCATCAGAGAACACAGTCATCAACATAAGATATATTTTATTCAAGATAATCACAATTGAGCTACAATAATTTTGAGAAAACAATACTGTCTTGTGCTATAGATCTAAGCACAGCTTATAAGAACTATCTTAACTCCGAGATCTACATATGACAAATTATCGTTAACAGTTTGTATCATCAAATCTGAACTTTAAGGGAAGACAATCATCATCACATTCTTGCTCAAGAATGTCTTCGTTATTTAAGAATCGAGTTCAGAATAGCCTCTACAGTGCCGCCATCGCCTTACTGAGAAGCCTGTCTTCAAAGAATGGTCATGTAATGCACAAGCCATTGTTGGTACTGCTTATCTAATTGTGCAAGGCCGTCTCGTAGGTGTGGGAGAACAATGATCTACACCGTAAGTGTAGACAACTTTCTTCGTTAACTGTTGACAAGCCTTAGACAATTGTCAAAACATACTACCTACCAATGGGTGTGCAGTAGACCTTCTCATCATATGCATCACCAGAGACGATTGTCATAATTTGCCTCGTGGGTGTGCAGTGGAACTAGTCATCTATTACAATGACTTCCACTGCCTCATCATCTGAGGCCCTCTGGTGGTTATGAGTATTATATCTTCGAACATTGAACCACACTACGGAGTTTGTAGTGCCTGCCAGGTTCAAGACGAATCTTAGACAACATGGTGTAGGCAATTCATGGAAGAGAGTGAAATTTTCAAAATCACCTCTTATACGAATATGATCAATTGGTTTATTTGGCCTACGTGGATCTGGATGTTGTGTCAAGGTGAACCTATCTCGATCATCATGCATCTCAAGAACACATGATGAGTATTGCCAAAGCTCATGCATTCTTACAAATGGGGCAGGGATGGTTACATAACTTTGTCTAACATTAATATCTTTGAGGGTTATGAGAAAAAAGTTAGTAGCCATTTGCAGAGAGAAGAGTGTGCAAATGTAGGTGTGATTTGTGAAGGATGTGTGTAAGGCTATTTATAGAGAAACTGGGAGGCATTAATGTCCATTAATAGTCATTAATGACCATTAATGTCCAGTAATTTCCATTAATAGCATGCAGTGACTTGTCATATCAAATGCACTATATAACAAGCAAAATGACTCACCTTTATCAGTTTGGAACTGTTGATTCAAGAAAGTGAATTTACCTTTACCTCATAACAAGGACAGTCACGGGTGTGAAAACTGTTTGTGAGACAGGTCAGCAGATATGTCCAAAACTGATGTGTGAAATTGCATTTCCCTCTCTGAATACTTAAAGGATAACAGTTGTTAGAAAACGTAACTAACAGTTGCAAACTGTTAGTGTGAAAAACACGGAATAAAGAACAACTGTTAGTCCAAGTTAATCATTCCAATGTTGGAAATCAAAAAATTGAATCTGCTCACATCAAAAGCTTTAGTGAACAAATCAGCTAATTGATCATCAGTATGAATTTTCATAACTTGGATTAATCTCTTTTCATTGCAGTCTCTTATGAAGTGAAATCTGATTTCAATGTGCTTGGTTTTAGAATGCTTCACTGGATTATTAACTATGCTAATAGCACTGGTGTTATCAACATAAATAGGAGTATTTAAGAAAGATAAACCATAATCCAGAAGCTGATTTTGGATCCATAACACTTGTGAACAGCAGCTTGATGCAGCAATGTATTCTGCCTCAGCTGTTGAATTTGAAACTGTTGTTTGTTTCTTGCATTGCCATGAAACCAGCCTTGATCCAAAGAATTGACATTCTCCAGAGGTTGATTTTCTGTCCACATTGGCTCCACCATAGTCACTATCAGAATATGCCACCAAATCAAAAGGTGAATCTTTAGGATACCAAAGTCCCAATTTTGGTTGGCCTTTGAGGTATCTAAAGATTCTCTTTACAGCAAACAGGTGTGACATCTTCGGACTGCATTGGAACCTGGCACAAACACAAACAACAAACATTATATCAGGTCTAGAAGTAGTTAAGTACATTAATGAACCAATCATTGATCTATAGAGGTGTATATCAACATCCTCCCCCTCAGAATCTGCTCCCAACTGTTTGTGTGTTTCCATTGGAGTACTTGCCATCTTCACATCTTGATAGCCAAACTTGTCCAATATGTCCTTGACATACTTAGATTGGCTTAGAAAAATACCAGTTGGCTTCTGTTTGACTTGCAATCCCAGAAAAAATGTGAGTTCACCCATTGAACTCATCTGAAATCTTTTGTGCGTAATGACTTCAAATTCTTTGCACAAGCTGTCATTAGTGGATCCAAAGATTATATCATCAACATAGATTTGAACAAGCAAAATCTCTGTTTTAACAATCTTTGTAAAGAATGTTTTGTCAATTGTGCCTCTCTTAAAACCATTTTCAAGGAGATAGGATGATAATGTCTCATACCAAGCTCGAGGAGCTTGATGTAGACCATATAGGGCTTTATCCAACCTATATACCTTGTCAGGGTACTTTGAGTCTTCAAAGCCAGGGGGTTGACACACATATACCTCCTCATCAATAGTTCCATAGAGAAAAGCAGACTTGACATCCATTTGATACACCTTAAATCCTTTGAAGCTTGCAAAAGCAAGAAATAGCCTAATGGCTTCAATCCTTGCAACAGGTGCAAAAACATCATCATAGTCTATTCCTTCCTCTTGTGTGTAGCCTTGTGCAACCAGTCTTGCTTTATTCTTGATAACAATCCCTCTTTCATCTTTCTTGTTTCTGAACACCCACTTGGTGCCAATTACTCTTTTGCCTCTTGGAAGCTCAACCAACTTCCAAACTTGCTGAATTTGAAATTGTAAGAGCTCCTCTTGCATTGCCTCTACCCATGAAGGATCTTTCAATGCCTCAATTGCTTTCTTTGGTTCTATTTGAGACAAAAAGCAAGCATTCACGTCAAATTGGGCAAGATCCACACCACTGTTTTCATTTTGCAGCATATTCCTTGTTCTGATAGGAGTGGTTGGATTTCCAATTATTTGTGATATTGGATGAATCTTGTGAACTCTTGATGTAGGAATATTTTCTTCAGTCAGTTCATCCCCTAGATTAGACAGATCAAACTCACATTCACTTGAATTTTCAGCGTTATCACACACTTGATCAGCAGAGTCAGTGTGGTGTTGAGGATCATGGGATTCCATGTCCTTTGAAGATTCAGCATCAATCAATGGATCAATAGTTGATAACTCTTGTTGAAGCAGAGGAATTACGACAAAGTCTTCAGTAACTTTGTTTGAACCAACAGTTGTTGGTTTTGAGCTAACAGTGTCAAAACTGTTCGGGCTTGTTGAAGCTGTTTGATGATTTTCACCAACAGTTGTTGAAGTACCTGTAGCTGTTTCAGTAGAATACTCAAAAGAAAGAGATTTAGACAATGCATCAATATCAAATAACCAATCAGGTCCATTACCTTCAATATTGATCCTATGCTCATTGAAAGAGACATTCATACTCTCTTCTATGATCCTAGTGACATTGTTAAAAACTCTATAAGCTTTACTTTGAGTGGTGTATCCTACAAAGAAACCTTCTTCAGCCTTACTCTCAAACTTTCCTAACTGTGATTTGGTATTGAGGATAGTGCAAGGACAACCAAATGGTTTGAAGAAGTTGATTAAAGGTTTTCTCTTGAGAAACAACTCATAAGGAGTTTTCCCTTTTGACTTGACTACTTGTACTCTATTCTGAACATAGCAGGCAGTGTTCACTGCTTCTGCCCAGGATGTCATTGGAAACCTAGAATCAGCTAACATGGATCTAGCAGCCTTTATTAAAGTCCTATTCCTTCTCTCAGCAACTCCATTCTGTTGGGGAGTCCTAGGGGCACTGAACTGTCTTTCAATACCTTTACTTTCACAAAAACTGTTTAGTTCATAGTTCTTGAATTCAGAACCATTGTCAGATCTAATGACTTTCACCTTTAAATCAGATTGATTTTCAATTTTAAGAATAAGAGACTTAACTAACTCAGCAGTTTCATCCTTAGTTCTAAGAAATTGAACCCAAGTAAACCTGGTGAAATCATCAACTATGACTAAACAGTAGGCTTTCTTCCCTATACTCACTACAGAAGTAGGACCAAAAAGTTCCATATGCAATAGTTGTAAAGGTGCAGTAATGGAAGAAGTCTCTTTGGACTTATAAGAAGTTTTGTGTTGCTTGCCTTTAAGACATGCCACACAATGATCATCACATGAGAACTCTTTTTGGGGCAAACCTCTTACCAAATTGTTTTTAGCTAACAAATTCATGGTTTTAAAATTCATGTGACACATCCTCCTATGCCAAATGGCAGACTCATCATGAGATGCTTTGGAGAGTAAACAGCTTAACACATTCTGTTTAGCAATCTTTTGTGGATCAAGACAATATACATTATCTTTTCTAGGTGTTCTTAAAAGAACATCCTTCTCATTTAATTTAAAATCTTTTGAAAGAATAATGCATTCTGAATCTGTAAACAAAACTTTGTTTCCATTGTCACAGATTTGAGATACACTTAACAAATTGTACTTAAGCTGTTCAACAAAGAAAACATCATTAAATGTAAGTGTACCTGCCTCAACAGCTCCTTTACTTGTGATTTTTCCTCCCTTTGGATTGCCTCCAAATGCTACAAATCCTCCAGTGATTCTTTTGAAATCCTTCAAACATTGTGGATTTCCAGTCATGTGCCTTGAGCATCCACTATCCACATGCCAAATTCCTCCTTGATTCGCCCTATGAATGCTCTGCACAAATACAATCAGTTAGTAGCAGGAAGTACCCAGGCCATGCAGGTCTTGGGTACACCATTCAAGTCATAATACTTAAACAGAGTTTTGTTCTTTTTGATTTCATCCAAATTAGATTTCTCTAACTTGTGTGAAGAGTACTTTGTAAGAACATGTGGTTTCCAACTGTTGTGATTAACAGTGGACACCTTTGAACAAACAGCTGGTGGAGTTGGTAAAACAGATGAATCAACTTGTGATTCCTTTTGATTTTCAGTTTGAAGAACAGTTTTACCTTCTCCAGAATCAGTTTGTTTTTGAATTTTCATCCAAGCCAAACCAGCAGTTTTTGGTTTTGCTAAAACAGTTTTGGAACTGTTAGTTGGTTTGGATGTAACTGTTTTAGAATTGTTTGCCAGTTTTGGCTTAGCAGTCTTAGAACTGTTGATCTGTTTTGACTTAACAGTTTTAGAACTGTTATTCTGTAGTTTGGGACTTTTTTTTTGAGTGACATTGGTCTGTGGGTTATAGTAACAGTCTTGAACTAAATGATTAGATCTTCCACAAATGTAGCACTTTTTGGTTTTCACAATAGGTAAACAGCTGCAGATTGAGGAAACTTTTGGACACCATGTTTTTGACATGTGCATGCAGGCATTTCAGTATGCCTTTTCTTAGGCTTGGGTTTAGCCTGAGATTTTGAAGCTTCCATTTTCTTCTTTGCATACACAATCTCACCAACTTTCTCCTTTCCTTTGGCTTTTGTACTAACAGTTGGGCTTTTTAGATTAGAACTGTTTGGGTTCTTGTGTGAACTGTTAGTGTAAAAATGGGGACTATTTGCAACAGTTGTGGACCTTTCAATGGAATGGATTGCTTTTGAAGGTGTTGGCTCAGTGATGAGGGATTCTGTGGATGCTTTTACAAACACCACAGGATTGAAAGATGGTTTTGTGGAAATGGGTTCACAACAGATGTGATTTTCATATGGAATCACTTCATCTTTCTTCACAACTATCTCAATATCTTCAACACTAACTACAGACAGAACTTCATCTTCATAGCTCTCAAACTTTGGATCAGCTGACTTTAATTCATCTGCTAAAGGTTCATTGACATATCTTTCAGCTGCCTCAGACAAGGGTGTTATGTATGTGTGATTGTATGGAGGTGGGGTTTCCTTATATCCAAGTCCAGTTTTCACCTTGTCTCTCACTTGAGATTGTAGCAGAGTCTCAAGCTTAAGGTTTGCAGCCTTGAACATTCCAAGATCAATGTCCACACCCTCCAATTTCTTTGTGAGTTCATCCACCTTGCTTTCTTTTTCAACCAATTTCTTTTTCAGACTATCAATCTCATCTTGAAACTGCTCTTTCTCCCACTTATGATATTTTCTATCATAGTCCATTTGCAGTTCATTAGCCTGATAGTCTTTAATTTTCTTTTCAAAATCTTCTATCACAGCAGTATACTCATACCTTCTCTCCTCCATTTTACTTAGAGCAGCACATACTTTCTTATTGTGCTCTCTAAATCTCTTAACAATAGCTCTACATTTACCAGGACATAGTTTAGAAGATACCTGTATGTCCTCAGATTCTGGAGAATCCATCTTGATGGAGGAGTCAGTCAATGCCATCAAAGCTTTGTTGCTGGTAGCCTCCTCTGCTTGATCACTCCAATCAAATCCATGGCCTTCTTGTGAGACCAATGCTGAGGAGGTATGGTTCTGAGTTGGCCTCTGACCTTGATTCTGAACTTGTCCACCAGATCTGCATTCTCTTGCAAAGTGGCCAAGTTGTTGACATTTGAAGCATCTCACCTTTGACTTGTCAAATCCAGCCTTGCCATCAGCTCTGAAATTCATGTTTTGCCTTCCAGTCCTTTTAATGAATCGCTTGGCTCTAACAGTAAGCATGGCCATCTGCCATTTGAGATCCATTTCCTCAAGATCATCAGGGTGCACTTGTTCAAGATCCTCATTGGTGAGGGTTGAATGTGCATGGCTGGCAAGAAAAGCTTCAACAACTGCATCTGGAGTATTCATATCTAGTCCAACAACAGAACTAGTACCTGCACCACTATCAAGAGAGTTAGTTAATGAATGGTTTGATTCCATACCTGAGGAAGACAGGAGAGCAGCACTTTGACTAGGGACTACAGTTTTTCTTTTTCCCTCTATCTCTCCCTCAAACACTATCAAACTATTATAGAGGTCATCTAACTCTATATCTTCAAGAGAATCCTTGGTTCTCCATTGTGCAGCAAATACAGTCCATTCCTCACCTAGAGACCTAAGAAACTTTCTATTTATCTCATCTTGATCAAGCCTAACCTTAGCACTCTCCAGTTGACTCACCAGTTTGTAAAACCTATCAAAGATTTGGGTGATACTCTCATTCTTCCCACTGGTGAAGTTCTCATAGGCTTGTTTAAGAAGATCTCTTTGGTTTCTCTTAGAACTAGCATTCCCAGCAAACCTCTTCTCCAGAGCATTCCAAAGTTCATGAGCATCATCAAATTTCTTGAATTGATGTTGATACTCATTGGGAATTGCAATCTGAAGGATGCTGAGGGCTTTCATCTCAATCATTCTATCCTTCTTTTCAGCATCTGTCTTTGGAGGTGGTTTCTTCTTTGGTTTTCCATTCTCATCCAGTTCAATGGGATTAGTAGGAACAGTTTCAATGATTTGCCAAACAGCATAGTCCATTAGTTGGACATGCTGTTTAATTCTTAGTTTCCACATCTCAAAATCAGATGGTTTGAGCATGGGAACAAGAATGTTGGACCCTGACCCACTGTTATCAGAAGAACCTCCCGAATCCATTGAAACAAATTGATTTAAAGACAGTTAAAAAAAAATATTAAAGCAAGATAAAGCAAAAACCTTCAACCGGTGATCAAAGGAACCTTAATGATAAGGCTCTGATACCACTTGTCAGGATCGGATATAGATTATATCAAATAACAAGAACTAACTTTAAATAATCAATCAGAGTAAAATAAAAGTTAATCTTTAACTATGATCACAATCAATTAAGAAGTTGCGGAATCACACTTAATTGATTAAAGAAGGTTTTAAACAAAGATTAATTCAATCAAACAGTAGTTTTATTAACCAACCAGAATGTTCTTAGGTTTCAACAAGAAACTTAGAGGCTAAACACTTTCAGAAAATAAATAACAATAAGAACAAATGCTTTTAATAAAGAGATCAAGTCGTCATACTAAATTGATCATCTAATGAAGTATATATAGACTCTTGATCCTCCTTGAATTGTTGACAGTTAGGTAATCTTCTATCTTCTGAGATAATCTTGATAATCTTCAAAGTATTTCGAGATATCTTCAAAGATAGGATTTTCCAAATATAGCTCAACAGAAACTGTTTAATGGACACAACAGTTCTGCATGTCTTCTAATAGTCTTCACTTCAAGGCCTTCTAACAGTATTTTTACTTTGCCAACTAACAATTCTTAACTTTTGTACCAACAGTTGTAAACCTTGCAGCAACTGTTAGTTACAACTGTTTTCGTATCCATCTAACAGTTTTCAACTGTTATCCCCAAAATACTCTTAACAGTTTTACCTTTGCACGTTCAATGGTTTCAATGACTTAGCAAATTTCCCAACAATAGTCCACCACTACTGCACCTCCAATTGAACTGGCTGCTAGACCGCTCCTGGATCACCAAGCTTTCAACACTCAAAATCGAGAGAGTGTGTGTCCTTTTACGTCGATCACCAAAACCGCAAACACCCTTGCGGTGTTCTTCTTTGTTCGATGGCAAGAGAGTGAGAGAGAGAGAACCGAGAGAGAGAGAGTGTGTGCGACCGAGAGAGAGGGCGAGATCGAGAGGGAGAAGGAGAGTGGTGGCTAGGGTTGATCCCTTGTGTCACTTATCTTAATCCTTAAGCCTTTAAGGATATATTTATAAGGATTAGATTGGACCTAAGCCCGTTTAATTAAAAGTCCACTGGTTTTAATTAAACTTTCAATCTCTTCATTTTGACCCCCTGGACTTTGGTAGTTAATTAATTAACTATTAATTAACCTAGTCCGTTAAATAATAAATAATTATTTATTATTTATTTCCTTTTCTAATAATTAATACAAAATGATTAATTATTAATTTCTCTCTTTTCAATAATTAATACTACTGATTAATTATTTCGTCTTTCTCTTTAATAATTAATCTAACTGATTAATTATTTCCTTCTTCTCTTTAATAATTAATCTATCTGATTAATTATTTCCACACAGACAAAAGGTGAAATCCAACTGTTCTGAATTGGGTGTGTAGCAGTGTGACCCTTTAGTCTCTTATAACATTGGATACAATATGTTTGTTAATTATATCTGCACATAATCCAACAGACTCCCACTTGTGCAAGATAAATAACAGTTACTACACATTGTTAGCCTAAGGAGGTCCCTAGCCAGACACTTAGGATAACCAGGTTATAAGAACTCTTATACCCCAAAGTAACTTGTGATAAAACTTCATAAGCAACCTGCTTAGAAGTAACCTGTTATAAACTAACTGTTTATAAACTAAACTATCATAAACTCCCTGTTTATGAATGGGTACGTTTTTATATATACAAACTTGCATATATATAGGTTTGTCCCTTGCAGCGCGATATTTCAATTTTGAGCATGAGCATGGAAAAAGTCAACTCAGAGAATCAAGAATTTGTTCATGACATAATTGATTTCGAAACTGTGTGATAAACGACAAAGAACAGATCAGTTAATTTGGGCACGACCGTGCACTTACCAGTTTCTATAATCAGTGAAGGGGCCCGGAAATATCTCTCCTAAAAAAGAGGTGCAATTACCATCTTGCATATTTGCATTTGGCAACACGGCTCCCACTGAATCTAGACACGCCCCTTATGACCACCCTGTTACGGCGTGGCGGTAGAACGCGCTAAGAAGGCAACAGTTACCGCATCCCAAACCAAATACCTCAGGCTTGAGGATAACCTATTTGATAAATACTTTTGACACGAATCGACGAAGTATTTTTCACGGTGGGTCAATCCAATATTCGTAACCCTAACGAATATACGTATATTTTGGTCCGCAAAAACCGTTCACAACTATATTCGATATACTTTCGAATCTACCCCAAAATTACGATGACTTTATAACCCTATAATAGTTCCCACCACGATAAGTAGTCATGGATAATGTTTGGAATAAACCTAGTTTATTCCTGGATGAACCAAAACATACAAAATTGTGAAGAACAATGAAACTAATTTATACACCCTTCCATATTCCTCCCTGGAATAAAGATGTATAATTTCTACCATTTCACTGACTCGATTCTCGGTGTTTATCTGAATTACTTATTATTTTTACATTGTAACTTATCACGGATTACAAAGAAAATAATATGGTTATAAACCCTAAAACACAAGACTAGTACTTTGAAGTACACTTTCTTGGTTTTGCTAGAAATCATTCTTGCAACCTAAGAACACTTCTAGGCTTACTTATTTTATAAATTCCTTAAACTTGGAGAACTGGAAATAACTCCTTGTTTCTGATTTATAAAACAACCTCCCTGTAATTAAAACTTTAATTACATTTGTAGATGTATTAAATCTTACTAGATTTATGTCTTTTTGAAATGATAAGTCCTCTTACACCTATTTGTAAGAAACTTGTGTTGGGGTTCTATGAGCACAGCGGAAGCAACATGCAACAAGCAAAAGCAAGAGTACAAGCAAACAAAGCATAAAACCCCATTAATGGACCAAACTCTATAACTTGATATTTGCAACATGGAAAAACAAAGAGAAAGAAGATTATACCTTTCTCCTTAGCTCCAGCAACCTGTAGAAACCGGTGGTGATGATGAAGAAGCAACCGAGCTCCTCTCTATTGATGATCCACCCCGGGTTTGCTCAATCCACAAATACTAGCTTGCTTGGATGGACTTCAACTACTTGAATCCACCACAAGGACAGCCATACTCTCTTAAATCCAGAATCAAACCTCACATGCACTCAAGAATTGAAGCTTAAAGCTTTAAATGCCATGTAGGTGAAAAGGGTTTTAGAGAGAGAGAGAGGGAGAGAGTCATCCAAGTTCTTCTGCCCCAAATGAGCCAAAAGACCCCTCTTAAGCTCCCCAAGGCCGGCCAAGAAAAGCAAGGCCATGCATTGGTCAAAAAGGGAGGTGGAGCCAAAAGTTGCATGCTGTCAGACGATTTTCCGCGCCGCGTACCCGTAGTTTTCCGCGCCGCGGACACTCCGCGTCGCGTTGACTAACAGGAGCCGCGTCGCGTAAATCTCCTGCATACTAACTTCTCCACTTTGACACTTTCAGTCCGTCATCTTTGCTTGCTGTCAGGATTGATCCCCGGCGTGTGACCCAATAGGCCCACACTTTATTGGCAGTGATCCTAATGGCGTACGTGCGTCAGTGGGCATACTCTAACAAACTCCCACTTGCACATGACACACCGTACCCATAAACCACAGACAAAGAGCGGCCTCTAGCAAGGCATCTCTGCCCCCAACAAGCATGGGTTTTGTCATCAAGAACAAAAACCTGTTGGGATTTCGTGGGCTCACAGCGGAAGCAAGGTACAAACAAAATAGCCCAAAGTACAAGCAATCAAAGCATAAAAACGAAATCCCTCAAATGGACCAAACTCTATGTTCAAGAAATGCAACTTGAAAAGGAAAGAGGTTATACCTTTCTCCTTAGCTCCAGATTTCTTCAGGTCGTGGTGATGATCCTCCAAGAACGAAAACCGAATCTTCTATTGGGATATACCCCGGGAACACATCAACCACGAGTGCTAGCAATCCATTGCGATACTTCACTATGAAAACCACAATGGAACAGCAACTTTTCTAGACCAAGCTACTGGAAAATCTCTCTTTTAGACCTTCACTTGATCTCTTGTATCATCAAAGAAGGTAATATGTGTTTTTGAGAGAGAAAGGCAAAGGAACTTCAAAACAAAAATGAAGTCCCTTTTTCACTTCTGCTTCCAGTTCGTATTTTAACCCCCATGACCGGCCAAAGTGCGTTCCTAGGTGTACACCACGCATTGGCCAGCTTGGGAGGTAATTTGACATAAAGCTCATGCAGCCGTAGCGGCGCTAACTCTTAGGGTTTAGCGGCGCTAACCCCTTAAAGTTAGCGGCGCTAACGCGGCCTGCCAGGGATGTGACACAAAGTACATGCAGCCGTAACGGCGCTAACTCTTAGGACTTAGCGGCGCTAACCCTTTAAAGTTAGCGGCGCTAACGCGGCCTACGATGTCAACTTTTGTCTTTTGTCATAATTGGTCCCCAAACTTAAGTTGCTGTCAGGTTTGACCCCGGTGTATGATCCAATAGGCCCATACGTCATCAGCAGCGGTCTATGGCGTACGTACATTAGTGGGCATATCTCTAACAGACTCCCACTTGCACATAATGCACCGTACCCATGTAACCACAGACAAAGAGCGGCCTCTAGCAAAGCATCGATGCCCCCAAGTCAGTATGGGTTCCGCTTCCTTGCAGAAAACCATAACCTACATAAAACGTAGAGGTCCTATAGATAAGTGATCAAACATCCTTTTGTTCGCGATATCCTTGTGAACACGAGACATGGATTAATATGTCAATCTCCAGATCGTTCACGATTATGTTTCTCGATCAAGATTGGTGGTGACCAAAATTTAAGGACATATCTGATTCTCAATCAATATTCCTTTGCGCATGGCCATGCTTATTTTGGTGTCAGCGCCCAATCATCGAGGGGCCCAGGGATATCTCTCATACAGGAGGAACAAATTCCGTTGACTGTACAATCCCATAACATGAACCTTGTCTTACCCAGCTATTCCCTTTATAATAGCCAGTTACGAACTACGTTTTGAAATAACCAAAGTAAGAAAGTTTCATGCTATGGCAATTCATACATCTCGGGTCGAAGGACGTAATGATATTATCATCCCGAGTTACTTGTGACCATGATCCATGTGGGTCTTCCAGTCACTTGAAACCCCTTTCAAGCACAGGTTACTGTTCCGTTTCATGCATTCAATCCTTGATTAATGCATAACCAACACCTAACCTCAGCCTTATTTCAAACTCCCTTCCCTTGAAGAATGACTGACTGTGGAATTTTTAGAATGTATAAACATTCTGGGAAGTGGTTAAACATGCTAAGATGGAACACAGTAAAGTCTTATGAATGTAACCGAATCACTCGCATATCGAAACAAGCATAAATTACAATACTATCTGTATCGTTCCCAAAGCTTATAAGTAAACCAAACATATACTAAAACGATATTTAAGCCCGGTCATAAGCATGAACAATGCTTTGATACCTAGTATGAAAGTCATCACTAGTATTTGACAATGGCTTAATTATGGGATCATTTACCCGATATCCCTTTGTACTCTTTTGTATTCTCTTATTAAACCACTAGCGAAGTGTTTATTAAAGAGATCATTTACAAAGTTATCATAGTCATCATATCCTCAATGTTACAGAAGTCAACAATAGGATTAATGACACTTATGATTATCAGAGTCGACATACTCTCAATGTAACCGAAGTTCACAATAGAGTCATTGACACTCATTTAGGTCTAAATGTCGTATCTATACCACATACTTGATTAATCTAAACTTCGATAAAATCGACAGTCTCATAAGCATAGATTTGCTTGCAGTAATAACTTACTCAAGACAATTCTACTTTCGTCGAACATCAAGAACATACATCAGTACTTCTTAAATTAGAAAATCCACTTGATTCCATATTTTCTATTTATACTCATAGAACAACAATTCCACCATTAGGTTGTAGAACAACCCTAAATTAAGACATTATTTTCATAGAGCATATTTGACTAGGAACACATGATGCTCCCACTAGCCCTGACAAGGGTATTTGGCTTAATCTACGCTTTCTAGAAAACTCATTCCTTTGACTTTCTCATAAAGCAGGATTACAGCCACAAGATGCAAGTTTTGCTGACCTTAGTCATGAACACAATTTGGACATAATGGATATATAAGGCCTCGGAACATGATTCAAACATTTCCTCAATTTAATCCTGCAAAGGATCTTGGCCTTTTATTTCCATGTGAGATTACTTGTTTCCCCATAGTGACAACAATGTTTCGCTTAATCCAGACTTAATCTGGTTTTTATGGATGAATGAGACCCTCGGAAAATGCCTTAAGTATTTCCTTGACTTGATCCTATGAAGGATTCAGGTCTCTTTTGTCCATGTGAGCAAACTTGTTTCCACAAGGTGACAACAAAATTACACTTTATCCAAATTATCTTCAACATAACCACTAGAACTTGTTTCCATAAAATCAATATGAAATACTTTGTCTCTAGTCGGTATTTGAAGTTGTCCATTATGGCATATATGTTAGTCCCTTCACCCTTCTTGGATTACACCTTAGGTGTGGGATTAACCCAAGTCAAGTACTTGGATGCAGCAAATAGGTTATACCATTATCTTCTTCTATTCACTAGTGAACACGGGGTCCCACTATGTTTCCGATGAATGGTAACATCACAATGATTTACCATCAAGCTGCTGTTAGTAAAATATGACAACCTCATATCTAAACAACCTTCTTGATTTCCATCAGATATAAAGAAGCAATGGATATTGTCAGGTTTTACCAGCATCTCTATGCTGATTAAATGCTAGTGTCAACATTAGGTCTTTTATTTAAGTTTTACGTTCTTCCACTAGAATGCTTTTGTAAATTGTACTTTCCCTTTTGCGCAACCAAACATGGTGCCCAAAAGTTCAAGAAACAATTATCCAAAACTCAGATGAACTACTTAAATATATAGGCATCAACTTATAATTCATCCATCTCCCACTGAATGTAGACTGGATAATTTAAGTTATGAGATTGACAAGCAAAGAACTCTTTCTAGTCAATATCTCATTCGATGCTTATGTGACCACAATGCTGTGTTTTAGATCTAGGACTTGGTTCATTAAATTAATGTATACCAACCACATTGAATACATGATTTAGGCCTGCCTTTTACCAGATCATCAACACAGATATCCGGTTTTATTTAAAGTAACACCATGTGCAAATGTGTTTCTTCAGAAAAACGAATTATGGGTTAAACCCATGATTCATTTTATGTTTAAACCAATATAGATAAGAAAACTTGGCATCTATTCTAGATCTAAGAATTTATATCTATATGCCCTTATTGATTCTTAATTCTCTTTAGGTTAGTTCCGAACACCACTAGGTTTCAGACATAAGCCTTTTCTCTAGTAAACATTCTCTCAACTACTACCATAAAGATAGTGATGAAGAATTTCATTAGTGTCACTCTTTGTGGCATACTTGAACGGATTATCCACACAAATATGATCACATCCAACAAGTCACAATCCTTCCTTACCAATACTGGTGAAGGATTTCATTAATCATCCTATTCCAATAAACAAGATTTGTATCTTTCATTTAGCCCGAGGCTAAACTTTTACAAAGATCCTAACCACTTGGATCTAAGCGATATAAATGTTGTTTACTTGGTCAAGTTTGATTATGCCATAGAGCTAACATATCCAAACCACTTTTGGATTTAAGAATTAATTGTTCATGATTGCCTTATTACTTATAACGAGCCTTTATGTATGCAATGATATGGATAAGTTTTGATAAAATCATCTCAAAATAATTTTTCAAAATTGTTTCAATTCTAAGTCATATCCATCGTCATCAAATGTGTATTTAAGCACTAAAATAGTCAAAATAACACAAAAGCATAGACATGGATCGAATTTGAAATGAAACTATTAAAATGAAAAATCTTTATAAAATACAAGATTAAAAAACATCCATCATCTCCAAAGGAGCATACACTAAAGTAGTTCTTGCCACGCAGGGCATACAAACAAAAGTAATAATAAATCCGGATTTAATGGCGAGACCAACACTCCCATTTCTCTTGAAGAATACAATTAACAAAATTTCTTCTTCAGAGATCCGGTTCTTCAAGCTTTTTCCTTCTTACAACGAATAGACCTACACTTTGCAACAAAAATAAATTTGTGACAAACGTGAGTCTTATAGCTCGGGTAAACATCCCAGCTTATAAGGAATAGCAATAAAGTATAATCATGAATGTACCTCAAGTAGGAAAATTAACTCTCTCTTGTCTGAGAAGTTTTATATCCTTTCGGCACGAAGGGCAGGCATGACGGCCCCAATCCCCAAATCTACCGCAGAAGTAGCAAACCACCCCTTATTGAGTCTCTTTAGGCACATCATCAATGTCCATAGACTCAAAACTTGAAGCAAGCTTGGAAACTCTAACTTCTTCTTTTAATGGGATCGATTTCTTCTTCTTCATGTTATGTTGTTCCTTAGAACCAAGAACAAGAGTGGATGAAGATGATGCATGCTTGGACATGTTAGATTCTACAACCTTCAACATTCCATGCAATTCATCTATAGACATTTCCTTTCCATGCATATGATAGTCCTTTATAAACTTTTCATATGTGGCAAGCAGAGACTGAAGTATGAAATTCACACCAAGCTCCCTCCCTATAGGAAAACTTAATCTCTCCATCTGGTCCATGTATGATTTCATCTTCAAAGCATGGGCACTTACACTCCCGTCTTCCCGCATCTTACAACCGGTTAGACTTTTAACACACTCAAAATGTTCTTGTCTAACTTGCTGTCGGAAAACATCCTTCAGCTTGTTAATCATGTCATACACAGTCATGTGCTCAAATTGCTTTCGCAGTTCCGAGCTCATACTTGATAACATGAGACTAGCAACATCGTGTGTATCCCGAACACGCTTTTCATACGCATATCGGATAGCCCATTCCGCATTGATAGCAGGTGGTTCAGGAAGGGGTTCCTCAAGAATGTGCAACTTAGACTCAGCACGTAGGACAATTCTCAATTGCCTAAGCCAGTCAACAAAGTTCACTTCCGTGAGTTTCACCCTTTGTAGAATCATACGAAGTGAAAAATTCGACGTGTTGTGGTTTTGATTCGACATCCTATATTAAAGTAGAGTACACGAATTAGTTAGTTTGATTTGAATCCTCGTTAAAATAATTACCCTTATCGTCTCGAAAAATATTTTAACAAGGGCTAAGAACCATATTTCACTCCAATTCATGACGGGGTTGCCGCGGATCACTTCATGGAGCTATTTAGGCCGATAACCATTTTACCGATTGCAATCTCTATTGCAACTCTTAGACACTTGCGGGATCCTACGACAACCATCGGTCGTTTGGCATGTTTGATCCCTACTAGCACCAATTCCAAATTAAAATTCTTGGTTGACTCGTGCTAAGCTCGACAATCACTCAAGGATTTTAATTTGTAATTGCAAATCGTCCAACAAGATACACGGTGATACCCCGACAACTACCGGCTCGTGCTAAGCTCGACAACCGATAATTTCAAGATCCCACACTCACCTTCCACACAGATCCACATGGAATAACTCGTGCTAAGCTCGACAATCACTCCATGCTTCACTAGATTTGGGAGGTGTCATCTTTTGGATGGTGCAAGATTTACGCTTTTATGAAAACGGGCTTTTGTTTTCAGCTTGGTTACTGATTAACTTGTTTAGTGACAAAACCTATTTTCACTAGGTGAGTTAATCTTGTATGTGAGCGCGCGAGAGAGTTGTAAACCATTTTTACCAAATCTCTTGTGATTTTATTAATTTCGAAAAATTTTCTAGCATGCGAATCCTAAGCAAAGCATGCAAGAATAAAATAAAATCACATCACACGCATATATACGAAATAAATTGGTAACCCTTGCCAAAATCCTATGCGTTCTTCCCGTGAGCCAAAACGGGTAGAACGTGGTCAACTAAGGGACGGAAGGTCTTCAATGCGAGCTCCCACTAGAACCGCTATCACCAATGGACTTCACCGGCTTCTATGGACACGCTCCATCTCCTTCCGACTCCATCTTGTGTGTTTTCATTCAAATTGTACAACAAATACAATAGAAATTGAAATGGCGTATAAGCCACACTAATTTCCTATTTATCTAGTACAAATACACGGATGAATGAAATGGCATGCAAGCCATAATATTATTACAAATATAACAATTTTTAATAAATATTACAGCCCATGTGATTAAAAATCACCAAATGCATCTAAACACACAAAGTCAACCACAAGGTCAAAGACAAGGTTACCAATTTCAAATTTATCACATACAACCAAACAAACAAGGTGGTAACAAAATTACCAAACACAAAACTGGAACAAATTTCCAGAATCACAAAAAGGCTAAAAATTCCCGAGACCAAAACTGATTTTAACTTTGAAAAATAAAACTGTTACAGCGCGTTAGCGCCGCTAACATTTATGAGTTAGCGCCGCTAACCCGAGGTTAGCGCCGCTAACCCTGTTCGAATAGAAAACAACCATTTTGATTTCGGGATTTTTCAAGCCACCAAGTGCAGATCTAACATAGAGGTGGCTCTGATACCACTGTTGGGATTTCGTGGGCTCACAGCGGAAGCAAGGTACAAACAAAATAGCCCAAAGTACAAGCAATCAAAGCATAAAAATGAAATCCCTCAAATGGACCAAACTCTATGTTCAAGAAATGCAACTTGAAAAGGAAAGAGGTTATACCTTTCTCCTTAGCTCCAGATTTCTTCAGGTCGTGGTGATGATCCTCCAAGAACGAAAACCGAATCTTCTATTGGGATATACCCCGGGAACACATCAACCACGAGTGCTAGCAAGCCATTGCGATACTTCACTATGAAAACCACAATGGAACAGAAACTTTTCTAGACCAAGCTACTGGAAAATCTCTCTTTTAGACCTTCACTTGATCTCTTGTAGCATCAAAGAAGGTAATATGTGTTTTTGAGAGAGAAAGGCAAAGGAACTTCAAAACAAAAATGAAGTCCCTTTTTCACTTCTGCTTCCAGTTCATATTTTAACCCCCATGACCGGCCAAAGTGCGTTCCTAGGTGTACACCACGCATTGGCCAGCTTGGGAGGTAATTTGACATAAAGCTCATGCAGCCGTAGCGGCGCTAACTCTTAGGGTTTAGCGGCGCTAACCCCTTAAAGTTAGCGGCGCTAACGCGGCCTGCCAGGGATGTGACACAAAGTACATGCAGCCGTAGCGGCGCTAACTCTTAGGACTTAGCGGCGCTAACCCTTTAAAGTTAGCGGCGCTAACGCGGCCTGCGATGTCAACTTTTGTCTTTTGTCATAATTGGTCCCCAAACTTAAGTTGCTGTCAGGTTTGACCCCGGTGTATGACCCAATAGGCCCATACATCATCAGCAGCGGTCTATGGCGTACGTACATTAGTGGGCATATCTCTAACAAAACCAAATCCCGAATCAGATACGGAATGGTCCTATAGATAAGTGATCATTCATCCCTTCGTTCGCGATATCCGTGTGAACACGAGACATGGTTAAATGTCAATCTCCAGATCGTTCACTATTATGTTTCTCGATCTTGATTGATGGTGACCCAAAATCTAGTTGCAATCGATCAAATATCATCGCAACTTGAACATGGCCATGCATTTTACGTCAGCACTCAATCATCGAGGGGCCCATGGATATCTCTCTAAAACTAGAGGAACGAATCCTTTTGACTACATTGCTCCGACACATACACCATACTTTACCTAAAAGCTCCCTTTATAACAGCCAGTTACGAACTGTGTTTGAAAGCAATCAAAGCAAAGCAGATCCATGCTTTGGAACACATGTATCTCCAGTCTAAGGACAAAGTGATATTATCATCCTGACTTACTCGTGACAGAAACCATGAAGTAAATTCAGGTGCGGGTCATCCAGTCACTTGACCATTGCAAGCACAGGCGAAGTGTTACGTCTCTTTTACCTAATCCATTATTAGATAGCGACCAACCACTTCCCTCAGCCTTATCTTAAACTTCCTCCCCGTGAAGAATGACCGACTGTGGACATTTAGAATGAAAAGAGCATTCTGGGAAGTGTTAAACATGCTAAGATGGAACACAGTAAGGATTCATAAAATATCCGCCCTCAGCGCATTATTAAATCACATTTAATAATCAATATAGTATGAAGTACAATACTGCTAAATGTTCCCCAAGATAATATTTACCAAACATATAACTAAAACAAACTCAAGCTTTGTCCACTTAGCCCTAGTATGTAAAACATCACTAGCTCGTGACAACAGCTTAGTTGACGGATCCACCATAAAGTCATCCGTGTAACCTCTGCTAGCGATCATGTCTCTACCTCAACCAATCACTCATAAAGTATGCGTTGGTGAGACGATGATGCTTCTTATAATTCATCGTACCTTCATTGTTTCAGAAGAACCCAATAAGGTAAATGATTATTCAGACTTTGGTTCTTACAGTAAAGCCATCATACCCTCATTGTCTCAGAAGAACCCAATAGGGTCAATGATGCTTCAAGAACTATTTTGATCAACAACACCATATTTTTGTAGGATCATGAACTCCGATTGAGATCGGCAGTTATCCCATTCTATTTAGAAGCTATCACTAGAGTAACAACTTACTCTTGCTTATTTTACAATAGAGTACCAAGAACATATCTTAATATTTCTTGATGCCCTAAACAGGTTTTGTATATTCTATTGTCGACATGGATGCATAATTCCTTACTTTATCTTTTGAACAATACAAGGTATGGACATTATCTCCATTTCATCGCAAATATAGAATTACAACAATACTCCCACTAGCCCTGACATTCATATGTGTTTTATCCTTGCTTATTGAAAACTCAAACAATTGATTTTCATATCAAAGCAAAGGTTGTAACCTAGAGATGCTTATTTAAGTCGACCATGGGATTTCTTTTGCTTGTAGACTTCACAAGGATACACTTAATGAAACAGACCATCGGATAGTGTTATGAGCACTTCCTCAGAGATTCCTATTAAGGAATGTGGTCTTTGCATTAAGTTGTCGCAGCCATGAAATGGTACAAAAATCACAAGTATCCGAGTTTACTTCAACATAACCACCGGTAGAGAATTTCTAGATGATACCCTCCTCATGGTCAATCATCGTAAAACTATCTCCTACTAGTCGGTATTTGAAGTTGTCTACGAATTCAATATTCGACATAACCACTGAGAGAAAGTCATCATATGATACCTTCCACATGGTCAATCATAGATCTTTCTTATCAGTCGGTATTCGAAATCATAAACATATCCATGTTGGTCTCTTTCAACAAATAACCATTTTTACCTTTCGAGTTTCCACTCAGCGGTTGGGTCTTTTCCTTCTAGCAGACTCTAGGCCCACTCTTGTTTTGGTAGTTTGATGTAAACATCATTAAGTCGTCTCCTCGGATATAAAACTATATCTTTCCGGCCTTATGACAACTATTTCCAAGTTTAAGAGGTAATGACTTAATGTCAGGTGCTCCAGCATAGCCATGCTGAGCTTCAATCACAATTGATTGCTAGTGCCAACATCAGGTTTTTCCATTCAAGGTAAACTTTAATCCTACTGGCACCCGCAGATATTTGAAACCTTTTGAACAACAATACTTTATATTCAAATATCCCATGGCCACAGCAGAATACCTAATGGAGTAGCACCTCTAGATTCTGGTTTCCTCCAACACACCTTAAACACAGGTTGAGGAATTAGGACTTTGTGATGGACTAGCAAAGACATACTTTCTAGTATCATCATCTAAGGTGCATACATAACCATCTTTGTTGGTTTGGCTTATGGAACATTTCCCGCCACTCTCAAAGTAATCCCCAAACAATAGGGTACTTTGGTTAAACCCATCATAATTGGACCATAACTAGAATGTCCGGTTCCTCCACTTGGCGACCATATATAACAATATGTCCTAGGAGGTTTGCATTATGAGACAAAACCATAATTCTTATGATGGTCACAAAACTCAGAACTTCATCCTGAACATCTCTATTAGATTTGAGTATTATAGTCTTATGCCCTCTTAGTCATGTACTTTGTCACGGATGTGTCTTGAACACCTTTCAAGGCTTCAGACAAGTGTCTAACAAATTAAACATATTCATCCTTTTACCTTCACTGGTAAGGTAAAAAAGTATCCAATGTTACTCCTTAGGTTTTGCTTGAACGGTCTATACACAAAAGTGTGAACGAAATCCAACAAGCCTTCATTCCTCTCACATACATAAGTGAAGGATGTTTGAGTCATTCTACCCTAATAAATAAGATTTACAGTCATCAATTGATCCAAGTTCCTAACCGCATGGAGCTTGGTGATGCAAGTCTTATTTATATGGTTAAATTGACTTTTGCAATAAGAGTAACATGTACAAATCATTCACGGTCAATCTATTACTTCATAAGCAAACGCTTATAATAAATGCCATAACATGGATAAACTTTCAAATAAGCCACCAAATACATAATTCATAAGAAGTTGATCCATCGTTATCAAAAGGCATAGAAGATACATTGTTTCTAGCCACGCAGGGCGTAAAACATAGATCTAACAAAGTAATAGACTAGCTGGAAGGAGTGGCAAGATCCCAGCTTCCAATCCTTTTCAAATAGGGACAACCATCTTGTTTCCCGTTATGAAGTCCAGCTCTTTACAACTTCTACTTCTTTCTAACACCTGCACTTTGCACCAAACAAAATTGTGACAAACGTGAGTGTTATGGCTAGTATCCAAAACTTGCCCATAGAAGTAGATAAATAGTAGAGTTTGATCATGAATGTACCTTAAGCTTTGGAGCCAATTTTTCTCATCTTCTGCATCCTCAGCTCATCAAGGCACTTAGGGCAGGCGTGGCGGCGCCAATTTCCATGCTTTCCATAAAAGTAGCAAACTTCCCCATTTGGAGTCTCATCTTGAGGCACAATCTCATTGCCCTTCAACTCCTTGAACATGGTGAGCTTAGTAGAACCAAGCTTCCCATTTTAGGTAGCTCGCCATTTTGTAGCCATAGCGAGAGTGGACGAGGTGAGCTTACCTTTGGCCATGTTAGACTCAAGAATCTTCAGCATGCCATGAAGCTCCATTAACGATTTATCCATACCATGCATGTGATAATTCATAATGAATTGCTCATATGATGGTGGGAGTGATCGGAGAACAATATCCACCACCATTTCCCTTTCAATGGTAAATCCTAGCCTCTCCAAGCGTTCCACAAGTGCTTTCATCTTAAACACGTGAATGCTTACGCTCTCATAATCCTGCATCCGGCAACCAAGTAGTTCATTTAAACACCCATACCGTTCTTGCCTTGCTTGTTGTTGGATCATGTCCTTCAACTCAAGCATTATCTCGTATGCATTTAGATCCTCTAATTGCCTTTGCAAGTTTGGGATCATCATGCTTAACATGAGACAAGAGACCTCGTTGGTGTCCTTAACGCGTTTATTATACGCATCAAGAATAGTCCTACTTGCGTTGGTAGCAGGGGCTTCCGGAAGGGGTTCCTCAATGGTGTGTAACTTGTCTTCGTGTCGTAGGACAATGCGCAATTGCCTAGACCAAACCATAAAGTTACTTCCATCGAGTTTCTCCTTCTCAAGAAACGTACATAACGTGAAGTTTGTGTTGTTGATGCTACTCGACGTCATCTATGAAACAGAGTAGTTTTAGTTAGTTTGATTGAAATCCTCGTTAGAATAATTACCCCATGTGTTAAATAAAAACAACTATTTTAACAAGGGCTAAGAACCTTATTTCACCTTGCACCGTGACGGGTTTTCCGCGGATCACGTGGCAAAGCTATTTAGGCCGGCAACCATTGACCGATTGCAATCCATTATTGCAACTCTTAGTTTCTTGCGGGATCCTACTTGACAACCATTGTGCCAAGTTTGGCATGTTTGATCCCTCCACACCGATTATCAATTAATATTTTGCATAACTCGGCTAGAGCTCGACAATTATCCAAAATATTACATTGAAACCATAAATCAACCATCAAGATACACGGTGGTACTCTCGCCCAAAAATCGACTCGGCTAGAGCTCGATAATCGACCTTGCGAGTTGCCATACGCACCTTCCACACAGCTCATACAAAGGCTAACTCGGCTAAAGCTCGACAATCAACCCTTACACGACTAGATTCGGGTGGTGTCATCTTATGGCTGGTGTGCGATTTACATTTTAGAAAACGGGATTTAGTTTTCCGGTTAAAAAACCATTTTGAGTATGATTAACAAAATGTGACAATAACCATAACGTTCTCACTAATCGGATACTAAACCGTCGTTAAATCCGTTTGTTAATCGAGTGTGCGCGCGAGAGTTGTTAAACCATCTTTAAAACTCTTGGGTTTTATTATTTACAAAAATTGTCTAAGCATGCAATAGTCCTAAAACTCATGCATAAACAATATAATAAAACCATCACACGCATACAACAAATTGGTAACCATGCCCCTAAACCTATGCGTTTTCCCGTGAGCCACTACGGGAAAACAAAGTCATCTAAGGACCAAAAGCCTTGACTTCGGATGTGCTCCCACTAAACCCGCTACCTCTATTGGGCCTCTCGGATTCGTGTTCACCAAGACGTCACTCCATTGACTCCCGATAGTTGCTCCATATTACAATTACATAGAAAAAGAAATAAATGGCATGCAAGCCACAATTCCTAACTTCTCGTACAAACACATAATATGGAATATTTAAATGGCATGCAAGCCACATATACAAAATTACATACCAAATAAATAAATTTAATTATTACAAACCATGTGACTTAAAGTCACCAAATGAATGAATAATTAAAATACAACCAAACATCCACAAGGTCTAGGGCATATCTATGGTTACCAACATCACAAGAACAAACAACCATGTTCACCAATGAACAACATCATGGTGTGCCACACAAAACCATGTAAACTTATGTATAATGGTTAAGAATTTTTCAAAACACTCAAGGCACTAAAAATCCCATGTACTAATGCATTAGTAACACCAAACCATTTTTGATGAAACATATTCATAAATACATAATGTAAGTATATGCAATTATCATTTTCATGCCAAAATAATAATCCACATATAAATACACCAACCATTATACAAGGCAACTTACAAAAAACAAATTTTAATTTCTGGAAAAAAATCCAGAAACCAAAATTTAGTGCCAAAAACCCAAAAAACAATTTTCTTTAACAAAAAGAAAAACAGATTCTGCCCAGGTAAGTTCCGCGCCGCGGACCCAACAACAGGACCGCGCCGCGTAAAAACACTGGCATAAACCAAATTTCGTCCCGTCATTTTTCGCGCCGCGTGACCACAAGGGTTCCGCGCCGCGGAAATCCACTGGACAGAAAAATAAAAACTTATTTTCGGGTTTTTCAGGCCACCATGTGCAAATACAGTATAGAGGTGGCTCTGATACCACTGTTGGGGTTCTATGAGCACAGTGGAAGCAACATGCAACAAGAAAAAGCAAGAGTACAAGCAAACAAAGCATAAAACCCCATTAATGGACCAAACTCTATAACTTGATATTTGCAACATGGAAAAACAAAGAGAAAGAAGATTATACCTTTCTCATTAGCTCCAACAACCTGTAGAAACCAGTGGTGATGATGAAGAAGCAACCAAGCTCCTCTCTATTGATGATCCACCCCGGGTTTGCTCAATCCACAAGTACTAGCTTGCTTGGATGGACTTCAACGACTTGAATCCACCACAAGGACAGCCAGACTCTCTTAAATCCGGAATCAAACCTCACATGCACTCAAGAATTGAAGCTTAAAGCTTTAAATGCCATGTAGGTGAAAAGGGTTTTAGAGAGAGAGAGAGGGAGAGAGTCATCCAAGTTCTTCTGCCCCAAATGAGCCAAAAGTCCCCTCTTAAGCTCCCCAAGGCCGGCCAAGAAAAGCAAGGCCATGCATTGGTCAAAAAGGGAGGTGGAGCCAAAAGTTGCATGCTGTCAGACGATTTTCCGCGCCGCATACCCGTAGTTTTCCGCGCCGCGGACACTCCGCGTCGCGTTGACTAACAGGAGCCGCGTCGCGTAAATCTCCTGCATACCAACTTCTCCACTTTGACACTTTCAGTCCGTCATCTTTGCTTGCTGTCAGGATTGATCCCCGGCGTGTGACCTAATAGGCCCACACTATATTGGCAGAGATCCTAATGGCGTACGTGCGTCAGTGGGCATACTCCGACAACTTGAAACTAGATTCCCGGTGTATACCAACACTTATCTAATTCCATTACTAAGGATGTTAAAGAACATACTATTTTATCATTTCTAACGTTAACCAATCCAACAATATTAAGCTGACTCACTGAACATTTTAGAACGTATATAATTTCTTTTATTTAGGTCATAACTTGACTCAAATTTTTGCAATGATATATTTACTGAGTACCTCTCAATAAATCATGCATTCCTCGGATTAGTTCTTTTTCAAGAACTTACTGTTTTAAATAACTTGTAAAAACATCCGATAATTATATACTCTAAAAGTTACCTTTTATTAACTCTGATAAATACATTAGTCAGGTGCTCCCACTATCTTTTATGAAAAAGTGCATTCTTTAAAAATATCCTTTTAGGCCTTAGTCAATCCTTGACTACCATACCTAAGACTTGTGTTCCAAACACATGTTTTAAGGACTTAGTTTTTGCAAGAAATTTGTTTTATGAAACCAAAAACTTGTATCTGCCATATATCCATCTTTCCAATTACGGAAAATGGTTTCATTAAACTTACCATGATTACAAGTATGAAACACTCATAATGGTATTTTAAATTTCTTTCCTTAAACATTTAGTATAAAACTCCTTGATTATAATAACTATTATAATCACTTTTATACTTTCTTAAACGTTTTATCAAAAACTACTTTACCTGGAAATAGTGACTATTATTTCCATATATTCAAGACTTTGAACACTTACTTTTCATAAAATCTTAAATACTTGTTGAATTAGAAAAACTATCTAATCTTATAAACAAAACTTGTTTATTTAAGCATTTGAATAGTGGAGCCAACATTTATATAACTTCAACAAATCATAGCATAAGATTATTATGAATCACCAATCAAGTCAAGACTTTGACTTATTGGCACTCTTTTAGTCACAACTGGACTAATCACGACACGTGCACGGATATGAACCAAATAATTAAATTTCCATAAACTCAAAGGCAAAAAGTTTCCATAAACATGTAAGATAAAAATTATCCAAACTTAAAAGAGTTTAATAAACTAGAAAATAAAAATTATTTATAATATCCGTGAGCTGCACATGGGATCTTCTCATGCTGGGCCGCATCACTTTCCATCTCATCCTGCAATAAACGAATGCAAGATATTAGAATACTCGTAAAACTTTACAAGTAGGAAAGTGACAAAGAAGCTAATCACGCAGTACCTGAGGAGCCAGACTTGCCTCCTGCCTCGTGACCTTTCGGACAATCTCGTTTCCAATGTCCGGCCTCGCCGCACCTGAAGCACCGATTCTCGGTCCTTGCCTTGTTTGGCTTTGACTTCTTGCCCTTGTTGTCGTTATTAGCCCTGGGTGCACTCTGGCTGGGCTGGGCCTTGCCCTTTCCCTTTCCGTTGCGCCCCTTCCTCTTCTTACGTCCACCATGTCCCACCATAAGAATGTCTTTAGACTTGGTCCCGATACTCCGCTCAACATTTTTAAGCATGGAGTGCAACTCAGCCACGGATTTCTCCATGTTGTTCATGTTGTAGTTTACTTTAAAAGGCTTATAGTCATCTGACAACGAGTTGAGTATCGTATCCGTTGCTAGCTGCAATGGTACTGGGTGCCCAAGTCTCTCTAGGTGATCCATGTAACCTTTCATTTTCATGACATGGTCACCGACTGAGGACCCCTTTGCCATCTTGCACGAGTTAAATGCCCTAGTGGCATCATAACGCTCTGTGCGGGCTTGCTCCCGGAACATATCCCTCAGCTAGCGGATCATGTCATAGGCAGGAGTTTCCATCATGCTTGATTGCAACTCTGGACTCATAGTTGCAAGCATGAGGCAGCTAACATCCTAGGCGTCATTGGAGCGCTTCTGAAAAGCCTCCCTAACCTCTGCCCTGACATTGCTGGCAGGAGGATTTCGTAGAGGTTGTTCTAGGACATACCACTTTCTCTCGTGCCTCAGCACGATCCGGAGATTTCTCTCCCAAGTGAGAAAGTTGGACCCGGTGAGCTTATCCTTCTCAAGGATAGAGCGGAGTGAGAGGTTATTAGTATTGGTAACGTCGGTTGCCATCTACAAATTAAAACCCGGTTTAATTAGTAATTGCAAATAAACTTTCCAACATATATCATTAAATCCATAAACAATATATATTAGACCTAGGACCCATATTTCACATACTTGACGCAAGGTTTTGGCACTTCCCGCCAAATCATGCTATTTCTGGTAGGTAACACCCTGTACCAATCGTACCTAACTGATACGACTCCTAGAACCTCGTAGAGCACTTAGACCCAGTCTAGTATGTTTAACTCTACTCTACTGCTTTTTGGGCCGGGACTCCCGATTATCACCAAAATAGATCGCACCACCTAAGACAACATGAATTCTGGCCGGGACTCCCGATTATCGCAAAATCTTTCATGCCCTTTCCCGCAATGGTTTGAACCTGGATGACCAAGGTTTGGGCACTTCCGACACCCGAGTACCGTTTAACAGTCAAGGTGTACCATTAGGTGGGTAGCACACTGATCTAAGATTTTTCTTGGGTTTTAATTAAGAATAAAAAACTTAATTTTCCAGTTTTTTAAAAACAATTTTAAAACTAACTGTTTAAAAATACGATTTATATGTGTACCTGAACTAGGTGCACAAAACGGCTTTTATAAGTTCTAAACTTATAATCTTGACAAAACTTTTAAATTTATAAAAAATTTAATTAATACGACTACCAGACTAAAGTCATATTCTAGTTTGTCATAGAACGTGGTTTTTCACTGTTTAATAACAACCTGTTATTAAACCCCTTTTATTTACCATCACACACATGTATATATATACCATACATATATATGAAAAGCAGTAAATAAATCATAACCACGCAGATAAAAAGAGTAAGCAAATAAAGCCCTATAGTTTTGCCAACTAATCCTAAGGTCAAGCCTAAGGACAAAGTGACTTGGATTCGCCTTTCTTGACATGCTGCTCCCACTAGCCTTGACACCTCCCCGAAGTATACGTGCTTCATGTGAGAACACCATTTTTTTGATCACCTTCTTGGAGTTCATTTCAGTTGGGGGATTAAACTATCACTAGTCTATTACAAATACAATATTGAATGGGGTTGTAAGTGGCACGCAGGCCTCCCCGAACCAGTACAATATTACAATTAAGAAAGGGATTGTAATTGGCACACAGGCCTTCCCAAAACCAAAATAAAGAAGAAATGAAAAACTAGTCCTAAGTCGGCAAAACTATAGCTATATGAATCACAACCACACAATTTATAATAAATAAACAGAAATTGTGCTGTTAAGCATACAACCTGATTTGTTTAAACTATTCTCATTTATCTTTTGATTAATACCTATTAACCAAAAATGAGAATTATGATCTTCTAATTAATATTTATTTGACCAAAAGAGTTTTTCTAACAAAAACTTTAAATCCCTGATCTTATTCAAAACTTGAATGAAACCTTATGTCGGATTTTATTACTAGTTATCCAATAACTTAAAACCGACAACTTTTTGGTCAATTAAAATATCTTGTTCAATTCTTCATTTTATTATATAAACTTTATCCTTTTAGAATTTATTCAAAAATGACTAAACTAGTCATAATAAATAAAAGTCTAAAATATATTTTAACTAAACTAATTAAAATATATAACACTAGTTTATATAACACCTTATTAATTTTAGAACTTAAAAATTAATAATTCTTTTGTATTAATCCGGAAAAACTATCTTGGGCCAACATCTCCCGTCAACCCGCATAACCCACTGGGCCGAGACCCTCTTGGGCCGAGAACCTCGTGGGCCGTAAGCCCCATTGGGCCGAGAACCACCTTGGGCCGAAACCTCTTTGGCCGAAGCCCATTCGTCCCTTAGCGCCGCTAAACCTCCTTTAGCGCCGCTAAACCTTCTTTAGCGCCGCTATCTTGGGCCGACATTACTAGGCCGTAGTTTACTGGGCTTAGCGCCGCTAACTCCTCTTAGCGCCGCTAACCCTCTTTTATCGCTGCTAACAGTTATGGTAACGGTTTCAGTTTGCGTTTTCCGATTTAACAAAAAAAATTCAAATCCTTTTTAACCTATTAAAACCAACTGTTTTAATATACTGATTAAAGACTGGATTTAATTCAAAATCCAAAAACTATTAATTATTAATTTCAACAAAAACTTGTTTTATTAATAATTAATTATCCTAAAACTTGATTTCAACCTTTTAAACAAAAAGTTCAAAAACTGGTTAAAGTCTAGTTTTAGATAAAAGTTTATTCCCTTTTAACCATTTAAACACAAACCTGGTTTAAACCTAACTGGTTAAAATCAAAAACTCTTATAAACTGGATAAAAACAAAAAACTTGTTTTTATCCTTTTATGGTTTTCGAAAATTTAAATGGAGAAGAATAAGATGAAGAAGATCATATAACTATTAAACAAACCAACAAATTAGATTAACTAGGTTTAACTAATTAAACAAACTGTTTAATTTAATCTTAATTCAAACTTATTCTTTATCCAAAAAACATGATCCTTTTAACCATTCAAACTAACTGTTTGAATTTTCTGATTAATAGGATAAACCTGATAACAAAACAAACTGTTTTGCTACCTTCTTGATTTTCGAAATTTCCAAGAACAATAGAGAATCAAGAATAAAACCTTAATCCAAAAACAAATAGAACTAGAAACTATGGATCATAGAGCCGAGGCTCTGATACCACTGAAGGGTTTTGAACCTGACCAAACCACTTATGACACAAACTGGTCAATCCTGGGTTTGATTCCACTGGTTCAATCCTAAAAGTGGAACTGGATTGAACACAACCCTCTAAACCCCAAAAGGGTTAAGATCTTTAAACTTTAACTTGATCAACATAGTTTCTTAACAAACAATCCATAGATAAGGTTACAAGAAATATACCTGAACAAAAACTTTAGGATTGCTAAAGATAGTCCACCAATATTGCACCTCCGATTGAACTGGCTGCTAGACCGCTCGTGGATCACCAAGCTTTCAACACTCAAAATCGAGAGTGTGTGTGTGTCCTTTTGCGTCCATCACCAAAACCGCAAACACCCTTGCGGTGTTCTTCTTTGTTCGACGGCAAGAGAGAGAGAGAGAGAGCCGAGAGAGAGAGAGTGTGTGTGACTGAGAGAGAGGGCGAGATCGAGAGGGAGAAGGAGAGTGGTGGCTAGGGTTGATCCCTTGTGTCACTTATCTTAATCCTTAAGCCTTTAAGGATATATTTATAAGGATTAGATTGGACCTAAGCCCATTTAATTAAAAGCCCAGTGGTTTTAATTAAACTTTCAATCTCTTCATTTTGACCCCCTGGACTTTACTAGTTAATTAATTAACTATTAATTAACTTAGTCCGTTAAATAATAAATAACTATATATTATTTATTTCCTTTTCTAATAATTAATACAAACTGATTAATTATTTATTTCTCTCTTTTCAATAATTGATACTACTGATTAATTATTTCGTCTTTCTCTTTAATAATTAATCTAACTGATTAATTATTTCCTTCTTCTCTTTAATAACTAATCTATCTGATTAATTATTTCCACACAGACAAAAGGTGAAATCCAACTGTTCTGAATTGGGTGTGTAGCAGTGTACCCTTTAGTCTCTTATAACATTGGATACAATATGCCTGTTAATTATCTCTTCACATAATCCAACACAAGAGAACAAGAAGACTCTGTTGGTTAAAGAGTATGAGTTCTTCTTTGCTCATAAAGGTGAAAGTCTTACTCAGACCTACACCAGGTTCAACTGCCTTGTCAATGATCTTCGAAGGGCAGATGTTCCCAAGAGCAACAAGGAACTTGTTACTAAGTTTCTAGACTCTCTCCCAGAATGTTGGGATCACTTTATCACTATGCTAAAACATGGTGAGAAAATCAAGGGTCTGTCACTGGTTGGGCTTTATGGTAACCTCATGAACCATGAGCAATTAGTGTAACAAATGAAGCTCTTTACCAAATAGATGAAGGAAGTTGCTAAGGCTCCCACTACTGCTCTTGTGTCTAACGATGCAAGACGAAGAAGTTTTGTTGCAGTGGTGGATGAGTCAAGTGATGAAGAGGAAGAAGAGGAGTCTTCTAAAGAGGAAGAGTAGGTGGCTGATGGGGATGAAGATTTGGAGGACATGGACAACATTGGAGCTGCTGTTGAGCAGGCTACCATGTTGATTAAGAGGTTTAAACCTTTCCTGAAAAGAAAGGGTGTTAGGAGGTTTGAGAAGAAACCCTTTAAAGGAGAAAAAGCCAAGTTTAAATCAAAGGCTACTAAAGGTTGCTTCTCCTAAGGCAAGATTGGTCATTTTGCCAGTGAATGTAAGTCTAGAGGAAGCACAGGCTTCAAGGGTTCCTCAAGCTCAGACATCAAGATTGACTATGAAGCTAAGTATAAAAAGCTCCTTGCTGCTGTCCTTGACAAGAAGAAGAAGAAATCCCAGAACAAGGTGTTGGTAGCTAAAGAAGAGGATTGGGCTGAGGAAGATCTCTCAAGTGATGAAGATGAGGTCCTCTCAGCTCAACTCAGCTTAATGGCCAACACTAGGAGTACAAGTTCCTTTGATGAGGACATGAAGAAAGCTGCTAAAGCTTGTACTTCTCCTGACTAGGATCCTTCTTCCATGTATCAGGTTGGAAAGTTTATTAATTATGAAGATAATGAAAAGACCACTATGTTTGATTATATGTGTGTTGAGTTTCAGTCAAATTTTCAAAGAGAAAAGAAGCTAAAATTAGAAATAAAGTCACTAAAAGAGATGTTAAGTCTTAAAGATGAGAAACTGAAACTGATGACAAAACTGGAAGATGATTTAACTAATCAAAAGAGACTTAATCAGATCTTGGTAAAAGAAACCAATGAAGAAAAAATAAAGTTTAATGACCTACAAAAAGTAGTTAAATCTTGGTGTGTTTCTGCTAAGAAGACCACTCAGTGTGTCAATGAGCAGATTCCAAAACCAGTTCAAGCTATTATTGGTGGAAATTATTCCCAAGCTGCTAATTGTGTTGATTTTAGCAAGGACATGAATATCTTAGAAAAGGCTGATATTTTACCTCTTACTTTTAAAAAGGTTGTAAAAGGAAAAAGTATTATCACTAATAGAATTGTCAAAAGTAAATGTACTCAACTGAAAGACTTAACCACTTCAAAAGTTGATTCAAATTCTATTGTTCTATCAGAAGGTAAAAGTACTGAAAATTTAATGTTAAAGGAAGCCAGTAGAGGAATGGAATCTTTTGTTGATACCAAAGAAACATTATGTTGTCAAAACTTGAAAGCTGATACATTAAATATAAGTACTCAGCTGACTAACATTTCATTAGCTGATGATCTTACCTCAGTTGATCAAAAAGTAGATGATAGTTGCTCAGCTGATAGCCTGTCAGCTGATCAAAAATCCTCTGCTATTTGTTTAGATGATCAAGTTTCACTTAAAGCTCTTTCAATAGGAGAAACCAAGAAAGAAGGACTTAATGTTTAAATAAAGTCTAAGTCTGCCACACCCAAAGTTGATCAAAAACTCCTTTTAACTAAGGGTCAACCAAAGGTGACTGTAAACAAAGACCTTATTAGTTTAGAGAATCAGCTGCAACAGCGGAATGGTCAAATCTGTCAATTGATGACTAAAACATGTTAAAGGCTCCAAAAATAAAAAAATGTTACAAATGTGGGAGCAAAGAACATAAGGCAAGTGATTATTCTCTAGAAGGTAACTCAAGACAACGGACTGATTTTGATAACACAGTTGTTCCACTCATTCATAAAAAACCTAATATGAAGTGGATGGCTAGGTGCAATCCACAGGGGTCCACTTAACTGTGGATGCCCAAGTGTCACTAACCTTTTTTCAATCCTATCTATGCAGGGTTTTAGCACATGGTATCTTGACAGTGGATGTTCAAGGGCCATGACAGGTTGCAAAGCTCTACTTAGTAACTATAAGAAGGAAAAGTGTCCAAAGGAAACCTTTGGTGACAACAACTGTGGGCAAACAAAAGGCTATGGTGAACTTCATAATGGGAACTTAACCTTATCCAAAGTATCATATGTTAAAGGGCTTAAGTATAATCTTATCAGTATAAGTCAACTCTGTGATAATGATCACAAAGTCCTTTTTACTAAGACAGGTGGTTCCATTTTAAATCAAGAAGGTGAAACAATTATTTGTGCAAAGAGAACCAAGGATGTTTACACACTTGATATGTCCTCTGGTGATCTATCTAAGTTAACATGTTTGTATACAAAATATGTAACAGACACAAACTGGTTATGGCACAAAAGGCTTTCTCATTTAAACTTCAAAAATATAAACAAGTTGAGCAAGGGTGATCTAGTGTCAGGATTACCTTCACTGACATATGTTAAGCCTAAACCTTGCTCTGCCTGTGAAAAGGGAAAGCAGCACAAGACATCCTTTATATCTAAGCAGACCTTCTCCATTACTGAACCTTTCTACATGTTGCACATGGATCTATTTGGTCCTGTTGCCGCTACAAGTATTGATGGAAGTAAGTATGCACTGGTGATGGTTGATGAATTCTCAAGATATACTTGGGTCATCTTCCTTAAAGCGAAGAGTGAGGTTGCTGAAAATCATGCACAACCCATCCTAAACCAACCCACACTTTTACTGAATGATGTGAATCATGACTCAACATCAATGGATTCTAATTCCATATCACACATTCCTTCTTCAGTATAAGTTTCCACAGATTGCAACCTTGAAATTCTGTTAGCTGATCAACCAGAAATATCATCAGCGGATCTTAACCAAAGAATTTCAACTCCCCAAGTCCAAAATAATCTCGACTCTCCCATAATCCAAAATGCTTACAAGGACCACAAAGATCATCCTAAAGATCAGGTCATAGGTAACAAAGAAGCACCTGTACTGACGAGATCAAAACCTTGTAATTTCTGTTTGTACACAGGTTTTATTTCTATGATTGAACCAAAGAAGGTAGATGAAGCTTTAAATGATCCACACTGGATTATTGCCATGCAAGAAGAATTGGCAGCATTCTCTAGGGATAATGTATGGACTTTGGTGCCAAGACCAAAGGACAAATACATTATTGGTACTAAGTGGGTGTTCATAAACAAGATGGATGAACAAGGGCTAATCATCATAAACAAAGCAAGGCTAGTTGCTCAGGGGTATTGTCAAGAAGAAGGTATTGATTTAGATGAAACTTTTGCCCGTGTTGCAAGATTTGAAGCTATAAGACTGTTTCTAGCCTATGCTGCCTTCAAAGACTTCAAAGTATTCCAAATGGATGTTAAGAGTGCTTTCCTCAATGGAGAACTGAAGGAAGAGGTGTATGTCAAACAACCTCCTGGATTTGAGGATGCAAGCAAGCCAGACCATGTATATTTCTTAAACAAAGCTTTGTATGGCCTGAAGCAAGCTCCAAGAGCCTGGTATGATACCCTCTCTTCTTTTCTAACCACTAAAGGCTTTACTAGAGGAAGCATAGATAGCACTTTGTTTATAAGGAAATTCATGGGTGATGTAATCTTTGTACAAATATATGTAGATGACATACTATTTGGGTCTACAAATTTGGATCTTTGTAAAAAGTTTTTTAAACTCATGTCTAAAAACTATCAGATGAGCATGATGGGTGAACTAAACTATTTTCTTGGACTTCAAATTAAACAATAGGTTGATGGATTTTTTCATTCATCAAACAAAGTATGTTAACGACTTACTTAAGAAATTTGAGTTTAAAAATTGTTCTTCAATGAAAACACCCATGTCCACTGCCTTAAAGCTTAGAAAGGACACTGATGGTAAATCAGTGAACATTAATGTTTATAGAGGCATGATAGGGTCACTTTTGTACCTTAATGCTAGCACACCCGATATAATGTTTTCAACATGTCTATGTGCTAGATATCAAGCAGATGCCAAAGAATCTCACTTAGCTGTTGTTAAAAGAATTTTCAGGTATCTCAAAGGAACTCCTAATTTAGGTCTTTGGTACCCCAAGGATTCTGATTTTGAGTTAGTTGGATACACTGATTCTGATTTTGTAGATTGCACACTGGACATAAAGAGTACATCCGGTGGTTGTCAGTTGTTAGGAGGAAGGTTAGTCAGCTGGTCAAGCAAGAAACCAAACTCTGTTTCAACATCTACAGCTGAAGCAGAATACATTGCTGCTGCAAGTTGTTGTGCTCAATTACTGTGGCTTCAAAACCAACTACTTGATTATGACATACAGATTGAAAACTCCCCAATTCTGTGTGACAACACTAGTGCCATTTCTATTTCTAACAATCCTGTTTTGCACTCTAAGACTAAGCAAATTGAAATCAGACATCATTTTTTAAGAGATAATGTGCAGAAAAAGAAAGTGTCAATGCACCACATTAGCACTGATTTTCAATTAGCTGATCTGTTTACAAAAGCATTGGACGAGTCTTGGTTCAACTTCCTAATATCCAAACTTGGCATGTTAAATTTGTAAAATATTCTCTCCTAGGTAGTTAATTTAGAGTGAGAAGGTAATTAGGTTTGTGTGTGAAATGAAGTACTAATCTAAGCTTCTTTATGTCTTACTGATTATGCATCAGCTAAAGGAGTTATGTCAGCTGATGACTATCATCTGATGCAATACCTTAGATGATCAACCATCAGCTAAGAACTAGCAGCTCAGCTAAGTATATTAATTACCTGACACTCATTTTCTCTCAAAATAGATCAGCTGATACTTTTTCTCATCAGCTAATGATACTCAGAGTCAAAATTCTGTGTCCCCACGCTTATTATATTAATTTCTCATTTGTATTTATTGTGTTACTAGGTTGTATTTAATTCCATTTAATTGTCCGTTAGTTGTCTGTGTATTTATTAACCCTTTCATTTATTGCCTTTTTGCAGACGTGACAGTTGCTTTATGAAAAAGATATTTATGTGACAGTTTAGGTTTCCAAAAAAGATATTGTTAGAATCTGCCCGATAATATATGTACTCCTTAAAGCACTGCCGATGATGTATGAGCCTATAAGGGTCACAAACCGGGGTCTAACATGACAGCAAATAAGGTTGAGGGACCAAAGATGGCAAAAGTGGAAGTTGGCAATGCAGGCCACGTTAGCGCCGCTAACTTAAAGAGTTAGCGCCGCTAACTGTATAAGATTAGTGCCGCTAAGGCTGCATGTGCTTTACGTCTAATCGAAGTCAGGCCGCGTTAGCGCCGCTACGGGTTAAGGTTTAGCGCCGCTAACTCTTGGTTAGCGCCGCTAAACCTGCATGGACTTTATGTACAAGTCACCTCCACTTGTAGCCAATGAGGGAGAATTCTGGAACAATCTTGGCCGGCTAGAGGGAAATCAAAAGGCATTTTAGATGTCTTTATAAGCCCACTACTCCAGGCCATTAGGGTTTCTTGGACAATTCTCTTAAAAAGGCAAATATCTCCCTCTCTCACTTTGATACTTGGGTGCTTGTTCAAGTGAAGGTATTTTTCGGGTTCCAGAAGCCATTTGCTGTTCTTAGGTGATATTCCTAGTTGGAGATATCATTGAAGGGTGCTAGCACATCTTGTTGGACTTGTGCCCGGTTTGTGGTTTAGAGAAGAGAAATTCTTGGACAAGAAGAAGGAGTTGCTTGCTTCAACATCATCTTTACAGCCACCATCACAAGATTTCGGGAGCTTAGGAGCTGGTATAACACTCTAACTCCCTTGTTTAGTTGCTATTTGTTACATAGAGTAGATCCATACTTGGGATTTCATAGTTTTGAACACTTGTATGCATGTTTTATGTTGTTCTCGCTTCCGTTGCGTGTTCTTGAAATCCCAACAGTGGTATCAGAGCCACCTCTATGTTAAAATAGCACTTGGTGGCTTGAAAAACCCGAAATCAAAATGTTTGTATTCTGCCGTTAGGGTTAGCGGCGCTAAACTGAGGTTAGCGGCGCTAAGTCTCATGAGTTAGCGGCGCTAACGTTACTGGAAACTTGTTTTTCGAAATTTTTTATAAAACAGTTTTGGTCTCGGGATTTTTAGCACTTGTACCTTCTGGAAATTTGTTCCAAAGATGTTTTTCATGTTGTTCCAGTAGTAGCATGATTTGTTTGGTTGTATGTGTTAACATGAGTTGGTAATCTTGCCTTGGCCCATTTGGTTGATGTGTGTTGTGCATGTAATTTGGTGGTTTTGATCCACATTTGAGGCTGTAAATTTATTAAATTCAGTTTGATTGTAATAATTTGTGGCTTGCATGCCATTTCATTCATCCATGTACAAGTATTAGATAAATAGGAAAATTATGTGGCTTGTATGCCATTTATTTTCTATTGTATTGTATATTGTATGATGGAAGGATGAAGACACAAGAGGAGGCAAAACAAGATGGAGCATGGTGCCCTTAGAAGCCAAAGAAATCCGATGGCGATGGTGGTTCTAGTGGGAGCTCGCGTCGAGTTTGTTTTGTCCCTTAGATTGACCGAGTTCTTCCCGTTTTGGCTCACGGGAGGAACGCATAGGTTTATGGCAAGAATTACCGACTATGTTGTATATTGCGTGTGATGTGATTTTATTATTCTATGCATGGATTTTAGGTTTCGCATGCTAGAAATTTTTTTTGATAAAATTAATAAAATCACAAGAGTTTTGTTAAAAATGGTTTCCTCTCGCGCGCGATCACATACATTGATTAACCCACCTAGTGAAAATAGGATTTGTCACTAATAAGTTAATCAAAACCAAACCAGAAACAAAAGGCCCGATTTTCCACAAAACGTAAATCATGCACCATCCGTAAGTCGATACCACCCGAATCTAGTCTTATGAGATTTGGTTGTCGAGCTTAGCACGAGCCAATTCTCATGAAACTGTGTGGAAGGTGAGTGTGGAAAATACACAACTTTGGTTGTCGAGCTTAGCACGAGCCAATTTTGGTGGATTTGTTACCGTATGTCTTGACGGACGATTTGCAATTTTAGGTTTGAAATCTTGGTTAATTGTCGAGCTTAGCACGAGTTAACCAAAATTTCAAGACTTAAAATTGGTGCAAGAAGGGATCAAACATGCCAAACGACCATTGGATGTCGTAGGATCCCGCATGTGCTAAAGATTGCGATGGAGATTGCAATTGGCAAAATGGTTGCCGACCTAAATAGTTTTATCATGTGATCCGCGGTAACCCCGTCACATGGTAGGATGAAATACGGTTCTTAGCCTTGTTTAACTAATTCTTATTGGGTAAATTATTAAACAAGATAAAATATCATAATAACTAACATCTACTTTGCAAATTTTAGATGGCATCAACAAGCGCAACAAACACCACCACCAACGTTTCTCTTAGGGTTTTCCTTGAAAAGGAGAAACTCGATGGTAGCAATTTCATGGATTGGCATAGACAACTGAGGTTGGTCTTACGCTATGAAGGAAAGTTGCATACCGTAGAGGAACCCCTCCCCGAGGCACCTCCTGCCGGTGCAACAAGGGCTATCCGTGAGGCGTATGAAAAACGCCTCAAGGAGACTGAAGAAGTCACGTGCCTCATGTTGAGCACGATGAACCAGGATTTGCAAAAGCAAATGGATCATCTTAGTGCTTACGACTTGCTCGTGCAGCTAAAGGACATGTTCCAGCAGCAGGCGAGGCAAGAGAGGTACGAGTGCCTCAAGACAACCCTTGCTTGCAAGATGCAAGAGGGTGGGAACGTGAGCGCGCATGTGTTGCGTATGAAAGCAAACATCGAGCGCATGGAGAAGTTGGGTTTTACCATAGGGAGGGAGATGGCGGTTGATTTAATCCTCCAATCCCTGCCCGGTGCATATGATCAATTCGTTATGAGTTATCATATGCACAGCATGGATAAGACCTTGAAGGAACTTCATGGTATGTTGAAGACTGCTGAGTCTAGCATGACCAAGAACAAGCCATCCTCCTCCACCTCTCAAGTTCTCGCCATCCGGGAAGGCCGCATCACGAAGAAGAAGGCCGCCCCTTCCTCTAATAGGAAGGGTAAGGGAAAGGTTGGCGGAGCCAAGCCTAACCCGGCCTCCATGGGCAAGGGCAAGGGGAAACTTCCCCAAGCCAAGGCTCCGGAGGATGCGGAGTGTTTTTTCTGCGGGGGCAAGGGCCATTACCGCCGTACCTGCCCAAAGTACCTGGAGGGACTCAACAAGCTCAAGGCAATGAGCATATCGGGTCCGGATACGTCAGGTACGTTCATGATAGAACTCCACCATACTTCTACTTCTAAAGGCTGGGTATTGGATACTGGCTGTGGCACTCACATATGTAATATGGTGCAGGTGCTAAGGGAAAGTAGGAGCTTGGAGCGGGGAGAACTGGATTTTGTCATGGGAAACTCGGAGGTTGTCCCAGTTGAAGCTAAAGGAGATTTGAAGCTTTCATTCAAGACCGGTTTTTCTATTTTGTTAAAGGATGTATGCTATTCGCCCAATGTGGCTAGAAACATTATTTCTTTTCACAAGTTGTATGATGATGGTTTTGATTTTAAATTTGTAAGTGGTACAATCATTTGTTTTAAAAATGATGTTGAGTATTTTAAAGCTTTACCATGTCATGGCATATATGAGGCAAATGCATACATTGAATCAAGACAATCTATCATGAACATTGATTCTGACTCCAAAAATGGTTTGGATAAATATTCCATGTGGCATAGTCGTCTTGGCCATATAAACAAGACTCGTATCACCAAGCTCCAAGTGGATGGGATCTTGGAATCATTTGATCAAGGATCAAATGAAGTATGCGAATCTTGCTTATTGGGCAAAATGACAAAAGCACCCTTCACGGGAACAAGTGAGAGGGGAAAGGACCTTTTAGACATAATCCATACGGATGTATGTGGACCTTTCAAGCATGTCACAAGGAATAATTCAAGATACTTCGTAACCTTTATAGATGATTATAGTAGGTACGGGTATGTCTATCTTATTAAACACAAGAATGAAACCTTTGAGGTGTTCAAGACATTCCAAAACGAAGTTCAGAATCAGTTGGGCAAGACTATAAAGATACTCCGGTCTGATAGAGGTGGAGAGTATCTTAGTACCGAATTCGTCGATCATCTTAAAAATTGTGGAATTGTTTCACAATTAACACCTCCGAGGACTCCACAATTAAATGGGGTCGCTGAGAGGAGGAACCGGACTTTGCTTGATATGGTAAGGTCTATGATGTGTCGAGCGGAGGTACCTATTAGTTTCTGGGGATATGCCTTAGAAACTGCGGTAAGAATCCTTAACCTCGCACCAACCAAGAAAGTCGATAAAACACCTTATGAAATGTGGCATGGTAAGAAGCCGACACTTTCATATTTACGAGTTTGGGGTTGTCAAGCCTACGTGAGACGTGAGGCTGAAGACAAACTTGAACCTCGTTCGGAGAGGTGTTATTTTATCGGTTATCCTGCTAACGGTGTTGGATATTTATTTTATAAACCTTCAGAGAACAAGGTATTTGTTGCTCGAAGGGCATTCTTCCTTGAAAGGGAGTTGCTATCCAAACACGGCAGTAAGGAAGTTGACCTTGAGGAAGATCAAGGGTCGGCCGATAAAGGGCTTGAGGTTGGCACTAGCCAAAATGCCGAGCAAGATAATGCTGCGGTACCTGACACTCTTGCTACTTCTACTCCTAGGCGTTCTAGTAGAACTCATTTTGAGCCAGAGAGATATGGGTTTCTCATATCTGAGGGCAATGAGTTAATGGTGGATCATGATGATCCCACCAGCTACAAGGAAGCCATGGCAGGCCCTGAGTCTGCTCAATGGAGGAAGGCGATGGAGAGCGAGATGCAATCTATGTCGGATAACCAGGTTTGGGAACTGGTTGATCCTACACCAGGGATAAAACCCGTCGGGTGTAAATGGGTTTTTAAGAAGAAACCTGACATAGATGGAACCTTGGATATCTTCAAAGCCCGACTGGTGGCAAAGGGTTTCACTCAGACTCAAGGGATTGATTATGATGAAACTTTCTCCCCAGTGGCCATGTTGAAGTCAATCCGGATACTACTTGCCATAGCTGCGTTTCATGATTATGAAATTTGGCAAATGGATGTAAAGACCGCCTTCCTTAACGGGAAGCTTAATGAAGAGGTGTATATGAGACAGCCTGACGGTTTTGAACATCCAAAGTATCCGAACAAGGTTTGTAAGCTTATGAAGTCCATTTATGGACTTAAGCAAGCATCTCGAAGCTGGAATCTTTGCTTTGATGAGAAAATCAAAGAGTTTGGTTTTTCGAAGAGTAAAGATGAACCTTGCGTATATGTCAGGGCTAGTGGGAGCACCATAGTCTTCTTGTTTCTATATGTAGATGATATTCTACTTATTGGAAATCATATCCCAAGCTTAAGAAGTGTCAAAGCTTGGCTAGGGAATTGCTTTTCAATGAAGGACCTAGGCAATGCGAGCTGTATTCTGGGTATAAAGATCTATAGAGATAGATCAAGAAGGCTATTAGGGCTTTCTCAAAGTGCATACATAGAAAAGGTCGTGAGACGCTTTAAGATGGAGGAATCCAAGAAAGGAAACCTCCCTATGTTGCATGGTTTGACTTTGAGTAAAACTCAATGTCCTACCTCCAAGGAGGAGATAGAAGTAATGAAGCGAGTACCATATGCTTCGGCTGTGGGCTCGATCATGTACGCCATGCTATGCACTCGTCCTGATGTGTCATGTGCTTTAAGCATGACTAGTAGATATCAGGCGAACCCAGGAGAACCTCACTGGAGGACAGTGAAGAACATTCTTAAGTACTTGAGGCGTACAAAAGAGATGTTCTTGGTATATGGTGGGGAAGAAGAGCTGAGAGTAAAGGGTTACTCGGACGCTAGCTTCCAAACTGACAGGGATGACTGCCGATCTCAATCGGGGTTTGTGTTCCTGTTAAATGGTGGTGCTGTCAGCTGGAGGAGCTCAAAACAAGACACGGTGGCTGATTCGACTACCGAATCGGAGTACATTGCGGCTAGTGAAGCAGCAAAAGAAGCCGTGTGGATGAAGAAATTCATCCAAGATCTACAAGTGGTTCCAAGCATCGCTGACCCTATTGAGATCTTTTGTGACAATGAGGGTGCGGTGGCTTTGGCAAAGGAACCAAGAGCTCATAAGAGGACAAGACACATTTCGCGCAAATACCACTTTATTCGGGATGTAATTGAAAGTGGTGAAGTCATCATTAGCAGAGTAGCATCGAATGGAAACTTGGCAGATCCATTCACTAAGCCGTTACCGCAAGCAGCTCATGAATCTCACACTAGAGGGATAGGTGTAAGATTTGCTAGCGATTTGGCTTGAGTTGTATATATATTAGTTTATTTGATATGTATTAATTTATTTTGGGAACGATACAGACAGTATTGTAATTATGCTTGTTTCGATATGCGAGTGATTCGGTTACATTAATAAGACTTTACTGTGTTCCATCTTAGCATGTTTAACCACTTCCCAGAATGTTTATACATTCTAAATTTCCACAGTCAGTCATTCTTCAAGGGAAGGAAGTTTGAAATAAGGCTGAGGTTAGGTGTTGGTTATGTATTAATCAAGGATTGAATGCATGAAACGCAACAGTAACCTGTGCTTGAAAGGAGTTTCAAGTGACTGGAAGACCCACACCCAAGTATACTTCATGGATTATAGTCACGAGTAACTTGGGATGATAAAATCTTACATCCTCAGACCCGAGATGTATGAATCGCTATATCATAGTTCTTACTTGCTTTAGCCATTTTAAAAAGCAGTTCGTAAATGGCTGTGATAAAGGGAATGACTAGGTAAGATAAGAGGTATGGTATGGGATTATGCAGTCAAAGGGATTTGTTCCTCCTGTATGAGAGATATCCCTGGGCCCCTCGATGATTGGGAGCTGACGCCAAAATATTGCATGGCCATGCACAAGGAATATTGATTGAGAATCAGATATGTCCTTACTTTTTGGTCACCACCAATCAAGATCGAGAAACATACTCGTGAACGATCTGGAGATTGACATTTATTAATCCATGTCTCATGTTCACAAGGATATCGCGAACAAAAGGATGTCTAAGATCACTTATCTAGGACCACTACTTTAGTATGATGGTTTTCTGCAGGTATTCAGAACTCATACAGACTTGGGGGCATTGATGCTTTGCTAGAGGCCGCTCTTTGTCTGTGCTTGCCTGGGTACAGTATATTATGTGCAAGTGGGAGTTTGTTAGAATCTGCCCGATAATATATGTACTCCATAAAGCACTGCCGATGATGTATGAGCCTATAAGGGTCACAAACCGGGGTCTAACATGACAGCAAATAAGGTTGAGGGACCAAAGATGGCAAAAGTGGAAGTTGGCAATGCAGGCCACGTTAGCGCCGCTAACTTAAAGAGTTAGCGCCGCTAACTGTATAAGATTAGCGCCGCTAAGGCTGCATGTGCTTTACGTCTAATCGAAGTCAGGCCGCGTTAGCGCCGCTACGGGTTAAGGTTTAGCGCCGCTAACTCTTGGTTAGCGCCGCTAAACCTGCATGGACTTTATGTACAAGTCACCTCCACTTGTAGCCAATGAGGGAGAATTCTGGAACAATCTTGGCCGGCTAGAGGGAAATCAAAGGGCATTTTAGATGTCTTTATAAGCCCACTACTCCAGGCCATTAGGGTTTCTTGGACAATTCTCTTAAAAAGGCAAATATCTCCCTCTCTCACTTTGATACTTGGGTGCTTGTTCAAGTGAAGGTATTTTTCGGGTTCCAGAAGCCATTTGCTGTTCTTAGGTGATATTCCTAGTTGGAGATATCATTGAAGGGTGCTAGCACATCTTGTTGGACTTGTGCCCGGTTTGTGGTTTAGAGAAGAGAAATTCTTGGACAAGAAGAAGGAGTTGCTTGCTTCAACATCATCTTTACAGCCACCATCACAAGATTTCTGGAGCTTAGGAGCTGGTATAACACTCTAACTCCCTTGTTTAGTTGCTATTTGTTACATAGAGTAGATCCATACTTGGAATTTCATAGTTTTGAACACTTGTATGCATGTTTTATGTTGTTCTCGCTTCCGTTGCGTGTTCTTGAAATCCCAACAGATATTCATGATGTTTGAGTGGTTTTCAATTTCCTAAGCTTTCAAAATTCCCAAACACTTTTCTTCTTCCTAAAATACAAACCCTACTCTCTCACTGCTTTCAGTATCTTCGTCCTGCAAAAATGGTGTCTTTCAACCCTGTTTCTACTCCTAATGTCATTCCTGGTGAGAACAACACTCTAAACTCTCAAATCACCATTCGACCAAACAATTTTCTCATAAATACTGATATTCCATCGAGCAAAGCAAACCAGGGCTATGAACCCATAGTAACTTTCATTACTGCTCACCCCCTGTTCCAATGCCTCCCTGGTCATCCTCTATTCAACTTTTTTCATTGTTGGAGAGATGTGGTATACTGCAAGATACCACCCAGCCGAGCAAGTGATAACCTGTTCCTGCCTCAACAACACCATAAACATTCCAATCACAGTTAACTCTCTCAGATAAGCAATTTCTATACCCGATTTATCCCCACTTCAACCCTTTGCCTCACTAGACAAAACTCTGAAGGTCTTGCTCCTGATTGGCTACAATGAACCCGTTGCCCATGATCAATACAAGTTGTCTGTGCTAGGACACCCATGGAAGTATCATGCGAGTGTGATCATTCGCTGTTTTTGTCACAAGTCTGGAAGCCATGACCAAATGAACCAGTCTGAGTTGATGGTTCTTCATGCTCTGGTCACAGGGAGGAATATTGACTTTGCCCAAGTCATATTCACTGAGATGGTGGACAAAATTACTCTGGGTACATCAAAGAAATCTACCAGAACCGATGTTCCCTACATCAGGTATCTAAGTCTTATTGCACTTAGAAGTATATAATGGGAGAACTATGCAGGGTTGGCTGCACACTTGCACACTATGACCATCCCTCAAATGGGTCAGAAGATCTTCCATTTGATAAGGAATTTCAAGGTCCTGCTATCACTGAGCAAATGCAAGAGTTGATTGATGTTGCTGCTGATGAAGCTAGTGAGAATGAGAAAGAGGTAGTTGCTGCGAATATTGATGTTGAGATGGCTGAGGACTCAAATCAATCTGTTGAGTCTCCTGATATTATTACAGAGAACTCAAAGCATTCTATTGCTGAGGAAAGGATGCACTCTGAGGGTATTCCACTGTTTGATCCTGTTGTTTCTCAACAAAGAACTCAAAGTGAGGATTCTGAGCACTCTGTTGCTAAATCTTTAAGTCCAAAGGATCAGGGAACCCAAGATGATGCTGGTAGTGATGGTGGGTCTGATGGTGATGATCATGGTGATGGTGATGATAATGATGCACGTGATGGCGATGCTGGTTTGTTGACTATGGTGCTGATACTACCACAACCACCACACTACTCCTATTGTGATGCCCCTGACTGTATTTCCCTTAAGTCCATCTACTACAAGGAGATCAAGGCACCTAAGTCCCTTAAGTCCATCTACTACAAGGAGATCAGGGCACCTTAAGTCCATCTCTGGCAGGTCATGTAGCTTATCCGTCTCCTACCCAATCTTAAGGATCAAGTTCTTCTGTACATAGAGCACGAGGTGGTGAGAATGAAGCTGCCGCTGAGGATGTTGGTGAGGAAGATGTGGTTTCTAACAAATTGATTAAGGTCATTGAGATAAGTAAAGCCAAAAACATCTCCGGTATGGCTCTCTCACTCCCGGAGGACAATCACTTGGTAGACCCAACCAGTGAGAACCAATCATCCACTCCAGTTGAAACACCCCCACAACACCCAAGCTCTAGTGTACTCCCAATAGTCACTAATTCTACTCCTACTGCAACCCACATAGAACAAAGGTCACTAGAGGATGTAACTCCCATAGTTACCTCTTATGTTGAGGGGGAGCTTATGGATGTTGACTCTACCCTTGAACCAGTGGGTGAATCTTCCCAACAGGATGCATCTGTAAAAATGGGACTCTTGCAATCTGTGTCACCCTCCCAACAGGGTGATACCATTGAAAGACAGATCTCTGTCCAAGGTCATACTGTGTCTTTACCTACATTGAGTCAGCCTATGCCTTCAATAAGCTCACAAAAGCTTATTGATGTAATAAGGGGAACCCAACAGAGTTTAACCCCAACTCCAACTCACATATTTGTACCTACTATTGATTCAATTCTTACACATGCTAGTACACTGCCTGTCAATACTAGTGGTATAAACCAACCATTGGTACAGGGCACACCCTATGTTCCCAGTGATCTTAGGCTTACACACCAAAGTCTAAGTGAGGGACCACAATCAATTCCTGTTATTAGCCATGAAAATCAATCATTCCCAGTTCAACCTATTCCCTCTATCCCTTTTGAACCCTCACCCCATATACTTCAAAACCTACTGTCTATCTCTCAAAAGATGGATAGTCTTCAAGTTTCCTTTCCCTCCTTTCAAACCAAAACAAAATCTCAACTTTCTCTTCTAACCTAAGAAGTTGAGTCACTCAAAGCTAACCAATCACAACCCCAACCCACCACTGCCCCAGTTGATCTTACTCCCATTCTTGACAAATTGGATCAATTGTTATCCAAATCTTCCACTCCTACTCCTACTCCTTCACCTATAATTTCTACCCAAACCATTTCATCTCTCAACCAAACCATTTGAAACCTTCTCAACCAACTTCACAAACTTAAACCTACCCCTCCAAATATTTCTGTTACCATCCCTCATCCAATTCTTAGAGTACCTACCCTTCTAAAAACCATCGATGATGAGGTCACAAAGTTAAGACACTATTCTAGGCAGAAGCACATGGATACTCTCAAAGAGTTTACTAATGTGACTGATGCTATCAACAGGCATAGACCTCTCACCTCCACTTCTCAACCATTCTTCTCACCTATACCTTCCCATGTTAGATCCTCTCCTCCACCTTTCACTCAGCCTACTATACCTACTACCTCTCCTTCACCCTCTACCATACCTCCCTTCTTCACTACTCCTTTTCCTTTTCCATCTTCTACCACTACTCCAACTACTCCTGCTAACCCTATAGTCTCTTTTCCTACCTTTGCTGATGACAAAAAGGGGAAGAAGTTAGACTCATCTTCAAGCTTATCACCAGCTTCTGTCAGAGCAGCTTGTGATGCAGTTATAGCTCAAGTGGAAGTTGACAAGGCAGTAGCAGATGCAGCAGCCCTCAATGAAGCACAAACTCAAAGACAATCAACTGCTGAGGGGGAGAATCAATCTAAGGGGGAGCAACCTGCTCAAGATGAGCAGAGGCCTAAGAGAAGGCTGAAACAAAAAGCCAGAAGGAAGAGTGCTAAAAAGTCAAGGCAAGGTGAATCCTGTGCCCCAATCAAAGTTCCATCAGAAGACGCTGATGATGATGATGAAAATGACATGCCTTTGTCCCCTCTTTGCTCAACTTGAAAAAGCAGAGTTTACTCTCAACAACTCCAACAGTCCAAGCTTCCTCTCCAGTACAACAAAGTCAACCAACTCCCAGCAGTACATCAAGGAGAAAGGGAAAGAAAATCATGTCTGCTGAGGAGATTGAAGAAGAAGAAAGGAAGGAAGAAGAACTTCTAAAGCAAGATGATGATCTGATGGAGATAAGAAAACTTGCTACAATACTTGGTGATTATGTTGATGATAACCTCAATGCAAAGGAAAGAAACCAAGACTTTACAACTCCACAAGATCTTGCTGCTATCATTGGTGCAACTGAGGAAGAGCTTAAAGAAATTCAAGTGGAAGAATTAATGATGTTATCTTATCAAAATCTTCAAGCTCAAGCACCACAACAACCAGGAGAACCCTCTGTCAAGAAAGCTCCCAAAAGAGGAAGAACTCATATTGAAGCTATAAAGGCTCTATGTTGAATTGAATTCATAAAGACAAAACAACCATCAAGACAAGATTTTAAAGAGTTCTGGAGTAGTAAAGAAAATTTGACTAAGAGAGAAAATGTAAACATCATTTCAAGGGTTACTCCATACAAAGGTACAGATGAAGGTCCATATCTCAGAATAGTTTGAAGGAATGAGTTCAGAATGTTAGAAGATGCCTATCTAAGACACTTCAAGCAGTTCTCCTTGTATGAGATGATGGAAGTCTTGTACCATCTCCTAAAGTCCAATAGTGAAGTTGCCCAAAGGTTCATAGGAAAGTTTGACTACTGGATAAGAATGTCAGTATGCCACAGAATCTTCACACATGATCAATTTCTAGAACACATCCAAGTGATTGATGATGCCTTCAAAAAGACATCAAAAGCCTTTGTTGCTGCTGAACAAATCATTCGCAATCCTGATCATCCCTATCTACCAGCTTATTAAAACCTAAACACTGTTCTTCCTCCTAATACACATCCTGAGATGTTCAAATACATAACAGTGCCTGAAATAGGAATGTTCTTCATGAAAAGAGTTGGTGATTGGAGGTTTCTAAGAGAATCAGAGATAGGTAAAGCTTAAAGAGAAATTATATTTCATGTTGTGATATCTACAAGGAATATGAAAGGAAGTGAGCACTTTGAACAACTGATAAGATCAAGAGCTGATCAATTTCTGGCTGAAAATCCACAAATCAGAACCCTGGACGTCAAAGAAGAACCCTGGTGGGAAGACAATTGATACTTCATAACTAGATTAGTTGTAATTTCAAATTTACTAGAATAGTTCAAATTCTGTAACTTAGCATAATTCTCAGTCTAATTCCCTGTACAAACTCTGTTGTAGTTACTTGTTTTGTAATCAAGCTTGAAACTTTGTGAAGGGTTTTGTAGGGTATAAAACATATCATAAACATGCACAGCGGAATAAAAACAAAAACCCCTTCCAGTGTTCTCATATAGTTCGTACAGGAAACTAAACATGAGTAGAGGATTAAAGATTATACCTTTCAACAAAATCTTGAAACTTTAATCCAGATAGCTAAATGGAAGAACACCGCTACTGCACCACCACGAACTGGCTGCTAGACCGCCACATGATATCACCAAAAACGATCACACCAAAAATCCGTGTGTATGTGTCTGTTGTGCAACGAGGCCGAGAACTCCCCCGGGGTAGTCTTGAGTTCGACGCAGATAGAGGGAGAGGGAGAGGCTAGGGTTTCTTTTTGCAACATGTAATAATCCTTATATGATTCCAAGGCTTATAAGGTTATTTATATAATAAACCTTATTAAGGCCCAAGCCCGTTTAAATAAAGCCCATCCTTAATTAAACTATTACTTAATTGCAGAAAATACCCTCTGACCTTTCTAATTAATTAATAACTATTAATTAATTGGTCCAATTAATATTTAAACTAAATATTAATTCCTCCTTTAAAATAATAAATAACTATTATTATTTTTCCTTCTCAATAATTAATTAACTAATTAATTATTCTTACACACAACTTGGTAAAATCCAAATGGTTCTAATTGGGTGTGTAGCAGTGTAGTCCTTTAGTGTCTTATAGCATTGGACACAATGACACGTGTTATCTATTTCTGCACATAATCTAACAGACTCCCACTTGTGCAAGATAAGTAACACTCCTTGTACACCGTTGGCCTAAGGAGGTCCCTAGCCAGACACTTAGGTTAACCAGACTATAAGATATCTTACATCTAGAGATATAATCCACCCCTTGACACTATCTAGGCTTTAACTTTTGCATCGCGATATTTTGTAATGTGAGAATTAGACATGGAGCAGGGTTCTTATTCTGAATACTTATATTTTCTCGACTATGATCTCATCACTCTGCAGTTATGGTTTACCGAATGAAACCTATCATTCTAACCGAGCGCGGCCACGCATTTTCAGTAGACTCAATTGTCGAGGGGCCGTGAAATATCTCTCCTAAAAAAAGGAGGTGCAAATCCCATCTTGACTATTTGCAATTTGAGCACATAGTTTCTGCTGCACCTAGACATGCACCTTATAATCACCCTGTTACGGCGTGACGTTAGAACGCGCTAAAGTACATAAGTCACTATGCCCCAAACCAAATATCTCAGGTCTAAGGACAACCTATCAAGTTTACTTATGCTGATGCTCCATGAAGTAAACTCGATGCAGATCACTCCCAATATTTATCCCTCCTGATAAATATCTATGAATATTTGGTCACAACCTTGTGCTTTTATTCAACCCCGAATAAATCATCAAATATTCATAATATCATTATCTCCCTAATGTAGATCCCACTGCATTGAGTAGCTACGGGTATTTAGACAATTCAATTCATAACTTGAAATTGTCATGGATAAATTAAAACATGCTAAAAATAGACAACAAGAAACAATTATGTAAATACCTCCTATTTCAATCCCATGAAATGTAAATACATAATAAAAGAGTTTCAAGTTACATCTATAGTAATAATCAAAAACTTGAACTAGCTCCTATATTCTAGGTACTGCATCCCCATAGAATTCACATGTCTTTCATGCTTAGCTCTAGCTAGCGGCTTCGTCAATGGGTCAGCAACATTGTCGTCCGTCGGTATCTTTTGCAGTCTAATATCCCCTCTTATAATAATCTCTCGGATTAGGTGATATTTTTTTAGTACATGCCTAGTCCGCTGATGATCTCTTGGCTCTTTAGCCTGCGCCACAGCCCCTGAGTTATCACAGAATATATCAATCGGTCTAGAGATACTTGCAATAACTCTAAGATCCGTGATAAAATTCTTCAGCCAGACAGCTTCCTTTGCCGCATTACTTGTTGCAATATACTCTGCCTCTGTAGTCGAATCTGCTATTGTATCTTGCTTCTGACATTTCCAAGATATAGCTCCTCCGTTTAGGGTAAAGACAAATCCTAACTGCGACCTAAAGTCATCTCTGTCGGTTTGGAAACTAGCATCAGTGTAATCAGTTAGACTAAGCTCGTCCATTGAACCTCCATAAACTAGGAACATGTCTTTTGTCCTTCTCAGATACTTGAGAATGTTCTTGACAGCTACCTAATGAGATTCACCCGGATTTTGCTGGTATCTACTCGTGACACTTATGGAATAGGCAACGTCGGGCCTAGTACATAGCATATCATACATAACTGATCCAATTGCCGAGGCATATGGAATCAATTTCATCTTGTTCTGATCTTCACTAGATACAGAACACTGATCCTTGCTCAAAACCGTGCTAGATTGCATTGGAGTAAACCCTTTCTTGGATTCATCCATCTTGAATTTTTTCACGACTTTGTCGATATATGTACTTTGACTAAGTCAGATAAACCGCTTAGATCTATTCCTATAGTCTTTCATCTGGAAACATTTACCTAACCAGGATTTTACTCCTTGTAACACTGGTATATTGTTTCCTATTAACAGTATGCCATCTACATACAAGACTAGGAAGGTAACCGCTCTACCACTGAAGTTAATGTAAACACATGACTCGAACTCACTTTTGGTAAAACCAAACTCTTTGATACGCTCATCAAAGTGTATGTTCCAGCTCCTAGATGCCTGCTTCAACCCATAAATGGATTTTAGCCACTTTCATACTTTATTAGGATTCTTTGGATCCGCAAAACCATCCGGTTGTATCATATATACGTCCTCTGTCAACTTCCCGTTAAAGAAGGCGGTTTTGACATCCATATGCCATATCTCATCGTCAAAATATGCTGATATGGCCATAACAATTCTAATGGTCTTAAGCATTACCAGTGGGGACAAAGTTTCATCATAGTCAACACCATGAGTTTGCGTGAAACCTTTTGCCACTAGCCTATCTTTAAAGGTATGCACCTTTCCATCCATGTCGGTCTTCTAGTTGAAGGCCCATTTGTACCCAACTGCTTTGCTGTGTTGAGGCAAATCTACTAACTTCCAAACTTGGTTGTCATATGGGGATTACTTCTCTGCCTTCATGGCTTCTAGCCATTTCATAGATTCTAAACCTGAAGCAGCATCTTGGTAAGTGGTGGGTTCTGAAAGATCACCTTCGTCTTGAAAAACTAGGAATCCTAGATACGTATCTGGGTCATGACGAAGCCTACTAGACCTGCGAAGGTCTTGTGTTTGCACTTCTTCCTCAATCACCGACTCGGGTTGAGATTGAGCAATTCTCTGTTGAATTACGGGTTCGATTATCGGTGGTGGTGTTATCTCTTCCTCTTTAATTTCTTGAAGCTCTATTTCCTTTCTTGGAATCTCTGAGTTTAGAAGCTTCTCTTCCAAGAACACCCCCTTACGAGCAACAAAAAATTGATGGGGTTTCATGAACACAGCGGAAGCAAAAGGGGCAACATACAAAGCACAAAGTATAAGCATGCAAAAGCATAAAACCCCATAGATGGACCAAGCTCTAAAACCAATATTTGCAACATGTAAAAGAGAAGGAAAGTGAGGTATACCCTTGATGATTCACAGCAACAAATTTGAGGAAGATAATGATTACCAAGAAGCCAAGTAGCTCCTCTCTATTGTTGACCCACCCCGGGTATAGGCTACCTCCTTGTACTAGCAAGATCTTGATGATCTTCAACACTTGAAATCACCAAGATAACAGCCCTAACCTCCTCTTTTTTGGAACTCCTTGAAAGCACACTTGAAACACTCTTAAATAACTCTCTATGTGTATCAAATATGTGTATGTGTCAAGGGTATCAAAGAGAGGTAATGAGGTGCCTTTTAAAGAGTTAAAATGTTACTTGGATGACCCCAAAGCTGGCCAAGAGGCTGCCCAAAAGAAGGCCATGCATTGGCTGAAAATGGAGGTGGAAAACAAAATGATTGCATGAAGTCTGACACGGGATCGCGCCGCGATCCCATAAAAAATCGCGCCATGATCTATACATCAGATCGAGCCGCGATCCCATACATAGATCAAGGCGCGATCTTCGCATGCACACCAACCCTTTTCCACTTTGACATTTTTAGTCCCTCAACTTATAGGTTGTCGAGATAGATCCCCGGTGTGTGACCCAATAGGCCCATACTATATCGGCCGTGATCATATGGCGTATGTGCGTCAGTGGGCATACTCTAACAAAACTTTGTTCTCATCTGGGTTATAGAAATAGTATCCCATGGTTTCCATGGGATAACCCACAAAGATATACTTATCTGATTTGGGATTGAGTTTATCCGTGAATGTTCACTTAACATACACCTCACATCCCGAAACATTGAGAGAAGACATTTTGGGCTTTTTCCCCGTCTATACCTCGAACGGTGTCTTTTCCACCGATTTTGTCGGAACCCGGTTCAGCATGAACGCCGCTGTCTACAGTGTGTGCCCCTAAAACGACAATGTCAATGAACTTCGACTCATCATTGATCGTACCATGTCAAGTAATGTACGATTCCTCCTTTTTGATACACCGTTCATCTGAGGTGTATACGGAGGTGTGAGTTGTGAAACAATCCCATATTCTTTCAAATGATCGTCGAATTTCTGACTCAGATACTCACCACCTCGGTCGAACCGAAGCAGCTTTATCTTCTTGTCGAGCTGATTTTGTACTTCATTCTCAAACTGTTTGAACTTGTCAAAACTTTCAGATTTAAGTCTCATAAGATAGACATAACCGAACCTACTGAAGACATCAGTAAAGGTAATGAAGTACCGGTATCCTCCTCTAGCCTCTGGAGTAAAGGGTCCACACACATCTGTGTGTATTATCCCTAGTAGCTCACTAGCCCTTTCATTCTCATTGTTGAAAGGCTGCTTTGTAATTTTACCAGACAAACAAGATTCGCAAATATCGTATGACTCCAAGTCAAATGGTTTCTCATTTATGTGTCCTAAACGTCAATGCCATAGGTAAGTCTAATACAAGTTACTCTTGGATCTCTTACTATATGATATATGTCTTTGTCATCGTTATCTAGATTTAGCGTGTATAGACCACTTTGTGGAATAACTTTAAAATAGAAAACATCATTTTTGAAACAAGAAATAATTTTGCTATTTAAAACATAGTTGAAACCACAGTCTATAAGCAAATCAAACGAGATAACGTTCTTGATAAGTCTAGGAACATAGTAACAAGGTTCTAGTTCTAAGACCATGCCCGAAGGCAAACTAAGACAATATGTCCCTACAGCTTCAGCACCAACCATGGAGCCTTCACCTACCCGCAGGTTCATATCTCCTTGTCTAGCTTCCTACTTCTATTGAATCCCTGCAAATGTTTTCAAATGTGATGACCACATCCGGTATCCAATACCTATGATTCATAAGAAGTAATAAGACAATCTATCATAAAGATACCTGAGTCATTAGGCGAACCAATGTCCAGCTGATCTATGTCGAGTGAGTGCTCGCATGAATCCTTGCTACCACAGTCTGGGCAACAAATTTCTCCAAGCACTTCCAACCAATCATCCTCTAGCATAAGGACTACCACTGTTGACTGTAGCTTCTTTGGATGTAGATCGTCACTAATGCACATGAGGATCTCGTGCAGACTCGCAGCAGTCATATCAAAGCCTCCTATAATACCCATTACCTTAGACTGATAATGGTCAGATAGGGAACCGAACAAGAGCATGACTAGCTCATGTTGCTTTGATGCTGATCCAAGGGTCACATAGAAATCAAGAAGCCTTCGTATATTTATGAGATGATCACTAATAAGTTGGTTTTCTTTCATCTTCTGCGAAAGAATTTCCTTCATTAGCAAGAAACGACATTCCCGTTCACTATTCTTGAACCTTTCCTCTAATGCTTGAACAACCTCAAAAGATGACTTCTCCCGGAGATCATCCGTAAACTCGGATGAAGCAGAGAGAATAAGAATCGACATAACATCAGATTCATTAGCCATATACTGATAATAAGCATCATACTCACTATCCTGGGCATCTACCCCTGGTCGTCCTAGAGGCAAAGTCTCTATGACGTATAGCTTTCCCTGTGCATTTAATACATTCCTAAGATGCATCTTCCAAACAGCAAAGTTTGGACCTGAAAGCTTCCACTTGCTAACGATAAGGCTTAGAGATTCCTAGGGTGAGTAAAATGGAATAACAGATAAAATAGACATCTACAGAAAAAAGAAAAGATAAAACCGATTCAGTAATATGATTATATCCTCTAATAACTATCACTTTTTAAAAATAAATTATTAGACTAGGATCCATATTACATATTTCCCGATGCAAGGTTTAGGCACTTCCCACCGGGAAAATGCTATTTCTGGTAGGTAAACCTATACCAATCGTATCATACCTGCACACGACTCCTAGATCCGCGGGACATCGGATACAAGAACTGTGCATGCTTTAGTCCCTCTAGTGCATTTTGGGTCGGGACTCCCGATTATCACAAAAATAGATCGCACCACCTAAGACAGTGTGAACTCTGGCCGGGACTCCCGGTTATCGCAGAGTCTTTCACACCCTTCCCCGCAATGGTTTGAACCTGCATGCCCAAGGTTTAGTCACTTCCAACACCCGATAGCGTTTAACAGGAAAGGTGTACCATTAGGTGGGTAGCACACTGATCTAAGATTTTTCTAAAAAGGATTTTGCCAGTTTTCTCTTAAAAAACACTGTTTAATAATGACTATTATTAAAACCCTGTTTTATTTCAACATGAGAATCACAACCACGCATATATAATAAGTAAAGAAATAAAATAACCACAACAACTATGCCTTAGCCTTGCCCTTAGCTAATGTCGGTTTCGTGAGCCACACGAAAAACCCGACAGTCCAAAACCTAAGTGGAAAACAACACACATGGCATGAAACTCTGAAGCTCCCACTGGCTCCTGCATCCAATCCTGCTCCTTGCTCCTTGGTCCTTGTATCAGCTTCAAGTTTATTCTATCTATTCTATTCTAAAAACTAAAAATTAGAAATGAAAAATTACAAGATAATCAAAGGCACGCAGACCCGCTAATATAGTACTTTTACATAATAGAATAGGGGTTGTGAGTGACACGCAGGCCTCCCCACACCATAGAATAGAAAAACCAATCACAAGCACAAGTGCAGAAAAATAAAAGCAATCCACAATGTCTAGGGCCCGGATATGGCATCCCAAACATGTACTAAACTAATACATCCAAAAACTGATTTCTAATTATCATAACGTGATGAATTACCTTGACTTTAACCACCTGGTTAAACAACAACTGTTATATATATTAGTCATTGTTATGTGATTAAAGAATACTAAAAATTATTAATTTTAACCAATACTTGTTTATTATAAAATAATCATGATTAAAATTAAATATTTTAACCATAAGTTTTATATAAAAAAAACTTATAGTAATCTTTTAGATTTAATCCTGTTTGGTGTTACCCAAAACTAAACCTAAAACAAATTGGGCCGAAGAAAATCCGGTGGACCGACCACCTAACTGGGCCAATCGAGACCGCCCCACCCGTACATGGCAGCCGCCGTCGGACCTTGGCTGAAGACCACGACCCCGACGCCGACCACCCTCGTGGCAACGAGAGCAGCCGGCACCGACAACCGGCCGGAGCCAATTGCCGATGCCGGCGATGATCTTGACGCCGTGAAAGTTGCCGCCGACTATGGTGGCTTTAATGCCGCCAGCAACCAAATCGCAAAACAAAGAACAATAATAACAACAATTTTAAAATTAAACCTTAACCTCCTTTGTATCATAACCAATCATTATCCATTTTAAAATCAAAAATTGATTTAAAAAATACTTTAGATAAACCAAAATAAAAAGGTTAAACCTTGATAAAAAGAAACCTATTCATCATGATAAAAAGAAACCTACCTAGTTCCCTACGAGACTAGAGGTGGCTCTGATACCACTGAAGGGTTTTGTAGGGTATAAAACATATCATAAACATGCACAGCGGAATAAAAACAAAAACCCCTTCCAGTGATCTCATCTAGTTAGTACAGGAAACTAAACATGTGTAGAGGATTAAAGATTATACCTTTCAGCAAAATCTTGAAACTTTAATCTAGATAGCTAAAGGTAGAACACCGCTACTGCACCACCATGAACTGGCTGCTAGACCGCCACAGGATATCACCAAAAACGATCACACCAAAAATCCGTATGTGTGTGCGTTGTGCGACGAGGCCGAGAACCCCCCGAGGGTAGGCTTGAGTTCAACGCAGAGAGAGGGAGAGGGAGAGGGAGAGGCTAGGGTTTCATTTTGCAACTTGTAATAATCCTTATGTGATTCCAAGGCTTATAAGGTTCACAACAACAACAACAACAATACCCAATCCCCCGAAAGCGGGGTATGGGGGAGGTGGATGTAGACAATCATACCCCTACCCATGGGTAGAGAGATTGCTTCCTGAGAGACCTCCGGCAGCGAAGACAATAAAAAGCGTAGACCAAAAATAAGAAAAATAAAAAATAATAAAAAATAAATAAAAAAAATAGAAAAATAGAAAAAAATAAAATTGCAAGTTTAATAAAATATAATATAGTTATAACAGTAATAATGCATATAACACAAAAATAAAAAAAATCAAAAAGAAAGGAAACGTAGACCAAAAAATAAAATACAAGTATAATAAAATATAATATAGTTATAACAGTAATAATACATATAAAATAAAATAAAAAAATCAAAAAGGCTTATAAGGTTATGTATATAATAAACCTTATTAAGGCCCAGCCCGTTTAATTAAAGCCTAGCTTTAACTAAACTATTACTTAATTGAAGAAAATCTGACGTTTCTAATTAATTAATTGGTCCAATTAATATTTAAACTAAATATTAATTCTCCTTTAAAATAATAAATAACTATTATTATTTTTTCTTCTCAATAATTAATTAACTAATTAATTATTTTTACACACAACTTGGTAAAATCCAAATGGTTCTAATTGGGTGTGTAGCAGTATGATCCTTTAGTGTCTCATAGCATTGGACACGATGACACGTGTTATCTATCTCTGCACATAATCTAACACTTTGATCATGGACTACTTAGCTAAACGGCTAGTATAGATGATTCTTAGTAGATAGCTCACCTAGTGTAAATATAGAAAATAAAAAATTCTAAAAACAGAAAAGGATAGAAAAGATACCACAGAAACAGAACAATGGTACTTCATATATGAAAATATTCCAAAAAACAGAATATCAAGGGAACATATTTTAAAGAGTTACCAAAAACAGATAGCTAGGTAACCAAAATGCACTTAAAAGTTTTATCTTTACAAATCCGAGTCAAACTGATTCTTCTTAAACAAGATAAGGTTTTGTCATCATCAAATAGGGGGAGATTGTTGGGGAGATAGAGATATCAAACCATAATCAAACCTGTCTATTAATTAAAATAGGATTTGATGCTAACAAAACCACATATTCAGTTTTGTACTTAGATAAATGAAAAACATGTGTTGTTTTTCATGGTAGACTTAAAAAAATTCCTAAGTAAGAAATATCAGCTAAAGAACTAAAATGTCAGATGAACACTGAGTATCAGCCAAAGGACCAGCTTCAGGAAGATTAGCTAACAAGAAAATATAAGTCAAGAAGCATCAGCTGAGCATCTACAAAGCATCAGCTGATGGTCCAAAACCATCAGCTAGACCATCAGCTGAGAGTCTCTTCAAGATCAGTTGAGCAGTAACAGATCAGCTGACAGTATCACATTGATCAGCTGATGCCTCCCATCTGTCAGATAAGGTATTCATTACTTATTCAATCTTTTCTTGATAAGCTGATCACACTCAAATGATTAGCTGAGCCCTTGGGATTAGCTGATTGTTTAGATTGATCAGTTTATTAGCTGTACTCTGATATGTATTATTAGCTGAGCATTATGATCAGCTGAGCAAATCTGAGCAGCTGAGTCTTTCACATTTATCCTTAGCTGAGCAAAATTATGTTTGCAGTTCAGTGTCTGTTAGCTGAATCTTTACACAATATCTCAGTTAATAGTTTTTCAATGTAATATTCTTTGTCAGACTCACCGCCCGACATAGCATCCTCGTAGGATGTAGGTTCATAAAGATCCCCTTGAGCAATTAGAAATCCCATATATCTATTCGGCTCAGTCCGAATCTTACTGGACTTGCGAAGGTCTTGTGTTTCAACTTCTTCCTCAACCGCAGACTCGGGTTGGGATTCAACAATTCTTTGTTGAATTACGGTTTCCACAAATGGACGAGATATACCTTCATCCTCTTCAATTTCTTGAAGATCTATTTTTTTCTAGATGTTTCGGAACTTAGAAACTTGTCCTGTAGAAATGTCCCTGACGGAGCGACAAAACGTTTGTTCTCATCGGGATTATAGAAATAGTACCCTAAGGCTTCCTTAGGATAACCCACGAAGATACACTTGTCCGATTTGGTTTTGAGTTTATCCGAGAACGGTCGTTTAATGAACGCCTCACAACCCCAAACCTTTATGAAAGACAATTTGGGCTTTTTCCCCGTCCATAACTCGAACGGTGTCTTTCCCTTCTCCATAGATTTATTCGGAACTCGGTTCAGCATAAAAGCAGCCGTTTCGAGTGCATGACCCCAGAACGACATTGGTAGACTAGTTCGACTCATCATAGAACAAACCATGTCAAGCAAGGTTTTATTCCTCCTTTCTGATACATCATTCCACTATGGCGTATACGGAGGTGTGAGTTCTGAAACAATTCCACTTTCCTTTAGATGATCGTCAAACTCTTGACTCAGATATTCACCACCCCGGTCAGACAGAAGCAACTTTGTCTTCTTGTCAAGCTGGTTTTGTACTTCACTCTGAAACTGTTTCAAGAAATCAAAACTTTTAGACTTGTGTCTTATTAGATACACATAACCATACCTACTGAAATCGTAAGTATAGGTAATGAAGTACCGGTATCCTCCCCTAGCTTCTTGACCGAAAAGACCACACACATCTGTGTGTATAATTCCTAGCAATTCCTTTGAACTTTCTTTCAAGCTGTTGAAAGGTTTCTTTGTCATCTTTCTAGACAAACAAGATTCACAATTGTCAATTGAATCAAGATCAAAAGACCCTAGAACTCCATCTCCATGTAGTTGCTCTATGCGTTTCTTATTTATATGTCCGAGCTGACAATGCCAAAGGTAAGTCTGGTTCAATGTATCTTTTGACCTCTTACTTATATGATAGATTTCCTTGTCATCCTCTAGATTTATTATGTATAGACCATTTTGGGAACTTGCTTTAAAATAGAATAAATCATCTTTATAGCACAAAATCGTTTCCCTACAAGTTAAAACCACTGTCTATTAATAAATCATAAGATTTTACATTTTTTATTAATCTAGGAACATAATAACTATTATCTAGTTCTATGATTAATAATGAAGGTAGCCTGAGACAATAAGTTCCTATAGCTTCAGCACCAATGATGGAGCCTTCGCCTACCCGTAGGTCCATGTCCCCCTTCCTTAGTTTCCTACTTCTCTTGAATCCCTGCAAGTGATTGCAAATGTGATGACCACATCCTATATCGAGTATCCATGATGCAAATGAAGTAACTAAGCAATCTATCGTAAAGATACCTGACTCGTCAGTAGAACCGACGTCCACCTGATAAATGTCGAGTGAGTGCTCGCAAATATCCTTGCTACCGCAAACTTGGCAACAAACATCTAGTAGCTCATCAATCCAGTTGTGTAGCTCATCAATCCAGTTGTCTTCCTCCATTGACTCAACTACTGTTGCATCAAAGGGGTCCAGGTGCATCATCTATGCACATTAAATACTCGTGCATGCCAACTACTATTGTATCTGGTTCACCGAACTTGTCCACTATCTCTGCCTGATAGCGATCAGTTAGGGAACCGACCAAGAGCATCACAAGTTCATTTTCACTGACTTGTGATCCCAGAATCATCAAGCAATCAAACAACTTTCTCATATTAATGAGATGATCACTCAATAAGTGCCCTTCTTTTATCCTCTGTGAAAGAATATTCTTCATGAGCAGAAAGCGTCCACAACGCTCGCTATCCTTGAAGCGCTCCTATAGGTCTTGCACGACCTCAAATACCGACTTATTCTTTAGTTCATCCGAAAATTCAGACTCTGTGGAGAGTATCATAATTGACATGACGTCGGATTCTTCAGACAGATACTTTTAATATGTATCATACTCTTCATCCTGAGCAGAATAGTCAGGTCGTGCTAGAGGAGGTTTGTCTACTGTGTACAGTCTTCCACGTGCCCTTAGGATGTTCCTAGAGTGCAACTTCTGAACCATAAAGTTTGGACCTGAAAGCTTCCACTTGCTCATGATGAGGCTAAGAGACTCCTCGGGTGTATAAAATGGTATAACAGATAAAATAAACATCTACAATAAAAAGCAAGAAATAAACATTTCAGTAATTTAATTCCTCTAAATAATTTATAACCCTTTAAATAAATATATTTAAAATAGGACCCATATTTCACAAGTGCCGGTGCACGCTTTGGGCATGACAACACCGACCCCATGCTATTTCTGGTGGGTATAAACCATACCGATCGTGTTTAATCCAAAACACGACTGCTATATCTTTGGGACGTTGAATGAAACAATATTTCATACATATTTAGATCTCCTAAGTGAAGTTTGGGCAAGTCACATAAGGTAATCACCAAAATAAACCTCACCATCTAAGACGGGGTGAACTCAGGCCCGTCACATCAGGGAATCGCAAAGTCTTTCACCCGCTCCCCACATTGGTTTGAACCCCTGTGCGCACGGTTTGGGCACGACAACACACTAAGGTACCGGTAGCAGGAATAGTGTACCATTATATGGGTAGCACTACTGGTCTAGGATTTTGAAAGGATTAATTTGTTTCAAAAATATATTGCCAGTTTAAATCTGTTTTACAAAACTTGCAAACTATTACCTTTTTAAGTGAAAAACTTTTCATCTTAAAAATATCCTTTATATATATGTATATGGTTTTAATGACAAGCGTGCGCTATATAATAATTAAATCACTACCACACAATTAATAATAACAATAATAAGCTAACACACATAACACCTTTCTAACCATCACTGGTACTTAACTAAAATTAAGTACCCCTGTGATCAAACCCTAAATGGATCACAATCAACACACATGGCATGAATGATCTTGATGCTCCCACTGGCTCCAGCATCTATGGCATCCTCTCTCTCCTTGTCTTGATCCTTGTCTTGATTTCCTCCATTGTTACATTTACAAATATCAAACTAACCTATTACAATTTTGATAAATTAGTTCCCTATTACATAATAATTCCAAGGCACGCAAACCCGCTAAAAATAGTACTTTTACAAAACTGAATAGGGGCTGTAAGTGGCACGCAGGCCTCTCCACACCAGATAAATAATAAATGTAAACCAACCACAAACAAGAAAGTAAACAACCACAAGGTGATCCACTAGGTTTAAGGCGTTTGGCTTAAAAGTAATAAATAACCAATCACGTACGAAATAATAAATAATAATAATACACGCATTATAAACCATCATACACATATATAATGCTGGGTTGATTCAAACTTGAATCTTTTAACACCAAAACACAGACTGGCTTTGTGTTAATCCCAATATTCAACCTGGACCTCAAACTAGGCTTTTTTGTTAAATATCTCAAACTGGATAGAAAAGAAAAATACTTCTTAGGTTAAACGTCAATATTATTAAATATATAATAATAAAGCTGGAAACTTGATTTAAAAGTTCAAGAACATTGAACTTTTAATATCCACAAGTTTCACACACAATTTATACAGATATGGATAAAGCATGTAAACTGTAACTTTAAATGGTTAAAAGTCAAAACTTTGACCTTTTCCCAAATTCCAAGTTTCTCACACAATATATGTATAAATATTAAAACAGATAATCTAGAAACTTTTATTGCTTAAAAGTCATAAACCTTAATCTTTGACCAAATACCAAGTTTCACACAGTTAATATATAAGCAATATATAAATAATAAACTGGAAACCTTTAATGGTAAAAAAATCAGAACTTGATCCTTAAACCAAAACAAAAGTTTGACACAAATATATGATATATATATATAATCAGTAGAACTGGAAAATTAATCAGGTAACAGATCAGAAACTTGATCCTAACCACAGTATCAATTTTAACACACACACACACACACACACACACACATATATATATATATATATATATATATATATATATATATATATATATATATATATATATATACATGTAAATATGATAAACTTGTTCCCCACCGAGCCTAGAAGAAGGCTTTGATACAACTGTAGGGATTTATAGGGTACAACAAGAACAGCGGAAATTAAACTTGCAAATCACATTCCCAGGATCCCAACTGGATCAGATGGGGAAACAAAACAATAATCATACATAAACAGATATATCATGAATCATAGATTCCCCATATCAGTTGTTAATTAAAAGATAGAAAATATACCCTGAGACTGCTGAAGGGGGATACACAGCTACAACACCCTTGAACTGGCTGCTAGACCGTCAAACAAACAAATACGCGAGTGTGTGTATTAACCCGGAAAAACCTCTCGGGTTTTGCCCTGATCGCCGCTGCCAAGAGGTACACGCCGCAAAGGGGGTTCGGCCTCAAGTTTTGCGCCGCTAAGCCGCCGCCGATCGCTGGACAACCGCCGCAGCCCACCGCCGTGCGCCGCCGTCTTGCGCCGTCTAATTACTGCCAAAAAAACAAGGAGACCACCGTGGGCGGTGGTGGTTGGCAGAGATCGAGAGAGAGAGAGAGAGACGTGTTGTTTCTTGGTTCATTAGTTGGGTGTGCAGCTGTGTGACCCTATAGTGACTCATAGTGTCCATGGATGTGATGACACATGTACACTATCCCTGCACACAATCTATCAAATAGGGCTTAGCCAAAGTGCATATATGGAAAAAGTCTTGAAGCGATTCAAGATGGAGGATTCAAAGAGGGGTTACACCCCTATGTTACATGGAGTGACGTTGAGGAAGACTCAATGTCCTAATTCCAAGGAGGAACTTGACGTAATGAAGAGGGTCCCTTATGATTCGGCAATAGGATCAATCATGAATGCCATGCTATGCACTCGTCCTGATGTATCGTGTGCCTTGAGCATGACGAGTACAAATCAGGAAAATCCCGTGTAAACCCATTGGACTGCGGTAAAGAACATTCTCAAGTATCTTCGCAAGACAAAGGAGATGTTCTTGGTCTATGGTGGTAAGGAAGATCTTAGAGTACATGGTTACTCTGACGCTAGCTTCCAAACTGATAAGGACGACTGCCGATCACAATCGGGGTTCGTGTTCCTTCTCAATGGTGGTGCTATTAGTTGGAGGAGCACCAAGCAAGACACCGTTACTGATTCAACTACCGAGTCGGAGTACATTACGGCTAATGGAGAAGCTAAAGAGGCGGTTTGCATGAGGAAGTTCATCCAAGACCTTGTAGTGGTTCCTAGCATATCCGAACCCATTGAGATCTTTTGTGACAATAAGGGTGTGGTTACTCTAGCTAAAGAACCAACAGCTCATAAGAGAACGAGGCAAATTCCTCGAAAATACCACTTCATCATAGATGTTATAGAGAATTGTGACATTGCCATCAGCAGAGTAGCATCGGAAGGCAACTTGGCAGATCCATTCACTAAACCGTTGTCACAAACTGTACATGATTCTCACACTAGATCGATAGGTGTAAGATTTGCTAGTGACTTGGTTTGAGTGTGCTATTTGGTTTATGTTTGATATGTACTTGTATTTTGGGAACATAAAGCAGTATTGTATTTCATATTGTATTGGTTATTAAATATGATTTAATGATACGTCAAGGGCGAATATTGTATGAATCCTTACTGTGTTTCATCTTAGCATGTTTAACACTTCCCAAAATGCTTTTTCATTCTATATGTCCACAGTCGGTCATTCTTCATGGGAAGGAAGTTTGAGATAAGGTTGAGGGAAGTGCTTGGTCGGTATCTAATAATGGATTAGATAAAAGAGATGCAATACTTCGCTTGTGCTTGACTAGGTCAAGTGATCGGACGACCCACACCTAAACTTACTTCATCGTTTCTATCACAAGTAAATCAGGATGATAATTTCATTTCGTCCTTAGAACCATGATACATGTGTTCCAAAGCATGGTCCTGCTTTGCTTTGATTGCTTTCAAACGCACTTCGTAACTGACTGTTATAAAAGGAGCTCTTAGGTAAAGTATGGTGTATGTGGCGGAGCAATGTAGTCAAGGGGATTCGTTCCTCTATTCTTAGAGAGGTATCCATGGGCCTCTCGGTGATTGAGCGCTGATGTAAAATACATGGCCATGCTCGAGTTCCAATGATATTTGATCGATTGCACCTAGATTTTGGGTCACCATCAATCAAGATCGAGAAACATAATGCAAAGAATGGTACGGACTAGTAGTTAGCGATCGTCCGACAGATTGCATGTGCTTTTTACACACCTCTCTCTTTGTCCAATGCATGTAAAGGCCATCATTGACTCATGGCCGGCCAAGGGGAGATCTGGGGTCATGCGGAAGTTTATAAAAAGCACATACTTTACATTCATGCTATCCTTTTGCCATTTTGAACTTACTTCCACTTAGAGCTCTTAAATGGTTTCATATAAGAGTGCACGTAAGGTGAGACCAGATGATTGTTGCTGTTCTAGAGGTGCTATTCTTGTGAAGGAGTACCTAGCTTGCTAGTACAAGGAGTTGGACGTATTCCCGGGGTGGACTTCTATAGAAGGAGGCTTGATTTGGCTTTCTCGTCATCACCACCTTCATTGTCTTTTGCTTCAGAAGTTCTACACGGGTATAGCTCTTCTCCTTGTTCTTTCATATTGCATTTGTTAGCATTAGTGTTTTGGTACATTTGATGGGGTTTTATGCATTGTATACTTGCACCTTATGCGTGTTTTGTTGTACCTCGTGCTTCCTATGTGCTCATGAAACCCCAAAAACCTTTACTAAAACATGATCATCTCTGCATATCACATTTTCATCTTCGGAGAATCTAACATTCAAATCTTTATCACATAATTGACCAATACTTATCAAATTATAAGCTAAACTACTAACATGTTCAACATTTGAAAATTTGATATTGTCATGGAGAATAATACCCTTACCAATTACCTTTCCTCTTAGGTTGCTTCCAAACACCACATGTCCTCCATCATACTCCTTGTATGAAGTGAAGAGTTCTCTATTTCCAGTCACGTTTTTTGAGCAACCAATATCAAGTATCCATTCATGAGACATAATCTCATTTTTGTTGCAACCCCACACACATGTAATTATCATTCAAACTTTTGGTACCCAATGTTTCATTGGTCCGGGATGGTTAGCATAAAAAACTCTCACTCTAATCTACCTTTGAGTAATCTTGAAACATTTATGATACCATGTGTTCATAGAGTTAATAGGTTTGATAGAATGCTTTGATCTTTGAATCACATTTGATTTGGGATTTCTTAAATCCAAGTACATGCCTTATAGTTGGAGTATCAAACTTTCTCATTTGTTCATCACTTGCAACCTTTGGCCTACAAGTGGAAGAACTATAGCCAATTGAAAAGTTTTGAACTTTTGAAAAATTCCAGTAGGTTGATGGTCGATGCACGGTCACTTGCAACCAAGTACTGGATTTTTTCTTTCCCTTTTTCCATCACAAATTTGATGGTTGTCAAATGGCTCATAGGCATGGTGTTTGAGAAACTTGAAAAACCATGACCACCCTTATCAGTTGATGATTTTTGGACCCTTAGAATCTCACCCAACTTATTTGAGCTCTCTTCGAATTTTGACAAGGTGGAGTTGTCAAAGTTTTTCTTTAGCTTATTCTCCAAACTTATCAAGCTTGGAGATGGATGATGAGCAATCCTACTTTGTAAATCTTTGATTTTTAAGTTCAACTTCTCATTTTCATTTCTTAACTTTTCATTTTCCTTTTTTAAATCTTTGTTCTCACCTTTTAGCTCCTCATTTTTTGCTAGTATTTTTAAGCTAAAGTCACACAATTTATCATATTGATTATTATCATTATCACTGTAGTAACTTGAGTCGGAATGTACCTCACTTGTCTCAAAGGCCATGCGACATGTTTCTTCCTTAAGTTTCTTCTTGATTTTTATAACCATTATCACTCCATGCACCTCCTAGACAGGCTTTGTGATTATCTCTTTTCTTTGAGGCCACCTTAGGACAATCACCACTGAGATGAGAAGAGTATCCACATCCATAGCATTCCCTAGATGACTTCTTTTCTTTCTTGGCATCAATGCCTTGCTGGAACTTTCTACGCTCCAATGGAGCTTTCACATGTTTGCTTTTTCTCTTTAATAACTTCTTGAAGTTCCTCACCATCATGGCACATTCCTCATAATCATCACTATTTGTTTCTTCTTTCTCATCACTTGAGGACTCTTTGACATGTTTGGCTTTGAGTGCAATTGATTTGCTCTTTTCTTTCTTTAGCTTGGCAATCTCATTATCTTTTTGCATAATCACTTCATACACTTTGAGATTTCCAAATAACTCATCCATTTGAAGTAGATTTAAGTCTTTTACCTCCTCCATGCCCGTCACCTTAGCTCTCCATTTTGGTAAAAGAGCCCTAAGGAACTTTCTCACAATTTTTCTTGTTAGCATAAGTAGTCCCAAGTGCCTTGAGACTAGTAACAATAGTGTTAAACTTAGCAAAAGCTTCATCTGTTTTCATATCATCAAGAATTTGAATTTTTTTCATATTGTTGTACAAGCAATTCAATTTTTTTGTCTAAGACTTGGGCATTTCCTTGATATGTGGTGACAAGAGATTTTCAAATATCATTTGCACTTTCACACATAAAAACTCTCTCATATTATTTTCTAGGCAAGACATTGTACAAAAAGAGTTTTGCTTCAAAAAATTTGGAAATCATTTTCTTGTCATCTGATCCCATTTATCCTTGGGAGTACGAACATAAGCATCTATCTTAGAATCAAAGGTTTTTGGAACATGATCTTCATTTTTAATAATTTCCCAAAGATCAACATCTTTAGCTTTGACATAAGTCATAAACCTTTATTTGCAATAACAAAAACCTTCTTCTTCCATAAGTGGACGTCTAACCATGGAATTCCCCTATACAAAGTTTTGTCCCATTTTATCAACTCAAAATTTTTTGAAAAATATTTTTAGTAGATTTAAAACAACTTTTCAAAAAATATCTAGAGCAACTTGCTCTCATACCAATTGATAGAATCTAGAGGGGGTTGAATAGGTTATATGCCTATTTTTTGAAGTTTGTAACTATGTTTGAAAGAAATTAAAAAGTATAGGGAAGAAAGATATGACCAATCAAGAAGCTAGAAAACAATGATTTATAGTGGTTCAAGCAAGGGTTAACAACCTTGCTCTACATCCACTCCTTGGCCTCATCCACCAAGAGTTGATCCACTATCTTCACCCTTTGAAGGTAGAGATAAACCTTTTACAACTTCTCTTTTTTAGCTAACAAGAATTACACTTCACTCTTGTAGACAAGGAAAAAATAACCTCACTTCACTCTAATTGGAAAGGCTAGAGTTGATCCTCATACATTATTACATGGTTTGAAATAAGAGATGAAATATAATAGCTTTAATGATTTGCTCTTACTTTTCTCTTGCTAATGATCTTGATCTTTTATTATCAAATCAATATATGAATATATGAGCTCACGAGTATGAATATGTGTTATGTGTTTTTGCTGTGCAACAGGTGAGTAAAACACAAGACTTGAGTTGGTTTAAATAAGGAAAAAGGTGCAAGCTCAAAAAGTGTCCAGACTGTCCATAATCGATCCACGGTCGACCGTGGCATCGAGTGTCGGTCTGCAGGAACTTTTTGAGCCTTGTAAATATAGATGTTGACCTTTTATTAAAACCACACACAACTCATTTTTACCATAAAAATTCACTGAAAAGGAGTTTTAGAAAAGTTAGGTTGATCTCATACTTCTTAAGTTTGAATTTAATCACTAAAATAGAAGTTTGGAAACCAATGCTCAAAGCATATTAGAATTTTACCTCTTTGAGAGATTTCTTTGCTAAATATGGTGTTGTATTATTTCAAAGGTAGATTATGTTTGTTATTTGCCAAAATAAGAAATCTTGAACTTATTTACCCAAGGTTGTGAGATTAATAAAAAGTTTGTCAATTTTTATAAAAGTTTAAATAAGAATTATTATATAAAAACTTAAACTTGTTTAATTATCTTTATTTTAAGCTCATATAATTTGATCATTTGCTTGTAGGTAACTTCAACATTGTCTTCTACGTGAGCGCTAATCTTCGACGATTGAAGCTTCACGATTTGATGAAAATACTTTTTAACAAATAAATACGAATATTTATTTGTTTTGAATATATATATATATATATATATATATATATATATATATATATATATATATATATATATATATATATATATATATATAAATTAGTATTTAACTTGGATATGGAAAATAATTACGAAAACGAATAAAACTTATAAATTATTAAATGGTTTAAAATTATGGTTTCGAATATATCCTCGCTAGGATTTATGTATATCGTATTGATAAGTTCTGAGTCGGTTAGGGGTGCAGGATACGCGCTAAAAAGGAGAACACCAACAAAATCGGCATCTAACCTCCCTTTCCTTTGTAAGTTTGTTTTCTTTTCTTGCTTCACTTACATATATATATATGTTCTTGAATCGTGATTTTATCAAGAAGATATTCAAACAAAAATTAGGCATCATCATCGTTATGTAATTGTTAATATTATCACTTGTCTTATTGTTAATATTATGTAATTGTTAATTTTATGAAGAAGATATTCAAACAAAAATTAGGGTTCTTGAATCAATCATGATTCTCACATTTAAGTGATATTAGGATGTTTCATATTATAGATTTTATGATATATAAACAAGTCATTATAACATCAAAATATATGGATTTAAGTCTAATCTATTTTAATGGGTAAATGAGTTTTTGGTTAAATGTTTAGATATAGATGTTATGTTCATGTTTGGGATGCTATACGTTGTTAGCGAGGTTCAAAAACAACCTTTGAAAGTATTAGAAAACCTGAGGAATCGAAAAGAATGATTTTTAGGATAATTTAGATGATGTAGAGTAAACCTGTGGACTATACCCTAGCGTCACTACTCGTTGGGTACATGGACGTGACACGTCCGTCACCCCAGCAAGGTATTGTGTTTTTTTCATGTGTTGATTCTTTGGTAATAATTATAGGTTGAAATATGGATAAAAGGCTTCATAAAAAGGATATTATAACACATATCTTGGACCACGTGTTAGTACCGACTTAACCACTTATCATTATGTAGTACTTGTGAATTTATTAATTACCATTAGATATGTATGTGAAATAATTGTTTAATGAAAATGATTGTTATCAAGATTGTAAGTCTGACTGTGATCACGTGTAAGCTAGTTTTAACCTATGGGATGTGTGGCACGTAACATGATAAAGTGTGAAATATTGGTTAACAAATAACTAATACGCATAATGATGAATATTAAATATAAATAAATTATGCTTCCAATAATAAGGAACTAATTCTACCTATAATGATATGTTATCCAATTTAATGAGCAAGTATCAATAATCCAAGAATATATGCTTAAAGCAATACAAAGCATAAATGCTAACTAAGTGTATGAAGGTAGTTCATGAGTACTTGGCACTTGTGTATACTTAAATGCCTACTATGTTTAAGATCAAGATGCTTTCATGAATATGATGTCTATGTTGACTAGGTTCACAATGATAGCGAACGAATGCATGATTCTATGTCATGACAAAGTTGTAGTCGCGTGTTCTACTAATCATGTATGAGTAAAATTTATTGTTGTGTTTATGAATGCATGCATGTTATTGGATCCTGTTAGGATCATCTATGTGTATGTGTTATGTCCGGACGTTTGTCGACTATTTTAGAGTCGTATGGTTGAGGTCGGTTCATAGTTCATATGGAATCCCATAGATCCTTCGGGTCGGGTTCACTATAGAACTCAGTTTTGGTAGATCTTACGGGTCGGGATTTAGATCCCGAAGGACTTATGGGTCGGAATTAACGGGGTTTTGCAAAACCGCCGTTACTTGGCGTAAGGGGCAATTAGCTAGTCGCTGAACCTGAGAGAGTCATTGGCTCTGTAACGATGCTTGGTGGACCGCTACTCGCTCACCTACCATGGTGGTTAGGTGTGCATGATTCCCTAGTTAGGATCGTTAAACCACATTCACAACCCTGCGAGATACGACGCCTACTGATCATGTGAGCACACCACAAAGTTATATGATAACACTGCTTGTGTTATCATGCAATGCCTTATCTGATGTTTATGGCTATGTTTGTGGCCACTTGCTTTTAAAGCTAACCCCCTTCTAGTTTGTATGCTTTTGTAGAGGTTATGTTTGATTGTGCTAGGGGTTACATTGTGGTGATGTGACACTTGTGTGCGTTGACAGATATGATGGTCGGTCGGTATTGAAGTTGGTAACACCAATGTGTAAATCGAAAACCTTCTTAGGTTAATTTAAATAAAGAAAAATATTATGTTAAGACCCCTGCAGTTTATATATCAAACTAGAATATGTTTGAGTTATAAATTTTAAAAAGTCAAATTATGTTTGAAAAATCACGGTGTAACATATTTCTCTTACAATATTTATTTAAGTACAAGGTTGTATAGTTACAAATATGCACATGTGTATGTATCATATACATATACATAAAACATAAATAACTATACATGCAGGCATATTGTGTCATTATATTAATAGACGAATACATACATATATAATAGCTTATCATACATGGAGAAATACACGCGCGTGCACACCCACACACACTATATATATATATATATAGGGTGAGGATCAAGGGAGAACCCTTTTAAATAGATACCAGAGAGAACACGTGTAAACTTGTAATTTAGTATTTCTTCTTTACGTTCATGTTCATCCATAGCTACTCAAAAGTCAAATTTACATCCTAAATCTTAAAATCAAAATTATTTCTATAATTATTAACAATTTAAAATTTTGTATGCATTGATGCATCAAATAACACTTTTGTATGCATCGATGCATCACGATTATATTCGAACATATTATAAAAAAAACGTGACATATTTTAAATCATTTGATCAATGGAATCAAATGCCTAAATAAATTGTTAAAATTTTTGAACCATCTGATCAATGAAATCAAAGTTTCAAAAGTGTTCTCTCTTTTCTCTATTTAAGAGGGTTCTCCCTTGATCCTAACACTATATATATATATATATATATATATATATATATATATGTATATATATATATATATGGACAGATTTCCAAAGGAATTTTCCGACAACATTATTTTTTCGCAAATTTGTCTCTGATCCGTCGGTAAATTTTATGATTCTAAAGAATTTCCTGTTGAGTTTTACAGGTCACAATTCACACTTGAGTTATCCTGATTTATAACCTAACTCGTTTGAACCAACTCAGAGTTGTATACAAACAAAAACAGTTATTATTCATAAAAGTGGAAACAGAATAATAAACATAATCCTAAAACCCTAAAGGATTAAAGATCTTAGTTTATCACATGCGTGTATACCAAATATATGGTTTTAGAAAAATATGATGATCAACACATAGTCATTTGCGCAAAACATGATCAAAGCAAGACAGGATTGGGTTAATCTTGAAACAGAACATGCAATCAATCCTAGAATCAATACTGAAAATCGAAATATGTATATACATAGATATAGTCCATCGATTTCACTACAGGGCATCAAGAACACAGTAGATGAAGATCATACCTAGGTTGCTCAATGCTAATCCACCCGTAATGAGGTACCACAAGTGCCTGCTAGAAAGGCTTAATCCACACTCTGATGTTCTTGATCTTCTTGGTTACTTGAAACACCAAAATCGACAAAACAACCTTTGAAGGGGGGTGTTCGGCCGCCGAAATCAAGAGGGAGAGAGGAGAGAGTATTATGATCTTTCAATTTATGGTTAATCTAATTGTTTAGGTTTAAACCCCTATTTATAGATAACTAACTAGGTATCCTTAATTAGGCAACCTTTAGAAACCTTTTATTATTAATATAATATAATATAATATATATATATATATATATATATATATATATATATATCCCTTAATATATATTACCTTCCTTTATAATAATAACAATTAATAATGATAATCCTTTTTAGATAATATCCAAGATATTAATCTAATAATTAACAATATATATTTATGTTGGTCCCGAATGGATACTACAACTACAAATGTTTGTAGAAAGAGGGGTTGAATACAAACTTTAGCTATTTAAAATTTAAGAGACACACGGTTTACTTTTATATAATTCTTATTGATGTAAATCAAGAATTACATGAACTAGATGCGGAAAATCTAAGTTCAATAAAAGGTGGCAACTAAATTTGTCTAACACATAGACTAAGTTAATCTTAAACAACTTATGTCTAAGATTTTCAACACATGAACAAGTTTGTTACACTGAAAGTAAAAATGCTAACTCTTCTAAATTCTCAACAAATGTGATTTCAGTGTTCAACTCTATCTATTCGCATACTTAGCATGTTTCCATACACGAGTATATATAAGCAATGTCGTGTCCGGGTTGATGGAGTCAACAAGGAGACAAAGGTACTTGGCTTAATAATATTATAAAAGATAAAGTTAGTGGGTGAAAAGTAAGTTCACTTTATACACAAAGTGTGTAAAGTGAATGTACTTTTTAGTAAAGTGTAATCCCACTATCTATTATTATATTATTAAAGTACTACCTTTATGTCTTGGAAGAGTAAAATTCTCTTTCCATGCTTGTACTTTTATCAACATCATGCTTCTTGAAGACTTGACTTAACCAAGTATAGAGTTGCCAGCCATACTTAGTTGTTGAAGCATATCTTCGAGATCTTCTTTTCTAAAGTATCGTTTACCTTTTCTAGGGGATCAAGATCAATCCTTTTTGTCTCTTTGCAGATTCAAAAAGTTCTAAGTACTTTTACAAAGAAAGATCTAAGGCATAATAGAACAACACATGTTATGCCTTTGACTTAAGAAAATTGGCTGGACGCCATGAAGGCAGGGATGCAATCCATGTATGACAACCAAGTTTGGGAGTTAGTATACTTGCCACAACACAGTAAAGTTGTTGGATGCAAGTCGTTCTTCAAGAAGAAGACCGACATGGAAGGTATTGTGCATACTTTAAAGCTAGGCTTGTTGCAAAAGGTTACACTCAAACACATGGAATTGATTATGATGCAATCTTTTCACCGGGAGCCATGCTTAAGTCTATTAGGATTCTCATGGCCATATTTGCATACTTCAATTATGAGATATGGCAAATGGATGTCAAAACCGTTTTCCTTAACGGGAAACTAATAAAGGATGTGTATATGGTACTATCGGATGGTTTTGAGGACTCCAAGAATCCAGGTAAAGTATGCAAGTTGCTAAACTCCATTTATGGATTTAAGCAAGCATCTAGAAGCTGGAACTTGCACTTTGATGAGTGCATCAAGGAATATGGTTTTACCAAAAGCGAATTCGAGTCCTGTGTTTACACAAAGTTCAGTGGGAGCATAGCAATCTTCCTAGTCCTGTATGTGGATGACATACTAATCATAGGAAACGATGTACCAGCATTACAAGGAGTAAAATCCTAGTTAGGTAAATGTTTCCAGATGAAGGACCTAGGAGAAGCCGCATACATACTTGGTATTAAGATCTATATAGATAGATCTAGGCGGCTGATCAGACCTAGTCAAAGTACATACATTGATAAAGTGTTGAAACACTTTAAGATGGAAGATTCTATGAGACCTGGTATTCCGTTGAGCAAGGCGCAATGTCCTACTTCTCTAAAAGAGCAGAAGGGGATAAAATTGGTTCCTTATGCTTCGGCAGTAGGATCGATTATGTATGCCATGCTATGTACTAGTCTAGATGTTGCTTACTCCATAAGCCTTACGAGTAGATATTAGCAAAATCTGGGTGAACCTCATTAGGTGGCTGTCAAGAAAATTCTCAATTATTTGAGAAGGACAAAGAATATGTTCTTGGTCTTTGGAGGAAGCACGGATGAAATCAGTGTAACTGTTACACAGATGTGAGCTTCCAGACGGACATACGTGTCTTTAACTCGCAGTCACGGTTTGTCTTTACCCTAAACGGTGGAGTTGTATCTTGGAAAAGCCAGAAGCAAGATACAATAGCATATTCAACTACAGAGACTGAGTACATTGCGGCAAACGATGCGGCAAAGGAAGCGGTTTGGCTGCGTAATTTTATCTCGGATCTGAGAGTTGTTGCCAGTATCTCTAGACTGATTGATATATTATGTGACAACATGGGGGCTTTAGCGCAAGCAAGAGAACCAAGAGATCACCAGCGAACCAGACACGTACTTAGAAAGTATCACATCATCCGAGAGATCATCGGAAGGGGAGATGTGAGTATATGCAAGATACCAACAGAAGATAACATTGCTGATCCGTTGATTAAGGCTCTAGCAAGAGAAAAGAATGAGAGACATGCTAGTTCCATTGGAATGCAGTCGATAGGACCTAGCACCTAGTTTTCAGTATTTAACTAAAATTGTATGGATTGAGATTTTAATTTTATGATTATGTATTAAACATTTCTGCGTGATGGAAATAGGAGGTTTAATATAATCTTTTAATTATCTCTATACTTTTAGCATATTTATCTATCCATGATATACAAGTCTTGCTATATCAAAATTACTCCGTAGCTACCTGATGTGGTGGGAGCCACATCAGGGAGATACTAACAGTATTATAAATACTTGATGGATTATTCGTGTAGAGAATAACAACATAAGTCATGTGACCAAGTATTTGTAGATATTTGTTAGGGTACAAGTATTGGAGGTGATCCACATCAGTCAAACTTCATGGAGCCTTTCGACATGAGTTAGGTGATTGGTTGTCCTTAGACCTAAGATGTTTGGTTTGAGATACGAGTAATTCTGTACTTTGAAACGTTCTAACGTTACGCCGTAACTGGGTAACTATAACGGGCATATTTGGGTGCAGCGGAAGACATGTGCTCAAATGCAAGCAGTCAAGATGGTAACTGCAGTTAGTTGAAATCAGAAGTCAAGAAACATAATCTAGATTTTTAGAATAGATTACGTGCTCCTAGTGTGAAATCCACATTACGGGATATCGCGATGTGAAAGGAAAAGCCGGGTAATCCAAGTAGGTGATTACAGAATCTCTGGACATAAGAGAACTTATAGTCGTGGTCAACAAAAGTGTCTAGCTAGGGACCTCCTTAGGCCCGTGATGAACAAGGGAGTGTAACTATCGTGCACAAGTGAGAGTCTGATAGATTGTGTGCAGGGATAGTGTACACATGTCATCACATTCATGGACACTATGAGTCACTAAAGGGTCACACAGCTGCATACCCAACTAATGAACCAAGAAACAATATGATGTGTGTAAAGAGTATAATTAATAGTTGATTAATTTTAAAGAAAGAGAGTAATAATAAATGGACATTTATTATTAAATAGGAATATTAAATATTAGTTAAATATTTAATATAATTATGCTCTGGTTGGATAAATATTAATTAATAGTTTATTAATTAATAAACCAAAACTGGAGGGTTTGTTTTGTTAAAAGACCAAAGTTGTTGGTCAACGGACCGGGCTTGAGGTCCAAGGGTTTAATCCATTTAAATAACTATTTTAATTGGTTAAACATAAGGTTTTTAGCCTAATCCTCATTAGAAACAATGCAACACAAAAAAGTGTCCCCCTAGCTCTCTCTCTCTCTATCTCTCGATCTCGGCCGACCATCACTGCCCATGGTGGTCTCTCTTTTTTTCCGGCGGCGATCAGACGGCGGACGGCGGTGGCCTGCGGCGGTTGTCCACCAGTCGGCGGCAGCTTAGCGGCGCAAAACACGAGGCCGAACCATCTTGCAGTGGGTTCCTCTTGGCGGCGGCGATCAGGGAAAAACCCGAGAGGTTTTGCCGGGTTAATACACACACTCGCGTATTTGTTTGTTTGGCGGTATAACAGCCAGTTCAAGGGTGCAGTAGCTGTGTATCCTCCTTCAGTAGTCTCAGGGTATATTTTCTATCTTTTAGTTAATAACTGATATGTGGCATATATGATTCATGATATATCTGTTTATGTATGATTATTGTTTTGTTTCCTCATCTGATCCAGTTGGGATCCTGGGAATGGGATTTGCAAGTTCTATTTCCGCTGTACTTGTTGTACCCTGTAAATCCCTAGACTATTAGCCTCTTATATATATATATCTATAGATCTTTATGCCCAAGATATACACCGCCTCTCCCAAGTCCTTCATTGAGAAAAAAACTCCCAAGAAAAGTCTTACCCTCTTTCAAGGTTGGGACGTCGTTTCCAAGAAGTAGAATATCGTCTACGTATAGGACAAGGAATACTACAACCCTCCCACTAGACCTGACATACACGCATGGTTCATCTTTGCTTTTCAAAAATCCGAACTCTTTGATTTTCTCATCAAAGCAAAGGTTACAGCTGCGAGACGCTTGCTTATGTCCGTAAATGGACTTCTTTAACCTGCAGACTCTATCAGGATACTCTGGATGTACAAAACCATCAGGTTGTTACATAAACACTCTTCATTAAGCATCCCGTTAAGGAAGACAGTTATTACATCCATTTTCCATATCTCTTAATCATAAAATGCAGCTATGGCCATAAGTATTCTGATAGACTTCAACATAGCCACTGGTGAAAAGGTTTCCTCATTGTCAATACCATGAGTTTGTGTGAAACAATTAGCCACCATTCGTGCTTTAAAGGTATCTACAGATCCATCCACGCCGGTCTTCTTCTTGAACACCCATTTACACCCTACTGTCTTACACCCGTATGTAAGATCAACAAATTCTCAAACTTGGTTGTCCGTCATGGATTGCATCTCACAATCCATTGCTTCCTTCCATCTAGCAGACTCAATGCCTGCTACGGCTTCCCGGTAGTTGGTGGGTTCATCATGTTCTACCAATAAGTCATTGCCCTCAGATTTGAGAAACCTATATCTCACTGGCTCATGACGTGGTCTACAGGACCTTCGAGGAATCAATGAAGTGTTTTTAGGTACCGACGCATCTTCAAGCTCAGTTTAAACCACTTCGGGTTAAGTGCTAGTGCCGACATTAGTCCCTTCTACAACCCTTCTTGCGATAAACACTTTGTTTTTAGAAGGTTTGTAAAATAAATATCCCATGGCTCCGGTTGGATACCCAGTGAAGTAACACCTGTCAGACATTGGTTCAAGTTTGTCCTCAACCTCTTGTCTAACGAAGGCAGGACAACCCCAAACCTTGAGATATGCGATCTTAGGAGCAACTCGATGCCACATCTCATAAGGTGTTCTTTGAACTTTCTTAGTCGGTACGAGGTTAAGGATCCTAGCCGCCGACTCGCGAGCATACCCCCAAAAACTAATGGGTACTTCCGTGTGACTCATCATCGATAGGACCATATCTAATAATGTCCAATTCCTCCGCTCAGCCACACCATACAATTGCGGTGTCCGAGGAGGAGTTCTTGTGAAATAATCCCACAACTAGCGAGATGATCACCAAACTCCAAGCTCAAGTATTCACCTCCCCTATTGGAGAAGTACTTTGATAGGCTTGCCCAATTGATTTTGGACTTCGTTTTGGAAAGTGTTAAAGACCTCAAAGATTTCAGACTTATGCCTAATCAAGTAAACATATCCATATCTACTGAAATCATCAGTAAATATAACGAAGTATCTTGAGTTATTCCTTGTAAATGCTTGAACGGACCGCATACATCGGTATGCACTATGTCCAACAAGTCTTTACCCCTTTTACCCACACCGGTAAAGGGTGACTTAGTCATCTTGCCCAATAAACAAGTGTCACATACTTCATTTGACCCGAGCTCAAATGATTCCAAGATCCCATATGCTTGGAGCTTGGTGATGCTTTTCTTGTTTATATGGCCAAGACAGCTATGCCATAAGGAAAACTTATCCAAACCACTTTTGGATCCAGAATCAATGTTCATGATAATTTTATTATTCTCTATGTATGCATTAGCTTCGTATATACCACGACATGGATAAGCTTAAAAATAACAAATATCATTTTTAATACAAGAATTTATTCCACTTTCAAAAGTAAAGTAATATCCATCGTCATAGAAAGCATGAAATGATAAAATGTTTCGCGCCACAAGCGGCAAATATCATACATATTTCAAAAAAATAGAGTAGCCGGTCTTGAAAGTAAGCTCAACACTTCCTTTCTCTAATATGGGGACGACCTCCTTGTTCCCCATTATTAGTTCAAGCTCTGCATCTCTCAACCTTCTACTTCCTCTTAGCACCTGCACAATATTACAAACGTGAGTGCCACAGCCGGTATCCAAAACCCAGCCGTTAGATGTAGAAGTATGATGGAGTTGAATCACGAACGTACATGAAGTAGAAGCGCCTGTTCCCGAAGCTCGTAGCTTCTTTAGGCCTTCTAGGTACTTTGGGCAGCTCTGGCGCATGTGCCCCTTGACCCCGCAGAATAAGCAAACCACCTCTTCCGGATTCTTACCTTCAGGGATTGGACCCTTCGGCTTCGACTTTGGCTTCGGCTCGGGGTAAGGATCGGTTTGGGAGCCCCAACCTTAGGATTAAATCTACTGCCATCTCTCTCACGATGGCAAATCCCAACCGCTCAAGGCGTTCCACCAGTGACTTCATCTTGAGCACGTGGTGGGACACGTTCCAGCCTTCCTGCAACCAGAAACCAAGTAGGTCGTTAAGACTACCATGCCGTTCTTGCTTTTGTTGTTATTGAAACATGTCCGACAACTCACGCATCATGTCACAGGCACTAAGATGCTCCATATACTTTTGCAAGTCGCAGTTCATTGTACTCAACATGAGGCAAGTAACCTCGGTGATGTCTTTTAGACACTTTTCATAAGCGTCCTTAATGGCCCTACTCGTTTTGGTAGAAGTGACATCGGGGATGGGTTCCTCAATGGTGGCTAACTTGTCCTCGTGTCGGAGGACAATACGAAGTTGCCTCGACCAATCCATAAAGTCGGTCCCATCGAGTTTTTCTTTCTCTATGAAAATCCTAAGAGAAAAGGTTGTGTTGTTGGTGCTTGTTGATGCCATCTATAAAATTGTAACACCCTGAAATAGGGGTTAGTAGTAACTACTCGTACATGTAGCTTTATGGTTTGTACATTGACTCTAATTGGTGTTTTGTTGTTAAATGTAGTATTACTTGTTGCTAATTGGTGTGTTTTAAACGTGAACTGGTATTAATTGTGGATAAAATGTGGGTATATGAAAAGTGTCATAGGTCGACCAAGTCGGTAAATTATCGAACGGTTTTAGATAATGGTTCAAAAAATATCTCCGTTAGTTGAAACGGATAAACCTAAGTGGTATGTTAAGTTGAATAGGGGAACAAAATACCCGAGATAGGGTATTGACCATTTAAGGTCGGTCCTTGGCCTCCTTAATCCCCTGGAAGTTTCATTTATACACAAACACATATCATACATACGTACAAACCATTCACACACTCAAACTTGTTGATTTTGGAAGAACGTAGCAAGATCAATTCATTTCCTACTGATTCCAGCAACGAAACTAAAGTATTAGAGCTGTTCTTTTAGCTTGTCATCTTCTTCAAGTAAGTTTTTGAGTTGTCGTTAGTTGGAGTTTAAGCCTGAACCTATTGTGTTAGGGGATTCGGAGGACTCTGGGGATTCCCGACATTATATCTGCCTTTTCTGATCTCGAGGTGAGTACCGGTTTCCCATGAGTCTTAGTTGGTAAGTTATCTGTTGTACTTGGTGACACGCGATTGGTGTTTTGATACGTGCGTACACGACGTATGCTATAAAATGATTTGACATGATGTATTAATTGTCGTATATGATGCATGCATACAACTAGACCCGATTGGGTCGTATTTGTTAATCTCGAGTTTGTCCGGACACTGATTGGAGGCCGATTGAGGTTAGCCGGATAGGTTGGGTTCTCGAGGTCCCTAGGGCCATGAGATGGGGCACTAACGGTACTCAGGTGTATACGCTTGGGTGTGGCTCTACAGGCCGCTGTTCCTCGATGAAATGGGGTTCCTGGCTGTTACCCGGAACCGGTTATGACTGGAGTTGCGCTAGGTGGACTACTCTTCGCTCCCCTACTGGTGCAGTTGGTTACGGCTGATTCTCCGGCCAGGGTTGTTGTGCGGGGCTAGCTACCCTGCGAGAAACGACTCTTACTGACATGATTGGCGTGCCGCAATATGCTAGGATAGCCCTATGTGCTGTTCCTATATGTGATAGCCTGCTTATTGATGCTTAGGTGTAATCTCTGCTCAGTAGCTAGTTGTAGCTTACGGTGCATGAATTCCCTTTTTTCGCACGTTGATGCTAGTTGGCTTGGTGAGGTGGGCTCTGATGGTAGTTTTATTGTATATATCTTTTGGGGATCACGTTTGTTGTATATATGGATCCGGTGGTTGGTTAACTAGTTGGTAACGTTTGTAGTTTAAAACATGGCCTATTCTTTTGATGTAATTAGCAGCCAAGTCAATAACAATACTTACTTTTGTAAATGGCGTTTAATTTTCACAATTTTGCTTTTGATAATCATGGTTTAAAAAGTTTAAATTAACCCTAGTTTTAAGCTCGTGAGACGTTGCGTTACAAGTAGATATCAGAGCCTAAGTTTGAGGAATTGGGTACTCGTTGAAGTATTCCATCTCAAGTTCCGGCCCGACCATCGTTAAGTGTTCATATTGGGGTAATTGGGGTTAAGTTGAGTGTTATGTGAATATCGTATGTGATAGACTAAATGCAGTGTTAGTAATTGTCAAATAAATGGTGTACTAATTGTGGTTTATGTATGAATGGTAAGTTGAATAGAAATGGCCAAACGATGACCTATGACAGAGGAGACTCTCAAGGAAATGGAGGACGAGGCCTCTCGTACACATCCGGAAGCTGAGGATGATTCTTCTCCGCATAACGCGGAGGCGTCGAGACATGATCTGGATCAAGCGACGTATGTTAAACTTCTGGAGGAAGAGCTCTGATTGACGAGGGAGCTGTTATTAGAAGTGGTCAAAGGAAAGAAACAAAATAAATGTTCATATAAGAAGTTTCTCTCATGTCAACCAAAAGAATTCGAGGGTAGTGATAATTTCTAAGATGCGATATGCTGGCTTCGTTAGACAGATTAGGTGTGTGAGTCTTGCGAGTGTGAACCTGAATACCGTGTCAAGTACGCGGTAAGGATGTTAAAAGGGAGTGCCTTGTTCTGGTAGGACACAGTGAAAGATACGTTGAGTAAGGAGGTGATTGCTGCTTTGACTTGGGAGCAGTTTGCTGAAAAGGTAACAAAGAAATACTGCACGGATTATGATGTAAAAGATTGAGAAAGAGTTCAATGGTCTTCGCAAAGGAGACAAACCGGTGGATGATTTTCTTAACGCTTTTACCGATAAGGTGAGATTCATTCCTCACCTTGTTGCTGATGAGAGAGCTAAGATCCGTAAGTTGGTGGGTATGTTACCGGTGGACTATCATCCAAATGTCAGAGCTGCAGTTACTTTAGATCTAGCATTCAAGATAGCTCGACAGATAGAGGGGGATCGATTACATGCACGAGGTGACCAGACTGGCGAAGGTCACAAGAGAAAGTTTCAGCAATCTTCCAAGACTGGTCCTTCCAAAGGGTAGTCTTCAACTGGAGGAAAGCCTGATTCCTCGAATAAGGCTAAGTTCGATGGTCCGTGGTGCTCTCAGTGTCGTACGTACCATACCGGTGAATGTTCCAAGGCCGCTGCCAGATGTTTTAGGTGTGGTCAGAATGGGCAATCAACGACAGAGTGCGAGGTTTAAGACAATATCTGCTATAAGTGCCACAAGCCGGGGCACATGATTTCTGATTGTAGATCCAAGCAGGAAGTGGGAACTGGAGGATCTTTCTCAGGGCAGAAGAAAGATAATGCTCCCCGTGCCAAAGGGCGGGCATTTCAGATGACGCAGGAGGAGGCGAAAGGTGCTTGGGACGTGAATACGGGTACTTTTCTTATTACCTCTACCCCAACATGCGTCTTATTTGATTCTGGAGCTGCATATTCTTTTGTGTATATATCTTTCTGTGATAAACTGCATATGCCTGTATCTGTATTATCTGAGCCACTTAGAGTAGAAACTACTAGTTGTAAAGTAGTTCCAGTTGTTGAAAATGTCCCTTAAGCGGTTATAAATATTGACGGGAATAGTTTTCCTGTTTCTCTTATTCTTATGCCAATTGCGGGATTCGATGTTGTGATTGAGATGGATTTGGCTTAGCAAGCTGAATACTGAGATTTTCTATTCCAAGAAGTTGATTAAAGTTCCTCTACGTGACGGGTCATATGTTGTGGCTCGAGGTGAAAGACGAAAGTTAGATATTCCGATTATTTCCATGATGAAAGCTCGGAAGTCGGTTTCAAAAGGGTGTGATATTTATCTAGCCCATGTGATTGACGCTAAACTGGAGAAACGTGTCGTTCACGATATTCCGGTGGTGACCGATCATCCAGAGGTATTTCTTGACGAGCTACATGGGTTACCGCCATTTAGAGATGTTGAGTACCGTATTCATCTTGTTCCGGGGGCTACTCCTGTGGCTAAAACAACGTATCGTCTTGCTCCTTCCGAGGTTCGCGAGATGATGACACAGATTCTGGAGTTGCTTGACAAAGGCTTTATTCGCCCGAGTTATTCTCCTTGGGGTGCTCCGGTGCTATTCGGGAAAAAGAAAGATGGGACAATGCGAATGTGTATTGATTACTGGGAGTTGAACAAGTTAACGGTAAAGAACAAATATCCTCTTCCGTGGATAGACGATTTATTTGATCTACTGCGCGGAGCGACGTGCTTCTCAAAGATTGATCTGCGTTCTGGATACCATCAAGTGCAGTTTGCTGACGATGATGTTCCGCAGACGGCTTTCCGCACTCGTTACGGTCATTATGTGTTTTTGGTGATGCCATTCGGCTTAACCAATGCTCCTACTATTTTTATGGACATGATGAATCGAGGTCCTTTTCTTGATAAGTCTGTGATTGTATTTATTGACGATATTCTCGTTTATTCTAAAACTGAAGCTAATCATGAGTAGCATCTGTGACAAGTCCTCGAAACATTTAAACGGGAAAAGCTTTACGCTAAATTCTAGAAGTGTGAATTTTGGCTGCGAGAAGTGCATTTCCTTGGTCACGTGATCTATAGGGATGGCGTAAAGGTTGATCCGGAGAAAGTCGAAACGGTTATGAATTGGGGAGTTCCTCGAACTCCTTCTGAAGTTAGAAGTTTTCTTATCTTAGCTGGATATTATCGGTGGTTTATCCGCGAATTTTCTAAACTGGCAGGTCCTTTGACTAAATTGACTCGCAAAGATGTTGCATTTGTTTGGGCGGAGGCTCAAGAACAAGCGTTTCAGTCTCTGAAACGGCTATTGTGCGAAGCTCCAATTCTTTCCTTGCCAGACGGTTGTGAAGACTTCGTTGTTTATTGTGATGCTTCGTATTCTGGATTTGGGTGTCTATTGATGCAGCGCGATAAAGTAATTGCCTATGCTTCAAGGCAGTTGAAACCCCATTAAGACAACTATCCGACTCATGATGTTGAGTTGGCAGCTGTAGTATTCGCGTTGAAATTGTGGCGGCATTATCTTTATGGCACCAAATATGTTGTCTGCACGGATCACGAGAGCCTACAATATCTTTTAACGCAGAAAGAGCTCAATATGAGACAACGCAGTGGCTCGAGTTGATAAAATACTATGATTTTGAAATTCGCTACCATCCTGGTAAGGCCAACGTGGTGGTGGATGCTTTGAGTAGCAAAAGCTCTTTAGTAGACGCGAAATTTATGAAACTCACTGTGGCTCCTGATATCATTGCTCGATTGAAGGAAGCGCAGCAAGTGGCATTGCAAGATGAAAACCTGAAAGTCAAATTGATGAGAAAGCTGAAAGACCAACTTGTTGATGATACTCGTGGGTTAAAGACTTTTAAGTCTCGCGTATGGGTGCCGCTCCATGGTGGTAACCGTGAACTGATTCTGCAAGAAGCTCACAAGTCTAAGCTATCGGTTCATCCGGGCAGCACAAAGATGTAGCATGACTTGAAGGCATTATACTGGTGGCCTACTTTGAAACGAGACATTGCTTCCTTCGTGGAAAATGTCAAATCTGCGCGCAAGTGAAGACAGAACACCAGAAACCGTATGGTAGTCTCCAACAACTTGAAATCCCTGAATGGAAGTGGGACCATGTTACGATGGATTTTCTGACAAAGTTGCCAAAGACGTTTAGAGGGCACGATACGATTTGGGTTATTGTTGACCGACTAGCTAAAAGGGCTCATTTTCTACACTAGTACAAATATGTAATTTGGTCACACATAGTCGGAATTAAACGGCCACACGTTCGAATTTTTATATGACTAAAGGTACGAAAATAAGTTCCTCGTTATTAGTTAGCCACTTATGAACTCGGATCGTGTGACCATTAGGTAATGTATCGCCACACATTCAATTATTTATGTGGCTAAAGGTTACAGCTATTTTTTGGCTGATTATTTAGCCACATATGAATTTGGAAAACGTGATTAAATGCCATAAATGGTCACACACTTAATTTATTGTGACAAAAGCTTGTCACATACTTGAATTACTGTGACTAAATGCCATATATGGTCATATGAAGTAATTGTTTATGTGTCTAAATCATAGATTCGAAATTTTCACACATGTGTTAAGTGTAGCCAAAATCGTACATATGGTCACGCAATTTATTATGTGTGTCTAAAGTTTAACGGGGGCAAAAGGTAAAGTATATAGTCACATTTATTTCTAAACGATCATGTGTGACTATATAGCTTTATAATAGCCACACATCATGACAGATGTGTATCTAAATATTGTTTATGGCCACATTAAGTGTTTGTGTGTCTAAATCATGAGTCTACATATGGTCACATGAAGTAATTGTTTATGTGTCTAAATCATAGAATCGAGTTTGTCACACATGATTATGTGTAGCCAAAATACGGTACATATAGTCACATAACTTATACATTGTGACTAAAGTTTATCGTGTGTTTTCAAAATTAAACAGCTAATTAAATTTGATATTTAGTTACATATTAAGTGTATGTGTGTCTAAATCATGAGTCTATATATCGTCACTTGTAGTAATTATATATGTGTCTAAATCATAGAGTTGAGTTTGTCACACATGAGTTAAGTGTAGCCCAAATCCAGTACATATGCTCACATGAATTAAAAATATTCATAATTCATTTCCCCCAAGTTTGAATTTAGATAGTCAAAATAGGAAATCTTGTAAAGTCAACATTGGAACCGTTTTGAATTCGAAATTGGGAATCGTTTTGGTTAGTTCAAAAGAGGATGTTGTTTGTTTTCAATTGAACTAAACAAACAACGAATATTACAGCAAACAACAGATAATATTCATTGATTAACACATGTGTGAATTTTCGAAACATTACATGAAGAGACAGATTATTAAAAAGAAAAAAAAACTAATCTAGATAATCAACAAGCCCATCAGAGTACAAGTATTGAGAGTCAAGAGACTTGATAATCTGCTCACGTAATTGGTTATTCGTAGCATACATACTTGTGTGATGAGCAAATTGAGAATTAAGAAAATCAATATGGGCCCTGTCGAAAACCGAAATCTTCGATTCAGAATTAATCTAAGAAATGCGGAAATTAAATTCGTCTATATTCATCTGAATATCGGCAATAGCCATTTCAACATCTGCAAGTCTTCTCTTGTCCTTCAAGATGTATTGATCAACCTCTTTCATCAAGAAACAAAAGTCTCTGTATTTTTTTTTTCTGTTGCGGTTTGAAGGATTTTGAGATTTAGGAACATCCATTTTTTGGGAATGAAATCAGATGAAAGTGCAGTATGTTCGTGAAACAGATGGAAGATGAAATATTTATAATAGATGGAGAGGATGTATCTTCATGTAACAGATGCAATATATTGGAAGACATATAAATACCAAAAAATAGAGGCAATAGTGCGGGAAAAAATAGGGTGAAAAAGGCGCTAAAACAGTATGAAACATTTTGACTGAATTGACCTGATTAATATCCCATTTCCCCGAATTTTGACTTTAGATATTCAAACTGTGAATTATTTTGAAGTCAGTTGCCGTTTTGTTGACTTGACACAGATAAAATGGGAATTGTTGTAAATCTAATATTTTGTTTCTATTATGATCAACAGATTTCGAATATATTATGGTAATTTGCAAGTAATAAATGGCAATATATGTACTAAAAAGATACAATTTTTCATCTATATGAGTTAAGCAAAAAATACAATGAACTTTAGAGTGTGCCAACTTCACCAAGAGATTGTTCACTTCAATTTGGGTATAACAATTCCGCCACAGTCAGTTCGATAGTAATCGTCTCGTGATTCCTTACCCAAGTCACGTCGATCTACATGTGGCAATATGTTATCACTATGCGGGTGAATGACAATACTAAATTCCTCATCGACTTCGTCATATGTATCTTTGTAATTATTGGGAGGTGTCTTATAGACAATAGACAGTTTTTTATCTAGGTGATCTTTCACATAAAATACTTGTCGTGCTTGTGAGGTTAATATGAATGGATCAACCTTGTGGCCTAAATTATTCAGGTCAAACAATGTATAACCAAGATTAGTATCGCGTTTGACTACATTAGCTCTATGATTAACTCAATCACATTTGAAAAGAGGAATTTCCCTGAAACGATAATCCAGTACCCATATTTCTTGTAAAACCCCATAATAAAATCTTTGTCTTGTGGTTGCATCTTCTTTGGATATGTTCAGATCTATTGCCTGAACACTAACCCCACTGTTCTGGTAAACCCTGCCATCACGAGATTTTGTACAAAATGCATACCCATTGATGTTATATGCGTCGTATTTAACTACGGTGGCGCGTAGTCCATATGAAATCCACCTTACGATTTGTGATACACTTTCTTTGGAGATCGCTTACTCTCTCTCAACCTGAATTTTATTAATATATTACAAGTATATATGAGCTTCAAATTTAAGGAACAACAAGCAACAACTATAAATAACATACGGATTACCTCATTGCTAACCAATTGGCAAAAGATTTATTGTGCTCATTCTCCAGCAATGCTATTCGTTTACCCGGGTTTTCTGTTTCCAAAAGCTGCTTGTGTCGCGTGAAACAAGGTGTTTGATTAATTATTATATATGATAGAACATTATAAGTAACAAATTAGACATGTGTTAGTAATACTTACTCAATATACGGTACAATTTCATATGTATTCTGTATTACATACAAATGTCCATTCTGAAAGAGTTCCACAGAAACTTCACTTAATTTGCCGACCGACATTGGTTTTCCTTCCTCATCTTCATCAGTTTCATGTTTATCAGGTGGGATACCAATAGTTTTCATTGATTTTTTATATTCGCTGAAAAACTCAATTGTTTCTTCTGCAATAGTCTCCTCAGCAATGCATCCATCTGGTCTATTTCTATTTCGCATATGTCCTTTAATAACCTTCATACATCTTTCGAAGGGATACATCCGCCGAAAGCATACAGGAGCATATAATTTTACCTCCCTAGTTAGGTGTACAGTCAAATGGACCATAATATCAAAAAATGACGGAGGAAAGAATTTCTCCAGAAGGCACAATGTCACACAGAGTTCTTCTTGAATCTTATCTAGTTCTTGTAATGTGATTTCTTTGCTACATATCGATTTAAAGAAAAAGAAAAACCTGGTAATAGCATATCGTGTGGCTTGAGGCATTATTAAACGAATTGCAATGGGCAAAAAATCTTGCATTAGCATGTGATAGTCATGCGATTTAAGGCCAATGAGCTTCTTTTCCTTTAGGCTGACCAAACTAGATAAATTTGAACAATAGTCTTGTGGTACCCTGATGTTGTATAGTGTTTCACAAAATATGTCATTTTCATCATTTCTTAATGTGTAACCTGCTGGAGTTAGTGTTGTTTTCTCTGCTTCTTGCCTAGCAAACAACTCTGGTTTTTTAACCAACTCAACCAGATCCAATCGAGCATTCAGTCCATATTTTGTCTTTACCGGAACATTTAGCAAAGTTCCGACTAGACTCTCACGAACATTCTTTTCTATATGCATGAAATCAATACAATGTTGAACAGAATTATGCCTCCAATACCTAAGTTTTCAATACCAAATGTTGAATTTCTTCCAATACGCACCGTTTTCTTCATTTACTTGGCTTGAACTACCCTCATCTTGTTTTCCTTTTCTTTTCTGCTATTAAATCTTCCCACCTCTGCCTCTCGTATCTTCTTGGTTTTCTGATGTCTTATTGTTTGTTTGTTTTCCTTTTCCCCACTTATTTTCAATATGTTGTACCTCGTTGTATATTTGTTTCCCGGTCATTGGATTTGGAGAGCGGTCAAATTCTTGTTGTCCATTAAATGCCTTCTTTTGCTTTCTGAACATATGGTTTTATGGTAGATATCTTCTGTGACCAGCATAACTTTGTTTTGATGAGGCAGGAAGTCTAACACAATATGTATCTTTCCCACATACTACACAAGCTTTGAATCAACTGCATGAACAGCCACATAATGTACCAAGTGCAGGGTAATCATTTATTGTCCATAACACAACGGCACGTAGATTAAAGTTTTCTTTTGTGGAAGCATCATATGTATCAACACCTTCCTCGAATAAGCGTTGCAGATCATCAACTAAAGGTTCCAAAAAAACATCAATATCATTTCCCGGGTATCCTGATATTAATACCGAAAGCATGATAAACTTTCTTTTCATGCACAACCATGGAGGAAGGTTGTATATGACAGTTTAGGCTGGCCATACACTGTGATGCCTATATCCTCTGTTGACGTCAACTCCATCAGCTGATATTCCTAACCGTAGATTTCTTGAATCCTTACCAATTTCGGGGAATTTTTCTTCTATGGTACGCCATGCCTGTGAATCTGCCGGGTGACATAAAACACCATCTGTTATCCTCCTTGTTGCATGCCATCTTAAGTCTTCTAAAATACTTTGTATCTTGAAGAGTCGTTGCAGTCTTGGTATAACTGGGAAGTACCACATTACCTTTGCTGAAATGTTTTCGTACACTTTATGTGTCTTATTATCCACCTTCCATCTTGATATCCCACAAGTTCGACACACAGTCAATTTTTCGTCCTCCTTCCAGTAAAGAAGGCAGTTGTTGATACATACATATATCTTTATGTATCCTGACCCCATCAATTTCATAATTTTATTGGCCTCATAAGTGTTTTCCACCAATTCGTTACCATCAGAGAGCATCTTTTTTAACAATCCTAGTAACTCAGTAAAGAACTTATCTGAACATCCGTACTTGCTCTTCAAGTTGTGTAGTTGGACTATTGCAGACAACTTTGTAACGTCAGGACATCCTTTGTAAAGTGGCTTCTCTGCGTCAAATAATAGTTCTTGAAACTTGACATGGTTTTCCTCATCAAAATTATCTTTAGTAGCAGTAACCATTTCTACTATTTCTGGTCCATCTGTTGGTGTTGGAATTTGTGATCCAAATTCCGTGTTTTTAACAAACTCTGATGTAACATTGTTAGGTTTTCGCCCACTTGTTGATGGCTCATCCTTTTCCCCATGTTTAATCCACTTCGTGTAGTTTAGATCAATCCGATTGCTGAATAAATGGTGATGCACTTCCTCCACTTTATGCTCTATGTGGTTTATACATTTGGAACACGGACATGGCATTTTCAGATGTTTTTTATTCACTCGTGGGTCAGCGTTCCTCATCTTCGGCAAGTTCTGCAATCCGTAATTAATAAACTTTGATACTCCTTCAAAATAAAGTCTCATGGTCCTATTTGTACCCATCCAAGACTTGTCCATGTTTAAAAATGTCAAAGAACAGGAAATAGAGAAAAAATTAAACTGGATGAAACAGATGGAAATTTAGGGATTGAAGCCTTCGAATATCGTATACTCTTTGCGCCGTATCTAATTAGTGACAAACCGGTTAATAGAATTGTAAATTCATAAATTGTATAGAAATAGGAGTTTCTATGTAATATACTCATGGAGTATATATAGGGATATGGCTATTGTAATAGTTAAGGTTTTGCACACAATGAAATAAAGAACTATGTGTTTTCATGGTGTTTTTACACATTCTCTCTAGTTCTACATATGCAATCCTTCATCTATCCTACATATTACTTGAATAACTTGTTATTATGGACTAACAAGTGGTATGAGAGCCAACTCTGATTGGTTTCTGAAGGATTTCGTGCAAGAACATCATCTGATTCAGTAAAGATTTGATCGTAATTGAAGCTTTCTTGAAGAACTATGAAACTTTCGGGTTAATTTTAAATTTGAAGATTTGATGGCTTAAAATTGTTGTTTTATTGCTCATTGGGAAGGATATTAGCATCCTAACTCTCGAAAATTGAATTGGTGTCATTACAAACAACAAATTTGAAGATTTTTGTGTTTTCGCGTTTGTGAAGTTCTTGAAGAAAATCGATCGAATCTGCTCATTTGATTGTTGTTTATGATTATTGTTGTTTGAGAAGTGTTAATCGGGGGTAGGCAAACTGATCTGGACAAGAAATTATCAGATTTGGGCAAAATTCGAGATTTTTTGAATCTGAGCGGGTAAGATCTTGAAGCTGTCGGAATTCCAGGTTTGAAGGTGTCGGAATTGCCCTTTGAATCAGTCGGAATTGCTGAATTCCGAGAATAATTTGGTCAGAATTGTCGAATTCCGAGAAGAAATATGTCGGAATTGCTGAATTCCGAGTAGAATTTGTTGGAATTGCTATAATGCGAGAAAATTGTATCGGATTTCAAACTTTCTCGGAATTCAACTTGACCGGAATTGGTTGTAGACCGGAATTGGTGATTTTACTCGGAATTCATATTTTCTCGGAATTCTCTATTTTCTCAGAATTCTCTATTTTCTCCGAATTCTCTATTTCATCGGAATTCAAGATCACCCGGATTTACACTCATTTTTTAAATTTTTAAGATTTCTGATCATTTTTGCCACAGCATTATTCTTTATTTTCAAAAATTTTCAAGCTCGACGCCAGCCAGGGGCTCTACCCCTTGGACCCCGCTATCAGGGGCGCTGCCCCCGAACCCCCGTCGTTGTTGTTGTAACTGAATTATCTTGTCACCTTGATTCCTAAGTCAAGTGTTTGGATTTTTTTTGGCTGAGTCAGAAGTTCTCAAAGTTTCAGTTATCATTCTGATGTTTCTAGCTTCCGGTCAATGTTGGGTCATTGTTACCATATATTGATTGTCTAGTACCCTTATGTCTAGTCATCCTGCTCTTTCTTAACTGATTTTTGGGTCTTCTTTCTTAGTGTCACCAATTTTTGGTCTCAAAACCAGATTTTGGCCATCCATTCCTTCCTTCTTTTGAATCTTGGTTATCCTTTATCAGTCATATTTGAAAACCCTGATCTCTTTGTTGGTGAAATTATTTAATGAATTGACCAACATCAAATTTCTTCAGGTTTTTGAGAGGATTTTGAATTACATGCGCGCTTGCTCACGTGCATATCAATCTGACTCACTGATTATTATATCAAAGTCAATCGTTTTGTGATCTTGAATAAGGATGAATCCGACTCACTGATTATTATATCAAAGTCACCTACTCTCTTATGTGTTCCCAAGTTCATTTGCACCCGTATGTATTTCAAAATCTTTGTTTCTTGCGGTGATTTGGTCAAGGTTGATTACACGGTATTAGGAGACTTACTTGACAACATTATTCTCCAATATCATACTACATCCAACAAAGATTTATTAATCTTCAAGAATTCAGATCAAATATTTACCACTCCTCAACGATCAAAAGTGGTTAAAGTATCTATTCAAGTCAGGGAATGTTTGAAGATTATTTTGACTTGAAGTATAGGATCCTCCCCACCCCTCTTCCATGTTTTTGCAACTGAATCTCATGGTGATGTCTTTTATGCATGACGCTCATAAAGTATTATAATCATAATGAGGGGGAGAATAAAAAGTGAAGAAATTTTATATTGTTGATTCAGTTGTTGAGGGTGTCTACTCAAGGGGGAGAGAGAAAAAGAAACATCAGTCTATATCATGTCTAGGGGGGTCAAGATTATCAGATTTATGATGACATGGAAACAATCTAAGCTACATTGTAGGGGGAGACAAAAAGAAGATTCTTCCCAACACATCAAAAGTGTTTATGCTTCCTTTGTCAAAGGCACAAGATAAAACAATGTTTCAGACTGATGTATATGGTGGGACGCTACATCCAAAACTGCTTATATAATCTAAGGAAGACTTAGGTTACTGGCGTGTACACTCCTATTTCAATACAAAGGGGGAGAATGTAAATTCATAAATTGTATAAAAATAGGAGTTTCTATGTAATATACTCATGGAGTATATATAGGGATATGGCTATTGTAATAGCTAAAGTTTTGCACAATGAAATAAAGAACTATGTGTTTTCATGAAGTTTTTACACATTCTCTCTAGTTCTACATTTGTAATCCTTCATCTATCCTACATATTAATTGAATCACTTGTTATAATGGACTAACAAGAATTCTCCGTAATTAATGTGTGTTTAATTTAAAAAGGAAAAGATCATTTACTCTCACCGGTTGATTTTTCAAAGAAGATTGTGTTTGTTTGAATTAAGTGTTTTTACAAAAATACCCTTACTAATCAAATATAGCATTTTATTTATAAGGGGCAATAAAGTAATTTTACACACTACATCCAAAAATACAACCCAAACAAAGGGTGAGGAGGGGTTGTTTAGGCTGGGTAGACGATCTTTTGATCATCCAAAAAAACAACCCTAAACCCTAAAGTAATTTGACACACCTGCACGTCTTTCACTTATCGGCGTTTGCAGACGATCTTTTGATCATCCAAAAAAACAACCCAAACAGTTTCAAACCCTAGTATCACTAGTCATTTTCAACCATCACAATGGAAGCTTCTACTTCAAACAAACGGCAAAAATCTGAAAAAAGAGATACAACATTAAGTGATCTTCTTATGGGAGTTATGGAGAAAATGTTTGTGCACTTGGGGGCCGTCTTTGCCATCGATTGTGTGCGGTACAAATGCATGTAAATTTCTAATACAATCTGTCTATTTTTTCATCTATTTGGTAATATTGTTCACTTGTACATTAAGAAATAAATTTTCTATGTATCTTAATTATTACAGTAGTCACGCTTTTTTGGAGGCCTATAATAGCGTAGAGGTCTACAGAGGAATAGAAGTAGATAGTATACAAAGGGTGAGGAGGGGTTGTTTAGGCTGGGTAGAAGTGACCTCGTCAACAGATGTAGAGCAGCAGGAAACCCAAACATCATGTATAGAGATGGATGGTATATATACCTATACATTTACAGTTTGTTATCTATTGAAGTAATTTAGTCTAATTATATATTTTTATTAAACTTTGTGTTTTTAAATTTTGTGTTATACGTACATTTCAAATGAAGTTGTTCAACTTTGATGAAGAGGAACAAAAGAGGGTAGGGAAGGAGATGCTTGAGAATGCATCTGCCTTAGGACAAATGAATGCAAAGTTTGTTCTAGGGATCATAAAGATGGGAGAGGGCGATGCCATCAGCTTAAAGAGGAAGGTATTGGCATGTTGAATGATGCCTTCCCTTCCGATAGAGCTGAGATTTTGAAGCGAAAGTTAAACATGATACAAGTCAAAATGAGGGTTCGGCGGGACAATTTGCAATAAATAAATTTCAGTTTGTACATTTTCGGCTGTCCCTACCACCGTAGAGATACTTCAAGGCTAAGTATTGTAGATAGGGGTTTTGATAATGACATTCCATGGGTCTTCAATTATAAAGTTTGCTGTTGGATAGCTTGTTTTGTTAAATTTGTAGAATATTAGGGATACACTATTAGCTAGATGTGAATGAGTAAATTAAATACTGTTTGAGAATATTGTAATCCAATACTTTTTTGGTATATATATATATATATATATATATATATGATCGATCATTAGATTGTGAATGACTTTATTAATGTTTGTGAATGATTTGCTTACTATTTGCTAGTAATACTGACTTTTGATAGTCAAACTATGAAACTATGAAAAATGGAATACTGCGTTTTGATACTCAAACTTACTTTTAATTACTGACTTATGAATGAAAAATGCTTGTGAATGAAAAATGGAATACTGAGTTATGAATGAAAAATGCTTGATAATCAAAGTATGAAACCATGTTTGTGAATGATATAATTACTGTTGTGAATGAAAATGGAATTATGATAAATGGAATACTAACTTTTAATAGTCAAACTATGAAACTATGATAATCAATAATAGAATACTGACTTTTGATAGTCAAAGAAAATTGTGTTTGTTTGAATTAAGTGTTTTTACAAAATTACCCTTACTAATCAAATAGAGCATTTTATTTATAAGGGGCAATAAAGTAATTTTACGCACTACACAGTCTAGGCGCCATATCTCCCCACTGTACGTCGTTTCAGTGATCGGCGTTTACACACCATCTTTTGATCCTAAAAAAAAACAACCCAAACAGTTTCAAACCCTAGAATCACCGGTCATTTTCAACGATCAACATGGAAGTATCTACTTCATCAAATAAACGGCAAAAAACTGAAGTAAGAGAAACAAGATTAACTGATCTTCCGATGGCGGTTATTAAGAAAATAATTACACACTTGGGGAAAGTCTCTGCCATCGATTGTTTGAAAGTGAAATGCCTGTAAGTTTCTAATACAATATGTCTGTTTTTTCATCTATTTGGCAATATTGTTAACTTCTACATTAAGAAATAAATTTTCTATGTGTCTTAATTATTACAGTAGTCACGCTTTTTTGGAGGCCTATAATAGTGTAGAGATCTACAGAGGAATGGAAGTAGATAGTATACAAAGGGTGAGGAGGGGTTTTTTAGGCCTTGTAGAAGTGAGCTTGTCAACAGATGTAGAGCAGCCCGAAACCCAAACATCATGTATAGAGATGGAATGGTATATATACGTATACATTTACTGTTTGTTATCTATTGAAGTAATTATGTTTAATTATACATTTTATTAAACTTTGTTTTTTTTAATTTTGTGTTATACGTACATTTCAGATGAAGTTATTCAACTTTGAGGAAGAGGAACAAAAGAGGGTATGGAAGGAGATGCTTGAGAATGCATCTGCCTTAGGACAAATGAATGCAAAGTTTGTTCTAGGGATCATAAAGATGGGAGAAGGCGATGCCATCAGCCTTAAAGAGGAAGCTATTGGCATGTTGAATGATGCCTTCCCTTCCGATAGAGCTGAGATTGTGAAGCGAACGTTAAACACGATACAAGTCATAATAAGGGTTCGGCGGGACAATTTGCAAGAAATAAATTTCAGTTTGTACAATTTCGGTTGTCCCGACAACCGTATAGATACTTCAAGGCTAAGTATTGTAGAAAGGGGTTTTGATAATGACATTCCATGGGTCTTCAATTGTAAAATTTGCTGTTGGATAGCTTGTTTTGTTAAATTTGCTAGAATATTAGGGATACACTATTAGCTAGATTGTGAATGAGTAAATTAAATACTGTTTGGGAATATTGTAATCCAATACCTTTTTGGTATATATATATATATATATATATATATATATATATGATCGATCATTAGATTGTGAATGACTTTATTAATGTTTGTGAATGATTTGATTACTATTTGCTAGTAATACTGACTTTTGATAGTCAAACTATGAAACTATGAAAAATGAAATACTGACTTTTGATAGTCAAACTGACTTTTAATTACTGACTTATGAATGAAAAATGCTTGATAATCAAAGTATGAAACCATGTTTGTGAATGATATAATTACTGTTTGTGAATGAAAATGGAATTATGATAAATGGAATACTAACTTTTAATAGTCAAACTATGAAACTATGATAATTGATAATGGAATACTGACTTTTGTTAGTCAAAGAAAAGATTGTGTTTGTTTGAATTAAGTGTTTTTACAAAAATAGCATTTTATTTATAAGGGGCAATAAAGTAATTTTACGCACTACACAGTCTTAGCGCCATATTTTCCCACTGTACGTCGTTTCAATGATTGACATTTGTAGACCATCTTTTGATCCTCCAGAAAAACAACCAAAACAGTTTCAAACCCTAGAATCACCAGTCATTTTCAACGATCACCATGGAAGAATCTACTTCATCAAACAAACGGCAAAAAAATGAAGTAAGAGAAACAAGATTAACTGATCTTCCAATGGCGGTTATTAAGAAAATAATTACACACTTAGGGATAGTCTCTGTTATTGATTGTTTGAAAGTGAAATGCGTGTAAGTTTCTAATACAATCTGTCTGTTTTTTCATCTATTTGGTAATATTGTTAACTTGTACATTAAGAAATAAATTTTTTTTGTGTAACGTACAGTTGCCAAACGTTATTGGAGGCCTCTGATAGTGAAGAGGTCTACATCATCAGATGTAGAGCAGCGGGAAACGCAAACGTGATGTATAGAGATGGAATGGTAGGTACGTTTAAACCTTGTATGTACATTTACTGTTTGTGTTATTGAAAGTTAAGTTTTTTAAATTTAATTTATTAATTTTTGTATTATTGACTTTTGTGTTATACATTTCACATGAAATTGTTCAACTTTGATAAAGAAGAAAAGGAGAGGTTAGGCATGGAGATGCTTCAAAATGTATCTGCCTTAGGATAGAAGGATGCAAAGTTTGTGTTGGGGATGATGAAGATGGCAGAAGGCTTTGAAAGGAAACCGGAAGCTCTTGCCATGTTGAATGATGTATTCCGTTCTGATAGAGCTCGGATTGTGCAACCGATATTAGAGAGGATACAAAGAATCATGTTTCTTCGGCGGCACGAATTGAAACCAGTACAATTCTCCTAATGCCTTCTGACGTGTACCGAGCACAAAATTCTTTCAACCTATCCTCTACATATGGGTTTTTACAATTTAGAAGCATGGTTATTCAACTGTAATGTTTGTTTATGGGACATTTGTTATGTTAAATTTGCTAGAATATTTAATTAGGATTAATTTATAATTAGATTGTGAATGACTAAATACTTTTGGTGAATGTAATTAATACTTATTTTGGTATATGATATATCACTAGATTCTGAATGACTTAATTACTGTTTGTGAATGATTTAATTAATGTTTGTGAATGACTTAAAAATTGTTTGGTAGGAAATATTAGGGAACTCATTTACATGAATTCATGCAACTGAGTTTACTAACAGTTCCTACCAAACAGTACTATGATAAATGGAATTCTGACTTTGGATAGTCAAGTTCCATGGTTATTCAATTGTAAAGTTTGTTTATGGAATACTGACTTTTCATAGTCAACTTCCATGGTTATTTAGATTGCGAATCACTAAATAATGTTTATGAATGTAATCCAGTACTTTTTTTTGGTATATGAATATATTTAGACTGTGAATGACTTAATTACAGTTTCCTAGGAACTGTTACAGAACTCAGTTGCATGAAAATGAAACAAAATAGACATGGAATACTGAATTTTGATAGTCAAACATGATAAATGGAATACTGACTTTTCTGTTTTGTTAAATGGAATACTGACTTTTCTGTTTTGATAAATGTAATACTAATATTTAGCTTCACAGAAAAGACTTGAAGTGAATGAAGCAAAGGAAACAGATTATAATACCATGTTCATATACCATATTTAGATAACAAAACATAAGAGAGTTAAATAACATACTAAAAGCCAAAATTAATTTCCATTTTCCGGATAGAAAGTGTTGTGATTTCAGTTTACAAAAGAAACCATTGTTTAACATATACAAACAAAAAGCATCCAGAAAAGATAGACACATCAACTACCATACTAGTCTAATATAATCACATTCTCTTTCGAACTCCCTGGTACACCATCATGACTTTTATTCAGATTCTTGAGCAACAGTCTTTGACTTCTTCTTCTGGTCTTAATTTCTCGAACCGGATCAACCACTTCAGCTGCCTTATCATATTCACCTTGAATTGGCTCTTCAACTTTAACTTGTACTACGACTTCAGCAACCTCAGCAACCCCAGCAACATGAATTGGATCTTCGACTGGAACTGGCACTTCTTGAACTGGCACTTCTTTAGCTGCACCTAAATATCTTCTAGGCTTACCAAGTCTTATTGATTTTCTGTAACAAATGACATAAACATAATACAAAAGTCAGAAACTGTAAACAGACATATGTAATTGACGTAAACAAATGACATAAACATAACCCTTCTTGAATGATTCATTGACTGAATACAATAATCGTATCGGAATTTAATTAACTTTTTGGGGACGAAGATGAAGAGGATTTGCACGAACTACATTATCCATCTTATGGGGGTTAGGGTTTATTATATGGTACAATGACTCAACACAGTAGATAAAGAAAAAAAATCGATCAACATTCTTACCTCATAACAATGATTTCAACTATTGAACATAGTAATTGTGTGTGGTGTTTAACTTTTTGGGGACGAAGATGAAGATGATTTCAGGAATTTCAGTATCCGTTTATGGGGGTTAGGGTTTATGATTTGCATATACGGTAAATAGTTATGGGTTAATGGATATGGGTTATGGTTATGGGTCATGGGTTATGGTAAAATATTACGGTATAACAGATATGGGTTACGATGGGGTCAACTATTATGGTTTAACAGATGTGGGTTACGATTGGGGTCAACTATTACGGTTTAACGGATATGGGTTATGATTGTAGTCAACTATTATGGGTTAAGGGATATGGGTTATGATTGTGGTAAACTATTATGGGTTATGGTTATATATGGGTCATGGGTTATAATCAATTAACTATTCAACGGATATGGGTTATATATGGTTATGGCTCATGTGCTATGGTAAAATATTATAGATTAACGAATATAGGTTATAGTTAGGAGTTAAAATTTATGCTTATGGGTAATTGGTTATGGTAAACTATTAGGGTTAACCGATATAGGTTATCCTTTAGTGGTTAATTATGTGTTATAGTTATGGTTATGGGTTTATTGGTCATGGCTAAGGGTTAAGTGTTATGGGTTTATGGTTTAGGGGTTATGGGTTTTTTGGTCATGGTTAGGGGTTAAGTGGTATGGGTTTATGGCTTAGGGGTTAATTATGGGTTATGGTTATGGGTTAACTGAATCTGGTTAGTGGTTAAGTGTTATGGGTTTATAGTTTAGGGGTTATGTGTTATGGTTATTGTTATGGGTTAATTGGTCGTGCTTAGTGGTTAAGTCTTATTGGTTTATGGTTTAGGGGTTATGGTTATGGGTATGGTTAGTGGTTAAGTTTTACGGGTTTATGGTTTAGGTGTTATGTGTTATGGTTATAGCTATGGGTTTATTGGTCATATATGGTTACGGGTTAAGTGTCATGGGTCACGGTTAATTAATATGGTTCATGTGTCATGGTTAGGGTTTAGGGTTTAGGGGACATGGTGTTAGGACACTAATTTTGTATAGAATAGAAGATTACATTTTAGTTGAAGTTTGTATTAAATATACAAACTAGAGGTTTAAAATTGTAAATACCCTTAGGGGTATAAATACTAATGACTAATTGTCATTAGTAAGAACTTTGGCATTAATCAAGGGCTTAAGTGTGTGTTTTATGGTCTTCTTCATCTTTTCTCTCAATGTTATAGATTAATTGTCCATTGTTCTTCCATAGATCTTGATACCTGAATTACTTGGATCCTAACAAGTGGTATCAGAGCTTGATTAGGATTGATTTGAGTGATTTTTTTATCAAATATTGAAGCAATTTTCGAAAATTTTCGGATTAAAGTGAGCTGTGATTTTCAGAAATTCATAAAAACATTCATACGAGCTCCGTTTGATCTCAGTTTTGGATATGTTGTTCCTGTAGATGAAAGGAACATTGTGTAAAAATTTCATGTCAAAACTCCGTACGGTTTGAGAGAAATCTGAAATATCGTTTTTGGGTTTTTCATGTGTTCTTAACGTTTTTTGCCCAAATTCATGAGTTTAGATGCTTCTTTTTGAGATAGGAGTACATAAAAAGTGTTTGTGGAAGTGGAGATGCATGGATCTGAAGAGAAAACTCGATTTGGATGAGTTTTAAAAAGAAATCAAGTTCTTGGTGTTCATGAGGTGTTTAAAACTTCTTTTTCGGTAAATCAATTATGAATTTTTTTTCTAGAATCCCTAAAATTTCTTTGACATCTTCTATGCGAAAATGCTTCATTTTTAGAAAATCTTCTTGACTGTTATTCAAAAGGTCCAATAATGTATATATGTTGCACCTTTTGAGGCAATTATAGATCCTGGGAGGCAATTCTGATTGGTCAATAAAAATTGATTTCAATGCCATTTTTTTTTATATTATTTATTAGTTTAGCCAATTTATCATAAAAGGTAAAAGGAGGTAAAGGAACTATGTGTTGATTGCCCTCTAAATTTAAATTTTCTTCTTTGGTATGTAAAAAGGGAATCAATAAATCAATCAAATTCCGGGAGGCTTCGTGAAGTGCTTCTTTAGGAGTTAAACTTCCATTTGTCCATATTTCGAGAAATAGTATCTCTTTGTTACCATTTTCATAAGAATGAATACTATGATTCGCATTTCGAACAAGCATAAATACAGGATCTATAGGATAACTTCCATCTTGAAAGGTATTTGGCGCTTTTTTAAGATATCCGCGATTTTTCTCTATTTATAATCCAATAACCAACTCAATGGGTTCCGTCAAACTAGCTATATGTTGTGTATTATTGACTATTTCTACATAAGGCGGTAAGATGATATGTTGAGCAGTTACATATCCAGGGCCCTGACACAAATAGACGCCTCACAAATTCCATAGACATTGCTTCTCAATACGATTTCTTTCAAATTGATTAAAATTTCATGTACTGATTCTTGAATACCCATTATGGTAGAATATTCGTGTGATATTTTCTCAGATTTTGCGCGTGTGATACATGTTCCTTCGATTTCTCCAAGCAAAGCTCTTCGCATCGCAATGCCTATTGTGTCTGCCTGACCTTTCTTAAGCGGAGACAGAATAAAATGCCCGTACAAAAGACGCTTACTGTCTGCTGCTGATTCAACACACTTCTACTATAGTGTCCGAGTAGATACTGTTATTTTCTCTCGAACCATAATAATATTATTTGATCAGATCCTTGAATCATTTATTTCTCTTGTTTCTCTTCCTATTGAAATATCTTCAATTTTTATTTCTACACACGTCTTTCTTTCGGGGGTCTACAGCCATTATCTGGCATAGGGGCTAAGCCCCGTACGAAAGTTAATAGTATACCACTTCTGCGAATAGCTGGTAATGCTGCGTCTCTTCGGAGACCGGGACCTTTAATCATGACTTCTGCTCGTTGCATACCTTGATCTACTACTGCACGAATAGCATTTGCCGCTGCAGTTTGAGCAGCAAACGGCGTCCCTCTTCTTGTACCTCGGAAGCCACAAGTACCGGCAGAGGACCAAGAAACCACTCACCCTCGTATATGTGTAACAGTCACAATAGTATTATTGAAACTTGCTTGAATATGAATAACCCCCTTTGTATTTTACGTGTACTCTTACGTGAACCAATACGTCCACGTGAACCCTTTTTAGGTATAACTTTTGCCATATTTTTATCATCTCATAAATTTGTGTCAGAGATATATGGATATATCCATTTCATGTCAAAAAAGATTCCCCTTTTTATTTATATATCGGGTGTTTAACGAGTCTTGTTATCCTTGTCTTTGTTTATGTCTTGGGTTGGAACAAATTACTATAATTCGTCCCCGCCGACAGATTAGTCAACACTTTTCACAAATTTTACGAACATAAGCTCTTATTTTCATATTTGCCACTCCTTACATTAGTTTTGAATCCATTTCTTGGAAGAAATTAAGTTTCTTGAAATTTTGATTTAGAATCTTATTCCTACGAAAGAAATTGTGAAGTTGAAAAAACACCTAATCTTTCGAATCTTTGTTGCGGAGTCGATAAATTATACGACCTCTAGTTGAATCATAACGACTTACTTCAATTTTGACTCATTCTCCTGGCAGTATTCGTATAAAACTACGTCGGATCTTTCGTAAAACATAACCTCGAATCATATCTTCATTATCTAAACGAACCCGGAACATGCCGTTGGAAGCGATTCAGTAATTAAACCTTCATGAATCCATTTTTGTTCTTTCATTCAAGGTAAAACCCCCTTGAAGTATAACCTAGTGGAGGAAGAACCCTATTAGACAATCCACCCCCTTCTTTTTTCTTTTTCACAAATAAGAAGTTTCTTATTCAATTCGGATATTAGAAAGATTACCATATATAACACAAAATTTATCCGCCTATTCTTTTTAGTCGAGCCTCCTGGTCTGTCATTATACCCCGAGAGGTAGAAAGAATTACAACCCCCATCCCACCTAAAATTCTAGGAATTCTTTGATAGTTAGAATAGATTTGTAGACCAGGCCGACTGATTCGTTTTAAATTTAAAAGATTTCGATAAGTCCTTTTCCTATTCCTTCTATGTCGTAGGATTAAAACCAAAAAATATTTGTTGTTTTCTCAATGTTTTCTCACATTTTCGATAAAACCCTCTCGTAAAAGAATTATAACTATACTTTGGCTAATATTAGTAGATGCTACTCGAACCACGCTTTTTCTATACATATCGGCATTTCGTATAGAGGTTATTATGTCAGCAATAGTATCACTACCCATGATTGATTAAAATTATTGGTGCCTCCAAATTTGGATATAATCAACATGTTTTTCTTTTTTTTTTACGTATTTATTTATAAATATCAATTTTGAAAGGTATATACGTGAGACAAAATATACTAAACTAATCTTAATCTATTTCTTTTAAATACCCTACTATAAGCATATCTATAACTATATCGGGGCCTCATTTTATAATACCTCGGGAGCTAATGAAACTATTTTAGTATAATTGAACTTTCTCAATTCTCTAGCAATCGCACCAAAAACTCTAGTTCCTTTTGGATTTCCTTCTTGATCAATCACAACTGCAGCATTGTCATCATATCGTATTATCATACCATTGTCACGTTTAAGTTCTTTACAAGTACGGACAATTACAGCTCTGACTACTTTTGATCTTTCTAGAGGCATGTATGGAACGGCGTCTTTGATTAGAACAACAATAATATCACCAATATGAGCATATCGACGATTGCTAGCTCCTATGATTCGAATACACATCAATTCTCGAGCCCCGCTGTTATCTGCTACATTCAAATAGGTCTGAGGTTGAATGATATCATTTTTTATGTGTTTTTTACAATACAAAGGTCGAAGAAAAAAAGAAATATTATTTGTCCAAAAAAAGAAACCAGAACCCGCTATTTTTAAGGCCTACTTCTTTTTTATTTTTATCCCAAAATGATGAATTGAGCTCGTATAGGCATTTTGGACGCTGCTATTGAAATAGCTCTTCTGCCTATATTTTCTGTTACTCCACCCATTTCATAAAGGATTTGACCTGGTTTAACAACAGCTACCCAATATTCGGGAGAGCCTTTACCTGAACCATACGTGTTTCAACGGGCCTTACTATACCAGGTTTATCTAGAAAGATACGGACCCATATTTTTCCACCGCGACGTGCATTTCGTGTCATTGCTTCTATTTGTCTAGACGTGATCCAAGTGGGTTCAAGTGCCTGAAGAGCGTATTTACCAAAACAAATAGCATTACCTCCATAAGGCATTCCCTTCATTCTTCCTCTATGTTGTTTACGGAATCTGGTTCTTTTGGGGTTATAGTTGATGGCTTGTTTTGAATTCCATCCCTACTACAGAACCGGACGTGAGAGTTTCTTCTCATCCAGCTCCTCCCGAATAAAATCAATTCAAATTAAAGATTTTGAATTCAATTAAGATATAATATAATTTGAATTAAGATATACATGTATTTAAGAAAATCATTGATTTCACAAATTTATTACTAATTTGTATATCTTTTTTGTATAGATAACTAAATATCTTAAATAACTATATAACTATTTTTTTCTTACATTTATCTATTTTAGAATGTTAAAACAAATCTTTCTTTTGTTTTACTCTTTATCGTATTGGATTGACCTAATTTTAGCAATCCAAGAAAATAAAGTTTTCGCGGGCGTATATTTACTCTTTCAATTTCTATTTAAGTTCTATCATTAGTTCATAACTTTTCCGAATAGATGAATTGGTCTCTGGCCGGTTCCGCCATCCCGATCAATGAATCATTCGAATTCATTTTCACTAGAATCTCTTGAATTCACAAGTTCCATCGTTCCCATTGCTTCTTAATTAATGGTTGGGTCTGAATTATACAATGGAGCTATTAGTTGTTGAGTCAATATTCTTAGTCTTTATTGCTCGAAGCTCTTTATTTTTTCTTTTTTGAGCAGATCCATTTAATGATGAACCCGTATTGATGCTTTATTACACAGATTTTTCTGAGATGACTCATAGACCTTACATATTAGAATTATATATCATCAATATTCTTTTTCTTTCTTTCTCTCATCTTTCCATTTATCCATACCCTTTCTTTTTTATTTCGATTGACAACTTAGAAGCAGATTTTTTTTATTTTAATAAAAAAAGATTTCAGTTGCTACAACAATAAGAACAATAAATCATATCTTGACCGGGTCTTTGGATCCAGATAATACGAAGTGATGAGTTGGTTATTACTTCTACAAGTTATTTGTTTATACTATGGGGCTGGTTTTTTATACTAACCCTAAAAAACCCAACGAGTCACACACTAAGCATAGCAATTTTATCAAAAGATTAATTTAATTTTTATTAAACCCTATAGAATTGTAATTAGAATTGTTTATTTTTTTATTGAACAAAAAAGAATAAGAAGAAACAAATTTCTCATTTTTTGTTCTATCGCTGGATAGAATGCAAAGGGAAATAAAAGTTTATTATTCCCTGTCTATAAATATCCAAATTTTGATGCCTAATACCCCATAGATTGTTCGAACTGTATAGGAACAATAATCAGTTTTAGCTCGAATGGTTTGTAGTGGAACTCTACCTCTGATCCATTCAACACACGCAATTTCTTTTCTGTTGATACGTCCTGCAATTTGCACTTGAATTCCTTTTGTATCTGCTTGTGCAATTAGTTCTATAGCCTTTTTCATTGCTTTGCGAAAAGAAACTCTATTTTTTAATTGTCCGGCTATAAATTCTGCAAGAATATTAGGATTTCCATAAGGCTTTTCAATTCGTGTAATAGCAATGTTAAGTTTTCGATTTACAGAATTGAATTCTTTTTGTAAGTTCATCTGTAATTCTTCCATTCCTCGGGGTCGACTTTCAATTAATATTTTTGGGAATCCCATGTAGATTATGATTTGGATCAGGTCGATTCTTTTTTGAATCTCTATACGTGCGATTCCCTCGACGCCAGAAGATGCTTTCATATTTTTTTGTACATAATTCTTGATATAATTTCTTATTTTTTGATCTTCTTGCAGACCCTCAGAATAATTTTTTGGTTGTACGAACCAAATGGAATGATGACCTTGGGTTGTACCAAGTCTGAAACCAATTGGATATATTTTTTGTCCCATGTTCCCCCATTACTATACATATCATAATACGACATAGTTGTATCCTTTTTTTTCCATTTAGCTTTTTGTGACCATGCAATAGAGTCAGTATCTATATATTCATCTAAGGATATATCTTTCATTACAATAGTTATATGGCAGGTAGGTTTTTTTATTGCAAAATTACGCCCTCGAGCCCGACATTTTTGTCTCTTCATGACAGTACCTTCATTTACTTCGGCTTTACTAATGACTAAATTTCCTTGATTCGAACCCATATTGCAACTAGCATTTGCTGCAGTAGAATAAACTAATTTAAAAATGGGATAACATGCTCGATAAGGCATGAGTTCTAATATCATAAGTGTTTCTTGGTAGGAACGCCCACGAATTTGATCAATTACCCTTCACGCTTTGTGAGAAGACATAGATATATGTTGACCTAAATCGTAAACTTCTGTTGTTCTCTTATTTAACATAAAGTTACCCTTCTACTAATCAATGATAAATATCTGTATATATTATTATACATAAACAAACGTTTATTAACGACGAGATCTATTATCGCTTTTTTCATGTCCTCGGAAAGTTAAAGTAGGTGCAAATTCTCCCAATTTGTGTCCTACCATACGATCTGTTATATAAATAGGTAGATGTTCCTTTCCATTATGGGTAGCAATAGTATGGCCGACAATTATGGGTATAATGGTAGATGCCCGAGACCAGGTTATTATTATTTCCTTTTCTTCTTTTGTGTTAAGCTTATTTTTTTTTTTAATAAATTATTCGCTACAAAAGGATTTTTTTAGTGAACGTGTCACAGTTTCCTCCTATAATTAAATTTTTTTTTTGTAAAGACGAAGAAAGAAAATTTATTTTCTCTCCTATTTACTATGTCGACGAACAATCAAATTATCACTATATTTATTTCTTTTTCTACTTCTTTTTCAAAGTGCAGGATAACCCGAAGGGGTTGTGGGTTTTTTTTCTACCAATTGGGGCCCTCCTTTCACCACCCCCATGTGGATGGTCTACAGGGTTCATAACTACTCCTCTTACTACAGGGCGCTTACCTAGCCAAAGCTTATATCCGGCTCTACCCAAACTTTTCTGGTTCACCCCAACATTCCCCACTTGTCCGACTGTTGCTGAGCAGTTTTTGGATATCAAACGTGCCTCCCCAGAAGGTAATTTTAATGTGTCCGATTTCCCTTCTTTTGCAATCAGTTTCGCTACAGCACCAGCTGCTCTAGCTAATTGTCCACCCTTTCCAAGTGTGATTTCTATGTTATGTATGGCCGTGCCTAAGGGCATATCGGTTGAAGTAGATTCATCTTTTTTATCAATCAAAACCCCTTCCCAAACTGTACAAGCTTCTTCCAAAGCATACGGCTTTCTGGATGTAGATGGTGATATCTATACAGATGGATCATATATATATGGTATAATGAAGTACCACATGGGTGGATATATAGGAATCAAAATCTGACGAATCACTCATGTTATGATCTTCTACATCCTAGGTATTCCCGTTCAATCATCTGGCTTATGGCGAATCACTTATGGTATTCCTTAAACCCTAAACCCTAAACACTAAACCCTAAACGCTAACCATGACACATGAACCATATTAATTAACCGTGACCCATGACACTTATTAGTTACTGGTTGTCACCGGTCAGGGTGGTAGTAACCATGACACATGAACATGAAACATATTACACATGAACCAAATTACCGTCGTGTTCTTAGTCATAACCCCCCTAAACCCTAAACCCAACCATGACACATGAACCATATTAATTAACCGTGACCCATGACACTTAATAATTACCTATTGTCACTGGTCACGGTGGTAGTAACAATGACACATGAACATGAACCATATTACACATGAACCATACTACTATCTTGTTCTTAGTCATAACCCAATACACGTGACCCATGACCCATGTTAATTACCGATTGTCTAAATTTATATTATCTAAAATTAATTTTTTAATTATATTATCTAAAATTTTATATATTATAGATTAAAGTCACTTGAAAATTTTAAATATTGTTAATTACGCCTTGTAAAAAATTAAATTCTTATTTAATTAGGCATTTGAAGCCAAAATTTTCAACTTTACTTTCAAAAAAAGGCAATTCAGTTTCCTGAAATTTCAAAAAAAGGCAATTCTGACTATTCAGTTTCCTTAAATTTCGATTATTGCCGATTAGGGAATGAAAAAAATTCAAAACTTTCGTTCTCCCGGCAACCAATTATTTGAATTTTTTAACACATTTTTGCCAATCACGAAGACGTGTTGTATATATTCTATAACAAAAAATCAATTTAAAAATTTTAAACTCTTTCTTGTTCGATTGATTCCTAAACAACTAATTAACAATTCTAATATTTCCCTTTTACAAATCTCTACTCAAGAAATATGGAAATTGCTCAAGTTGATGATCAGGACCATCATCTTCTTAATCATGATATGGGTGACAAAATTCTTGGATATGTATCAGAGTATTACACTGATGATGAGGTGGAAGATCATAACAACGAGAACTCTCTGATTTACAAACCTGTAGTTAAGAGGGGCATAACCAGGTTATCCAAGTTTTGCAAAGAATATGGCCAACCTGATGGACCAAAGCTTCTGGTAACCTTCGATGTGATGAATAGGATATCAGGGCCAAATAGAGCATTGTTTATAAGTTTTTTGGGAGACGTGGTTCGTGAGCATATAGGTTTGAAGATTTTATCCTAGAAGAAGGTGGGTGCAAAAGACAGAGATAAACTTTGGGATGAAATCACGGTACACATGATATAACTACCTTTATCCTCTGCATTTACATTATGTGAAACTAATTTACAACATTGTGTTGATTATTTTTTGCAGCAATTTTTTGATGTTCACGAGAGTCGTAGAAACTTAATAATGCATCGTCTTGGTGAACTTCTAAGGAATTTGAGAAGGAAAATGAGACAAACATACATATTGCCCAATCAAAATACACCTTCAAAATTAAATAAAGTCCCGGCGAAATATAGTGCGATTGTTGAAGGCCCAGTGTGGGTCGCTTTTGTGAAGTATACGAGCTCAGAGGAAAACCAGGTTTTAATTTGTCATTTTTTATTTAAGTCCATATCTTTTCATAATTTTGTGTTTGCATCTAAACACCTAATGCATTTGTGTTTTAATTAGGAAAAGTCAGCTGCAACTAAAACGGCGCATTCCAAGTCTGTTTATCAGCATACAATGGGACGAGGTGGATACGTGCATGTCAAAGAGAAAATGGTAAACTATTATAATATATTATAATTTATTATGTATTTGAACTTTGTTTAACTTTACATTTTGTATGTGTTTGATATTTATAAGATAAAAAATAAAGAAATCCAACCTGATGAAGAACCCCCGTTGTATAATGTGGTTGAAAGGAAGACTAAACAAATCAGGAAATTTTGCAGATGATGAGACTAAATCAGTAGGAGATAAAATTGTAAGTATGACTGCATATTTTATTATCACTTTATGTTTAGTTTGATATATATAATAACTTATTTTCCATATATGCAGATTGATATTGAGGACAAGATCAAAGAAGGAGCCTTGCAGGTTGCTCAGGGCACTGATGCCCTGATAGTTGTATTTGGTAAGGAAAAGGGAGGTTATGCAAGAGGAGTTGGAGGTGGAGTGACATACAATAAGTACTTTGATCTTCCTAGAAACAGACAAGCATCAGATAAAACAATTGCGTTACTTGAATGTCAACTCGATAATGAGAGACGCGAGCGTCAAGAAAAGGAAGTAGTAATCCAGAATTTGACCAACAAGGTGACAGAAACAAAAGGAATACTTGCTCATCTGAGTGGTCAGTTGAAGGCACAAGAGGAGATGATACGGTCTTTGACATCAAAGGAAAGACTTTTTCCCAATTATGCTAACATTTACATTGTGTGTTGATAACAAATGCATTTCTTAATTTCTATTGCAGTTGTCTAATGGAGATGGAGGCAAAACACCGTTAAGTGATGATGTTGTATGTGAGATGGAGGCTAGCATTCAGAAGTATAATGGACTTGCAACTTCTAACAACGAACTGGAAACAATTGTAAGTAATAAAACATCTACGCTGTATATATCCCCCTGTGATTTTTGAATTTTACATACATGTCGCGTTTAATTAACGTGTTTTATACATATAGAAAAAGTTTAAAACAAGTATGTATTTCCACATGTTCATATATTGTGTGTTTGTGTGATCAACTGATGTGTGTTTGTGTAATCAGCTGTCTTGTTCTATCACCTGATCATTGTGTCTTGTCTAGCTGATCATTTATTTATTATATTATGTAGTTTAAATAGCTGATAGATCTTAATTTGTTGCATCAGCGGATCATTCTATGTTATGTAGTTGTCTTGTTCTTATCATTGTGTGTTTTTCAGGAAATTAAGTATATGCTGTCGCACTCAAAGAGAACAAGTGTTATTGCTTTGGGAACTGTATACAAGACTAATGGAAAACAAACTTTTCATAACGCACCACTTCCAAAGAATTGCTACAGAGTTTCAATTGACCAATCGTTAGTGGATGTAGCATGCATACCGGACGTTGGAAAGAATGGTTTTAAAACAGTCAAGGACGCAGTAGGTGGATTTGTCGCATGGCCAATGGAACAAGTTATTTTTGATGAAACGGTATCAGTTTTATCAACCTAGCTATATATAGTATTCTCCATATTTAATGTAATGTTTGATACATGCATATTTTATTTCCTATAGGAAATTACACCACCAAATACGGTAGAGAAGATTGGCGAGAACACAATTGCACCTAAATTACAAACAAAGCGCAAAGGTGTTTATGTGACAACTGATAGCATTACAAAAAAAGCGAGGCCCAACTTGAAAACTTAAAAAAATTTGGAGTGGAGATTGTTAAATGTATAACTCGATAAAAGTATGATAGTGTACAATTTTATTTTCTTACGATTATGTATTTCGTCTACTTATATACATTCCAACTTTGTTGTGTAATTCGAATTAGTTTTGTTTTTTTATTTTATATATATATATAATTCACACTGTGACACAAATTATTGATTTATCAAATGTGACTAAATGGTGCCCTCACACTTATTAACACTTTCGGCCACTGTTTTTTTAATTCGTTGTGTGACTAAATATTACAAAAAGCCACACAAAAATTAAATTCACGTGACCATTTGCTTAACAATAGTTACACGAAATACACATTTACTTCACTTTAAAATGCATATGGTCACACATTTAAACACTTTTGGTCACTTTTTAATTACATCTATGTGACTAAATCCTGAAAAATAAAATGCGTTGTGTGACTGAATATTACAAAACGCCACACAAACATTACATTCATGTGACAATTGGGTGAACAATAGTCACACGAAATAAACATTTACTTGACTTTAAAAAGCATATGGTCACACATTTTAGCACATTTGGTTACTTTTTAATTACAACTATGTGGCTAAATCCTCAAAATTAAAATGCCTTGTGTGACTGAATATTACAAAACGCCACACAAACATTACATTCATGTGACCATTGGGTGAACAATAGTCAAATGAAATACACATTTACTTGACTTTAAAAAGCATATAGTCACACATTTAAACACATTTGGTCACTTTTTAATTATAACTATGTGACTAAATCCTCAAAATTAAAATGCCTTGTGTGACTAAATATTACAAAACGCCACACAAAAATTAAATTCATGTGACCATTAGCTGAACAATAGTCACATGAAATACACATTTAATTGACTTTAAAAAGCACATGGTCACACATTTGGTCACTTTTTAATTACAACTATGTGACTAAATCCTCAAAATTAAAATGCCTTGTGTGACTAAATATTACAAAACGCCACACAAAAATTGTCAGGATCGGATATAGATTATATCAAATAACAAGAACTAACTTTTGAATAACAAATCAGAGTTGAAAAAAAAGTTAATCTTTAACTATGATCACAATCAACTAAGAAGTTGCGGAATCACACTTAATTGATTAAAGAAGGTTTTGAACACAAAGCAATTCAATCAAACAGTAGTTTTATTGATTAACCATAATGATTACAATAGCAAACTTCACCCCCAATCTAACTTATTATGTTAGACGAAGAACACAGATTGTTCTTGGGTTTCAAAGAGAAACTTAGAGGCTTAGCACTATTCTGAAAGCAAATTACAACTTGAAAAATGAATGTAAAACTTAAACAATGAGTACGTACGTATTATAAAGTCTAATCTAGTATTTATATACTCCTTGATCTTCCTTGATTTGTTGATAATTAGATAATCTTCTATCTTGTGAGATAATCTTGATGATCATCCAAATATTTCGAGATATCTTCAAAGATAGGGTTTTCCATACTTAGCTCAACCGAAACTGTTCATTGAATGCAACCGTTTTGTTTCTTCTAACAGTCTTCGGCTTCAAGGTCTTCAAATAGTTGTGACAATTTTAAACTAACAGTTCTGAACTTTGTACTAACTGTTGTAATGCCCACAGCAACTGTTATTCACAACTGTTTTTCATATTTTCATCTAACAGTTCACAACTGTTTTCCATAAACTCTTCTAACAGTTTCAAACTATTTTCTTAAACTCCATTAACAGTTTTCCAGAATTATTCTAACAGTTTTTAACTGTTTGTCTAAGTTCTTCTAACAGTTTCAAATTTGCATGTTAAACAGTCTTAATGCCTTAGCTAATTTCCCAACAATCTCCCCCTAACTTAAAGAATTGATCAAAGTCTTTAAGTCTTTCGATCATAGGGTTCAATCACAGACAAATTAAGCATAAGCAAAGAATGAATTCCATATATTTATGCAAAGTAAACTGTTACAATCAAAATTGAGAGAAAACTTACATAGACTTGACTCATGCCAGTCTTTCTTTCAATCTCTTGAACAAATCATCTTTTATTCTATCTGATCCAAAGAATTTTGCCTTTAGCATATACTGAAGCTTGACTTTATTGTGCTCTATGAACTCCAAATCAAACCATTGTTGTTTAGAGTTAGCCATCACCATATGGTACACTCCAGCTTTAGCATACACTTTTATTGACTTGATAGGAAAAGCCTCATCAGCAATCAAAACTTTCATAATCTCCTTTGGACGACATATGCTTGTTAGATGCCTCATCAAAACTTTTATCTCAATCTCCTCAGTATTTGCAAAATGATTAACCCCATATACATACATTTCTTCAAGATCTCTCCTTGTACAATTATTTACCAACTGAAAGAAATTAGAGTAACTTTCCATCAACCCTTCTCTGACCACAGTTACACCTTTCTTTCCAGTGTCCCCTCTTAACACCTCAAATCTCCATTATGTGATATGGGATTTTTGACCTAACTGTTCTTTTACCAATTTATCAATCCCTGTTTCTAGTTCAGTTCTCAGTCGGTCTTGAATGATTGTTTGAACCATTTCAGTTTTTGCTTTTTCCACTTGTGACTTGGGAGAAGGTAAAACTGTTTTCTTCTTTACAATTCTTTTTCTTTTCACTCCCTTATCAGCTTTCTTTGCTTTCTCTTCCTCATCAATCTCTTTTGTGAACTCATCGGCTAGCTTCTTTGCTATTTCAAAATCAGCAGCCAACCTCTAAGCACATTCAAAATCCCTTTCTTCTTGTTGTTCTTTTGTTAATTTTAGCTTTGGTAGCTTAACAACAATCTCTTTGCCCTTTCCTTCTACCTCTTGCACTGGCTTTTCAACAACCTTTTCTACAATATGAATCCCTTTGAATCCAGGCTTTGGATTAATAGGTTCTAACTTTGCACATTTGCCCTCAAGCCATCCATCATCAATCTTTTGTCTCATTTGGAATTCATTGCAGTTCAGCATCTGAGCACCCACTTTCACCAAATACTCTTGTTTCACCTTGGGCCATGCCTTGTAAACCTCAGTTGTTGGGTAATCTCCCGACATTATCATGCTGTTTATTAAAACTCTATCAACTGCTGACAAACCTGTTTGAGCCTCTACATCTTGTATCTCAGTAACTGCTGGCAAACTTGGTTGTGTCAAAACTGTACTCTCCCCATTTTTGATTGGAACAGTTGAAGGGGTTGTTGCAGCAGCAGTCAACTGTTGTAGTACTTGATCGTGTAGCTTTAGTACCTCATTAGCATGCTTCAAACTGTTGGTCAACACCTGGATTTTATGATCTTGCTGAAGAATCCTTTTATTCTGTAGGGAAATCTTCTTCTTCATTTGAACATAGGCCGTAAAGAATGGTGCAAAATTTGGATCCGTCAATGCTTTGTGTTTCATGCGAGCCTCAATGTCAGACAGTGTTGACACTGTTAACATGTCATTGACTGATATAACTGGTGGTTTACTCAAAAGAGATTCCACACCAGTACCCTTCTTTTCTTGGTACTGGGGATTTCCAGAAGCTGTTTGATCAGCTTCTGTTGCCATGGTTGAGAACTTAGTTATGTTAACACTGTCCTGTTCATCCCTTGCAGATAAAACAGTAGTGTCAGCCTAAAAAATCATATGATCACCCTCAGATGGAGTGATCACCTCCTCATTATGCCTGGGAGACAGCACAAGGGGTTCCCTTTGGATATTCTGCACAGGTGAATGCACCTGTGCAGGGTTAACAGTTTCAGTTTCATGAACTGTGGTGGAAGGAGCACCAACAGTTCTTTTCCTCTTCTTTTGAAATGTTTTAAGTGTGGGGGCTTGTGTTGTAGCTATTTCAAAAGTAGCAGAGATGAAGTTTTGAGTATCATGGGCTGTTGGTTCTAGTGTTGGTGGTGTAGCAATATGTTGGGCTTTATGCTCAACACTAGCAGCCCTGTTTCTTGACAAGAACTCCACAATTGCAGAGAGTGGTGGAGTTATGGCACCATAAAAATTCTTGCCATTAATCAACAATTTGCTCAATGTGGAAGCCACATGAGCAGAGGGAATAATGACCCTCTTGTGTATTTTAAGGTTTGGCAATAAAAAGTTTAAGAAAATTTGCACAAACCTGGGATACATCAAAAAGAGACCATATTTGGTCCCAAGATGCTTTACCATACCATTAAATATCAGTTTAGAAAAGTTAAAGCATCTATTGTTTGCTAGACAGATGAGTGCGAGAGCAATGTTGCTCCCAAACTCATTCCAGCCCGTTCTCTTAGGGCTTATGCATTGCTGGAGAGTATGGATCATGAACTTCCAGTGTGCACAGAATTGCCCTTTGTAGAAGGTGCCCTTTCCCCTAGGGCCCTCATATCTCAGTTTTACTAACTCAGTGTATAAATAGTCAAGTGAAACCGAGTCAGAATACTCACCATTGACATCATTCAGTTGCAGAGATTGACGAATGATGTTTTCAGAGACAGCGACCTCAGTGTCGTCTATCTTGGAGTCAATCCATTGAACTCCATTTTCTTCTCGCACAGTTGCATTTTTCCAAAACTGGTTAACATGCGAGGTATATATGGTGGGATTAACGGTAAGAGCATTGTGAATGTTGGACATTGAGAGATAATCGATCACATCATGAAAGACATGCTGATTATCGGGTTTGGCAAGGAAGGCGATCATGTTGTGCTCTTTGACGAATGGAAGGGGAGCCATTTCGAGTTCGAGGGTTAGGATTTAGGGTTTGCGTGTGATTTAAGTTTAGAACGAGTGAATGAACTGGTGAGGAGGGAATTGCCTTATATATGTTTTGAATATCAAATGCAATTCAAACATCCTCAAAATTCTGCAAAGACCAAAACACCCTTTATTAACTTAACAGTTGACGGACAAAAATAAAGCTAACAGTTGAAGAACTGTTTTCATAAGATGTAACAACTGTTATTTAGAAATAACTCCCTTTTCGAAGATCATGATTTTGGACTAACAGTTGTGCATTCTACACACTAACAGTTGAAGACTGTTTTTGTTAGAAAGAACACCTGTTATTGGACGAGTTTCTCCCCCTCAGATGCACATGGATTTTGCCTAAAAGTTGTGCAGGCCATATGCTAACAGTTGAAAACTGTTAGGAGTAGTTCAAACAACTGTTAAAAAAATGTGCAACTGTCAACAAAACATAGCTCATACACCCATCATAAGCTGATTCATCATAAACAAACCATTAGCCAACACAGACATCAACAAAAAATGCATTTTATTCATTTTTAACACAGATAAACTACAAAGAACATGCATTTTCACAAGCCATTGTTGGTACTGTTTATATAATTGTGCAAGGGTCAACGAAATTCAGTCTATTCTGACTTCGATTTCTACACCCATCTCTTTCTCTAACGGTTGTCTGTCTCTAATGGTTATGGCTTCCATTAGATTCGGATGATGATGATGATCACTGCCAATTCATCATCAGCTAAGACCATGACGTGCATTGGAACTAGTCATCGATTATAATGACCTCCACTGCATCATCATCTGAGGCTAGAAGGTCATTATCAGCATCATTTCTTCGAACATTGAACCACACTACTGAGCCTGTAGTGCCTTCCAGGTTCAAGTTGAACCTTAAAAAGCAGTTGGTAGGCAACTCGTGGAAGAGAGTAAAGTTTTCAAAATCACCTCTTATACGAATATGATCAGTCATTTTATTTGGCCTACGTGGGTCTGGGTGCTGTGTCAAGGTGAACACATCTCGATCATCATGCATCTCAAGAACACAAGATGAGTATTGCCAAAGCTCATGCATTCTAACAAATGGGGCAGGGATGGTTACATAACTTTGTTTAACATTAATTTCTTTTAAGTTTATGAGAAAGAAGTTAGTAGCCATTTGCAAAGAAAAGTTTGCTCTCTGAAATGCAAATGTAGGTGTGATTTGTGAAGAATGCATGCAAGCTAATTTATAGACAAACTTGTGGTTGCGACATGTTCAATAATTTAGCATGCAGTGACTTGTCAAAATAAAGTGACTTACCTTTATCAGACTGGAACTGTTCTCAATAATGTATTTTACCTTTACCACATATCAAGGACATTCACGGGTTTGAAAACTGTTTGTGGGACAGGCAACCAGATATGTCCAAAACTGGTTTGTGATTTGCACTTCTACTCGTCCCTGAACACTTAAAATCAACAGTTGTTATATAACAATACTAACAGTTGCAAACTGTTAGTGTGAAAAACATTGAGTAATGAACAACTGTTAGTCCAAGTTAATCATTCCAATGTTTGAGATCAAAAAGTTGAATCTGCTCACATCAAATGCTTTAGTGAACAGATCAGCTAATTGATCATCAGTATAGACTTTCATAACTTGGATTAATTTCTTTTCATTGCAGTCTCTTATGAAGTGAAATCTGATTTCAATGTGCTTGGTTTTAGAATGCTTCACTGGATTATTAACTATGCTAATAGCACTGGTGTTATCAACATAAATAGGTGTATTTAAGAAAGACAAACCATAATCCAGAAGCTGATTCTGGATCCATATAACCTGTGAACAGTAGCTTGATGCATCAATATATTCAGCCTCAGCTGTTGAAGTTGAAACAGTTGTTTGTTTCTTGCATTGCCATGAAACCAGCCTTGATCCAAAGAATTGACATCCTCCAGAGGTTGATTTTCTGTCCACATTGGCTCCACCATAGTCACTATCAGAATATGCCACCAAATCAAAAGGTGAATCTTTAGGATACCAGAGTCCCAATTTTGGTTGGCCTTTGAGGTATCTAAAGATTCTCTTCACAGCAAACAAGTGTGACATCTTAGGACTGCATTGAAATCTGGCACAAACACACACAACAAACATTATATCAGGTCTAGAAGCAGTTAAATACATTAATGAACCTATCATTGGCCTATATAGATGTATGTCTACATCCTCCCCCTCAGAGTCTACTCCTAACTGTTTATGTGTTTCCATAGGAGTGCTTGCCAGTTTCACATCTTGATAGCCAAATTTGTCCAATATGTCTTTGACATACTTAGATTGGCTTAGAAAGATACCAGAGGGCTTCTGTTTCACTTGTAATCCTAAGAAAAATGTGAGTTCACCCATGGAACTCATCTTAAATCTTTTGTGCATAATGACTTCAAATTCTTTGCACAGGCTGTCATCAGTGGATCCAAGGATTATATCATCAACATAGATTTGCACAAGAAAAATCTCTGTTTTAACAATCTTTGTAAACAATGTTTTGTCAATTGTGCCTCTCATAAAACCATTCTCAAGAAGGTAGGATGATAATGTCTCATACCAAGCTCTAGGAGCTTGATGTAGTCCATATAGAGCTTTATCCAACCTATATACCCTGTCAAGGTACTTTGAGTCTTCAAAGCCAGGGGGTTGACACACATATACCTCCTCATCAATAGTTCCATAGAGAAATGCAGACTTGACATCCATTTGATACACCTTAAATCCTTTGAAGCTTGCAAAGGCAAGAAATAGTCTAATGGCTTCAATCCTTGCAACAGGTGCAAAGACATCATCATAGTCTATTCCTTCCTCTTGTGTATAGCCCTGTGCAACCGGTCTTGCCTTGTTCTTAATTACAATCCCTCTTTCATCTTTCTTGTTTCTGAACACCCACTTGGTACCAATTGCTCTTTTGCCTCTTGGAAGCTCAACCAACTTCCAAACTTGCTGAATTTGAAATTGTAAGAGCTCATATTGCATTGCTTCCACCCATGAAGGGTCATTCAATGCTTCAACTGCTTTCTTTGGTTCTATTTGAGATAGAAAGCAGGCATTAACATCAAATTGGGCAAGATCCACACCACTGTTTTCATTTTGCAGCATGCTCCGTGTTCTGATAGGAGTGGTTGGATCACCAATTATTTGTGATATTGGATGATTCTTGTGAACTCTTGATGTAGGAATGTTTTCTTCTGTCAGTTCATTCCCTAGATTAGACAGATCAATCTCACATTCACTTGAATTTCCAGCAGTATCACACACTTGATCAGCAACTGTTTGGGGTGCAGATTCAGTGTGTTGTTGAGGATCATGAGATTCCATGTCCTTTGAAGATTCTGCATCAATCAATGGATCAACAGCATTGGAGAACTCTTGTTGAAGCATAGGAATCACAACAAAGTCTTCAGTAACTTTGTTTGAACCAACAGTTGTTGGTTTTGAGCTAACAGTTTCAAAACTGTTTGAACAAACAGTTTCAAAACTGTTTGGGCTGTTGGAGACTGTTTGTGGATTTTCACCAACAGTTGTTGAGGTACCTGCAGCTGTTTCAGTAGAATACTCAAAAGAAAGAGATTTAGACAATGCATCAATATCAAATAACCAATCAGGCCCATTACCTTCAATATTGATCCTATTCTCATTGAAAGAGACATTCATACTCTCTTCTATGATTCTAGTAACATTGTTAAATACTCTATAAGCTTTACTTTGAGTGGAGTATCCTACAAAGAAACCTTCTTCAGCCTTACTCTCAAACTTGCCTAATTGTGATTTGGTATTAAGGATAGTGCAAGGACAGCCAAATGGTTTGAAGAAGTTGATTAAAGGTTTTCTCTTGAGGAACAACTCATAAGGAGTTTTCCCTTTGGACTTGACTACTTGTACTCTATTCTGAACATAGCAGGCAGTGTTCACTGCTTCTGCCCAGAATGTCATTGGGAGCCTAGAATCAGCTAACATGGATCTAGCAGCCTCAATCAAAGTCTTATTCCTTCTCTCAGCCACTCCATTCTGTTGGGGAGTCCTAGGGGCACTAAACTGTCTTTCAATACCTTTACTTTCAATCCTAAGAATAAGAGACTTAACTAACTCAGCAGTTTCATCTTTAGTTCTAAGAAATTGAACCCATGTAAATTTGGTGAAATCATCAACTACAACTAAACAGTAGGCTTTCTTACCTATGCTGATCACAGATGTTGGACCAAAAAGATCCATATGCAAAAGTTGTAAAGGTGCAGCAATGGAAGAAACTTCTTTGGTCTTATAAGAAGTTTTATGTTGCTTGCCTTTTAGACAAGCCACACAATGATCATCACATGAGAATTCTTTTTGGGGCAACCCTCTTACCAAACTGTTTTTAGCTAACAAGTTCATGGTTTTAAAGTTTATGTGACACATCCTTCTATGCCAATTGGTAGACTTATCATGAGATGCCTTTGAGAGTAAACAACTTAACACATTCTGTTTAGCAATCTTTTGTGTATCTAGAAAGTATACATTATCCTTTCTAGGTGTTCTCAAAAGAACATCCTTCTCATTTAATTCAAAATCTTTTGATAGGATAATGCATTCTGAATCTGTAAACAAAACTTTGTTTCCATTGTCATAGATTTGAGATACACTTAACAGATTGTACTTAAGTTGTTAAACAATGAAAACATCATTAAATGTAAGTGTACCTGCCTCAACAGCTCCTTTACCTGTGATTTTTCCTCCCTTAGCATTTCCTCCAAATGCTACAAATCCACCATTTATGCTTCTGAAATCCTTCAAACAATGTGGATTTCCAGTCATGTGCCTTGAGCATCCACTATCCACATGCCAGGTAGATCCATGATTGGCCCTATGAATGCTCTGCACAAATAAAACCAGTTAGTAGCGGGAAGTACCCAGGCCATGCAGGTCTTGGGTACACCATTTAAGTCATAATACTTAAACAGAGTTTGGTTCTTTTTGATTTCATCCAAATTAGATTTCTCTAATTTGTGTGATGAATACTTTGTAAGAACATGTGGTTCCCAACTGTTGTGATTGACAGTTGAGACCTTTGAACAAACAGTTGTTGTAGATGGTAAAACAGTTGAGTCATCATGTGACTTATTCTGTTTTGCAATATTAGTACCAGTTTTACCCTCTTCAGAAACTGTTTGTTTCTGCAGTTTCACCCAAGCCAGACCAACAGTTTTTGGTTTTGATAAAATAGTTGTGGAACTGTTAGTTGGTTTGGATGTAACAGTTGTAGAACTGTTAGCCTGTTTTGGCTTAGCAGTTTTAGAACTGTTAATCCGCTTTGACTTAACAGTTTTAGAACTGTTATTTTGCCTTTTGAAATTTGGTTTTTTGGTGCTATACAGCTTTGGGTTATAATAACAATCTTGAGCCAAGTGATTGGATCTCCCACATATATAGCACTTTTTAGCTTTCACAATAGGCAAAACAGTTCTTTGTGACCAGAACTGGTTCCTATTTCTTTGATTTCCTCTAATAGGTGCTGACTGAGGAAACTTTTGTACACCATGCTTTTGGCATGTGCATGCAGGCATTTCAGTATGCCTTTTTACAGATCTGGGCTTAGTCTGCGCTTTTGCAGCCTCCTTCTTGGGCTTTCCAACTACAACTTTACCAACTTTCTCATTTCCTTTGGTCTTGGTACTAACAGTTGAGATGGGAACTGTTAGTGTAGAGATGTGAACTGTTGGCAACAGTTGTGAAACTTTTTATGGAGTTAACAGCTTTTGAGGGTTTTGGCTCATTTGTGAGGGGTTCAGTGGATGCTTTTACAAACACCACAGGGTTGTAAAGATGATTTTGTGGGAATGGGCTCACAACAGATGTGATTTTCATATGGAATAACTTCATCCTTCTTTACAACTCTCTCATTATCTTCATCACTTACTTCTTACAGAACTCCATCTTCATAAATCTCAAAATTTGGATCAGCCGACTTAAGTCCTTCTTCCAAAGGGTCGTTAACATACCTGTCAGCTACCTCTGACATTGGAGTTATGTAGTTTTGGTTGTATGGAGGTGGGGTTTGTTTGTATCCTAAGCCAGTTTTCACCTTGTCTCTAACTTGAGATTGTAACAAGGTTTCAAGTTTAAGATTGGCCGCCTTGAACATACCCAGATCAATGTCTACCCCCTCCAACTTCTTGGTTAATTCATCAACCTTGCTTTCCTTCTCACTTAGCTTCTTTTTCAGACTATCAATCTCCTATTGAAGCTGCTCTTTTTCCCACTTATGATATTTTCTATCATAATCCATTTGCAGTTCATTGGCTTGATAATCTTTTATTTTCTTTTCAAAGCTTTCAATGACTGCACTTGATTCATATCTCCTCTCCTCCATTTTGCTTAGAGCAGCACACATTTTCTTATTATGCTCTCTAAACCTTTTAACAATAGCTCTACATTCACCAGGACATAGTTTAGAAGATACCTGAATGTCCTCAGATTCTGGTGAATCCAACTTGATGGAGGAGTCAGTCAATGCCGTCAAAGCTTTGTTGTTTGTAGCCTCCTCTGCTTGATCACTCCAATCAAACCCATGGCCTTCTTGTGAGACCAATGCTGAGGAGGTTTGATTCTGAGTTGACCTCTGACCTTGATTCTGGACTTGTCCACCAGATCTGCACTCTCTTGCAAAGTGGCCAAGCTGTTGACATTTGAAGCATCTCACCTTTGACTTGTCAAATCCAGCTTTGCCATCAGCTCTGAAATTCATGTTTTGCCTTCCAGTCCTTTTGATGAACCTCTTGGCTCTAACAGTAAGCATGGCCATCTGCCATTTGTGATCCATCTCTTCAAGATCATCAGGGTGCACTTGTTCAAGATCCTCATTGGTGAGGGTTGAATGTGCATGGCTGGCAAGAAAAGCTTCAAGCACAGCATCTGCAGTGTTCACATCTAGTCCAACAGCAGAACTAGTACCTGTACAACTATCAATAGAGTTAGTTAATGAATGGTTTGATTTCATACCTGAGGATGACAGGAGAGCAGCATTGTGGCTAGGAACAATAGTTTTTCTTTTTCCCTCTATATCTCCCTCAAACACTATCAAACTATTATAGATATCATCTAACTCTATGTCTTCAAGGGAATCCTTAGTCCTCCATTGTGCAGCAAACACAGTCCATTCATCACCAAGAGACCTAAGAAACTTTCTATTTATCTCATCTTGATCAAGCCTAACCTTAGCACTCTCTAAACCTATCAAAGATTTGAGTGATTCTCTCATTCTTTCCACTGGTGAAGTTCTCATAGGCTTGTTTAAGAAGATCTCTTTGGTTTCTCTTAGAGCTAGCATTCCCAGCAAACCTCTTTTCCAGAGCATTCCAAAGTTCATGAGCATCATCAAATTTCTTGAATTGATGTTGATACTCATTGGGAATTGCAATCTGGAGGATGCTGAGAGCTTTCATCTCAATCATTCTCTCCTTCTTTTCAGCATCTGTCTTTGGTGGTGGCTTCTTCTTTGGCTTTCCAGTCTCATCCAGATCAACAGGGGCAGTGGGAACAGTTTCAATGATTTCCCAAACACCATAGTCCATTAATTGGACATGCTGCTTGATTCTCAGTTTCCATATCTCAAAATCAGTTGGTTTGAGCATGGGAACACGAATGTTTGACCCAGAGCCATTGTTATCAGAAAATCCACCAGAATCCATTTCAACAAAGTAATTTGAAAACAGTTTTAAAGAACAAAGCAAGATTGAAGCAAAACCTTCAACTGGTGATCAACGGAACCTTAATGATAAGGCTCTGATACCACTTGTCAGGATCGGATATAGATTATATCAAATAACAAGAACTAACTTTTGAATAACAAATCAGAGTTGAATAAAAAGTTAGTCTTTAACTATGATCACAATCAACTAAGAAGTTGCGGAATAGCACTTAATTGATTAAAGAAGGTTTTGAACACAAAGCAATTCAATCAAACAGTAGTTTTATTGATTAACCAGAATGATTACAATAGCAAACTTCACCCCCAATCTAACTTATTATGTTAGACGAAGAACACAGAATGTTCTTGGGTTTCAAAGAGAAACTTAGAGGCTTAGCACTATTCTGAAAGCAAATTACAACTTGAAAAATGAATGCAAAACTTAAACAATTAGTACGTACGTATTATAAACTCTAATCTAGTATTTATATACTCCTTGATCTTCCTTGATTTGTTGACAGTTAGGTAATCTTCTATCTTGTGAGATAATCTTGATGATCTTCCAAATATTTCGAGATATCTTCAAAGATAGGTTTTCCATATTTAGCTCAACCGAAACTGTTCATTGAATGCAACAGTTTTGGTTCTTCTAACAGTCTTCGGCTTCAAGGTCTTCAAACAGTTGTGACAATTTTAAACTAACAGTTCTGAACTTTGTACTAACAGTTGTAATGCCCACAACAACTGTTATTCACAACTGTTTTTCATATTTTCATCTAACAGTTCACAACTGTTTTCCATAAACTCTTCTAACAGTTTCAAACTGTTTTCTTAAACTCCATTAACAGTTTTCCAGAATTATTCTAACAGTTTTTAACTGTTTGTCAAAGTTCTTCTAACAGTTTCAACTTTGCATGTTAAACAGTCTTAATGCCTTAGCTAATTTCCCAACAAAAATTAAATTCATGTGACCATTGGCTGAACAATAGTAACACGAAATACACATTTACTTGACTTTAAAAACCATATGGTCACACATTTAAACACATTTCGTCACTTTTTAATTACAACTATGTGACTAAATCCTCAAAATTAAAATACCTTGTGTGCCTAAATATTACAAAACGCCACACAAAAATTAAATTAATGTGACCATTGGCTGAACAATAGTCACACGAAATATACATTTACTTGACTTTAAAATGCATATGGTCACACATTTAAACAATTTTGGTCACTTTTTAATTACATCTATGTGACTAAATCCTGAAAAATAAAATGCGTTGTCTGACTCAATATTAAAAAACGCCACACAAACATTACATTCATGTGACAAGTGGCTGAACAATATTCACACGAAATAGACATTCACTTGACTTTAAAAAGCATATGGTCACATATTTGGTCACTTTTTAATTACAACTATGTGGCTAAATCCTTAAAATTAAAATGGGTTGTGTGACTGAATAGTACAAAACGCCACACAAATATTACATTCATATGACCATTGGGTGAACAATATTCACACGAAATAGACATTCACTTGACTTTAAAAAGCATATGGTAACACATTTTAACACATTTGGTCACTTTTTAATTACAACTATGTGACTAAATCCTCAAAATTAAAATGCCGTGTGTGACTAAATATTACAAAACGCCACACAAATATTAAATTCATGTGACCATTGGGTGAACAATAGTCACACCAAATACACATTTACTTGACTTTAAAAAGCATATGGTCACACATTTTAGCACGTTTGGTCACTTTTTAATTACAACTATGTGACTAAATCCTCAAAATTAAAATGTCTTGTGTGACAAAATATTACAAAATGCCTCAGAAAAATTAAATTCATGTGACCATTGGGTGAACAATAGTCATACGAAATACACATTTACTTGACTTTAAAAAGCATATGGTCACTCATTTAAACTCATTTGGTCACTTTCTAATTACAACTATGTGGCTAAATCCTCAAAATTAAAATGTCTTATGTGACTAAATATTACAAAACGCCACACAAAAATTAAATTAATGCGATCATTGGCTGAACAATAGTCACACGAAATACACATTTAATTTACTTTAAAAAACATATGCTCACACATTTAAACATATTTGGTCACTTTTTAATTACAACTATGTGACTAAATCCTCAAAATTAAAATGTCTTGTGTGACTAAATATTACAAAACACCAAATAAAAATTAAATTCATGTCACCATTGGCCGAACAATAGTTACACGAAATAAACATTTACTTGACTTTAAAAAGCATATGGTCACACATTTAAACATATTTGGTCACTTTTTAATTACAACTATGTCACTAACTCCTCAAAATTAAGATGCCTTGTGCGACTAAATATTACAAAACACCACACAAATTAAATTAATGTGACCATTGGCTGAATAATAGTCACACGAAATACACATTTACTTGATTTTAAAATGCATATGGTCGCACATTTAAACAATTTTGGTCACTTTTTAATTACATCTATGTGACTAAATCCTGAAAAATAAAATGCGTTGTGTGACTGAACATTAGAAAATGCCACACAAACATTACATTCACGTGACCATTGGGTGAACAATAGTCACTCGAAATAGACATTCTTTTGTCTTCAAAAAGCATATGGTCACACATTTTAGCACATTTGGTCACTTTTTAATTACAACTATGTAACTAAATCCTCAAAATTAAAATGCCTTGTGTGACTAAATACTACAAAACGCCACACAAAAATTAAATTCATGTGACTATTGGATGAACAATAGTCACACGAAATACACATTTACTTGACTTTAAAATGCATATGGTCACACATTTAAACACTTTTGGTCACTTTTTAGTTACATCTATGTGACTAAATCCTGAAAAATAAAATGCGTTGTGTGACTAAATATTACAAAACGCCACACAAACATTACATTAATGTGACCATTGGTGAACGATAGTCACACGAAATAGACATTCACTTGAATTTAAAAAGATTATGTTAACACATTTGGTCACTTCTTAATTACAACTATGTGACTAAAGCATCAAAATTAAAATGCCCTGTGTGACTGAATATCACAAAACGTCACAAAAATATTAAATTCATGTGACCATTGGGTGAACAATAGTCACACAAAATAGACATTCACTTGACTTTAAAAAGCATATGGTCACACATTTTAACACATTTGGTCAGCTTTTAGTTACAACTGTGTGACTAAATCATCAAAATTAAAATGACGTGTGTGACTGAATATTACAAAACGTCACACAAATATTAAATTAATGTAACAATTGGGTGAATAATAGTCACACAAAATAGTCATTCACTTGACTTTGAAAATCATATGGTTACACATTTGGTCAATTTTTAATTACAACTATGTGACTAAATCATCAAAATTAAAATGCCGTGTGTGACTGAATATTACAAAACGTCACACAAATATTAAATTCATGTGACCATTGTGTGAACAACAGTCACACGAAATAGACATTCACTGGACTTTAAAAAGCATACGGTCACATATTTTAACACATTTTGTCACTTTTTAATTACAACTATGTGACTAAATATTATAAAACGCCACACAAACATTAAATTCATGTGGCCATTACATGAACAATAGTCACACATACTCATTTATGCTTGACTTTAAAAAGTATATGGTCACACATTTGCGACCTATGGTCACTCGACCTTTGGTCACACATGCGCTGATAAAGCAAATGTCACTATACGCTTATCGTCACACTTTTTTTTTGTGACGAAATCGTGTTTTTCTACTGGTGCTAGCTACCAGTGAAACTGCTTCGCTGGAACGGTTGGCGCAGTTGTACATAAACGAAGTGGTGTCACGTCATGGTTTGCCTTGTTCGATCGTGTCTGATCGCGATTCACAATTTGCTTTAAACTTTTGGCAGAGTTTACAGCGTGAGCTTGGCACTCGTGTTCATCTGACATTGGAGGACATGCTTCGCGCATGTTTTCTCGAATTCGATGGTGCGTGGAATTGTCACATGCCGTTGGTCTAGTTTGCTAATAATAACTCGTACCATTCCAGTAAAGGGATGCCACCCTGCGGGATTCTTTATGGGAGGCGTTGCCGTACACCCACTTGTTGGTTAGAGCCCGGTGAAAAGGAGTTTGTCGGACCTGAAGTTGTGCAGATTACAGCAGATAAACCGAAGATGGCGAGTGAAAAGTTCAAAGTGGCCCGTGACAGACAGAAAGTGTATGTTGACTCCAAACGTAGACCAGTTGCATTTAAGAAGGGCGATTGGGTGTTCCTGAATGTTTTTCCTTGGAAAGATGTGATTCGTTTTGGTCGAAATGGTAAGTTGAGTCCGCGTTACATAGGTCCGTTTCGGATCATTCGAAAACTTAACGACCAGACTGTTACCCTAGAGTTGCCTCTAGAGCTTGCTGGTATTCACAACACGTTCAACGTGTGTTATTTGCGTAAGTGCAATGTGGAGGAGAACCAGATTCTGCCTCTACGAGAATTGAAGGTTGACGCTTCGAAACGCCTACTTGAAGTGTCGAGATACTTGGTTCTAAAACCAAGAAGTTGCGCAGAAAGATGATAAAACTGGTGTTAGTCAAATGGAAGCATAACCTGGGTTCGAATATGACCTGGGAAATGGAGGATGATATGAAAGCTCGAAACCCTCACTTGTTTGCAGTCGATCAGATTCCAAGGACGGAATCTTCTTAAGGGGGTAGATTTGTAACACACTGAAAATAGGGGGGTAGTAGTAACTACTCGTACATGTAGCTTTATGGTTTGTACATTGACTCTAATTGGTGTTTTGTTGTTAAATGTAGTATTACTTGCTGCTAATTGGTGTGTTATAAACGTGAACTGGTGTTAATTGTGGATAAAATGTGGTTATATGAAAAGTGTCATAGGTTGACCAAGTTGGTAAATTATTGAACGTTTTTAGATAATGGTTCAAAAAATATCTCCGTTAGTTGAAACGGATAAACCTAAGTGGTTTTTTAAGTTGAATAGGGGAACAAAATACCCGAGATGGGGTATTGACCATTTAAGGTCGGTCCTTGGCCTCCTTAATCCCCTGGAAGCTTCAATTATACACAAACACATATCATACATACGTATAAACCATTCACACACTCAAACTTATTGATTTTGGAAAAAAGAAGCAAGATCAATTCATTTCCTGGTGATTCCATCAGCCAAACTGAAGTATTAGATCTGTTCTTGTAGCTTGCATCTTCTTCAAGTATGTTTTTGAGTTATAAACCTAGTTTGAGTCTTGTGAAGAAGAAGACCCATTTTAATGGTGTAAAGTGGGTTTTGATATGGGTTTTATATACAAAACATGTTAGAACACATTTTTGGATGTTAAATAAACTGTAGGAATGATTGAAGTTGAGTTTAGATCGATCTTAATGCTAAAAACGCAAAGAACAGCGTATGTCGGAAAACAGAGCTGAGTTTTTTGTAAAAGTGGTCCTTGCGGTCGCAAGGGAAAAACCTTGTAGTCGCAAGGGTCCTTGTGGTCGCAAGGGAAAAGCCTTGTGGTCGCAAGAGTCCTTGTGGTAACTAGCAGGGGTTTTGTCCTGACAACTTTGTAGCCTTGTGTTTTAAGCTTTGTTGGTTGTCGTTAAATGGTGTTTAAGCCTGAACCTATTATGTTAGGTGATTCGAAAGACCTTGGGGATTCCCGACATTATATTTGCCTCTTGTGATCTCGAGGTGAGTACCGGTTTCCAAAGAACCTCAGTAGGGAAGTTATCTGTTGTAGTTGTTGACATGCGATTGGTGTTTTTAAATGTGCGCAGACGAGGTATGCTATAATATGATTTGGATGTTGTATTAATTGTTGTATATGATGCATGCATACAACTGGACCCGATTGAAGTCGTATTTGTTAACTGGAGTTTGTCCAGACACTGATTGGAGGCCGATTGAGCTCAGCCGGATAGGCTGGTTTCCTGGGGTCCGTAGGGCCACGAGATGGGGGACTAACGGTACTCAGGTGTATACACTTCGGTGTGGCTCTGTAGGCCGCTGTTTTTTGATGAAATGGGGTTCCTGGCTGTTAGCCGGAACCGATTATGACTGAAGTTGCGCTAGGTGGACTGCTCTTCGCTCCCCCACTGGTGCAGTTGGTTGCGGCTTATTCCCCCGGCCAGGGTTGTTGAGCGGGGCTAGTTACCCTGCAAGATATGACTCTAGCTGACATGATTGGCACGCCACAATATGATAGGATAGCCCTGTGTGCTATTCCTATATGTGATAGCCTGCTTATTGATGCTTATGTGTAATCTGTGCTCACTAGCTAGTTGTAGCTAACGGTGCATGAATTTCCCTTTTTCGCAGGTTGATGATAGTTGGCTTGGTGAGGTGGGTTCTGATGGTAGTTTTATTGTATATATCTTTTGGGGAACACGTTTGTTGTATATATGGATCCGGTGGTCGGTTAACTAGTTGGTAAGGCTTGTAATTTGAAACTTGGCCTATTCTTTTTATGTAATTAACTGCCAAGTCAGTAACAATACTTGCTTTTGTAAATGGCGTTTAAATTCCGCTGCTTGCTTTTGATAATCATGGTTTAAAAAGTTTAAATTAACCCTAATTTTAAGCTCGTGAGACGTGGCGTTACAAAAATGCAAATTAGATTTTGTTAGTTTGATTGAAATGCTTGTTAAAATAATAACCCCAAGTGTTTACTAATTACCCCAAGGGCTAAGAACCCAATTTCACATTGCACCGTGACGGGGTTTCCACGGATCACGTAGCAAAGCTTTTTATGCTGGCAACTAATGACCGATTGCAATCCATTAATGCAACTCTTAGTTCCTTGCGGGATCCTACTTCACAACCATTGTGCCAAGTTTGACATGTTTGATCCCTCCACACCAATCTCAATGTAATATTTTACATAACCTCGGCTAGAGCTCGACGATTATATGAAATATTAATTTGAAACCGTAAATCAACCATCAAGATATACGGTGGTACTCTAGCCCAATGATCGACTCGGCTAAAGCTCGACAATCGACCTTGCGAGTTGCCGCACGCACCTTCCACACAACTCACACAAAAATTGACTCGGCTAAAGCTCGACAATCAACCCTTTTGCGGTTAGATTTGGGTGGTGTCATCTTATGGACGGCGTGAGATTTACATTTAGAAAACGGGATTTAGTTTTCCGGTTAAACAACAATTTTGAGTATGATTAACAAAAAATGACAATAACCAAAAGTTCTCACTACGGAATATAAACTAATTTTAAATCTTATTGTTAATCAAGTGTGCGCTCGAGAGTGGTTAAACCATTTTTAAAACTCTTAAGTTTTATTATTTGTCAAAAATTGTCTAGCATTTAATAGTCCTACAACTCATGCATAAACAATAAATAATAAAACAATCACATGCATAAACCAAGTTGGTAACCATGCCCCTAAAACCTATGCATTTTCCGGTGAGCCACTACGGGAAAACAAAGTCATCTAAGGACAAAAATTCCTTGACTTGGATGTGCTCCCACTAAACCCGCCACCTCCATTGGGCCTTCCGGATTCGTGTTCGCCAAGACGTCACCGCATGGACTCCCGATGGTTGCTCCGTATTATAATTACATAGAAAATGAAATTAATGGCGTCTAAGCAATAAATCCTATTTTCTAGTACAAATACATAATATGGAAATTTAAATGGCATGCAAGCCACAAATACAAATTTCCATACCAAATAAATAAATTATTATTACAAACCATGTGACTTAAAGTCACTAAATGAATGAATAGTAATTATAAACAACCACATATCCACAAATTCTAGGGCATTTCTATTGGTTACCAACAATATGACCATAAACATCAACATCTCAAGAACAACATAAACAACATGGTGTGCCACACAAAACCATGTAAACTTATGTATAATGGTTAAGATTATTAAATCACTTAAGGCACAAAATAATCTCATGTACTTATGCACTAGTAACATCAAACCATTTTTGGTGAAATATATTCATAAATACATAATGTAAGTATATGCAATTACAATTTTTATGGCAAAATGATAATATACATATAAATACACCAACCATTGCATAAGGCATCTAAAATGATTTAAATTTAGTTTCTGGACAAAAAATCCAGAAACTAAATAAATATGCCAAAAACCTAAAAATAATTTTTTAAAATTTAAAAATAAAAAACTGCACTGTCTGACAGATCGAACCGTGAACTATAAAGAAGTTCGAGCCGCGAATTGCCATCTATTTCGTGCCTCTAGACACAAACGAAATAGCGCAACAAATTTAATACAGGTTCGTGCCGCTAACTCCTAAAAGGTTAGCGCCGCGAACCCTTTTGGACAGAAAACAAAATTTCATTTTTGGGTTTTTCAAGCCACCATGTGCAAATGTAGCATAGAGGTGGCTCTGATACCACTGGTGGGGTTTCATGAGCACAGCGGAAGCACGAGGTACAACAAAACATGCATAAAGAGCGAGTATACAATGCATAAAACCCCCCATCAAATGGACCAAAGCACTAATGCTAACAAATGCAACATGAAAAGAACAAGGAGAAGAGCTAAACCCCTGTAGAACTTCTGAAACAAAAGACAATGAAGGTGGTGATGACGAGAAAGCCGAATCAAGCCTTCATCTATAGAAGTCCACCCTAGGAATACGTCCAACTCCTTGTACTAGCAAGCTAGGGTACTCCTTCTCAAGAATAGCACCTCTAGAACAGCAACAATCCTCTGGACTCACCTTACTTACACTCTTATATGAAACCTTTTAAAAGCTCTAAGCGGAAGTAAGTTCAAAATGGCAAAAGGATAGCATGAACGGCAAGTATGTGCTTTTTATAAACTCCCACATGAGCCCAAATCTCCCCTTGGCCGGCCATGAGCCAATGATGGCCTTTAAATGCATTGGCCAAAGAAAGAGGTGAGTAAAAAGCACATGCAATCTGTCAGACGATCACGCCGCAAACTCTCAAGGAGTTCACGCCATGACCGCCTAAAGAGTTAGCGGCGCTAAGTGCCAGTACATACCATTCTTTGCATTTTGCCACTTTCAGTCCCTGAACTTTGTTTGCTATCTAGATTGAACCCCAATGTGTGACCCAATAGGCCCATACATCATTGGTAGTGATCCTAATGGCGTACGTGTATTAGTGTGCATACTCTAACAAAGGTGTTAGGAGAAATGGACTCGATACATTTAGAATTGGTGATAATCCTAAGAGACAAGTATGTCATGCATCTATAATTGATAACTCAACTTTATGGCATGGAAGATTAGGACATGCTAACATGAGATTATTGCAAAGGTTGACTAGTAATGAACTTGTTAGAGACTTGCCTAATGTGAAGTTTCATAATTATTTTTGTGATGCATGTAAGATAGGGAAACAAGTGCATTCATCTCATAAGTCTAAAAATGTCATAACTACTAAGAGATGTCTTGAACTATTGCATATGTATCTTTTTAGGCCCTCATCAATCCAAAGTTATGGAGAACACTTCTACACACTAGTTGTTATAGATGACTTTTCGAGATATACATGGGCATGATTTTTGAAAAAAATTAAGCTTTTGAAAAATTTAAAATTCTTGGAAAGAAAATTCAAAACCAATTCTGTTGTACGATTATTTCAATTCGTACCGACCATGGTAGAGAATTTGATAATGAAGTACCATCTTAAGCATTTTGTGATAAACATGGAGTTTCTCATAACTTTTCGACTCCTCACACTCCCTAATCAAATGTGGTTGTTGAGAGGAAAAATAAGACCTTACAAGAAATGAGTAGGATTATGTGTTGGGGAGACAGCAATATCAAACCATAATCAAACCTGCCTATTAATTATAATAGCTATTGATGTTAACAAAACCATATATTCAGTTTAGGACTTAGGATATTGAAAAACATGTGTTGTTTTTCAAATAGGCTTAAAGAATTTACTAAGTATAAAAGATCAGCTGAGGGTCAGCTGAACTCTAAGTATCAGATGATGGACCAGCTTGAGAAGATTGGCCAAGAAGAAAAGACAAGTATAGAAGCATCAGCTGAGGTCCTACAAGCATCAGCTGATGATCTACAACCATCTGCTGTGCTATACAGCTGTGGGTTATAATAACAATCTTGAGCCAAGTGATTGGATCTCCCACATATATAGCACTTTTTAGCTTTCAAAATAGGCAATATCAAACCATAATCAATCCTGCCTATTAATTATAATAGCTATTGATGTTAACAAAACCATATATTCAGTTTAGGACTTAGGATATTGAAAAACATGTGTTGTTTTTCAAATAGGCTTAAAGAATTTACTAAGTATAAAAGATCAGCTGAGGGTCAACTGAACTCTAAGTATCAGATGATGGACCAGCTTGAGAAGATTGGCCAAGAAGAAAAGACAAGTATAGAAGCATCAGCTGAGGTCCTACAAGCATCAGTTGATGGTCTACAACCATCTACTGTGGAACAAAATTGACCAGCTGACCAGCCAAAAGCATTAGCTGATGAATCAAAATGGATCGGCTGGGGCCTCTCTTATATGAGCTAAGTAATTCCAAATTACCAAGTCTTTTCCATCAGCTTATCACTCTAGATGATCAGCTGAACTCTCTTGAGCAGCAGATCATAAAGGTTGATTAGCTTATTCATAACTGAGTCCTTCATTTATCCATCAGCTGAGCCAAAATACGTTTGTAGTTTAGAGTTATTTTGTCAGCTGAGTCGTGAAATGTTTTAAACACTTAGCTGTTTTTCATTGTAATAATTCTTAAGTCCAAGGCAGAACATATGTTGTTCTATTATGCCTTTAGATCTATCTTTGTAAAAGTATAAGCACTTTTTGGATCTACTAGAGACAAAAAGGATTTATCTTGACCTTGTGGAAAAGGTGAAAGATACTTTAGATGAAGAAGATCTCGAAGATATGTTTCAATAACTAAGTATGGCTGGCAACTCTATACTTGGTAAAATCAAATCTTCAGAAAGCATGATATTGTATAAAGTACCAGCATGGAAAAAGAAACTTCCACTTCCAAGGCAAAAGATAGTAATTTAATAATATAATATAGATAGTGGGATGTACCTTACTGAAAAGTACATTCACTTATACATTGTATGTATAAAGTGTATTTTCTTTTTACCAACTAACTTTATCTATTATAAGATTATTATACCAAGTACTTTTGTCTCCTTCTCCTCTCCATCAACCAGACACTAATTGCTTATATATACTCATGCATGGAAACATGCAAAGTACCACGAGTTGAACACTGATATCTCATAAGTTGAGATAGAGCCGAAGAGGTAGCAAATATTTTCAGTGTATCAAACTTGTTCCTTTCTTGTACATCCTAAACATTAGTTGGTTAGGATTAGCTTTGTCTATGTGTTAGACAATTTGTTGCCACGTTTATTGAACTTATATTTTCCACATCTAGTTGATGTAATTCTTGATTCATATCGATAGGAATAATATAAGTATAACTTTGTGTATTTAAATTTTAAAAAGCTAAAGTTTGTATTCAACCCCCCCCCCCTTGTACAAACATTTGTTGTTGTAGTATCCATCCGGGATCAACAACTGGGATTAGAGCAGGTTAGATAATTCATATCTAAGATCTTCTTTGCTTACTCTTCAACTGCTTCTACCCCTCAATACAAAATGGTTAATCCAAATACTTCTTCTTGAAACAACTTCTCCAACAATGGATCATTGTCTCGGTGTCCCTTGTTTGATGGTGATAACTTTGCTCTCTTGAAGAGTAGAGTTCAGCTATAGATGTTTAACCTTGATGATGTGATGTTGAAAATAGTTACAGATGGTCCTTATGTCCCTTCCACTACTCATGAAGTTCATTCTGGCCTGAAGATGATATCTCCACTACTTAAGGCAAGTGATTAAGCTTGTGCATCAGTGGTCTGATGAAGACAAAAGGTTTGATAACCTTTATAACAAGGCAAGAACAACGTTAGTCTCTGCATTACCAAATGAATTGTATAATCAAGTCCTCAACTATAAGACTACTAAAGAGATGCTAGACACTCATACTATTGCATATGAGGGTACTGAAGAAGGGTAGGAGAAAAAGAAACTCCTCCTTGTTAGAGAATATGAGTTCTTCTTTGCTCATAAAATGAAAGCCTTACTCAGACCTACACCATGTTTAACTGCCTCATGAATGATTTAAGGAGAGTAGATGTTCCAAAGAGCAACAAGGAATTGGTGAACGAATTCCTAGACTCCCTCCCGGAAACATGGGATCACTTCATCACTGTCTTAAAACATGGTAAGAAGATCAAGGGATTGTAACTGGTTAGCTTCTATGGTAATCTCATAAACCATGAGAAATCAGTGAAGCAAAGGAAGCTGTCAACCAAGGAGATGAGAGAGACTGCAAAAGCTCCTTCAACTGCATTAGTATCCAAGGATGCTATATCTAGGCGTTTTGATGCTGTTGCGGATAGTTTCAGTGAAGAGGATGATGAAGAGGAGTCCTCTAAGGATGAAGAGAAAGCAGTTGGTAAGGATGAAAGCTTGGAGGATATGAAAGCATTAAAGTTGTTGTTGAGCAGGCTGCCATGTTGGTTAAAAGGTTCAAACCTTTCTTCAAAGGAAAGGGTGTCAAGAAGTTTGGGAAGAGACCTTTCAACGGCGAAAAGTTCAAGTCCAAGTCTACGGAAGGTTGCTTTTCTTGTGACAAGACTGATCATTATGCTAGTGAATTTAAGTCATGTTCGTCAAATGATATTATCAGTTGAGATTTGATGAGACAAAGTTAATTTTGTAAGATATGTTATAAATACAACTTAAACAGAATTACGAATCTTGATTAGAATGAGCACTTATAGTGTTTCAGACTGAGCATAAGCTGAGTATCAGATGAGCATATAGTTGATCAACTTAGACTATATCTTAGTCAGCTTATCACTATGCTTGATAAGCTGTGTGGGTCACCTAAGGTATAGCTTGAGTATTCACCTTGATGCGTTTCGAGTTGAGTGACTCAGCTTCTAGACTGCGTCAGCACAACAGAATAGCTACGCAAGTTCTAGCTAACTCTTATGACTTCTAAGGATGAGTAAGTAATTATACATGTGAGTACATGTTTGATTTCGAGTTTATTCTCGAAGGACTCAGCTTAATGAGTTTCAAGCTGAGTAACTCAGCCCAACCAAAGAAGTCAGTTTAAGAGAATTTAAATATGTTTTAAATTCCAATTACTCTCTATATCTACGGCATGGATAAGAAGATTCCAGAATCAAGAATGAAGATTGAAGACTCAAGATAGAAGATCCATGATTCAAGATTCCGAGTTATCCGTTAGTTTGTTAGAAGATTAGGATAAGTTCTAGTTTGTTAGGATCCGTAGGAACATGATTATAAATACTTATCTCCTGATAAGTTTAGAGGTACGGAACCAGATACCAATATCACCTGAACTTATGCATCGTATGTGTTACAAATCTTCATACACTGTTTGTCAGTTCAACGTTATCAAGAAATTCACAGATTGCCAACATTGTTCGTGTGTTCGATCTTCACGTCTGTTGTCAAGTTGGTAAGTTTTCAATCTGTGAATAAATCCTGTTTAGAGAGTCAGTTTGTATCTATAATCATAAGTTGATTATAGATAGCAAAGTTTGAGAGATTGAGAGATTTGATTTACATTTGGTGTTTACAAAGTGTTGCTTACTTCATTGTTCTTGTAATCATCTTCTTATTAATGAAAGCATTCGATTTCATGTGGTTTGACGTGTGTTAACACTTTTTATTGATTTGTTCAATTTTCCGCAGAAAGTGTATTCAACCCCCTTCTACACATTACTTGCTTGTTGATACTCTCACCAAGGGACCAACAACTGGTATCAGAGCAGGCTGAACTATTCATATGTTGAAGTTCAAGATTCTGAGAGAGTATAATATGTCGACAAGCAACAATTCATCAAACTTTTCTCAGATGGTTGTTAAAGGATGTCCCATATTTGATGGATCTGATTATCCTATGTGGAAATTTAGAGCCATGCTCTTCGTTAAGTCCATTGACATCAGGATGTATGATGTCATAACTCGTGGACCAATCATCCCCAAGATTCCTGCTGCTGTCAGTGATAAGTCTCCTGACAAGACTGAAAAGGAAGTTAAGAAGCCTTTGGCATCCTGGACTGAAGAGGATTGGAAATTGCATTCTTTGGATGACAAAGAGTGTTCTGGAAAATGCCCTGAACAATGAGATCTTGCATCCTGTGACTGGGTGTCAAACTGCAAAAGAGATATGGGATACGTTGAGTATTACATATGAGGGCACAGATCTAGTCAAGGAGCAAAAGAAGAATAATCTTAACAGATCCTCTGAAAACTTCTTTTCCAAGAAGAATGAAACCTTGCTTGATTTGTTTACAAGGTTTCACTACTTGATTAATGATCTGTTAAGTGTAGGCATTAAAAAGGATGAAGCTGACCTAGTGCTGAAATTTCTGGATGTGTTACGAGAGAAATTCAATGAAGTGACTGTAGCACTAAGGGCTGGAGGTACATTGCACATGTATAACCTACAGTCCATATATGGGTTCTTGCTTAATCATGAACAGATCACAGAACACAAGAAATATTCTCAACAACAAATGAATGACTCTCTTGATAAACATGAAACTGCATTAATTGCAGAGAGGAAGAAAAAGAGTTCAAAAGCCTTCATTGCTGAATCTGAGACTGAGTCAGACTCTCAAGCTGACCACTCAGACTCAGACTCAAGTGATACAAATGATGTTCAGACTATCACTGAACATATGGCTATGCTTGCCAGAAGACTGAGAAGAATTCAAAGGGGAAAAGGAAGATTTGACAGGGGCAAATGAAAGAGTTCTTTTGATCCCACGAAAGTTGTGTGCTACATCTGTCAGAGGAAGGGACACATTGCTGCTGGGTACAGATTAAAGAAGGATGAAACAGCTTCAGTAGCTAACAAGAATGCTTACAGAGCTGATAAGTGTAAGAAGAAATATACTCAGCTCAAGAAAGGAAAGCCTGAAGGCAAGTCCAATGCTAAAGGACTCTATGCTGAAACTTGGGATACATAATCATCTACCTCAGATGATGATGTGTCTGATGGCTCAATAAGATGAAGAGTTTGAATTAGAAGAAGTTGATATATGTCTGTTTGAATCAACTTTTGAAGCTGACATGAAGGAAGCTGAGGAAAACAGCAAACTGAGTGACTGGGATCCTTCCTCCATGTACAAGGTTAGTAATTTCAACTCTTACACCGATGAAGAAAAAGGTATTACATTTGGTTATTTGTTAAACGACTTTAAGACCAGCCTTAAGTGTCAAGCTAACCTCAAAGCTGAAAGCACTAAGCTCAAGAATGAGATTAAGGAAAATCAAAATGTCATTACTGCTGGAAAGAAAGCACAATGTGATCTTGAATGTCAAAGACACATTAATATACTTCTAAGTGAAGAACTTCAGGAAGCCAAGGATAACGCTGACCAACTTCAGAAGGTCACTGAATCCTGGTGTAAGTCATCAAGGCTTGCTGAAGAGTGAATCAACCAGCAGATCCCTAAACAGGTAAAGGTTGTACTTAGAGGTGACTATCAATCCGCAACTTATGCAGCTGACGATGAGGAGATAGCAAGTTTAGATTCTGAGAAAGATAGACAACTGATTGAGTCTTAGAAGTCAGCCTCAGAAAAAAGACATGAGCCAAGCCTCAAATACAATAAGTTTGTAAAGGCAATGGATCATGGGAATGAGTGTTCAACATCTAAACAACATAGTAAGTCTGTGCATGACAGATTAGGCACTCAACATATTCAAAGAACATCTGTTATTGAAAGATTAAATCCAAATCCTTTCAAAAGACAGCACTCTCTATCTGGTTAAGAGAGAAGTTTCAAAAATAGGAAGACAACTGTAAGTCAGAGGTCATATCACAACAATGATAAGTCCAAAGTTGTTGAAATTGGTAAGTCCAAAGAACTCAACAATGGTAAGTCCAAAGCTGTTGAAACTGGAAAGACCAAAAAACATGACAATGGTAAGTCAAAAGTCAATGAAAAGAAGTTTGTTGGTCAAACTTCTAATCAAAAGGATAATAAACCTAGATCTGACAAAGGTAAGTCCAAAGTCAATGAGTATCAGGTGAATCAGCTTGAAAAGAAAGTTGAGAAATTATCCACAGCCTATAATCCTAAAACTGAGAGCAAGTTCTCAAAAGGATTATCGGATAACCTACCCCCTGTAGTCATTGGTAGAAGGAAATGCTACAATTATGGAGGTAGAGGACATGAGGCTAAGGACTGTGAAAGTGAAATCTTAAGGCCTGATAAGGAAGAAGCTGATCAGCCTACACATGACTCAACACCTGCTCAAGCTGACCAGTCAGTTCCACAAGATGAAACTGCTAAGTGCTCAAGCTGACCAGTTAGTTTTCTTTTCTTGTGCAGGGTTCAAGTAAATTGTACTTGGACAGTGGATGTTTAAGGCACATGACAGAGTGGAAAAGACTTCTAAGTGAATTCCTGGAAGATGAAAGTACTAAAGTAACATTTGGTGATAACTCCCATGGAAGAACTTAAGGATATGGGAAGATGCATGCTAGCAAGGTGACTTTCCAGAAAGTTGCATATGTTAAAGATCTTAAACACAATCTGATAAGTATGGGAAGATACATGCTATCAGTCAATTGTGTGATGAAGACAATGTTGTTACTTTTAGGAAGAAAGCAGGAACAATATACAATGCAAAGGGTAAGCCTGTGCTAATAGCAAAGAGGGAAAGAGATGTGTATCTACTTGATATAATCCTGCTGATCCCAATACTAAAAATCGCTTATATTCCCAATCTGTTCCTAAGCTGAGTTGGCTGTGGCATAAAAGGCTATCACATTTAAATTTCAAGAATATAAATATGCTATCGAATAAAGAGTTAGTCTCTGAATTGCCAAAGATCACATTTGTCAAAGACAAATTGTGCTCAGCTTGTGTACAAGGGAAATATGACAAAGGGTCATTCAAGTCAAAGCAAAACTTTTCAATAATAGACCCATTGCATATGTTGCACATTGATCTGTTTGGACCCATAAGTACTCCAGGCCTAAGTGGCAAGAAGTACACCCTGGTGATAGTAGATGAGTTCTCTAGATTCACCTGGGTAATATTCCTTAAAGCCAAAAGTGAAGCTGCCCTGGAGATAATAAGTTTTATCAAACAGGAAGAGTTGCAAAAAGGTAAGTCTATCAAGTAACTCAGAAGTGATCATGGGACTGAGTTCAGAAACTCAGCCCTAGAAGGCTTTTATGAAAAAAAAGGAATATTACAAAATTTCTTCTCAGTTAGAACTCCTGAACAAAATGGAGTTGCTGAAAGGAGAAACATAACCTTAATTGAGGCTGCTAGAACAATGCTGTGTGAGGCAGGATTGAAACTCTATTTCTGGGATGAAGCTGTAAGTACAGCATGTTATACCCAAAATAGATCAATTATAGTCAAAAGAGATGGCAAAACTGCATAAGAAATGTATAAATGAAGAAAGCCCAATATAGGTTACTTCCATGTCTTTGGTTCAAAATGCTATGTGCTGAATGAATGAGATCAGCGCCATAAGTTGGAACCTAAAGCTGATCCTGGAATTTTTGTTGGTTATTCCTTAATCTCCAAGTCTTACTGAGTGTATAATTCAAGCAGAAAGGCAATAGAAGAATCAATTCATGTCTCTTTTGATGAAGATAGTGTTGATCAAGTTAACAAAAGTCAAGCTGACTCAGCCAATCTGAGTTAGCTTGAAAAGCCGGAGGAAACCAAAATGTCAAATCCTATGTATGTCATGGAGTATGACAGTGATGATGATGTATGTACATCTAAGAAATCATCACAAGATCCAAGGGACTCTCAAGCTAAGAAATATGATGAGTTCATTAATCCATTTGGAGCTGATACTACTCAGATTAAAGATCTTGGTGATCAATAGTTTGATGACAATACTGCAATTGAGACTGAGGATGTAAGTTCACCTCAGAGCCCTCAATATCACTCATGTCCAGAACCATAATCTCCTACTATAATATTTAAATTCCTCAAAGATCATCTTCAAGATCAAGTGACTGGTAATCTTCAAGAAAGAGTAATTACCAGATCTAAGGCAACAACAAACTATGCTGCTTACTTTGGTTTTCTATCTCAAATGGAACCAAAGAAGATTGAAGAAGCCTTAGAGGATTAGGACAGGATTGAAGCTATGAAAGATGAATTAAATGAGTTTGAGAGAAACAAGGTATGGAGTCTTGTCCCAGCCCCCAAAGATCACACAATTATAGGCACTAAGTAGGTCTATAGAAACAAAATGGACAAAGATGGAGTAATTGTTAGGAACAAAGACAGGCTAGTAGCACTGGTGTGCTCTCGACTGCTGGTTTTTCTTTATAAAATGCTGGGACACAACCTCATTTTAAATTTATAAAAACGATGTTACTAAGCAGATACTACACACGACTCAGGCAAGTATAAACTAGTCAATAATACTATAGACTCGGTAAGACCGGATATCGTTCCACCAGGAAAGGAAGCTACCAAAACTTAAGTCTCATTGTTGTTTGATCAGCAGAATTAATATTAAGCAAGTGACAGAATGAACTAAATTAAACAGGAAATACAGCAACTAAAACAGATTAACACTGAAGGCAAACAGGTAGGATAACAGATTCACTCAGGCTTTCGAATCATCTAGACTAGTCATGGCAATGACACAATACAAAACATAATATGAAGACTTGAATAGATTAAGCGCATAGCATGCTGTTCTAATACTCACAAGATTACATTATCATGTAGAAATCATCACTCGAGTTATCAAGACTCAGACTTAGCAATTAAACTTAATCAGGTAAGCAACGACATAAAAGGATTTAACTAAAGATCCACCAGATCACGTCCAAATCAGACTACAAAGACATACATCTTTTCAAATGACATAAAAGGATTTCTCTCTATGGCCGTAGCAAATTGTAACAGTCCCTACGGCCGTATGGATTTCTCTCTACGGCCCTAGGTACCAATACGATAGAATAGTCAAATCTAACATAAAGGTATTCAACAACAAATTACAATCCAGACTTTAATCTCAGATCATAAACACATGTAAACTGGTACAATGGGGTCACAAACTCCTCTAAACTCAAACCACACAATCAAGGGGTTTTAATGATTAGCCACATGATTACTAAAGATATGAACATGTTAAACCTACCATTTCTAGTATAGCCAACACTTCTTGAAACATGAATCATGTGATATGCACATTGAACACTAAGACAAGCATAACAAAGGCATACATGTGAATTCATTTCACCATCTAAACATACCAACAAACATCTTTGTGAACCCTTTAATTATTTGTAGCATGTTAGACCAATGAATACACCAAATGACAAGATTTTCATCTACAATCCCAAGGCATGCATAAAACCAACATATGAATAAAATGACCAATAATGGATGAACCTACAAGGATTCAAAAAATATTCCAATAATTATATCTAAAGACAACCATGCAAGATGTATCATTTCTAATAACAAACTCAACATGGAATTAGTAAAATCAACCATCATTCTTGAATATCCACATGCTTCAACATGAAGGAGTTATCCTATACATATTATCACACATGACCATGGTATGATTAAACATACTAAGTTGATAAAACACACTGGTATTCAAGATTAAATCATGCATATTTGAATAAAGTCATCATAAAAGTCAAATATATTGGCATAACTAGCCAAGAATCATCTTGGCCCAAGTGAAATAAATTTAGCTATCCATATACATCAATTAAAGCACTACAACATCTGGAACACATGGGTACATGATGGAATTTAGAAATGGAAAGAGTATACCCAAGCTAATCAATGATAAAACTAGTGAATCCAAGCTCCAAGATGTTGTTCCAAGCCTTCTAATCCAATCTCTACTCCTTTGAATCACCAAGAGAAGTCCCCTGGAGTGTTAGAGTGTTTAGAGAGGGTATATGGATGTGTTTTTCTGGAGTGGAGGTGAAAATGGTAACCCTTTTCAAAATGGCGGAATTCTGAATTTAATCTGCTGTAAGTGGGCTTCCTACGGCCGTAGGAATAAGCCTCTACGGCCATAGAAAATCATGAACGGATATTCTCCACACGCAATGTTAAACCACCTGACCGGGACACGCAAAGATCTGGCAGGCAATGATGGTTTCTAGAAGAAAGACTCCTACGGCCGTAGGGATTATTTCTACGGCCGTAGTGATCACTTTTTCACTATTCTTCAATTTTCTTCAATTCTTTCCTTGTTTAGCCCATTTATCTTTCTTAAAGCTCTTTGTACCCTGCATGGTGAATGTTAAGCATAATGAATCAATTATAACAAGAATCACCTTGAATTTTGGCTAAGTACTGGGTATTCTAGCATGTAAAACATGCATAAAAACACATATATCAAGCACAAGGGTAAAGACAAGAAGAAGGAATCGATTGTTGGAGTATGCCGACTGACGCACGTATGCCAATTGATAACTGCCGATGACGTATGGGACTATCGGGTCACACGCCGGGGGTTGATCTTGACAACAACCTAAAAGATGAGGGTGAGAAAGAATAAATAATGATAGTTGGTAATCTGGACAAAGTTAGCGGCGCTATCTCAGCCGTCGCTAACTCAGCCGCGATCACGGCGCTAACTCTAGTCGGTTAGCGTCGCTATCCCTGGGCGGGTAGCAGCGCTAACCCTCTGACAGATTACAACTTTATTCTTTTCACCTCCACCCTCCACAAATGCATGTGAAATGCAATCATGAACTCCTGGCCAACATGTGGTAGTCCTGGAGGCACTTAGGAGTTTATAAAAACGGATCTCTTGTCTCTCTTTTCACTCTTGGCCATATTTTCTAATATACACCTAAAAAGCTTTAAGTGCTTGTTCTAGTGTTAGAAGAGAGAGAACCTTGTGAGTGTACTAGTGGTTTTTGTTGTTGTTCCAGAAGCCAAGTTCAAGTGTTGATTTGGTTGAAGGGGTACTAGTACACCAAGGTCACCAAGTATCTCGGGGTGGACTTTGATAGCTCAAGAAGAAGGTTTCAAGGCTTGGAGCTTAGCACACAACAAATCCAGAGACATCAACGGTATATATCTTACTCTCCCTTTCTGTTTTATGTTGCAAAATCTTGTTGTAGAGCTTGGTACACATTTGGGGTTCTTGCATGTGGTTCTTGTATTTGCTTTTGAAACTCAATTTTGTACATGTTAGCTTCCGTTGTGCTCAACCACAAACCCCAACAGTGGTATTGGAGCCACCTTTACACTTATTTTGTAATTGGTGGCTGAAAATCCAGAAAAATGTGTTTTTTTGGTTCTGTCCAGTAGTTAGCGGTGCTAACTCTTTGAGGTTAGCGGCGCTAATGACAATATGAGTAGCGGCGCTAACTCTGTTCTAGTTAGCGGTGTTACACTGTTATGTTTAGCGGTGCAAACTCGTTATAGTTAGCGGTGCTAACCTCGTCTGCCTGAATGCATGTTTTGCCTTAAAATCAATTTTGTTCGGATTTTTGGCTCGTTTGTACTTTTTGGAAATTTTCCAGAATTTGGGTTTTGATTTGATTAAGTTGCTTATGTCTTGATTGGTGTATTTATATGTGGATTAACATTTTGGCATGAAAATGGTAAATTGCATATACTTACATTGTGTATATATGAATATGGAATTTTGACTTGTTTAAGGTTCCTAATGCATATGTACATAGGATTATTAGTGCCTTGAGTGTTTAGATAATCTTTAACAAGACATATAAGATTTGCATGGTCTTGTGTGGCACACCATGCCTTAAAATTTGTATTTGATGTATGTGGTTGTAATATTTGTGTCCGGTAACATATTTGAGCCTTATAGACCTATCTGATGTGTTTGGTTGATTAAATTAATGTATTCATTCATTTGGTGGTTTGTACCACATTGGTTTGAAATAAGTAATTTATTTTATTCGGTTTGTATACTTAAGGCTTACATGCCAAATTCTATTCTTTGTAATTTGTAGTATTAGCTTAGAATAGTAAATTGTGGCTTGCATGCCATTTCCTTTTAAAATTTTAAATTGTAAAAGGAAGACCGAAGCAACCAACAAGGACCATGGAGGGTGTCTTGGCGGACTTGGATCCGGAGGTCGGTGGGAGACGCAATGGATCAAGTGGGAGAGCACACATCAAAGTCTAGGATTTTTGTCCTTAGTAGACTTTGTCATGTCCATTGAATTATGGGCAAGATGCATAGGGTTTTATGGCTTGTTACCGGACTCATGTTGCATGCGTGGTTGGTTTTATTTTGTTTATTTCTTGCATGGTTGTTTAGGATCTTCGCATGCTAGAAATTTTTTTAAAAAAATAATAAAACCAAAGAGCTTTTTAAATTGGTTTACAAACTCCTCGCGCCACATACATAAGAATTGGTTAAAAACGTTTTAACCGGAAAAACAAAATCCCGTTTTTCAAAAGTAAATCTCACACCACCCGTAAGATGACACCACCTGAATCTATTGAAACAAGATTAGTCGTCGAGCTCTAGCGAAGATCGGTTTTGCGTAACTGTGTGTAAGGCGTGTGTGGCAACTCGCAAGGTCTGTTGTCGAGCTCTGTCCGAGCCGGCCTTTGGGCTAGAGTACCACCGTGTATCTTGACGGACAATTTACAATTCCAAGACTTAAAACGCCTTGGTAGTTGTCGAGCTCTAGCCAAGCTATGAAAGTGGGTTAATGAGGAATTAGTGTAGAGGATCAAACATGCCAAATAGGTACTATGAGTATCTAGGATCCCGCAAGTGTCTAAGAGTTGTTTACCGGTAGAATGTTTACAGGTCTAAAATAGCTCCATGAAGTGATCTGCGGCAAACCCGTCATAGATTGGGGTATTCTTGAGGTTCTTAGCCCTTGTTAATATAAGTTGTTTTCGTAACAAGTGGGTAATTATTTAACAAGGATTTAAATAAGTCATAACTAACCAAACTTGTACTTTGCTTGTAGATGGCATCTACTAGCAACACCAACACAAGCAACATGTCACTCCGTCCATTTTTGGAGAAGGAAAAACTCATCAGACCCAATTTCATGGATTGGCATAGGAATTTGAGAATCGTTCTACACCACGAAATGAAATTAGAGGTCCTTGAGTCACCTCTTCCGGAGGCTCCTACAATCAACGCGCCAAGGGCCTTAAAAGACGCGCATGAAAAGCATGTTAAAGACACAAATGATGTCACTTGCCTAATGCTTTCGACCATGAGTCCTGAATTGCAAAGGCAATTCGAGAAAGTGAGTGCGTACGAGAAGATATTGCAGCTGAAGGACATGTTCGAACAGCAAGAGGGCGGCAATGTGAGCTCCCACATCCTTAAGATGAAAGGGTACGTGGACCAGCTCAAGGAGTTGGGGTTTCCCATGGGGAAAGAGTTGGCGGTTGAAATAATCCTCCAATATTTGCCTCCGTCATATGGACCGTTCATTGTGAACTTCCATATGCATAGTATGGATAGAACCATTATGGAATTGCATGGCATGCTTAAGACTATCGAGTCCAAGCTTGCCAAAGCAAAGCCCTCCACCTCCACTGTCGTCCTAGCCATCAACCAAAGTGGTGGGAAAAGGAAGCAGCCTGCTTCCGGCTCGAAGGGAAAGGGCAAGGGAAAGGCTAAGTCAAAGTCGTCAAAGCCTAAACCAAACCCTATCCCGGAGCCGAAGGGGAAGCAAGTGGCTTCCACCATCACACCGGAAGTGGCAACCTGCTTCTTCTGCGAGGAGAAGGGACACTACCAGCGTAGTTGCCCCAAGTACTTGGAGGAGCTCAATAAGCTACGAGCAAATGGTGCCGCTGCCTCCAGTACATACATGATTAAACTCCATAACACTTTTACTTCTAACACCTGGGTTTTAGATAGCGGGTGTGGTAGTCACGTTTGTAATAATGTGCAGGTACTAAGAAGTAGTAGGGACTTGGTTGATGGAGAGCTGAATCTCATCATGGGAAACAAAGCGGTTGTCCCGGTTGAGAAGATTGGGAGTGTGGAGCTCGCCTTTCCATCCGGCTAATCTATTGTTTTATATAATGTATCTTATTCGCCGCATGTGGCTAGAAACATTATTTCTTTATATGCTTTATATGACAATGGTTTTGATTTTAAATTTGAGAATGGTAGCATCTTATGTTACAAAGATCATGTCTTTTATTTTAAAGCATTTCCATGTCATGGCATACATGAGACAAGCGTAAGCTTGCAAAACAATAGAACAATCATTAATCCTGATTCGGGATCCAAAAATGTTTTGAATAAATTATCTCTATGGCATGGTCGGTTAGGCCACATAAACAAGAAACACATCGCCAAGCTCCAAGCGAATGGGATCTTGGAATCATTTGACCATGGGTCTAATGAATTATGCGAATCTTGTGTATTGGGCAAGATGACCGAAGCACCCTTTACCGGTGTGTGTAAAAGGGCGCAAGACTTGTTAGGTATCGTGCACATGGATGTATGTGGCTCATTCAAGCATGCCACAAGAGATCATTCCAACTACTTCGTTACCTTTATTGATGATTATAGTCGATACGGTTATGTCTACTTAGTGAGAAAGAAGTCGGAAAACTTTGAGGTATTTAAAATGAAGTGGAGAATCAACTAGGGAAAAGAATTAAGACACTACAATCTGATAGAGGTGGTGAGTATCTTAGTTCTGAGCTCCGTGAACATCTGAAGAACTGTGGGATTGTCTCGCAATTAACCCCTCCTAGGACGCCACAATTAAATGGTGTCGCCGAGAGGAGGAACCAGACATTATTAGATATGGTTCAGTCAATGATGTTTCATTCGGACGTTCCCGTTACATTTTGGGAATACGTCCCAACTTTGCAAGGTGTAAAAACCTCGCTAGGGAATTGTTTCACAATGAAAGATCTTGGGGATGCAACTTACATCCTTGGGATTAAAATCTATAGAGATAGATCCCGCAGGTTGATCGGCTCCAAGAAGGGGTTCATACCTATGTCACATGGTTTAGTGTTGAGCAAAGCTCAAAGCCCGAGTTCCCCAGAGGAACGGGAAGTAATGAGGCGAGTCCCTTATGCTTTGGCAATAGGCTCGATCATGTACGCCATGTTATGTAAAAGGCCTGATATATCTTGTGCATTGAGTATGACAAGTAGATATCAAGCCAATCCTGGTGAGGCATATTGGACGGCAGTGTAGAACATTCTCAATTATATTCGGAGGACAAAGGAGATGTTCTTAGTGTATGGAGGTGCGGGCTTCGGGTAACTGGTTACTCCGACGCAAGCTTCCAAACCGATAGGGACGACTGCCAATCTCAATCGGGGTTCGTGTTCCTACTAAATGGTGGTGCTATATCCTGGAGAAGCTCCAAGCAAGACACTGTGGCCGATTCTACTACCGAGTCGAGTATATTGCGGCCAGTGAAGCTGCAAAGGAGGCTGTGTGGATGAGAAAGTTCATCCAAGACCTAGGAGTGGTTCCTAGTATTGCCGACCCTATTGAGGTATTTTGTGACAACGAGGGTGCGGTCGCTTTAGCATAGGAACCAAGGTCTAACCGACGCACGAGGCATATTCCGTAGAAGTAGCATTACATCTAGGACGTGGTTGATAGTGGAGACATTGTCATCAGCAGAGTACACACGGATAGCGACGTGGTTAATCCGTTCACCAAACCATTATCGCAGGCAAAGCACGATGCTCACACTCGTGCTATTGGGATTAGATTTGCTAGCGATTTGGTTAGATCATGTATTTGTTTTTTGGTTAGTATATTTGATGTATTTACCCTTTTGGGAACATTCAACAGTATTGTATTTATCGTATTTATTGATCATCAAATGGAGATTTAGTAATACGCAAGTTGCAGATATTTCTTTAAATCTTTATTATGTTCCAACTTAGCATGTTTTATTATTCCCTGAATGTGTTAAACATTCTAAATGTCCACAGTCGGTCATTCTTCTAGGGAAGGAATTCTGAATTAAGATTGAGGGAAGTGATAGGTCATGTGTTCAATAGGGATTGAAACATAGAGACGCAATACTTCGCATGTACTTGAATTGTTCAAGTGACTGGATGACCCACGCCTGATTTCACTTCATGGTACACGTCACGAGTAAATCAGGATGATAATATCAGTTCATCCTTATACCGGAGATGCATGTTTTTGCATCACTTTGGTTTGCTTTGTTCTAGTTGCTTTCAAACGCAGTCCGTAACTGGCTGTTATAAAGGGAGTAATTGGGCAGAGTATGACCACTGTGGTGAGCAGTGTAGTCAAATTTGTTCCTCTGTTTAGAGAGATATCCCTGGGCCCCTCTATGATTGGTCGCTGACACCAAAATTGCATGGCCATGCTCAAAGCTTGCAATGATTTATGATCGAGTGCAACTTGTATATTTTGGTCACCACCAATCTACATCGAAAAACATAATCGTGAGCGAACGGAGAATGACTAAGTACCATGTCTCGTGTTCACACGCATATCGGGAACAAAAGGATGTTTGATCCCTTATCTATAGGACCATTTCACATGGGCTGCAGTTTGGTTTTTGTGCTAAAGACAAAACCCATACTGACTTTGGGGCAGAGATGTCTTACTAAAGGCCGCTCTCTGTCTGTGATGCATTAAGTACGGTGAGTCATGTGCAAGTGGGATTCTGTTGGAGTATGCCTACTGACGCAGCCAATTGATCACTGCCGATGACGTATGGGCCTATCGGGTCACAAGCTGGGGGTTAATCTTGACAACAACCTAAAAGATGAGGGTGGGAAAGAATAAATAATGATAGTTGGTAATATGGACAAAGTTAGCGGTGCTATCTCAGCCATCGCTAACTCAGCCGCGATCGCGGCGCTAACTCTAGGAGGTTAGCGGCGCTATCCCTGGGCGGGTAACGGCGCTAACCCCTCTGACAGATTACAACTTTATTCTTTTCACCTCCACTCTCCACTAATTCATGTGTAATGCAATCATGAACTCTTAGCCGACATAGGGTAGTCTTGGAGGCACTTAGAAGTTTATAAAGAGAGATCTCTTGTATCTCTTTACAATCTTGGCCATATTTGCGAATATACACCAAGAAAGCTTTAAGTTCTTGTTCTAGTGTTAGAAGAGAGAGACCCTTGTGAGTTTCTTGGTGGTTTTTGTTGTTGTTCCAAAAGCCAAGTTCAAGTGTTGATTTGGTTCAAGGGGTGCTAGTACACCAAGGTCAACAAGTATCTCGGGGTGGACTTTCATAGCTCAAGAAGAAGGTTTCAAGGATTCGAGCTTAGCAAACAACAAATCCAGAGACATCAAGGGTAAATATATTACTTTCCCTTTTTGTTTTAAGTTGCAAAATCTTGCTGCAGAGCTTGGTACACATTTGGGGTTCTAGCATGTGGTTCTTGTATTCGCTTTTCAAATTCGATTTTGTACATGTTTGCTTCCGTTGTGCTCAACCACGAACCCCAACATCGATTATGATGAGACATTTGCCCCTGTTGCTAGAATTGAAGCCATTAGGCTGTTCTTAGCTCATGCAGCATATAAAGACTTCAAAGTCTATCAAATGGATGTGAAAAGTGCCTTCCTAAATGGAAAACTTCAGGAGGAAGTCTATGTGAAACAACCTCCTGGCTTTGTTAGTTCAAAGTATCCACATCATGTCTATAAGTTAGACAAGGCTTTGTATGGTCTTTAACAAGCTCCAAGAGCTTGGTATGATACCTTGTCCAAATATCTACTATCAATGGACTTTAGCAGAGGTAGTATTGATAAGACACTCTTCATTAAAAAGAGTAAAGGACAGGTGATTGTTGTACAAATCTATGTGGATGACATTATCTTTGGTTCTACAAATGAATCTCTGTGTGAATGGTTCTCCAAAGTTATGTCAAAAAGGTACAAGATGAGTATGATAGGTGAAATGACATATTTTCGGAGCTTACAGATTGAACCAAAGCCTGATGGAATATTCTTTAATCTAAGCAAGTATGTTCTTGATTTAATAAAGAAATATAGTCTTGATTTTAGTTCAACCACAAAATCACCCATGTCACCAGCTGTCAAGCTGAGCAAGGACTCAGATGGAAAGTCTGTATGTCAGTCTACCTATAGAGGAATGATATGTTCAGTACTCTTTTTGACAGCTAGTAGACCTGATATCATGTTTACTTCATGTGTTTGTGCAAGATATCTGGCAGATCCTAAGGAATCACATCTTCAAGCTGTGAAAAGGATCTTTAGGTACCTTAAAGGTACACCAAATCTAGGTCTTTGGCATCCAAAGGACTCTGGATTTGAGCTAGTTGGTTTTTCAGATGCTGGCTTAGCTAGGTGCAAGTTAGACAGAAAATCAACAACAGGAGGATGTCAAATGCTTGGAGGGAAGTTAGTAAGCTGGACTAGTAAGAAACAGAACTCAGTGGCTACTTCAAGTGCTGAAGCTGAATATGTTGCTGCATGATGCTGTTGTGCTCAAATTCTATGGATGCAACATCAGCTTCAAGACTTTGGTATGAATTTTAGGAAAACTCATATCTTCTGTGATAACCAAAGTGCAATAGCCATCACATATAATCCAGTCTTCCACTCAAGAACCAAGCATATAGAAATTAGACATCACTTCATCAGAGACATCATGGAAAAAGGTAAAGTTAAAATAAATTTTATCTCCACAGATGATCAATTAGCAGATATCTTCACCAAACCACTAGATAAGTTTTCCTATCTGCTAAGTAAATTGGGTATGCTCAACCCCTAGATAAGTTTCTAAAACTGAGTTTCAGCTTGACAAAGACTATGTGTCTTAAGCTGAGCGTACAGTTTATAGATATGTATTCATAAACTGTTTACTTGGTCAAGCTGAGTGATAAGTTCACACGTTTGGTCTGTTCCAAACATGTTTAACTGCTAATTGTGGTTAAAATATCTATTTGAGTTCGTCTCAAATAAAAATGACTAAGTGTCATTGATTTTGAGTTGTATGCTTCACTCAAGCTGAGTGTCAATCTCAAGTGAGTGCTCAAATCAAGCTGAGTGCTTGACTCAAACTGAGTGATATGTTTACTCAACTTCGTATGTCCAAATCATGTTTTAATTACTATGTGTTATTAATTCATGAGTCATTATATTTGAGTTCGTCTTAAATCAAGTTTTATACCGATTACGTGTTGGTGTAATACAATAGTGTAAATAATATTTTTGTAAGTCAAGAATGTTATTTTACAAACTTTTCGGTTGGGATATGAATTTTTTCATCTCAATTATTGTTACATCTATCTGTAAGTTTGTTAGTGTAACGGATAAATAGGGATTTCCAATGTTATCTTTTCTCTCTCCTCAAAAAGGTATACATCGGTTGTAACCGAAATTCAGACGTTTACGCTTACTAGAATTCTGATATACTCACTATACCTTCTAAAACCACCTATTTGATAAGTGCATTTCACCGTTCAATCGATGTTGAAACCCTAAATTGCTCAGTGCGAATTGTGTATTTACTCTGTGTGAATCAAATATATTCTACGATGGACGAAACCATTCTAAATCTAAGTGATCGAATGGTAAGGGGTGCTGCTTTCAAGACCAACAGATCGACTTTTATTAAAATCAACAATCAATGTGCTTGTCTAGCAATCCCTGAACGCAAGAGAAACATGGTTTACGAAGCGTGGGTAGATTATATCTGCAAATGCCCACTGGCATTCGTTTTTACTGGAGCACCAATCCATGTGTTTCCTCAACACTTACTAGAGTTCTGGTACACGTGTGTTTTTGACCAGGAAAGCGGCGAAATCCGAGGCACAGTGCTGAATGGGGAGAGAACCATCCTTCTCACAGTTCAATTGCTAAGGGAGGTTCTTCAATTTCCTCAAAATGATACGTTCGAGCCGACTGTAACGAGACAGGTGGCTAGGTCAGTCCTACCCAGAATGGGTCACCCATAAACAGAGGGTATAATAAAAAAGGCCACCTTTCCAACCGGATGGGGATTTATGGTGTCAACAGTGATTTGTTCACTTGGTACCAAGGTTGGAGGACTGGACCAAGTTAATGAGTTTGAGATGCAGCTGCTATACAACATCCACTTTGCCCGAAATCTGGATTATGCACTGCGCATCTTTAACGAACTCAAGGTCCAAGTGATGAAGACAACGAGGGATCGTCATGTACCATTTATAAGGTACGTGTCCTTGGCATTTGAAGCTGAGCTAGGGACAGCGCTGTCTAAAGCTGGTCAGGATTTGTTCCTCACACCAGCACTCAGCTCCAAGATGTTCAACAATGACATCTTTCCAGAGCAAGAAGGCCTAAGTGAGCCTATGCAATGGATAGCTAAGAGGGCTTCATCTGAACGTGAAGCTGAGGAATCTACTCAAGGGAGAGCAGCTCAAGCTGATCTAGATGTTCAAGCTGAGCACTCTGCTCAAGCTGAGCTAGAAAATATTCAAGCTGCACCAGGTATGACTTCTCCACTTTCTTCTTCTTCTTACTTTCTCCATCTTATTTTGGAGATAAGACTGTGGTAAGCCCAACCCAGTCTAACCCATCTCCTCCACCTTCTTTCCATCATAAAATCCACTCTGAAGCCAACCTTGGTGCGCCCACTGCTGCCAAAGTAAATATCCAAACCTATATTAGAAAAACTACCAAAGTTGGTGCCACAACTAAAGGTACCGCTAGAGCTGAAATAACATTGATTCCTCCACCGGTAGGAGTTGAGGGGGAGACACCTACTTTTTAGGTGCCAACCTTAAGGCTCATTCAAACAAAACAAACTAAACTGGGTGTGGTGACTACTCAGCCCACACTTACTCGAGCCATGGGAGAGCCTACTACTGTGCTTGAGCAGACACACTCAGGTAACTTTGATGATCTGACCAGCTTGAGGGGGAGATAGAGAAAGAGAAAGGATCTGAAGCTGAGCTTACTGAAAATGTTAAAGGAAAAAGACCTCAAGTGGTCAGCTCAGAGGATTCAGAAGCCCCAAGGCAGAAGAGAAGAAAAGTGATTCTTGGTGAATCAGACTTGGATGAAGACTCTGCAGATGGCATGACTTTGAAAGAAAGAGCTTTTCTGATAGCAATTAGAAAATTGGAACAACAAGACGCTGACCAGCTTGGGATGTCTGTGGATGAATTAAGAAGAAGGTAAATGAATGTACAAGCTGAGTTAGAAAATGTTCAGAATGAGAAAAAAGCAAGGGAGCAGGCTTGGACTGAACAGGTAAAAAAGCAGAATGAAGAGTTAGGCAGACTCAGACTGCCCATAGAGACAAAGGAAGAAGAAGTAGAGCTTCCTGTTGAAAATCAACAAGAGGAAGAAGACATTACTCAGTGTTATGTCAAGACACACTTCTCTTCTCGGATTAAAACACTTAAGCTGAGCACAGTCCAAGGGATCGTTAATCTAGCGTTAGTCCTAGAAAATGGTGAAACACCTTCCCTGGATCTGAATAAACTACACAAACTAGGATATGCTGAATGGAAGCAAGTAGCCATACTAATCAAGAAGATAGAAAAGTCATCTGCTAGAAATCAAGTGAAGGATGAGATCTTAAGGCTACTAGCAAGAGCATATACAATAGAAATCATACCCAGGTCTGAGATTAGAACCCTACTTACTTCTTTTCACAAGGTTGGAAGGAAAAAGTTATCAAAGACAGATGGACTAGCAAAAAGAAGCAAGTACGATCTTGATCTTCCTGTAGACTTGGAGTTTAAAGAAAATACTTATGTTGAAAAGCCTCAGAAAGGATTTATGTACTTGGACAGTAATGGAGAACTATGCTTTCAGGCTGATGCATCAATTTATATATGTGGGGTAGCTCAGGTGTTAGCTATGAGATTATTAGTGGAGAAGACTGAACAAAATGCCAAGTTCATATATAGACTAAACAGAGCGATCAGATCACAAAAGGATGAGCTTCAACATTTGCCAAAACTGAAAGAACTTCTTGAAGATATTAACAAGGAGATCAAAGAATTTGAAGAATTGCATCCTGATCTTTTGTAATAGATTAGTTTTATCTGTAATTATTAGATTAGTTCTAATAATATGTAAGCATTAAGTGTGCATGATCTAAGTGATCAAAATTTTGTATTCTGATATGTTCAATTTAATTAATACATGTATTGGTTTGATATGTTCAACTGTTTATGATATGTTCATATTTCTTAGTATGATTAGTTCAGCTTGAATTAACAATTTGATTATTTCTTGTTCATTAATATGATTGGTTGGTATGTTCAACTTATAATTGATAAGTTCACTTAATATTTGATAAGTTCAAAATTAAAATCTTAGTAAGTTTCAGATTTAAAACATAATTTTGTTCAACAAACTTAAGAACAGTTTGATGGTTTTGTCATCATCAAATAGGGGGAGTTTGTTGGTCAAATGATCTTATCAGTTGAGATTTGATGAGACAATGTTAAGTTTTAAAGATATGTTCTAAATACAACTTAAACAGAATTATGAAGCTTGATCAGACTGAGCACTTATAGTGTTTCAGACTGCGCATAAGCTGAGTATGAGCTGAGCATATAGTTGATCCGCTTAGACTATATCTTAGTCAGCTTATCACTATGGTTGATAAGCTGTGTGGGTTACCTAAGGTATAGGTTGAGTATTCATCTTGATGTGTTTCGAGTTGAGTGACTCAGCTTCTAGACCGAGTCAACTCAACAGAGTTGTTAAGCAAGCTCTAGCTAACTCTTATGACTTCTAAGGATGAATAAGTCATTATACATGTGAGTACAAGTTTGATTTCGACTTTGTTCTCGAAGGACTCAGCTTGATGAGTTTAAAGCTGAGTAACTCAACCCGACTAAAGAAGTCAGTTTAAGAGAATTTAAATATGTTTTAAAGTCCTATTACTCTCTATATCTATGGCATGGATAAGAAGATTCCTGAATCAAGATTGAATATTGAAGACTCAAGATAGAAGAGTCAAGATTCAAGATTCCGAGCTATCCTTAGTTTGTTAGCAGATTAGGATAAGTTCTAGTTTGTTAGGATCTGTAGGAAAAGGATTATAAATACTTATCTCCTAATAAGTTTAGAGGCACGGAACCAGATTCCAATATTGTTCGTCTGTTCGATCTTCACGTCTGTTGTGAAGTTGGTAAGTATTCAATCTGTGAATAAATCCTGTTTAGAGATTCAGTTTGTATCTATAAGCATAAGTTGATTATATATAGCAAAGTTTGAGAGATTGGGAGATTTGATTTACATTAGGTGTTTACATATCAAGTGTTGCTTACTTGATTGTTCTTGTAATCATTTTCTTATTAATGAAAGCATTCGATTTCATGTGGTTTGATGTGTGTTAACACTTTTTATTGATTTGTTCAATTTTCTGTAGAAAGTGTATTCAACCCCCCTTCTACACATTACTTGCTTGTTGATACTCTCACCAAGGGACCAACAAGTCCAAAGGAAGCTCTAGCTTTAAGGTTTTTCCCAGACCAGACATCAAGATTGATTATGAAGCTAAGTACAAGAATCTTCTTGCTGTTGTTCTTGACAAGAAGAAGAAGATGAAAAAAAACCCAAAACAAGGTGTTGGTGGCTGAATAAGAAGATTGTGCTACGGAAGACCTTTCAAGTGATGAAGATGAGGTCCTCATTGCTCAGCTCAGCTTGATGGCCAACACAAGTAGTACTAGCTCCTTTGATGAGGACATGAAAAAGGCTGCTAAAGCTTGTACTTCTCCTGACTAGGATCCTTCTTCTATGTACCAGGTTAGCACGTTTATTAACTATGATGATAATGAAAAGAACAACATGCTTGATTATTTATGTGTTAAGTTTCAGTATAATATTCAAACAGAATAGAAGCTAAAAACAGAAATAGAATCTCTTAAAGTGAAATTAAATCTTAAAGATGAGAAACTTAAACAGATGACTAAAGTGGAAGATGATTTAGCTAATCAAAAGATATTAATTCAGATCTTGGTAAAAGAACTAGTGAAGCAACCATAAAGTTTAATGACCTACAAAAAGTAGTTAAGTCTTGGTGTGTTTCTGCTGAAAAGACCACTCAGTGTGTCAATGAGCAGATTCTCAAACAAGTTCAAGCTATTATTGGTGGAAATTATTCCCAAGTCGCTAGTTGTGTTGATCTTAGCAAGGACATTAATATCTTAGATAAGGCTGACATTTTAACACTTACTTTTCAAAATATTGTAAAATGAAAAAGTTTTATTACTAACAGATTTGTCAAAAGTAAAACCTCTCATCTAAAAGATGCAATCACTCCCATAAAGGATTCAACTTTTGTTGTTATGTCAGAAAGTGAGAGTACTAAAAATATAATGTCAAAGGAAGCAAATAAAGGAATGGAATTATTTGTTGATACCAAAGAGACATTTTGTTGTCAAACCTTAAGAACGGATGCATTAACTTTAAGTACTCAACTGACTGATATTTCATTAGCTAATGGTTCTACATCAGCTAATCAGATGGTAGAGGATAAATGCTCAGCTGATGGCCTGTCACCTTATCATAGATCATCTTCTAACTGCTTAGTTGACCAAGAACCACTTCAAACGCTTTCAATAGGAGAACCCATGAGAAAAAGGAATAATGCTTGCAATAATCCCAAGTCTGCCACATCTAAAGCTGATCAAAAACTCCTTACAACTAAGGGTCAGCAAAAGGTATACGTAAACAAAGACCTTTTGAGTTTACAGAATCAGCTGCAACAACTGAATGATAAAATAGGTCCGCTGATGACCCGTAGTCATCTTAGGACAGATAAGACATCTCATGGGCAATCACTAAAACATGTTCAAGGCTCCAAAAATAAAAAATGATATAAATGTGTTAGCAAAGAACATAAGGAAAGTAGTTGTTATCTAAAAGATAATTCAAGACAGTGGCCTAATAATGATAACATGATTCTTTCAATCATACATAAACAACCTGATACGAAGTAGATAGCTAGGTGCAATCCACAAGGATCCACTTAATAGCGGATACCCTAAAGTGTCATTAATGGGAACCTCATAATACGAAGTAGATAGCTAGGTGACAAAAACTTTGGGCAAACCAAAGTCTATGGTGAACTTCATAATGGGAACCTCAAACTGCTAAGGTTTCATATGTGAAAGGACTCAAGTATAACCTCAGAAGCATAAGTCAATTGTGTGATGGGGATTATGAGGTCCATTTCACTAAGACACGTGGTTCAATCTTAGATAAAGAAAGCAAAACTATTTTAGTACCAAGAAAACCAAAGATGTGTATACTCTTTACATGTCCTCTGGTGATCCTTTCAAAGTTAACATGTTTGTACTCAAAATCAGTAAATGATACAAACTGGCTATGGCACAAGAGGTTTTCCCAACTAAACTTCAAAAACATCAACAAGTTGAGCAAGGGGGAGCTAGTGTCAGGACTGCCTTTACAGACTTATACCAAACCTAAACCTTGTTCTGCTTGTGAGAAGGGAAAGCAACAAAAAACCTCTTTTCCGTCAAAGTAGTCATTCTCTATCACATAACCATTCTACATGTTGCATATGGATCTCTTTGGTCCTTTTTCCACTACTAGTATTGGTGGAAGCAAATATGCTTTGGTAATGGTGGATGAATTCACAAGGTACACCTGAGTATTCTTTCTCAAAGTCAAAAGTGAAGTTTCTAAAGAGATTAGCTGCTTCATTAACAAGATGGAAGTTCTAAAGGAAATCTGGTTAAGATGCTTAGAAGTGATCATGGAACTGAATTCAGAAATCAAACTCTGGAAGGTTTCTGTGATGAGAAAGGGATTTCTCAAAATTTCACTACTCTAAGAACCCTACAGCAAAATGGTGTAGCTGAGCGCAGAAACAGAACATTGATTGAAGCTGCAAGAACCATGTTGTGTGAAAGTGGGTTAGGATTTAACTTTTGGGCTGAGGCTATCAGCTGTGCATGTTTTACTCAGAACAGATCACTTGTAATTAAGAGGCACACCAAGACTCCATATGAAGTGCTTAAGGGAAGGAAGCCAAACATCAGCTTCTTACATATATTTGGCTATCAGTGTTTTGTCCTGAACCAAAGAGATCAGCTGCAAAAGTTTGCACCTAAAGCTGATGAAGGGGTGTTTCTTGGCTTCTCTGTCATTTCCAAAACCTACAGAGTATACAACACCAGAACAAAGGTTATTGAAGAGTCAACCAATGTAAGTTTTAATGAAAATGACTTTGTTGCTTCCTGTTCTTCTAATCAATTTTCAGGTGAGGAATTTTATGAACTTCTACATACTGGTGAAAGTAGTCCAGTATTAGCTGATTCACTCCCATCAGCGGATCATATCCCATCAGCCGATGAAAATGAAGAAGATGAACCTGTTCCTATTTTTAATCAAACCAATGCACATCCAACCTCATCCAGTCCATTACTTCTACTAAATGATGTGAATGATGGTTCAACATCATTGGATTCAAATTCCATATCTGATATTCCATCATCAGTAGAGTTATCTATTGATTGTTCAAATGAAGATACCTCAGCTGATCAAACAGATGTTACATAAGCTCTTCATAACCAAGGATCTTCAACTTCCTAAATCCAAACCAATCCTATTTCTCCCATAATCCAAAATGCCTACAAAGACCTAAGAGATCGTCCTCATGATTAGGTCATAGGTAACATATAGAATCCCATACTAATTAGATAAAAAGGATGCAAGTTTTGTTTGTATACAGGTTTTGTCATTATAATTGAACCAAAGAAGGTAGATAAAGCTCTCAATGATCCTCACTGGGTGAATGCAATGTGGTATAGTCCTACGGCCGTAGGAATGTTACGAACAGCAGATAAACGAGCGGCTAAGGTTTGGTTCGATCGATCGATTATGGGCTATGATAATGAAATTAATGGTATACATTATGAACACAAGATGAATAGAAGCATTTTAATACCTTGTTTGCGAAAAATGACCGGATAATGAAGGAGATACGAACGGAAAACCTTTGAAGGGCGTCGGGTGCGTTTTTTAGAGAGAGCGTAGGAGAGAGAGAGAAAACGTGCGTTTGAATCTGAAATGGGCATTTTTATACGAAAGTTCCTACGGCCGTAGTAGTATCGAGCTACGGCCGCAGAGGGCTCAGAATGTTACTACGGCCGTAGTAATATTAAGCTACGGCCGTAGGGGATGTATTTTGCAAGATGACCCATTTTGCATCAGATTTTCAATTCAAACAACATTTTGGTACACGCTACTCTCTATAGGCCTCTGGAGAATGTACGGGGTACGAGCAAGTAGTGCGGAATTGAAAGCACACATCCAGATTAGCGGAAAAGCTAAGGGAAAGGGAAACGGAAACCCGGAAAGTGGGCATCCGACAAACACACAATATGTACAAGTAATACACTATTAGTACGGTGTGTAAGCGAACACTTTAACACGTTGAAATGCGGAGTGTTTTCCTTTCTCTCCAGACCGTATGAGAATTGAAATGAGAAAACACGAGGAGCTATATAGCACGAACATAGGCATAGCCTAGGGATTCTAACGGGGCTTAGGCTCGAGTTTTCTTAGCCGGAGACTCACAAACTCATCAATCATTGCACCAGCGTTACTTTTAGGACGTAAGACCCCCTCGGCTTTTAGCTTAACGGGATCTTCTCGAAGAGCACTAGCACACTCTGACTGAGATATCGTCGGCAAATTCCTACAAGCGCCCTCATGCAACAGAGCACCACATCTACAACATTTACCTACATATTTGGCACGCCTCTTTGCCGCATAGATAGAAGTGCCTCGATGAAATTTGGCAAAGTTTTGGTCTCTCCTCACGTTTTTTTCATGTCTCATGACAATATCGCGCAGAATATCAGAGGGCAATTGAGTACGCAGAAAAAGAAAAGAAAGGAGGGAAAAAGAAGCGGAGGAAAGCATATCCAGTTCTTTAAGGTCTGCCGGTAAAAGACCAAACTCACCCCGCTAAGGTATAGCAGGGTGAAGCTTCAGAACCTCTCTAGGTTCCTCTGGAGAATGCGGGATACTAATGTATTTCTTGAGTCGGTGGCCGTTGACCTTAAAAGTTACTCCCTCGGAGTTTGTGATGTCAACAGCCCCATGTGGGTAAACAGTATGGGCGACATAGGGGCCTGTCCATGTGGACTTCAATTTACCAGGAAAGAGATGCAACCTAGAGTTGTACAAGAGTACACTATCGCCAACCTGGAATTGTTTGTCCTTCCGGCGGCTGTCATGGAAGGCCTTCGTCCTTTCCTTGTATATCTTTGAATTTTCATAAGCTTGGAGCCGCAGCTCATCAAGCTCATTGATCTGAAGTAAGCGGTTATCACCAACATTAGAGACGACAAGATTTAACAATTTTAAAGCATAGTAGGACTTGTGCTCTAGCGCAACGGGAAGATGACACGCTTTGTCGTAGACCATCCTATAAGGCGTTGTACCTATAGGAGTCTTGAATGCAGTACGGAATGCCCACAGTGCGTCATCCAGTTTTTCAGCCCAATCCTTCGGGCTACCACCTACTGTCCTTTCCAATATTCTTTTAAGACCTCTGTTTGCGACCTTAACTTGGCCACTCGTCTGCGGATGATAAGGAGTTTCCAGTCTATGAGTTACCCCATATCGTTTCAACACCTTCTCGAGTTGAGCATTGCAGAAGTGAGTTCCCCGATCGCTTATGAGTGCTCTCGGAGTACCAAATCGGGAGAATATCTTCTTAAAGAATTTACAGACAACCCTCGCATCATTAGTGGGTAAGGCTTCAGCTTCCGCCCACTTTGACAAATAATCAACGGCTACTAGTAAGTACTTGCAACCGTGCGAAGGTGGAAAAGGACCCATGAAATCAATGCCCCAAACATCGAAGATTTCACAAATTTGAATGTTATTATGAGGCATCTCGTTTCGTGATGAACTATTCCCTGCTCTTTGGCAGGCATCACAAGTTTTAACGAATAGATGAGCATCTTTGAATATTGTGGGCCAATAGAAACCTGAATCGAGGACCTTTTTGGCAGTGTAGCCAGGTCCGTTGTGGCCTCCAGTTGGACCCATATGACAGTGTTTCAGAATGCCCTTGGCTTCATCGCTACACACACATCTTCAAATGATTTGGTCTGATCCGATCCGGAAGAGGTAAGGATCATCCCAAAAATAATATTTCAGTTCAGAGAAAAATCTCTTCTTTTGTTGATGTGAGAGGCCTTTGATTATCACCCCGGCTGCAAGATAATTTGCAAAATAAGCGTACCAGGGGATTTCTTCGGTGCTTGTCAAGGCATATAGGAATTCATCAGGAAAGTTATCTTTTATGCCTGATTCATGAAGCACCTCTAGATTTGGATTTTCAAGACGAGACAGATGGTCAGCAGCCAGATTTTCTGCTCCCTTTTTGTCTTTGATTTCGATGTCAAATTCCTGCAAGAGAAGAATCCATCGAAAGAGACGGGGCTTTGCATCTTGCTTTGCAAAAAGGTAACGAAGAGTAGAGTCGTCAGTGTAGACCACGGTTTTTTATAACACCAGATAGGATCTAAATTTGTCGAACGCAAAGACTACTGCTAACAACTCCTTCTCAGTGACTGTATAATTTTCTTGAGCGTCAGTCAGCGTCTTGCTGGCGTAGTAGATCGGCTGAAAGTGATTATTAATGCGTTGGCCCAAAACAGCACCAACCGCAAAATCACTAGCATCACACATAAACTCAAATGGTTGCGACCAATCTGGGCTCATCAGGATAGGAGCATTGGTTAATTTCTCCTTTAAAAGATTAAATGCATGATCGCAATCAGGAAAAAAAATAAAAGGAGCGTCTTTCTCAAGGAGATGGGTTAACGGCCGAGTGATTTTTGAAAAATCCTTTATGAAGCGCCGGTAAAACCCTGCGTGTCCGAGAAAGCTCCTAATGGCTTTGACATTTGAGGTTGGACATAGTTTTGCAATAACATCGATTTTTGCTTTATCTACCTCAATCCCCTCGCTAGAGATTTTATGACCTAAAACTATATCTTCGCGTACCATCAAAATTACATTTTTCCCAATTAAGCACAAGGTTAGTTTCTTCACAGCGAGACAACATTTTTTCTATGTTGTGGAGGCATGTATCAAAAGAGTTTCCAAAAACTGAAAAGTCATTCATGAATACCTCGACACAATCATCAATCATGTCATGGAATAGTGCTGGTCAGCTCATCAGACATAAGCTTTACCTGTTCTACATTCAAGACATCCTCATCCAGGATTTGCGTGTCAAACGCATCCTTCTCTAGAGTTGGAACAATGTGATCCATGGGATAACGATGAAAGATATCAACGAAATAAAGAGTGTCATCCTGGTTAGGTGAGTGTTTCATTGACTTTTGGATGTCAAAAGTCACTTCATCCTTATCTACTCGAAGCGTAAGCTTTCCGTTGCAAACGTCAATCAATGCTCGAGTAGTAGCTAAAAATGGACGACCAAGAATGAGTGGGACGTTTTTGTCCTCCTCCATATCTACGATGACAAAATCTGCAGGATACACAAATTTGTCAACCTTGACCAAGATGTTTTCGACTATCCCACGTGGATATTTAACAGAACGATCAGCTAGCTGAAGTGACATACGAGTCAGTTTTGGTTCTCCTAGGCCCAGTCTAGAAAATACAGAGTAAGGCATCAAATTGATACTGGCGCCTAGATCAGCTAGAGCGTTGTTAACAGTGAGATTACCAATCAGACATGGGATTGTAAAGCTCCCAGGATCGGTTTTCTTTGCTGGCAACTTATTTTGAAGAATGGCTGAGCACTCCTCGTTTAAAGTCACCAACGACAGGTCCTCCAATTTCTTCTTGTTGCTGAGATAAACCTTAAGATATTTGGCATATTTAGGCATCTGTGCGAGTGCCTCAACAAATGGAATGTTCACATGGAGCTGTTTGAATAGCTCCAGGAACTTACCATACTGTTCCTCCGTTTTCTCTTTCCTTAATCTCTGGGGGAAAGGAATGGTAGGCTGAAATAATTTGACCGGAGGTTTGACTTGCACGGTACTTGCTAGGTCTAGCCTCTTATGTGCCTCGTCAGAATCCTCCGATTGGACCTGTTTTTCGGTTTTTTTGGATTGAGAGGGAAACGGTGGTGGTACCGTGGTCGTCCCACTACGCAAAGTGATTGCCTTCACGTGTGCTCTCGGATTTGCATCCGTATTGCTCCGGAGACCTCCCAGTGGTCGCTCTGACAAGAGCTTAGATATCTGGCCAACTTGATTTTCGAGATTTTGAAGTGACGCTTGTAGATTTCTCAGAGTTGCTTCCGTTTGATTGAGTCTAACATCTCGGATTGTGCCAGATATTGCTTCACAAGATCCTCCAGATTGGAAGATACTGAAGAAGATGATGATGATGATTGATTGGGAAGCAGTGGTTGAGTGTTGTACTGACGTGGTTGCTCATATGGTTGCGGTTGACGATCAAACTGCAGAGGCTGACGATTGAACTGCTGAGGCTGACGTGGTCTATGTGGGTACGGAATCCCTGGAGGGGGTTTAGTGGTTTGGTTATGATAACTGAAGTTCGCGTGATCCCTCCATGCATGATTATAATTGGTTGCATTGGGATTATACTGAGACCTCGGCTGATTAGTAATGAAATCGACTTCCTCGTGCACATGAGTTTCCTCCTAGCATTGGTCACTAGGATGTGCCCCTGAGCAGAAATTACAAGTAACCTGTTTAGGAGGGGTACACATCTGATCCATTTTCTTTGTCAACTTCTCTACCTGTGCAGAGAGATCAGATAAATCATCCACATTGAAAAATCCACCGTTCTTTGGCGGTTTCAGTCTCGTGAAGGGGTTCCATTGGTAGCTATTGGTTGCCATTTCTTCGATAAGATCATAGCACGCTTGTGGGTCTTTGCTACCCAATGCACCTCCTGCGGCAGCATCTATCATCTGCCGAGTGACAACGGATAAGCCATTATAAAATATGAAAATTTGATTCCATAGCTCATATCCGTGTGAAGGACATCTCCGCATGAGATCCTTGTATCTCTCCCATGCATTATAAAGACCTTCCCCGTCTGTCTGCTGAAACGATGAGATATCATTACGCAGCTTGGCCGTTTTCGCCGGAGGGTAGTATTTAGCTAGAAATTTGGCAACAAGATCAATCCATGTAGCAATGGAATTTACCTGGAGAGAATCAAGCCAAAGCTTGGCTTTGTCTTTGAGAGAAAACGGGAATAAACGCAAGCAAATGACGTCATCAGTAACACCATTGATTTTAAAGGTATCGCAGATTTCGAGAAAACTGCGGATGTGAGCGTTTGCATCCTCGTCGAGTAATCCATGAAATTGAACGGAGTTTTGAACCATTTGAATTACATTTGGTTTGATTTTAAAATTGTTCGCTGCCACCCTAGATTGAATGATGGTGTTCTGGATATTGTTAATATCCGAACAAACATAGTCGTTAAGTGTCCTAGGTGGTGGTGGATCTTCCGCCTTGTTTAGTAAACGTTCTCTTTGGCGTTAGCGTTGACGGCGTCGGCGTCGTCGAAACTAACGCTACGGTTCTTGAAAAGGCTCAATTTGCTCAGAATAGAACAAACTGACATAGGGTGCGAGAAAAAGCAAGAACTACCTAATCAAGCACACCAAATTTCAAGTAACAAGTAACAAGATCAAATCAACAAATAAACTATTTCTTAGTATTGCCTGTCCCCTGCAGCGGCGCCAAAAACATGGTGTGCTCTCGACTGCTGGTTTTTCTTTATAAAATGCTGGGACACACCCTCGTTTTAAATTTATAAAAACGAAGTTACTAAGCAGATACTATACACGACTCAGGCAAGTATAACCTCGTCAATAATAGTATAGACTCGGTAAGACCGGATATCGTTCCACCAGGACAGGAAGCTACCAATACTTAAGTCTCATTGTTGTTTGATCAGCAGAATTAATATTAAGCAAGTGACAAAATCAACTAAATTAAACAGGAAATACAACAACTAAAACAGATTAACACTGAAGGCAAACAGGTAGGATAACAGATTCACTCAAGCTTTCGAATCATCGAGACTAGTCATGGCAATGACACAATACAAAACATAATATGAAGACTTGAATAGATTAAGCGCATAGCATGTTGTTTTAATACTCACAAGATTACATTATCATGCAGAAATCATAACTCGAGTTATCAAGACTCAGACTTAGCAATTAAACATAATCAGGTAAGCAACGGCATAAAAGGATTTAACTACAGATCCACCAGATCACGTCCAAATTAGACTACAATGACATACATCTTTTCAAATGACATATCCAGCAGTCCTCAGAACCTAAAAAGGTGTTAAAGTGGTTAAATAAGTTAAAGCAAGCAAAAACAGTAAACTGTTGTGAAAATAATCTCATACGGCCGTAGCAAATTGTAACAGTCCCTACGGCCGTATGGATTTCTCTCTGCGGCCGTACGAACCAATACGACAGAATAGTCAAATCTAACATAAAGGCATTCAACAACAAATTAAAATCTAGACTTTAATCTCAGATCATAAAAACATGTAAACTGGTACAATGGGGTCAAAAACTCCTCTAAACTGAAACCACACAATCAAGGGGTTTATAATGATTAGCCACATGATTACTAAAGATATGAACATGTTAAACCTACCATTTCTAGTATAGCCAACACTTGTTGAAACATTAATCATGTGATATGCACATTGAACACTAAGACAAGCATAACAAAGGCATACATGTGAGTTCATTTCACCATCTAAACATACCAACAAACATCTTTGTGAACCCTTTAATTATTTGTAGCATGTTAGACCAATGAATACACCAAATGACAAGATTTTCATCTACAATCACAAGGCATGCATAAAACCAACATATGAATAAAATGAGCAATAATGGATGAACCTACAAGGATTCAAAACATATTCCAATAATGATATCTAAAGACAACCATGCAAGATGTATCATTTCTAATAACAAACTCAATATGGAATTAGTAAAATCAACCATCATTCTTGAATATCCACATGCTTCAACATGAAGGAGTTATCCTATACATATTATCACACATGAACATGGTAAGATTAAACATACTAAGTTGATAAAACACACTGGTATTCAAGATCAAAACATGCATATTTGAATCAAGTCATCGTAAAAGTCAAATATATTGCCATAACTAGCCAAGAATCATCTTGGCCCAAGTGAAATAAATTTAGCTATCCATATACATCAGTAAAAGCACTACAACATCTTGAACACATGGGTACATGATGGAATTTAGAAATGGAAAGAGTATACCCAAGCTAATCAATGATAAAACTAGTGAATCCAAGCTCCAAGATGTTGTTCCAAGCCTTCTAATCCAATCCCTACTCCTTTTAATCACCAAGAGAAGCCCCTGGAGTGTTAGAGTGTTTAGAGAGGGTATATGGATGTGTTTTTCCGGAGTGGAGGTGAAAATGGTAACCCTTTTCAAAATGGCAGAATTCTGAATTTAATCTGCTGTAAGTGGGCTTCCTACGGCCGTAGGAATAAGCCTCTACGGCCGTAGGAAATCATGACCGGATATTCTCCACACGGAATGTTAAACCAACTGACCGGGACACGCAAAGATCTGATAGGCAATGATGGTTTCTAGAAGAAATACTCCTACGGCCGTAGGGATTATCTTCTACGGCCGTAGTGATCACTTTTTCACTATTCTTCAATTTTCTTCAATTCTTTCCTAGTTTTGCCCATTTATCTTGCTTAAAGTTCTTTGTAATCTGCATGGTGAATGTTAAGCATAATGAATCAATTATAACAAGAATCACCTTGAATTTTGGCTAAGTACGGGGTATTCTAGCATGTAAAACATGCATAAAAACACATATATCAAACTCCCCACACTTAAGCTTTGCTTGTCCTCAAGCAAACTGTAGTGCAATAGCTAAAACCAAAGAATTTCTAAAGGTAGCAAATCAGTGCAAACATGTATCATTCCGACATAGAAGAGATCTAAAAGCATAACAGACAGCCAAACACAGCAACGAAAACAAACTTCCATGAAAAGCATATTTTAACACGAATAGATGAATTATGACAAGTATCTGACTTCGTACCTCACCAGAGATCACTCTAGCACTCAATGTATATTTTGGTTAAGTGTATAAGTGCACGTGCAAGATTGAAGCAAAGATTAGTATAAGCTTGATCACAGATCACATCTACACCAATTAACATAAACATATGCAATTATCAAGAAGACTTTGTTAGGGTTGTAACGTGGCTCGAGCTAAGGGCAGGAATGGGAATATATAAAAGTCGCTAAAATAGGATCTAGAAATCAAGTTCAAAATCGTCAAAGCTGCTATTATTGAAGGAGTACAGGAATATCACAATATTTTTGGCGAGAATACAGTTCATCAAGTAGAAATGGAATCAGAATTCTCTGAATGATGGCTAACAACCAGGTAATACCGCCAAAGAACTACTAGTCAATGTATGACAGGCTCAAAAATAGCCAAGGAAAGCATGCCAAGTAACTGAATTTCTCAATTTTCTCTTATTCTAAATTTTTTTTTGGATTTTTTCAAAAAACTCAACTGTATGCAACATAACCAGAACAAACCAAGGGACATATGTATTTTTCATATCCCACTAATCGGCGCATGAACAACTGACGAACAATAATAGAACGGAACTAAGTAGCATGAAAAGAGTCAAACTGATTCTGGAAGCTTAAAAATAAAATAGACCAAAACAGGATAAACATGGGTAATGAAATGAAAGGCTTAGGCTTAAAGTTGATAAGTAGGGGTAAATATATAGAAATTGGCTAAAAATAAAAGTATATAGGCTGAATTGGGGTTTCCTAGTGCTTCTATCACTTAACTACAACAGTTTAGTTCATGATCTCAACATCCATACTAGTAAGCAAGTTCTACAATCAAAGCAACAATCAGCAAATAAGTGAGCAATTCCATGAGCTAATCATGTAAGAAATGAAGTGTAGTGGCTCAAATGCTCAGGAATGCATATCAGGTGTGGCTTGTGCAATTGAAGTAAAACACTTGTTAAAACTCAAGTATTTGTGCAAAATCTATTTCATAAAAGCTGAAATGTCACTTGTTTAAAGTCTATCATGCGAGAAGATCTAAACATGTCCAAAATGATAAAATTTTGCAAAAAATTTACGCCTTAATCAATTCTAAGGTTTAAAGCATAGTTAGCATACAAGAGTTTTCAACAGGACACAGAATAGCAGGCATGTTATATTATTCCCCTCCCCACACTTAAAAGTGTACATTGTCCCGATGTACTAATAGTAAGCGATAAAGTGCGAGAAAAGAGCTTTAAGAACTCCCTGAACAACAATTGCATGTCTGTATTTGCAAGAACTTTGAAGGCGTTGGCTTCCTCCCCACACTTAAGCTGAGCTGCCAAGATATCACGAATATTCTTTTCAAAACAACAACTCAACCAAAAGTGAAACATAGAGAGGGACAAAAATAAATCACAAGCTATGGCAAGCAAAAGGAACTAAATACAATAAATAAATACCCGAATATGTACAAGTGCTTTGATGTCATACAGATAGACAATATAAGTACAAGAACATCAAACACATCAAAATGGCATGTACCGCAACAACCAAAATTGTACAGCCAAGCTAATCTAGAAATACAATTAAGGACAACTACTAAACAATCCCAAAATATAACTATGGCGGAGGCGGCTGCGAAGGCCCGGCTTCATCAGTGAAGTCCCGGAGCCTCTGCGGGTAGGCTGGCGGCTGTGGCAACTGCTGTGAAGATGTCAAAGTGTCGGCCGCAATGAGCTGCATCATGCTGATCATATACTGATGGTGAGCCTCGGCATGTGCAAACTAAGCTCTCTGTATCTCTCTGGAGTCCCGCTGCATCTCGCGGATCTCAGATACTGACCTCTCCAACCTCCCAAGCCTAGCCCTAGAATCTCTCATGTAAACCTGGGCTGGCTGCTGTCGGGTAGGTGGCGTCGTCCCAAAAAGTTCCTCAAAAGTAAACTCAGGGTGTCCCTGCTCTAGGGCACCTCTAGCACCTACTCCCTCCTCTGCTCCTGCTCCTTCCTCTCCACCTCCTGCTGCCTCCTCCTCGACCACTCTAGGAGGCTCCCAAACTGACCCATCAGGGTTGATCAATCTCATATGGTTCTGGATCCTAGCAGCGACTTTCATACGCTGCAGGACCCCCAAATCTATCGGAGCGGCTCGGGCGGAGCGAAAGAGATCGTCAGTAATCTCGACAGTCAGGAGGCCCATAGCCTCTGCTAAAATGGTCACGTACCCCCCTCCATAGATAGCTTGAGAAACACGGGAGGTACGGATGTGGAACAGAAAACGGGCCAAGCAGAGAGCAAGCTGGCAAGGCTGCTGGTGAACCATAGTGTAAAAATAGAATAAGTCGGTGAAAGTGACCGAACCAGATGAAGCGCTGCGTGCTGTGATGTTGTGTACGATGGCTCAGTGTAGAATCCGATGCAGCGGGTCTCGGAGCTTTGTGCTCTTCGGCACGATGGTGGTGTTGTACACCCCAGTACCAACCTCATCCCAAAAAGAAATCCCGCTCACACCCTCGGGCCAATCAGTGATGCCATTTGTAAACGCCGGAGTGTCCAACTCCTCATGTGTATATAAACCCATATAAACGGCAAACTGCCGCAACGAAAGCCGCCTCTCCGCCCCTAGTAGGCGGAAGGTCAGGGCGTCCTCCCGCTCATAATCCATCAGCGGGGTAATGACGTGGATGGTGGAGAAGAACTCCAATGCAAGCTCGTGGTAGACTGCCCCCTGTAAACTGAAGAGCCGCTGCCAATGAGGGCCACAAATGGTCTGAGCACGGCCTCTGATGTGAAGATTGGATAAATCATCCCAAACCAGATACCTGATGGGCTCGTATCCGTGACTGTCAGCGTGCCCCATCAGGATATCTCTGTCCGTACGTTCCTCCATGCGGTCGAAGAGGAGAAAAGGAGGAAGTGCGGCATCAACTGGCCGCTTGACCGGAACCCTGTCTGGGTCGACTAAACGTGGGAAATGGCGAGGGTCTATCCACGGCTCTGGTGAAGCCTGTCTACGCACAGGTCGAGGAGGCATAGCTGAAATGAACAGAAATCTAAGTAAGACGTGCGCACGATGGCTAGACATCCTATCGATCGATACAGGTTTGCTTTGGTATGCTATGGGTCCCCGAGTATTGAAATTGTCCAAAAGATGAACAAATTTGAAAAACAGTGGAAACAGGGGTCCTACGGCCGTAGTACATATTTACTACGGTCGTAGAAGCATACCAAGACAAAAACCCTAAAAACAATTCATACGGCTGTAGTACATAGTTACTACGGTCGTAGTAGCATGAAACTAGCAAACCCTATTAAGACATTCTACTGCCGTTGTGGTATAGTCCTACGGCCGTAGGAATGTTACGAACAACAGATAAACTGGCGGCTAGGGTTTGGTTCGATCGATCGATATATAGGCTTTGATAATGAAATTAATGCTATACATTATGAACACAAGATGAATAGCAGCATTTTACTTGGTGTGCTCTCGACTGCTGGTTTGTCTTTATAAAATGCTGGGACACAACCTCGTTTTAAATTTATAAAAACGATGTTACTAAGCAGATACTACACACGACTCAAGCAAGTATAACCTCGTCAATAATAGTATAGACTCGGTAAGACCGGATATCGTTCCACCAGGACAGGAAGCTACCAATACTTAAGTCTCATTGTTGTTTGATCAGCAGAATTAATATTAAGCTAGTGACAGAATGAACTAAATTAAACAGGAAATACTAACACTGAAGGCAAACATGTAGGATAACAGATTCACTCAGGCTTTCGAATCATCGAGACTAGTCATGGCAATGACACAATACAAAACATAATATGAAGACTTGAATAGATTAAGCACATAGCATGTTGTTCTAATACTCACAAGATTACATTGTCATGCACAAATAATCACTCGAGTTATCAAGACTCAGACTTAGCAATTAAACATAATCAGGTAACCAACGGCATAAAAGGATTTAACTACAGATCCACCAGATCACGTCCAAATCAGACTACAAAGACATACATCTTTTCAAATGACATATCCAGTAGTCTTCAGAACCCAAAAAGGTGTTAAAGTGGTTACATAAGTTAAAACAAGTAAAAACAGCAAACTGTTGAGAAATTAATCTCCTACGGCCGTATGGATTTCTTTCTACGGCTGTAGCAAACTGTAACAGTCCCTACGTCCGTATGGATTTCTCTCTGCAGCCGTAGGAACCAATACGACAGAATAGTCAAATCTAACATAAAGGCATTCAACAACAAATTACAATCTAGACTTTAATCTCAGATCATAAACACATGTAAACTGGTACAATGGGTTCACAAACTCCTCTAAACTCAAACCACACAATCAAGCGGTTTTAATGATTAGCCACATGATTACTAAAGATATGAACATGTTAAACCTACCATTTCTAGTATAGCCAACACTTCTTGAAACATGAATCATGTGATATGCACAATGAACACTAAGACAAGGCATACATGTGAGTTCATTTCACCATCTAAACATACCAACAAACATCTTTGTGAACCCTTTAATTATTTGTAGCATGTTAGACCAATGAATACACCAAATGACAAGATTTTCATCTACAATCACAAGGCATGCATAAAACCAACATATGAATAAAATGAGCAATAATGGATGAACCTACAAGGATTCAAAACATATTCCAATAATGATATCTAAAGATGAGCATGATGGGAGAACTAAACTATTTTCTAGGTCTTCAAATAAAACAAGAGGTTGATAGAATTTTCATTCATCAAATAAAGTATGTCAATGACTTACTTAAGAAATTTGAGTTTGAAAACTGTTCTTCAATGAAAACACCCATGTCTACAGCTCTTAAGTTAGGAAAGGATACTAATGTTAAATCAGCGAACATTACTGCTTATATAGGCATGATATGGTCTCTTTTATATCTCACAGCAAGTAGACCGGATATAATGCTCTCAACTTGTATCTGTGCTAGATATCAAGCATATCCAAAAGAATCACACCTTACTGCAGTTAAAAGAATTTTCAAGTATCTCAAAGGAACTCCTAATCTAGGTGGTTGGTACCCAAAAGACTCAGATTTTGAGTTAATTGGATATACTGATGATGATTTTACAGGTTGCACTTTGGATATAAAGAGTACATCTTATGGTTGTCAATTGTTAGGTGGAAGGTTAGGCAGCTGGTCTAGCAAGAAACATAACTCTGTTTCCACTTCTATAGGTGAGGCATAATACATTGCTGCTGGTAGCTGTTGTGCTCAATTGTTGTGGCTACAAAATCAACCACTAGACTATGACATACAGTTTGAAAACTCTCCAATCCTATGTGACAACACTAGTGCCATATCTATTTCTAACAATCCTGTTTTACACTAAAGAACCAAGCACATTGATATCAGACATCACTTTTTAAGAGATAATGTGCAGAAAAAGAAAGTCTCGATGCAATACATAAGCCCTGATTTTCAACTAGCTGATTTGTTTACAAAACCGTTAGATGAGTCTAGGTTCAACTTCCTAATATCCAAACATGGCATGTTAAATTTGCAAAATATTTCTCCCTTAATGTGAGTTTATGATGAATCACTTATCTACGTTTTCTATGTCTTACTGAGTATGGATAAGCTAAGGAAATTCCATCAGCTGATGCTCATGATCTGATGAAATCCATCAGCTGATCATCATCATCTAAGGACGAAAAATTCAGCTAAGTATGTTCACCAGCTGATACTCATTTTTCTTGAAAAGGATCAGTTGATACTCTTAACTCATCAGCTGATGTCTCTGTGAGTCAAAACTGTGTCCACACACTTATTTTATTATTTTCTATCTCGTATTTAATATGTTTCCTAGGTTGTATTTAATTCTTTTAATTTGTCCGTTAGTTGTCCGTTTATTTATTTATTCTCCGTTATCTCTAAATTTCTCAGACATGACAGTTACTTTTTGAAAAATAAATAACAGTGTCAGGATTCGGTTTCCAAAAAGATATTAATGATGGTATTGGCGGTTTTTCAACTTCAGTTTTTCAAAACCTCCGAATTCTTCTCTCTCTCTTCGAAAGAAACCCCTCTTGCGCACTGTTTATCTTCATCTCCGTCTGTTCAACAATGGTGACCTTCAATCCTGCTTCTACTCCAAATGTTGTCTCAGGTGAGAATGTTAGTCCCAACTTTGTAATCACCATTAGTCCAAACAACATTCTGAACCATGGTAGCATTCATAACTGCCCATCCCTTATTTTAATGCCTCTCTGCTCACCCCGTGTTTATCTTCCCTAGTATCAATGGGAAGATGTGGTATACTGCTAGAAACCTTCCCATAGAACAAACCATAACCTGTTCCTCATAGTATTTGTGTGCATAACCATCTAACCCTGATGACACGTCCAATGCCATAAGTCACTCAAGGGTCGCACCTGCGAGGGTACGTAATTCAAGAGGTTATATAATCACATTTTGGGAGATGTGTATTATGAAAGTTAGTCATAAACCAGTATATAGAGTTACGAATAACCAGAAATAATTAATTTACAAGATTATATATATTTATTAGTCAATAAATATATATTGTTAATTATTAATATTTAAGATTAATACTTTGGATATTATCTTAAAAGGTTATTGCCAATTTAATTATTATTAAGGAAAAACAATATATATATATATATATATATATATATATATATATATGTATATATATATATATATATTCGGCCAAGGAAATGTATATTATATATGTGTATAATTAATATATATTTTGTATTAATAATAATAGAAAAATAATCAAGGTTTCCTATTTAAAGATATATAACAAGCATGTTATCTACAAATAGGAGATTAACTCCTAGATTATGGTTAAAAGAAATTAACACCAAAAACAAAAACTCTCTCCTTCCTCCCTCTCTTGTATTCGGCCGAACACTTAAGTTGGGTGTTAGGTTCGATGTAAGTGATTCAAACACCAAGAAGATCAAGAACAAGTGGTGATTCAATCATTCTAGCGGATCCTTGTTGTGCCTCATTACGGGTGGACTTTATTTGAGCAATTCAAGGTATAAACCTTCATCTCCTGAATGTTCTTGATGTATATGGTGAAATCGATGGGATATATATATATATATATATATATATATATATATATATATATATATATATATATATGTATGTATGTTGGCATGTTTGATTGGTTGGTAATCTTGGTTATGGTTTAAACTAATCCTAGTACATGATAATTCTATTTTGGTGAATATGGATACACACATGTTCATATGAATCAATTTTCATATATGTTCTATACACACTTGTGGTTTAACTAAGATCTTAATCCTTTAGGGTTTTAGGGATTATTATTATTATTTTAGTTCCGCTTTCCAAATAATAATTGTTCATGATTACAATTCTGAGTTGGTTCAAACGTGTTAGGTTATGAATCACTATAAGTCAAGTTTGAATTATACCCTCTAAAACCCAATAGTGGTATCAGAGCCTTGACTCAGTTTATCACAGTGTGTTGGATGACCTGCTATTATTATACTGATATTATTGTGTATTTTTATTTTCGAAATTAACATGGGGTTAACAATTTTATGTTAATCCTAGTTTGTTCAAAAACATTTAGTTTTTGGATAAGGTTTATAGTTTTAAACTTTTGATCAGAAAGGATAAACCAGTTAGGTTTACATGTTAAAAGATTAAAACTATAAACATTTTTATTGAACTGTGTGTGTGTGTGTGTGTATATATATATATATATATATATATATATATATATATACTCGAATTGTAGGGATTGATGTGTATCATGTCAATCTCAGATTATTGTTTAATATTGTATGTTTTGTAGTTTTCAATTTTTAATAAGAAAATGTAAACCAGTTAGGTTTAACTGGTTAAAAAGGTTGAAACTATAAAAGGTTTATATTTATATATTCTTGCATGTGTGTGTGTGTATATATATATATATATATATATATATATATATATATATATATATATATATATATATATATATATATATTAAATGCAATAAATATTAACCCGTTGAGTTAATATGGATATTTTTAAGTTTTTAATTAAAAAAACTAGTTTAGTTTTACAATTAAAGGATAAACTTCAAAATATGAAATTCTATTATCTTATCAACGAGTTCTATGTTGATAAGATTTACTTAAAGTTTAAATAATAAAACAAGTCTATGTTTTAATTTGAATTTTAGATAATTGTTATATATATATATATATATATATATATATATATATATATATATATATATATATATATTCTAGATGTATATATATTCCGAACTAAAAGTTGGCCGAAAAAAGTGTCACCGGAAACCACCATGGACCACCGGACGGGAGCCCAGCCGCGGCGGCATTGTTGCGACTCAAGTCTCGGACGGCCCAGGGACATCACGCCGCGATGGGCAGGTCACGACCTTAGTTGGGCTTCGGCCTAATGCCAGTTATGGCCCATGCGCAGGCCCCTTTGTGGTGGCCTGGCAGTCTGGGAAGGGTTTGGCCGAGTTTGGGTTGACCCTGGTTGGTTCATTAATTAAATACATATTTAAGCCCAAGTACCTTTTAATTTTTAAATATTTTTCACAATAGTTAATTTTTAAGAACTTGTTTATTTTAATTATAAAGGGCTAAGGGACTTAATGGAATTAGTAGGCTTCATGGCCAAATTAAGATAATTCGAGAATGGGCTTTGGCCCATAGGCTTCGGATGGTAAACGCTTGGGACGGATAATTTGGATTAAATAATAATACAAGATAATATATAAATGGATATTAGTTTTACGGACTTAAAATTAATAAATTTATATATGTATATTATGGTTAAGGATTTATTTTAACTAGTTAAGTGAAAATATAAGTTTTATTATATATTGGATTAAAATATAATAATTAACCATAATGATATATTATTATTGGACAATATAAACAAAGTTATTTCTTTAATCAATTGAGTTTTTTTTAGACTAAAACACATTTAATATAAAAGTTACTATACCATTTGCCTACAAATTGATTAAAAAGGATTTGACAAGTTTTGTCAAATCTTTCTCATCTCAATTAATAGTTTAATTAATTTGAGAGTAAATGAGAAAAGTTTTATATGTTTCTTGCATTATTATTGTTTATATTTAATGCATGGTTGGTTATTTATATATATTGTTTGTATGTATAAATGTGGAACTAGTTGAGTTGTATACTAAAGTCGCATTAATATTTTTAAGTCACATTTTTAGTTTCTACATGTCAACTACAAATGTTTGACTTAAACAAGTCAACAGCATATTCTGGTTGTGGTTGGACATGTAGGTTATAGGTTTTGCCAACTTAGACATGTGGTTGTGTTATTTATTTTCTGGATTTCTTTTTGGTTTTGGGGAGGCCTGCGTGCCACTTACAACACCTTTCTATAATATAATTATAATAGAATAGTTTTATGTACTCTAGTTTAGATTGTTGTAACCAAAAACAAAGACGGGATATTATTCAAGACGGAGGAACAAGATGAACTTGCTTGGGTTAAGACCGGAGGATTCAATGCCAGTGGGAGCAAGGAGGTTATTCATTAGATCAAGCCACGGGATCTATTTAGTATAGTTTGTCCTTAGATTGATTCCTTAGGACATAGTTGGCAAAACTATAACAATTTATTATCTGCGTGCTTGTACTTTATTTTTATGATTATCATGCGACTGTAAAATTAAAGTTGGAGGTTAATAATAGTTTTTCTTAATTAGGGCTAAAACCACGAATATGATAAAATTTGTATGCGACAACAGTATTATAAAATTTAATATTCTATGATTGTCATATCAGCATTTTAAAACAGTTTGTTTTTCAAAATGATTTTATCATAAGACGTATTGTGTACCTAGTTTAAGGTATACTAAGATATATGATTTTTTAAAACAGAAAGTTTTAAAATGGTTTTACACAACTGGAATCAAGTTTTTCAAACTTGGATAAAACCCACAAAAATCATAGACCAGTAGTGCTACCCATCTAGTGGTACACCTTTCCTGCTCCCGGTACTTTCGAGTGTTGTCGTGCCCAAACCGTGCACACAAGGGTTCAAGCTGATAGACTGTGTGCAGGGATAGTGTACACGTGTCATCACAACCATAGACACTATGAGTCACTAAAAGGTCACACAGCGGCACACCCAACTATTGAACCAGAAAACAATATTACGTGTATAAAGAAGATAATTAATAGTTGATTAATTATCGAGAAAGAGAGAAATAATAAATTGATATTTATTATTGAAAAGGGATATTACATATTAGTTAAATATTTAATAATTAAGTTTGGTTGGATAATATTAATTAATAGGTGATTAATTAATATTAAACTAAACTGAAGGGTAACTTTGGTTAAATGACCAAACTTGTTGGTAAATTGACCGGGCTTTGGGTCCAAGGGGCCTTGATCATTTTAAATGAATATTTAATCGGATTAAGCTTGTGAATTTAACCTAATGAATCATTAACCTCCAAAAACAACAAAAGCTCTCTCTCTCCTCCCTTGCTCTCCTCGGTCGACGACAACACCACCACCACCGATGGTGGTCTTCGGCGGTGCCCTACGGCGGCGTGAGGTGGTCGACGGCGGTGCCCCCTCTCGGCGGCTCTCTTTTTCTCGGCAATCGTTGTCCATGGCCGAGACCACCCCCCTCGCGGCGGTTTGTTTGATCGGCGGCGATAGCCAAGGCCAAAAAGCCGGCGGCTTTTTGGCGGTTTGTATACACATGCGTGATTTCTTTTCGGGTATTGTTTCTAAGGTGGTCTAGTAGCCTGTTCAAGCGGTGCTGTAGCTATGTATCCCCCTTCAGCAGTTTCAAGGTATATTTTCTATCCTTTAGGTTTATAACTGTTATAGGACATGTATATGTTGGGGTTCTCAGGGCACGCAACGGAAGCAAAGGTACAACATAAAAGGCCCAAAGTACAAGCACATAAAGCGTAAAACGAAAACCCCAATAATGGACCAATCTTTATTGAAATGAAATGCAACAAAACTGAGGGTAAAGGAGATTATACCAGCTCCTTAGCTCCAGCAAAATTTGATGAAGTGGTTGATTTTGTTCCTTGTGACTTGAACGAATCGACTATCGGATGGATACCCCGGCAACACGCCAAATCTCTTTAGCTAGGAAGCTCCCTTCGATTCTTCACAGTAGAAAACCGATGAGAGAACAGCAACCACGAACTTGGATCAACTTCTGGAACTAGAACCCTTTTAGAACTCTCCAAGTCTTTGTAACACTTGAGAGAAAATAAACAAAATTGTGTGTATATGTAATTCTAGCCAAGAGAGAGTAAGAGAGGGTTAAGCAGCCCTTTTATAAAGATTAGGACGCCACTTAACCTTCCCAAGCCGGCCAAGATCGATGATTACATAACTCACATGCATTGGTTCACTTTTGAGGTGATATGACAAAAAGATGCCGTTTGGACTTAGCGGCGCTAACCCATACTTAGCGGCGTTAACTCTAAAGGGTTAGCGGTGCTAACGCGGCTAGTCAGTTGACTTGACATAAAGCCCATGCAGCCGTAGCGGCGCTATCCTATAGGACTTAGCGGCGCTAACTCCTAATAGTTAGCAGCGCTAACGTGGCCTGCGAAGTCAACTTTTCTCTTTTGCCATTTTTGATCCCTTTACTTAAGTTGCTGTCAGATTTGACCCCGGTGTATGACCCAATAGGCCTATACATCATCGGTAGTGATTCCAAATGGTATACTTGCATCGGTGGGCATATTCTAACAAACTCCCACTTGCACACGATGTACCATTTCTAATAAACCACAGACAATGAGCGGCCTCTAGCAAAAGCATCATTGCCCCCAAGTCAGTATGGGTTTCGTTATACGAATGAAACCTGTTCACAAAGAAAGGTCCTATTGATAAGTGATCTTAAACATCCTTTTGTTCACGATATCAATGTGAACACGAGACATGGATTGAGTGTCAATCTCCAGATCGTCCACGATTGTGTTTCTCGATCTTGATTGGTGGTGACCAAAAGTTAAGGACATATCTGATTCTAAATCAATATTCCTTGCGCATGGCCATTCAAAATTTTGGTGTCAGCTCCCAATCATCGAGGGGCCCAATGATATCTCTCTTATCAGAGGAACAAATCCCTTTTGACTGCATAACCCTAAACCATACCCCTTAACTTACTTAGCCGTTTCCTTTATCACAGCCAGTTACGAACTGCTTTTGAAAAAGACTAAAGTAAGAAAGAAATATGATATAGCGGTTCATACATCTCAGGTCTAAGGACGTAAGATATTTTCATCCCAAGTTACTCGTGACTATAATCCATGGAGTATACTTGGGTACGGGTCTTCCAATCACTTGAAACTCTTTTCAAGTATAGATAGGCATTGCTCCTTAATTCGACCATCTTGAATTCAAGGTCACATGCTTATCTCGGTCTTGTTTCAATCTTCCTTCCACAAGATTGACCGACCGTGGAAAGTTTGAAATATAAAATATTTCCGGAAGTGATTAAACATGCTAAGATGGAACACAGTAGAGTCTTATGAATGTAACCGTATCATACGCATATATAATCTCTATTATATATCGAAACAAGCATAAGTTACAATACTGTCTATATCGTTTCCAAAATATAAAATAAAGTTTACATATCAAACAAACTAAATATACAAACTCAAACCAAGTCGCTAGCAAATCTTACACCTATAGCATTAGTGTGAGAATCATGAGCTGCTTGCGATAATGGTTTCGTGAATGGATCCGCAAGGTTCTCATCCGTTGCTACTCTGCTTATGACGATTTCACCACTCTCAACTACTTCTCGTATGAAGTGGTATTTGCGCAAAATGTGTCTTGTTCTCTTGTGAGCTCTTGGTTCCTTCGCCAAGGCCACTGCACCCTCATTGTCACAAAATATCTCAATAGGGTCAGTGATGCTTGGAACCACTTGTAGATCTTGGATGAATTTCTTCATCCACACGGCCTCTTTTGCAGCTTCACTTGCCGCAATGTATTCCGACTCAGTAGTCGAATCAGCCACCGTGTCTTGCTTGGAGCTCCTCCAGCTCACAGCACCACCATTTAAAAGGAATACAAACCCCGATTGAGATCGGCAGTTATCCCTATCCGTTTGGAAACTAGCGTCCGAGTAACCCTTTACTCTTAGCTCTTCTTCCCCACCATATACCAAGAACATTTCTTTTGTACGTCTAAGGTACTTAAGAATGTTCTTTACAGCTTTCCAATGAGGTTCCCCGGGATTAGCCTGATATCTACTAGTCATGCTCAAAGCACATGACACATCAGGACGAGTGCATAACATGGCCTACATGATCGATCCCACAGCCGAAGCATATGGTACTCGCTTCATTACTTCTATCTCCTCTTGGGAGGTAGGACATTGAGTCTTGCTCAACATCAAGCCTTGCGCCATAGGGAGGTTTCCTTTCTTGGATTCCTCCATTTTAAAGCGTCTCACGACCTTATCTATGTATGCACTTTGAGAAAGCCCAAGTAGCTTTCTAGATCTATCTCTATAGATCTTGATTCCTAGAATATAGCTCGCATCGCCTAAGTCCTTCATTGAGAAACAATTCCCGAGCCAAGCTTTTACACTCTTAAGGCTCGGAACATGGTTTCCAATGAGTAATATGTCATCCACATATAGTACTAAGAAGACAATAGTGCTCCCACTAGCCCTAACATATACACATGGTTCATCTTTGCTTTTCGAAAATCCAAATTCCTTGATTTTCTCATCAAAGCACAGATTTCAACTGCGAGATGCTTGCTTAAGTCCATAAATGGACTTCTTTAGCTTACAAACCTTGTCCGGATATTCTGGATGTTCAAAACCATCAGGTTGTGTCATATACACCTCTTCGGAAAGCTTCCCGTTAAGGAAGGCGGTTTTAACATCCATTTGCCATATTTCATAGTCATAAAATGCGGCAATGGCCAGAAGTATCCGGATTGATTTCAACATAGCCACTGGGGAGAAGGTTTCATCATAATCAACACCGGGTGTTTGAGTGAAACCCTTTGCCACATGTCGAGCTTTGAAAGTATCCAAGGTTCCGTCCATGCCGGTCTTCTTCTTGAAGACCCATTTACACCCTACGGGTGTAACCCCGGGTGTAGGATCAACCAGTTCCCAAACTTGGTTATCCGACATGGATTGCATCTCACTTTCCATCGCTTCCTTCCAATGTGCAGACTCAGGGCCCGCCATGGCTTCCTTATAGTTAGAGGGCTCATCAGAGTCCACTACTAACTCGCTGCCCTCAGATATGTAGAAACCATATCTCTCTGGCTCGAAACGAGTTCTACTGGAACGCCTTGGAGTAAGAGATGAAGTAGTGTCAGGTATTGCAGCATTTTCTTGCTCAGTTTCAACCGTCCTAGGTTGAGAGCTAGTGCCAACCTCAAGTTCTTTATCGGTTGATCCTTGAACTTCCTGAAGATCGATTTCCTTGTTGCCTCTTTGTTTGGATAGCAATTCTCTTTCTAAGAAGAATGCCCTTCGAGCAACAAAAACTTTGTTCTCAGAAGGTTTATAAAAAATATATCCAACACCGGCAGAAGGATATCCGATAAAGTAACACCTTTCCGATCGAGGTTCAAGTTTGTCCTCAGTCTCACGTCTCACGTAAGCTTGACAACCCCAAACTCGTAGATATGAAAGTGTCGGCTTCTTATTATGCCACATTTCATAAGGTGTTTTCGATACTTTCTTGATTGGTGCAAGGTTAAGGATCCTTACCGCCGTTTCTAGGGTATATCCCCAGAAACTAATAGGTACCTCAGTTCGACTCATCATGGACCTTACCATATCTAGTAAAGTCTGGTTCCTCCTCTCAGCGACTCCATTCAATTGTGGAGTCCTTGGAGGTGTTAATTGCGAAATAACTCCACAATTCTTAAGATGATCGATAAACTCAGTACTTAGATACTCTCCACCTCTATCAGACCGGAGTATCTTTATTGTTTTGCCCAATTGATTCTCTACTTCGTTTTGGAATGTCTTGAACACCTCAAAGGTTTCATTCTTGTGCTTGACAAGATAGACATATCCATACCTACTATAGTCATCTATAAAGGTTACGAAGTATCTTGTGTTATTCCTTGTAACGTGTTTGAAAGGCCCACATACATCCGTATGGATGATGTCCAAGAGGTCTTTACCTCTCTCATTTGTCCCCGTGAAGGGTGCCTTTGTCATCTTGCCTAGTAAACAAGAATCACATACATCATTTGACCCTTGGTCAAATGACTCCAAGATTCCATTCGCTTGAAGCTTGGTGATGCGAGTCTTGTTTATGTGGCCAAGACGACCATGCCATAAGGAATACTTGTCCAAACCATCTTTGGAACTCGAATCAATGTTCATGATAGTTTTTGTTGAACTAATGTATGCAGTTGCTTCATAAATGCCATGACATGGTAAAGCTTTAAAATAAACAATGTTATCTTTAAAGCATATAATAGTATCATCATCAAAATAAAATTTGTAACCATCGTCATACAATGCATGAAGTGATATAATGTTTCTAGCCACATAGGGCGAATAGCAGACATTTTTCAATAAAATAGAATAACTAGTCTTGAATGAAAGCTCCACACTTCCTTGAGCTTCCACCGGGACAATCTCGGAGTTTCCCATCACAAGATCTAGTTCTCCCTTCTCCAAGCTCCTACTTGCCCTTAGCACCTGCACCATATTACATATGTGAGTGCCACAGCCAGTATCTAAAACCCAGCCTCTAGAAGTAGAAGTATGGTGAAGTTCTATCATGAACGTACCTGAAGTTTCCGGGCCCGATATGCTCATTGCCTTGAGCATATTGAGTCCCTCCAAGTACTTGGGGCAGCTTCGGCGGTAGTGGCCCTTGCCCCCACAAAAGAAGCACTCCGCATCCTCCGGAGTCTTGGCTTGGGGAGTCTTCCCCTTACCCTTACCCTCGGAGGCCGGGGCAGGCTTGGTTGCACCAACCTTTCCCTTACCCTTCCTTTTCTTGGAAGGGGCGGCCTTCCTTTTGGTTATGCGGCCTTCCCGGATGGCAAGAACGGGAGTGGAGGAGGAGGATGGCTTGCTCTTGGTCATGCTAGCTTCGGCAGTCTTGAGCATACCATGCAGCTCCATCAAGGATTTATCCATGCTATGCATATGATAACTCATAGTGAATTGGTCATATGCACTGGGCAGGGATTGGAGGATCAAATCGACTGCCATCTCCCTCCCGATGGTAAATCCTAGCTTCTCCATCCGCTCAATGTTTGCTTTCATACGCAAAACATGAGCACTCACGTTGCCATCTTGAAGCTTGCAAGCGAGGGCCGACTTGAAGCATTCATACCTCTCTTGCCTCGCTTGCTGCTGGAACATATCCCGCAGCTGCACGATCAAGTCGTGAGCACTTAAGTGGTCCATTTGCTTTTGCAAATCGGTACTCATGGTGCTCAGCATGAGGCATGTAATCTCCTCAGTCTCCTTGAGGCGTTTTTCATATGCCTCTCGGATTGCCCTAGTTGCACCGCTTGGAGGTGCCTCGGGTAAGGGTTCCTCTATGGTGTGCATCTTCCCTTCATAGCGTAGGACAAGTTTGAGTTGCCTATACCAATCCATGAAGTTGCTCCCATCGAGCTTCTCCTTTTCAAGGAAAACTCTAAGAGAAACGTTGGTGGTGGTGGTGTTTGCGCTTGTTGATGCCATCTAAAATTGCAAAGTAGACTTAAATTAGTTTGTTATAGATATGTATTATCTTGTTAAATTAATTTACCCATAAAGAATTAACTTTAACAAGGCTAAGAACCGTATTTCATCCCACCATGTGACGGGGTTACCGCAGATCACATGATAAAATTATTTAGGTCGGCAACCATTTTGCCAATTGCAATCTCTATTGCAATCCTTAGCGCCTTGCGGGATCCTACGACATCCAATGGTCGTTTGGCATGTTTGATCCCTTCTTGCACCAATTTTGAATCTTGAAATTTTGGTTAGCTCGTGCTAAGCTCGACAACTAACCAAGATTTCAAATCCAAAATTGCAAATAGTCCGTCAAGACATACGGTGACAAATTCACCAAAGTTGGCTCGTGCTAAGCTCGACAACCAAAATTGTGAATTTCCACACTCACCTTCCACACAGTTTTATGGGAGTTGGCTCGTGCTAAGGTCGACAACCAAAACCCATAAGACTAGATTCGGGTGGTATCATCTTACGGATGGTGCATTATTTACGTTTCGTGGAAAGACAGGCTTTTGTTTCCGGTTTGGTTTTAGATTAACATGCAAGTGACAAAAGCCTATTTTCACTAGGTGAGTTAATCTTGTATGTGAGCGCGCGAGAGAGTTGTAAACCATTTTTATCAAATCTCTTTTGATTTTGTTAATTTTCGAAAAATTATCTAGCATGCGAATCCTACACAATCCATGCATACAAAATCAAATCACATGCATAAAATATTAAAATTGGTAACCCTTGCCATAAAAACCTATGCGTTCTTCCCATGAGCCGAACGGGAGGAACTTGGTCAATTCTAGGGACAAAATCTTCGATGCAAGCTCCCACTAATCCCGCCATCTCCATTGGACTCCATCGTGGGCTTCATGGGCTCCTAGCTCCATCTCCTTTGACCCTTCTTGTGTGTTCATCATCCATCATAAAATACATACAATAGAATAAAATGGCATACAAGCCATAAAATACCTATTTATCTACTACAATTACATGGATGAATGAAATGGCATGCAAGCCACATTATTATTACAAATTAATCATAAGAATAATAACACAACCAAATTTGCATCCAAACACACAAAACAACCAAAGGGTCTAGGCAAGGTTACCAACTAACATTTTCACATACAACCAAACATACATACATGCTACTAGAATTTAAACATCAAAGTAACAAGATTAAAATTTCCAGAAGCTCAAAACATGGTTAAAAACCCGAGACCAAAAAACTGTTTTTTAAACATGAACAAAAACTGACCAGCGACGATAGCGCCGCTATCTAAAACTAGTTAGCGCCGCTAACCCTGTTCGACAGAAAACAAACAATTTCGATTTCGGGTTTTCAAAGCCACCAAGTGCATAACAATCATACAGGTGGCTCTGATACCACTGTTGGGGTTCTCAGGGCACGCAACGGAAGCAAAGGTACAACATAAAAGGCCCAAAGTACAAGCACATAAAGCGTAAAACGAAAACCCCAATAATGGACCAATCTCTATTGAAATGAAATGCAACAAAACTGAGGGTAAAGGAGATTATACCAGCTCCTTAGCTCCAGCAAAATTTGATGAAGTGGTTGATTTTGTTCCTTGTGACTTGAACGAATCGACTATCGGATGGATACCCCGGCAACACGCCAAATCTCTTTAGCTAGGAAGCTCCCTTCGATTCTTCACAGTAGAAAACCGATAAGAGAACAGCAACCACGAACTTGGATCAACTTCTGGAACTAGAACCCTTTTAGAACTCTCCAAGTCTTTGTAGCACTTGAGAGAAAATAAACCAAATTGTGTGTATATGTAATTCTAGCCAAGAGAGAGTAAGAGAGGGTTAAGCAGCCCTTTTATAAAGATTAGGACGCCACTTAACCTTCCCAAGCCGGCCAAGATCGATGATTACATAACTCACATGCATTGGTTCACTTTTGAGGTGATATAACAAAAAGATGCCGTTTGGACTTAGCGGCGCTAACCCATACTTAGCGGCGCTAACTCTAAAGGGTTAGCGGCGCTAACGCGGCTAGTCAGTTGACTTGACATAAAGCCCATGCAGCCGTAGCGGCGCTATCCTATAGGACTTAGCGGCGCTAACTCCTAATAGTTAGCGGCGCTAACGTGGCCTGCAAAGTCAACTTTTCTCTTTTGCCATTTTTAATCCCTTTACTTAAGTTGCTGTCAGATTTGACCCCGGTGTATGACCCAATAGGCCCATACATCATCGGTAGTGATTCCAAATGGTATACTTGCATCGGTGGGCATATTCTAACAGTATATTCTTGATATATCAGAATGTATGATTATTTGCTCATGTTTCCCCACTTGATCCAGTTAGGATCCTGCGAACGGGATTTGCAAGTTTATTTATGTTGTGCTTTATTGTACCCTATAAATCCCTACACAAGCCGATGTGGGGAGGAGGTGAAAGACTTTGTGATTCCCTGATGTGAAGGGACAGAGTTCACCCCGTCCTAGGTGGTGTGGTCTATTTTGGTGATTCCCTTAATTGACAGGCCCAAAATGCACTTAGTGTAGAGATAAACATACTTAGATTGTTTTGTCTAAAAATCTCTACAAATTCTAGGAGTCGTATCAAGTTAGATGTGATTGGTAAAGGAACCTACCTACCTGAAATAACACGGGGTTGGTGTTGTCGTTCCCAAACCATGCACCAACACGTGTGAAATAAGGATCCTAGGGCTAATACTTATCATTTAAGGGTTTTTATGAGTTTGTATTTAGCAAAGTCTTATATGTGTTACTAATTGAACTACATGATTACAATTGTAGATGGGAAACGTTTCAAACACTAATAACCTCTCACTCCGCTCCATCCTAGAAAATGATAAGCTCACTGGGCCTAACTTTCTCAACTGGGAGCGCAATCTCCGGATTGTGCTCTAGCATGAGAGAAAGTGGTATAACCTAGAAGATCCGGTGGGAAATTCCCCAGCCAACAATGGAAGGGCTGATGTCAGGGAGACTTACCAGAAGCGTGTCAATGATGCGCTAGATGTAAGCTGCCCCATGCTTGGGACGATGAGTCTAGAGTTGCAAACAATCATGATGGAGACATCAGTTTATGACATGATCATTCAGGTGTGGGACATGTTTCAAGAGAAGGCTCGTTCAGAACATTACGATGTCATGAAGGCTCTTAACACTTGCGAAATGGCAAAAGGCACTTCGGTTAGTAACCATGTCATGAAAATGAAAGAGTACATGGACCACCTAAAAAGGCTTGGACACCCGGTACCTTTGCAGCTGGCAACGGACTTGATTCTTAACTCACTGTCTGATGACTATAAGCGATTTATAGTCAATTATAACATAAACAACATGGAGAAATCCATTGCTGAGCTGCATTCTATGCTTAAGACAGCATAGTCAAATCTGGGTAATAAGTCCAAAGACATCCTTATGGTGGATAATGGAGCTGCTAAGAAGAGGAAGGGGCGCAACGGAAGAGGCAAGGGTAAAACCGAGCCAGAACCATCTTCACCCAAGGTCAAGGCAAATGTCAAAGGCAAAGGCAAGGGCAAGAAATTTAAACCGAACAAAGCAAGAGCCTAAAACTGGTGCTTCAAGTGCGGTGAAATTGGTCAATATAAGGGTAACTGCCATAAGCGTCACGAGGGTGGTGGAAACGCCACATGTAATTTCGATGACTATCTTCAGTGTTTTTATAAGTGGTGTTTGACTTTTTGCGATCGTTTATTGCAAATAGTTCAGTAAAAGCCAAAGGATGCCATGGAATGCAAGACGACACTACGTGCGGAAACAATGATATCTATAATTCATAGATTATTACTTATTTTAAATTTTATTTTAAAGATGTAATGGTTTTAAAGACTTTCATATTAAAACATTAATGAGTTATTGGTTGATATATCCTTGTGCATAGTTTATAATTATATCTGGTCAAGCATGACTAGAGGATAACTAACAAGTCAAAGTCTTTGACTTATTAGTACTTAGTCCTTATGTATTGATTGCCATTTGAATAGTACATTAATATTATAATTGCTCGACTTATCTTATGAATTACTTGAAACAACACAGCTGATGGTGTAGACTACTAGGTTTATCTAGTCCAGTAATTATAAGCATTTATGAAAAACAAGTCCAAGGTTTGAACTAGCTAGTATTAAACACATGAAATAATAGTTATTATTTCTAGAAATGTGTTTAAGGTTAAAACATTTATGAGTATTATTATAATAGATATTGTAATCATGAGAACTCATATGTTTTAAATAAGAATCCGTACAAGTGTGTTATACTTGTAGTCATGCAAAGTTTCAAGAAACCAATTTCCCAAATAGGAAATAGTGGATACGTGGAAAATCCAAGTTTAAGGTTTCAACAACTTTAAGATTCTTATTCAAATTCTAAGCTCTAGATTTGTACTTAAAATTAATATTTTGACTCGAGTGTCAAGATTGACCAAGTCAATAAGGTATTTTAAGTAGTGTTGTGTTTTCATTATAGTCAGTGGGAGCAATTGACCTACACTAAGGTGTTTATCAAGTATTGATAAATTAAAATTTGCATAGAAGCTAATAAGTGTTTGAATAAACACAGTAATTATTAGATTGTTGAAATTCAAGTACGTATATAATTTTAATGACGGGATTTTAGAGGACTCAAAATAATCCACGTAATTGGGACTAGTCCCAGGATGTCATAATTATATATTGAAGTTCAATGTCATCAATAATACACACACACACACACACACACATATATATATATATATATATATATATATATATATATATATAAGAATTAAGTGTTGAAAATAATAAACAACGTATTAGATAAGCGTTTATACACATGTTATCTAAATTTGTTTACGGGTAAGTGTAAACAAAAGGGAATTATTATTTTAATATATTTCTTGGAATAGAAAAGTATTTATACATCTACAATATAACTAAGTATAGTTATGAGATAATTTTATATATTCAGGAACAAGGAATTAATCCAGTTCTCCAAGTTCAAGGAATATAACAAAATTATAAAGACTAGTTGTTGGTTTTCAAGGTTTGCGGAACAACTACTTATCTAGCAAAGCGAGTGGGAGAACTAGTTAGTGCATATTTGTTTTTAGTTCATAGTAATGTTGTGGTTTCAAATAGTGATCCGTCATAAGTCCACTTGAACCAACATAGTAACGCAAATAGACACAGTGAATTGAGACGACGGATCAGTATTAATTTTATACTTTATTCCAGGAGGGTCAGTATGGATAGTACATTATTAATCCCATTAGTCTTCACAGATTATTTACGTTTGGTAATATCCATGAATAAATGACTATTATTCAAAATCCTGTCTGTGACTACCTATCCTAGTGGGAACCTTGATTAAGGAGATAATAACGTCATTGATCCTTGGTAGAGATTCATAGTTATTGAAAATAGCTACCAGGAATGTAGGCCAAGGATGCACGGATATTCACCACGGGAGTAAATATTGGATAATGACATCGTAAAGAATAGAGTGTGGTCTTCGAGTCAAACGTATTCATCACATAGGTTGTTCTTAAGCCTAAGATATTAGGTTTCGGATGTGGGGAATTCTGGCATTTGGAACACACCTAACACTACACCATAACTGGGTAGTCATAAAGTGCGTATCTGGTGTTAGCGGAAAGCGTATTGCCAAATGCAAGTATGCGAGAGGCATTCTGCAACTCCTCTTAAGGAGAGATGTTTCCGGGCCCTTGACTGATCTTGGTTGTGTACGTGCATGGCCATGCCCAAACGAACTGATTTGTTCTTTGTCGTTTATCACTCAGTCAAAATCGGATAGTCAAGAAATGGTTCAGAGTGTTCAGAGTTGACTCAAACCATGCTCACACTCACAATCAAAACATCGGCATGCAGAGGGAAAGGCCTAAAGTATACGCAACCATAAGGCAGGGGGTTCTTATGAAGTTTTATTATAAAACAATTAGTTTTATAAATCATAAAACAGTTTCTTTTTGTAAGATTTAATTATCACACCTGGGTATAATAGTTATTATTGCTAAGTTAACCTAAGGACTTGTCTAGAGGTACCCTTAGGCCAGTATCATCAAGGTACACGGTGTTAGATTATGAAAAGTGAGGGTGGAATATGTCAATATTGTAAACTTAGGCAAATGCTATAAAAGGCATTTGTCTCCTTTATTATAATTAAGCTTTGCATATTTTACTACACTATTGTTTGTGTTTCTCTCTAATGCTATTGTCTCTCTCTCTCTAGAAATCAATTCACACACACACAAACAAGTTAAACATCTAGCATTGCTGCATCCTTAGATTAAGGGACCATCAATTGGTATCAAAGCCAAACTTGTTTTTGGCTCGTGATTTTTCGAAAACAACAAGCTCCATCTCGAAGATTTCAAGCTCAAGGTGAAGAACAAGCATTTAGTTTCTTCAAAGCACACAAACCTACGGTTTCATCAAGAAAGGTTCGAGTTCAAGTAGAACACCTTCAAGGTATAAACAACTCTTCTTTCTACCATTTCGTTGGATTAGTTTAAGTGTAGCTACGGTTTTATCGGGATTTCTTGAAGAAAATATCAACCCAAGTGGTATTTCATAAACAAAAAGGTCAATGGTCCATTAAAGAAGAAGAAAGTAGATTTTGATTTTTAAAAAAATTATAAATTCTTCAAAGGTTAATTGTTGTACAAGGAAAATCAAGTACAACTCATACCACTCAAGGTACAAGTGGGTAGACACTATTCAGAGTAAGGTCAACAAATCTGAAAGTGACTTCCAGAGACCCTATAAGCCGCATCCATGACGTATGCGATTGGGGTGTTTTCCGGCTTATAGAAGTTTCCAAGCAAAAACCCCCAAGTGTTACTCTATTAAGATATCAGCGGCACTAGTTCAATCGTATGCGATTCGGTGGTTCCTAAGTGTTGTTCTGTCAACCGCATTGACTTAATCCGTGCAATTCGAAGGTTCTTGGTTACTTGGTTCTCACACACCAAAGGCAATCGCATTCAAACCCCTGACTTGATCAGTATTCGATTGGCATCACCAACTAATTTGTTTCTAAGCGTTTGGTGCTACAGGGATCAATCGCATTATATTGGTTACTCATTTACTCACAATGAAGTCGTTACTCTGCCCATTTATGTTCGTGGTATAATCAATCGCACAGAACCATTCGCACACCTTGAATCTATTAGACAAGTGTTGAACTTTTTGGGACTTGACTTATTGAACAAATAGGACAATCGAACGTTAAACTTTAAAAAATCTAACTCAAAATTGAATTTAATCTAAAGTAGATCTAATTCAAAGTTGAATTAAATTGACTTAATTCTATCTAATTCAAAGCTGAGTTTAATCTTTACAAGATCTAATTCAAAGTTGAATTAAATTGACTTAATTCCTCAATCATCACCTTAAAGTTTAAAACAAGCTTGAAAAGAATCTTATTCTTCATAATCAGCAAAAGTTTTTGAACAATCAAACCATCCAAACAAGCAAACGCTCATTTCTTACAAAACATTCTTTATGTCAAGCTCAAACGAAATGATGTCCATTGGCACGGATACAAAACCTCCTGTTTTGTTTCGAGGAGAATACAATGTTTGGAAAGGAAGGTTTATGGACTTCCTGGAGCATAATGAGGTATATGGGGAGAAGATGATAGAGTCTATCCACAATGGAAACACAAAGTACACAAAGGTTGTAGAAGCTGACCCAAATAACAATCCCCCTATTCTCCTTCATGAAAGAGAGAAGACATCGGAGGAGCTTACAGCAAATGAAAAGGAGACTAAAAGGCTGAACGGCTGGCTAAGTACTATCTAAAACACGAACTCTCCTCAGAGATCTATACTAAGATAGATAGCTTAGCCACTGCCAAGGAGATATGGGATGAGATCAAAAAGCAGTTATAGGGCACTGAACAAGGAGAGTACATCAAGCGTACTCAACTAGTCAACAGTTATCATGATTTCAGTGTTAAAAAAAACGAGCTTCTGTCTGAAAGATATGGTAGATTTTGCAAACTGCAAAATGAGATGAGGTATAATCAAATCATCAGGACTGACTTAGATTTGAACTACGTCTTTGTGAAGTCACTGGGTCCGGAATGGAAGGAGTATGCCAGACTATACAAGCAAATCAAAAAGGATCTTACCACAGTCACCTTCCACAACATATTCAAAGACCTCAATTAGTACCAGGATGAAGTCTTAAAATCTCACTCAAAGCAGCCAGCTACAGACCCTCTGGCATTGTTCGCAACAGAAAGGATTCCAAGAGAATCTTCGTCAAGATCAGTAAAGTACAAGCAAGTAATGCTAAGTGAATTAGGACCAGATGATGACGATGAAGACTCAATTGAAGCTACCATCCATGCTCTCTTGCTTGTTGGCATGACTTTCTGAAACCGTTTTCAAGCCGAGATTTCCAAGGGAGGAGAGGAAGGAGGAAAAGAATACAGACTTAAACTGCTACAACTGTGAGAGGTTTGGACACATGATCAGGAACTGTCTACAAAAGAAGATCAAGGGATCTGAATACTATCGGCAGAAGTACCGCCTGTCTAAACAAAAGCAGGCTGGGAATGCACTGATGGTTGAAGAAGATCAGTTCCTGGAGGACACAGAATCCGAAAGTGATCTCGATGGTGAAAATCATGCACAGTTCTGTCTGATGGCTACTGGTGAAGCAGGTGATAGGTATGAAGATGGTGGTGATGATCTCTCCGATGCTGAGGAGGAGAATTTGGAAAGGGGAAAGGTACCTTCTATCTGTAACTCTAATGTGGGATTTAAGTTAGAACATATCCAAGCCATATTAAACCGCATGAAAAAGTTAGAACATAAGGTGACAAAACTAACAAGTAAAAATCAAGTGTTAAAAGAGGTCATTCATACACAAGATAAAGAGGCAAAATCTGCAATTGAACAATTAAAAAAAGATATAATTGAATCAAAGGTTCAATTAGCTGTGAAAGAATCTGAATTCGTAGAATTAACTAATAAGACAAACATCATCATGCATGATCTCAAAGCAGAGCATGTTAGTGTAGAAAAGGATTCAGAAATTCTTAAAAATGATCAACGTGCTCTTTATTCAAAAATCAAAAAACTTGAAGAAAGGGAACGCCCTTGTTCAAGATGGACATTCAAAGGACTTGGTTTTGAAAACCCAAGTGTCCTGAGTAAGGTAACTGCCAAACAGTTTTATAATGCAAATTTATTTGGCGAAGGACTAACTCAACGAATGGTATTTGTTGGTCAAGAGGAAGAAAGACTTGAGGATGATGTCAAGCGAACCCTTCATCTCAAAACTAAAATTCCCTTCAACTACTCTAACCTCAATGACTCATACTTCACTTACCCCCTCCCTCCAACACTGAATTCTACTGTCACCTCTCCAATATACACAGATGAGGAACTTTATGCTCCTGAAGTACCAAAACCCAAATTTCAATACATTCCCCAAAAGGAATTGCAAAGAAGGTTCCACACGTTGCAAGAGTTTTGCTACACACATCTTATATTAGGAGACATTGCCAAAGCTTTCCACTCAGAAACCACACCTCAAACCATCTATGTTTCTGACCAATTACCTGAGCTTGCACAATTAGCTCAAGAAAATGCAGTCGTTCACAAGCGTATCAAACCAATTTTTAATCATGATGAAAAGATAATTGATAACTTGTGCAGGGAGAATACAACATTGAAAAAACGCATCATACAGGTCAAGCAAGAGATGCAGACTCTTACTCCATTCACCTTTTCTCCATACACAGAATGAATTGAAGAATCTAAGAATGCGTCCACATCTTTCCAAGATGTCCAACCTACATTAAAATCTGTTAATAATGCTACTTTGGTAACTTTAAAACAAAAACAGATTTTCAAACAGACATATACTTCAACTTCTAATCACATATCTCGTATGCCCGCTGACATACCTGAATCTTCAGAAGCAGCTGCAAGTCGATCATGACTCACTTCTAACATTTTAACTTCTGCTGCAGATGTGAAGGAGCTCGGAAGTGAAGAGTGTAAAATAAACACAAATTGGAAGAGGGTAATTCCTAGGTCATCTAGGAAATATTCCAATTTTAGACAAATATGTGAACAACTTTTGATTTTTGATACTGTCTGTAATCATTCAAGTTTACATGATCCAATTGCCTATTCAATGTTTTGTATTAGTGATGGTTGTCCCCATGGTCATTGTGAATTTAATTGCGAATATGGTCAATTAAGAAAACAAATTGGAATTAAACCATGTAAAGACTGGACATATTTTTACGCTAATTAAATCAATGTTCCATTTATAAACTCTAAAGGGTTTATCATTCATCTGTGGATCACCATTCGTCATTCACATACACTCAAATGTTTAAACAATTCAAGAATATTAATGACGAATAAAGAACTGGAGGTCTATAGACGATAGGGTTATGATGCTTTCAAACAAGCATGGATTGCTCAAGAAAAACATTTGCAATCTCAAAAATGATCTCGCAATCCTCCTCCAAACAAGCACAAGCGTCTAAACCCAAGCCTTCATCCCATCAACGGGTAGTAAAACCACTGCACTTAAGGCTCCAGTTCAGCAAAAGCAGGTTGATGTGCAGAGTTCACAAAGGAATCCTAAAAATTCCTTAAAAACATTGATTCATAAACATAACGCTTCCGCAACTCTACTGAATCCTAAACCTCAAATCCCATCAACTGTCAAACCAACAGTGGTTCCTAAACTCCCATCTGAGAAAATTATTTCTCAATCTATTCCTTCTCGACAAAAGATAACACCCACATAGGTACCTAAGAATAGATCATTAGGAGTTTCACCACCACTACAAATAACAACCAATCCTCAACCAACTATAGGAACTAACAATCAAGGACCCATTCATATATGGGGACCTAAACGTGCTTTATTCTCTTTTTGCAGGCGCCTAACCTCTGGTACCTGGACTCCGGTTGCACCAAACACATGACCGGCAACAAGAGTCTTCTAAAAAATTATGTTCCTAAGTACTCCGGGAATGTATGCTTTGGGAACTACAATGTTGCACCAATAATAGGGTACGGAGACATAGAGAATAAGCATATCAAAATCAAGAAAGTCTCATATGTAGAAGGGTTGGGTTACAATTTGTTTAGTATCGGACATTTATGTGATAAAGACTTGGAGGTAGTGTTCAAGAAGAACAAATGTTCAGTTTTAACTGAGAATGGAGATGAACTACTGGCAGGTTCAAGGAAATCTAACATGTATTCCATTGATTTGGAAAATTACAACTCCCCTACCTCTGTTTATCTACTGTCCGAAGCCTCATCGGATCTTATTTGGCAATGGCACAGAAAACTCTCTCATGTGAACTTTCAAAATATAAACAAACTAGTCACTAGTGACTTGGTAAGGGGCATTCCCAAGTTAAGATTCAAGAAGGACCATCTGTGTGCAGACTGCGATAAGGGTAAGATGAAGAAGGCTTCCCACAAATCAAAACTAATGTTCCGCACTACCAAGCCTTTGGAACTACTGCACATGGATCTCTGTAGAAGTATATACTAGTTATGGTGGATGACTACTCTAGATATACCTGGGTGAAGTTTCTGCGATAAAAAGATGAAGCTACACCAATGATCATTTCCTTCATCAAGCAACAGTAAAATAAGCACAGTCAGAGTGTTGTTTCCATACATACAGATAATGGAACTGAATTCAAGAACAGCATTGTAAAGAGCTTTTGTGACCTTGTTGGGATCAACATCACTTCTCAGCTGCATACACTCCACAACAAAATGGGGCCATGGAAAGACGAAATAGAACATTGGTTGAAGCAGCCCGAACCACGCTATCATACTCTGGGCTCCCACCTTCCTATTGCGCTGCAGCAATCAACACTGCCTGCTATACACAAAACCGCTCTTTTATAAAGAAAGGCTTTAATAAAACTCCCTATAAACTGGCCAAAGGCTTAGTGCCTAATATCAAATACTTTCATGTTTTTGCTCCAAAAGCTGATGAAGCTAATTTCCTAGGTTACTCTACAGAGTCAAAAGCATACAGAGTTTTAAACAAAAGAACAAAGAGCATCTTTGAAAGTATCAATGTAACATTTGATGATGCGATAAGGGTAAGATGAAGAAGGCTTCCCACAAATCAAAACTAATGTTCCGCACTACCAAGCCTTTGGAACTACTGCACATGGATCTCTGTAGAAGTATATACTAGTTATGGTGGATGACTACTCTAGATATACCTGGGTGAAGTTTCTGCGATAAAAAGATGAAGCTACACCAATGATCATTTCCTTCATCAAGCAACAGTAAAATAAGCACAGTCAGAGTGTTGTTTCCATACATACAGATAATGGAACTGAATTCAAGAACAGCATTGTAAAGAGCTTTTGTGACCTTGTTGGGATCAACCATCACTTCTCAGCTGCATACACTCCACAACAAAATGGGGCCATGGAAAGACGAAATAGAAAATTGGTTGAAGCAGCCCGAACCACGCTATCATACTCTGGGCTCCCACCTTCCTATTGCGCTGAAGCAATCAACACTGCCTGCTATACACAAAACCGCTCTTTTATAAAGAAAGGCTTTAATAAAACTCCCTATAAACTGGCCAAAGGCTTAGTGCCTAATATCAAATACTTTCATGTTTTTGCTCCAAAAGCTGATGAAGCTAATTTCCTAGGTTACTCTACAGAGTCAAAAGCATACAGAGTTTTAAACAAAAGAACAAAGAGCATTGTTGAAAGTATCAATGTAACATTTGATGATGCTTTAAATGTTACAGATTTTCCACCAAATTCAACGGTAAACGCTTCTGAACATACCAGTTCAGCACCGGTGCTTCAAAATAAAGAATCAAACAATCCTTCCGGTTCAAATACTAATCTTGATTTCATTTTTGATTTCTTTAGTCCTGAATCTTCTCGTGTTTTAACTGACAATAGAAACAACACACAAGCACAAACAAGTGTTACTCTAACGCCTCCAACAGTCACTGAGACGAATACATTTGCAGATCTCTATGCTGAGGATTCTACATCTGTTTCTGTCACTCGTCCCCCTGTGACATCTCAGATTCCTAATCCAGAGAGTCCACCTGTGTTTGATTCTGATCCAAATTTCTCCCTAGAAGATGAAGAGGAAGCACGACACTTACAAAATCTTATTCCTTCATCTTCTACTTCTCACTAGATAAAGTGGACCAGACATCACTCTGAAGCATATATTATAGGAGACCCTTCCGTTGGTGTTCAAACTCGTGCAGCAACATCTAATGAATGCCAATTTTTAGGTTATTTGAGCATCATTGACCTACTAAGACTTCCGAAGCATTAGATGATCTGGATTGGTAATTGCAAGGCAGGAAGAACTATACCAATTTAATCGTCTAAAAGTCTGGAGATTAGTTCCTTTTCCTTATGTCAAATCAGTTGTTGGAACGAAATGGGTGTTAAAAAACAAACGGGATTCAGACGGAGTAATCGTCCGTAACAAATCTAGATTGGTTGCTAAAGGCTACAATCAGCAAGAGGGCATTGACTATGATGAAACGTTTGCCCCCGTTGCTCGCATTGAAGCTATCAGATAATTTCCTGCATATGCAGCCTCTCGAAGCTTCCGTGTCTTTCAAATAGATGTGTAGACAGCTTTTCTCAACGGTGTTCTAAAATAAGAAGTCTATGTCTCACAACCTGAGGGCTTCATCAACTCAAAACATCCTAATCATGTCAATATATTAGATAAGGCCTTGTACGGGCTAAAACAAGCTCCACGTGCATGGTATGATGTCTTATCAGAGTATTTGATTGGTGAAGGCTACTCCAACGGAAAGACTGATACCACTCTGTTCACAAAGACCAAAGGCAGAGACCAGATATTGGAACAAATATATGTGAATGATATCATATTCGGGTCTACGAATCCGAAATATAGTGACGAGTTTGCTAAGGTCATGGCAAACAGATTTAAAATGAGTATGATAGGGGAGATGTCATTTTTCCTCGGACTCCAGGTTAAACAGTTAAGTCATGGCAGTTTCATTTGCCAATCCAAGTACATTAAAGAACTTCTCACGAAGTATAATAACTGCACACCTATATCGACTCCTATTGATGCAAAGGCACAACTGTCAGCAGATCTTGATGGTTCTCCAGTAGATCTCAAAACAGACAGTGGTATGATTAGATCGTCACTGTATCTTACAACAAGTCGTCCAGACATCATGTTCTCTACTTGTCTATGTGCCTGGTACCAGGCGAATTCTAAAGAGTCACATCTTCTAGCAGTTAAGAGGATCTTCAGATATCTTAAAGGGTCTATGGATCTTGGTCTGTGGTATCCCAAAGATTTAAATCAGGATCTCCATGCTTACTCAGATGCTGACTATGCCGGTTGTAAAATTGATCGGAAAAGCACCTCTGGCAGTGCACACTTTCTGGGTGATCGTTTAGTCTGCTGGGTCTCAAAGAAACAATACTGCGTGTCTACTTCCACAGCTGAGGCTTAGTATGTTGCTGCTGCAATGTGCTACTCTCAAAGTCTCTGGATACGTACACAGTTGATATCCGTTATGAAACAAAACTGCGTGTCTACTTCCAGACTTTGACCTGAGGTATGACAAAATTCCATTGCTATGCTATTCCCAGTCTGCCATAGCAATTTCCTACAATCAGGTACACCACTCTAAAACTAAACATATTGATATCCGTTATCACTTCATAAAAGATAACGTAGAGAAAGATCTCATTGAGCTACAGTATGTTCCAACTGCAAGTTAGCTAGCTGACTTGTTTACCAAACCATTAACAACAACAACGCGAAATTGCCGACAAATAAATTGTACTATATGTACCACAGCAAGAATCTGAACAGAGGCCAATTGATCTAGAAGAAGGTGAAATACCTCAGGAGCAGTCCCATGTTGAGATTAAGTGGTGGATCTTAATGCAGACTCGGATGATGAAATGACTGATTTACATGGAAACGTGCACACATCACCCCCCAGGCATGTAGAAGAAGGTGAAACTGCTCAGGAATGGGAACTCCAGTCTGATATGTTTACTGACTATAATTGGGAATAGACTGTGGAAGCTTAACCAGTGGAGGAGAGAGTGGACCCAGAGCTAGACAGACTCTTCAAAAACATAGATGACTATGTTGAGATTGCAACACGCCCAGATTCCCCTAGAATGGTCCATAGGTTTGAACTTGATGTAAATGAAAGGGAACTTGCACCCAAAAAGAAAGAATAGGCTGCAATTTGAAGAAGGGAAGCAAGAAGGAAACCTAAGAGGAAGAAAAACTACCTTTGATGTATCTCGGGTCCTAAGGGGTATTAATATAGAAGTTCATGAACACTTTACTTCTCCTTCTTGTCAATTTCAAGTCTCTGCAGCTGACATCATTCAAAGAAACATGCAAGAAGAAGCTGCAGAGAAAGCTAGAGAAGATTCAGAGTGGCCAATGCCACCTAATTATGTAATTCCTACAACACCTCCAGTATATACCGGTGACAAAGGCTTAGATAGCAACAATATGTTTACAAGAACTGCTATGCAACAACCGGTTTGGAAAAGGTACTTCGTTAATGCTACTCATCTTGAAGATAGAATTCCAGACATATACAACAACGAAGATGAACAACAGAAAAAAGATATGAAAATATCTTAAATGCTACAAAGACCACAAGGCAGGTTGTCACTTCTAACTACCTAATTGTCAAAGTTCTGAAAGTACTTACAGGAGTTTCCTTTCGTTATAAGTATGCAGACTTCGTTGCAAAAAGGGCTCAAGGTGATAAAGTTCAACTGAATGAAGCTGATCTGAGACATGTGAAGATTCATGACATTACATTCATCTATGACACATTATCTCGGAAGCAAGGGAAAACTCCGGATGAGCAATTTGTGAGATCTCAACTTGTGCGATACATGAGAAACATCATAAGCTTTGTTGAATATCATGACATGCAGCTTGGTGCATAAAACAACTATCTAAAAGTCAATCTTTTAAAGCCAAACCAGAATCATCCCGATCTTGATCAATTGGAAGAGTTGACTGCTATCTATGAAGGCCATCCAAACTACAAAGGAGATAGAGGTGTAGTTTCCACAATGAAAAGAAACAGAAAATATTCGTAAGAATGGAAGAATGCATAGCCTACTCTTATGGTACTTTGAAATTTCTGCACTATGCTCTGCATGAAAAGGTGTGGGCTGCTCGCAACGAATTGACTGAAGAATATCAAAGACAAGCTTTCAGATCAATCGAGCAAATGAAAAATACACTGGAGAACAGGAAACAAATGAGGCACTGGCAGGTGGCCCTCGGGATTCGCAACAAGTCAAGACATGATGTTTAATTTTTATTTCTTGTTGTGAATCATTGCACACCTCACTCAGGGGGAGAATGTTAGATTATGAAAAGTGAGGGTGCAATATGTCAATATTGTAAACATAGGCAATTGCTATAAAAGACATTTGCCTCCTTTATTCTTATTAAGCTTTGCATATTTTACTACACTCTTGTTTGTGTTTCTCTCTAATGCTCTCGGCTCCCTCTCTCTAAAAACCGATTCACACACACACACACAAACAACTTAAACATCTAGCACTGCTTCATCCTTAGATTAAGAGACCATCACACGGGTTGACGGTGAACACAAGTGGGAGTCTGATATGATTTTTGTGCATAACCGTTGAACCCTGATTACACGCCCAATGCCATAAGACGTTCAAGGGTCACGCCTAGAGGGTACATAATTCAAGAAATTATATAATCACATTTTGGGAGATGGTTATTGTGATAGTTAGTCATAAACCAGTATAGAGAGTTACGAATAACCAGAAATAATTAATTAAGAATATTATATATATTTATTAGTCAATAAATATATATTGTTAATTATTAATATTTAATATTAATACTGTGGATATTACCTTAAAAGGTTATTGTCAATTAATTATTATTAAGGAAATATATATACATATATAAATATATTTATATATATATTGGCCAAGGAAATATATATATATTATATATGTGTATAATTAATATATATTTTGTATTAATAATAATAGGAAAATAATCAAGGTTTCCTATTTAAAGATAACAAGGATGTTATCTATGAGTAGGAGATTAACTTCTTGATTAGGGTTAGAAGAAATTAACACCAAAAAAAATAACTCTCTCCTTCTTCCCTCTCTTGTATTCGGCCGAACACCCAAGTGGGGTGTTAGGTTCGATTTTGGTGATTCAAACCCCAAGAAGATCAAGAACAAGTGGTCCTTCAATACTTCTAGCGGATCCTTGTTGTACCTCATTACAGGTTGACTTTCTTTGAGCAATCCAAGGTATAAATCTTTATCTCTTGAATGTTCTTGATGTATATGATTAAATCGATGGGATATATATATATATATATATATCGATTGGTTGTATGTATGTTTTCATGTTTGATTGGTTGTTAATCTTGGTTATGGTTTAAATTAATCCTAGTAACATGATAATGCTATTTTCGTAAATATGGATACATACATGTTCATATGAATCGATTTTCATATATGTTTTATACACACTTGTGGTTAAACTAAGATCCTAAATCCTTTAGGGTTTTAAGGATTATTATTATTATTATTTTAGTTCCGCTTTACAAATAATAATTGTTTATGATTAGAATTCTGAGTTGGTTCAAACCTGTTAGGTTATGAATCAGTAAAATCAAGTTTGAATTATACCCTCTAAAACCCAACAGTTCGTGCTTAATACCCTTCGCCAAGCCATATCAATCCCAAACCTTGCACCATTCCAACCATTCCATACTCATGACCAAACTCTGGAGGTCCTACCCCTGATTTGGTACAACGAACCTGTATCCCATGGCAAGTATAAGCTTTTTGTGCTAAGGCAACCCTAGAAATACTTGGCAAGTGTCATCATAACATGATTTGGCCACAAATATGCTAATCATGACTTGCTCAGCAAGACTGAACTTATGATTCTTCATGTCTTGGTTACTAAAAGAAACATTGACTTTACACAAGTCATTTTCTCTGAGATGGTGGAGAAGACCACACTGAGTACCACCAAGAAATCAACAGGGACTCATGTGCCTTATATAAGTTACTTAAGCCTAGTGGCTCTTCAGAGCATCAAATGGGAACACTATGCAGGTTTGGCTGCACATCTGAACACCATGGAGATTCCCCAAATGGGTCAAAAGGTTTTCCATCTAATAAGGGAATTCCAAGGTCCTACAATCACTCCTCAGATGCAACCATTGGTTGATGAGGCTACAAATGACAATGAAGGAGAGGGTCGAAATGTTAATGATGGTGCTGGTGATGTTATTGTTGATGCTGAGAATGTTGAGGAAGTTGTTGTGGATGATGAAGAGGCTGCTAACCAACCTGAGGGATCACATCATTCTAATTCAAATGATGAGCCACAAACTGAACAATATGAGCACTCTGAGCATTCTCAAAAGGATCAGCTTCAACACTTACCTAATCTGCAAGAAATCCTTGAAGAAATCAACAAGGAGATCGAAGAGTTCGAAGAGCTGCATCCTGAATAGATTAGTTCTATTATATATTAGATTAGTTGTAATATTTTTGTAAGCACTTAGTGTGCATGATCTATGCGATCAATATTTTTGTATTATGATTAGTTCAATTAATACAAGTATAAGTTTGATATGTTCAACTGTGTTATGATATGTTCATAATTATTTGTCTGATAAGTTCAGCTTGAATGAATAAATGATTAGTTTTATTCATTAATATATTTAGTTGGTGTGTTCAACTAAAAGTTGGTTTGTTCCACTTATAATTGATAAGTTCAATTAAAATTGATAAGTTCAATTAATATTTGATTAGTTCAAAAATAAAATCTTAATAAGTTTGAGATTTAAAACATAATTCTGTTAAACAAACTTGATCACTGTTTGATAGTTTTGTCATCATCAAATAGGGGGAGTTTGTTGGGAAAATGATCTCATCATTTAAGATTTGATGAGACAAAGTTAAGTTTGTAAGATAAGTTCTAAATAAAACTTACACAGATTTATAAAGCTTAGTCAGACTGAGCATTTATAGTGATTCAGACTGAGTATAAGCTGAGCATATGTTCAACCAGCTTAGACTATATCTTAGTAAGATTATCAATTTGTTTGATAAGCTGTGTATGTCAACTAAGATATATTGAGTTTTCAGCTTGATGTGTTTCAAGCTGAGTGACTCAGCGTGAATACTGAGTCAGCTCAACAGAGTTGCTAAATAAGTGCTAGCTAACTCTTAGGACTTCTAAGGATGAGTTTATTAATATACATGTTAGTTCATGTTTGTTTTCGAGTTTGTTCTCGAAGAACTCAGCTTGATGAGTTTCAAGTTGAGTAACTCAGTCCGAGCAAGAAGTCAGCTTAAAGAAACCTTAAATATGTTTTAAATTTATCTTTTAACTTTCTACATCTATGGGGAGGATAAGAAGACTCCAGAATCAAGATTGAAGATTAAAGACTCAAGATAAGAAGATTCAAAATTCAAGATTCCGAGTTATCCGATAATTAGTTAGCAAAGTAGGACTAGTCCTGTTTGTTAGGAACCGTAGGAACAGGATTATAAATACTTATCTCCTAATAAGTTTAGAGGTACGACTCAGAAACAACAACGACGACTAAGTGTTGCAGAGCCAAATACCTCACCTCAACTGTATGTGTTACGTTCTTGAATCACTGTTGGTCAGTTCAACGTGATCAAGATATTCACAGATTGCCAAGTTATTCGTGTGTTAGAATACTCAACTTAGTTGTGAGATTGCCAAGTTTTCACCTTAAATCTGTGAAAAGGATCTTTAGGTACCTTAGAGGTACTCCAAATCTAGGTCTTTGGTATCCAAAGGACTCTGGGTTTGAGTTAGTTGGTTTTTATGATGCTGACTATGCTGGGTGCAAGTTAGATAGAAAATCAACAACTGGAGGATGTCAACGGCTTGGAGGGAAATTAGTAAGTTGGACTAGTAAGAAACAGAACTCAGTGGCTACTTCAACTGCTGAAGCTGAATATGTTGCAGCAAGAAGCTATTGTGCTCAAATCCTATGGATGCAGCATCAGCTCCAAGACTTTGATATGAGTTTCAAGAAAACTCCTATCTTCTGTGATAACCAAATTGCTATAGCCATAACTTACAATCCAGTCTTCCACTCAAGAACCAAGCATATTGAAATTAGACATCACTTCATCAGGGACATCGTGGAAAAAGGTAAAGTTGACATTAAATTTATCTCTACTGATGACTAATTAGCAGATATCTTTACTAAACCACTCGATGAGAAGAGGTTTATGTATCTGCTAAGTGAATTGGGTATGCTCAACCCCTTGCTAAGTGTCTAGAATCTGAATTTTCAGTTTGACAGAGACTAAGTGTCTTAAGCTGAGTGCACAGTTTATAAATAAGTTTTCATAAATTGTAGAACCGGTCAAGCTGAATGATGAGTTCACACGTTTGGTGAGTTCCAAACATATTTTAACTGCTTAGCTTAGTTATGATATAGTTTGAGTCAGTCTCAAACATAAATTACTAATTGTCATTGAGTCTGAGCTATGTGCTTAACTCAAACTGTGTGATTGGTTCACACATTTGGTATGTTCCAAACATATTTTACCTACTTAGTGTAGCTAAATTACTTGTTTAAGTCCGTCTTAAACATACATGACTGAGTGTCATTAAGCCTGAGTTGTGTGCTCTACTTAAGCTGAGTGCTCAACTCAAGCTGAGTGTTTGAATCAAGATGAGTGTTTGACATAAACTGAGTAATAAGTTTACTCAGACTTGGTATGTCCAAAATTTGATTTAATTACTCTTTGTGATTAGGTCATTGTGCATTATGTTCGAGTCTGTCTCACATTTTACAGTTACGCTGATTATGTATCGTGTAACATAACAAGTGAAAGTTATATTATTGTAAGTCAGTAATATAATTCTATAAAGTTATCCGTTGGAAGATGATATGTTTCATCTCAATCACTGTTCCATTGCGCCATAAATTTGTTACGTGTAACGGACAAAAAAGGATTTCAAACGGTAACTTTTCTCTCTCCTCGGAAAGGTATATATAACAACCCAAACCAAGTGTCGGAGGTTTACGCTTACAATTTGCAATTCTAAACCTCTCCTTCACTTACATACCTTTCCCAAACACCTCCAATTGCTCAGTGCAATCTCTCGTTCATCTCTTTTATAAACCCTAATCGCTCAGTGCGAATTTTGAAGTTACTCAGTGTTACTCAAGTTTTATTCGACGATGGACGGAATCATTCTAAATATCGGTGATAGGATGGTTAGAGGTGCTACGTTAAAATACAACGGGATGCCAGTTCCTAAAGTAAATAATCAACGTGCATGTTTGGCAATCCCTGAACGTAAGAGGAACATAGGCTATGAAGCCTGGGTGGATTATATCCGAAAATGCCCTCTGGCATTTGCTTTCACTGGAGCACCTCTGCATATTATTCCACAACACTTATTGGAGTTCTGGTACACTTGCATTTATGACCAGAACACGGGAGAGATCGTTGGCACTGTTCTAAATGGGGATAGAACAGTTGTCATAATTGTACAGCGACTAAGGGATTTTCTTCAACTTCCTGCAAGTGATGTGTTCGAAGTTGCTGTTACTAGGAAAGTGGCGAGGTTAGTCCTACCCAACATGGGTCACCCGCATACTGAGGGTGTTATAAAGAATGTCACTTTTTCTACTGGTTGGGGCTTCATGGTGTCCACGGTGATCCGTTCACTGGGAACTAATATTGGAGGCCTGGATCAGGTGAATGAGTTCGAGATGCAGCTGCTCTACAACATGTACCATGCCAGAAACCTAGACTATTCACTGCTCATCTTCAACGAGCTCAAAGCCCAAGTGGTGAAGACACCAAGGGATCTCCATATACCATTCATACGGTATCTATCCCTGGTGGTGGGAGCTGAGTTGGGAGAACAGCATTATGAAGCTGGACATGATGTGATCCCTGCCCCAGCACTCTGCACAAAGATGTTCCACAATAACATCTTCCCAGAGCAGGAGGGTCTGAGTGAACCTATGCTACTGATAGCTGATGCAGCTTAATCAGAAAGTGACGAAGAGGGATCCAATCAAGGGGGAGCTTCTCAAGCTGACACAGAGGTTCAAGCTGAGTACTCTGCTCAGGCTGAACTAGCAAATATTGAAGATGCTTCTGGTAAGACCTCTCCACATTCTCTTTCTTCTCATTATTCTCTATCTACTTTTGGAGATAAGGCTGTGGTGAACCCAACCCAGTCTAACCCATCTCCTCCACCTTCATTCTATCTACAATCCCACTCTGAAGCCACCCCTAGTATGCCGACTGCTGCTAGGGAGAATATCCGAACCTATACAAGAAAAACTGCCATAGGTGGTGCCACTCCTAAAGGCATCACTGAAGCTGAGATCACTTTGATCCCTCCATAGGCAGGAGTTGAGGGGGAGACACCTACTCTTAAGGTGTCAACCTCGAGGCTCATTTCAACCCAACAGCCTAAGCCAGGTGTGGTGTCTACTCAGCGCACACTCTCCAGTGCCATGAGAGAGCCCGTTACTGTGCCCAAGCAGACACACTTAGGTAACATTGAATATATGACCAATCCCACCCCCTCCGAACCAATCAGCCAACCACCTATCCATACACTTCACGTTTCTAGCCCTATTACTTCTCTTCACCTCTCACACCCACACGCACGACCTGTCAATGTTTCATCTTCAAACCAAGGTGATTCACAGGGTCCAAACTCTGGTGCAAATGAGTTTGAGGGTTTAAACCAACCCTTGTATGATGCACCCAAATTCCAACCTTCTCAGGCTGACTTGGATGATTTCATGAATTTCTTTCAAATTCAGTTTGACAAGCTGCACCTCAAGAGAAAGTAGACTAAGAAGGATATGCTGATGATTCTAGATTCTCTGGACGAGGAGGTGCTGCATTTAAAATCTACTGTCGCTGCCCTTCAACAACAAAAGCATTCAACCCCTGTTGATGATGACAAAAAGGGGGAGAAAGTTCAAAAGGCTGAAGCTGAGTCAGTCCAAGCTGAAGCCTTACTACTAATGGCAAAGGGAGCAGATCAGATTAAGGGGGAGAAAGAAACAAAGAAAGAACCTGAGCTGACTGAGAAAGCAAAAGGTAAAAGACCAGTAGTGGTCAGCTCAGATGAATCAAAAACTCCTCAGCAGAAAAGACGAAAGATGATTCTAAGTGAATCAGCCTCAGATGAAGACTCTGCGGATAAAATGATACTACAAGAAAGAGCTTCTCTGCTGGCAGTAAGGAGATTAGAACAAGAAGATGCTGACCAGCTTGGGATATCTATCGAAGAATTAAGAAAAATACAATTGGATCCTCAAGTTGTATTAGTTGATGAGAAAGTAGCAAGAGAACAGGCCTGGGCTGAGCGAATCAGAAAGCAGAATGAGGAATTAGCTAAACGCAAGCTGCCTATTGTGCCCAAGGAGGAAGAGGTAGAAGAACCTCATGTTCAAGATCAACAAGAGGAGGAGAACATAACTCAATGTTATACAAGAACCTACTTCTCTTCTCAAATTGATTCACTTAAGTTGAGTTCAGTTCAAGGGATTATCATCATGGAGTTCGACTTAAAGAATGGTGAACTACTTTCTCTGGAGCTGAATTAACTTTATAAACTGGGATATGAAGAGTGGAAGCAAGTGGCCATCCTTATCAAGCAGATGGAGAAGTCCTCAGCCAGGAATCAAGTTAAAGACGAGATCTTAAGGCTACTTGCAAGAGCTGATGCGATGCAAATCATACCCAGATCTGAGATAGGTACCCTACTGACTTCCTTTCATAAGGTTGGAAAGAAGAAGCAAACAAAGCCACCTGGATTAGCGAATACAGATAACTACAGTCTTACTCTTCCAGAATGAATGAAGTTCAAAGAGAATACATATGTGGAAGGGCCTCAGAAAGGTTTCATGTACTTAGACAGAAATTGAGAACAATGCTTCCATTCTGATGCAAACATCTACACATGTGGGGTATCTCAAGTGTTTGCTCTGAGACAAGTTGTGGAAAAGACTGAACAAACTGCAAGTTTCAGATACAGAATAAACAGAGCAATCAGATCTAAAAAGGATCAGCTTCAACACTTACATAATCTGCAAGAAATCCTTGAAGAAATCAACAAAGAGATCAAAGAATTTGAAGAGTTGCATACTGAATAGATTAGTTCTATTATATATTAGATTAGTTCTAATATTTTTGTAAGCACTTAGTGTGCATGATCTATGTGATCAATATTTTTGTATTATGATTAGTTCAATTAATACAAGTATAAGTTTGATATGTTCAACTGTGTTATGATATGTTCATAATTATTTGTCTGATAAGTTCAGCTTGAATGAATAAATGGTTAGTTCTTATTCATTAATATATTTAGTTGGTGTGTTCTACTAAAAGTTGGTTTGTTCCACTTATAATTGATAAGTTCAATTAATATTTGATTAGTTCAAAAATAAAATCTTAATAAGTTTGAGATTTAAAACATAATTTTGTTAAACAAACATGATCACTGTTTGATGGTTTTGTCATCATCAAATAGGGGGAGTATGTTGGGAAAATGATCTCATCATTTAAGATTTGATGAGACAAAGTTATGTTTGTAAGATAAGTTCTAAATACAACTTAAACAGATATATGAAGCTTAGTCAGACTGAGCATTTATAGTGATTCAGACTGAGTATAAGTTGAGTATAAGCTGAGCATATGTTCAACCATCTTAGAATATATCTTAGTAAGATTATCAATGTGTTTGATAAGTTGTGTATGCCACCTAAGATATTTTGAGCTTTCAGCTTGATGTGTTTCAAGCTGAGTGACTTAGCGTGAATACTGAGTCAGCTCAACAGAGTTGCTAAATAAGTTCTAGCTAACTCTTAGGACTTCTAAGGATGATTTTATTAATATACATGTTAGTTCATGTTGGTTTTCGAGTTTCTTCTCAATGAACTCAGCTTGATGAGTTTCGAGCTGAGTAACTCAGTCCGAGCAAGAAGTCAGGTTAAAGAAAAGTTAAATATGTTTTAAATTTATCTTTTAACTCTCTACATCTAAAGGAAGGATAAGAAGACTCCAGAATCAAGATTGAAGATTGAAGACTCAAGATAAGAAGATTCAAGATTCAAGATTCCGAGTTATCCGATAGTTAGTTAGCAAATTAGCATTAGTCCAGTTTGTTAGGAACCATAGGAACAGGATTATAAATACTTATCTCTTGATAAGTTTAGAGGTACGACTCAGAAACAACAACGACGACTAAGTGTTGCAGAGCCAAATACTTCACCTCAACCGTATGTGTTACGATTCTTTAATCAATGTTGGTCAGTTCAACGTGATCAAGATATTCATAGATTGCCAAGTTATTCGTTTGTTCGAATACTCAGATTAGTTGTGAGATTGGTATGTTTTCAATCTGTGATAGCTAAGTTTGAAAGATTGAGTGATTTATATTAGGTGTTTACATATCAAGAGTTGTTTACTTGATAAAGTTTGTAATCATCTTCTTATTAATGAAAAGCAAAGCATTCGATTGTGGGTTGATTTACTTTGTATAATACTTTTCTTTGATTTGTTCAATTTCTGCAGAAATTGTATTCAACCCCCCCTTCTACACATCTGTTGCTTGTTGTTATTCTCACCAAGGGACCAACAAGATCCAATCCTCACTCCCTGTTGTAACACCCCCTCCACAACTAAGCTCAAGTGTATCTCCATTGACCACTTGTTCTACTCCTTCTACAGCCCAACATATATTAAGGTCCAGTGAGCATGTGTAGGTTTGACATGTCTCTAATGAAGTGACATCCACACCTCTGACGTCAACTCCTATGATTCCTTCTCATGTTGAGGGAGAGCATATGGATGTTGATATTCACCTTGAACCAGTAGGTGTATCTTCACAACAAGATACACTTGTAAAAATGGGAAGCCCACAATCTGGATCATCCTCCCAAAAGGATGATACCATTGAAATGCAGACCCCATCCCAAGGTCATATTGTGTCTTACACACAATTGAGTCAGCCTATGCCCTCAATGAGCTCACAACAGCTCGTTGATGTACAAAGGGAACCCAACTGAGTGCAACCCCCACTCATACTCACATATTTGTGCCTACTATTGATTCCATTCTTACAACAATCTACTAAACTACCTGTCAATACCAGTGACAGAAACCAGTCATTAGTAAAGGGTACCATTATGTTCCGAGTGATCTTGGGCTTCTACACCAAAGCCTAAGTGAGGGACCAACAACCATTCCTCATATTGGCAGTTTCCATCAATCAATACCATCTATACCATCTAGTTCCACTAAAACAAAACCTACCCCTCTAATTCTTCAAACTGTCCTCTCAATCTCTCAAAAGATTGACGACTTAACCACTTCCTTCCACACTTTCCAAACCCACACAGAAACTCAACTTCAAACTCTTACCCAAGATGTTGAGTCCTTTAAAGCATCACAATCACAATCCCAACCCTAACCCACCCCTACCCCAGTTGATCTTAGCCCCTTCCATTCAAACTTGATCAACTCTTATCCCAAATCTCTACTCCTACCCCTATCCATAGACCTATCCTTCCCCAACAAACGCTATCCAATCTAAACCAAACCATTTCTAACATCCTAAATAGCCTTCATAACATAAAACCTACTACTCCTTCCATTTCTATTACCATCCCTGACCTAATTCTTCAAGTTCCTAACTTTCTCAGGAGCTTAGATGAAGAAGTAACTAACCTTTCTCACCTCACCAGAAAAAACACATAGAAATCCTTGGAGAGTTTACCAATCTCTTCAATGCCATCGATACTCTTAGATACTCTACCTCTACCTTCCAACCACACTTCTTACCTATCCCATCTCATCTAAGACCTACCCAATCTACATTCTCTCAACCTATCCCTCCTACCTTTACCCCATCCTTTCCCACCTCAACCTCTATGTCTACCCAAGCCACTCCTCCACCTTTCCAACCCTCCACTTCAACTTTTGTTGCCCGTGCCAAAACCTCAATTCCTTCCAGTGCTTTTCCCTCCAATAATTTTGATGATGACAAAAAGGGGGAGAAGTCACTCAATTCAAACTCAAAGAAGTCCTCTTCCAATTCATCTAATGTTGATTTTAATAGACTTGAAGAAGCTGTTGATAGATTTTTTGGTGCTAAGAGAAAGGAAGGAACTCCTCCCAATGGAGCAGAAGCAACAAACCAACCATCTGATGAGGGGGAACAACGCTCAAAAGCTGAGAGGGAGCAAGGACCAAAAAGGATATTAAAACAAAAAGCAAGAAGGAAGAGTGCAAATAAGCAAAAGCAAGGTGAACCTTATAATATTTAAAGGTCTGGGGTTGTCCTGCCTACGTGAGACGTGAGGTTGAGGACAAATTGGAGCCCAGGGCTGAAAGGTGCTTTTTCATTGGTTATCCTACTCGGTCTATGGGATATTTATTTTACAAACCTTCGGATACCAATGTATTTGTTGCTCGAAGGGTAGTGTTACTTGAGAGGGAACTGCTATCCAAAGACGCTAGTGGGAGGGTGGTTGATATTGAAGAGATTGAAGAACCTACCAATGTAGAACCTGATGTTGGCACTAGCTCACAACCTACAAGGGTTGATTCTCAGCATGATGCTGGAGATAATGTAAACCCATTGCCTCTTAGAAGATCTGGAAGAAGTCGACATGAGCCTGAGAGATACGGTTTTCTCATGTTTGAGGGCATCGACATATTAGTGATCTCTGACGAGCCTACCAAATACCAGGACGCTGTGGTGGGCCCTGAGTCTGCCAAGTGGAAAGAAGCAATGGAATCTGAGATAAAATGCATGTCCGATAACCAAGTTTGGTACTTGGTAGATCCTGTGCCTGGGTGCAAACCCGTAGGGTGTAAAATTGGTCTACAAGAAAAAGGTCGGCGTGGATGGCGAGGTATACACCTTCAAGGCCCGACTAGTGGCTAAGGGTTTCACTCAAACTCATGGTGTAGACTATGAGGAAACCTTTTCTCCAGTGGCTATGTTGAAGTCTATCTGGATACTCATGGCCATTGCCGCATTTTATGATTATGAAATCTGGCAGATGGACGTCAAAACCGCGTTCCTTAATGGAACACTTTCAGAGGAGGTGTATATGATACAACCTGAGGGTTTTGTACATCCAGAGTTTCCAGATAGAGTCTGCAAGCTTATAAAGTCCATTTATGGGTGTAAGCAAGCTTCACGGAGCTAGAATCTGGGCTTCGATGAGAAGGTCAAAGAGTTTGGCTTCTCTAAGAGCAAGGATGAGCCATGCGTTTACATTAGAGCTAGTGGGAGCGTAGTCGTATTCCTAGTTCTTTATGTAGATGATATTCTACTAATTGGGAACGACGTCCTACTCCTACAACTTTATCAGTCCAATATTCTCCCAAAGTCCAAGAGAAGCCCTCTACTCCTAGCTCTACCAGTGGAAGAGCTCATCCAAGCTAAGGATAGACACCTTGAGTTCCAGTCTCCTCAGGGTCTTGCTGCTGTGCTAGGAGTACCAGAAGAAGAAATTCATCAAGTTGCTCAAGAAGAGAAAGAAATTTTGTTAACTCCTCAAACCTCGAGCACTTAACCAACATTACAAGGTGTTTCGATCCTCTTGCAAAGAAAGATTCCAATTAGGTCAGAAATCATAAGGAAGCCATTCAAGCCCTTCTAAATCTATATTTTTCAAGAACACTCATGCCTACTGGAAGACAGACTGATGAGTTCATTAATTTCAGAACAAATCTGATTGCAAGAGCCCTTCCTCATACAATTCAAAGAGCAACAACTCATAAACGTCATGATGATCCCTATATTAGCATTGTCATAAATGACCCAAGGAAAACATTAGAGGATGCACACCTTGAGCATGTCACCAAAAATTCATTATTTGAGATGATTAAGATCTTGTACCACCTCCTAAAGTCCAAGAGTCCCAATGACATAACCTTAATTTGTCCTTATGACTACTGGATCAGGCAAGCTGTTTTCAACAATCTATTCACTTGGGATCAATTCATTCAGCATGTCAGAATGGTGGATGATCATTTCAGAAAGAAATCCAAGCCCTTTGTTCCACCTCAGCAAAGATTTATCATTATTGATCATTTATTCGTCACAGACTATGATAACCTAAACAGAACACTTCCACCCAACACCACTCCTCAAATGTACAAGTACATCACTGAACCTGAAAAAGGTATCTTCTTCTTGAACAGAGCTGGTGATGGAGATTCTTAAGAGAGTCTGAGCTAAAGAAAGCAAAAAAGGAACTCATCTTCCAACCTGCGTTGAATTCAAAGAATTTGAATGGAAGAGAACACTTTGAACAACTACTGAGTTCCATAGCTGAAGAAATAATTGGTGCAAATCCAAATCCAAAATTAGTTGAAGTCCAGGAAGAACCATGGTGGGAAGATTAACTATAACTAGATTAGTTGTTTGTAATGTTCTTAGAATAGTTCACAATTATGTATTTAACTTAGTTTCAATTTATGTTCCGTATAAACTCTTGTTATTTTGTAATCAAGCTTGAAACTTTTATCATGGACTACTTAGCTAACTATTAGTATATATTATTCTTATTAGATAACTCACCTAGTGTAAATATAGAAAATCAATATATCCTAAAAACAGAAAAAGAATAAAAAAGATACCACAAAAATAGAAAGATGGTACTTCATAAATGAAAGGATTCCCAAAAACAGAATTATAAGGGAACATATTAAAAGAGTTACCAAAAACAGATTGCTAGGTAAGCAAATTGAACTTAAAAGTTTTATCTTTTTACCAATCCGAGTCAAACTAATTATTTCATGTAAGATAAGGTTTTGTCATCATCAAACAGCGGGAGATTGTTGGGGAGATAGCAATATCAAAACATAATCAAACCTGTCTATTAATTAAAATAGTATTTGATGTTAACAAAACCATATATTAAGTTTAGGACTTAGGATATTGAAAAACATGTCTTGTTTTTCAAATAGACTTAAAGAATTTACTATGTATAAAAGATTAGCTGAGGATCAGTTGAACTCTAAGTATCAGATGATGGACCAGCTTCAGAATATTAGCCAAGAAGAAAAAACAAGTATAGAAGCATCAGCTGAGGGTCTACAAGCATCAGCTGACGATCTACAACCATCAGCTGAGGAACAAAATTGATCAGTTGAGCAGCCAAATGCATCAGCTGATGAATCAAAATGGATTAGCTAAGCCCTTTCTTATATCAACTAAATAATTCCAAATTACCATGTATTTTCCATCAGCTTATCACTCTGGATGATCAGCTGAACTCTCATGAGCAGCAGATCATAAAGGTTGATTAGCTTATGCATATCTGAGTCCTTCATTTATCCATCTGGCGAGCAAAAATACGTTTGCAGTTTAGTTTTATTTCATCAGTTGAGTCGTGAAATGTTTTAAACACATAGCTGTTATTCATTATAAAAAATTCTTAAGTCCAAGGCAGAACATTTGTTGTTCTATTATGTCTTTAGATCTGTCTTTGTAAAAGTATAAGCACTTTTTGGATATTCTAGAGACAAAAAAGATTGATCTTGACCCTGTGGAAAAGGTGAAAGATACTTTAGAAGAAGAAGATCTCAGAGACATGTTTCAACAACTAAGTATGGTTGGAAACTCCATACTTGGTAAAGTCAATTCTTCAGAAAGTATGATGTTGTATAAAGTATCAGCATGGAAAGAGAAACTTTCACTTCTACGGAAAAAGGTGGAACTTAAATAATATAGTAATAGATAGTGGGATGTACCTTACTAAAAAGTACATTTACTTTATACATTGCGTGTATAAAGTGTATTTGCTTTTCACCCACTAACTTTATCTATTATAAGATTATTATACCAAGTACTTTTGTCGTATTTTCCTCTCCATCAACCAGACACCAACTGCTTATATATACTCATGCATGGGAACATGCAAAGTACTGTTGGATTATGCCCACTGACGCACGTATGCCATTTGGATCACTGCCGATATAGTATGGGCCTATTGGGTCACACGCCGGGGATCAATCCTAACAGAAACCTAAGTTGAGGGACTAAAAGTGTCAATGTGGAAAGGGTTGGTTTGCAGGCGAAGATCGCGCCTCGATCCACTTGTGCAATCACGGCTCGATCTTTTGCTGAGATCATCGCGCGATCTCTTATGGGTTCGCGCCGCAATCCCGTGTCAGACTTCATGCAATCATTTTGTTTCCACCTCCTTTTCTATCCAATGCATGGTTTTCTTTTGGGACATCTTGTGGCCGTTTTAGGGGAGATCAAATGACACATTTAGGTCTTTAAAAAGGCATATCTTGCCTCTCCTTGCATTCTCTTGACACACTTAATACTTACACACTATTAGAGCTATGTTGGCTTCATATTAGTGTGTTTGTGGTTTCTTGTCCAGAACTTAAGGGAGTGTTGCTGTTCTTGGTGTGGATTCAAGTCATTGAAGTCCATACAAGCAAGCTAGTACTTGTCGATTGAGCATACCCGGGGTGGATTAACAATAGAGTGAACTTCGGTTTGAGCTTCTAGTCATCACCTTCATCCTCCATTTATTCCAGAAGTTCACCAAGGGTATAATCCTACTTTCCCTCTCTTTTACATGATGCATGTATTGGTTATAGAGCTTGGTCCATTTGTGGGGTTGTACTCATTATATGCTTGTATATTATGCTTTGTTAGTTGTTCTTTTGCTTCAGCTGTATTCTTGAAACCCCATCAGTGGTATCAGAGCCACCACTTTACTATTCTTGCACATGGTGGCCTGAAAAACCCGAAAACAAATTTTTGTTTTCTGTCCAATGGGGTTTGCGGCTCGATCTCCTTAGGAGATCGCGGCACGAATTCTATTAAAAGATCGCCGTTCAATTCCATCACTGTGTAGTGGCGCGGATTAAATGGGGGTTTGCGGCTCGAACCTGTTAGTGGTTCATGGCTTGATCTCCCAGCAGAGCAGATTTTTGGATTTTTAAGCTTCAAAAATTATTTTTGGGTTTTTGGCAATTTAATTTATTTTCAGGAATTTTTTGACCAGAAACTAAATTTTATTATTTAAGATGCCTTGTATAATGGTTGGTGTATTTATATGTATATTATTATTTTGGCATTAAAATGGTAATTGCATATACTTACATTATGTACTAGAAAATAGGAATTTGTGGCTTGTATGCCGTTTATTTAATTTTCTATGTAATTGTAATATAGAGCAACCATCGGGAGTCCATGGAGTGACGTCTTGGCGAACACGGATACGAGAGGCCCAATGGAGGTGGTGGGTTTAGTGGAAGCACATCCAAGTCAAGGAATTTTGTCCTTAGATGACTTGTTTTTCCCGTAGTGACTCATGGAAAAAACGCATAGGATTTAGGGGCATGGTTACCAACTATGTTGTATGCGTGTGACGGTTTTATTATATATTGTTTATGCATGAGTTGTAGGACTATTGCATGCTAGACAATTTTTGATAAATAATAAAACCAAGCGTTTTAAAAATGGTTTAACAACTCTCGCGCCCACACTTGATTAACAAATAGGATATAAATTGGTTTAGTATCCAATTAGTGAGAACTTGTGGTTTTCGTCACTTTTTGTTAATCAAACTCAATATGGTTTTTTAACAGGAAAATTAAATCCCGTTTTCTAAATGTAAATCTCACGCCATCCACAAGATGACACCACTCGAATCTAACCACACAAGGGTTGATTGTCGAGCTTTAGCTGAATCAATTTTTGTGTGAGTTGTGTGGAAAGTGCACGTGGCAACTAGCAAGTTCGATTGTCGACCTTTAGCCGAGTCGATCATTGGGCTAGAGTACCACCGTGTATCTTGATGGTTGATTTACGGTTTTAAATAAATATTTCATATAATCGTCGAGCTCTAGCCGAGGTTATGTAAAATATTACTTTGAGATTGGTGTGGAAGGATCAGACATGCCAAACTTTGCAAAATGGTTGTCAAGTAGGATCCCGCAAGGAACTAAAAGTTACAATAATTGATTGCAATCGATCAATGGTTGCCGGCCTAAATATCTTTGCCACATGCTCCGCGGAACACCCGTCACGGTGCTAGGTGAAATAGGGTTCTTACTGTAACACCACTTTTCTAAAATAGCTTTTAAAATTCTATTACTACATAATTAGCACTTTAAAACCTCAAAGTTTGCGGAAGACTGGTTTAAATCACTTTAGTGCTAATAGTCTCACAAAAGTAGTGTTAAAGGTAATCTTCTTCAAAGACTTGGAGCTATACGACCCTGTGGAGCACTAGGGCCGTACCCTCGCTAGAAACTGGTTCACCTGCACGCATAAAACACTGAGACGTAAGCTTTTGCTTAGTGAGCATACTAACTGAACATATAAACACATAAAGGTATAAGTAACTCTTCTGGGGATGTTTCACATCCAAGCTGAACACCTGCAACACTATTCAAACTATTAACTGGTCCAGGGTATGATCACACCTCGCGCGTAATCAAATCCCTCACACTCTGTTTGGGTATAAGGATCTCAATATATCTCTGTACTGAATAATATATCTGAGTGCTATTAAACCTTGAAACAATAGTCTTAACACATTACATAAATATAACATAACACATATATCATACTGTTCACCTTGAGCATATATGCTTACTGATCATACTAAATACTACAACATAGCACTACTGAATCTCACATAATTAACCACATATCAAGCATACAATTGGTATACTAGTCACTTAATGCATATACATATGCTAATCTGATTAAAGGTAAGTACACTCACCTTAGCAGCAGTTAAGAAATATACTACTCTCACAGAAACGTCAATCTCTTATTGCCTACAAGCAATAAACATGTGCTACATTAACTTCTATACGCACTATGGCAACTTAAACGGAGCATCAAGAAACAAACAAACTTGACCTGGTTCTGGCCCTCCCTACGGCCGTAGGGGTTCAGTCCTACGCCCGTAGTAGTCTTTCTAGGCTTCCTACGGTCGTTGGCTATATACACTACGCCCGTAGGCTAGTTCCCTTCGTCCTTAGACGGTAAATCATAAACCATTGTCCTACGCCCGCAGGAACCTTTACCTACGGCCGTAGGAGACAAAACAACCAAAAATCACTTAACACCTTCCTACGCCCGTAGGGAATAATCCCTGTGGCCGTAGGAACAGTCGGTACAACAGATCAGCTTGCTCTGTTCGACGACAGCAGCTGTAACTCGAGGTTTTCACCAAGAATACGACTAAACTCAGATTCAAACTTCTATACTACTGTTCTAACATGTACTACTGAGTAATACAACAAAACAACACCAAGAACACACAAAAACAATCTCAAAACATGGATGCAACCTATGAATCCCTTTCTTGACCTAACAACCCAAGAAACTCAAAAAGAATCTTTACCTTTTGCTTCTGAATCACTGAATGACTGAAATTTGCTAACAACTTCTTGTTCTTCTTGATTTAAATTCGAAACTTCACTTGTTATTATGTGTGTGAACGTGAGTGTGTGTTTGCATCTGATTCATGAAGATCTTTGACTACTAACAAGTCAAAACACAGCCATCTATATCAATAAGTTTAGGTTATTTACCAATAACCCCCTACACTATAAAACTTTAAAAAATGCCAACTTCAACCCCTCTACTTAAAAACACACAATACATAAAAAGGCAATTGGCTAAACACACACAACACTTAACACGTCACTTGGTAAAAATTCATATCTAGGAACCTTGTGGCGTTACACTTACCCCTTGTTAAAATAGTTGTTTTATTAAATACTTCGGGTAATTATTTTAATAAGGATTTCAATCGAACTAACCAAATCTACTTTGCGTTTTATAGATGGCATCATCTAGCACCAACAACAACACCACCTTTTCTTTAAGGATTTTCCTTGAGAAAGACAAACTCGATGGGACCATTTTTATGGATTGGTCAAGGCAACTAAGGATTGTTCTCCGTCACGAGAACAAGTTGGCCACCATTGAGGAACCTATCCCCAAGGTCCCTGCTTCCAACGCGAGTAGGGCAATTAAAGAGGCGTATGAAAAACGCCTCAAAGACATCACCGAGGTTACTTGCCTCATGCTAAGCACCATGAGCTCCGACTTGCAAAAGTCGATGGAGCACTTAAGTGCTTACGACATGATGCGCGAGTTGTCGGACATGTTCCAACAACAAGCGAAGCAAGAGCGCTATGGATATCTGAATGACCTACTCTGTTGCCGGTTGTAAGAGGGCGGGAAACGTGTCCCACCACATTCTTAAGCGAAGCAAGAGCGCTATGATGGAATGCCTCAAGAGGTTGGGATTTGGCATCGCGAGAGAGATGGCGGTAGACTTGATTCTACGGTCTCTACCACCGTCATATGATCAATTCTTTGGGAATTATCATATGCATGGGATGGATAAATCCCTAATGGAAGTGCATGGTATGCTGCGGACCACCGAGTACAACATGACCAAGCAGAAGCCATCCACCTCCATTCCCGTCTTGGCCATTAAAGAGGGTAAGTCCAAGAAGAGGAAGAAATCGACCTCTACCCCAAAGGGTAAAAGTAAGGGTAAGGTTGGGGCACCCAAGCCGAACCCTGCCCCGGAGCCTAAGCAAAAGGGTCCTATCCCTCAAACAAAGAGTCCGGAAGAGGCGGTTTGCTTCTTCTACGGAGTAAAGAGGCATATGCGCCGGAGCTGCCCTAAGTACCTAGAGGGCCTGAAGAAGCTACGAGCTTCGGGGGCGGGCGTTTCTACTTTAGGTACGTTTGTGATTGAACTCCATCATACTTCTACATCTAACGGCTGGGTTTTAGACACCGGCTGTGGCACTCACATTTGTAATATTGTGTAGGTGCTAAAGGGAAATAGAGGGCTGAAAGATGGGGAGCTGGAGCTAACCATGGGGAACAAGGAGGTCGTCACCGTGTTAGAGAAAGGAAGTGTCAAGCTTACTTTTAAGACCGGCTACTCTATTATTTTAAAAGATGTATGATATTCGCCACTTATGGCAACAAACATTTTGTCCTTCTATGCTTTATTTTGTTGGGGTTCGTGGTTCATCACAGCGGAAGCATGCAAGTACAAAATCGGAATTTTTACAAACAAAAACAAACCACAAAAGGAACCCCCAGTTGTGTACCAATCTCTACAACAAGAAATGCAACTAAAACAGAAACAGAGGAGAAGAAATATACCCCTGATGTCTCTGGTTGTTGGTGTAGATCACAAATCCAAGCTAGTAGCAACCTCCTTCTTGTCTATCGAAGTTCACCCCGGGAAAAACCGTGATCTTGATGTACTAGCATCCCATGAGCATTCCTTCCCTTATGAAGAATGCTTTCTGGAACAACAACCAAAGAACTCCAGGAACTCTAACTTTGATTCTCTCTTATTACTCACAAGAACAACCACTTGAGGCTTCTTATGTGTGTCTGTTTTCACTCAAAACCATCAAGAGAGAAAATGAGAGAGTTGCATGTCTTTTTAAAACTCCAAGAATGCCTCTAGAACCTCCCAAGGCCGGACATTAAGCTGAACATGCATTGGTGGAGAGTTGAGGTAAAAGGAATAAAGTTGTAATCTGTCAGATGGGTTAGCGCCGCTAACCACTTAAGGTTAGGGCCGCTAACGCGGCACGGTTAGCGACATCATGGTTAGCGTCGCTAACCCTGACAGAATCACCAACCATCTTTATTTATTCATTTCTAACCCTCCTTTTAGGTTGTTGTCAAGATCAACCCCCGGCGTGTGACCCGATAGGCCCATACATCATCGGTAGTGATCAATTGGCGTTCGTGTGTCGGTGGGCATACTACAACAAACTCCCACTTGCACATGACACACCGTACCCAAAGCATCACAGACAAGGAGCGGCCTCTAGTAAGGCATCCTGCCCCCAAGTCAGTATAGGTTTTGTCTTCACAAAAACAAAACTGCAGCCTGTGTGAAATGGTCCTATTGATAAGGGATCAAACATCCTTTTGTTCGCGATATCCATGTGAACACGAGACATGGTACTTAGTCATTCTCCGTTCTTTCACGATTATGTTTCCCGATTGAGATTAGTGGTGACCAAAACATACAAGTTGCAATCAGATTCTTTAATCATTGCACACTTGAGCACGGCCGTGCATTTTAGTGTCAGCGACCAATCATCGAGGGGCCCAGGGATATCTCTCTAAACAAAGGAACAAATTCCTTTGACTACATTTCCCACCACAGTGATCATACTCTGCCCAGCTGCCTCCTTTATAACAGCCAGTTACGGACTGCGTTTGAAAACAACTAGAGCAAAGCAAACCAAAGTGATGCAGACACATGTATCTCCAGTATGAGGATGAACTGATATTATCATCCTGATTTACTCATGACGAGTACCATAAAGTAAAATTAGGTGTGGGTCGTCCAGTCACATGAAACACTTTCAAGAACAGGCGAAGAATTGCGTCCCCGTGTCCCAATCCCCATTGGACACATGACCAATTACTTCCCTCAGTCTTAGTTCAGAGTTCCTTCCCATGAAGAATGACCGACTGTATACATTTAGAATGTTAAAACATTCAGGGAAGAGGTAAAACATGTTAAGTTGGAACACAATAAGGCTAACTGAGAGTACCCGCTACACGCGCATTACCAAATCCTCATTTGATAATCGATACAAGCAGAAGCACAGTATTGCTTAACGTTCCCAAAAGAAATGTATATCAAAACATTACTAAAACGAACTTAAGCCAAGTATATGTAGGCCCTAGTCTGATGATAATCACTAACCCGCTACTTTAGCTTAGTGAACGGATCCGCCACCATTGCTCTTCGTGTGTACTCTGATAATGATCGTATCCCCACTCCAACCAACCACTTCTAAAGTGTGCGTTGATGGGATTATGATCATTTGTCCAAGCCGTTATACTTTCATTTGTCTAAAGAAATCCAATAAGACAAACAACACTTGGATCTAATATTTTAATGTGCATGAGCCATGATACTCTCATAGTTTTCATAAAGATCTCTATAGAGTTATTGATGCTCTAAAAATAAAATCTTATCTACTTAAGCCATCGTACTCTCATAGTTTTCATAAAGATATCTATAGAGTCATCGATGCTTCAAGAATAAAATTTTATGTGATCAAGCCATCGTACTCTCATACTTTTCATAAAGATCTCTATAGAGTCATTGATTCTTTAAGAATCACACTCATTAACGACACAATGTTTGTAGATTCACAAACCCCAATCGAATTGGCAGTTATCCTCAAAACATAAACTATCAATTAGAGTAATAATTTACTCTCATATCTTTTGATCAACAAGAATATATCTTGATATTTCTTGTAGTTTGCAAATTGCTTTGTTTATCCTTAATGGACGTATAATTCTTGATTCAAACTTACAGCCAAACATGATCAAGACATTATCTCCATTATTAAATATGTCCAAGACATATTACATAGGATAACAACAGCCCTCCCACTAGCTCTGGCATCCATCCAAGTTTCATCATTGCTCATCGAAAACTCAACCACATGATTTTCATAGCAAAACACGAAACTTAGATGTTTGTTGAAGTCCAAGACAACCTTTTCCATGTTTTGTAGATTTTACAATGATACTTTAGATGTAAAGCACCTTCGGACAGTGTTTTAAACACTTCCTCATTAAATTCCTTTGATGGAATTTGGTCTTTGCATCATACTGCCATGACAACGGCATAAGTGTCTATGTAAACTTCAACATAACTACTGGAAGAATGTCTTCATATGATACCTTCCACATGGTCTATCATCATGAAACCAATTCCTACCAGTCAGTATTTGAAGTTATCTACAATCTAATCCATGCAGATCTTATCTCCAGAAGATCTTGATACACCTTACAGATTACATCTAGGTGTTGGATTACCCAAGCTCAATCTTGAAATCCTGCATGGACTATATCTTATTTCATTACCTTTTTCTTTATCTTAGTAGACCCGTGGCCCACTACAGATTCCGGTAATTGATACATACATTATGTATTATCAACAAGTCATCGTCCTCCGGTATATAATACATTTCCGGCCTTATGATGCCTTTTACCAGACTTATCAAGAGGTAATGTCATAATGCCAAGTACTTCAACATTGCCATGTTAAGTTCCAATCATTACTAATTGAATGCTAGTGTCAACATCAGGTCATTATTTAAAACACACGTTCTTCCATTGGAATGCTTCAGTTGTTCATTTCCCTTTTCGAGCAACTCACCTCAGTTCTCAAAAAGGTTATGGAAAGAACATCTAAAACAAATAAGAACCTATTAAATGAATTAGCATCTTTTAAAGTTCATCAATCTCCTACTTGATGTAGACTAGATGACTTTAGTCCATGAGATAGACAAGCAAAGCTTTCTTTGTAATCTAACCTCCATGGTTGCTAATTTGACCATATTTGTTGTAATATAGGAACATTGCCCGTCATAACTCAAGCACACCCATCCGACAGGTTACTTAAGTTTAAGTCATCAAATGGAATCATAACTAGTATGTTCTGTTTCTCCACTTGGCGATGCATGTAAAACACGTATCCTAGGAGAAGTGAATTATGAGACATTCCCATAATTCTTATGATAAACAAGGAATCTATTATATCTCAACATCTCAAAAGATTTGAGTATCTTAGTTCCTTTTTGCCCTCTTTTGTTATGAATTCGTTACGGGTAAGTTTTGAATACCTCTCAGGTTTCAAACACTTTTCTAATACCCTTTTCTTCTACCATCATAGGTAAAGATAACAAATTATACTTAGTTAATCCTTATGACTTCGCTTGATCGGCCCTTATACAAAAGTGTAAGTGTAGCCCAACAAACTTTTATTCCTCCCACATCAACTAGTGAAGGACGTCTTAGTTATTTAACTTTATAAGCAAAATTCAAAATCAACTAATGACTCGAAGTCAAAAGATTCCAAGTTCCATTCCACATGGACCTTGGTGATGTTAATCTTGTTTATATGGTCAAATCACCAATGTTATAAGGATAACTAATCAATAAACACTCATGATCATATTATTACTTCTTAAGAAATAGCTTATTACATATGCCACGACATGAATAAACTTTAAAATAAATTTCTAAAACCCACAATAACATAATTCAAAGTAATATTCATCGTCATCAATAGCATAAAAGATAAAATGCTTCTTGCCACGCAGGGCGTAAAACATCTATCTAATGAAGTAATAATTTAGCTAGTAGGAATGACAAGATCAACTCTTTCAATCCTTTTAGCAAGAGACAAGCACTTATGCTTCTCTTCACTTCTTCCAGCTCTCCATGCATCATCGGCCAACTTCAGATAAACACCTACACTTTGCAACAAACAAGTTTGTAACAAACGTGAGTGTTTTGACTAGCGTTCAAAAAAACCCAGTCTATTGAAGTAGAAGATCAATGGAGTATAATCATGAATGTACCTAAAGTTGAGGAGCTAACGTTCTTCCGCTTTAGGATACTTAGCTCATTCAGGCACATAGGGCAGGCGTGACGGCGCCAATTTCCAATTTCCCCACAAAAGTAGCAAACTACCCCAAGTGGAACGTTATCTTGAGGCACAATCTCATTTCCCTCAACTTACACGGTTATGGTAGGCTTAGTCAAACCAAGCTTTTCATTTGAGGTCAGTTTCTTCTTCTTGTGTTTTTGTTTCCCAGTAGCCTTAGAGGGTGTGGACGAGATTAGCTTACACTTGGCCATGTTCAACTCAGCAGCCTTTAACATGCCATGTAGCTCACTTAAGGACCAATCCATATTGTCTTTGAGATTTCCATGACAAACTTCTCATAAGACATGGGCAGGGATTGGAGAATCAAATTCACCATCAGTTCCCTCCCTATGGGAATCCAATTCTCTCCATTTGGTCCATGTAAGCCTTTATCTTAAGGACATGAACACTTACATCCCCGCCTTCCTGCATCCTACAACCGACTAAAGCCTTGACATACTCAAAAAGTTTTTGTCTAACCTGCTGTGGGAACATGTCCTTTAGCTGGTTAATCATGCCGTACGCACTCAAATGCTTGAGTTGCTTTCGCAGCTCACAGCTCATAGTCGACAACATGAGACAAGAAACATCTTGTGTATCTCTAACATGCTTTTCCCATGCGTATCTAGTGGCCCAGCTCGCATTGGTAGCAGGTGGCTCCGGAAGAGGCTCCTCAAGGATGTGCAACTTTGACTCGTGTTGAAGGACAATCCTTAGCACACGATACCAGTCAACGAAGTTTACTCCTATGAGTTTCTCCTTTTCCAGGAACAAACAAAATGATAGTTTTGATGTAGTGTCGTTAAGATTTGCCATCTAAAATAAGAGTACAAGTTTTAGTAAGTTTCGAGATAATCCTCGTTAAAATAATTACCCACTTGATTTAAGAAAACCAAATTATCTTAACAAGGGCTAAGAACCTCAAAATACCCCAATCCATGACGGATTTGCCGCGGATCACTTCATGGAGCTATTTTAGGCAGGTAAACAATTTACCAATTACAATCCGTGATCGCAACTCTTAGGAACTTGCGGGATCCTAGGTACTCACAGCACACATTTGGCATGTTTGATTCCTTTCACACCATTCCTCATTAATCCACTTTGGCAGCTCGGCTAGAGCTCGACAACTACCAAGGCGTTTTAAGTCTTGGAATCGTAAATCAACCGTCAGGATACACGGTGGTACTCTAGCCCAATGGCCGGCTCGGCTAGAGCTCGACAACCGACCCTTGCGAGTTGCCACAAGCACCTTCCACACAGTTACACAAAACCGACTCGGCTAGAGCTCGACAACCGATCTTGCTTCACTAGATTTGGGTGGTGTCATCTTACGGATGGCGTGAGATTTACAATTTTGAAAAACGGGATTTTGTTTTTGCCGGTTAAAACGATTTTAACCAATTCTTGTCTATGTGGCGCGCGGAGTTTGTAAACCAATTTAAAACTCTTTGGTTTTATTATTTTGAAAATTTTTCTAGCATGCGAAGATCCTAAACATCCATGCAAGAAATAATACAAAATAAAACCAACCACGCATGTAATACAAGTCCGGTAACGAGCCGAAACACCTATGCATCTTACCCGTGAGCCAACAGGCAAGACTAAGTCATATAAGGACATATTCTGAATGACTTGATGTGTGCTCCTCCCACTTGATCCATTGCGTCTCCTACCGACCTCCGGATCCAAGCTTGCCAAGACATCCTTCATGGTCCTTGTTGGTTGCTTCGGTTCTCCTTTTACAATTTACAAATTTAAAAGGAAATGGCATGCAAGCCACAATTCACTATTCTAAGCTAATACTACAAATTACAAAGAATAGAAATCGGCATGCAAACCGTTAAATATACAAACCGAATAAAATTAAATTATTACAAACCATTGTGGTACAATCCACCAAATGAATGAATAAATTAATTTACACAACCAAACACATCACATAGGTCTTAAAGGCTAAATCGTTACCCGACACAAACATTACAACCACATACAACAAATCTAATACATGGTGTGCCACATAAAAACCATGCAAATCTTATATGTCTTGGTTTAGATTATCTAATCACTCAAGGCACAAATAATCCTATCTACATATGCATTAGGAACCTTAAACTAGTCAAAATTCGATATTCATATATACACAATGTAAGTATATGCAATTAACCATTTTCACACCATAATGTTAATCCACATATAAATACACCAACCAAGACAAAAGGCAACTTAAATACATCACATCCAAAATTCTGGAAAAATCCAGAAAGTACAAGTAGCTCAAGCGATCCAACAAAATTGATTTTAGGCCAAAATGCATTCTGCCAGACGGGTTAGCGCCGCTAACTATAAAAGTTAGCGCCGTTAACTCCGACTTAGCGCCGCTAACGCGAGACGAGATAGCGACCGCTACGGACAGGTTAGCGCCGCTAACATGGAAAGGTTAGCGCCGCTAAACCCTGGACAGAACCAAAAATCACATTTTTCGGATTTTCAAAGTCACCAAGTGCAAATCTAGTGTAGAGGTGGCTCTGATACCACTGCTGGGGTTCGTGGTTCATCACAGCGGAAGCATGCCAGTACAAAATCGGAATTTTGACAAACAAAAACAAACCACAAAAGGAACCCCAAGTTGTGTACCAATCTCTACAACAAGAAATGCATCTTTAACAGAAAGAGAGAAGAAGAAATATACCTCTGATGTCTCTGGTTGTTGGTGTAGATCACGAATCCAAGCTAGTAGCAACCTCCTTCTTGTCTATTGAAGTTCACCCCGGGAAAAACAGTGATCTTGATGTACTAGCATCCCATGAGCATTCCTTCCCTTATGAAGAATGCTTTCTGGAACAACAACCAACGAACTCCAGGAACTCTCACTTTGATTTTCTCTTATTACTCACAAAAACAACCACTTGAGGCTTCTTATATGTGTGTGTGTTTTCACTCAAAACCGTCAAGAGAGAAAATGAGAGAGTTGCATGTCTTTTTAAAACTCCAGGAATGCCTCTAGAACCTCCTAAGGCCGGACATTAAGCTGAACATGCATTGGTGGAGAGTGGAGGTGAAAGGAATAAAGTTGTAATCTGTCAGATGGGTTAGCGCCGCTAACCGCCCAAGGTTAGCGCCGCTAACCACTTAAGGTTAGCACGGCTAACGTGGCACGGTTAGCTACAGCATGGTTAGCGTCGCTAACCTTGACAGAATCACCAACCATCTTTAATTATTCATTTCTAACCCTCCTTTTAGGTTGTTGTCAAGATCAACCCCCGGCGTGTGACCCGATAGGCCCATACATCATCGGTAGTGATCAAATGGCGTACGTGTGTCGGTGGGCATACTCCAACATGTATGACAATGGATATTGTTTTAAAATTGAAAATGGTTATATTTGTTGTTTTAAAAATAATGTTTTATTTTAAAGCTTATCCTTGTCGTGGTATTATGAAGCTGATGAATACATAGATAATAAAAAGGCAATCATGAACATTGATTCTTGATCCAAAAATGGTTTGGATAAGTTTTTCTTATGGCATAGCCGTCTTGGCCATATAAACAAGAAACGCATCACCAAGCTCCAAGCAGATAGGATCTTGGAATCATTTGACCTCGGGTCAAATGAAGCATGTGAATCTTGTTTATTAGGTAAGATTACTAAGTCACCCTTTACCGGTGTGGGTGAAAGGGCTAAATGCTTGTTGTAAATAGTGCATACGGATGTATGCGGTCCGTTCAAACATGTTACAAGGAACAACTATAGGTACTTCTTCACATTTACTGATGATTTTAGTAGATATGGATATGTCTACTAGATTAGGCATAAGTCTGAGACCTTTGAGGTCTTTAAGACTTTCCAAAATGAAGTCCAGAATCAATTGGGTAAGACTATCAAGATACTTCGCTCATATAGGGGAGGCGAATACTTGAGCTCGGAGTTCCGTGATCATCTTGTTAGTTGTGGGATTATTTCACAACTAACTCCTCCTAGGACGCCGAAAGGTAATCAGATGAGTATAAGCAAGATCAAGTAGAGAGCATATAGTCAAAACATATTAAAGTGTGTGTTTGTATATTCAAATTAGCAAAGGTTACCATGAAATTTAAATGTATCTACTATATATACCTTTGACCTATACAATCAATCTAAAGCATATATTGAACTATTTAACACAAAAGATAGACTAGATCTCAAACATACATTTTGGATCTAACAATCTCCCCCTTGATTGAGTCTAGTCTAGATTTCTAACTCCCAGATTCTCTGCCATCTTCTTAGATTTGCTCTTTCATACACTTTGGCTTCAATTGATTCTATCACTTCAGTTAGATTAATTCTGATGGATTGATCAATGTCATCTTTAAAGGCTGAGACTGAATTCTCTGATTTTAATTAACCAAATTCTGAGAGAACCATCTGAATATGCATTGAGCTCACTCAACCTTAAGAAGAACTTTTGTTTCTTATTCTTAAACAATACAACACCATCATCCTTTTCATCTCCATCTTCATCATCTTTCCACAGTGGTTGATATAGTTCTAATTGATCCAATTTTGAGTGATGAGTGTTTGGCTTGAGAACATTGATCTTTTCTTTGTCAGCCTCTGCACCCAGTTGAAGATCAGTATATTCTACAACTCTAACTCTCTGTCTCATAAACTCTTGTAATATTTGATGCCCTTCTCTTGTTGCATTAGATTTGTCTTTCCTGGATTCAAGCAAATCTGCCATGTACTCTATATCATCCAAACTTAAATGCTTCAAATCAGCTTGACTAAAATGATATATTTTCTAATCAGCTCGTAGTACACTGAAGTGAACCCATGTGACATCCCATGTGACATTTAGGACCTTACCGAAAGAATAATTGACTCTTCAAACTGGATAATTTGACTCCACTTCTTTCTTTAACCTTCCGTGCCAGTTCATTATTAATCTGCGTTCTGCTTCAGAAACACCAGTAACTCCCAACAAATCAATGGGTAACATATCCTCAAGCTCATCTGTATAAATCTCAGGTATCTTTTCCTCAAGGAATGCAACAGCCACATCCTGATACCTCTAATTTCTTTCCTCCTTGTTCAGAGCTTCAGCAGTTAAGACAACTCTTTTTCTCACATCTCTTAAAGAAGCTGTAGATATAGGATCAGGATTATAATCGTCATGTATTTTCCATTCTGCACCTATTTTTAATTGTCTGACTCTTTTCTGTTTCTCTTGATCTCTGATCAAATCTCTAGATGTTTTCCTGAATTTACCCAGAGATGGAGGAAATAGATCTGCAACCTCTCAGTTAATCCTCAACACAGATTCTAAATTCAAACGTTCAGAAACTATAGGAATATCCGGAGTTGGTATCTCCACAACCTCAGGCTTTTCAACCCTTGGTGTTTTCATTCTCTTGCTTTCTTTTATTTTTGCTATTTGTTGTTGAATAGTCAGCTGTGAAACATCATTATCAAATGATCTATACATGTCAATTCCTGGTTCAACACCAGTTATAAATTCAAAGGTATCTTAAATCTATTGCCCTATATCAAATTCATCAATTTGTTCAAGTTGCTCAAAAATATCTTAAAACTGTTGACTCATATCAAAGTCATCAATCAATTCAAGTTGTTTGCCTTTTTCTTTTCCCCTACCCCTGCTTTTCTTCTGTGGTGGTTGTTGTTGAGCTTGAGAAGATGAAGCTGGTAGTTTTGACAACACAGAATGTACTGGTACTATATCCCTGTTCTCCCTCTCATGACGCTCTGGATCTTGATCATGATCTCCATGCTTTCTTTTAGTACCCTGAGCTTGTGCTTTACAAGTTTCCAAAGAAGCAAGCATAGTCGCATGAAGATCAGCTTCCTCTTCCGTAACAGCCTCCGCATCCTTTGTTGGATCAATTGCATCCATCCGTTCATGAAAAGATTTTCCAAAGGCAGGTATACTATCAAACATTTCTTTCTTAAAACTATCAAAATCAGACTTTTTATACTCATTCCGGAGTAGATCCACCAATGTAGCATCCTCATCTGCAGTAGCAGACTTTTACAAGGGATTAGCCAACAACTTGAGATACAATTGAGTTTTTAATTCGTCAACAGAAGGTTCAGACCCTTGATTTCTCAACAGACGATCTAACTTGTCATTAATGGAATCATTGTCCTTTGAAATCTGATCAAGTCTTGAGTTCACAGCTTCAAACTTTAAATTTACAGTATCAAACTTTGAGTTCACTTCCTTATCCATAAAATCCAACTTAGAATGTACCTCTGAAAGAGCAGCAGTTAGGTCAGCCTTAAAAATGAATTCCTTGGTAACCTGAGAAAGTGTAACAAATCCGGGATCACTTAGATTACCCGTTAACACATCAACAACAGGAGGAACAAATCCTTCAGAAGTAGATCCACCCATGTTCACAGCTAGACCAGTGTTGACTGTGGTGGGATTTCCATCTAATCCTGAAGAACACTATGAGTAGTGACTTCTATAGATGTTCTGGTAGGTTCTTTTAAGAGAACACTAGTAGGTGCTACGAATGTGTCACTGTTTTAAGAAATGAAAGTGTCTTCAATGTGCATATCCAATTGAACTTTGGAAACCTGGGGAGGAGTGGTTCCTTTTTCAATACCTACTCCCTCCAAATGAGACTTCGGGAGTTCATGTGATGAATCCCCGTGCGCAAATGAAACAATTTTCTGTTGAGAGGAAACTGAGTGACTAGGTGGGGTTTGTGCACGCTCTGCTGGGATGACAGAGTCTTTTTCAATATCAGGAATGAAAATGTCAGACCCGATAGTGTGCGTGGCTTGCCGGCTTTTTAAGGTTGGTGAACTCTTAGCACTCGCATTTTCTTTTCTCACACTCTCACCCTCTATTTCTTTTAATCTCACTTCTTCATCTCCTTCATCAGAATCCATGTTATAAATATCAAACATATCATCATGTGAGTAAGTTGGTGATACATGCTTTGGACTTTCAACTGATTGTTGAATAACTTTTGGAATTAGTGGAGTTATAATCATGGTATCAGCATTTACATCTATTTCAAGATCCGTTGTGCCCTGAGATAGTGATTGTGATTGAGATTTTGCAAGAAACTGTCCTAGAGGCATAGCATCAACCTGATCTCCCTCTCCTAAGCTCACATCACCGACATCCACTTCATCACCCCTCTAAGAATTTTCACTCGGCTCGTCCTTGTCAGTTTTACCCGAAGAAGACTGACTCCTAGAAGCTAAACTCTCAAGATCTATAGCTCTTTGGGTAGAATCAGCAGGTTCTTGCCGATTCAGAAGAGTAATCTCATTCTCACTCATATATGCCTGTACTACAGGATCATCCAAATCCATCAACATAATAAGTTCAACAGGCATTACAAAAGCCCTAACATTCTTCATTGTTTTAATTTTGTACAGCATTTTCATAGTATAGACTGTGGGCATTGGATTCTCATTTATTTTTTATATCTCCAGTGGATATCTGATCATCATTTGTTGTACGATCATTGACAAAAACCTTGGATAAGGTAGAAACTTCTTTGCTTGTGACTGGATTTCCTTTTGATGTATAACTTTTTGCAAATCTTGAAAAATGATGTAAGCATAATCGAAGTGCCAATGTTTCACCATTCCAACCAGAATCTTAAAAGCACTATAGCTTCCCCCGTCAATGCCCTTTGAAATACTGGTAAGACATCTGTTGATGATTGAATACAATGTTTGCCAAATAGGGACCATGTTAGCCCTCTTAAACTGAGACATCTTTGTAAATTCACCATTGTACCCTAACTCTTGAATATGAGAGAATAAGCTCTTATCATTTGTAATTTGATCATATTCTTTCTTGTGAACATAAGTGTTGGATTTAGAAGGTAGTCTCAACATCCTCCTCAGCTGATTGTAATCAAAAGAAAATTCAAATTGCTCAATTTTTCTAGAGATTAGCTTTTGGCCGTCATCACCAATAATATTTGTCATTGTATTCCACAATTGTTGCACATATACTTCAGGAACATGTGGTTCCTCACCTTTAGCAACAGGGTTAAATGAAAAGATATGTTTTAAAGGGTGGGATTCAATCAGTTCTCCAATGATTGGAAATTGGGTAGTGGTTTCAATTGAGTCATAGAAGTTGTTATTCATAACAGCAGGTAAGTAATTAGCAAGATGAAACAAAAGGTTTGAAGGCACAAAAGGGTTTCCAAAATTAGCCATCTGCAAATAGCACAAGAATACCCAAGATTAATGATCAAACATTCAAATGATAGAAGGAAATAACAAGTGTGCCCCTTTGTAAAAAAAATTGATTTTTGAAAAATTTTCAAAAATTTCTCAAGTGTTTATGCAGTTTTATGAAAAACCGAATGAAACTTAGAGAAAAGAACCGAATGAACCCTTGTTGTTGAAAACCGCATGAACCCTTGTTGATAACCGTATGAACCCTTGTTGAAAACTGTATGAATCCTTGTTGAAAACCATATGAATGAAAACCGAATGCTACTTGTTGTATTAAAACCAAACAAAGACTCGGTTTTGAAGAAAAACCGAATAAACCCTTTTGAATGTACAAACTTGTTAAAAGCGAATAAGGTAAAAAGCCGAATAAGCCTGAAAACCGAATAGGATGAAACACTTTTGATCTCGGTGTTATCCCACGGGAACTTTGAGACGGTGCCCTAAATACTATCTCTGATACTTTCATTGTCTTATCATTGTGGAGACACCATCATTCAACTGAATCTCATGATGAGGGTTCAAAGCTTCAAATGTTCAATATATTAAGGCCAAAATCAATCCAAATGCAGAATTCATGTACATGATGTTCATGAAGAATCCTGATCATCATGAGGGGGAGAAACTTTAATAATAAATCAGTTGATTTTGAGCTTATTGATCAAGAAAAGGTTTGTGCGTTGAGGGGGAGACTAAGAGAGCTAATCGATCATATATGTCAAGTCAAGGGGGAGCAAATAATAGAACAAAAGAGAAAAGAATTCAAGTTCAGAACAGTAAAAGTGCTTAACTGAAAATGTCAATAAGTTCTGAAGAAATAAACAAGATCTAGAGCTACATTCAAGGGGGAGAGATCAATTATTCTTCCTAAATCATATTGTTTAAAGGCTCAAGATTGCGATTGCTGAAAACCACTTCAAGCTAAACTGTTCATACAACCAAAGGTTAACAAACCTTAGGTTACTGGTGCAAATCCAAAAATCAGAAGAAAAAGGATGTTCTCGTGACTTTCAAGAATCAAGTTCTCATCAAGAATTTTAAAGTGAAGACTATTCTTAAAAATTGAAGAGTTCATTTTGCATGATGAGAAAACATTCTGAAGACATCCGATCAAAGACTGAAGATTCAAAAAGAAATCATCCAAGTCTTATCTCCTAAAGATTCTAATGGATGCAGCAAGAATTCTACATATTTGTAAAAGGAGATTGTTAGAGTTCGTATGATGCTGAAAAGAAAAACATCTTCTATTTCTATACAAAAGGTAAGATTGTTAGGTTCTAAATATTGTATAGAATAGAAGATTACGTTATAGTTGAAGTTTGTATTAAAAATACAAACTAGAGGGTGAATATTGTAAATACCCTCAGCGGTATAAGTACTAATGACTAATTGTCATTACTAAGGTCTTTCACATAATCACAATCTTAAGTGTGTGCTTAACATAGTGTTCTTGATTCTCTCTCTAGATTTCTTGATTATGTTACATTAATCTTCATGTTATCATTGATACCTGAATCACTTGGGACAAACAGACGCCACAATTGAATGATGTCGCCGAGCGGAGGAATCGGACATTGTTGGATATGGTCCGATCAATGAGGAGTCGCATGGAAGTACCCATTAGTTTTTGGGGGTACGATCTTGAGTCGGTGGCTAGGATCCTTAACCTCGTACCGACTAAGAAAGTCCAAAAGACACCTTATGAAATGTGGCATGGAGTTGCTCCAAAGATCGCATATCTCAAGGTTTGGGGATGTCCTGCCTTCGTTAGACGAGAAGTAAAGGACAAACTTGAACCTAGATCTGAGAGGTGTTACTTCATTGGGTATCCAACCGGAGCCATGGGTTATTTGTTTTACAAACCTTCGGAAAAGAAAGTGTTTATCGCGCGAAGGGATGTCTTCCTTGAAAGGGAGATGATATCCATGCAATCCGGTGGAAAGAAGATTCATCTTGAAGAAGTTCAAGAACCTGATGGAGAAGAGATTATTGTCAGCACTAGCACTCAACCCGAAGTGGTTGAAACTGAGCAAGAGGATGTATCGGTACCTGACAACGCTCCTTTGATTCCTCGTAGGTCCATAGACCACGTCACGAGCCAGAGAGATATGGGTTTCTCATATCTGAGGACAATGACTTATTGGGGGATCATGATGAACTGACCAACTACCGGGAAGCCGTAGCGGGCAGTGAGTCTGCTAGGTGGAGAGAAGCAATGGAGAATGAGATGCAATCCATGTCGGACAACCAAGTATGGGAATTGGTTAATCCTACACCCGGGTATAAGACAGTGAGATGTAAATGGGTCTTCAAGAAGAAGACCGGCGTGGATGGAACTGTAGGTACCTTCAAAGCCCGACTGGTGGCTAAAGGTTTCATGAAAACTCATGGGATTGACTATGAGGAAACCTTTTCACGAGTGGCCATGTGGAAGTCTATCAGAATACTTATGGCCATAGTTACGTTTTATGACTACGAAATATGGTAAATGGATGTAAAACCTGCCTTCCTTCATGGGAAGCTAAATGAAGAGGTGTTTATGTCACAACCCGAGGGTTTTGTACATCCTGAGTATTCTGACAGAGTCTGCAGACTAAAGAAGTCCATCTATGGACTTAAACAACCATCTCGCAGCTGGAACCTTTGCTTTGATGAGAAAATCAAAGAGTTTGGATTTTCTAAAAGCAAGGATGAGCCATGCGTGTATGTCAGGGCTAGTGGGAGCGTTGTAGTATTCCTTGTCCTATATGTAGATGACATTCTACATATTGGGAACGACATCCCAACTTTGAAACAGGTTAAATCTTTTCTTGGGAGTTGTTTCTCAATGAAGGACTTGGGAGAATTGGCATATATCTTGGGCATTAAGATCTATAGAGATATGTCTAAGAGGCTAATTGGGCTTAGCCAAAGTGCATATGTCGACAAGGTCTTGAAGCGATTCAAGATGGAGGACTCCAAAAGGGGTAACACCCTTATGTTGCATAGAGTGACGTTGAGCAAGGCTCAATGTCTTAGTTCCAAGGAGGAACTACACGTAATGAAGAGGGTCCCTTATGCTTCGGCAATAGGATCAATCATGTAAGCCATGCTATGCACTCGTCCTGATGTATCGTGTGCTTTGAGCATGACGAGTAGATATCAGGCTAACCCCGGGCAAGCCTATTGGACTGCGGTCAAGAACATTCTCAAGTATCTTTGGAGGACAAAGGAGATATTCTTGGTTTATGGTGGTGAGGAAGAGTTTAGAGTACATGGTTACTCAGACGCCAGCTTCCAAACGGATAAGGATGACTGCCGATCAAAATCGGGGTTCGTGTTCCTTATAAATGACGGTGCTATAAGTTGGAGGAGCTCCAAGCAAGTCACCGTAGCTGATTCAACTACCGAGTAGGAGTACATTGCGGCTAGTGAACCAGCTAAAGAGGCGTTATGGATGAGGAAGTTCATCCAAGACCTTGGAGTGGTTCCTAGTATATCCGACCCTATTGAGATCTTTTGTGACAATGAGGGTGCGGTGGCTCAAGCAAAGGAACCAAGGGCTCATAAAAGGGCAAGGCACATTCTTCGAAAATACCACTTCATTAGAGAGGTTATAGAGAGTGGTGAAATTGCCATCAGCAGAGTAGCATCGGAAGGTAATTTGGCCGATCCTTTCACTAAACCATTGTCACAAGCTGTACATGATTCACACACTAGATCGACAGGTGTTAGATTTGCTAGTGACTTGGTTTGAGTGTATTATTTGGTTAATATATGATTGGTATTTATATTTTGGGAACGTTGAAGAAGTATTGTATTTCATACTATATTGATTATTAAATGTGATTTAATGAGACGCCAAGGCCGAATATTTTATGAATCCTTATTGTGTTCCATCGTAGCATGTTTAATACTTCCCTGAATGCCTATTACATTCTAAATGTCCACAGTCAGTCATTCTTCATGAGGAGGAAGTTTGAGATAAGGCTGAGGGAAGTGGTTGGTCACTATCTAATAATGGATTAGATAAAAGAGACGTAACACTTCGCCTGTGCTTGCAATGGTCAAGTGACTGGATGACCCACACGCGAACTTACTTCATGGTTTATGTCACGAGTAAGTCAGGATGATAAAATCATTTTTATCCTTGGACTAGATATGTGTGTTCCAAAGCATGGATCTGCTTTGCCTTGATTGCTTTAAAACGTAGTTCGTACCTGGCTGTTATAAAGGGAGCCTTTACGTAAAGTATGGTATATGTGGCGGAGCAATGTAGTCAAAGGGATTCATTCCTCTAGATCTAGAGAGATATTCATGGGCCCCTCGATGATTGAGCGCTGACGTAAAATGCATGGCCATGCTCAAGTTGCAGTGATATTTGATCGACTGCAACAAGATTTTAGGTCACCATCAATCGAGATCGAGAAACATAATCGTGAATGATCTGGAGATTTACATTTAACCATGTCTCGTGTTCACACGGATATCGCGAACGAAGGGATGAATGATCACTTATCTATAGGACCTATTCGTAACTGATTCTGGATTTGGTTTTTGTTCTAGATGACAAAACCTATACTGGTTGTGGGGAGAGATGCCTTATTAGAGGCCGCTCTTTGTCTGTGGTTTATGGGTACAGTGTGTCATGTGCAAGTGGGAGTTTGTTGGAATATGCCCACTGACGCACGTACGCCATTTGGATCACTGCCGATATAGTAACGGCCTATTGGGTCACACGCGGAGATCAATCCTGACAGCAACCTAAATTGAGGGACTAAAAGTGTCAAAGTAGAAAGGGTTGGTGTGCAGGAGAAGATCGCGCCTCGATCCACTTGTGGAATCGCGGCTCGATCTTATGTTGAGATCACGGCACGATCTCTTATGAGTTTGTGCCGCGATCCCGTGTCAGACTGCATGCAATCATTTTGTTTCCACCTCCTTTTCTAGACAATGCATGGCTTTCTTTTGGGACAGCTTGTGGCCGATTTAGGGGAGATCAAATGGCACATTTGGGTCTTTAAAAAGACATCCCTTGCCTCTCCTTGCATTCTCTTGACACACTTAATACTTACACACACTTAGAGCTTTCTTGACTTGATATTAGAGTGTTTGTGGGTTCTTGTCCAGAACTTAAGGGAGAGTTGTTGTTCTTGGTGTGGATTCAAGTCATTGAAGTCCATATAAGCAAGCTAGTACTTGTGGATTGAGCATACCCGGGGTGGATCAACAATAGAGTGGAGTTCGGTTTAAGCTTCTTGTCATCACCTTCATCCTCCATTTGTTGCAGAAGTTCACCAAGGGTATAATCCTACTTTCCCTCTCTTTTACATGTTGCAAGTATTGGTTATAGAGCTTGGTCCATTTATGGGGTTGCACGCATTATATGCTTGTACATTATGCTTTGTTAGTTGTTCTTTTGCTTCCGCTGTGTTCTTGAAACCCCATCAAGTACCCCGAGTTAAACACTGATATCTCATAAGTTGAGATAGAGCTGAAGAGTTAGCAAATATTTTCAGTATATCAAGTACCCCGAGTTAAACACTGATATCTCATTAGTTGGTTACGATTAGCTTTGTCTATGTGTTAGACAATTTGTTGCCACCTTTATTGAACTTAGATTTTCCGCATCTAGTTCATGTGATTCTTGATTCATATGGATAAGAATTATATAAAGTGTAACTGTGTGTATTTAAATTTTAAAAAACTAAAGGTTATATTCAACCCCCTTCCACAAACATTTATTGTTGTAGTATCCATCCAGGACCATTACTATGCTTAATGAACATTCCATTCCACAAAAGTTTTGGTGTGATGCGGTCTCAACGGCCACATAAATACTAAATAGATTTTTTATTAGACCAATGCTAAGTAAATCACCCTATGAAATCATCAAAGGTAGGAAACCATCCTTAGGTCACCTTAGGGTATTTGGTAGTAAATGTTTCATACATAACGCCAAAGACTTCTTGACCAAGTTTGATCCTAAAGCCTATGAGTGTGTCTTCTTAGGATACTCTCTAAATAGGTAAGCCTATAGAGTCTTAAACAAATCCACTATGGTTTTGGTGGAATTCTTTCATGTCACATTTGATGAATCTCCACCACCACCTAAGACTCAACCTCTAGTAGATGATGATCAACTAGAAGAGGAAGCCATAGAACAACAACTCTCTATACTAGATCTAGATCAACCTATTAACCAAAGTCCTATGTTAGAAGATAATATTTCTAGTGAAGAAAATGAAATTAGGGAAAATAGGAACCATCCAATAACTCAAGTTATAGGAGACCTAAATCAAAGATTCACTAGATCCCAACCCCAAAACCTTAACAACTTTTTTTCCTTTATGTCTCACATAGAACCCAAGAATATTAAAGAAGCAATTAAGGATGAAAATTGGGTAATGGCAATGCCAGAAAAGTTAAATCAATTCACTAAAAGCCAAGTTTGGGACTTAGTACCTATGTCTAGTGGTTACACTATAATTGGGATAAAATGGGTGTTTAGAAATAAAGTTGATGAAAATTGAAATATCACTAGGAATAAAGCTAGACTAGAGCCCAAGGATACAATCAACAAGAAGGGATAGATTATGATGAGACATTTGCTTCACTTGCTAGATTGAAATCTATTAGGATTTTACTCGCTTATGCTTGTGCACTAGATTTCAAACTATATCAAATGGATGTCAAAAGTGTTTTTTAAATGGTTTTATAAAATATGAAGTCTATGTATGTCAACCTCCCGGATTTGAAGATCCCATTAATCCATCATATGTATACAAACTTAGAAAAGCATTATATGGACTTAAACAAGAACCTAGAGCATGGTATGATAGATTAAGATCATTCTTCTTGAAAAATGAACATATCATGGGTAAAGTTGACAAGCATTGTTTACAAAGCAAAGAAATAAAGATATCTTGCTTATGAAAATTTAAGTGGATGATATCATATTTGGATTAACATGTCAAGATTTGTGTGATGAATTCTCAACTCTTATGCATAATGAATTTGAAATGATTATGATGGGTGAATTGAATTACTTTCTTGGACTTCAAATAAAACAATATGAAGATGGTACATTCATAAGCCAATCATACTACATCAAGGATATGCTTAAGAAATTTGACTTTGAGAATGTGAAACTAAGAAATTTGACTTTGAGAATGTGAAACCTATGAGTACACATATGGCCACAAACACACACTTGACACTAGATGAAGAAGGTGAAATATTTGATAGTTCAATATATCGTGGTTTGATAGGGAGCTTGATTTATCTAACGGCAAGTCATCCCGATATTATGTATAGTGTATGTGTTTGGGTTCGTTTTTAGGAAAATCCAAAGAAATCCCACTATGAGGCCGTCAAACGAATATTTCGGTATATTAAAGGAACAATCAATTTGGGATTATGGTATCCAAACTTGGGTGTACTTGACATTATGTGCTATGCAGATTCTGATCTTGGTGGATGTTACTTGGATAGAAAGAGTACAAGTGGTGTGTGTGCCTTTATTGGATAGACTCTCACCTCATGGTTTTCAAAGTAGCAAACATCAATGGCCTTATCAATAACCGAAGCCGAATACCTAGCTGCCGGAAGAGCATGTGCATAGTCTTATGGATGCAAAAATCCTTATTGGATTATGAGGTACATCTAACCAATATTCCTATTATGTGTGATAATAAAAGTACAATTGATGTAAGTAAAAATCCCGTATTGCATTCTAGAACTAAATATATTGAGATAAGGCAGCATTTCTTACGTGACAATGTGCAAAAGGGTAATATAAGTTTAGAAAGAAGTATTTGATACATTGAGACTTGTTTTAAGAATGATGGAACATGTACCTTAAGAAATAGAGCTTGAATGTGTGAAAAATAGCCAAAACGTGAGTAGAGAGGGTCCACGGTCGAACCATGGTCGAAACCGTATATCGACCGTAAGGGTACTGCCTAAAGACAAAAATTAAAGAAAAACACACGGTCGATACCGCGGTTGTCCGTGCATCGACCGTCGATAGCCTAATGGTTTTTAACCCTATTTCTCCACTTTCTCTCTCTCCTCTCGCTTTCATCCTACCCACACAAACCCTAGCCGCCATTAACGATTTGAAGCCTCAAAATCTCACGAAAAACATAATTTTTACCACAAAAATTATACAAGATCAAGGATTTACCTCGCGGTGAACACTACGGTCAAAGTCACGGTCACGTTCACGGTAGATCTACTGTTGAGAAGTTCCTCATTTACGGTTTTCTTTCATTCACGAATCCTCAAAGGTATATATTTTCACCATTGTTGCTCTTCTCCTCATTAGGATTCTATTTTCTTTTTTGCACCAAAGAATCATGTGCAACTTACGTTTTTTTAAAATTTTTGTATAACTTGGAGCATTTTTGTTGAAAATTGATAAGCAAACTTGTGACATTTAAACACTTGAAGTATATCTTGAGAAACACTTGTGTTGTTTGAAAGAAAATTTGTGAGGTTTATTGTAAAGCAAAGTATTTGGGGTCTATTAAACTTAGATTAAAATATAAATATCATGTCATAAAGGACAAAAAAAAAGTTTTAAATAGATCAGGTCACGCACGATCGAACCTACGGTCGACCGTACTTCGACTGTCGCCTGATTGGTTTTGAAAAATAATCAGAAGTGTCACATGGTTCACGCTCGAACCACCGTCGAAACCGTGGATCGACCGTCAACCCACTGGATTTTATAAACAAATTTGATCTTCAAACAGAAGCTCCACGGTCGAAACCACTCGTGCGACCGTGAACTTGCTAAAAAATTTCAATTTTTCAATTTTTTACTTTTTTTTCATTTTGATTCTCAAATTCAACTTATTCTTGCTTATTATATGATAACTAACATTAGTAATCACATGATTTAAAATTTCTAAAATCTTCTCACATTTAGGACACGCACACACATATTATCAAAAAGGTTTGTTACATTCATTAACCACACTCTCAAATATGTTTCATATATATTAAAGTATCATGTTTCTTGTCATAGTTTTACAAAACAAAATTCTTTTATAATTTTAGTGTCATGACAAGATGAAATGAGCATAGTTTGCACCATAGATAGACAGTAGTCTCAATCTTATTTATAGTCATCAGCTTTAGTGTGAAATATGAAAATTTTACATTGATAGATCAAAATGGTACGCCAAAAGACCTCCTCCTCTAGAGCCACTTCCTTCTCTAGAGCCACCTCCACTCCCACTCAATGTAATATCATGAAAAACTCAAACAAACGCCCAATCAATGAAGTGGGTGTTTGGTTGTCGCTGCCCATCTCAATCAAATCAACACCCAAGCTACATTTGACCAATTAAATTTGTCTACATTCTTACGTCTTCCAAATGTTTACTATCCGAGACGTATTAGGGAGTTTAATGCATTATACATTTTCAATGAAAATGAGGATCTTATCACTTTCAAAATTGCCACTCATGAATTTGTATTCACTCTTCCACAACTAGGAACAATGCTAGACATCCCCTCCACCGGCCTTCGCTTCTATGGCGACTCCCATAATTTAAACAACCTACCTCCGGTATTCTCCGTTTCAGAAATTGTGAGTTCCATTTGTCAATCTTCTGTGCGTAGAACTAAGACAGATATTTTGGGTAAGGACCTCCATCATGATTGCAATGTATGTGTTGGTCAAATGATGTCATCAGTTAAAATTTGATGAGACAAAGTTAAGTTTGTAAGATATGTTCTAAATATAAAATAAATAGAATTATGAAGCTTGATCAGACTGAGCACTTATAGTATTTCAGACTAAGCATAAGCTGAGTATAAGCTGAGCATATGTTTGATCAGCTTAGACTATATCTTAGTAAGATTATCAATATATTTGATAAGCTATGTGTGTCACCTTAGTTGTAGGTTGAGTATTCAGCTTGATACGTTTCGAGCTGAGTGACTCAGCTTATAGACTGAGTCAGCTCAACAGAATTACTAAGTAAGTTCTAGCTAACTCATATGACTTCTAAGGATTAGTTAGTCATTATACGTGTTAGTACATGTTTGATTTTGGGTTTGTTCTCGAAGAACTCAGCTTGATGAGTTTCAAGCTGAGTAACTCAGCCCGACTAAAGAAGTCAGTATGAGAGAATTTAAATATGATTTAAATTCCTTTTACTCTCTATATCTACAGCATGGATAAGAAGATTCCAGAATCAAGATTAAAGATTGAAGACTCAAGATAGTAGATTCAAGATTCCGGGTTATCCGTTAGTTTGTTAGCAGATTAGGATAAGTTCTAGTTTGTTACGATCCATAGGAACAAGATTATAAATACTTATCTCCTAATAAGTTTTGAGGTACAAGTGCCAGACTCTAATCTAACCTCAACCTATTGATCGTATGTGTTACGAATCTTGATACACAGTTTGTAAGTTCAACGTGATCAAGAAAAATTCACAGATTGCCAATTGTTCATGTGTTCGATTCTTCACGTCTGTTGTGAAGTTGGTAAGTATTCAATCTGTGCATAAATCATGTTTAGAGAGTCAGTTCGTATCTATAATCATAAGTTGATTATAGATAGCAAAGTATGAGAGATTGAGAGATTTGACTTACATTAGGTGTTTACATATCAAGTGTTGCTTACTTGATTGTTTCTGTAATCATCTTCTTATTAATGAAAGCATTCGATTTCATGTGGTTTGATGTGTGTTAACACTTTTTATTGATCTATTCAGAGCCATGCTTTTCCTCAAGTCCATTGACACTCGTATGTACGATGTCTTAACCCGTAGACCAATTATCCTCAAGATTTCTGCTGCTGTTGGAGATAAGTCCACTGACAAGACAGAAAAAGAAATCAAGAAGCCTTTGGCATCATGGACTGATGAAGATTGGAAACTGCATTCCCTGTATGACAAAGCAAAGAGTTTTCTGGCTAATGCCCTGACCAATGAGATCTTGCATACTGTGACTGGATGTCAAACTGCAAAAGAGATCTGGGATACTTTAAGTATTACATATGAGGGCACAGATCTGGTTAAGCAGCAAAAGAAGAATCATTTTAACAGATCCTATGAAAACTTCTTTTCTAAGAAGAATGAAACGTTTCCTGATTTGTTTACAAGGTTTCACTGCTTGATTAATAACCTTCTAAGTGTGGGCATTAAAAAGGATGAAGCTGACCTAGTGCTGAAATTTCTTGATGTGTTACCAGAGAAATTCAATGAATTGACTGTAGCATTAAGGGCTGGAGGTACATTACACATGTATAACCTACAGTCCATATATGGGTTCTTGCTTAATCATGAACAGATCATAGAACACAAGAAATATTCTCAACAACAAATGAAGGATTCTCTTGATAAACATGACACTGCCTAAGTTGCAGAGAGAAAGAAGAAAAGTTCAAAAGCCTTCATTGATGAATTTGAGACTGAGTCAGACTCTCAAGCTGACCACTCAGACTCAGACTCAAGTGATACTGATGATGTTCAAACTATCACTGAACAAATGGCCATGCTTGCCAAAATACTGAGAAGAATTCAAAGGGGAAGAGGAAGATCTGACAGGGGCAAAGGAAAGAGTTCTTTTGATCCCATGAAAGTTATGTGATTTAACTGTCAAGAATGAAAAGGTCTTACTTTTGGTTATTTGTTAAACGACTTTAATACCAGCCTTAAGTCTCAAGTTAACCTAAAAGTTGAATACACTAAGCTCAAGAATGAGATTAAGGAAAATCAAACTCTCATCACTGCTGGAAAGAAAGCACAATGTGATCTTGAATGTCAAAGACACATTAATAAATTTCTAAGTGAAGAGCTTTAGGAAGCAAAGGATAAAGCTGACCAACTTCAGAAGGTCACTGAATCCTGGTGTAAGTCAATAAGGCTTGCTGAGAAGTGCATCAACCAGCAGATCCCTAAATAGGTAAAAGTTATCCTTGGAGGTTACTATCAATCCGCAGCTTATGCAGCTGATGATGATGAGATAGCATGTACAGATTCTGAGGAAGATAGACAACTGACTGAGTCTCAGAAGTCAGCCTCAGAAAAGAAACATGATCCAAGCCTAAAATACAATAAGTTTGTAAAGGCAAAGGATAATGGAAATGAGTGTTCTGTTGGAGTATGCCCACGAACACACGTACGCCAAATGATCACTACCGATGATGTATGGGCCTATCGGGTCACACGCCGGGGGTTGACCTTGACACAACCTAAAAGATGAGGGTGAGAAAGGATAAATAATGATAGTTGGTTTCCCGCAGGGGTTAGCGGCGCTAACTCTGGCGTCGCTAAATCAGCCGCGTTAGCGGCGCTAACCATGGGAGGTTAGCGGCGCTAACTATGGGCGGCTAGCGGCGCTAACCCTGCCTGACAGAAACAACTTTATTCCTTTCACCTCTAGCCTCCACCAATGCATGTGTTTGTGATGATTAGCCTTGGGCCGACTTGGGGAGACCTGGGGTCGTGGCTTGGCTTATAAAACATGCATGAATCTCTCATTTCTCTTCTTGACCATTTTTGCTACAAAAATACACTTAGAACTATATTGAGAGTTGCTAAGTTCAAACAAGAGAGAGAGAGAGCTAGATTTACTGGTGGTTTCGTGGGTTGTTGTTCCAGTAGCTTCTTCATCTTGTGGATTAGGCTAAGGGGTGCTAGTACACCAAGGTTGCCAAGTGTCTCGGTGTGGACTTAGATAGCCGAAGAAGAAGTTCAAGGAGAGATCAAGGCTTGAAGCTAGCTACACACAACCATCAGAGACATCAAGGGTATAATCTCCTCTTTTCTTTCTGTTTAGTTGCTTAACTTAGTTGTAGAGTTAGATCCATTGATGGGGTTCCTATTGTGGTCTTGTTTTTGCTTGAAAAATTCGTTTATGACCTTGCATGCTTCCGTTGCTGTGTACCACGAACCCCAACAGTGGTATCAGAGCCAGCTCTACACTGGTTTTGCACTAAATGGCCAAGAAAATCCGAAAAATGTGATTTTTGGTTCCGTCCAATGTTTAGCGGCGCTAACTTTTCTATGTTAGCGGCGCTAAACCTTAGTTAACGGCGCTAAAGTCGGAGTCAACAGTCCTCTTTGGTAAACTGACTTGTTTTAATGTTGTCTCGCGATAGCGGCGCTAAACTGAGTTAGCGGCGCTAACTCTTTATAGTTAGCGGCGCTAACCCCTTACTGGCAGAATGCATGGTTTTGCCTTAAATCAATTTTGTTGGATTTTTGGGCTATTTGTACTTGCTGGAATTTTGCCAGATTTGAGTTGTGTTTAGATTAAAGTTGCCTTATGTCTTGGTTGATGTATTTATATGTGGATTAACATTTAGGCATGAAAATGATTAATTGCATATACTTACATTGTGTATATATGACTATGGAATTTTGACTTGTTTGAGGTTCCTAATGCATATGTACATAGGATTATGAGTTCCTTGAGTGATTAGATAATCTTAACCAAGACATATAAGATTTACATGGTTTTGTGTGGCACACCATGTGTTGATGTGTGATTTCTTGTATGTGGTTGTAGTATGCGTATCCGGTAACAATTTTTGAGCCATATGACCTATGAGATGTGTTTGGTTGATTTAGATTAATGTATTAATTCATTTGGTGGTTAGTACCACATTGGTTTGTAATAATTAATCTATTTATTCGGTTTGTAATTTTAACGGCTTGCATGCCGATTTCGTATTCTTTGTAATTTGTAGAATTAGCTTAGAATAGAAATTGTGGCTTGCATGTCATTTCCTTTTAAATTTGTAAATTGTAAAAGGTGAACCGAAGCAACCAACAAGAACCGTGTGGAGGGTGTCTTGGCGTACTTGGATCCGGAGGTCGGTAGGAGACGCAATGGATCAAGTGGGAGGAGCACACATCGGGTCATTCGGTCTAGTCCTTAGATGACTTAGTCTTGCCCGTTGGCTCACGGGCAAGACGCATAGGATTGGCTCGTTACCGGATTATATTACATGCGTGGTTGATTTTATTTTGTATTTTTCTTGCATGGATGTTTAGGTTCTTCGCATGCTAGAAAATTTTTCAAAATAATAAAATCAAAGAGTTTGAAATTGATTTACAAACTCCGCGTGCCACATAGACAAGAATTGGTTAAAAGTGTTTTAACCGGAAAAACTAAAACCCGTTTTTCAAAAGTAAATCTCACACCACCCGTAAGATGACACCGCCCGATTCTAGTGAAACAAGATCGGTTTGTCGAGCTCTAGCCGAGACCGGTTTTGCGTAACTGTGTGGAAGGCGCGTGTGGCAACTCGCAAGGTCGGTTGTCGAGCTCTAGCCGAGCCGGCCATTGGGCTAGAGTACCACCGTGTATCTTGACGGACGATTTACAATTCCAAGATATAAAACGCATTGGTAGTTGTCGAGCTCTAGCCGAGCTATCAAAGTGGGTTAATGAGGGATTGGTGTGGAGGGATCAAACATGCCAAATGGGTGATAAGAGTACCTAGGATCCCGCAAGTGCCTAAGAGTTGTGATCACGGATTGCAATTGGTAAATAGTTTACCGGCCTAAAATAGCTCTATGAAGTGATCCGCGGAAACCCGTCATGGATTAGGGTATTTTGAGGTTCTTAGCCCTTGTTAATATAATTTGTTTTTATAACAAGAGGGTAATTATCTTAACAAGGATTTAATACAACAATAACTAACCATTTCGTACTTTGCTTGTAGATGGCATCTACTAGCAACACCAACACCACCAACATGTCACTCCGTCCATTTTTGGAGAAGGAGAAACTCACGGGGCCAAACTTTATGGATTGGCATAGGACTTTGAGAATTGTCCTACGTCATGAAATGAAGCTAGAGGTCCTTGAGTCACCTCTTCCGGAGGCTCCTGCTACCAACGCGGCGAGGGCCGTCCGCGAGGCGTATGAAAAACGCCTCAAGGACACAAATGACGTGACTTGCCTTATGCTAACGACCATGAGTCCCGAATTGCAAAGGCAATTCGAGAAAGTGAGTGCGTTTGAGATGATTTCTCAGCTGAAGGACAAGTTCCAACAGCGAGCTAGGCAAGAACTCTATGAGTGCGTCAAGGCCTTCATCGGTTGCCGGATGCAGGAGGGCGGCAATGTGAGCTCCCACGTACTTAAGATGAAAGGGTACGTGGATCAGCTCGAGGAGTTGGGTTTTCCCATGGGGAAGGAGTTAGCGGTTGATATCATCCTCCAATCCTTGCCTCCTGCATATGGTCCGTTCATTGTGAACTTCCACATGCATAGTATGGATAAGTCCATTATGGAATTGCATGGCATGCTAAAGACCGCCGAGGGCGAGCTTGCCAAGTCAAAGCCCACCACCTCCACTGCCGTTCTCACCATCAACGAGGGTGGTAACAAGCGGAAGCAACCCGCTTTGGGCTCCAAGGGGAAGGGAAAGAAGAAGGCCAAGGCCCAAGGGCCGAAGCCCAAACCTAACCCAACCCCGGAGCCGAAGGGGAAGCAAGTGGCTCCCGCTGCCACCTCACCGGAAGAGGCAACCTGCTACTTCTGCGGGGAGAAGGGTCACTACCGGCGTAGTTGCGCCAAGTACACGGAGGAGCTCAAGCAGCTTCGCTCTAAAGGTGCCGCTGCCTCCGGTACGTACATGATTGAACTCCATAACACTTCTACTTCTAACGCCTGGGTTTTAGACAGCGGGTGTGGTACTCACGTTTGTAATAATGTGCAGGTACTAAGAAGAAGTAGGGACATGGTTGATGGAGAGCTGGATCTCATCATGGGAAACAAGGCGGTTGTCCCGGTTGAGAAGATTGGGAGTGTGGAGCTCGCCTTTCCTTCTGGCTTATCTATTGTTTTGTTAAATGTATCTTTTGCGCCCTGTGTGGCAAGAAACATTATTTCATTGTATGCCTTATATGACGATGGTTTTACTTTTAAATTTGAGAATGGTAGCATTTTATGTTACAAAGATGATGTTTTTTATTTCAAAGCATTTCCATGTCATGACATATATGAAACAAGCGTAAGCTTGCAAAGCACTAGATCAATCATGAATGTTGATTCGGGTCCCAAAAACGTTTTGGATAAATTGTCTCTATGGCATGGTCGGTTAGGCCACATAAACAAGAAACGCATCGCCAAGCTCCAAGTGGATGGGATCTTGGAATCATTTGACAACGGGTCTAATGACGTATGCGAATCTTGTATATTGGGCAAGAAGACCAAAGCACCCTTCACCGGTGTTTGTGAGAGGGCGCAAGACTTGTTGAATATCGTTCACACGGATGTGTGTGGTCCGTTCAAGCATGCCACAAGAGATCATTCCCGCTACTTCGTTACCTTTATTGATGATTATAGTCGATACGGGTATGTCTACTTGTTGAGACAAAAGTCGGATACCTTTGAGGTATTTAAGACTTATCAAAACGAGGTAGAAAATCAACTAGGGAAAAGGATTAAGATGCTACGATCCGATAGAGGCGGTGAGTATCTTAGTTCCGAGTTCCGTGAACATCTAAGGGATTGTGGGATTATCTCGCAATTAACCCCTCCTAGGACGCCACAATTAAATGGTGTCGCCGAGAGGAGGAACCGAACATTGTTGGATATGGTTCGGTCTATGATGGTTCGTACGGACGTTCCCGTTACGTTTTGGGGATATGCGCTTGAGACGGCCGGTAGAATCCTTAACCTCGTACCAACAAAGAAGGTTAAGAGAACACCGTATGAGATGTGGCATGGAAAGGTTCCATCCATTTCATATTTAAAGGTCTGGGGTTGTCCTGCCTACGTAAGACGTGAGGTTGAGGACAAGTTGGAGCCCAGGGCCGAAAGGTGCTTTTTCATTGGTCATCCTGCTGGGTCTATGGGATATTTGTTTTACAAACCTTCGGAGAACAAGGTGTTTGTTGCTCGAAGGGCGATGTTCCTTGAAAGGGAACTGTTATCCAAAGACGTTAATGGGAGAAAGGTTGATCTTGAAGAAATTCAAGAGACTGCCAATGTAGAACCTGATGTTGGGACTAGCTCACAACCTGAGAGGGTTGAATCTCAGCATGATGAAGCTGGAGATGATGTAAACCCGTTGCCTATTAGAAGATCTGGTAGAAGTCGGCATGAGCCAAAGAGATATGGTTTTCACATATCTGAGGGCACCGACATGGTAGTGGTCTCTAATGAGCCTACCAAATACCAGGACGCTGTGGTGGGCCCTGAGTCCGCCAAGTGGCTAGAGGCAATGGAATCCGAGATTCAGTCCATGTCGGATAATCAAGTCTGGGACTTGGTTGATCCCGTGCCGGGATGCAAACCCGTAGGGTGCAAATGGGTCTTCAAGAAGAAGATCGGCATGGATGGCGAGGTAGACACCTTCAAGGCCCGACTGGTGGCTAAGGGTTTCACTCAAACTCATGGTATAGACTATGAGGAAACCTTTTCACCGGTGGCTATGATGAAGTCTATCCGGATACTTTTGGCCATTGCCGCATTTCATGATTATGAGATTTGGCAAATGGACGTCAAAACCGCGTTCCTTAATGGAACACTAGCAGAGGATGTGTATATGACACAGCCTGAGGGTTTTGTACATCCTGAGTTTCCGGATAAAGTCTGCAAGCTTAAGAAGTCCATTTATGGGCTTAAGCAAGCCTCTCGGAGCTGGAACCTGTGTTTCGACAAGAAGGTCAAAGAGTTTGGCTTCTCTAAAAGCAAGGATGAGCCATGCGTTTACATTAGAGCTAGTGGGAGCGTAGTTGTATTCCTAGTTCTTTATGTAGATGATATTCTACTAATTGGGAACGACGTCCCAACTTTGCAAGGGGTAAAAGCCTGGCTAGGGAGTTGTTTCTCAATGAAGGATCTTGGGGATGCAGCTTACACTCTTGGGATCAAGATCTATAGAGATAGATCCCGCAGGTTGATCGGATTGAGCCAGAGTACGTACATAGACAAGGTCCTAAAGAGATTTAGGATGGAGGATTCCAAGAAGGGGTTCATACCTATGTTGCATGGTTTAGTGTTGAGCAAGGCTCAAAGCCCGAGTTCCCCTGAGGAACGGGAAGTAATGAGTCGAGTTCCATATGCTTCGGCAATTGGCTCGATCATGTACGCCATGTTATGTACTAGGCCTGATATATCTTGTGCATTGAGTATGACAAGTAGATATCAAGCCAATCCTGGTGAAGCTCATTGGACGGCAGTAAAGAACATTCTCAAGTATCTTCGGAGGACTAAGGAGATGTTCTTGGTGTATGGAGGTGCGGAAGAGCTACGAGTGACTGGTTACTCAGATGCTAGCTTCCAAACCGATCGGGACGACTGCCGATCTCAATCGGGGTTTGTGTTCCTACTCAATGGTGGTGCTATTTCCTGGAGAAGCTCCAAGCAAGACACTGTGGCCGATTCTACTACCGAGTCGGAGTATATAGCGGCCAGTGAAGCTGTGAAGGAGGCTGTATGGATGAAGAAATTCATCCAAGATCTGGGAGTGGTTCCTAGCATTGCCGACCCTGTTGAGGTGTTCTGTGACAACGAGGGTGCGGTTGCTCTTGCCAAGGAACCAAGGTCTCACCGACGCACGAGACATATTCCGCGGAAGTATCATTACATCCGGGACGTGGTCGAATGTGGAGACATTGTTATCAGCAGAGTACACACGGATAGCAATGTGGCGGATCCGTTCACCAAACCTTTATCGCAAGCAAAGCAATGTGACGCAAGTTGCGGGTATTTCTTTAAATCTTTACTGTGTTCCAACATAGCATGTTTTGCTCTTCCCTGAATGCGCAAGCATTCTAAATGTCCACAGTCGGTCATTCTTCTCGGGAAGGAAGTATGAACTAAGACTGAGGGAAGTAATTGGTCATGTGTCCAATGGGGATTGGGGCACGGGGACGCAATTCTTCGCCTGTACTTGAAAGTGTTTCAAGTGACTGGACGACCCACACCTGATTTTACTTTATGGTACATGTCATGAGTAAATCAGGATGATAATATCAGTTCATCCTAAGACTGGAGATGCACGTGGCTGCATCACTTTGGTTTGCTTTGTTCTAATCGCTTTCAAACGCAGTCCGTAACTGGCTGTTATAAAGGGAGTAGTTGGGCAGAGTATGATCACTGTGGTGGGCAGTGTAAGTCAAAGGAATTTGTTCCTCTGTTTAGAGAGATATCCTTGGGCCCCTCGATGATTGGTCGCTGACACCAAAATGCATGGCCATGCTCAAAGCTTGCAATAATTTATGATTGATTGCAACTTGTATATTTGGGTCACCACCAGTCTAGATCGAGAAACATAATAGTGAACGAACGGAGAATGACTTTGTACCATGTCTCGTGTTCACATTGGATATCGCGAACAAAAGAATGATTGATCACTTATCGATAGGACCTTTTCACATGGGTTGCAGATTGGTTTTTGTGCAGAAGACAAAACCCATACAGACTTGGGGGCAGAGATGTCTTACTAGAGGCCGCTCTTTGTCTGTGATGCATTGGGTACGTAGAGTCATGTGCAAGTGGGAGTCTGTTGGAGTATGCCCACGAACACACGTACGCCAAATGATCACTACCGATGATGTATGGGCCTATCGGGTCACACGCCGGGGGTTGACCTTGACACAACCTAAAAGATGAGGGTGAGAAAGGATAAATAATGATAGTTGGTTTCCCGCAGGGGTTAGCGGCGCTAACTCTGGCGTCGCTAAATCAGCCGCGTTAGCGGCGCTAACCATGGGAGGTTAGCGGCGCTAACTATGGGCGGCTAGCGGCGCTAACCCTGCCTGACAGAAACAACTTTATTCCTTTCACCTCTAGCCTCCACCCATGCATGTGTTTGTGATGATTAGCCTTGGGCTGACTTGGGGAGACCTGGGGTCGTGGCTTGGCTTATAAAACATGCATGAATCTCTCATTTCTCTTCTTGACCATTTTTGCTACAAAAATACACTTAGAACTATATTGAGAGTTGCTAAGTTCAAACAAGAGAGAGAGAGAGAGCTAGATTTACTGGTGGTTTCGTGGGTTGTTGTTCCAGTAGCTTCTTCATCTTGTGGATTAGGCTAAGGGGTGCTAGTACACCAAGGTTGCCAAGTGTCTCGGTGTGGACTTAGATAGCCGAAGAAGAAGTTCAAGGAGAGATCAAGGCTTGAAGCTAGCTACACACAACCATCAGAGACATCAAGGGTATAATCTCCTCTTTTCTTTCTGTTTAGTTGCTTAACTTAGTTGTAGAGTTAGATCCATTGATGGGGTTCCTATTGTGGTCTTGTTTTTGCTTGAAAAATTCGTTTATGACCTTGCATGCTTCCGTTGCTGTGTACCACGAACCCCAACATATTCAACATTTAGACAGCATAATAAGTATGTGCTTGATAGATTAGGCACTCAACCTATTCAAAGAACTTTTGTTATTAAAAGGCTGAATCCAAACCCTTTCAAAAGACAACACTCTCGATTTGGCTTAGAGAGAAGTTTCAAGAATAGGAAGAATACTGAAGTCAGAGGTCATATCACAACAATGGTAAGTCCAAAGTTGTTCAATTCGTAAGTCCAAAGAACTCAACAGTGGTAAGTTCAAAGCTGCTGAAACTGGTAAGTCCAAGAAACATGGCAATGGTAAGTCCAAAGTCATTGAAAAGAAGTTTGTTGGTCAAGCTTCAAATCAAAAGGATAATAAACCTAGATCTGACAAAGGTAAGTCCAAATTCAATGAGGATCAGGTGAATCAGCTTGCAAAGAAAGTTGAGAAGTTATCAACGACCCATAATCCTAAAACTGAGGGTAAGTTCTCTAAATGATTATCGGATGATCTAGCTCCTGTAGTCATTGGTAGAAGGAAATGCTACAAGTGTAGAGGTAGAGGACATGAGGCCAAGGACTGTGACAGTGAAATCTTAAGGCCAGAAAAGGAACAAGCTGATCAGCCTACACAGGACTAAACACCTGCTCAAGCTGACCAGTCAGTTCCACAAGATGAAGCTGCTAAGTGCTCATCATCTGAACCTACTACAAAGTGGGTTCCCAAAAAAAACTAATTTGTTTAGTTTTCTTATCATGTGCAGGGTTCAAGTAAATGGTAGTTGGATAGTGGATGTTCAAGGCACATGACTGGGTGGAAAGGACTTCTAATTGAATTCCAGGAAGATGAAGGTCCTAAAGTAACATTTGGTGATAACTCCCATGGAGAACTAAAGGATATGGGAATATGCATGCTGGCAAGGTGACTTTCCAGAAAGTTGCATATGTTAAAGGACTTAAACACAATCTAATAAGTATCAGCCAATTGTGTGATGAAGACAATGTTGTTACTTTTAGGAAAAAAGCAGGTACAATATGCAATGCAAAGGGTAAGCCAGTTCTAATAGCAAAGAGAGAAAGGGATGTGTATCTACTTGATCTCAACTCTGCTGATCCTTACACTGAAACCTGCTTATATTCCCAATCTGTTCCTAAGCTGAGTTGGTTGTGGCATAAAAGGTTGTCATATTTAAACTTCAAGAATATAAATATGCTATCCAATAAAGAGTTAGGAACAGATTGGGAATATAAGGGAAACATCATAAAGGGTCTTTCAAGTCAAAGCAAAATTTTTCAATAACAGACCCACTACATATGATGCATATGGATCTGTTTGGACCCATAAGTACTCCAAGCCTAAGTGGAATGAAATACACTCTGGTGATAGTAGATGAGTTCTCACGATTCACCTGGGTAATATTCCTTAAAGCCAAAAGTGAAGCTGCCCTGAAGATAATAAGTTTTGTCAAACAGAAGAGTTACATAAAGGTAAGTCTGTTAAGCAACTCAAAAGTGATCATGGGACTGAGTTCAGAAACTCAACCCTAGAAGGCTTTTGTGAACAAAAATGAATATTACAAAATTTCTCCTCAGTCAGAACTCCTCAACAAAATGGAGTTGTTGAAAGGAGAAACAGAACCTTAATTGAGGCTACAAGAAAAATGCTATGTGAGGCAGGATTGAAACTCTATTTCTGGGAGGAAGCTGTAAGTACAACATGCTATACCCAAAATAGATCAATCATAGTCAAAAGACATGGCAAAACAGCAAATGAGATGTATAAATCAAGAAAGCCCAATATAGGTTATTTCCATGTCTTTGGTTCAAAATGCTATGTGCTGAATCAAAGAGATCAGCTCCATAAGTTGGAACCTAAAGCTGATCCTGGAATTTTTGTTGGTTATTCCTCAATCTTCAAGTATTACAGAGTATATAACTCAAGAAGAAAGGCAATAGAAGAATCAATTCATATCTATTTTGATGAAGACGGTATTGATCAAGCTGACAAAAGACAAGTTGACTTGGTCAGTCTGAGTGAGCTTGAAAAGCCCGAGGAAACCAGAATGTCAAATCCTATGTATGTCATTGATGATGATAGTGATGATGATGTGTGTCCATCAAATAAATCATCACAAGCTCCAAAGGACTCTCAAGCTGAGAAAGATGATGAGCTCGTTAACCCCTTTGGAGCTGATATTACTCAGACTGAAGATCTTGGTAATCAACAGTTTCAGACTGAGGATGTAAGTTCACCTCAGAATCCTCAATATCACTCAGATCCAAAACCACAATCTCCTACTACAACATTTAAATTCCTCAAAGATCGTCCTCAAGATCAAGTAATTGGTAATGTTCAAGAAAGAATAATTACCAGATCGAAGGCAACAGAAAACTATGCTGCTTACTTTCTATCTCAAATGGAACCAAAGAATACTGAAGAAGCCTTGGAGGATGAAGATTGGATTGAAGCTATGCAAGAGGAATTAAATGAGTTTGAGAGAAACAAGGTATGGAGTATTGTCCCAGTCCCCAAAGATCATACAATTATAGGCACTAAGTGGGTCTATAGAAATAAAATGGACAAGGATGGAGTGATTTTTTGGAACAAAGCCAGGCTGGTAGCACAAGGGTATACACAAGAAGAAGGAATAGACTATGATGATACATTTTCCCCTATTGCTAGAATTGAATCCATAAGGCTGCTCTTAGCTTATGCAGCATATAAAGACTTCAAAGTCTATCAAATGGATGTGAAGAGTGCTTTCCTAAATGGAAAACTTCAGGAGGAAGTCTATGTGAAACAACCTCCTGGCTTTGTCAGTTTAAAGTATACACATCATGTCTATAAGTTAGACAAGGCTTTGTATGGTCTTAAACAAGCTCCAAGAGCTTGGTATGATACCCTGTCCAACTATCTACTATCAATGGACTTCACCAGAGGTAGTATATAGATAAGACAGTCTTTATTAAAAATAGTAAAGGACAGGTGATTCTTGTACAAATCTATGTGGATGACTTTATCTTTGGTTCTACAAATGAATCTCTGTGTAAATGGTTCTCCAAAGTTATTTTAAAAAGGTACAAGATGAGTATGATGGGTGAAATGACATATTTCCTAGGCTTGCAGATTCAACAAAAGCCTGATGGAATATTCATTAATCAAAGCAAGTATGTTCTTGATTTCATAAAGAAATATGGTTTTGATTCTAGTTCAACCATGAAAACACCCATGTCACCAGCCGTCAAGCTGAGCAAAGACTCGGATGGAAAGTATGTTTGTCAGTCTACCTATAGAGGGATGATAAGTTCATTACTCTATTTGACAGCTACTAGACCTGATATCATGTTTGCTGCATGTGTTTGTGCAAGATATCAGGAAGATCCTAAAGAATCACATCGTCAAGCTGTGAAAAGGATCTTTAGGTATCTTCAAGGTACACCAAATCTAGGTCTTTGGTATGCAAAGGACTCTTGATTTGAGTTAGTTGGTTTTTTCAGATGCTGACTATGCTCTGTGCAAGTTAGACAGAAAATCAACAACAGGAGGATGTCAAATGCTTGGAGAGAAGTTAGTAAGCTGGACTAGTAAGAAACAGAATTCAGTGGCTACTTCAATTGCAGAAGCTGAGTATGTTTATGCGGGTAGCTGTTGTGCTCAAATCCTGTGGATGCAACATTAGCTTCAAGACTTTGGTAAGAATTTCAAGAAAACACCCATATTTTGTGATAACCAAAGTGCAATAGCCATTACATATAATCCATTATTCCACTCACGAACCAAGCACATAAAAATTCGACATCACTTCATCAGAGACATCGTGGAAAAAGGTAAAGTTGAAATCAAATTTATCTCCACTGATGACCAATTAGCAGACATCTTTACAAAACCACTTGATGAAAAGAGGTTTTTGTATCTGCTAAGTGAATTCGGTATGCTCAACCCTTAGATAAATCTCTAAAACTGAGTTTCATCTTGACAAAGACTAAATGTCTTAAGCTGAGTGCACAGTTTATAGATAAGTTTTCATAAACTGCCTACCTTGTCAAGCTGAGTGATAAGTTCACACCTTTGGTTTGTTCCAAATATATTTTAACTACTGATTACGGTTAAAATATAATTTTGAGTTAGTCTCAAATAAAAATGACTAAGTGTCGTTGATTCTGAGTTGTATGCTCCACTCAAGCTGAGTGTCAATCTCAAGCTGAGTGCTCAAATCAAGTTGAGTGCTTGACTTACGCTGAGTAATAAGTTTACTCAGCTTGGTGTGTCCAAAACCATGTTTCAATTACTATTCCTTATTAATTCATGCGCAGTATATTTGAGTCAGTCTCAAATTACGTTTTACACCGATTACGTATTGGTGTAATACAACAGTGTAAATAATATTTTTGTAAGTCAAGGATGTTATTTTACATACTTATCCATTGGTAGTTGATGTGTTTCTACTTTATTACTCTTACATCAAGCCGAAATTTCGTTAGAGTAACGGATAAACAGGGATTTACAACGGTAACTTTTCTCTCTCCTCAAAAAGTTATATATATTAGTTGTAACCGAAATTCAGACGTTTAAGCTTCCTAAACTTCTGATATTCCCTCTATACCTTCTACAACCACCTATTTGCTAAGTGCAATTCATCGTTCAATCGTTCGACAAACCCTAAATCGCGCAGTGCGAACTGAATATTTACTCAGTGTGAATCAAAACAATCAACGATGGACGGAACCATTCTGAATCTGAGTGATCGAATGGTAAGGGGTGCTGCATTTAAGAACAACGGATTGCCGTTGATTAAAATCAACAATCAACGAGCATGTCTCGCCATCCCTGAACGCAAAAGAAACAGGGGATACGAAACATGGATAGATTACATCAGGAAATGCCCGTTGGAATTCGTTTTTACTGGAGCACCACTTCACATTGTTCCTCATCACTTACTAGAGTTCTGGTATACGTGTGTTTATGACCAGGACGGAGGCGCCATTCGAGGTACTGTGCTGAACGGGGAGATAACTATTGCCCTCACAGTGCAAAGGCTAAGGGAGGTTCTTCAACTTCCTCAGACTGATGTGTTCGAGCCTGCTGTGATGAGGCAGGTAGCAAGGTCGGTCCTACCCAGAATGGGTTACCCACAAAGAGAGGGTGTCATAAAAAAGGCCATCTTTCTAACCGGACGGGGTTTCATGGTGTCCACAGTGATTCGTTCACTTGGTACCAAGGTTGGAGGACTGGACGCAGTGAATGAGTTCGAGATGCAGCTGCTCTACATCATGTATTTTGCGCGAAACTTGGATTATGCACAGCTCATCTTCAACGAACTCAAGGTCCAAGTGATGAAGACTATAAGGGATCTTCATGTACCATTTATAAGGTACCTGTCCTTGGCATTTGAAGCTGAGCTGGGGACAGCACTGTATGAAGCTGGACAGGATGTGTTTGTCACCCCAGCACTCAGGTTAAAGATGTTCAACAATGACATCTTTCCAGAGCAGGAGGGTCTCAGTAATCCTATGCGTTGGATAGCTGAGAAAGCTTCCTCTGAAAGTGAAGCTGAGGGATCAAATAAAGGGGGAGCAGCTCAAGTTGTTCAAGAGGTTCAAGCTGAGCACTCTGCTCAGGCTGAGCCAGCCAATATTCAAGCTACTTTTGGTAAGATCTCTCCACTCTCTTCTTCTTCTCACTTTTTCTCCATCTTCCTTTGGAGACAAGACTGCAGTACTCCCAACTCAGTTTAACCCATCTCCTCTACCTTATATCCATCATAAACTCCACTCTGAAGCCAACCTTGATGTGCCCACTGCTGCCAAGGTAAATCTCCAAACCTATAATAGAAAATCTGCCAAAAGTGGTGCCACACCTAAAGGTACCACTGGAGCTGAACTCACATTGACTCCTCCACCGGTAGGAGTTGAGGGGGAGACACCTACTCTTAAGGTGCCAACCTCAAGGCTCATTAAAACCCTTAAGCCAAAACCTGATGTGGTGACTACTCAGCCCACACTCTCCAGAGCCATGGGAGAGCCTACTGTTGTGCCTGAGCAGACACACTCAGGTTACATTGAAATTATGACCAATCCCCAGGGTCAATCACCCCCTCTGACCAACTAAGCCAACCACCTACCCATACACATCACATTTCGAGCCCCGTTACTTTTCTTTACTTCTCACACTCTTCAGCATGACCTGTCAATGATTTATCTCAATACCAAGGTGAATTATAGGGTCCAACCTCTGGTGCACATGACTTTGAGGGAATACACCAACCCTCAGATGATGCACCCAAACAATCACCAATTAATGTTCTTGACTCCTTCAATTCCAAAGATCAACATTTTGAGTTTAAGAATAGGAGTCAGTGTCCTCCAGATGAAGCTGCCTCCTCAGGCATTCAAGAGCTAAAAACATTCATCGCAGCTCAGTTTGGTTTGTTCCATCTCAAGCAAAAGAAGCATAAACGTCAAATATATCAGAGGCTTGAGAAGCTGAATAAGGATGTTAAGGAAATTTCCTCTGCTGTTGCTGCTCTCCAACAAAAACAGACTTCGACCCCTGTTGATGATGTGAAAAAGGGAGAGAAGGTTTGACGCTGAGTTAGTCCAAGAAAAGGCTGAGGCTCTACTGGTGCTAGCAAGAGGAGTAGAGAGGCAAGCTCAGTTTTAGGGGGAGTTGGAGTTAGAAAAAGAGGAACCTGCAGCTAAGAGACAAAAAGTGATAGAATCTGAATCTGAAGCTGACAGTGTTAGAACTGTATTATTGTAATAGAATAGGAGTTCAACAATAGTTGAGGGTGCTTATTGTAAATATACCTTATAGGTATATAACACTTGTGTTACACAAGGAAATGTAAGGATTGCCTCACAATGTAAGGCTTAACTATGTGTTTTGTAAGGTGTAAAGAGATTCTCTCTCAACCTATCATAGTTATATATTGCAATCCTTCAATCTACCGCTTGTTTATTCTTAACAAGTGGTATCAGAGCCAAATGAGTGAAGATCTATCGGGTGTTATCATCAACAAATCGAGATTTGAAGATCAAAGGGGTTGTACATAAACCTCTAGGTTACGGTTTCATTGAAGAACAATCAAGTTCTTCATTAACGAGGTATGCTCTAAGTTGTTTTTGTGGTTTAGATTATCGATTCTCTGATGTACAAGACAAATAAGGTATAATCTCAACACCATTTCACGGTTTTATCGAGTTCTTCAAGACATTTGAATGTTAAATCGAGTCTAATTGAAGATATATTTACTATTGAAGTGAGCAAAAACAACCTGCCACCTTTCGATTTAGGGTTTATATGGTTTTGGGGGTTAGTGTGTTCGGATTTAATCAGTTTAATTGAGATTTGAAGCGTTCAGAAATTTTCTCAAGAAGAAGCAAGAACGTCATTTTTGCAGGTTTCAATCTCTTAAAATTAAAAACACCAAAAATTTGGTGTTTGTGCGTGAAATCAAGTGCTGGTATGGATGTTTGTGTTTGAGTGTGGAACTTGCACAAGTCAAGATCAAATCAAGTACAAATCAGGTACAAGTGGGTAGACACTATTCAGAGTAAGGTCAACAGATCTGATAGTGATTTCTAAGTCCCTATCAGCCGCATCCATGAGCTATCAGCCGCACTTTATTGCTATCGCATGCGATCGAGTTTAATTTGGCCAAGTATAGGTTCTCTATCAGCCGCACTGGATTACAATCCCATGAATCCAATCGCTTGCGATTCGATCGCACAACCAATCGCATAGATCCAATCACACGGACCAATCGCATGGACCAATCGCATGCGATTCAATCGCACCGTTTCATGAAATTTTACTAACTTATGTAAAAATGTGTCTATCGCATGGATCCTATCGAATGCGATTCAATTGCACGGTAAAAGTCGCACTGATCCAATCGCATGCAATCCATATCAATTGTGGTCTATCGAACAGGTTTTTCAGAGTTGCAATTTTCACTCAAAATTTCAAATTTTCCAGCCAGGGGCTCTGCCCCTTGGACCCCGCTATCAGGGGCACTGCCCCCAAACCCCCGTCGTCGTTCTGACTGATTTATCTTACACCTTGATTCCTAAATCAAGTTTTTGGATTTTTTGACTGAATCAAGAGTTCTCAAAGTTTCAGTTATCAATTCTGATGTTTCTAGATTTGGGTTAGCTTTGGGTCATTACTACCATGAACTTAATTCCTAATACCCTATGTCTAGTCATCATGCCCTTTCCTAACTGATTTTTGGTTCTTCTTTCTTAGTGTCACCAATATCCGATCTCAAAACCAGATTTTGGCCATCCATTCCTTGTTTCTTTAGAATCTTGGTAGTCTTTTATCAGTCAGTTCTGAATTCTCATTTGTCATTCTTATCTTTCAGAATTCGTGTATCGTTGCTTGATTGTCTTAACCAACATCCGTTTGCTTCATGTTTTCGAAGAGATTGATAGATTTTTGTGTGCTTTCGAATAAGGATGTATCCGACTCCCTGTTCACGTTATGCGTTCAAAGTCACCTTTTCTATAGTCGTACAGGTTGAAAAGGCTTGAATATGTTTTCAGCTCCCTGTGTTCCTTAACGCTTATTTCTTACTATAGAATCCTTATCTGTCCCAAGTTCGTTTGCATTCACTTATCTTTCGTTCTCTTTGTCTCTTGTTGTGATCCGGACTAGGTTGACACTCTTGTACGAGACTTCTCAGATTTTTTATTTGGTTGATGTATTCACTTCTGATCAACATACACTCCTCAACTATCCATTTTGGCTCACAAGTGATAGAAGCTAATAGATTGATACTTCACATATGAACATTTTTCATGATGACCAGTAAAGACTTTGGACATCATGAGGGGGAGATATAAAGATTTATTCAGTTGGTTACTGCCTGAGACATATTGTATGAGGTATTCAGTCTAGGGGGAGAAGTACATAGATGAAAGTATACTTAGATGAAAGTAAAAATTTATTCTCGCCCCAAATTTGACAACAAGGACCGAGAGCAACATTGTAGGGGAAGGGTTTCCCCGTTCGTGATTCTAGGGGGAGTAAGCAACATATTCTCTCCTGTTAATGAATCCTTGTATGCTTCCGTTGATGCTACCAATGCTCGAGGATCTAGATGCTGAAAACCTCAATATGCTAAACTGCTAATACAACCGAACGCGATCAATGCCTTAGGTTACTGGAGCTCTACAAGACAGTAAGCACAAGACCCTCAAGATACAGAAGAGATCAAGACTCCTGTTCATTTTATTCTACAACTTCTATTCCATTTCAAAGGGGGAGATTGTTAGAACTGTATTATTGTAATAGAATAGGAGTTCAGCAATAGTTGAGGGTGCTTATTGTAAATATACCTTATAGGTATATAACCCTTGTGTTACACAAGAAAATGTAAGGATTGCCTCACAATGTAAGGCTTAACTATGTCTTTTGTAAGGTGTAAAGAGATTCTCTCTCAACCTATCATAGTTATATATTTCAATCCTTCAATCTACCGCTTGTTTATCCTTAACAGACAGTGTTTCTAAAATAGAGGAAGAGAAAGCTATAAGGCTGATGATTGAGATGCTCGAACAAGAAGAAGCTGATGAGATTGGGATCTCTGTAGCTGAGCTGAAAAAGGAGAAAGAAATGAGGGACCGATAAATGGAAAAAGAAAGAAAAGCTTTAGCTCAAGCTGAAGCTAATTATTCTGGTCCAAGGCCTGATCTGATCCCATACACTGATGCATACATTCAGGAGTGCTACTTCAAATGAAGCACCAGCAAGGAAATCAAGGGTGTGACTCTGAGCAGAGTAGATGGAGCCATCATTATCTCCTTCCTATTTGATGAAAAATCAACAGTAGGAATGGACCTGAGATATGTTCATAGGATGCTACCTTGAATGGCAAAGAATAATAATGATGCTCAAGAAATTCAAGAAGAGTCAGATCAAGCAAGAGATTACAACTGAAGTCTCTAAGCTGATTTCTCGAGATGAGGAGCTGAGGTATGTTCCAGTTCCCGGTCTGCAATGGGAGAGATTATTTGAGATACCTGAAGGTGTGATATTCAAAGAGAATCAAGGTATTGATACACCTGTTCAGGGATTCATGTTTAAGGATCAGGCAGGCAACCGTAACTTCATCAAGCTAAATGAAATCTGTTATCTGAAAGCTAAGGATGTCATACTTATAAGAAGTTGCTTTGGTGATAGCTCAAATAATTTTGTGAGATATAAGTTGAATAAAATCATCACAGTGCAACAAAAAGAACTTAAAGGAGATGTAGAAGTAGAAAGCCTTCTAGAAGAGATAAACAGAGAAATCATTCTTTGGGAGGTTCTACACCCTGAGTTCAAAAGATAATTTTTGTAATAGATTAGTTTTATATGTAATTATTAGATTAGTTCTAATAATTTGTAAGCACTAAGTGTGCATGATCTTAGTAATCAAAGTTTTGTACTCTGATATATTCAATGATTACAAGTATTAGTTTGATATGTTCAACTGTTTATGGTATGTTCATAATTCTTAGTCTGATTAGTTCATCTTGAATTAATAATTGATTAGTTCTTGTTCATTAATATGATTGGTTGATATGTTCAACTTATAATTGATAAGTTCAACTAAAATTGATAAGTTCAATTAATATGTGATAAGTTCAAAAATTAAAATCTTAGTAAGTTTGTGATTTAAAATATAATTCTGTTAAACAAACTTAAGAACTGTTTGATGGTTTTGTCATCATCAAATAGGGGGAGTTTGTTGGTCAAATGATCGCATCAGTTGAAATTTGATGAGACAAAGTTAAGTTTGTATGATATGTTCTAAATATAACTTAAACAAAATTATGAAGCTTGATCGGACTGAGCACTTATAATGTTTCAGACTAAGCATAAGCTGAGTATAAGCTGAGCATATGTTTGATCATCTTAGACTATATCTTAGTAAGATTATAACTATGTTTGATAAGTTGTGTGTGTCACCTAAGATATAGATTGAGTATTCAGCTTGATGCATTTCGAGCTAAGTGACTCAGCTTATAGACTGAGTCAGCTCAACAGAGTTTCTAAGTAAGTTCTAGCTAACTCGTATGACTTCTAAGGATGAGTTAGTCATTATACGTGTTAGTACATGTTTGATTTCGGGTTTGTTCTCGAACAACTCGGCTTGATGAGTTTCAAGCTGAGTAACTCAGCCCGACTAAAGAAGTCAGTTTGAGAGAATTTAAATATGATTTAAATTCATTTTACTCTCTATATCTACGGCATGGATAAGAAGATTCTAGAATCAAGATTGAAGATTGAAGACCAAGATAGTAGATTCAAGATTCTGGGTTATCCGTTAGTTTGTTAGCAGATTAGGATAAGTTCTAGTTTGTTAGGATCCGTAGGAACAGGATTATAAATAATTATCTCCTGATAAGTTTTGAGGTATGAGTGCCAGACTCTAATTTCACCTAAACCTATTGATCGTATGTGTTACGAATCTTGATACACAATTTGTAATTTTAACGTGATCAAGAAAATTCACAGATTGCCAATTGTTCGTGTGTTCGAATCTTCACGTCTGTTGTGAAGTTAGTAAGTATTAAATGTGTGAATAAATCCTATTTAGAGAGTCATTTTGTATGTATAATCATAAGTTGATTATAGATAGCAAAGTTTGAGAGATTTAGAGATTTGATTTACATTAGGTGTTTACATATCAAGTGTTGCTTACTTGATTGTTCGTGTAATCATCTTCTTATTAATGAAAGCATTCGATTTCATGTGGTTTGATGTGTGCTAACACTTTTTATTGATTTATTCAATTTTCCGCAGAATGTGTATTCAACCCCCCTTCTACACATTACTTGCTTGTTGATCTTCTCACACAGGGACCAACAGTATGGAACAAGGTCACTGACTTAAACATCATTCCTAAATCCGGCCACAATTCGGAGATAAGTGTCACCCAAGCCATCCTTCTTCATGCCCTTAAATCCGGGACGGAGATAAATCTTATGTACGTCATTGCCAAAAGAATGGAGGGTCTCCCTAGTAGTCATAGGGATCTTCCATATGGAAAACTCCTTACAACTATCATCCAAAACCTTCCCGATCTTCCTCCTCTAAATCCAACTCCGGGAACTTCCTTGCCTATAGATCTTGCCATATTACGCAAGATGGCTTCTCTTTCTCAAAAAGGAAATAAAAGAGCTCACTCCTCATATCATGATAGGGATGACGAAATTTAAGAATACCCTGGAGGAGACGAAGGAGAAGGCGTGGCGGAAAGTGATCTCCCACCGGACTATGGCATGGTTACCAGACCAACGGACGAGAAGATTGCCGCACTAAATCACAACATTAATAAGTTGCAAAATGAGATTCGTTCTCTAAAGAGGGAGATCAAATGGTGAAGGGCATGTTGAGGGAGATCATGAATGCGCTCAAATGCAACTCGGGCACGGATGCGGGTGAACCATCTCAACATTGATGGTCTGGTTGTTTGATTGTTGGTTATTTCAAAACAAATTTCTATGGCTTGTTTGAACAATTTATTTTTAATGTCTTTGGTTGATGAACACTTTATATTTGTGATGATGTATTGGTATTCATGCTTGAACAATTTTTAGTATGCTTTCATGATATGGTATTTATGCTTTTAACTGATTAAGCTTCTATGTCATGATTTGCTATAGTAGTATACTTGCATGTTTTGATTGTCCTTGGTAGTATTTTCATGTATCACATATAGATAAAAGATCTCAAGAAGTGAAGCTCTACATTCAAGGGGGACTCTATGCCAAGGGGGAGCTTCTTTTTGTTAAAACAAAAAGGGGGAGGAGATATATATATGTTAGGAAAATGACTTCATCAGTTCAGATTTGATGAAACAAAGTTAAGTTTGTTGGATATGTTTTAGATGTAACTTAAACAGAATTATGAGGCTTGATCAGACTGAACACGTACAGTGTTTCAGACTGAGCATAAGCTGAATATAAGCTGAGCATATGTTCGATCAGCTTATACGATATCTTAGTAAGATTATCACTATGTGTGATAAGATGTGTATGTCACCTAAGATATATTGAGCTTTCAGCTTGATGTGTTTCAAGCTGAGTGACTCAGCGTATATACTGAGTCAGCTCAACAGAGTTGCTAAATAAGTTCTAGCTAACTCTTAGGACTTCTAAGGAGGAGTTTATTAATATATGTGTTAGTTCATGTTGATTTTCGAGTTTGTTCTCGAAGAACTCAGCTTGATGAGTTTCAAGCTTAATAACTCAGTCCGAGCGAGAAGTCAGCTTATAGATAATTTAAATATTTTTTAAATTTATCTTTTTAACTCTCTATATCTATGGGAAGGATAAGAAGACTTCAGAATTAATATTGAATATTGAAGACTCAAGATAAGAAGATTCAAGATTCAAGATTCCGAGTTATCCAGTAGTTAGTTAGCAAATTAGGATTAGTCCAGTTTGTTAGAAACCGTAGGAACATGATTATAAATACTTATCTTCCTGATAAGTTTAGAGGTATGACTACGATTCAAAAACAACTAAGTGTTGCAGAGCCAAATACCTCACCTCAACCGTATGTGTTACGATTCTTGAATCATTGTTTGTCAGTTCAACGTGATCAAGATATTCACAGATTGCCAAGCTATTCATGTGTTCGAATACTCACATTAGTTGTGAGATTGGTAAGTTTTCAATCTATGATTAAATCCTGTTTAGAGAGTCGTCAGTATCTATAATCATAAGTTGATTATAGATAGCTAAGTTTGAAATATTGAGAGATTTATATTAGGTGTTTACATATCAAGAGTTGCTTACTTGATAGAGTCTGTAATCATCTTCTTATTAATGAAAATCAAAGCATTCGATTGTGGTTTGATTTACTTTGTGTAACACATTATTTTGATTTGCTCATTTTCCGCAGAAAGTGTATTTAACCCCCTTCTACACATCTGTTGGTGCATATTTTATGAATCCCTAGTTCGTATCAATAAAGTATATTCATGTGGTGTTAATTAAATGTGTTTTGATTAATGGTTTGCATGTTTATACATTCTTAGTGTGTCTATGTGGTTATCTTAAGCTTACAAGTACTTAATCATGTGTTGATGTGTGTTTGGAAGTCTAAGTTTGTGTGAGAAATCACCACGTGTGAAGTCAGGCTCACTACGTGCGTAGTGGAGCTCACTACGCACGTAGTGAGTAGGTCGGTTTAAAACTAATCAATTATTATTAAAATAACCAGTACTTGCGTACTGGACTAGCTACGTGCGCAGTGAATTTTTTTTGTTTTTGTGTCAGTCCGTACGTAGGTCTTATACCACGTGCGTATTGTGTCCACTCCGTGCGTATTGAATCTGTGTGGTCTCTCAAAATCATTTTTTACTCTGTGTGCTTGCTTCCTTGGTTCTCAAAGTCAATCTAAATGGCCTATAAACAAACCACTGCCTTAAACAAACTTTTACTAGAAACAGAAATGGGCAGTATAAACAAAGTGCCGAAATTGCTAATCATGGAGGACTATCCTATGTGGAAGCCCAGGTTCGAAATCTTTCTAGATGGGGTTGACTGTAGTTTGTGGCGAGCCATGAACGTTGAGTATATGGTTCCGAAAGGGGAGGGAAACATTGAAACCCTTTACGACAAGATGACTGTCGAACAGCAGACCAATTACAATGCCGAAAAGAAGGCATATGCTCAACTAATTCAGGCGATTCCCAACGAGATTTTCCACCAGTTTAGGAGGTATCGAACTTCCTACAGTCTATGGAGAGCCCTTGAGAAGAGGAACGAGGGAAACGCTGCACTGAAGGAACTTAAAGCAAGTCAATTAAGGAAGGAATTAGACCATTTCATGGCTACGAGAGATGAGAAAATTCCTTCTCTCATTACAAGATATAATCATCTTCTCAGTGAACTGGACAGTCTGGGTGTTACTGTTCCAGAGAAGCAGCAGGTGGAAATTTTGGCAAAAGCCTTGCCCAAGAGCTGGCGGCCATATATTATGATATTGAAGAATAGTGGTGGTTTTGACGGGTTGGATCTAAATGATTTCACCACCAAGTTGAAAGAGCAAGAGCAGGAGGAACAAAATTTGGATTCCATGTCCAGTTATCAACAAAATCCTTCTCTCTACTACTCTGGGACACCTGTATCGTCATCCACTTCTTCAAATGCCCCCTTACAATCTGCCTATGTGAGTAATGTGAATGATTCTGGCAGATCTACACCTGAAGCCTCATCTTCTGGGCCATCCTATACTGTGTCTACTTCTGGATTCAATGCCGAGCATTTCAAGTATGGGAGTTCAGATGAAGTTAAAACACATATGAGCATGCTAAGTGCACTAGTCTCCTCTTATGATGATCTACTGAAGGGGAAGATTGGTAATGCTCATCTGACTCAAGAGGATTATGACCAGATTGATGACGATGAGATGGAGAGACAAGATATCCTCTGGTCATATGCTAACTTAGTCAGAAGGGCGAGGGCATATGAGAAAAGAACAGGGAAGTCAATATCAGCAACAAAAGATACCAAACTTGGTTTTGATAAATCTGCGGTAACATGCTATAATTACGGTGAAAAAGGTCATTTTGCGAGAGAATGTGATAAGCAAAAGAGTATGGGACCAAGGTATCCGTTCAAAACCAGTCCTGGCAGCAGATCATCTTCCTCTACAACCATAAAGTCTGAATCAACTCCAACACCGGCTAAGGCAATGGTAGTTGTTCAAAAGGACGAGGGAATTGACTGGTCAGTACAATTTGGGAATGATGGTGCTGATATTAATGTGGCAAATGTTCATGTGTTGAACGGAGATTCTCAATCCGAGACAGAAAGTTACTCAAGTGAGGAAGAATCAATTGCCAGCGTTGATGATGAACCAGCCCCGATTCCAGCTGCAGAAGAGACACCAGTGAAAGTTCGTGACAACGAGTCAAACCAAAAGGTGTGCAGTTGTGGTCAATCATCAGAGGAAAAGGTATGTACTTTTGGCTTACCTTGTGGTTCTTGTAATGACTATGTAAAACAGATAGTGTTATTGAAGTCTACTATTTCAGAGCTCACATCTAAGTTAGATAAAAACCTGTTAATCAAAGAAAGAGAAAAACAATTAAAATGAAAGAATGAAAGTCTAGGCAAACAGGTGCAAGAACTAGGTGTGGCTCTGTTAAATAAACAGGATGCTATCGTGTTTTACATAAATGAGATTGATAGGCTGAAACGAGACCTTGCTACTTCAAAGGTCGATTATGAGACTCTGAGTCAAAAACTCAAAAGTTATTCCACGTCTTCTTACTTATTTGAGTACATAATCGATCAGAGAGGTCAAGGTACCGATTCAGAAAAGAACAAAAAGTTATATTCTAAATGTCCACCACCAGTGTTAAATCAACTGGTGAATGATGATGTTCACTCTGAATCTGACTCACTACTCACAAAGGTTGATGAATCTTCTACATCAACCCCAAAAGAGGATTTAAAGTTAGACGAGAATGTGGGTGAGCCTCAGAAGAATGAGGTTCAGCAAGAAGAAATCAAAAAGGCTAAATCAGGCATAAGAGAACTGTTGGCTAGTTCTAATGTGAAAGGTCCGTTGATGCATCGTATCCGCGATGCCCTTCGGAAATTTGAAAAGGAGGGTGTAAAGTCTCCTGATACCCGTCCGTATCAAGAGGTCAAACTCCTACCCAAACATCAAGGGTTAGGGTATCGATCTCAAAGGATATCAAAAGGTTCTGTAAAGCAATATCCAGACAGGATTTGCTATGTGTGCAGGAGACCTGGTCACCTCAGTTCCGATTGTGATCAGCAGCCACATCAGCGCTGTAACAGGAAAGTTGAGACTTTTCAAAAGAATAAAACGTTTACTAAAAACAATCAAAACTCAACTCTTCCAGTTCAGCATCAAAAGACAAACGGGGATACCATAAGAAAATCTAAAAATCCCGAAGTTGTTAGCAAAAGAAAATCTTCGCTCAATCAAACTTCTAAGTGGACTAACAAATTGTGTGTTCAAATGTCTAAGGATTCGAGTGACAGGTTCAGCAAGGCTGCTGAGAAGACTGGAACTTGGATGAAACTTCCAGTGATTGGAGAAGACGGGAAACCCATGACTATTCGGGCTTGGGTTCCTAACGCTCTCTAATTCATTCTTCTATGTGAAGGGTGTCTACCGCTATAATCAAGTGTGAGGTATTTGTGACTATATTGTTCGTTTGTCTTTCAGTTTATTTCCTGTGTGTTTCTGCGTTTCTATTTTCTTGGTTTCTAGTTTGTTTAGTATTTTAGGGGGAGATAGTTCAGAAAACTTAGAAAATACAAAAAAAAATCAGAAAACTTAGAAAATACAAAAAAAAAATTCAGAAAACTTAGAAAATACAAAAAAAAAAAAAATCAGAAAAACAAAAATGAGAAGTTGATCCAACTCAAATGGAAAATGATGGTACACTGGCTTTCAATACAAAGTACGTCTAGTAAAATTAGGACTGAAGGCATGTACATATTCTTGAGAAAACTGTCTGAAAATCTAATTGAATCAGATAAGAAACAGATAGTGTGTAAGACATATAAGGAAAGTCTAGACTGATAAATGGTTATGCATGTGAAAATCAATCATAGATTTAAGCTATCGAGACATTCCAAGTCTATAAGTCAATAACAGTTGAGAATGACTTAGTTTGATGCACACACCTGTTACCATGCCAAATGTGCTTAGATGACTATGAGCAAAATGTAAAAGAGGGTGAAAAATTGACCCCAATCTGAGATGTCAAGGATCTATCAATGTTGAATTGTCAAAGAGCATAAAATGCAGTGACAAAAGCTATATTGATCTATTAGTGTTGAATTGTCAAAGAGCATAAAATGCAGTGACAAAAGCTCAACAAAATTATCAGAAGTGGTGAAAAATTGACCTCCATGTCAAAGAGCATAAAATGCGTTGACAAAATCACAAAGCACATAAGCATGGTGGTTGGGTAATCAAGTTGTGTACCTACTGAGTGAATCAAAATACTGTGAGACTTTGAAAGAGATAGTCTTAACCGTGTATCCAGTCTAGATAATCTGAAAATGTTGAAACAAAATTTGTCATTATCTGAGGAAAGTTAGGTTGACAAACAGAGTTTGAGAGAATATGTTTATGCCCAAGGTTCTGAAATGAATGATTACTAAGTATAGACGAGCTAGTACTGACTCCATACTGGAACCTTCTCACAAAAAGATTTAATTTTGAGGAATTTACTTCTTTTGCAAATTTATCCTTAGTTAATTTCATTTCAGTTAAGTTATTTTCATTTCTGTTTTTTTATTTTTTAGGATTTAATTTGTTTACAGTTTGCATTTTCATTTTTTCTTTATTATCAGCAAGATACAAAAAGAGTTCTAGTATGTTCTATTTTCTCTTAGTGAGATTTGTTCTGTTTACATTTCCTTCATCTTACTTTGATGTGTTTTGCTTAAATGTTTATAAGTGATCTTGAAGTTACTGACAGTTTATTACTGAGTGCAGTACTAACAGTAATTAAGGTTCACAGATGAAAAACTCATTACATGCGAGATGGAACCCCACTAAATACGGGTTATAGCTCACAATGTGCTTAGTGCAGGTAAGGGTGTAACGAAAGGTATTCCAATAGCATTGTGTTGTGTGCAGCATGCTATGTACTTTTTGCTTTGTGATGTTTTGCTTTGTGCAAATTTCGTTGTGTGCATTTTGCAATTCTGCTTAGTGAAATTTACTATGTGAATTTTTTGCTTAGTGAACTTTGCTTTGTGAATGTTTACTTAGTGAAATGGTTATTGATAGAACTAGGTCTTAGGGGGAGTATGTTGGTGCATATTTTATGAATCCCTAGTTCGTATCAATAAAGTATATTCATGTGGTGTTAATTAAATGTGTTTTGATTAATGGTTTGCATGTTTATACATTCTTAGTGTGTCTATGTGGTTATCTTAAGCTTACAAGTACTTAATCATGTGTTGATGTGTGTTTGGAAGTCTAAGTCTATGTGAGAAATCACCACGTGCGAAGTCAGGCTCACTACGTGCGTAGTGTAGCTCACTACGCACGTAGTGAGTAGGTCGGTTTAAAACTAATCAATTATTATTAAAATAACCAGTACGTGCGTACTGGACTAGCTACGTGCGCAGTGAAGTTCATCACGTGCGTAGTGACTTTAATTACTCTATAAATACCGCCTAATCTCGCATTAGCGCGGGAATCGAGCGAGTAACCTACGTAATCGACGAATCAATCAAGTACTTTACGGAAGCCTTCGTAACCGACCTCATAAGACCTTAAGCCTTACTAAATCGCGACTTTAAGCCTCGTAAACAAATACTGTGTGTTTAATCCGAATCCAAGGGCAGCCTTAAGCATCTCTGTGTAAAGGGTTTCAATGTTTCCCTCCCCTTCTACACATCTGTTGCTTCCACAATACACTTTCTCAGAATCTTGAACTTTCAACTTATGAAATTGTTCAGCCTGCTCTGATACCTGTTGTTGGTACCTTGGTGAGAATAACAACAAGCAACAGATGTGTAGGACCGGCTGGGGGACGGGGTTCTAAACCAAACTAAAACACCCTAATGCTAGGACTGATCTAGGATGAGAAATAGTGCGGAATTCTATTTCCCAAACCTCCTAAGGATTCTAAGATCTGCTTAGGTGTCCGGCACACAGTATCACACAGTGAAACACACAGAGTAGAAACAAGAACACACTCTAAGAACTCACACAGAGATGCTTAAGGCTGCCCTTGGATTCGGATTAAACACACAGTATTCGTTTACGAGGCTTAAAGTCGCGATTTAGTAAGGCTTAAGGTCTTATGAGGTCGGTTACAAAGGCTTCCGTAAAGTACTTGATTGATTCGTCGATTACGTAGGTTACTCGCTCGATTCCCGCGCTAATGCGAGATTAGGCGGTATTTATAGAGTAATTAAAGTCACTACGCGCTAATGCGAAAGTGTATTTAACCCCCTTCTACACATCTGTTGCTTGTTGTTATTCTCACCAAGGTACCAACAACAGGTATCAGAGCAGGCTGAACAATTTCATAAGTTGAAAGTTCAAGATTCTGAGAAAGTTTACAATGTCTACAAGCAACAATTCTTCAAACTTTCCACAGATGTTTGCCAAAGGCTATCCCGTATTTGATGGATCTGACTATCCTAAGTGGAAATTCAGAGCCATGTTGTTCCTCAAGTCCATTGACAATTGTATGTCCGATGTCATTATCAAAGGACCAATTATCCTAAAGATCTATGCTGTTGTCAGTGATACGTCCGCTGATAAAACAGACAAGAGTGAAAAAGAGGTAAGGAAGCCTGTTGCATCCTGGACAGATGAAGACTGGAAACTGTTTAATCTGGATGATAAGGCAAAGAGTGTTCTGAAAAATGCCCTGACTAATGAGATATTGCATACAGTGACTGGGTGTCAAATTGCAAAAGAGATCTGGGATACACTAAGTATTACATATGAGGGCACTGATCTGGTCAAGCAGCAAAAGAAGAGTCATCTGAACAGATCCTATGAAAACTTATTTTCGAAGAAGAATGAAACCCTGTCTGATTTGTTCACAAGGTTTCATTGCTTGATAAATAACCTGCTAAGTGTATGTATGAAAATAGATGAGGCTGAACTTGGGCTGAAATTTCTGGATGTGTTACCAGAAAGGTTCAATGAAGTAACCACAGCACTGAGGGCTGGAGGAACACTGCATGTGTACAACCTACAGTCTATCTATGGGTTCTTGCTCAATCATGAACAGATCACAGAGCACAAGAGAACTTCTCAACAACAACTTAAGGAGTCCTTGGATAAAGCAGAGATTGCATTAGTTGCACAAAAGAAAAAGAAAAGTTCCAAAGCATTAGTTGTTGAATCTGAGACTAACTCAGACTCAGGTGATACTGATGATGTTCAGACCATCACTGAGCAGATGGCCATGCTAGCCAGACGTTTGAGAAGAGCTCAACGGGGAAGAGGAAGATCTGACAGGGGCAAAAGGGAAGAGTTCCTTTGATCCTAAGAAGGTTGTGTGCTTCACCTGTTAGAAGAAGGGACACATTGCTGTTGAGTGCAGATTAAAGAGGGACGGATCAGCATCAGTTGCTGATAAGAATGCTTACAGAGCTGACAAATAGAAGAAGAATTATACTCAGCTCAATAAAGAAAAGCCAGAAGACAAACCCAGTGCGAAAGCATTATATGCTGAAACCTGGGATACTGAATCATCTACCTCAGAAGATGATGTATGTCTACTGGCGCAAGAAGATGAAGAGTTTGAAATTGACGAAGTTGATTATGGTTTGTCCGAGTCAACTTTTGAAGCTGACATAAAGGAAGCTGAGGAAAACAGCAAGCTTAGTGATTGGGATCCTACTTCCAAGTATAAGGTTAGTAATTTCAACTCTTACACCAATGAAGAAAAGGGTCTTGCGTTTGATTATTTGCTAAATGATTTCAATACCATCCTTAAATCTCAAAAGGACCTCAAAGCTAAGATAGCTAAACCGAAGAATGAGATTAAGGAAAATCAATCTCTCATTGATGTTGGTAAGAAAGCACAGTGTGATCTTGAATGTCAAAGACACATCAATAAACTTCTAAGTGAATAACTTCATGAAGCTAGAGTCAAAGCTGACCAACTTCAAAAGGTCACTGAGTCTTGGTGTAAGTCATCAAAGCTTGCTGAAAAGTGCATAAACCAACAAATTCCTAAACAGGTACAAGCTGTACTTGGAGGTGACTATCAAAAAGTAGCTTATGTAGCTGATAATGAGATAGCAAGTGTTAGATATATTAAAGTGAGGGGTGTAATATGTAATTACTCAAAGTTGGGGAAATGCTATATAAAGACATTTCCCCCACATTTCTAAGTAGGCTTTGCATCATTTCTCAACTCTTGTGTTTGTGTTATACTCTCTACCTCTCGGCTCACTCTCTCAACCGAACACACACAAACACACACTAATACTAAAAGCATTCCTTCATCCGTATAACATACGGGACCATCAATTGGTATCAGAGCCAAACTTGTTTTTGGCTCTTGATTGTTCGAAAACATCAAAGAAGATTTCAAAAAATCCAAGTTCAAAGTGAAGAACAAGCACTCGGGTCTAACAAAGCATTCAACAACAAGGTTATTCAAGAAAGTTACAAGTTCGAACACATTCAAGGTATAAAAATCTATTGTTTTCATCATTTTACGGGGCTGTGTTCGAAGTATACTACTGTTATATAAGGCTTTCTTGAATCACATTTCAAAACCGAGTGATATCTTTAAAGGAAAAGGTTCAAAAGTTCATTAAATACTTGATTTTGTAGCATTAAAATTTTATGGAAATCATGCATTTATGGTGTTCTTGAGACATAAATGCAGACTTGAAGAAGAAGAATTCTGGTTTTTTATTTAAAATAATTATTAATTCTTCCAAGTTTAAGTGTAAGTCAAGGTAACTCAAGTACTACCCATACCAATCAAGGTACAAGTGGGTATGCATCATTAGAGGTAAGAATCAGATCTGATTGTCACATATCCTGGTCTATAAGCCGGGTTGTGTGGTCAATGCGATTGACCTGTTTACACGGCCTATAGAGTTCTAAGAATCACCAAGTGTTATTCCAAGAGCTATAAGTCGGGCACTGGGAATCGCACGCAATTGAAGTGATTCAAAGGTTTCTATCAGCTATACTAAACTGAAAATACCAAGTGTTGCTATTGAAGCTATCAGCCGGGTAAAGTGAATCTCATGCGATTGGAGTACCTTTAATGATTCTATAAGCTACACTAAGAATTAAATTCTAAGTGTTCTCATTAATCGCATTCCATTGTCCAGTGCGATTCAAGGGTTTTTGTTCCTATTGCACTATTGATCACCACACATCCAAGACAATCGCATGCTATTCAATAAACTTGAATAGCATTCTATTGTGATTAACAATTTCTGTTTGGTGTTACAGGATTCAGTCGCACACTATTGGTTACCATATTCACTCCAGAAGTTTAATTTTTCAAGTGTTACCTATCCAATTGCACGCTATCCGATACCTTGAACTATTGGACAAGTGAGAGAACCATTTGAACTTGACTTTAAACAAAGAGGACAATTGGACTTAAAATTAAAATTCTAATTCAAAATTGAATTTAATCAAACTCAGATATAATTCAAAGGTGAATTAAAATTAACTCAATTCTATATAATTCAAAGTTGAATTTAATCTTTACAAGATCTAATTCAAAGTTGAATTAAAGAGAATTAGATCCTCATTTTATCAATCAAGTTTTTGAACAATCAATCCATACTTAACAAGTGAACGATCATCTCTTTTAAAACTCACTAATCATGTCAAGTACAAAAGAGATGATGTCCATTGGTACCGACACAAAACCTCCTGTTTTGTTTTGGGGGGAATACAATGTATGGAAAGGAAGGTTCATGGACTTCCTTGAGCACAACGAACTCTTTGGTGATAAGATGATAGAATGCATCCACAAGGGAAACACCAAGTTCACGAAGACTATTGAAGCTGATCCAACCAACAATCCCCCCATTCTCAGACATGAAAGGGAAAATACCAATGATGAGCTGACTGCTACTGAGAAGGAAACAAAGAAAGCTGAGAGACTGGCCAAATACTACTTGAAACAAGGTCTCTCATTTGAGATCTATCTGAAGATAGACAGCTTGGGTACTGCCAAAGAAATCTGGGATGAAATCAAAAAGCAGTTTCAAGGCACTGAGCAGGGAGAGTACATCAAACGTACTCAACTGGTCAACATCTACCATGATTTCAAGGCCCGTGAAAATGAGCTTCTATCTGAAACATATGGCAGATACTGCAAATTGCAGAATGAGATGAGGTCTACTCAAATTGTCAGAATTGACCTTGATTTGAACTGTTTTTTTCTGAATTCATTAGGTTCTGAGTGGAAGGATTATGCTAAGCTGTACAAACAGATCAACAAAGATCTTACATCTGTCACCTTCCACAACATTTTCGAAGACCTCAATCAATATCAAGATGAAATCTTGCAGTCTCACCCGAAACAACCAGTTACTGATCCTCTTGCTTTGATTGTAGCTGACAGGAGCCCTAGAAAATCTTCATCAAGGTCTGCCAAACTCAAACATGTGATATTCAGTGAATCTGACCATGAATATGATGATGATGACTCGGTAGAAGCTGCATTTCAAGCAGTCAAAGTCGCCAGCAAGAACTTCAAGAACCGGTTCACCAAGACCAACAACAGACAACTGTTAACTTCCGGATCATGAAGACCTGAAAGGTTTGCTCCTATTGACAAGCCTAGGTTTCCAAAGAGAGGAGAGGAAGGAGGAGAAGAAGAATGATCTCAAATGCTACAACTGTGGGAAATCTTGACACATGATCAGGAATTGTCCTCAGAAGAAGGTCAAAAATGCTGAATACTACAGACAAAAGTACCGCCTGTCAAAGCAAAAACAGGCTGGGAATGCACTTATGGTTGAGGAAGACCAGTTCCTAGAGGACACAGACTCTGAGAGCGATCCAGATGGTGAAGATCATGCTCAGTTCTGCTTCCTGGCCAACGGTGAAGCAAGTGGTACAAATGAAGATGATGGTGATCTCTCCGATGCTGAGGAGGAGATTGTTGACAGTGGAAAGGTACCTTCTATTTTTAATTCTGACATGGGTTTTAACTTTAAACATATCCAAACCATATTAAACCGCATGAAAAAGTTAGAATTAAAAATGACCAAACTGACAAAGAAAAATCAAGTGTTAAACGAGGTCATCCAAACACAAGACAAAGAAGCACAGGCTACTATTGAACAGTTGGAGAAAAACATAGACGAATCAAAAGTTCAACTAGCTGTGCAGGAATATGAATTTCTTGAATTAACCGATACAACAAATAACATCATACATGATCTTAAAGTAGAACGTGTTGGTGCGGAAAAGGATTCTGAAATTCTTAAAATTGATCAACAACTTCTTTGTCTAAAAATAATAGAATTCGAAGACCTTCTCATTAAAAGGGGGCAAAGTGAACAAACCATCTTTTTATACAAACAAAAAGAACGACCTTTTTCAAGATGGACATTCGAAAGACTTGGTTTTGAAAACCCAAAGGTCCTGAGTAAAGTATCTGCCAAGCAACTATACAATTCAAATATCTTTGGCAAGGGACTAACTCAACAAATGGTATTTGTTGGTCAAGAGGAAGAACGACTTGAAGAGGACATCAAACGAACCCTACATCTGAAAACTGAAACTCCCTTCAATTATTTTGATCTCAATGACTCATACTTCACTTACCCCATCCCAACATCTAACTCTGCTGTCAACACACCAGTTTATACACATGAGGAACTCTACACCCCTGAAGCGCCAAAACCTCAATTTTTATACATTCCCCACAAGGAATTACAGCAAAGGTTTCAAACCTTACAGGAGTTTTGCTTCACTCATTTAGTTCAAGGTGACCTTACCAAAGCCTTCCAATCAGAAACTACATCTAAACTCTCTTCACTATTTCAAGACAATGCCATCCTCCATAGGCGTCTCCAAACAGTATTTAATCTTGATGGAAATATCATTGACGACTTGTGCAAAGAAAATTTCGAATTGCTTGAACGAATCAAAGAGGTCAAAACTGCATTGGAACCAACTGCTCCATTCACCTTCTCTCCATATGGATCAGCAGTTGATGAACGAATTGAAGATTCCAAACATGCGTCTTCATCTTCTCAAAATGTCAAACCTAATGTAAAATCTGTTAATAATTCGTCTGTGGTAAATTTAAAACTGAAACAGATTTTCACACCAAAACAGACCTCCACTTCCACTCCTATTCACATTTCTCGTAAGATCATCAACATACCTGAATCCTCAAAAGCAGCTGCTAGTCGACCATGACTCAGTTCTAACGTTTTACATTCTGCTGCAGATGTGAAGAAGCTCGGGAGTGTGGAGCGTAAAATAAGCACAAACTGGAAGAGAGTCATTCCTAGGTCCAATAGGAAATGTTCAAACTTTAGTCAATCATGTGAACAAATTTTGATGTTTGATTCAGTCTGTAATCATTCAAGTTTGCAAGATAATATTGCTACTTCCATGTTTTGTATTAGTGATGGTTGCCTCCATGGTCATTGTGAATTTAACTGTGAATATGATCAATTGCGAAAACAAATTGGAATTAAACCTGTTAGAAATATGCCCATTAATGCACGTACGCCATATGGACCGCTGCTGATGATGTATGGGCCTATTGGGTCATACACCGGGGTCTAACCTGACAGCAACTTAAGTTAAGGGACCAAATATGGCAAAAGACAAAAGTTGACATCGCAGGCCGCGTTAGCGCCGCTAACTGTTAGGGGTTAGCGCCGCTAAGTCCTATAGGTTAGCGCCGCTACGGCTGCATGTACTTTGTGTCAAATCGCTGACAGGGCGCGTTAGCGCCGCTAACACTTTTGAGTTAGCGCCGCTAACTCTTGGTTAGCGCCGCTAAACCCTGCCAGTGTCATTTTGTCATTTCCACCTCCAAAATGACCAATGCATGTTGTTTTTACAACTCTCGATGTTGGGGCCGGTGGAGAGGGAATATTAGACGAAATCTGGAACACAAGAGTAAAAAAAAAAAAACTCATTTTTTGATTTGGGTTTTCTCTCTTGAAGCTCTCTCTCTCAAAATATACATTATCTTCTTTGGTGCTACAAGAGGCCAAGAGAAGTTCAAGGGAGAGGGTTGTTCTCCAAAGTTTGGTCTCGTTTTATTGCTGTTCCAGAAGTGGTTTTCGAGTAGAAGTACCATGGAGGCTTGCTAGCTCAAGAGGTTGGCGTGTTACCGGGGTATATCCCATTAGTCGATCCGCAATTTGTTCTTGGAGCTCAACACCACGAGACAATCACTTTTCTGGAGCTTAGGAGAAAGGTATAACACCTCTTTCCTTCTTAGTTGCATTTCTTTACATAGAGTTTGGTCCATGTTCGGGATTTCTCGTTTTGTGCTTTATTTGCTTGTACTGTGGGCTTTGTTTGTTGTACCTTGCTTCCGCTGTGTTGCCCACGAGATCCCAACAGTGGTATCAGAGCCACCTCTATGTTAGATTTGCACTTGGTGGCCTGAAAATCCCGAAATCAAAATGTTTGTTTTCTGTTCGAACCGGGTTAGCGGCGCTAACTACTTAAACTTAGCGGCGCTAACGCGCAGCTACGATTTTGGTTTTAAAAGTTAAAAACAGTTTTGTTCTCGGGTATTTTGGTCATTTTCTGTTTCTGGAAATTTGTTCCAGATTTGTTTTGGTATTATAGTTACCATTATGTTTGGTTGTATGTGGTTGTTGTGAAATTGGTAACCTTGCCTTGACCTTGTGGTTGTATTTGTGTGTTTGGATGCAATTTGGTGATTTTAATCACACATGGGCTGTAATAGTTATTAATTCAGTTTTGTTTGTAATAATATTGTGGCTTGCATGCCATTTCATTCATCCGTGTAAATGTACTAGATAAATAGGAAATTATCGTGGCTTGTATGCCATTTCTTTTTCTATTGTATGTTTTGTACATTTGGATGATGACACACAAATAGGAGTTGGAAAGGAGATGGAGTGTGTCCATAGAAGCCGGTGAAGTCCATTGGAGATGGCGGATCTAGTGGGAGCTCGCATTGAAGACTTTCCGTCCCCTAGTTTGACCACGTTCTACCCGTTTTGGCTCACGGGAAGAACGCATAGGATTTTGGCAAGGGTTACCAATTTACTTCGTTTATATGCGTGTGATGTGATTTCATTTTATTCTTGCATGGTTTGCTTAGGATTCGCATGCTAGACAATTTTTCGAAATTAATAAAATCACAAGAGATTTGGTAAAAATGGTTTGCAACTCTCGCGCGCTCACATACAAGATTAACTCACCTAGTGGAAATAGGTTTTGTCACTAAACAAGTTAATCTGTAACCAAGCCGAAAACAAAAGCCCGTTTTTCATAAAACGTAAATCTTGCGCCATCCGTAAGTCGATACCACCCGAATCTAGATTTATGGGTTTTGGTTGTCGAGCTTAGCACGAGCCAATTTTGGTGAATTTGTTACCGTATGTCTTGACGGACGATTTACAATTGCAAATTAAAATCCTTGAGTGATTGTCGAGCTTAGCACGAGTCAACAGAGAATTTTAATTTGGAACTGGTGCAAGTAGGGATCAAACATGCCAAACGACCGATAGTTGTCGTAGGATCCCGCAAGTGCCTAAGAGTTGTAATAGAGATTGCAATCGGTAAGATGGTTATCGGCCTAAATAGCTCCATGAAGTGATCCGCGGCAAACCCGTCATGGATTGGAGTGAAATATGGTTCTTAGCCCTTGTTAAAATATTTTTCGAGACGATATTGGGTAATTATTTTAACAAGGATTAAATCAAACAACTAATTCGTGTACTCTACTTTAATATAGGATGTCAAATCAAAACCACAACACGTCGAACTTATCACTACGTATGTTCCTACAAAGGGAGAAACTCACGAGAGTGAACTTTGTGGACTGGCTTAGGCAATTGAGGATTGTCCTACGTGCCGAGTCCAAGTTACACATCCTTGAGGAACCCCTTCCTGAACCACCTGCTACCAATGCGGAATGGGCTATCCGATACGCGTATAAAAAGCATGTTCGGGATACACACGATGTTGCTAGCCTCATGTTATCAAGTATGAGCTCGGAACTGCGAAAGCAATTTGAGCACATGACTGTGTATGACATGATTAACAAGCTGAAGGATGTTTTCCGACAGCAAGGTAGGCAAGAACATTATGAGTGCGTTAAAAGTCTAACCGGTTGTAAGATGCGGGAAGGCGGGAGTGTTAGTGCCCATGTTTTGAAGATGAAGTCATACATGGACCAGATGGAGAGACTAGGTTTTCCTATAGGGAGGGAGCTTGGTGTGAATTTCATACTTCGGTCTCTGCCCGCATCATATGAAAAGTTTGTAGAGAACTATCATATGCTTGGAAAGGAAATATCTATAGATGAACTGCATGGAATGTTGAAGGATGTTGAATCCAACATGTCCAAGCATGAATCATCCTCATTCACTCCTGTTTTTGGCTCTAGGGAACAACTTTTAGCCAAGAAGAAGAAATTGATCCCATCAAATGAAGAAGTTGGTGTATCCAAGCTTACTTCAAGTTTTGAGTCTATGGATATTGATGATATGCCTAAAGAGACTCAACAAGGGTTGGTTTGCTACTTCTGCGGTAGATTTGGGGATTGGGGCCGTCATGCCTGCCCTCCGTGCCGAGAGGATATAAAACTTCTGAGACAAGAGAGAGTTAATTTTCCTACTTAAGGTACATTCATGATTATACTTCATTGACATTCCTTATTAAGCTGGGTTGTTTACCCGAGCTATAAGACTCACGTTTGTCACAAATTTATTTTGTTACAAAGTGTAGGTCTGTTCGTTGCAAGAAGGAAGAGCTTGAAGAACCGGATCTCTAAAGAAGAAATTTAGTTGATTGTCTTCTATAAGAGAATTGGGAGTCTTAAGTCTCGCCATTTATTCCATAATTATTTATTACTTTTGAGTATGCCCTGTGTGGCTAGACTTGCTTTATTGTATGTTCTTTTGAAAATAATGGATGTTTTTATACTATGTATTTTGTTTAAAAGATTTTTCATTATGATGGTTTCATTTCAAATTCGATCCATGTCAAAGCTTATGTGTTATTTTGACCATTTATGGTGCTTAAATACACATTTGATGACGATGGAGATGACTTGGAATTGAAACAATTTTGAAAAATTATTTTGATATGTTTTATCCAATCAAAACTTATCCATATCATTGCATACATAAAGGCTCATTATAAGTAGTAAGGCGATCATGAAATAATTGATTCTTAGATCCAAAAGTGGTTTGGATACATTAGTATATGGCATAATCAAACTTAACCAAGTAAACAACATTTACATCGCTTGGATCCATGTGGTTAGGATCTTTGTAAAAATTTAGCCTCGGGCTAAATGAAGGATATAAATATTGTTTATTGGACTAGGATGATTAAGAAATCCTTCACCTATGTTGGTAGGAAGGATTATAACTTGTTGGATTTTGATCACACTTATGTGGATAATCCGTACAAGTATACCATATAGAGTGACACTAGTAAGATTCTCCATCACCATCTTTATGATGGTTGTTGAGAGAATGTTTAACTAGATAAAAGGTTTGTGTCTGAAACCTGGAGGTGTTCGGAAATAACCTTAAGAGAATTAAGAATCAATAAGGGCATATAGATATAAATTCTTAGATCTAGAATAGATGCTAAGTTTTCTTATCTATATTAGTTTAAACATGAAATGAATCATGGGTTTATCCCATAATTCGTTTTCTCTAAGAAACACATTTTGTACATGGTGTTACTTTAAACAAAACTGGATATCTTTGTTGATAATCTGGTAAAAGGCAGGCCTAAAACATGTATTCAATGTGATTGGTATACATTAATTTTTATGAACCAAGTTCTCAATCTGAAACACAACATTATGGTCAACTTAAGCATCCAATGAGATTTTGACTAGAAAGAGTACTTTGCTTATCAATCTCACAACTTAAAATTATTCATTCTACATTAAGTGGGAGATGTATGAATTATAAGTTGATGCTTGTATATTTAAGTAGTTCATCCGAGTTTTGGATAATTGTTCTTGAACTTATGGGAACCATGTTTGGTTATTCAAAAGGGAAAGAACAATTTACAAAAGCATTCCAGTGGAAGAACGTTAAACTTAAATAAAAGACCTAATGTGGACACTAGCACTTAATCAGCATAGAGATGCTGGTAAAACCTGACAATATCCATTGCTTCTTTATATCTGATGGAAATCAAGAAGGTTGTTATAGATATGAGGTTGTCATATCAGAGTAGCAACAGCTTGATGGTAAATCATTGTGATATTACCATTCATCGGAAACATGGTGGGACCCTGTGTTCGCTAGTGAATATAAGAAGTGAATGGTGTACATAGATGTAATCAATTTGCTGCATCCAAGTACTTGACTTGGGTTAATCCCACACCTAAGGTGTAATCCGAGAAGGATGAGGGACTAACATATATGCATTTATGGACAACTTCAAATACCGACTAGAGACATTGTGTTTCATATTGTTTAAATATGGAAACATGTTCTAGTGGTTATGTTAAAGATAATTTGGATCAAGTGAGATATTGTTATCACCTAGCGGAAACAAGATTAGTTCACTTGGATGTAAGAGACCTATATCCTTTAAGGGATTAAGTTGAGGATTATGTGAAACATTGCTGTCGTCTTGGGGAAACTAATATGTTCACATGGAAATAAAAGACCAAGATCCTTCGCGGGATTAATTTGAGGAAATGTTTTAAACATGTTTCGAGGTCTTATATATCCATTATGTCCAAGTTATGTCCATGACTAAAGTCAGCAAAACTTGCATCTTGTGGCTGTAATCCTGCTTTGCGAGAAAGTCAAAGGAATGAGTTTTCTAGCAAACATAGATTAAGCTGGATACCCTTGTCAGGGCTAGTGGGAGCTTCATGTGTTCCTAGGAAAATATGCTCAATAAGAATAATGTCCTAATTTAGGGTTGTTCTACAACCTAATGGTGAAATTGTTGTTCTATGAGTATAAATAGAAAATATGGAATCAAGTGGATTTTTAATTCAAGAAGTACTGATGTATGTTCTTGATATTCGACGAAAGTAGAATTGTCTTGAGTAAGTTATTACTGCAATCAAATCTATACTTGTGAGACTGTCGATTTTATCGAAGTTTTGATTAATCAAGTATGTGGTATAGATACGACATTTAAACTTAAATGAGTGTCATTAACCCTATTGTGTACTTCGGTCACATTGAGGGTATGTCGACTCTAATAAACATGAGTGTCTATGACTCTATTGTGAACTTCGGTTACATTGAGAGTATGTCGACTCTGATAATCATAAGTGTCATTAATCCTATTGTTGACTTCGGTAACATTGAGGATATGATGACTATGATAACTTTGTATATGATCTCTTTGATAAACACTTCGCTAGTGGTTTAATAAGAAAATACAAAAGAGTACAAAAGGGATATTGTGTGAATGATCCCATAATTAAGCCGTTGTCAAATACTAGTGATGAATTTCATACTAGGTATAATAGCATTGTTAATGCTTATGACTAGGCTCGAATATCGTTTTAGTAAATGTTTGATTTACTTATAAGCTTTGGGAACGGTAAGCAGTACTGCTAACCGATGATTGTATCGATGTATAGTGGGGACTATATATACGCATGATGCGGTTACCTTCATTGGTCTTTACTGTGTTCCATCTTAGCATGTTTAACCACTTCCCAGAATGTTTATACATTCTAAATTTCCACAGCCAGTCATTCTTCAAGGGAAGGAAGCTTGAATTAAGGCTGAGGTTAGGTGTTGGTTGTGCATTGATCAAGGATTGAATGCATGAAACGCAACAGTAACCTGTGCTTGAAAGGAGTTTCAAGTAACTGGAAGACCCGCACCCGAGTTCACTTCATGGATCATGGTCATAGAGTGACTCGGAAGGATAATATCATTACGTCCTTCGACCCGAGATGTATGAATTGCTATAGCATGAAACTTTCTTACTTTAGCCATTTCAAAACGTAGTTCGTAACTGGCTACTATAAAGGGAATAGCCAAGTAAGAGAAGGTTCACGCTATGGGGTTGTATAGTCAACGGGATTTGTTCCTCTGGTATGAGAGATATCCCTGGGCCCCTCGATGATTGGGCGCTGACACCAAAATAAGCATGGCCATGCGCAAAGGAATATTGATTTAGAATCAGATATTTCCTTAAATTTTGGTCACCACCAATCAAGATCGAGTAACATAATCGTGAACGATCTGGAGATTGACATATCAATCCATGTCTCGTGTTCACAAGGATATCGCGAACAAAATGAGTATTGATCATTTATCAAATAGGACCTCTACGTTCTTTTTGTAGGTAATGGTTTTCTGCATAAAAGCGGAACCCATACTGACTTGGGGGCATTGATGCTTTTGCTAGAGGCCGCTCTTTGTCTGTGGTTACATGGGTACGGTGCATTATGTGCAAGTGGGAGTTTGTTAGAAATATGCCCATTAATGCACGTACGCCATATGGACCGCTGCTGATGATGTATGGGCCTATTGGGTCATACACCGGGGTCTAACCTGACAGCAACTTAAGTTAAGGGACCAAATATGGCAAAAGACAAAAGTTGACATCGCAGGCCGCGTTAGCGCCGCTAACTGTTAGGGGTTAGCGCCGCTAAGTCCTATAGGTTAGCGCCGCTACGGCTGCATGTACTTTGTGTCAAATCGCTGACAGGGCGCGTTACCGCCGCTAACACTTTTGAGTTAGCGCCGCTAACTCTTGGTTAGCGCCGCTAAACCCTGCCAGTGTCATTTTGTCATTTCCACCTCCAAAATGACCAATGCATGTTGTTTTTACAACTCTCGATGTTGGGGCCGGTGGAGAGGGAATATTAGACGAAATCTGGAACACAAGAGTAAAAAAAAAAAAACTCATTTTTTGATTTGGGTTTTCTCTCTTGAAGCACTCTCTCTCAAAATATACATTATCTTCTTTGGTGGTACAAGAGGCCAAGAGAAGTTCAAGGGAGAGGGTTGTTCTCCAGAGTTTGGTCTCGTTTTATTGCTGTTCCAGAAGTGGTTTTCGAGTAGAAGTACCATGGAGGCTTGCTAGCTCAAGAGGTTGGCGTGTTACCGGGGTATATCCCATTAGTCGATCCGCAATTTGTTCTTGGAGCTCAACACCACGAGACAATCACTTTTCTGGAGCTTAGGAGAAAGGTATAACACCTCTTTCCTTCTTAGTTGCATTTCTTTACATAGAGTTTGGTCCATGTTCGGGATTTCTCGTTTTGTGCTTTATTTGCTTGTACTGTGGGCTTTGTTTGTTGTACCTTGCTTCCGCTGTGTTGCCCACGAGATCCCAACAAAACCATGTGAGGAATGGACAGACTTTTACACTAACAAAGTCTGTGTTCCATTTATAACCTCAAAAGGAATCGTCATTAATCAATGGATCACAACTCGTCAGTCACATGCACTCAAGCGTTTGCACAAATCTAGGCGACTACTGACGATCAAGGAACTGGAAGTCTACAGATTGCAGGGCTATGAAGCATTTAAAAGGGCTTGGATTGCACACGAAAAACACTTGCATTCTCAAAAGCGTTCTCGCAATTCCCCTTCCAAAATCTCCAAATCTTCTAAACCCAAGCCATCATCCATTCAACGAGTAGCAAAACCTACTAATCGCAGTGCTCCAGTTCAGCGAAAGCAAGTTGATGCACCGAGGCCACAGAGAATTCTTAAGAATTCCTCGCAACCATGGATTCGCAAACATAATGCTTCCGCAACTCTACCGAATCCAAAACCTCCGATTCCATCAGTTGTCAAACCAACAGTGGTAAATAAACTTTCTTCTCAGCCAATTTCTTCTAAATCCATTCCTTCACGACAACAGATTAAACCCACATGGGTACTCAAGAATAGATCAGTAGAAGTTTCACCGCCACAAGCAGACAACATCACTACTCAATCCCTTTTAGGGACTAACAATCACGGACCCATTCAGATATGGGGACCTAAACGTGATTTATTCTCTTTTTGCAGGTGCCTCACTTGTGGTACCTTGACTCCGGCTGTACCAAACATATGACCGGCAACAAAAGTCTTCTCAAGAATTATGTTCCTACGTACTCCGGGAATGTACGTTTTGGGAACGACAATGTTGCACCAATAATGGGGTACGGAGACATCGAGAAGAAGCACATCAAGATCAAGACAGTCTCTTATGTTGAAGGGTTGGGTCATAATTTGTTCAGCATTGGACAGTTCTGTGATAAAGACCTAGAGGTAGTGTTCAAAAAGAACAAATGTTCCGTTTTAACTGAAAATGGAGATGAGTTGTTGGCAGGTTCAAGAAAATCTAACCTGTATTCCATTGATTTGGAAAAGTATGACTCTCCTACCTTTGTGTGTCTACTGTCTGAAGCATCTATGGATCTTACTTGGCAATGGCACACAAAACTCTCTCACCTAAACTTTCAACATATCATCAAACTAGTCACGGGTGACTTGGTGAGAGGCATTCCCAAGTTAAGATTCAAGAAGGACCATCTGTGTGCAGACTGTGAGAAGGGTAAAATGAAGAAGGCTTCTCATAAATCAAAGCAAGTGTTTAGCACTACCAAGCCTTTAGATCTCCTGCATATGGATCTATGTGGTCCTATGAGAATTCAGTCCAAGCATGGGAAGAAGTATATACTAGTCATGGTGGATGACTATTCCAGGTATACTTGGGTCAAATTCCTGCATGCTAAAGAAGATGCTACTCCAACAATTATCACATTCATTAAATAGCAGCAGAACAAGTATGGTCAGAGTGTTGTCTCAATCCATACAGACAATGGAACAGAATTCAAGAACAACTCTCTGAATAGCTTTTGTGACCTAGTTGGGATCAACCATTAGTTCTCTGCAGCATACACTCCACAACAGAATGGTGTGGTCGAAAGCCGAAACAGAAACTTGGTTTAAGCTGCCCGTACCATGCTGTCATACTCTGGGCTCCCACCTTCCTTTTGGGCTGAAGCCATCAACACTGCCTGCTATACGCAGAATCGCTCTTTCATTAATAAACGTTTTAATAAAAGTCCCTATGAACTGGCAAATGGCATAGTGCCTAATATCAAATACTTTCACGTCTTTGGTAACAGGTGCTTTGTATTAAATGAAAAACATAATCTAGGAAAGTTTGCTCCAAAAGCTGATGAAGCTATTTTCCTAGGTTATTCCACTGAGTCTAAAGCATATCGAGTTTTCAACAGACAAACAAAGAGCATCATAGAAAGCATCAATGTAACATTTCATGATATACTGGATGTTAGTAATTTACCACCAAAATCAAAGAAAGATGCTTCTGAACTTACCTGTTCAGGACCAGTACTTCAACATAAAGAATCAGACATTTCCACAAGTTCAAATACTACTCTTGACTTTATATTTGATTTCTTTTGATCTGAATCTTCTCCTGTTTTGACTGACAACAGGGACAACACAGCTACACAGACAAGTGTTTCTATCACAGCTCCTACGGTCACTAAGACGAATCCATTTGCCGATTTACATACTGAGTATTCTACATCTGTATCCGTCACACAGCCCCCTGTGACTGCTCCAGTAACTGACCAAGATAGCTCACCTGTGTTTGATTCAGACCCAAATTTCTCTAGAGAGGATAAAGAAGAGGCAAGACACATTCAAGATCTTATTCCTTCATCCTCTACCTCTCATGAAATAAAATGGACCATACATCACTCTGAAGAGAACATCGTCGGAGATCCTTCAGTTGGCATTCAAACAAGATCCGCAACAGCAAACGAATGCCAATTCTCGGGTTTCTTAAGCATCATTGTGTTGGGGTTACCAGGGCACGCAACGGAAGCAAAGTACAACATAAAAAGCCCATGGTACAAGCACATAAAGTACAAAACATGAAACCCCAATAGTAGATCTAACTCTATGAACAAAAATGCAACAAAAGGAGAGAGTTAAGGATGTTATACCAGCTCCTAAGCTCCAGAAAATCGATGAAGATGATGAAGTTGCTCCTTGTGGCTTGAACGAATCAACAAGAAGGTGATACCCCGGTAACAAGAAAATCACTTGAGCTAGCAAGCTCCTTGAGGTTCTTCTTTCACGAAAACCCAGTAGGAGAACAACAACTAAACACTAAGGGACCGAATTCTGGAACTCAAACTCTCTCAAGAACTCACTACGTGTCACAAGCACTTATGAGTGTATATTATCTCTTTTTAGCCAAGAAGCACAAATGAGGCTGAGTTAGGGTCTTTTATAAACCCCAAACCGCCTCCTGGAACGCCCCAAGTCGGCCCAAGTCGCAGCAAGAAGCTCACATGCATTGGTCTAGTAGAGAGGTGATGTGACAAAAAGTTGACGTTTGGCCGTAGCGGCGCTAACCCGAGTTAGCGGCGCTAACCTGTAGGAGTTAGCGGCGTTAACGCGGCCTGTCAGTTGACTTGACGTAAAGCCCATGCAGCTGTAGCGGCTCTAGCCCATAAGTGTTAGCGGCGCTAACACCTTATGGTTAGCGGCGCTAGCCCAGCCTGCGAAGTCAACTTTTGTCTTTTATCAATTTTGGTCCCTTTACTTAAGTTGCTGTCAGATTTGACCCCGGTGTATGACCCAATAGGCCCATACATCATCGGTAGTGATCAAATGGTACACACGCATCAGTGGGCATATTCTAAGAAATCACATACAATGAGCGGTCTCTAGCAAAAACATCATTGCCCCCAAGTCAGTATGGGTTTCGTTATCCGAATGAAACCTGTTCTTAAAGAAAGGTCCTATAGATAAGTGATCTTAAACATCCTTTTGTTCATGATATCAATGTGAACAAGAGACATGGATTGAGTGTCAATCTCCAGATCGTCCACGATTGTGTTTCTCGATCTTGATTGGTGGTGACCAAAAGTTAAGGATATATCTGATTCTAAATCAATATTCCTTGCGCATGGCCATGCATACTTTTGGTGTCAGCTCCCAATCATCGAGGGGCCCAGTGATATCTCTCATATCAGAGGAACAAATCCCTTTTTGACTGTATAACTCTAAAGCATACCCCTTAACTTATCTAGTCATTTCCTTTATCACAGCCAGTTATGAACTGCTTTTGAAAATGGCTAAAGTAAGAAAGAAATATGATATAGTGGTTCATACATCTCAGGTCTAAGGACGTAAGATATTATCATCCCAAGTTACTCGTGACTATAATCCATGGAGTATACTTGGGTGCGGGTCTTCCAATCACTTGAAACTCTTTTCAAGTACAGATAGGCATTGCCCCTTAATTCGACCATATTGAATTCAAGGTCACATGCTTATCTCAGTCTTATTTCAATCTTCCTTCCACAAGATCGACTGACTGTGGAAAGTTTTGAAATATAACATATTTCCGGAAGTAATTAAACATGCTAAGATGGAACACAGTAGAGTCTTATGAATGTAACCGTATCATACGCATATATAATCTCTATTATATATCAAAACAAGCATAAATTACAATACAGTCTATATCGTTCCCAAAAAAAAAAAAACAGTTTACATATCAAACAAACTAAATACATAACTCAAACCAAATCGCTGGCAAATCTTACACCTATAGCACTAGTGTGAGAATCATGAGCTGCTTACGCTAACGGCTTTGTGAATGGATCCGCAAGGTTTCCATCCGATGCTACTCTGCTTATGACGATTTCACCACTCTCAACTACTTCCCGTATGAAGTGGTATTTGCGCAAAATATATCTTGTTCTCTTGTGAGCTCTTGGTTCCTTCGCCAAAGCCACAGCACCCTCATTGTCACAGAATATCTCAATAGGGTCAGTGATGCTTGGAAGCACTTGTAAATCTTGGATGAATTTCTTCATCCACACGGTCTCTTTTGCAGCTTCACTTGCCGCAATGTATTCCGATTCGGTAGTTGAATCAGCCACCGTGTCTTGCTTCGAGCTCCTCCAACTGACAGCACCACCATTTAATAGGAATACAAACCCCGATTGAGATCGGCAGTCATCCATATCCGTTTGGAAGCTAGCGTCCGAGTAACCCTTTACTCTTAGCTCTTCTTCCCCACCATAAACCAAGAACATTTATTTTGTACGCCTAAGGTACTTAAGAATGTTCTTTACAGCTTTCCAATGAGGCTCCCCGGGATTCGCCTGATATCTACTAGTCATGCTCAAAGCACATGACACATCAGGACGAGTACATAACATGGCGTACATGATCGATCCCACAGCCGAAGCATATGGTACTCGCTTCATTACTTCTATCTCCTCATGGGAGGTAGGACATTGAGTCTTGCTCAACATCAAGCCTTGTGCCATAGGGAGGTTTCCTTTCTTGGATTCCTCCATTTTAAAGCGTCTCACGACCTTATCTATGTATGCACTTTGAGAAAGCCCGATCAGCTTTCTAGATCTATCTCTATAGATCTTAATTCCCAGAATGTAGCTTGCATCCCCTAAGTCCTTCATTGAGAAACAATTCCCTAGCCAAGCTTTTACACTCTTGAGGCTCGGAATATGGTTTCCAATGAACAATATGTCATCCACATATAGGACTAAGAAGACAATAGTGCTCCCACTAGCCCTGACATATACACATGGTTCATCTTTACTTTTCGAAAATCCAAATTCCTTGATTTTCTCATCAAAGCATAGATTCCAACTGCGAGATGCTTGCTTGAGTCCATAAATGGACTTCTTTAGCTTACAAACCTTTTTCGGATACTCTGGATGTTCAAAACTATCAGGTTGTGTCATATACACCTCTTCGGAAACCTTCCCGTTAAGGAAGGCGGTTTTAACGTCCATTTGCCATATTTCATAATCATAAAATGCATCAATGGCCAGGGGTATTCGGATTGATTTCAACATAGCCACTGGGGAGAAGGTTTCATCATAATCAACACCGTGTTTTTGAGTGAAACCCTTCGCCACTAGTCGTGCTTTGAAAGTATCCAAGGTTCCGTCCATGCCGGTTTTCTTCTTGAAGACCCATTTACACCCTACGGGTCTAACCCCGGGCGTAGGATCAACCAGTTCCCAAACCTGGTTATCCGACATGGATTGCATCTCACTATCAATTGCTTCCTTCCAATGTGCAGACTCAGGCCCGCCATAGCTTCCTTGTAGTTAGTGGGCTCATCAGAGTCCACTACTAACTCGCTGCCCTCAGATATGTAGAATCCATATCTCTCTGGCTCGAAACGAGTTCTACTGGAATGCCTAGGAGTAAGCAATGAATTAGTGTCAGGTACTGCAGCATTCTCTTGCTCAGTTTCAACCGTCCTAGGTTGAGTGCTAGTGCCAACCTCAAGTTCTTTATCGGTTGATCATTGAACTTCCTCAAGATCTTTTTCCTTGTTGCCTCTTTGTTTGGATAGCAATTCTCTTTCAAGGAAAAATGCCCTTCGAGCAACAAAAACTTTGTTCTCAGAAGGTTTATAAAATATATATCCAACACCGGTAGGAGGATATCCGATAAAGTAACACCTTTCCGATCGGGGTTTAAGTTTGTCCTCAGTCTCACGTCTTACGTAGGATTGACAACCCCAAACTCGTAGGTATGAAAGTGTCGGATTCTTCTTGTGCCACATTTCATAAGGTGTTTTCGATACTTTCTTGGTTGGTGAAAGGTTAAGGATCCTTACCGCTGTCTCTAGGGTATATCCCCATAAACTAATTGGTACCTCCGTTTGACTCATCATGGACCTTACCATATCTAGTAAAGTCCGGTTCCTCCTCTCAGCGACCCCATTTAATTGTGGAGTCTTTGGAGGTGTTAATTGCGAAATAATTCCACAATTCTTGAGATGACCGGTAAAGTCGGTACTTAGATACTCTCCACCTCTATCAGACCGGAGTATCTTTATTGTTTTGCCCAATTGATTCTCAACTTCGTTTTGGAATGTCTTGAACACCTCAAAGGTTTCATTCTTGTGCTTAACAAGATATACATATCCATACCTACTATAATCATCTATAAAGGTTACGAAGTATCTCGAGTTATTCCTAGTTACATGTTTGAAAGGTCCACATACATCCGTATGGATGATGTCCAAGAGGTCTTTACCCCTCTCATTTGTCCCCGTGAAGGGTGCCTTTGTCATCTTGCCTAATAAACAAGAATCACATACATCATTCGACCCTTGGTCAAATGACTCCAAGATTCCATCCACTTGAAGCTTGGTGATGCGAGTCTTGTTTATGTGGCCAAGACGACCATGCCACAAGGAATACTTATCCAAACCATCTTTGGAACTAGAATCAATATTCATGATAGATTTTGTTGATTTAATGTATGCACTTGCCTCATAAATGCCATGACATGGTAAAGCCTTAAAATAAACAATATTATCTTTAAAGCATATAATTAAACCATTATCAAAATGAAAATTGTAACCATCGTCATACAAGCCATGAATAGAAATAATGTTTCTTGCCACATGGGGCGAATAGCTTACATTTTTTAATAAAATAGAGTAGCTGGTCTTGAACGAAAGCTCTACTTCTCCTTTAGCTTCCACTGGGACAATCTCAGAATTTCCCATCATAAGATCCAACTCTCCACGCTCCAAGTCCCTACTTGCCTTTATCACCTGCACCATATTACATATGTGAGTGCCACAGCCGGTATCCAAAACCCAGCCTTTAGAAGTAGAAGTATTATGGAGTTCTATCATGAACGTACCTGAAGATTCCGGGCCCGATATGCTCATTGTCTTGAGCTTATTGAGTCCCTCCAAGTACTTAGGGTAGCTTCGGCGGTAGTGGCCCTTGCCCCCACAAAAGAAGCACTCCGCATCCTCCGGAGTCTTGGCTTGGGGAATCTTCCCCTTACCTTTACCTCCGGAGGCCGGGGCAGGCTTGGTCGCACCAACCTTCCCCTTTCCCTTCCCTTTCTCCGAAGGGGCGGCCTTCTTTTTGGTTATGCGGCCTTCCCGGATGGCTAGAACGGGAGTGGAGGAGGAGGATGGTTTGCTCTTGGTCATGCTCGCTTCGGCAGTCTTGAGCATACCATGTAGCTCCATCAAGGTTTTATCCATGCTATGCATATGATAACTAATAGTGAATTGATCATATGCACTGGGCAGGGATTGGAGGATCAAATCGACCGCCATCTCCCTCCCAATGGTAAACCCTAGCTTCTCCATGCGCTCAATGTTTGCTTTCATACGCAAAACATGAGCGCTCACGTTCCCTCCATCTTGAAGCTTGCAAGCGAGAACCGACTTGAAGCATTCATACCTCTCCTGCCTCGCCTGCTGCTGGAACATATCCCGCAGCTGCACGATCAGGTCGTGAGCACCCAAGTGGTCCATTTGCTTTTGCAAATCGGTACTCATTGTGCTCAACATGAGGCATGTGATCTTCTCAGTCTCCTTGAGGCGTTTCTCATACGCCTCACGGATTGCCCTCGTTGCACCGCTTGGAGGTGCCTCGGGTAAGGGTTCCTCTATGGTGTGCATCTTCCCTTCATAGCGTGGGACAAGTTTGAGTTGCCTATACCAATCCATGAAGTTGCTCCCATCGAGCTTCTCCTTTTCAAGGAAAACTCTAAGAGAAACGTTGGTGGTGGTGGTGGTGGTGGTGTTTGCGCTTGTTGATGCCATCTATAATTGCAAAGTAGATTTAAATTAGTTTGTTATAAATATGTATTATCTTGTTAAATTAATTTACCCATAAAGAATTAACTTCAACAAGGCTAAGAACCGTATTTCATCCCACCATGTGACGGGGTTACCACGGATCACATAATGAAATTATTTAGGTCGGCAACAATTTTGCCAATTGCAATCTCTATTGCAATCCTTAGCGCCTTGCGGGATTCTACGACATCCAATGGTCGTTTGGCATGTTTGATCCCTTCTTGCACCAATTTTAAATCTTGAAACTTTGGGGTGCTAAGCTCGACAATTAACCAAGATTTCAAACCTAAAATTGCAAATCGTCCATCAAGACATACGGTAACAAACTCACCAAAGTTGGCTCGTGCTAAGCTCCACAACCAAAATTGTGAAATTTTGCCACACTCACCTTCCACACAGTTTTATGGGAATTGGCTCGTGCTAAGCTCGACAACCAAATCCCATAAGACTAGATTCGGGTGGTATCATCTTATGGATAGTGCTTGATTTACGTTTTGAGGAAAGACGGGCTTTTTTTTTCGGTTTGGTTTTAGATTAACATATAAGTGACAAAAACCTATTTTCACTATGTGGGTTAATCTTGTGTGTGAGCGCGCGAGAGAGTTGTAAACCATTTTTATCAAATCTCTTGTGATTTTGTTAATTTTCAAAAATTATCTAGCATGCGAATCCTACACAATTCATGCATACAAAATCACATCACACGCATATGACACTATAATTGGTAATCCTTGCCTTAAAACCCATGCGTTCTTCCAGTGAGCCGAACGGGAAGCACTTGGTCAATACTAGGGACAAAGTCTTCGATGCAAGCTCCCACTAATCCCGCCATCTCCATTGGACTTCATCGGCTTCATGTGTTCCAAACTCCATCTCTTTTGATCCATCATGTGTGTTCATCATCCATAAATGTAATAATACATACAATAGAATAAAATGGCATGCAAGCCATAAAATACCTATTTACCTATTACAATTACATGGATGAATGAAATGGCATGCAAGCCACATTATTATTACAAATTTATCTTAAGAATAATAATACAACCACCATGCATCCAAACACACAAATAACCAAATGGGCCTAGGCAAGGTTACCAACTTATATACACATACAACCAAACATATACATATATGCTACTGGAATTTAAACATCAAAATAACAAGATTAAAATTTTCCAGAAGCCAAAAACAAGGCCAAAACCCGAGACCAAATCTGTTTTTAAACATAAACAAAAAACTGACTCAGCGACGCTAGCGCCGCTATCTTGAAAACGTTAGCGCCGCTAACCTCTGTTCGACAGAAAACAAACAATTTAGATTTTGGGTTTTCAAAGCCACCATGTGCATAACTCTCATAGAGGTGGCTCTGATACCACTGTTGGGGTTACCAGGGCACGCAATGGAAGCAAAGTACAACATAAAAACCCATGGTACAAGCATATAAAGCACAAAACATGAAACCCCAATAGTAGATCTAACTCTATGAACAGAAATGCAACAAAAGGAGAGAGTTAAGGATGTTATACCAGCTCCTAAGCTCCAGAAAATCGATGAAGATGATGAAGTTGCTCCTTGTGGCTTGAACGAATCAACTAGAAGGTGATACCCCGGTAACAAGCAAATCACTTGAGCTAGCAAGCTCCTTGTGGTTCTTCTTTCACGAAAACCCAGTAGGAGAACAGCAACTAAACACTAAGGGACCGAATTCTGGAACTCAAACTCTCTCAAGAACTCACCAAGTCTCACAAGCACTTATGAGTGTATATTATCTCTTTTTAGCCAAGAAGCACAAATGAGGCTGAGTTAGGGTCTTTTATAAACCCCAAACCGCCTCCTGGAATGCCCCAATTAGCCCAAGTCGCAGCAAGAAGCTCACATGCATTGGTCTAGTAGAGAGGTGATGTGACAAAAAGTTGACGTTTGGCCGTAGCGGCGTTAACCCGAGTTAGCGGCGCTAACCTGTAGGAGTTAGCGGCGTTAACGCGGCCTGTCAGTTGACTTGACGTAAAGCCCATGCAGCTGTAGCGCCTCTAACCCATAAGTGTTAGCGGCGCTAACACCTTATGGTTAGCGGCGCTAACCCAGCCTGCGAAGTCAACTTTTGTCTTTTATCAATTTTGGTCCCTTTACTTAAGTTGCTGTCAGATTTGACCCCGGTGTATGACCCAATAGGCCCATACATCATCGGTAGTGATCAAATGGTACACACGCATCAGTGGGCATATTCTAACACAATGAACCCACCAAGACTTGTGAAGCATTAGATGATCCAGATTGGGTAATTGCCATGCAGGAAGAATTACACCAATTTGATCGTCTCAAAGTCTGGCGATTAGTTCCTCTCCCATATGGCAAATCTGTTGTAGGAACTAAATGGGTTTACAAGAACAAAATGGATTCGGATGGAGTGGTTATTCGTAACAAAGCTAGGTTGGTTATTAAAGGCTACAATCAACAGGAGGGCATTGACTATGATGAAACTTTTGCCCCTGTTGCTCGTATTGAAGCTATACGACTATTCCTTGCATATGCAGCCTCACGAAGCTTTCGTGTCTTTCAAATGGACGTGCAGACGGCTTTCCTTAATGGTGTACTTAAAGAAGAAGTCTATGTCTCACAGCCTGATAGATTCATCAATTCAAAACATCCAAATCATGTCTATATCTTAGATAAGGCCTTGTACGGATTAAAGAAAGCTCCTCGTGCATGGTACGACGTCTTATCTGAATATTTGATTGGAGAAGGCTACTCCAAAGGAAAGACGGATACCACTCTGTTCACAAAGACCAAAGGTCGGGACATGATTTTAGTTCAGATATATGTAAACAGATTTCAAATGAGTATGATGGGGGAGATGTCATTCTTTCTAGGACTCCAGGTGAAGCAGTTAAGTCATGGCAGCTTTATTTACCAATCCAAGTACATCAAAGATCTTCTCACGAAGTATGATATGATTAACTGCACACCCATATCCACACCCATGGCTGCTAAGGCACAACTATCCGCAGATCTTGATGGTTCTCCTGTAGATCTGAAAACCTACCGTGGCATGATTGGATCGTTACTGTATCTTACTGCAAGTCGTCCGGATACAATGTTCTCTACCTGTCTCTGTGCCAGATTCCAGGCGAATCCTAAACAGTCACATCTTCTTGCAGTTAAGCGGATATTCAGATATCTAAAAGGGTCTATGGATCTAGTTCTGTGGTACCCCAAAGATTCAAATCTGGATCTTCATGCTTACTCAGATGCTGACTATGCCGGTTGCAAGATTGATCGAAAAAGCACCTCTCGTAGTGCACACTTTCTGGGTGATCGTTTAGTCCGTTGGGCCTCAAAGAAGCAAAACTGCGTCTCCACTTCTACAGCTGAAGCTGAGTATGTTGCTGCTGCAATGTGCTGTTCACAAAGTCTCTTGATACGAACACAGTTATTAGACTTTGGCCTTAGGTATGACAACATTTCATTACTATGTGATTCCCAGTCTACCATAGTTATCTCCTGCAATCCGGTACACCACTCTAAAACTAAACACATAGATATACGTTATCACTTCATAAAAGATAACGTAGAAAAAGGTCTAATTAAGCTCCAGTATGTTCCGACTGAAAATCAGCTTGCCGACTTGTTTACCAAACCATTAGATGAAAGTCGCTTCACTGAATTGGTATCCAAGTTAGGTATGCTAAATCTGAAAATATAACACACTGTTACCTCATTTTTCCTTTTCTTAAGTTTTTTTAGAGTAGGTGTTATACTGTTTGTTCTCTGTGCAGATATCTGGTGCAACAATCAAGGGGGAGTGTGTTTTCTTGGTTATACACATGTTACATATGTGTAGGGGGAGAAATTTGTTGGAATATGCCCACGAACACACGTACGCCAAATGATCACTACCGATGATGTATGGGCCTATCGGGTCACACGCCGGGGGTTGACCTTGACACAACCTAAACGATGAGGGTGAGAAAGGATAAATAATGATAGTTGGTTTCCAGCAGGGGTTAGCGGCGCTAACTCTGGCGTCGCTAAATCAGCCGCGTTAGCGGCGCTAACCATGGGAGGTTAACGGCGCTAACCGTGGGCGGTTAGCGACGCTAACCCTGCCTGACAGAAACAACTTTATTCTTTTCACCTCTTAAATCCACCAATGCATGTAAAATCTAATGATGAGCTTTTGGGGCCGGCTGGGGAGACCTGGAGTCATCAGTTGGGTTATATATACATGCATAAGACTCTCATTTTTCTCTCTTGACTAATTTTGAGAGAAAAACACTTAGAACCTTTTTGTGTTGCTAAGTCCAGAGAGAAAAGAGAGAGTTCCCTGGAGTTGGTTGTGTTCCAGAAGTGCTTTCAAGCAAGGAAGAGTGCTTTGGAGTGCTAGTACACTTGGGTCACCTTGTTTCTCGGTGTGGACTTCGATTGTGCAAGAAAAGGAGCTCAAGGAGGATAAAGCTTGGAGCTAGCCGGACACACACAACTATCAGAGACATCAGGGGTATATAATCTCCTCTTTTCTCTTCTGTTTAGTTGCTTAACTAGCTTGTAGAGTTAGATCCACTTGTGGGGTTCATATTGTGGTTTCCTTTATGTTTGAAAATTCGTTTTTGACCTTGCATGCTTCCGTTGCTGTGTACCACGAACCCCAACAGTGGTATCAGAGCCAGCTCTACACTGGTTTTGCACTAGATGGCCAAGAAAATCCGAAAAATGTCATTTTTGGTTCTGTCCAGTGTTTAGCGGCGCTAACTTTTCTATGTTAGCGGCGCTAAACCTTAGTTAACGGCGCTAAAGTCGGAGTCAATAGTCCTCTTTGTTAAACTGACTTGTTTTAATGTCGTCTCGCGATAGCGGCGCTAAACTGGGTTAGCGGCGCTAACTCGTTATAGTTAGCGGCGCTAACCCCTTACTGGCAGAATGCATGGTTTTTGCCTTAAATCAATTTTGTTGGATTTTTGGGCTATTTGTACTTGCTGGAATTGTTCCAGATTTGAGTTATGATTAGATTAAAGTTTCCTTATGTCTTGGTTGATGTATTTATATGTCGATTAACATTTAGGCATGAAAATGATTAATTGCATATAATTACATTGTGTATATATGACTATGGAATTTTGACTTGTTTGAGGTTCCTAATGCATATGTACATAGGATTATAAGTGCCTTGAGTGATTAGATAATCTTAACCAAGACATATAAGATTTACATGGTTTTGTGTGGCACACCATGTGATGATGTGTGATTTCTTGTATGTGGTAGTAGTATGCGTATCCGGTAACAATTTTGAGCCATATGACCTATGAGATGTGTTTGGTTGATTTAGATTAATGTATTAATTCATTTGGTGGTTTGTACCACATTGGTTTGTAATAATTAATCTATTTATTCGGTTTGTAATTTTAACGGCTTGCATGCCGATTTCGTATTCTTTGTATTTTGTAGAATTAGCTTAGAATAGAAATTGTGGCTTGCATGCCATTTCCTTTTAAATTTGTAAATTGTAAAAGGTGAACCGAAGCAACCAACAAGAACCGTGTGAAGGGTGTCTTGGCATACTTGGATCCGGAGGTCGGTATGAGACGCAATGGATCAAGTGGGAGGAGCACACATCGGGTCATTCGGTCTAGTCCTTAGATGACTTAGTCTTGCCCGTTGGCTCACGGGCAAGACGCATAGGATTTGGCTCGTTACCGGATTATATTACATGCGTGGTTGATTTTATTTTATATATTTTCTTGCATGGATGTTTAGGTTCTTCGCATGCTAGAAAATTTTTCAAAATAATAAAATCAAAGAGTTTTAAATTGGTTTACAAACTCCGCGCGCCACATAGACAAGAATTGGTTAAAAGTGTTTTAACCGGAAAAACTAAAACCCGTTTTTCAAAAGTAAATCTCACACCACCCGTAAGATGACACCGCCCGATTCTAGTGAAACAAGATCGGTTTGTCGAGCTCTAACCGAGACCGGTTTTGCGTAACTGTGTGGAAGGCGCGTGTGGCAACTCGCAAGGTCGGTTGTCGAGCTCTAGCCGAGCCGACCATTGGGCTAGAGTACCACCGTGTATCTTGGCGGACGATTTACAATTCCAAGACTTAAAACGCATTGATAGTTGTCGAGCTCTAGCCGAGCTATCAAAGTGGGTTAATGAGGAATTGGTGTGGAGGGATCAAACATGCCAAATGGGTGCTAAGAGTACCTAGGATCCCGCAAGTGCCTAAGAGTTGTGATCACGGATTGCAATTGGTAAATAGTTTACCGGCCTAAAATAGCTCTATGAAGTGATCCGCGGAAAACCCGTCATGGATTAGGGTATTTTGAGGTTCTTAGCCCTTGTTAATATAATTTGTTTTTATAACAAGAGGGTAATTATCTTAACAAGGATTTAATACAACAATAACTAACCATTTCGTACTTTGCTTGTAGATGGCATCTACTAGCAACACCAACACCACCAACATGTCACTCCGTCCATTTTTGGAGAAGGAGAAACTCACGGGGCCAAACTTTATGGATTGGCATAGGACTTTGAGAATTGTCCTACGTCATGAAATGAAGCTAGAGGTCCTTGAGTCACCTCTTCCGGAGGCTCCTGCTACCAACGCGGCGAGGGCCGTCCGCGAGGCGTATGAAAAACGCCTCAAGGACACAAATGACGTGACTTGCCTTATGCTAACGACCATGAGTCCCGAATTGCAAAGGCAATTCGAGAAAGTGAGTGCGTTTGAGATGATTTCTCAGCTGAAGGACATGTTCCAACAGCGAGCTAGGCAAGAACTCTATGAGTGCGTCAAGGCCTTTATCGGTTGCCGGATGCAGGAGGGCGGCAATGTGAGCTCCCACGTACTTAAGATGAAAGGGTACGTGGATCAGCTCGAGGAGTTGGGCTTTCCCATAGGGAAGGAGTTGGCGGTTGATATCATCCTCCAATCCTTGCCTCCTGCATATGGTCCGTTCATTGTGAACTTCCACATGCATAGTATGGACAAGTCCATTATGGAATTGCATGGCATGCCAAAGACCGCCGAGGGCGAGCTTGCCAAGTCAAAGCCCACCACCTCCACTGCCGTCCTCACCATCAACGAGGGTGGTAACAAGCGGAAGCAGCCCACTTCGGGCAAGAAGGGCAAGGGGCAGAAGAAGGCTAAGGTCCAAGGACCGAAGCCCAAACCTACCTCAACCCCTGAGCCGAAGGGAAAGCAAGTGGCTCTCGCTGCCACCTCACCGGAAGAGGCAACCTGCTACTTCTGCGGGGAGAAGGGTCACTACCGGCGTAGTTGCCCCAAGTACACGGAGGAGCTCAAGAAGCTTCGCTCTAAAGGTGCCGCTGCCTCCGGTACGTACATGATTGAACTCCATAACACTTCTACTTCTAACGCCTGGGTTTTAGACAGCGGGTGTGGTACTCACGTTTGCAATAATGTGCAGGTACTAAGAAGAAGTAGGGACTTGGTTGATGGAGAGCTGGATCTCATCATGGGAAACAAGGCGGTTGTCCCGGTTGAGAAGATTGGGAGTGTGGAGCTCGCCTTTCCTTCCGGCTTATCTATTGTTTTGTTAAATGTATCTTTTGCGCCCTGCGTGGCAAGAAACATTATTTCATTGTATGCCTTGTATGACGATGGATTCACTTTTAAATTTGAGAATGGTAGCATTTTATGTTACAAAGATGATGTTTTTTATTTCAAAGCATTTCCATGTCATGGCATATATGAAACAAGCGTAAGCTTGCAAAGCACTAGATCAATCATGAATGTTGATTCGGGTCCCAAAAACGTTTTGGATAAATTGTCTCTATGGCATGGTCGGTTAGGCCACATAAACAAGAAACGCATCGCCAAGCTCCAAGTGGATGGGATCTTGGAATCATTTGACCACGGGTCTAATGACGTATGCGAATCTTGTATATTGGGCAAGATGACCAAAGCATCCTTCACCGGTGTTTGTGAGAGGGCGCAAGACTTGTTGGATATCGTTCACACGGATGTGTGTGGTCCGTTCAAGCATGCCACAAGAGATCATTCCCGCTACTTCGTTACCTTTATTGATGATTATAGTCGATACGGGTATGTCTACTTGTTGAGACAAAAGTCGGATACCTTTGAGGTATTTAAAACTTATCAAAACGAGGTAGAAAATCAACTAGGGAAAAGGATTAAGATGCTACGATCTGATAGAGGCGGCGAGTATCTTAGTTCCGAGTTCCGTGAACATCTAAGGGATTGTGGGATTATCTCGCAGTTAACCCCTCCTAGGACGCCACAATTAAATGGTGTCGCCGAGAGGAGGAACCGAACATTGTTAGATATGGTTCGGTCTATGATGGTTCGTACGGACGTTCCCGTTACGTTTTGGGGATATGCGCTTGAGACGGCCGGTAGAATCCTTAACCTCGTACCAACAAAGAAGGTTAAGAAAACACCGTATGAGATGTGGCATGGAAAGGTTCCATCCATTTCATATTTAAAGGTCTGGGGTTGTCCTGCCTACGTGAGACGTGAGGTTGAGGACAAGTTGGAGCCCAGGGCCGAAAGGTGCTTTTTCATTGGTCATCCTGCTGGGTCTATGGGATATTTGTTTTACAAACCTTCTGAGAACAAGGTGTTTGTTGCTCGAAGGGCAATGTTCCTTGAGAGGGAACTGCTATCCAAAGACGCTAGTGGGAGAAAGGTTGATCTTGAAGAAATTCAAGAGACTGCCAATGTAGAACCTGATGTTGGGACTAGCTCACAACCTGAGAGGGTTGAATCTCAGCATGATGAAGCTGGAGATGATGTAAACCCGTTGCTATTAGAAGATCTGGTAGAAGTCGGCATGAGCCAAAGAGATATGGTTTTCACATATCTGAAGGCACCGACATGGTAGTGGTCTCTGATGAGCCTACCAAATACCAGGACCCTGAGTCCGCCAAGTGGCTAGAGGCAATGGAATCCGAGATTCAGTCCATGTCGGATAATCAAGTCTGGGACTTGGTTGATCCCGTGCCGGGGTGCAAACCCGTAGGGTGCAAGTGGGTCTTCAAGAAGAAGATCGGCATGGATGGCGAGGTAGACACCTTCAAGGCCCGACTGGTGGCTAAGGGTTTCACTCAAACTCATGGTATAGACTATGAGGAAACCTTTTCACCGGTGGCTATGATGAAATCTATCCGGATACTTTTGGCCATTGCCGCATTTCATGATTATGAGATTTGGCAAATGGACGTCAAAACAGCGTTCCTTAATGGAAAACTAGCAGAGGATGTGTATATGACACAGCCTGAGGGTTTTGTACATCCTGAGTTTCCGGATAAAGTCTGCAAGCTTAAGAAGTCCATTTATGGGCTTAAGCAAGCCTCTCGGAGCTGGAACCTGTGCTTCGACGAGAAGGTCAAAGAGTTTGGCTTCTCTAAAAGCAAGGATGAGCCATGCGTTTACATTAGAGCTAGTGGGAGCATAGTTGTATTCCTAGTTCTTTATGTAGATGATATTCTACTAATTGGGAACGACGTCCCAACTTTGCAAGGGGTAAAAACCTGGCTAGGGAGTTGTTTCTCAATGAAGGATCTTGGGGATGCGGCTTACATTCTTGGGATCAAGATCTATAGAGATAGATCCCGCAGGTTAATCGGATTGAGCCAGAGTACGTACATAGACAAGGTCCTAAAGAGATTTAGGATGGAGGATTCCAAGAAGGGGTTCATACCTATGTCGCATGGTTTAGTGTTGAGCAAGGCTCAAAGCCCGAGTTCCCCTGAGGAACGGGAAGTAATGAGTCGAGTTCCATATGCTTCGGCAATTGGCTCGATCATGTACGCCATGTTATGTACTAGGCCTGATATATCTTGTGCATTGAGTATGACAAGTAGATATCAAGCCAATCCTGGTGAAGCTCATTGGACGGCAGTAAAGAACATTCTCAAGTATCTTCGGAGGACTAAGGAGATGTTCTTGGTGTATGGAGGTGCGGAAGAGCTACGGGTGACTGGCTACTCCGATGCTAGCTTCCAAACTGATCGGGACGACTGCCGATCTCAATCGGGGTTTGTGTTCCTGCTCAATGGTGGTGCTATTTCCTGGAGAAGCTCCAAGCAAGACACTGTGGCCGATTCTACTACCGAGTCGGAGTATATAGCGGCCAGTGAAGCTGTGAAGGAGGCTGTATGGATGAAGAAATTCATCCAAGATCTGGGAGTGGTTCCTAGCATTGCCGACCCTGTTGAGGTGTTCTGTGACAACGAGGGTGCGGTTGCTCTTGCCAAGGAACCAAGGTCTCACCGACGCACGAGACATATTCCGCGGAAGTATCATTACATCCGGGACGTGGTCGAATGTGGAGACATTGTTATCTGCAGAGTACACACGGATAGCAATGTGGCGGATCCGTTCACCAAACCTTTATCGCAAGCAAAGCATGACGCTCATACTCGAGCTATTGGGATTAGATTTGCTAGTGATTTGGTTTGATCATGCCTTTGTATTTGGTTAGTATAATTGTTGTATTTACCCTTTTGGGAACATGAAGCAGTATTGTATTTATTGTATTTATCGATTATTAAATGGGATTTAGTAATACGCAAGTTGCGGGTATTTCTTTAAATCTTTACTGTGTTCCAACTTAGCATGTTTTGCTCTTCCCTGAATGCACAAGCATTCTAAATGTCCACAGTCGGTCATTCTTCTCGGGAAGGAAGTATGAACTAAGACTGAAGGAAGTAATTGGTCATGTGTCCAATGGGGATTGGGGCACGGGGACGCAATTCTTCGCCTGTACTTGAAAGTGTTTCAAGTGACTGGACGACCCACACCTGATTTTACTTTATGGTACATGTCATGAGTAAATCAGGATGATAATATCAGTTCATCCTAAGACTGGAGATGCACGTGGCTGCATCACTTTGGTTTGCTTTGTTCTAATTGCTTTCAAACGCAGTCCGTAACTGGCTGTTATAAAGGGAGTAGTTGGGCAGAGTATGATCACTGTGGTGGGCAGTGTAAGTCAAAGGAATTTGTTCCTCTGTTTAGAGAGATATCCTTGGGCCCCTCGATGATTGGTCGCTGACACCAAAATGCATGGCCATGCTCAAAGCTTGCAATAATTTATGATTGATTGCAACTTGTATATTTTGGTCACCACCAGTCTAGATCGAGAAACATAATCGTGAACGAACGGAGAATGACTTTGTACCATGTCTCGTGTTCACATTGGATATCGCGAACAAAAGGATGATTGATCACTTATCGATAGGACCTTTTCACATGGGTTGCAGATTCGTTTTTGTGCAGAAGACAAAACCCATACAGACTTGGGGGCAGAGATGTCTTACTAGAGGCCGCTCTTTGTCTGTGATACATTGGGTACGTAGAGTCATGTGCAAGTGGGAGTCTGTTGGAGTATGCCCACGAACACACGTACGCCAAATGATCACTACCGATGATGTATGGGCCTATCGTGTCACACGCCGGGGGTTGACCTTGACACAACCTAAACGATGAGGGTGAGAAAGGATAAATAATGATAGTTGGTTTCCAGCAGGGGTTAGCGGCGCTAACTCTGGCGTCGCTAAATCAGCCGCGTTAGCGGCGCTAACCATGGGAGGTTAACGGCGCTAACCGTGGGCGGTTAGCAACGCTAACCCTGCCTGACAGAAACAACTTTATTCTTTTCACCTCTTAAATCCACCAATGCATGTAAAATCTAATGATGAGCTTTTGGGGCCGGCTGGGGAGACCTGGAGTCATCAGTTGGGTTATATATACATGGATAAGACTCTCATTTTTCTCTCTTGACTAATTTTGAGAGAAAAACACTTAGAACCTTTTTGTGTTGCTAAGTCCAGAGAGAAAAGAGAGAGTTCCCTGGAGTTGGTTGTGTTCCAGAAGTGCTTTCAAGCAAGGAAGAGTGCTTTGGAGTGCTAGTACACTTGGGTCACCTTGTTTCTCGGTGTGGACTTCGATTGTGCAAGAAAAGGAGCTCAAGGAGGATAAAGCTTGGAGCTAGCCGGACACACACAACTATCAGAGACATCAGGGGTATATAATCTCCTCTTTTCTCTTCTGTTTAGTTGCTTAACTAGCTTGTAGAGTTAGATCCACTTGTGGGGTTCATATTGTGGTTTCCTTTATGTTTGAAAATTCGTTTTTGACCTTGCATGCTTCCGTTGCTGTGTACCACGAACCCCAACAAAATTTAATACACATTATGCACATGTGTAGGGGGTGAAATTCACTTTTCTCCCACAACTGACACAAAATTCCAGATACTTTGAATTTTCAGAAAATCTCTTAAGTGTTAAGTATTGTTCACAAACAATCGCATTCTATGCTTCAATCGCATGGGATCACTTCCAACTCAATGATAATTTTCTGTCTTAGTACAATAGCATGGAATTCAATCGCATTGATAGGCTATCGAATGGGATTCCAACTCTTGTTACCTATCCTTTAATCGCATGCGATATACTAACAATAGGCACTAAGGATCAATCGCATGACTTAACTGAACTTCAATCGCATGCGATTGAAATAAGAAAAGGTGAATCGCATGCGATTCAAATGGCTTGATAGAATCTCGCCAACTCATATGATAAATCACATGCGATTCAGATGAGTTGATAGAACTGGACCTAAGACCTGAGATGAATCGCATGCGATTAACACACCAAAGTGTGAATCGCATACGATTGAGCACTTCTATAAGCCGCATTTTTTAACCATTTAACCACCCAATCACCAACTGCCACGTGTCCTTTTTACTTAATAACCGTCCCATCCATCTATCACTCCATTCAAACTGATCAAATGCAAAATCAAACAAGTTTCTCTCGTTTTTGGCTACTTGATTATACGAACTCTCTCGTTACTCTGCCAAAATTTGCAATTTTTATCTCAAAATACTCCTAATCACATAGGTAACAACTTGTACGGTTTACATTTTGAAAATTTTGAGTTAAATGTAGTGATTTTGGCCCTAGAACAGCCACTTGCGATAGGGTCTTTCAGAACTTAAGATGGAGTTTTGGGACACGAAACAAACTTGGTTGCCTAATCCAAGTTTGAGATGGGTGTTTTAAACATATGGGGAACACTTTGATGTAAAAATATTTCATATATCTCAAAAAGTGTTCTTCGTGTTCTTGAGGTGTATGAGTTTTCACTATAAACTCTATTTTTCGCCTAAAAAGAGGTGTTAGGATGATTTTTGGAATATGCTCCAGTACTACAAAGTTGTTTATTACTGTTCAATGGGACTTCAAGAGTTAAAGTTTTTCACCAACTCTTCACACTTGATATTTTTGGTCAACAAGGGTCTACATTTCTTCAATCACTTAAGTTTGACCAAATTTCACAATTAAATGTTGGGTTTTCATGCATATCTCTGTATCTTTGACTTAATTATTTTATCCGTCTGTACAGATAAGATGGCTCAAGCTGTTCGTGATCCAGAAGAGATAATGCCCCAAGCTGAGTTCCTTAACACCAGGACTCATGCCAATAACCACTATATAGACTTAACTAAACTAAAAATCCCTACCTATCCCATAGTCACTGAAATCCTCAAAATCCATCCACTAAATTACCTCTTAACCTACAACCCAGCTACCACAGGCACACATGTTCCCAAGTTATATGTCCAACAATTTTGGAGAATCTGTGATGTCCGACTAAATGAAAGAGGAAAGGAGGTCATCTATGCTGAGGTTGACGAATTCCAAGTCAACATTCCACTTCACCACCACAGAACAATCTTTTCACTGCCCACTGCAGTCAGTAGACCTCCAGCTACAGAATTTGAGGAAATCCCTGATGAGGAGACATGTCTTACAGACATTAGGGAAATGGGTTATGATGGGGAGCTCACCCATAAGAATCAGTTTAAATGCACCAGTCTACATCCCAAGTATAACACTTTCATGACGGTGGTTCAAAGGTGTCTTACTCCCAAACACTCGGGGTATGAGTTTCCGACAGAGAATCAACTCAAGCTCTTTGTTGCTGCAGCCAACCACTTACATGTAGATTATGCATTCCTGCTCTTCAAAGACATCAAAGCTACTATGCTGAGAAAGAATTCTCAAAAGAAGAAGGACGCCAACATGCTGCCATACCACCGCTTCCTGCCAATGATCATCCAATATGTGATGGATCGGAATGCTGAAATTCCTCGTCGGGCAGGTTTACCTTCTATCAACCCTAAACTTTTCATATCCATTAAACCTGCCATTCCAGCCAACGTGCCTGTCCCCAGATCTTTCCCTGTCACTCTATTAGACCTATGTGAGCAAAATGATACTGTTGTGAGCTATAGGACGAGTGTAGGGATGCCTCCCATGGTTGTGCCAGAACCGGCCATACCTGCCCAGGAAGGAGTAGAACCTGGTGAGGAATTAGAACATAGGCCTCAGACATCTATGGGAGATGCTGAGAGAGAAGAGCAGAGAGAAAATGAAGAGAGGGGAGGAGAAGAGGGTAAAGGTGATGAGATTAGAGAGGGAGGGGATGCATATGATCCCGCCACAATTCAAGCCATTGTTCAGTCTCTCTCTCAATCCACCCGCACCCAAGCTGTACTAGAAGAACTTGGTCTTGACATTTCTGAGTCATCCAGTTCTGAATCCTCTCTTGATGAGTCTGCTTCCCACCAAGGTGGTGTCCCTGTTTTTGAACCTATCACTTCTTCTATGGGCACCCCTAAGCAACCAATAGACCAACCATCTGAAAGCACACCATCTTTCATGAAGCTAACTGAACCTCATACTACTTCTCCTAACCAGACACACCCAATTCAACCTGCTCAGGTCACTCCACAACCTAGTGGTCTGGTTATCTCTTTGCAACCTCCTGAAATTCCTACTACTGGCCAGGCTATTATAGCCCCAGAGCATGACATTCCAGTCACTTCTCCAACTCATAGCCTATCTGTTGAAACTGGTTATGTCACCCCTGACTCTCTCATTCAACCTGATCAATATGCGGGGTATGGTGCTGGTAGCGGTGATGATGAAGGTAGTTTTGTTGTTAGGAGTGTAAGTGATAGAGAGGAGGTGACAAAAGAAAATTTTAGTGCTGAGGGTTCCCCAAACCCAGAAAGCCGGGAAGCCACATCTGCTATGGGGCCTAGAACTGTTGGGCCTCCTAATGAAGAAGTCGCGGTGATCCCACCCGTGCATGTTTCTGCCCCACCAAGCCACTACGGTGTCTCTTAACAGACTCCGTCTTTATTGCACAGGGTTATAGCACATACACTGGGTCAACCCCAATTGGGTGTTGGACCTATTGAACAAAGAGGACCGCCTCCCTCGTCCTCGACTCCTTTTCGTGCACAAATTAATATACCGCGGATCTCCGCTTATCTTGAACAACACAGAGTCACAATTGATGCACTGAGCTTGTTAACTCAACAAGTCTCCTCAACTTCCAGAGGTGGTACCTTTTCAAGTGCCATTCGAGGATTGGAAGGATATCCTGCTTGAGCCAACATACCTGCTGCTCCAGTAGGTGGTACTGCCTCTGTGGCTGGTACCTCAACCGGAACTCTTCGTGATTCCGGGTTTCTTACACGTGTAGAACTTCAACAACAAATTCAACAAGCCGTGTCACCAATCCACCAACAACTGCAGATGACTAATCAAAAGTTGGGTCGGATTGAGCAAACCTCAAAGGCCCAAGCTGAGTAGCTAAACAGAATTGAAACACTCCTTGCTGCTCGTCCTCTAATTCCAGAGCCACAACCACAACCTGATCCTGCTATTATGTCAGTGGATGCCTTAAAGAGCATGTTGTATGTTAGACTTCTTGAGCAAAGGCCAGAATCTACACATGATCAAGACCTTCTGACTATTCTTCGCAACGAACAGCGTCCATTGGGAATCTCCATGGATGACTTCCAAGAGTTTCATGAAGATGTAAACAACAAGATAGATGGGATCACCAGAGGTTTCTATACTTCACTATCAAAGGTTACTGACCGGCTGATACTACTTGAACAAACTTGTCAGGCTCAGGCTCAGGGAAGTAAAAGGAGGCGGGATGATCAAGATTCTGATGATCAACCCGAGGGGGAGAAAAGAAGAAGACTATATATGACTTCTCCCTCTGCGGCTGCAAATATACCAATTATACCTGTTCCCAGTCTCAGTTCATACTTATCTGCAGGTACAAGTTCAGCAGGGTCTGGAAGTCAACATCAACAACAACAGAAAACTGCACAATAATTAGCCGATGAAGTTTATGAACAACAACAAAAGGAAAATGCTGACAAACAAATTGTACTTTACGTACCTCAGCAACAATCTGAACAGAGGCCAATTGATCTTGAAGAAGGTGAAATACCTTACGAGCAGTCCCATGCCGAGATGTTTGAATGGTCTAGCGACTCAGAGGAAGAAATGAAGGATTTATATGAGTCCATACACACATCACCTGCAAGGCATATGGGAGAAAGCAGTTCTGCTCAACCAGAGGAGGAAACTGAGGATACTGAAATTCGTGATATGTTCAGAGATATTGATGAATACGTTGGGGTTGCTACAAGTCCAGCTTCACCTAGAATTGTTGACAGGTTTGATGACATCCCTAGTGAAAGGGAGCTTGCACGCAGAAGGAAAGAAAGGTTAGCAATTTCTAGAAGAGAAGCTAGGAGAAAGCCGAAACAGAAGAAACCATCCTTTGACGTATCTAGGGTTCTCAGTGGAGTAAACGTTGAAGTTCATGAAAGCTTACCTCCTCCTCGTGGTCAGTTTCAAGAGTCAGTTGCCGATGTACTAGAAAGAAACAGACAGAAAGAGGCAGCTGAGAAATTAAGAAAAGAATCTGAATGGACTTTGCCAAGGAGCTTCATAGTGCCACCTGCTCCTCCAGTGTATCGTGGAGATCCAGGACTTGATGCAGGCAACATGTTCACAAAAAGTGATGGCCAACAACATATATGGAAACCGTATTTTGTCAATGCTGCTAATCTTGAAGAAAGAATTCCAGACATATTCAGCAATGAGCTAATACAGGTTATTTCCCCTGAGTTACGGAACATGGACGACAAACAGAGAAGAAGATATGAACACATCCTCTCTCAGTCCATGACAAAACCTGAAGAGATCAAATCAGAGTATCCAATAGTTGAACATATCAATATCTATACTCAGACAACCTTCAGAATAAAGTATGTCATCTTTCATGTCAAAAGAGCAAACAACCTGTCATACTTCCTTAACGAAGCCGACTTAAGGTTTGTAAGTATTGAAGACATCAGCTTTATCTTTGACACCCTCTCTCAGAAAAGAGGAAAGTGGCCTGAATAAGAGTTTAGAAGGGGTGCTCTGATAAAATACATGAGAAATTTAATGGAATACTTTGAGGAACATGATCTGCAACTCAGAGCTAAAAACAACTATCTGAAAGTCAATCTCCTAAAGCCTAACCAGAGCCATCCAGATCTAGAAAAGCTTGAAGAATTGACAGTTATCTATGATGGGCATCCAAACTTCAAAGGTGATCGAGGTGTTGTCTCATGGAATTCAAAAGGAGAAAAGATATTCATCAGACTTGATGAATTAATGTCATATTCAGACGGCAGTTTGGAAATCCTTCATCATAAGATACGTCAGAAAGTTTGGGATAACCGGGCAGCCTACACTGATGAAGAACATGCTGAAGCCTATCGTGCTATTGAAAGGATGAGAATGACACTGGCAAGCAGAAGGCAAATACGCAAGTGGAAAGTGGCATTCGGGATTCGCAACAAATCAGCCTATGAATAGATTAATGTATTTATTTGTTGTGAATGTTTACACACCTCACTTAGGGGGAGACTGTTAGAAATATTAAAGTGAGGGGTGTAATATGTAATTACTCAAAGTTGGGGAAATGCTATATAAAGGCATTTCCCCCACATTTCTAAGTAGGCTTTGCATCATTTCTCAACTCTTGTGTTTGTGTTATACTCTCTACCTCTCGGCTCACTCTCTCAACCGAACACACACAAACACACACTAATACTAAAAGCATTGCTTCATCCGTATAACATACGGGACCATCAGCAAGTATAGACTCTGAGGAGGATAGACAACTGATTGAGTCTCAGATGTCAGCCTCAGAGAAAAGACATGATCCAAACTTGAAATACAATATGTTTGTAAAAGCTAAAGATCATGGAAATGAGTGTTCAACATCCAAACAACATAGTAAGTCTGTGCTGGACAGATTAGGCACTCAGCCTATTCAAAGAACTTCAGTTGTGGAAAGGCTTAACCCAAATCCTTTCAAAAGATAACATTCTCTATCTGGATCGGAGAGAAGTTACAAGAATAGGAAGACCACTGTAAGTCAGAGGTCAAGTCACAATAATGGTAAGTCCAAAGTTGTAGATCTTGGTAAGTCCAAGAATATCAACAGTGGTAAGTCCAAACCTGTTGAAACTGGTGAGTCCAGTAAGCATGACAAAGGTAAGTCCAAGGTCATGGAAAATAAGTTTGTTGGTCAAGCTTCTAATCAAAAGGATAACAAACAAAGACCTGACAAAGGTACGTCCAAAGTCAGTGAGCATCAAGTGAATCAACTTGCAAAGAAAGTTGAAAACTTATCCACTACATATAATCCCAAGACTGAGAGCAAGTTCTCACAAGGATTATTAGACACTCTACCTCCTGTAATCATTGGAAGAAGGAGATGCTACAAGTGCAGAAGTAGAGGTCATGAGGCTAAGGATTGTGACATTGAAATCACAAGGCCTGAACAAGAATAGGCTGATCAGCCTACATAGGACTAAGCTCCTGCTCAAGCTGAACAATCAGTTCAACAAGATGAAGATGCTAAGTGCTTCTCATCTGAACCCACCAAGAACTGGGTTCCCAAACAAAACTAATGTGTTTAGTTCTTATATCATGTGCAGGGTTCAAGTAAATGGTACTTCGATAGTGGATGCTCAAGGCACATGACCGGGTGGAAAGGACTTCTTAGTGATTTCCAGGAAGATGAAGGTCCTAAAGTAACTTTTGAAGACAATTTCCATGGAAGAACTAAAGGCTATGGGAAGATGCATGCTGGCAAAGTTACTTTCCACAAGGTTGCATATGTCAAGGGTCTTAAGCACAATCTGATTAGTATCAGCCAATTGTGTGATGAAGACAACATTGTTACTTTTAGGAAGAAAGCAGGAACAATATATAATGCTAAGGGAAAGCCTGTATTAATAGCTAAAAGAGAAAGAGATGTGTCTCTACTTGATCTTAACTCTGCTGATCCCTATACTAAAACCTGCTTGTATTCCCAATCTGTTCCAAAGCTGAGTTGGTTGTGGCATAAACGATTATCCCATTTGAACTTTAAAAATATAAATATACTATCCAATAAAGAGTTAGTCTCTGGATTACCAAAGATCACATTTGTCAAGGACAAATTGTGTTCAGCTTGTGAACAAGGAAAACACCATAAAGGGTCCTTTAAATCAAAGCTAAATTTTTTAATAATAGACCCACTGCATATGTTGCATATGGATATGTTTGGAACCATAAGTGCTCCAAGCCTATGTGGCAAGAAGTACACACTGGTGATAGTAGATGAGTTCTCACAATTCACCTGGGTAATATTTCTTAAAGCCAAAAGTGAGGCTGCCCTGGAGATAATAAGTTTTATCAAACAGGAAGAGTTGCAGAAAGGTAAGTCTGTAAAGCAACTCAGAAGTAATCATGGGGCTGAGTTCAGAAACTCTACCCTTGAAAGCTTTTATGAACAAAAGGGAATATTACAAAATTTCTCATCTGTCAGAACTCCCCAACAAAATGGAGTTGCTGAGAGGAGAAATAGAACTCTAATTGAGGCTGCTAGAACAATGTTGTGTGAGGCAAGATTGAAGATCTATTTATGGGATGAAGTGTTAGAACTGTATTATTGTAATAGAATAGGAGTTCAACAATAGTTGAGGGTGCTTATTGTAAATATACCTTATAGGTATATAACCCTTGTGATACACAAGGAAATGGAAGGATTGCCTCACAATGTAATGCTTAACTATGTGTTTTGTATGGTGAAATGAGATTCTCTCTCAACTTATCATAGTTATCTTAGCAATCCTTCAATCTACTGCTTGTTTAATCCTAACATGAAGCTGTTAGTACAGCCTGTTATACTCAAAATAGATCAATCATTGTCAAAAGACATGGTAAAACATCATATGAGATGTATAAGTCTAGAAAGCCCAATATAGGTTATTTACATGTCTTTGGTTCACAATGCTACGTGCTGAATCAAAGAGATCAGCTCCATAAGTTGGAACCCAAAGTTGATCCTGGAATATTCGTTGGTTATTCCTCAATCTCCAAATCATACAGAGTATATAACACGAGGAGAAAGGCCTGAGGAAACTAATATGTCAATTCCTATGTATGTCATGGGAGATGATAGTGATGATGATATGTGTTCATCAAAGAAATCATCACAAGCTCCAAGGAATTCTCAAGCTGAGAAGGATGATGAGTTTATCAACCCCTTTGGAGCTGAAGTCACTCAGACAGAGGATTTCAGTGATCATCAGTCTGTTGACAATGCTGCTGTTGAGACTGAGGAGATAATTTCACCTCAAGACTCTCCACATTACTCAGATCCAGAACCATATTCTCCAAATACAACATTCAAATTCCTCAAAGACCATCCTCAAGATCAGATAATTAGAAATGTCCAAGAAAGGGTTATGACCAGATCAAAGGCTATAGCTAACTATGCTGCCCACATTGGTTTTCTATCTCAAATGGAATCAAAAAAGACTGAAAAAGCCTTAGAGGATGAGGATTGGATTGAAGCTATGCAAGAGGAATTGAATGAATTTGAGAGAAATAAGGTTTGGAGCCTTGTCCCTGCCCCCAAAGATCATTCCATTATAAGCACTAAGTGGGTCTATAGAAATAAAATGGACAAGGATGGAGTGATAGTTAGGAACAAAGCCAGACTGGTAGCACAAGGATATAAGCAAGAAGAAGGAATTGATTATGATAAGACCTTTGCACATGTTGCTAGAATTGAAGCCATAAGGCTGTTCCTAGCTTATGCAGCAAATAAAGACTTCAAAGTCTATCAAATGGATGTGAACAGTGCTTTCCTAAATGGAAAACTTCAGGAGGAAGTCTACGTGAAACAACCTCCTGGCTTTGTCAGTTCAAAGTTTCCACATCATGTCTATAAGTTAGACAAGGCTTTGTATGGTCTTAAACAAGTTCCACGAGCTTGGTATGATATACTGTCTAACTATCTACTATCAATGGATCTCACCAGAAGTAGTATAGATAAAACACTCTTTATTAAAAAGACTAAAGGACAGGTGATTCTTGTACAAATCTATGTGGATGACATTATATTTGGTTCTACAAATGAATCTCTGTGTGAATAGTTCTCCAAAATAATGTTACCAAAGTACAAGATGAGCATGATGGGTGAGATGACATACTTCCTAGGTTTACAAATTCAACAAAAACCTGATGGAATATTCATCAATCAAAACAAGTATGTTCTTGATTTGATAAAGAAATATGGTTTTGATTCAAGTTCAACCATGAAAACACCCATGTCACCAGCTGTCAAGCTGAGTAAAGAGTAAGATGGTAAGTCTGTGTGTCAGTCTACCTATAGAGGAATTATAGGTTCATTACTCTATTTGACAGCTAGTAGACCTGATATCATGTTTGCTACATGTGTTTGTGCAAGATATCAGGCAGATCCTAAAGAATCACATCTTCATGCTATGAAAAGGATCTTTAGGTACCTTAAAGGTACTCCAAATCTAGGTCTTTGGTATCCAAAGGACTATGGGTTTGAGTTAGTTGGTTTTTCAGATGCTGACTATGCTGGGTGCAAGTTAGATAGAAAATCAACAACAGGAGGATGTCAACTGCTTGGAGGGAAATTAGTAAGCTGGACCAGTAAGAAACAAAACTCAGTGGCTACTTCAACTGCTGAAGCTGAATATGTTGCAGCAGGAAGCTGTTGTGCTCAAATCCTATGGATGCAGCATCAGCTTCAAGACTTTGGTATGAGTTTCAAGAAAACTCCTATCTTCTGTGATAACCAAAGTGCTATAGCCATAACTTACAATCCAGTCTTCCACTCAAGAACCAAGCACATTGAAATTAGACATCACTTCATCAGGGACATCATGGAAAAAGGTAAAGTTGACATTAAATTTATCTCCACTGATGACCAATTAGCAGATATCTTTACTAAACCACTTGATGAGAAGAGGTTTATGTATCTGCTAAGTGAATTAGGTATGCTCAACCCCTAGCTAAGTGTCTAGAATCTGATTTTTTTTTTCAGTTTGACAGAGACTAAGTGTCTTAAGCTGAGTTCACAGTTTATAAATAAGTTTTCATATAATGTATAACCTATCAAGCTGAATGATTAGTTCACTCGTTTGGTAAGTTCCAAACAAATTTTTAACTGCTTAGTGTAGTTAAGATATAGTTTTAGTCAGTCTCAAACATAAATGACTAAGTGTCATTGAGTCTTGCTATGTGCCTAACTCAAACTGTGTGATTGGTTCACATGTTTGGTAAGTTCCAAACATATTTTACCTACTTAGTGTAGCTAAATTACATGTGTAAGTCAGTCTTAAACATACATGACTAAGTGTCATTAATCCTGAGTTGTGTGCTCTACTCAAGTTGAGTACCAATCTCAAGCTGAGTGCTCAACTCAAGCTGAGTGCTTTACATAAACTGAGTAATAAATTTACTCAGACTTGGTGTGTCCAAAACCATGTTTTAATTACTAAGTGTTATTGATTCATGTGTCTCTGCGTATTTGAGTCAGTCTCAAATCGCGTATTATACTAATTCGGTATTGGTGTAATACAATAGTGTTTATCATATCCGTTGGAAGATGATGTGTTTCTACCCTCTTACTGTTACATCAAGCCGTAATTTTTCCGGCATAACGGATAAAAAATGGGATTCTAACGGTAACTTTTCTCTCTCCTCAGAAAGGTATATATACTGATCATAATCGGTTTACAGAAGTTTACGCTTATAAATCCGACTTCTCACCTTCTAAAATACCTTTCGCAAACACCTCAATTGCTTAGTGCATTTGTCCATTCAAAACCCTAAATTGCTAAGTGCAGCTTCTGAACCGCTCTGTGCGAATTACAAATTACTCAGTGTAATTAATCCAAAATGGACTAAATCACGTTAGTTCTCAGTGATCAAATGATTCGAGGTGCTCAATTTAAGTACAATAGAGTGTCGCTGCTTAAAGTCAACAATCAACGGGCCTGTCTTTCAATTCCTCCAAGGAAACAAGGCAGAGGATATGAAGTCTGGGTGGCTTACATCCGTAAATGCCCCCTGGCATTCGCCTTCTGAGGCGCACCCCTTCATATTGTTCCTCAACATCTACTGGAGTTCTGGTACACATGTACGTATGACCGTGCAGCGGCTAAGTAATGTTCTTCAATTCCCTCAATCTGATGAGTTCGAGCCTGCTGTCACGAGGCAGGTGGCAAGGTCAGTCCTACCCAGAATGGGTCACCCGCAGACAGAGGGTGTAATCAAAAAGACCACCTTTCCAACCAGTTGGGGCTTCATGGTTTCAACAATGATTCGTTCACTAGGAACTAAGGTTGGAGGATTAGACCAGGTGAATGAGTTCGAGATGCAGCTGTTATACAACATCTACTTTGTTCGAAATCTTGATTATGCTCAGCTTATCTTCGATGAACTCAGGGTCCAAGTGATGAAGACCACAAGGGATCTTCATGTACCTTTCATAAGGTACCTGTCCTTGGCATTTGAAGCCGAGCTGGGGACAGCACTCTATGAAGCTAATCAGGATGTGTTCCTGTTTCCTACCCTCAGCCCCAAGATGTTCAACAATGACATCTTCCTAGAGCAAGAAGGTCTGAGTGAACCTATGCTCCTGATAGCTGAGGCAGCTTCTTCCGAAAGTGAAGAAGAGGGATCAAATCAAGGGGAGCTTCCCAAGCTGACACGGAGGTTCAAGCTGAGCACTCTGCTCAAGCTGAACCAGTACACACTGACGCTGCTTCTGGTAAGACGTCTCCACTTTCTCTTTCTTCTCATTATTCTCCATCTACTTTTGGAGATAAGGCTGTGGTAAACCCAACCCAGTCTAACCCGTCTCCTCCACCTTCTTTCCATCTACAATCCCACTCTGAAGCCACCCCTAGTATGCCCACTGTTGCTAGGGAGAATATCCAAACCTACACCAGGAAAACTGCCAAAGGGGGTGCCACCTCTAACGGTATCACTGGAGCTGAGATCACATTGATCCCTCCACCGGCAGGAGTTGATGGGGAGACGCCTACTCTTAAGGTGTCAACCTCGAGGCTCATTACAACCCAACAGCCTAAACCGGGTGTGGTGTCTACTCAGCCCACACTCTCTAGTGCCATAAGAGAGCCCATTACTGTGCCTAAGCAGACACACTTAGGTTACATTAAAAAAATGACCAATCCCAGGGTCAATCACCCCCCTCCAAACCAATTAGCCAACCACCTACCCATACACTTCACGTTTCGAGCCCCATTACTTCTCTTCACTTCTCACACCCACAAGCACGACCTGTCAATGTTTCATATTCATACCAAGGTGATTCACATGGTCCAAACTCTGGTGCAAATGAGTTTGAGGGTATACACCAACCCTTAGATGATGCACCCAAAGACTCTCCTCAAACTGAAACTGCCTCCTCAGGCATCCAGCAGCTGAAGGACTACATTTCTGCTCAATTTGGTCTATTTCACCTAAAGCAGAAGAAGCATAAACATCAAATCTATCAGAGGCTTGAGAAGCTGACAAAGGATGTTAAGGAGATTGCCTCAGCAGTTGCTGCACTCCAACAACAAAGGAATTCAAACCCTGTTGATGATGACAAAAAGGGGGAAAAGGTTCAAGCTGATGCTAAAGCTGAGTTAGTTCAAGCTGAGGCTGAAGCACTACTAGTACTAGCTAAAGGAGTAGAGAGGCAAGCTTAGGCTGAGGGGGAGTTGGAAATAAACAAAGAGGAACCTGCAGTTAAGAGACAAAAGGTAGTAGAATCTAAACCTGAAGCTGATAGTGTTTCTGAGACTGAGGAAGAGACAGAAGAAGAAAAAGCTACAAGAGAGTTAATAGATACGCTTGAGCAAGAAGAAGCAAATTAGCTTAGGATCTCTGTAGCTGAGCTGAGAAAGAGAAAAGAGAAAGAGATAAAGGACCAAGAAAAAGGAAAGGAAAGAAAAGCTTTGGCTCAAGCTGAAGCTACATACACTGGTCCAAGACCTGATCTAATCCCATACTCAGATGCAGAACTGCAGGAATGTTACTTCAGAAGGAGGTTCAACAAAGAGATCAGAGGAATGACCTTGAGCAGAGCAAATGGAGCTGTCATTCTCACTTTTGAGCTTAGTGACAAATCAACAGTGGGAATGGACCTGAGATACGTTCACAGGGTGGGCTACATTGAATGGCAAAGGATAATGATGCTGCTCAAGAAATTTAAAAGAAGTCAGATCAAACAAGAAATTCTATCTGAAGTCTCCAAGTTGATTGCTCGAGCTGAAGAACTGAGGTATGTTCCAGTTCCTGGTCTGCAGTGAGAAAATCTGTTTAGAATGCCTGAGGGTGTAGAATTCAAGGAAAATCAAAGTATCAACACACCTATTCAATGCCTTATGTTCAAGTATCAGGCAGGCACTCCTAGCTTTATCAAGCTGAATGAGATTTGCTATTTAAAAGTTGAGGATACCTTGAAAACTAGAAAGAGTTGTGGTGATGATGATTCGAATCAACTAATAAAGTATAAGCTGAACAAGCTCATCTAAATACAACAAAATGAACTAAAAGGAAATGAAGAAGCTGAAAGACTATTAGATGAGATCAATAAGGAGATCAGCATTTGGGAGCTTCTACATCCTGAGTTCATTAGATAAACTGATTAGATTAGTTCTAATGTAAATATTAGATTAGTTCTAATAATTTTGTAAACACTTAGTGTGCATGATCTATGTGATCAATGGTTTTGTATTAAGATTTGTTCAATTAATACAAGTATAAGTTTGATATGTTCAACTGTGTTATGATATGTTCATAATTATTAGTCTGATAAGTTCAGCTTGAATGGATAGTTGATTAGTTCTTATTCATTGATTTATTTGGTTCGTGTGTTCAACTAAAAGTTGGTTTGTTCCACTTAAAATTGATAAATTCAATTAAAATTGATATGTTCAATTAATATTGATATGTTCAAATAATATTTTATTAGTTCAAATTTAAAATCTTGATAAGTTTAAGATTTAAAACATAATTCTATTAAACAAACTTAATAACTGTTTGATGGTTTTGTCATAATCAAATAGGTGGAGTTTGTTGAGAAAATGATTTCATCAGTTTAGATTTAATGAAACAAAGTATTCACAGATTGCCAAGATATTCGTGTGTTCGAATATTCACATTAGTTGTGAGATTGGTAAGTTTTTAATCTGTGATTAAATCCTGTTTAGAGAGTCGTCAGTATCTATAATCATAAGTTGATTATAGATAGCTAAGTTTGAAAGATTGAGAGATTTATATTAGGTGTTTACATATCAAGAGTTGCTTACTTGATAGAGTCTGTAATCATCTTCTTATTAATGAAAAACAAAGCATTCGATTGTGGTTTGATTTACTTTGTGTAACACTTTATTTTGATTTGTACAATTTCCGCAGAAAGTGTATTCAACCCCCCTTCTACACATCTGTTGCTTGTTGTTATTCTCACCAAGGGACCAACAATATATATATATATATATATATATGTGTGTGTGTGTGTGTGTGTGTGTGTGTGTGTTTGTGTGTGCACATGTTAACATGTTAAAGTTATAGATATAATTTTTACACAAATGGTAAATTTTTGTCTTCAACAAAAAGGGGGGAGATTGTTGGAAAAAATAAACTTATAAAATATATCCTCTTTTGTTGACACAAAAATATACAATTTGTTTATATAATTGTATTTACTATCATTATCATATGTGCACATACACACACACACACACACACACACACACACATATATATATATATATATATATATATATATATATATATATATATATATATATATATATATATATATATATATATATATATATATATATATGTTGGGATTTCGTGGGCTCACAGCGGAAGCAAGGTACAAACAAAATAGCCCAATGTACAAGCAATCAAAGCATAAAAACCGAAATCCCTCAAATGGACCAAACTCTATGTTCAAGAAATGCAACAAGAAGGAAAGAGGTGTTATACCTTACTCCTTAGCTCCAGATTTCTTCAGGTCGTGGTGATGATCCTCCAAGAACGAAAACCGAATCTTCTATTGGGATATACCCCGGGAACGCGTCAACCACGAGTGCTAGCAAGCCATTGCGATACTTCACTATGAAAACCACAATGGAACAGCAACTAGAAGACCAAAATCTCTGGAGTACTCTCTATAATCTCACTTGGTCATTGTAGCACCAAAGAGAAAAGTGTGTGTGTTTATTAGAGAGAAAAAGAGCAAAAGCCACTTCAAAACAAAATGAAGTCTCTCACTTGCTTCTGCCTCCAGCTTCAATTTTAACCACAAAGACCGGCCAAAGTGCGTTCCTAGGTGTACACCACGCATTGGCCAGCTTGGGAGGTAATTTGACATAAAGCCCATGTAGCCGTAGCGGCGCTAACTCTTAGGGTTTAGCGGCGCTAACCCCTTAAAGTTAGCGGCGCTAAAGCGGCCTGCCAGGGATGTGACACAAAGTACATGCAGCCGTAGCGGCGCTAATTCTTAGGACTTAGCGGCGCTAACCCTTTATAGTTAGCGGCGCTAACGCGGCCTGCGATGTCAACTTTTGTCTTTTGTCATAATTGGTCCCTAAACTTAAGTTGCTGTCAGGTTTGACCCCGGTGTATGACCCAATAGGCCCATACATCATCAGCAGCGGTCTATGGCATACGTACATTAGTGGGCATATCTCTAACAGACTCCCACTTGCACATAATGCACCGTACCCATGTAACCACAGACAAAGAGCGGCCTCTAGCAATGCATCGATGCCCCCAAGTCAGTATGGGTTCCGCTTCCTTGCAGAAAACCATAACCTACATAAAACGTAGAGGTCCTATAGATAAGTGATCAAACATCCTTTTGTTCGCGATATCCTTGTGAACACGAGACATGGATTAATATGTCAATCTCCAGATCGTTCACGATTATGTTTCTCGATCAAGATTGGGGGTGACCAAAATTTAAGGACATATCTGATTCTCAATCAATATTCCTTTGCGCATGGCCATGCTTATTTTGGTGTCAGCGCCCAATCATCGAGGGGCCCAGGGATATCTCTCATACAGGAGGAACAAATTCCGTTGATTGTACAATCCCATAACATGAACCTTGTCTTACCCAGCTATTCCCTTTATAATAGCCAGTTACGAACTACGTTTTGAAATAACCAAAGTAAGAAAGTTTCATGCTATGGCAATTCATACATCTCGGGTCGATGGACGTAATGATATTATCATCCCGAGTTACTTGTGACCATGATCCATGAAGTGAACTCAGGTGTGGGTCTTCCAGTCACTTGAAACCCCTTTCAAGCACAGGTTACTGTTGCGTTTCATGCATTCAATCCTTGATTAATGCATAACCAACACCTAACCTCAGCCTTATTTCAAACTTCCTTCCCTTGAAGAATGACTGACTGTGGAATTTTAGAATGTATAAACATTCTGGGAAGTGGTTAAACATGCTAAGATGGAACACAGTAAAGTCTTATGAATGTAACCGAATCACTCGCATATCGAAACAAGCATAAATTACAATACTGTCTGTATCGTTCCCAAAGCTTATAAGTAAATCAAACATATACTAAAGCGATATTTAAGCCCGGTCATTAGCATGAACAATGCTTTTATACCTAGTATGAAAGTCATCACTAGTATTTGACAATGGCTTAATTATGGGATCATTTACCCGATATCCCTTTGTACTCTTTTGTATTCTCTTATTAAACCACTAGCGAAGTGTTTATTAAAGAGATCATTTACAAAGTTATCATAGTCATCATATCCTCAATGTTACAGAAGTCAACAATAGGATTAATGACACTTATGATTATCAGAGTCGACATACTCTCAATGTAACCGAAGTTCACAATAGAGTCATTGACACTCATGTTTATCAGAGTCGACATACCGTCAATGTGACCGAAGTCCACAATAGGGTCGATGACACTCATTTAGGTCTAAATGTCGTATCTATACCACATACTTGATTAATCTAAACTTCGATAAAATCGACAGTCTCATAAGCATAGATTTGCTTGCAGTAATAACTTACTCAAGACAATTCTACTTTCGTCGAACATCAAGAACATACATCAGTACTTCTTGAATTAGAAAATTCACTTGATTCCATATTTTCTATTTATACTCATAGAACAACAATTCCACCATTAGGTTGTAGAACAACCCTAAATTAGGACATTATTTTCATAGAGCATATTTGACTAGGAACACATGATGCTCCCACTAGCCCTGACAAGGGTATTTGGCTTAATCTACGCTTTCTAGAAAACTCATTTCTTTGACTTTCTCATAAAGCAGGATTACAGCCACAAGATGCAAGTTTTGCTGACCCTAGTCATGAACACAATTTGGACATAATGGATATATAAGGCCTCGGAACATGATTCAAACATTTCCTCAATTTAATCCTGCAAAGGATCTTGGCCTTTTATTTCCATGCGAGATTACTTGTTTCCCCATAGTGACAACAATGTTTCGCTTAATCCAGACTTAATCTGGTTTTTATGGATGAATGAGACCCTCGGAAAATGCCTTAAGTATTTCCTCAACTTGATCCTATGAAGGATTCAGATCTCTTTTGTCCATGTGAGCAAACTTGTTTCCACAAGGTGACAACAAAATTACACTTTATCCAAATTATCTTCAACATAACCACTAGAACTTGTTTCCATAAAATCAATATGAAACACTTTGTCTCTAGTCGGTATTTGAAGTTGTCCATTATGGCATATATGTTAGTCCCTTCACCCTTCTTGAATTACACCTTAGGTGTGGGATTAACCCAAGTCAAGTACTTGGATGCAGCAAATAGGTTACACCATTATCTTCTTCTATTCACTAGTGAACACAGGGTCCCACTATGTTTCCGATGAATGGTAACATCACAATGATTTACCATCAAGCTGCTGTTAGTAAAATATGACAACCTCATATCTAAACAACCTTCTTGATTTCCATCAGATATAAAGAAGCAATGGATATTGTCAGGTTTTACCAGCATCTCTATGCTGATTAAATGCTAGTGTCAACATTAGGTCTTTTATTTAAGTTTTACGTTCTTCCACTGGAATGCTTTTGTAAATTGTACTTTCCCTTTTGCGCAACCAAACATGGTTCCCAAAAGTTCAAGAAACAATTATCCAAAACTCAGATGAACTACTTAAATATGTAGGCATTAACTTATAATTCATCCATCTCCCACTGAATGTAGACTGGATAATTTAAGTTATGAGATTGACAAGCAAAGAACTCTTTCTAGTCAATATCTCATTCGATGCTTAAGTGACCACAATGCTGTGTTTTAGATCGAGGACTTGGTTCATAAAATTAATGTATACCAACCACATTGAATACATGTTTTAGGCCTGCCTTTTACCAGATCATCAACACAGATATCCGGTTTTATTTAAAGTAACACCATGTGCAAATGTGTTTCTTCGGAAAAATGAATTATGGGTTAAACCCATGATTCATTTTATGTTTAAACCAATATAGATAAGAAAACTTAGCATCTATTCTAGATCTAAGAATTTATATCTATATGCCCTTATTGATTCTTAATTCTCTTTAGGTTAGTTCCGAACACCACTAGGTTTCAGACATAAGCCTTTTCTCTAGTAAACATTCTCTCAACTACTACCATAAAGATAGTGATGAAGAATTTCACTAGTGTCACTCTTTGTGGCATACTTGAACGGATTATCCACACAAATATGATCATATCCAACAAGTCACAATCCTTCCTAACCAATACTGGTGAAGGATTTCATTAATCATCCTATTCCAATAAACAAGATTTGTATCTTTCATTTAGCTCGAGGCTAAACTTTTACAAAGATCATAACCACATGGATCTAAGCGATGCAAATTTTGTTTACTTGGTCAAGTTTGATTATGCCATAGAGCTAATATATCCAAATCACTTTTGGATTTAAGAATCAATTGTTCATGATTGTCTTATTACTTGTAACGAGCCTTTATGTATGCAATGATATGGATAAGTTTTGATAAAATCATCTCAAAATAATTTTTCAAAATCGTTTCAATTCTAAGTCATATCCATCGTCATCAAATGTGTATTTAAGCACTAAAATAGTCAAAATAACACAAAAGCATAGACATGGATCGAATTTGAAATGAAACTATTAAAATGAAAAATCTTTATAAAATACAAGATTCAAAAACATCCATCATCTCCAAAGGAGCATACACTAAAGTAGTTCTTGCCACGCAGGGCATACAAACAAAAGTAATAATAAATCCGGATTTAATGGCGAGACCAACACTCCCATTTCTCTTGTAGAATACAATTAACAAAATTTCTTCTTCAGAGATCCGGTTCTTCAAGCTTTTTCCTTTTTACAACTAATAGACCTACACTTTGCAACAAAAATAAATTTGTGACAAACGTGAGTCTTATAGCTCGGGTAAACATCCCAGCTTATAAGAAATAGCAATGAAGTATAATCATGAATGTACCTCAAGTAGGAAAATTAACTCTCTCTTGTCTGAGAAGTTTTATATCCTTTCGGCACGAAGGGCAGGCATGACGGCCCCAATCCCCAAATCTACCACAGAAGTAGCAAACCACCCCTTGTTGAGTCTCTTTAGCCACATTATCAATGTCCATAGACTCAAAACTTGAAGCAAGCTTGGAAACCCCAACTTCTTCTTTTAATGGGATCGATTTCTTCTTCTTCATGTTATGTTGTTCCTTAGAACCAAAAACAAGAGTGGATGAAGATGATGCATGCTTGGACATGTTAGATTCTACAACCTTCAACATTCCATGCAATTCATCTATAGACATTTCCTTTCCATGCATATGATAGTCCTTTATAAACTTTTCATATGTGGCGGGCAGAGACTGAAGTATGAAATTCACACCAAGCTCCCTCCCTATAGGAAAACCTAATCTCTCCATCTGGTCCATGTATGATTTCATCTTCAAAACATGGGCACTTACACTCCCGCCTTCCCGCATCTTACAACCGGTTAGACTTTTAACACACTCAAAATGTTCTTGTCTAACTTGCTGTCGGAAAACATCCTTCAGCTTGTTAATCATGTCATACACAGTCATGTGCTCAAATTGCTTTCGCAGTTCCGAGCTCATACTTGATAACATGAGACTAGCAACATCGTGTGTATCCCGAACACGCTTTTCATACGCATATCGGATAGCCCATTCCGCATTGATAGCAGGTGGTTCAGGAAGGGGATCCTCAAGAATGTGCAACTTAGACTCAGCACGTAGGACAATTCTCAATTGCCTAAGCCAGTCAACAAAGTTCACTCCCGTGAGTTTCACCCTTTGTAGAATCATATGAAGTGAAAAATTCGACGTGTTGTGGTTTTGATTCGACATCCTATATTAAAGTAGAGTACATGAATTAGTTAGTTTGATTTGAATCCTCGTTAAAATAATTACCCTTATCGTCTCGAAAAATATTTTAACAAGGGCTAAGAACCATATTTCACTCCAATTCATGACGGGGTTGCCGCGGATCACTTCATGGAGCTATTTAGGCCGATAACCACTTTACCGATTGCAATCTCTATTGCAACTCTTAGACACTTGCGGGATCCTACGACAACCATCGGTCGTTTGGCATGTTTGATCCCTACTAGCACCAATTCCAAATTAAAATTCTTGGTTGACTCGTGCTAAGCTCGACAATCACTCAAGGATTCTAATTTGTAATTGCAAATCGTCCAACAAGATACACGGTGATACCCCGACAACTACCGGCTCGTGCTAAGCTCGACAACCGATAATTTCAAGATCCCACACTCACCTTCCACACAGATCCACATGGAATAACTCGTGCTAAGCTCGACAATCACTCCATGCTTCACTAGATTTGGGTGGTGTCATCTTTTGGATGGTGCAAGATTTACGTTTTTATGAAAATGGGCTTTTGTTTTCGGCTTGGTTACTGATTAACTTGTTTAGTGACAAAACCTATTTTCACTAGGTGAGTTAATCTTGTATGTGAGCGCGCGAGAGAGTTGTAAACCATTTTTACCAAATCTCTTGTGATTTTATTAATTTCGAAAAAAATTTCTAGCATGCGAATCCTAAGCAAACCATGCAAGAATAAAATAAAATCACATCACACGCATATATACGAAATAAATTGGTAACCCTTGCCAAAATCCTATGCGTTCTTCCCGTGAGCCAAAACGGGTAGAACGTGGTCAACTAAGGGACGGAAGGTCTTCAATGCGAGCTCCCACTAGAACCACTATCACCAATGGACTTCACCGGCTTCTATGGACACGCTCCATCTCCTTCCGACTCCATCTTGTGTGTTTTCATCCAAATTGTACAACAAATACAATAGAAATTGAAATGGCGTACAAGCCACACTAATTTCCTATTTATCTAGTACAAATACACGGATGAATGAAATGGCATGCAAGCCACAATATTATTACAAATATAACAATTTTAATAAATATTACAGCCCATGTGATTAAAAATCACCAAATGCATCCAAACACACAAAGTCAACCACAAGGTCAAAGACAAGGTTACCAATTTCAAATCTATCACATACAACCAAACAAACAAGGTGGTAACAAAATTACCAAACACTAAACTGGAACAAATTTCCAGAATCACAAAAAGGCTAAAAATTCCCGAGACCAAAACTGATTTTAACTTTGAAAATTAAAACTGTTACAGCGCGTTAGCGCCGCTAACATTTATGAGTTAGCGCCGCTAACCCGAGGTTAGCGCCGCTAACCCTGTTCGAACAGAAAACAACCATTTTGATTTCGGGATTTTTCAAGCCACCAAGTGCAGATCTAACATAGAGGTGGCTCTGATACCACTGTTGGGATTTCGTGGGCTCACAGCGGAAGCAAGGTACAAACAAAATAGCCCAATGTACAAGCAATCAAAGCATAAAAACCGAAATCCCTCAAATGGACCAAACTCTATGTTCAAGAAATGCAACAAGAAGGAAAGAGGTGTTATACCTTTCTCCTTAGCTCCAGATTTCTTCAGGTCGTGGTGATGATCCTCCAAGAACGAAAACCGAATCTTCTATTGGGATATACCCCGGGAACGCGTCAACCACGAGTGCTAGCAAGCCATTGCGATACTTCACTATGAAAACCACAATGGAACAGCAACTAGAAGACCAAAATCTCTGGAGTACTCTCTATAATCTCACTTGGTCATTGTAGCACCAAAGAGAAAAGTGTGTGTGTTTATTAGAGAGAAAAAGAGCAAAAGCCACTTCAAAACAAAATGAAGTCTCTCACTTGCTTCTGCCTCCAGCTTCAATTTTAACCACAAAGACCGGCCAAAGTGCGTTCCTAGGTGTACACCACGCATTGGCCAGCTTGGGAGGTAATTTGACATAAAGCCCATGCAGCCGTAGCGGCGCTAACTCTTAGGGTTTAGCGGCGCTAACCCCTTAAAGTTAGCGGCGCTAACGCGGCCTGCCAGGGATGTGACACAAAGTACATGCAGCCGTAGCGGCGCTAATTCTTAGGACTTAGCGGCGCTAACCCTTTATAGTTAGCGGCGCTAACGCGGCCTGCGATGTCAACTTTTGTCTTTTGTCATAATTGGTCCCTAAACTTAAGTTGCTGTCAGGTTTGACCCCGGTGTATGACCCAATAGGCCCATACATCATCAGCAGCGGTCTATGGCGTACGTACATTAGTGGGCATATCTCTAACAATATATATATATATAACAAATAAATATTCGTATTTATTTCTTACAAATGATTTTCATCAAATCGTCAAGCTTCAATCGTCAAATATTAGCACTCACGTAGAAGACAATGTTGAAGATACCTACAAGCAAATGATCAAATTATATGAGCTTAGAAAATAAACAATTAAAAAAGTTTAAGTTTTTATAAAATAATTTTAATAAAAAACTTTTATAAAAATTGACAAACTTTTTATAAAACTCACAAGCTTGGATAAATAAGTTCAAGACTTCTTATTTTGGCACACACCAAACACAATCTACCTTTGAAATAATACAACACCATATATAGCAAAGGAATCTCTCAAAGAGGTAAAATTTCAGCATGCTTTGAGCATTGGTTTCCAAACTTCCATTGTAGTGATTAAATTCAAACATAAGAAGTATAAGATCAGCCTAAATTTTCTAAGACTCATTTTCAGTGAATTTTTATGATAAAAATGAGTTGTGTGTGGTTTTAGTAAAATGCCAACATCTATATTTGCTATGCTTAAAAAGTTCCAGCAGACCGACGCTTGGTCCCATGGTCGATCATGGATCGACTGTGGACAGTCTGGACACTTTTTGAGCTTGCACCTTTTTCCTTATTTAATCCAACTTAAGTCTTGTCTTTTAGTCACCTCTTGCACAGCAAAAACACAGAAAACATATTCATACTTATGAGCTCATATATTCATATATTGATTTGATAATAAAAGATCAAAATCAAGAGCAAGAGAAAAGCAAGAGCAAATCATTGAAGCTATTATATTTCATCTCTTATTTCAAACCTTGTAATAGTGTGTGAGGATCAACTCTAGCCTTTCCAATTAGAGTGAATTGAGGTTATATTTTCCTTGTCTACAAGAGTGAAGTGTAATTCTTGTTAGCTTATAAAGAGAAGTTGTAAAAGGTTTATCTCTACCTCCAAAGAGAGAAGATAGTGGATCAATTCTTGGTGGATGAGACCAAGGAGTGGATGTAGAGTAAGTTTGTTAACCCTTGCTTGAACCACTATAAATCATTGTGTTCTAGCTTCTTGATTGGTTATATCTTTCTTCCCTAAATTTTTTTATTTCTTGCAGACATTGTTAAAAACTTCAAAAAGTAGGCATATAACCTATTCCCACCCCCCCCCCCCCCCTCTAGGTTCTAACACAAAGTAAACGGCCTGAACTCATCAATCACGTATCTCATTACTTATTTCTTACTTACACCTCATTAGGCGTGTATAGACTTTATTTAAAACTTACCCGACACCAAGGTGTCAGCCTAACATAACATTAACGTAACTCTTAGGTATTATTTACTTAATTGTCATGTAAAGACCCATTTTTTTTATCAAACTAAATAAACATAAAATACTTCATCATTTAATATTTAAACTTTAGTTACACAGATGACTTTCAACTGTTGTTTAAACCTGAAGAAACATTGATGTATATGAGAGATTAACAAAAACAGTTGCATTCAAAATAACATCTTTGAACTTAGCAAAATAGGGAGCAATCATCATCAACTCTAGACAACCAGAGCCTTGCCCTTATCTTTACCTGCCCTTATCTTTACCTGATGTACCTGAAAAACATTGAAATAACAACTGATAAGCGAAAGCTTAGTGAGCATACTTAACTACTAATTGTAAACATAAATATGTTGATCCAATTGCTTAACAAGGGTGGCTCTAATGACGAATATTGGATCCTTACTGCAAGTATGGAGCCAAAACAACTTTCCAATGCTCAAAGGGTGCTTACGGGTTTGGATCAACGCATAGCATAAAGCATAATGCATACATACATACATATATAGAAGAAGGTGCGTACACTTACTTGTTGATGTGATGAGAATCAACACCCGAATATTCACAACCAAATCCAAGTAAATGTAAATTTATAAGCCTAAACAAGTATAAGAACAATATTACTTAGTCAAGCTCAGCTCATTCAAATTAACCGAGCAACACACTTGATCAAGGCATTTAGTGGCATAAGAGATCCTCAACATTAACTAAAACTTGACACTAAGACTTTCCAAAATTTGTTGATAGAGTCTCATAGTCCAAATCATGTAAAATCTCAACTTGTATGCAAAAATGTATACTTCCAACTTGACCCTTCTATAGTATTTCATAGTTTTAGTCATCATATGTTCCGAATTAGCTTTTGTGTCCAACATAAGAAAGAAACAAGGCATCCAGACCTATCCAACAATATATAGCGCGACCTCTATTGATTTTTATTTGATTTTTTAATGATTTTCTGAAAACTTGTAAAACATTTTGACCTGTGCAGAATATAGCTACGGGTTTGTAAAAAAATGTGTAATTTCAACCCATTTCAAACCTAATGCTTGAAATACTTCAAATACGGATTATTGGCATTACAAAATACACTTCTAACATGTTTTAATCCCCAATTTGATACCAACACGTTAAATTCAAAGTGGTTATACAAACAATACCAATTTCACCCATTCTAATCACTTAACTCAATCTCATACTCTAAAGACTTGTACCTTTTATACCAAATTCAAAAATAACTACTTCTAACTTAATATCTTGACATGCAACAATTAATACATGTTCTATTAGGTTTATAAACACCAAATCATCATAAAAGCATATCACGCCACTCAAATTCAAGCTTAAATCAAACTTTCTCTCTCTAGAAACATAAGAACACAAGAGTTTAGAGATTTCTTACCTTATTTTCTTGTATTAATCACTTGTTGAAGCTGAAATCTTTGTAATAACACTTGATCTTCAAATGCATGCAAGAATTCTTGCTTAAATCCTTGATTTAAGCACTTTCTGTCTCTAACTTTCTCTCACTCCAAGCATACACACTAAGTGTGTATTTTTCCAAATCTGACCTTTATGAAAAATAACTTCTAAAACTTGTTCTAGATGAATAGCAACAATTGATTCATGTTAATTCTTGTACATGCATGACTTAATCTCTCCTTGATCTTCACTTTCTCTCACTAGAAGTTGTTTTTCTCTCTACTTCCTCTCTCTACCTTAAAGAGCACACACACTAATCACATACTCCAGCTCACACACTAAATTTTGTGTTATGAGCTCTTCTCCCATTTATATAGAGGTCTCCCATTAAAGAGAACTTATACCTCTTACTTATTTTTGCTACATTTGGTCTTTCTATTTAATGTTCATGTCTTTATTAAATAAATAAATGTAATAACAGTTTATAAAATCGTAAATAATTTAAAGTTAATTTTTTTTAACTTTGGGGTGTTACATGTCATCAAACGCAATCGATGTCTATTTAAAACATAAGTAAGAATACTCACCTGACTGTAGTCTCAGTCTCGATTAATTGCATGTATTTTACACCCGAATGGGTATAACTAAAACAAGACAACTTTTTTTAAGATAAAAAGATAGTAAATTTTTTTTGATAAATAGAGTGATTCCACCTATATAACATAATGTATATATTTTAATATTCCATAGTAAAGCACGAGTAACATTAAACATCAAATTTTAATATGCATTTGCGTTATAATCAGATTTCCTACATGAATGTACATATTTGACTTGAAAACACGTGTTGAGAATTTAAAAGATTGTATATTATCGAGTGATTATAATTTTCATAAATCATTTATTAATGTATTAAATTTTAAGTTCATTATATATAGTTTATTTATGTTATTGGGTAATTATTGATATATATAATTAAAGGATGAAAAGGTTTCCAAAACTACTTCTTGACCGGTTGACAATACCATCACAGTATAACCCAGAAGTTGGTTGTTTGACTTTTGTCGAAACACGTTTCCACCTTCTTTTTTTCCATTGAGCCACAAGTCTGTTTAGTTTAATCATTTTATTTAATTATTATATAAACACAAGTAGTTTTGTATCTAATTTGTTTTTTTCATAATTTTTAAAATATAATATTTTGTCTACACTTTGATATAAATTTTATCGCAACACGATATTTATTAAAAATATATATTGTATTGGACGTAATACTGAAATATGAAACTTAAATTGATTCAAATAGGAATCCTATAGCATAATTTAAAAATAAAACCTAAATGATTATATTAGACATAATGTGAAATATGAAACTTAGTCCGATTTGTATTTGAAAAAAACGACGTATTAAACTCATATCGGTTATGTTTGACATAGCATATATATAAAACTTGAATCGTATTAATTTTTAAACTAATAACCATTATAATTATAATTGTTTAAATTGTTTTCCGTTTTATTTTGAACTATTTGTGTTTGGATGTAAGTTTTTTTCTTATGATATAATACCCTACTGCAAAGCGAGAATATATATAACTCATTATAATTACATCGGAGGACTTACACTACTACAAAAAAGGCTTTCAGACCCCTCTATTCAGTCCCGGTTTTTAAAAAAAAACGCAAAAAACCGGGCTAAAAAGCCTCTACCCGTGTTTTTAACACATACAGGCCCGGTTTGGTGAAAAATAACCGGGTCTAAAAGTGTGAGAAACATTCAGGCCCGGTTTTTATTTAAGAAACAGGGTCTGAAAGTATATCTGCGCGTGCCATACTAAATCTCTCAACATTCAAGCCCGGTTTTTAATTAGTAAACCGGGCCTAAAAATTTGACTCTCCCGCCTGCTACAACCCTAAACTTGATACATTTCCCCCAAATCATTTTGCAACACACAGTCGCCTCCACCCCCTCTCTCTCTCTCGATCTCTACTTTTCTTCCGGTCGACTTCATCCTCCAGGCATCTCCGTCGACTTCAACATCCGGGCATCTAAGTCGACTTCGACATCAGGCGTCTCGTCTGTCGTCCCTGCTTTCTAGGGCTTCAACCTTTCTTCCAGTCGCCTCCCCCTCTCTCCCGTCCATCGTCGCTGCTTTATAGGGCTTCTCAATCGAGAATCAGTTGCTCACAAGGACAGACTGCAATCGGCTTCTCATCTCTCTCGTCTGTCGTCCCCGCTTGCTCAGTTTCTCAATCGACAACAGCTGCTCAGTTGCTGTTTCTCGAAGAGCGCACAGACCTCACTGATTTGCAGGTAAAGAGTTTGAATGTATTACATTTTGGGCCTAAAAATGCATTGTTTACACATTACCATAATACGTATAGGATATATAATTTTTAGGTGATAAAAGTTAGGTTAGGGCTGTTGTTGAATAATTATGACACCTATTTGAGTTATTAGGTTGGGGCTGCTGTTGAATAATTATTTAGCAACATATCGATCTGTACATGGTAAACTAATTCTGTCATATGTCAACCCATACATATGAGATCATACATCTGTCCAATTTTGTAATTTAATTAGTTTTGTCCACTATGCTTCTCACTTAACACATTAAGTAGAACTATTTTCTTTAGAATAGATAGAGGAATGAATCACAAATCAATCTGCTGAAATATGATCTGGAACAAGAACTTACACTGGTTGACTAGTTTATTTTCTTGTAACATTGAACTAGGGTGTTTACTGAAACATAATCAAGTCGACACTTGGGTTCTCTGGATAATTTGCCTACATATTTCTCAGGTAATCTTTCTCCACCAAGGAAAATATCTATAAGTTGTCAATTTCTTAGTTGATCAAATATATATTTGAGTATATATTTATTTGTTACTTGTTTAAAAATCTATAAGTTGTCAATTTCTTAGTTGCTTAAACTTAGTTGAGAAGTCATTATAACTCAAGAAAACCATCTCATAAGTTAATTTGTAAGAATGATAATAGTAACTCATTCTATTTAATACGAAACTGATTCTATTTAATAGTCTATTTGTACGTAACATTTTTTATTTTTTTTATTACAGTTTGGTACATTGTAGTTGCTCCTCACAGGCTCGTCGTGATATTTCTTCACAAAATGGTAAGATTGCTTCACAAAATCGTCGTGATATTTCGTCGTGATATCATATATTGAATGGAATGTGGGCAATTGTTAGTTTCATTGACATATATGTAGAAGTTATGTAATATATAAGTATTATGTATTTTTGTGTGACTTTTGGACGCTTTGTTTGCTCAAGTCTCTCCTACGAAATGAGGTTATATAGTTTTATACTTCTATTAGTTAAAAATTGATTAAATAAACTTAGTGGTTATATATTTACTTTAGTATTTATACTTAAACAAACTTACTAGCATTTTTTATTTGTTTGTTATAGGATTCTCCACATGATTCAGAAAACGAAGAAAAGAAAAAGAGAGGAGCTACCGCTTTAAAGAATCAAGATAAAGACCCGTTAGCGATTGTGGAATTTGACGATAAAAGCCGAGCAATTGGAAAATATCAATCACGTTTTGCAAACTATGTAGGACTCAAGACAAGGAGTATGATTTCCGTTACACATGTTTCATGGAAAAAACGATTGTGGAATTTGACGATAAAAGCCGAATAATTGGAAAATATCAATCACTACATCTAATGATGGACCCACGGAAGTTAAGAAATATGTTACTACAAAGTGTTGTTGATCTATAGTTATACTCTTTAGACTTATCTTATGTATTGGAGTACTATGTTGTGCTAAAACATCTAACTTTCATGTATATGGTGTATTGGTTTATTTAACAAATGAGTAGAATTGGCCGTATCAAATATTCGAATTGTTAATAGTGAGTCATTTTGTATGATCTGAGTATTATTGGCTAATGATAGCAGGAAACAACAAAAAACAAACAATTTTTTTTTTTAAAAAAAAGAACATTCAGGCCCGGTTATTTAACTCAAGAACAGGGTTTAAAAGTATACCTTTGGACACTATTAAGCTACATACAAACCACTTTTTTTAGTAAAAAAACCGGGCTTAAAAACAACTTTCAGGCCCGGTTTTTTAACCGGGCTTGAAACCCTGACTTTCAGACTCCCCCCCTTTCAAGCCCCCTGCGAAAACCGGGCCTAAAAGCCTAAAAAAACCGGCCCTAAAGCCCTTTTTTGTACTAGTGTTAGTAGGCCAGCTAGGCCCAAGTTGCAAATCAAACGAATGACGTCGGACTAGCATGCCGCATCCAACGGTTCTATATATTAAGTCTCATGCATGGGAAAGGCAAGTCGGATCACCGAATTACTTAATAGGATAACTTGTACGCCAAACTCTAAGACCAATGGAGTATGTAGGATAGGAGCTCGTAACACAAAACAACTCAAGTCGGATTAAAAAAAATTGTAAGCCGGATCAAAGGTACTACCATAACAACCAACTCATACTAAAGTGCATGTGAGATTGCCCCATCCCCTATTGGGCCGCCCAGGCCCAAATCATGCATACGTAATTATATTCTAGTCGGATTACATCGGATGTGAAGCTTGATAGTCAGATCATTAATTGAATATTTATATATGTACGTACGCAAAGCATAATCCATGGATATATTTTGTGGGCTTACTAGGCCCAACAACCTCAAATGAAATAGAGCATGCCACGATTATATCCCACGTACAATATATCTATTATATGTACACGCAAGTCAGATTGGTCATGAGGATAGCAAGTCGGATCAAGGTGTTACGTATGTCTCAGCATAGATGTACATGTCGGATATACAAACTGCCAGTCTGCCAAGTGAATCACCAAGTCGAATCATATCCACTACTATATAAGTCGAATGGAACATGCCCAAGTCGAATCAAATACGAAGGAGCTAAGTAGAATTCATGCAAAGTAAACATAAGTCAAATTCAAACATAAGTCGAATCAGATGCAAAAGGGACTAAGTCGAATTTTGGCAACACATAATTAAGTCCAAGAGACCATCTTCATCAGATTGCCTTAGCACACTCGCAGACTCCGAATTTCAAAAATCAAAATCCTCCAAAACTTTTGCATTTTGATTAATATTTGGTGCAAAAATCATCTCCAATTATGTAAGAAAATTCCTTACTATTTTCTTGGTGTTTAAACAAGTTTACATTTTACAAATCACATTTTCTTTTTTTGGTTCAAAAACCCACAAGAACACAACCGAAGCCCCAAATTTTCACTGATTCATGCTTGCAAACTCAGCTAAACTACAATATGATTGCTAGAGTTCGGCTCATAATAGTAGGAGGAATCATACCTTGCTTGTTCTTTTGTCAAGAGGTGATTTACAAGTCTAGTATTCTTCTTCTTCTTCTTCTTCTTGCTTGTTCTAGCTCAAGAACACACACACACCTTCTATTGTTCTATTCAAAATGGAGAGATATCTGATGGTTTCTTTTGAGAAAAGAAAAACCCTATTTAATATGTACACTACAAAAAACTGGCCTTTTAGCGACAGATTTAGCGACATCTTTTGTGACATATTTGCAGGTAGCGACATTTTTGGTAACGTTTTTTACATAGTCGCTAATTTTTTTAGCGACGAATGCGTCGCTATGGTTGTCGCTACTATGTAACGTGTCGCTATATCCTTCACATTACGAGTCGCTATTGGGAAAGCTAGTATTTATCAACATATCTGTACCAAAGTCGCTAATGACGACACTATCTCTAAAAGGCGCTAGCCAAGTCTCTAACGAAGACGCTAATCTTTAAAAGTCGCTATGCATGTTTCTAAAAAAGTCACTATTTATAATAATTTGGCAAAAAAAAAATCGAAATTATTCAATTTCCTTTTAGCATCCCTATTTATAATAATTATAAAAACGTAGATTTAACAATCTAAAATATTCTATTATCAAACCAAACATTTACAAACTATTTCTAATGTTTAACTAAAAACTAATAAAAGGCAAGTGATTTGAATAGTACAACATCAAACGTTTCCAATGTTCAACTTAAAACAATTAACGACCCTGAATTGCATAAAAGTTGGCGGGTAGCTTTTTCCATTTCATGAGCCACGGATTTACTTACTTCTTGAGCAACGGATGTATGTACTTCTTGGGAAACGATAGTCCTTAAGTTTTGCTCCAACAAAGTTTGTGATTTAACTTCTCAGCCAACCTTTGGTTCTTCACTATTGCAAGCTACACATAACATATTATTCATAAACCATTATCAGTTTATCACACCCGTGGATAGGGCCGGTCCAAACATTTTAGGTGTCCGGGGAAATAAATGAGAAGGCTCAATGTTTTACAATATATAACAACAAAATATTCAAATTCTATATGAGTTATACATTAAAATGTTGATATATGAGTTATAAAAATAACTGCAAAGCGAAGTAAAGAATCATACCTATTAAGAGATTTATTTGTATTTGTTTAGCATGATCAAGAAGAAGTTCCCAAGCTTCAATGTCCAGCCCATTGTGTCTATGAAAAGAGTAGAACACCATAAACTCAAGAATCACTATAATTATATTATATTATTATATTAACTAATATAACATAAGCATCATGAACATCTACTCAAAGTGGAACCGTGCGTGGAAGTTACCAAATAAAAGGCTCAATGTTTGTTCAATTGTTCAAGAATCACTCTTTATTAACTCTTTATTAACATCAAGAACCTTCTACACAGTTCGTAAATATGTAAATTATTAAACATCAATTTCAAGCAGACCCAATACTAGGAAAGTAGCAATGAAAAGATAATAGGTCCAAGCATTATGATTCATGAACTCATTAACAACAGGCAACTTGTTTTGCATCTTCCTTATAGTATTAATGGTATTAAATTTGGCTTTTCAAAAAAAATTAGAAGGCGAGTAAGAGGACTAAAATTGTAGTAAGAATCAATTGCTAGAATCTTATGAACTCTCATAAGAATATTACTTATCACAATCTATATTAACAAGTAGCAATGCATTGACCATATACAACTAAACTAAATCAAAAAAACAAGGCATACAATGTAATATATCGAGCAAATGTTACATGAAATCCAAAAGGGTGTTTATTGAAATATACATGATCTGACGGTGTCTGCACATCCGCCTTGGCAAAGAAGCTGGAAAGTTAATCAAAGATAGCAAGTCTCGACTTGTAAAATTAAGATGACCTCTTTGACAATGGTTGCATTCAGTAATCATGATGAAATTTGTCATTCGCATAGAAATCAGAAAAATGTATAAACATTAAAGAACTTACGGTTCGAAAGGATAAGCCCTAGAAGTTCGATCATTCTCAACTCCTCATTCATTCCATTATCGTTCGAGAAGTCTCGATTATCCTCTGGAAACCAACCTGCAAAAATACCCATGAGCAAAATAAAATCTTCATAGGTACGTATGTCATCTTGACTCACCTTCTATTGATGTAAGGAGTCTTGTTTCCTGAAATTGGAAGAAAATTTAATGGTTTTTATCTTATGAGAATCCACACATTTAGGAGAGCAACAACAGTAAAATGTCCTCGAACAAGGAAAAAAAATATTAATCCTAACCACAGGATATAAATATCTTGTTTAAATATAACTAATCTTTGCAAACCTGATTACCACTAAAACTAAAAAAGAACATATGTTTATTTTATAAGAGTGAACAACAATTACAAATATCCAAACCCTATTCTGTTTACTATAGTCTCCCTAAGACAACATGAGAAATCATTCAATACTTCAACCAACTAAATTATTAAGATAGTGAAAAGTAAACGAGAGAGAGAGACACAACCTGGTTGGATGTATTGCTGCGGATGAGATTATTTAACAATTCAAGACAATCTTGCAAAGTGATAGACACTTGAGTCGATTTAATAATTTCCATCAACCTTCAAACATTCAAATTAATGAAAAACTTGACAAATCTAAAGCATAATATAATAAATTGCTCGCCTGGACAACACCACCACCATCTGAACCGCCCTCCTCTTTGATGATACTGAAGATCTTCTCAAAAGCACCTTCAAAGACAAAGATTTTTTGGATCTCCAATAAAGTAATAAAGAAAGGTTAGGCAAGAAAATAAAAAATTTAATTTTGATGTTGACTGCAAACAGGGAATAGATTACCGCACCTTCACGGGTCAAGTGTTAGATTGTGTGCAGAGATAGATAACATGTACCATCGTATCCAATGATATGTGACACTAAAGGATCACACTGCTACACACCCAATTAGAACCATCTGGATTTTACAGTGTGTAAGAATAATTAATTAGTTAATTAATTATTAAGAGAAAAAGAAATAATAATTATTTATTATTTAAAGGAGAAGTTAATATTTAGTTTAAATATTAACAGGACCAATTAAATAATAGTTATTAATTAATTAGAAAGGTCAAAGGGTATTTTCTGTAAATAATTAATAGTTTAATTAAAGCTGGCTTTAATTAAACGGGTTTGGGCTTTAATAAGGATATATATATATATATATATAGGAGTTCATCAAAAACACGGGAACGCAACGGAAGCAAATAAATCGGATTTAAAACAAAAATGAACTACATAAATGGTACAAACTTGAAGACAATGCATGCAACCAAAAACCAACACAAGGAAGAAGCTTTCTCCTAAGCTCCTTGCTTAAGCTCCTTGCTTCTGGAATGAGAAGGTGATAATGTATGGATGAGCAATGACTTGAAGAAGAAGCCTCCAAGTTCCTACCGAAGCTATACACCCAAGATTCTTCTACCTTGTGCTAGCAAACCAAGCCACCAACAATCTCCAAGGATTTGATGCACTTGAACCAGCCCTTGATTTCTGGAAACACACACAAGCTCTCTCAAGAAACTCATTTGAAGCTCTATATGGGTATGTATGAGAAAGTGACAAAAGGTCCTTAGGTTACAAAGGCATAAGGCTTATATAAACCTTAAAACTGGGCTGTTCTCACATCTAGCCGGCCAAAGACTCAATTCCAATTAGACCTCCAGAAAGAAGCCAATGAAAATCAAGTGCCACCTAGTTTTTCGAGCTTCACGACCTTTCACGGGCTCTCACAGCCCGTGAAGCTTAAAAGCTTCATGGCCCATGCCATGTTTCTTCAAGACGTAAGGGTATCTGTGGCGCATTTTATCCTTCACGATCCCCTTCACGGCCCGTGAAGGAACGTGAAGCCACTCTGGTCCATGAGCCGTATGGCCCATGTAGGAACTCGTAAGGACAGGTTGCTTCACGAACCGTGGAGCATCCTTCACTGTCGTGAAGCCTAGGTCAACTTGAATTTGACCGTTTTGACCAGCTATTTCCACTTAGGGCTATTTGGGTAGAAGTTAGGTGTATGACCCAATAGGCCCGCACATCATCAGCAGTGATATGGCATACGTGTGTCAGTGGGAATTCTCCAATAGACTCCCACTTGCACATGACACGCCGTGCCCATGAGTATCACAGACAGAGAGCGGCCTCTATCAAGACATCTCTGCCCCCAAGTCTGTACGGGGTATGTCATCCCTGACAAGTACCAAATTACAACCTCATAGGTTTGAGATGGTCCTATAAATAAGTGATCAATCATCCATTTGTTCACGATATCCATGTGAAGGCGAGACATGGTACTAAGTCATTCTCAGTCCTTCACGATTATGTTTCTCGATCGAGATTGGTGGTGACCAAAATATACAAGTTGCAATCGATTACTTAAATCATTGCAAACTCGAGCACGGCCATGCATTTTGGTGTCAGCGCCCAATCATCGAGGGACCCAGGGATATCTCTCTAAACAGAGGACCAAATTCCTTTGACTACACTGCCCACCACGTTGACCATACTTTATCAAATTGCTCCCTTTATAACAGCCAGTTATGGACTTCGTTTGAGAACAATCAAAATAAAGCAAACCAAAGTGATGCATACACATGCATCTCCAGTCTAAGGATGAAATGATATTATCATCCTGATCCACTCATGACTAGTACCACAAAGTGGAGTCAGGTGTGGGTCGTCCAGTAACTTTAAACCCCTTTCAAGTACAGGCGAAGTATTGCGTCCCCGTTTCCCAATCACCATTGGACACATGACCAATCACTTCCCTCAGTCTTTATTCAGACTTCCCATGAAGTATGACTGACTGTGGATATTTAGAATGTAAAACATTCAGGGAAGTATAAAACATGCTAAGTTGGAACACAGTATAGATTTAAAGTAATACCCGCAACTTGCGTATTATCAAATCTCCATTTAATAATCGATAAGTACAATAAATACAACACTGCTTAATGTTCCCAAAAGGTAAATACATCAAATACAATAACCAAACAATACAATATACAAACTCAAACCAAATCGCTAGCAAATATAATACCAATAGCACGGGTGTGGGCTTCGTGCTTAGCTTGCGATAACGGTTTAGTGAACGGATCCGCCACATTGCTATCCGTGTGTACTCTGCTGATGAAAATATCTCCACTCTTGACCACGTCCCGGATATAATGATTTTTCCGCGGAATGTGCCTCGTGTGTCGGTGAGATCTCAGTTCCTTTGCCAATGCAACCGCACCCTCGTTATCACAGAAGATCTCAACAGGGTCGGTAATGCTAGGAACCACTCCCAGATCAAGGATGAACTTCCTCATCCAAACAGCCTCCTTTGCAGCTTCACTTGCTGCAATGTACTCAGACTCGGTCGTGGAATCGGCCACCGTGTCTTCTTTGGAGCTCCTCCAGGAGATAGCACCACCGTTTAACAGGAACACGAACCCCGATTGAGATCGGCAGTCATCCCTGTCGGTTTGGAAGCTGGCATCAGAGTAACCAGTTACCCTCAGCTCTTCTTCCCCACCATATACTAAGAACATATCCTTAGTTCTCCGAAGATACTTAAGAATGTTCTTCACCGCTATCCAATGTGCCTCACCAAGGTTGGCTTGATACCTACTTGTCATACTTAATGCACAAGAGACATCAGGCTTAGTACATGATCGAGCCTATTGCCGAAGCATAAGGTACTCTCCTCATTACTTCCCGTTCCTCAGGGGAACTCGGGCATTGAGTCTTACTCAATACCAAACCATGTGACATAGGTATAAACCTCTTCTTGGAGTCCTCCATCCTAAATCTCTTTAGGACCTTGTCAATGTACGTGCTTTGGCTCAAACCAATCAACCTGCGGGATCTATCTCTATAGATTTTAATCCCAAGAATATAAGCTGCATCTCCCAAATCCTTCATTGAGAAACAACTCCCTAGCCAGGTTTTTACACCTTGCAAAGTTGGGACGTCATTCCCAATTAGCAGAATATCATCCACATAAAGGACCAGGAATACAACTATGCTCCCACTAGCCCTGATGTATACGCATGGCTCATCCTTGCTTTTAGAGAAGCCAAACTCTTTGACCTTCTCATCAAAGCATAGGTTCCAACTCCGAGGGGCTTGCTTAAGTCCATAGATGGACTTCTTAAGCTTGCAAACTTTATCCGGGAGCTCAGGATCTACAAAACCCTCAGGTTGTGTCATATACACTTCCTCTGATAGTGTCCCATTATGGAACGCAGTTTTGACGTCCATCTGCCATATTTCATAATCATAAAATGCGGCAATGGCCATGAGTATCCGAATAGACTTCAACATAGCCATCGGGGAAAAGGTTTCCTCATAGTCTACACCATGAGTTTGAGTGAAACCCTTAGCCACCAGTCGGGCTTTGAAGGTGTCTACCTTGCCATCTACACCGATCTTCTTCTTGAAGCCCCACTTGCACCCGACGGGTTTACACCCAGGCACAAGATCTACCAAGTCCCAAACCTGGTTATCGGCCATAGATATAATCTCGGATTCCATTGCCTCTTTCCACTTGGTGGACTCAGGGCCCACCACAGCATCCTGGTATTTGGCAGGTACATCAGAAACAACTACCATGTCGGTGCCCTCAGATATGTGAAAACCATATCTCTCTGGCTCATGCCAACTTCTACCAGATCTTCTTAGAGGTAATAGATCTACATCATTATCTCCAGCATCATCTTGCTGAGACTCAACCGTTGCCGGTTGTGAACTAGTTCCAACATCAGGTTCTACATTGGTAGGCTCTCGAATTTCTTCAAGATCAACCTTGCTCCCACTAGCGTTCTTGGATATCAGCTCCCTCTCAAGGAAAACTGCCCTTCGAGCAACAAATACCTTGTTCTCCGAAGGTTTGTAAAACAAATACCCCACAGACCTAGCAGGATACCCAATGAAGAAACACCTCACGTCTCACGTAGGCAGGACATCCCCAGACCTTCAAATATGAAATGGATGGAACCTTTCCATGCCACATCTCATACGGTGTTCTCTTAACCTTCTTTGTTGGTACGAGGTTAAGGATTCTACCAACCATTTCAATAGCGTAACCCCAAAATGTAATGGGAACTTCCGTATGACACATCATAGACCGAACCATATCCAACAATGTTCGGTTCCTCCTCTTGGCGACACCATTTAATTGAGGCGTCCTAGGAGGGGTTAATTGCGAGAAAATCCCACAATCTCTAAGATGGTCTCGGAATTTGGAACTAAGATAGTCTCCACCTCTATCGGATCTAAGCATCTTAATCCTTTTCCTAAGTTGATTTTCCACTTCGCTTTTATAAGTCTTGAACACGTCAAAGGTTTCAGACATTTGTCTCACCAAGTAGACATACCCATATCGACTATAATCATCAATAAAGGTAACGACGTAGCGGGAGTGATCTCTAGTGGCATGCTTGAACGGACCACACACATCCGTGTGAACGATATCCAACAAGTCTTTAGCCCTCTCACATTCACGGGTGAAGGGTGCTTTGGTCATCTTGCCCAATACACAAGATTCACATACTTCATTAGACCCGTGGTCAAATGATTCCAAGATCCCATCCGCTTGGAGCTTGGCGATGCGTTTCTTGTTAATGTGGCCTAACCGACCATGCCAAGGAGACATTTTATCCAAAACACTTTTGGATCCCGTATTAACATTCATGATTGATCTATTGTTTCTCAAGCTTACGCTTGTTTCATATATGTCATGACATGGAGGTGCTTTGAAATAAAAGGAACCATTCTTATAGCACCAAATATAACCATTTTTAAATTCAAAATCAAATCCATCGTCGTACAATGCATATAGAGAAATAATGTTTCTTGCCACGCAGGGCGAATAACAAACATTAGATAAAACAATAGATAAGCCGGATTGAAAGGCGAGCTCTACACTTCCAATCTTCTCTACAGGGACAACCGCCTTGTTTCCCATCACGAGATCCAGCTCTCCAGTAACCAGGTCCCTACTTCTTGTTAGTACCTGCACATTATTACAAACGTGAGTACCACACCCGCTGTCAAAAACCCAGGCGTTAGAAGTAGAAGTGTTATGTAGTTCAATCATGTACATACCGGAGGCAGCGGCACCTTTAGATCTCAATCTCTTGAGCTCCTCCATGTACTTGGGGCAACTACGCCGGTAGTGACCCTTTTCCCCGCAGAAGAAGCAGGTTGCCTCTTCCGGTGAGGTGGCAGCGGCAACCACGTGTTTCCCCTTCGCCTCCGGGGTTAGGTTAGGCTTAGGCTTTGGCATTGCCACCTTGGCCTTCCCCTTCTCCTTAGAGGCCGAAGCGGGTTGCTTCCGCTTCTTGCCACCCTCTCTGATGGTAAGGACGGTAGTGGAGAAATTAGGCTTCGTCTTGGCCATGTTAGACTCGGCGGTCTTCAACATGCCGTGAAGCTCCATTATGGTTTTATCCATATTATGCATATGGAAGTTCACAATGAAGGGCCCGTAAGAAGGAGGCAAAGATTGTAGGATTATTTCAACCGCCAACTCTTTCCCCATCGGGAACCCCAACTTCTCTAATTGATCCACATAGCCCTTCATACGAAGGGCATGTGAACTAACGTTTTGCCGCCTTCCTGCATCCGGCAACCAACAAAGGCTTTGACACATTCGTACAATTCTTGCCTATCTTGCATCTGGAACATGTCCTTCAGCTGCGTTATCATGTCATACGCACTCACAGTCTCGAATTGCCGTTGCAACTCGGGACTCATGGTCATAAGCATGAGGCAAGTGACATCGTTTGTGTCACAAACACGCTTTTCATACGCGTCCTTTGTAGCCCTTGGTGCGTTAACTGCCGGAGCTTCCAGAAGAGGTGACTCCAAGACCTCAAGCTTCATTTCGTGGCGTAGGACAATTCTCAATGTCCTAAACCAATCCATAAAGTTAGGTCCTTGAAGTTTCTCCTTCTCTAGGAAAGGACATAGCGACATGTTTGCGGTGTTGGTGTTGGTGCTAGTAGATGTCATGGATGCCATCTATAAGCAAAATACGAAGTTTGGTTAGTATGACGTATTAAATCCTTGTTAAATAATTACCCACTTGTTTATAAAACAAATTATATTAACAAGGGCCAAGAACCTCAAAGTACCCCAATCCATGACGGGTTTGCCGCGGATCACTTCATGGAGCTACTTAGGCCGGTAAACACTTTACCGATTACAATCCTCGATTGCAACTCTTAGACACTTGCGGGATCCTAGGTACTCATAGAACCCATTTGGCATGTTTGATCCCTCCACACCATTCCTCATTAATCCACCATGGTAGCTCGGTATGGGCACGACAACTACCAAGGCGTTTTAAATCTTGGAATTGTAAATCGACCATCAAGATACACGGTGGTACTCTAGGCCAATGGCCGGCTCGGCTAAAGCTCAACATTCCGACCTTGCGAGTTGCCACACGCACCTTCCACACAGTTACACAAAACCGATCTCGGCTAAAGCTCGACGACCGATCTTGTTTCACTAGATTCGGGTGGTGTCATCTTATGGTTGGCGTGTGATTTACTTTTGAGAAAAACGGGATTTTGATTTCTCCGGTTAAAACAAATTTTAACCAATTCTTGTTGTGGCGTGCGAGAGTTTGTTAACCAATTCAAAATTCTTGGTTTTAATTTATTTTGAGAAATTTTCAAGCTTGCGACGAAACTAAACAACCAAGCAAGAAATACAAAATAAATAAAACAACCACGCATAGCAAACACATCCGGTAACAAGCCAACCCTATGCGTCTTGCCCGTGAGCCAACGGACAAGACTAAGTCATCTAAGGACAAAATCCGAATGACTAGATGCGTGCTCCTCCCACTTGATCCATTGCGTCTCCAACCGACCTCCGGATCCAAGGTTGAGCAAAGACACCTCCTCCCGGTTCTTCTTTGGTTGTCTTTCGGTTCTCCTTTTACAATATACAAATTTAAAAGGAAATGGCATGCAAGCCATGATAACTGTTCTAAGCTAATGCTAACAATTACAAAGAATAGGAAATCGGCATGCAAGCCGTCAAAAATATTACAAACCGAATGAATTAATTAATTATTACAAACCAAATGTGGTACAAACCACCAAATGAATGAATAAATAATTACAACCAACCAAAGCACATCACATAGGTCAAAAGGCTCAATGTTACCGGATTTACAAACAACCACAACAAACATCACAAAACAACACGGTGTGCCACACCAAACCGTGTAAAATATCCCAACTAGAATTATTCCAAAACTACCTAAAAACACTCAAGGCACGAGTGAATAAATCTTGTACGTATGTATTAGGAATTCCAAACACTTTGAAAATCCATATTCAAACATACACAACACAAGTATATGCACGTGCGCGTTATCATCCCACAACTGCCCGATACATATAAATATGCGAGTTAGGATATTATGGGGTTTTCAAAAATGGTCAAAAGACCAATCTAAACTACTGGAAAAATCCAAAAATTGGCCATATCATTTTTATAAGGTTTTTCTTTTAAAACGGGTCAAAACACAATTTCCAGACGCCTTCACGACCACTGACATTCATGGCTTCTCACGGCCCGTGAAGCCAGTGCGTCTCACGACTCGTGAAAATTTTCAAAAAACCCTTTCACGACCTCAACCCCACACTGAAGTCGTGAAGGCTTCACGACCGTGAAGAAAAACCTTCACGCCCGTGAACCTGGAGTCTCACGACCGTGAAGAAGAACCTTCACGCCTGTGAAGACCATCTGGACAGAATATCCAGTTTTGCATAAAAATGATTTTCAGGCCAAAATGGTGCATGCAATGCATCAAGATGGCTCTGATACCACTGTAGGAGTTCATCAAAAACACGGGAACGCAACGGAAGAAAATAAATCGGATTTAAAACAAAAATGAACTCCATAAATGGTACAAACTTGAAGACAATGCATGCAACCAAAAACCAACACAAAGAAGAAGCTTTATACCTTTCTCCTAAGCTCTTTGCTTTTGGAATGAGAAGGTGATAATGTATGGATGAGCAATGACTTGAAGAAGAAGCCTCCAAGTTCCTTCCGAAGCTATACACCCAAGATTCTTCTACCTTGTGCTAGCAAACCAAGCCACCAACAATCTCCAAGGATTTGATGCACATGAACCAGCCCTTTATTTCTGGAAACACACACAAGCTCTCTCAAGAAACTCCTTTGAAGCTCTATATGTGTATGTATGAGAAAGTGACAAAAGGTCCTTAGGTTACAAAGGCATAAGCCTTATATAAACCATAAAACCGGTCTGTTCTCACATCTAGCCGGCCAAAGACTCAATTCCAATTGGACCTCCAGAAAGAAGCCAATGAAAATCAAGTGCCACTTAGTTTTCCGAGCTTCACGACCTTTCACGGGCTCTCACGGCCAGTGAAGCTTAAAATCTGCACGGCCCGTGCCGTGTTTCTTCAAGTCGTAAGGGTATCCGTGGCGCATTTTATCCTTCACGATCCCCTTCACGGCCCGTGAAGGACCGTGAAGCCACTCTGGTCCATGAGCAGTATGGCCCATGTAGGAACTCGTGGGGACAGGTTTCTTCACGACCCGTGGAGCATCCTTCACGGTCGTGAAGCCTAGGTCAACTTGAATTTGACCGTTTTGAGCAGCTATTTCCACTTGGGGCTATTTGGGTAGCAGTTAGGTGTATGACCCAATAGGCCCGCACATCATCAGCAGTGATACGACATACGTGTGTCGGTGGGCATTCTCCAACAATATATATATATATATATATATATATATATATATATATATATATATATATATCTTATTAAACCTTAGGATTAGTATAAGAGAATTACAAGCTACAAAAAAACCCTAATCCTCCCTCTCTCTCTCTCTCTCTCTCTCTCTCTCGATGGGCGCAAAACGCCGAGAACCCCAAAGGGTCGGCGACGTGATACACACACACACACGGGATCAAGTTTTGATCATCGGTAAAATCCTTGGCGGTCTAGCAGCCTGTTCGAGGTGGTGCAGTAACGGTGTTCTACCTTTAGCATTCTAGGATTGAAGTTTCAAGTTGAACTGCAAAGGTATAACTTTTGATCCTCTACTTCTATTTTAGTTTTTGTATGAGTTAGATGAGATCACTGGAGGGGGTTTTGCTTTATTCCGATGTGCATGTTATTCTGATGTGTTTTTATACCCTACAAAACCCTTCATCAAGTAGGTCAAAAGTATTCCGTATAACCTCCCACTCCATAAGCATATCTACAAGCTGAGTAAGTGAAGAATGAAAATTGTTACATTACTATACGATAAGCTAAAATGTCACCTTGTGAAAACTGTCGCAAAATGTAAACCCAAGATCACTAGCTTATTGTATAACAACAAGTCAGAGTCAGAAGATAACAATTAACAAACCAAACTTCAAGTCTTCAATCTAATATGAAATCAACGTATGAAAAGCTAATCCTATGATAAATAATAGATTTGTGTGAAGTAGTAGATAGATCTGATAGTGTATTTCGATCTTAAATTGTTAAATGCGTGTTAGATCTATAAAGTGAGGGTGCAATATGTAATTCTTGTATACTTAGGCAAAGCTTATTTAAGGCTTTGCCTTCTCTATGAAACATAAGCTTTGCAACATATTTACTTTCACCTTTATGTGTGTGTTTTCCCTTTGCTCTCGGCTCACTCTCTAAACCGAATACACAGCACACACATTCATACACAAGCATTGCTTCATCCGTATAATTACGGGACCATCAATTCGTATAAGAGCCAAACTCGTATTTTGGCTCTTGATTGTTCGAAGATTTCAATCTCCAAGTTGAAGAATCAAAGCTCAAGGTGAAGAACAAGCTCTCGGTTTCTAAAGAACACTAGAAGTCACGGTTTCTTCAAGATAAAGTTGTTTCCAAGTAGTCATCAAGGTAACAACCATCGATTCCCAAGTGTAGAACACATTCAAGGTATAAACAATCTTTTATTCTACCATTTCATTGGATTATTTAAGTGTTGGTTACTGTTTTATTGAGTTTTCTTGAAGAATGGTACAAGCCGAGGGGTGTGTGATCATCAAAAAGTCCATCGGTTCATTAAATACTCACTTTTTGGACATTAAGTTTCTAGGTATTTAAGCATTAATGTAGGTATGAGATCTTGAAAACACAGCATTGAAGATGAGTATAACAGTTTTTTAATATTTAAAACTAAAAAGTATTAAAAGATTAATTGTTATACAAGGAAACTCAAGTACATACCATACCACTTGTGGTACAAGTGGGTAGTCACCTTTCAGAGCAACGATACTGATCTGATTGTGTCAAATCAGATCCTATAGATCGCATCTCAGAGGTATGCGATAGGAAGGGTACTAAGCCACACGGTCTATAGAAACAACAAGGTAAAAGTTCTAAGTACTGGTTCTAATCCTATAGACCGCATTCATTAGGCTATCGCACGGATTGGGTGAGTTGCTAAGTGTTGAATTCTATAGACCGCATTGAATCATTCTGTGTGATCCGAAGATTGTTGGCTACTTGGTGTTTAAATCTACCAAGGGCTATCGCATTGAACCAGTCTATGCTATCCAAGTCACTTTGTTCTGATTTACTGTTTTCGATACTACAGGGTATTATCGCACACTAGTGGTTACTTATATCCTCAACCAAGTTGTTACTTTGCCTAATTTTCCACAATTGAAGTACTCTATAGCATAAGTGAACCAAAAACATTCCAAGTGTTGTGATCTATCGCACAAGATAATCTATCGCATACTATTAACCTATCGCACACTTTGGACTTTGAACAAGTGTTGAACATTTTGGACTGGTGACTTATCAAACAAGAGGACATTTGAACTTTAAACTTTAAAATACATCTAATTCAAAGTTGAATTTAATCTAAACTTGATCTAATTCGAAGTTAAATTAAATTGAATTTAAAATCTATCTAATTCAAAGTTGAATTTAATCAAAAACAGATGTAATTCAAAGTTGAATTATATTGACTTATTTCCTCAAAAACTTCAACCTTTATTAAACAAAGAATTTTCGAACAATCAATCTTCAAACGAGTAAACGATCATTCTTTACACTACATTCAAAATGTCGAGCTCGAATGAGATGATGTCCATTGGAACTGATACAAAACCACCAGTTTTGTTCAGAGGTGAGTACCAGTATGGAAAGGAAGGTTTATGGAGTTCCTGGAACATAACGAGATATATGGGGAGATGATGATTGATTGTATTCACAATGGAAACATCAAGTACATGAAAGTAGTGGAAGCTGATCCTAACAACAACCCTCCCATTCCTCGTCAGGAAAGGGAGAAGACTGCTGATGAACATACAACAAACGAGAAAGAAAGGAAAAAGGCTGAGCGTCTGGCATAGTATTATCTCAAACAAGGACTTTCCTCTGAGATTTACACCAAGATTGACAGCTTAGCCCCTTCCAAAGAAATCTGGTATGGGATCAAGAAGCAACTACAAGGCACCGAACAAGGGGAGTACATCAAACGTACTCAACTAGTCAACAGTTTTCATGACTTTAGCGTTCGTGAAAATGAGCTTCTTTCTGAAACATATGGTCGGTTTTGCAAACTGCAGAACGAGCTGAGATCAAACAAAATCATCAGGACTGACTTAGTTAAACTGTGTCTTCCTAAAGTCTCTGGGTCCAGAATGGAAGGAGCATGCAAGACTGTACAAGCACATCAACAAGGATCTAACAACAGTCACCTTCCACAACATCTTCGAAGATCTCAATCAGTATCAGGATGAAGTTTCAAAATCTCTCCCAAGACAGTCAACAACAGATCCTCTTGCCCTGGTTGCAGCTGAAAGAATTCCAAGAGAATCATCATCAAGATCAGTAAAGTATAAGCAAGTGATGCTCAGTGAATCTGAACCAGATGAAGATGATGAAGATTCAGTTGAAGCAGCCATTCATGCTCTCTCAGTGGTCGGTAAGACATTCAGAAACCATTTTAACAATACTAACAACAAACAACGGTTTACCTTTGGCTCCAGACGACCAGAAAGGCTTGTACCTGCTGACAAGCCCAGATTCCCCAGGGAAGAAAGAAAGGAAGAGAAGAAGAAAGAATCAAAGTGCTACAATTGTGGCAGGTCTGGGCACGTGATCAGGAACTGTCCCCAAAAGAAAGTCAAAGATGCTGAGTACTATCGGCAGAATTATAGCCTGTCCAAACAAAAGCAGGCTGGGAACGTGCTGATGGTTGAAGAAGACCAGTTCCTGGAGGACACAGACTCGGAGAGTGGTCTGGATGCTGATGATCAGGCCCAATTTTGTCTGATGGCGAATACTGAAGCTGGTGATAGGGATGAAGGTGATGGTGATGATCTCTCCGATGTTGAGGAGGAGATTCATGAAAGCGGAAAAGTACCTTCTAACCCTGACTCTAATACTGGTTTTAATTTTGAACATATCCAAACCATTTTAAACCGCATCAAAAAGTTAGAAAGTAAGGTGACTAAACTAACAAGCAAAAATCAGGTGTTAAAAGAGGTCCTTTACACACAACATAAAGAGGCACATAGGGTAATTGAACATTAGAAAATGACATCAATGAATCTAAATTTCAATTAGCTATAAAAGAATCTGAGTTCCTAGATTTAACTAATAAAACAAACACATCATGAACAATCTCAAAGCAGAACGTGTTAGTGCAGAAAAGGATTCAGAATTTCTTAAAAATGAACAACGTGCACTTTATAACCAAAATCAAAGAACTTGAAGACCTACTGATTAAGCATGGGCAAAGTGAACAAACGATCTTTTTGTATATAGAAAAGGAATGTGAATTTTCCAGATAGACATTTGAAGGACCTGTTTCGAAAATCCAAGTGTCTTGAGTAAGGTCACAGCCAAATAAATTTACAATGCAAATCTTTTTTGGGGAAGGACTCACTCAACGAATGGTGTTTGTTGGTCAAGAGGAGGAAATAATTGAGGAGGATATCAAACGAACCTTACATCTCAAAACCAAAATTCCTTTCAACTATTCTAACTTAAACAACACCTACTTTGTTCAACCACCCACCAAGCCACTTTCAAAGGTTATCTCTCCTGTTTACACTGATGAGAAACTTTATGCTCCAAATGTACCAAAACCAAAATTTCAATACATTCCTCACAAGGAATTACAAAGCCGGTTTCACACCTTGCAAGAGTTTTGCTACACCACCCAAGTGACCAGAGATTTGGTTCAAACCTTTCAACGTGTTGCTACCTCAGTGTCAACTCCAGTCACACCACTCTATCTTGCATAAATACAAAAGAACAATGCTGAGCTCACTCAAAGAGTGAAGAACATCTGGTGCAATGATGGAAAAATCATCGACTCGCTCTGTATCGAAAATAATGAGTTTTAAATTAAACTTAGCACACTGCAAAGACAGATGCAAGATCCAGCTCCAAGCACTTCTCTTCAAATTGAAGAATGAATTGAAGCGCTCAACATGTTTAAACTTCCAATCAAATACTTAAAAAATTCAAACAATCTGTTAATATGACCGATCTGGTAAATCTTTAATTTAAACAGATTCTTAAACCAAAACATGCATTCACAATCAACCATAACCCTGGCCCGCACCCTGATATCCCTGATACTTCCAAAGCTGGTGCAAGTCGCCCGAGATTGATTACTAACACTTTCTCTTCTACTGCAGATGTGAAGAAGATCGTGTCAGATGAGAGTAAAATAAAGCAAACATGGAAGAGAGTCATTCCTAAGTCAAATAGGAAATGTTCAAATTTGAAAATCTCATGTGAAAATCTTTTGATGTTTAGACAAGTTTGTAATGCCTTAAATTCACATGATAATATAGCCTCTCAAATGTTTTGCATTAGTAATGGTTGTCTCCATGGCCACTGTAAGTTTAACTGTACATACGATACATTAAGAAAATCAATCGGCATTAAACCATGTGAGCAATGGACAGATTTTTATGATAACCAAATATGTGTTCCATTCACTAACTCAAAAAGACATATTATTCATCAATGGATCACAACTCGTCAGTCATACGCACTTAAACGTCTAAACTAGTCACGACGTCTACTAACAATCAAAGAACTAGAGGTTTACCGAAGGTATGGCTATGATGCATTCAAGAAAGGATGGATCGCTCAGGAGAAGCATTTACATTCCAAAAATCGATCACACAAATTTTACTTTCAAGCAAACCAAGCCAGCATCTAAACCCAAGCCATCATCCAATCAAAAGATTGTAACACCTATCAAACCCAAGGCTCCAGTTCATCCAAAGCAGGTTGATGTGCCGAGGCCTCAAAGAAATCACAATCATTCTTCGAAATCATGGATTCGCAAATACAACGCTTCCGTAACTCTACCGAATCCTAAACCTCGTCCACAATCAACTGTCAAATCAGCAGTGGCACCGAAACTTCCGACTAAACCAATTCTTTCTAAAGCTATTCTTTCTCGCAAGAAGATAACCCCCACATGGTTACCTAAGAATAGATCTTTAGGAGTTTCCCCACTACCACAATTAACAAATAAGACTCAACCAATAGGAATTAACATACAAGGACCCATTAACACATGGGGACCTGAACTTGCAATGTTTCTATTTTGCAGGCACCTAACCTCTGGTACCTGGACTCCGGCTGGACCAAACATATGACAGGAAACAAGAGTCTTCTCAACAACTATGTTCCTATGTACTCTGGGAATGTACGTTTTGGGAACGACAATGTTGCACCAATACTGGGGTATGGAGACATAGAGCAGAAGCATATCAAGATCAAGAAAGTATCCTATGTAGAAGGGTTGGGTCACAATTTGTTTAGTATCGGACAGTTCTGTGATAAAAACTTGGAGGTAGCGTTCAGAAATTATAAATGTTCAGTCCTAACTGAAAATGGAGATGTACTTCTTGCAGGTTCAAGAAAATTCAACCTGTACTCCATTGATTTGCATAATTACAACTCTCCTAGCTCTGTTTGTCTGCTGTCCAAAGCCTCATCCGATCTCACATGGAAATGGCATCGCAAGCTCTCTCATCTCAACTTTCAAAATATCAACAAGCTAGTCACTGGTAATTTGGTGGAGGGATACCAAAGCTGAGATTCAAGAAGGACCATCTTTGTGCAGACTGGGAAAAAGGAAAAATGAAAAAGGCTTCTCACAAATCAAAACAAGTGCTTAGTACTACAAAGCCTTTAGAACTTCTACACATGGATCTCTGTGGTCCTATGAGGATTCAATCAAAGAATGGAAGAAGTATATCTTAGTCATGGTGGATGACTACTCTCGGTATACTTGGGTCAAATTTCTGCGAACAAAAGATGAAGCTACACCAATGATCATCTCTTTCATCAAACAATAGCAGAACAAGCACAATCAGAGTGTGGTGTCCATTCGTACTGACAACAGAACTGAATTCAAGAACAACACTCTGAAAAGCTATTGTGACCTCGTTGGGATCAGCCATCAGTTCTCCGTAGCATATACACCATAAAAAAATGGTGTAGTGGAAAGACGCAACAGAACTCTGGTTGAAGCAACCCGCACAATGCTTTCATACTCAGGGCTCCCACCTTCCTATTGGGCTGAAGCTATCAGTATTGCCTGCTATACGCAGAACCGCTCTTTCATTCATAAACATTTTAATAAAACTCCTTGTGAACTGGAAAATGGCATAGTACCTAATATCAAATACTTTCATGTCTTTGGTAATAGGTGCTTTATGCTTAATGATAAGGATAATGTGGGAAATTTTGCTCCTAAAGCTGATGAAGCTATTTCCTTAGGTTATTCTATAGAATCTAAAGCATGCAGAGTTTTAAATAAACGCACTAAGAGCATAGTAGAGAGTATAAATGTAACATTTGATTATTCATTGAATGTTGCAACTTTTCCACAAAAACCAATAGAAAACGCTTTGGAACATACCAGTTCAGGACCGGTGCTTCAACACAAAGAATCAAACATTGCATCCAGTTCCAATAATAATCTAGATTTCATGTTTGATTTCTTTCGGTCCGAATCTTCTCATGTTCTAACTAAAAACAGGAACAATACAGAAGTACAAGCAAGTGTCACTCTAACAGCTCCTACGGTTACAAAGACGAATCCATTTGCAGAACTCTATGCTGAGGATTCTACATCTGATTCTGTCAATCGTCCTCCTGTGACATCTCAGATTCATAAACCAGAGAGCCCACCTGTGTTTGATTCAGATCCAAACTTCTCTCCAGAAGATGCAGAGGAAGCACGACACTTAGAAACTATCATTCCTCATTCTTCTACTCCTCATGAGATTAAATGGACCAGACATCACTCCGAGACTGATATTATAGGAGATCCTTCAATTGGTGTTCAAACTCATGCAGCAACCGCTAACGAATGCCAATTTTCAGGTTTCCTGAGTATCATTGAACCCACCAAAACTTGTGAGGCACTAGATGATCCAGATTGGGTAATTACAATGGAGGAAGAACTACACCAATTTGATAGCCTCAAAGTTTAGAGATTAGTTCCTCTTCCTTATGGTAAATCTGTTGCTGGAACTAAGTAGGTATTCAAGAACAAATGGGATTTGGATGGAATAGTCGTTCGTAACAAATCTAGACTGGTTGCTAAAGGTTACAATCAACAAGAGGGCATTGACTATGATGAAACTTTTTCTCCCGTTGCTCGCATTGAAGCCATCAAATTATTTCTCGCCTATGCAGCCTCTCGTAGCTTCTGTCTTCCAAATGGATGTGCAGACAGCTTTCTCAATGGCGTTCTTAAAGAAGAGGTATATGTCTTACAACCGGAGGGCTTCATCAACTCTAAGCATCCAAATCATGTCTAAATACTTGAAAAGGCATTGTACAGTTTGAAACATACTCGAAAAGGCATCCAAATCATGTCTACATACTCGAAAAGGCATTGTACAGTTTGAAACAAGCTGCACGTGCATGGTATGATGTCCTCTCTGAGTATCTAATTGGTGAAGGCTAGTCCAAAGGCAAGACTGACACCACTCTATTCACCAAGACCAAAGGCAGAGACAAGATCTTGGTTCAAATCTATGTGGACGACATCATCTTTGGATCTACTAATCAAAAATACAGTGACGAGTTTGCTAAGACAATGGCAAACATGTTCCAAATGAGTATGATGGGGGACATGTCATTTTTCCTCAGACTCCAGGTTAAACAGTTAAGTAATGGCAGTTTCATTTGCCAATCTAAGTACATCAAAGATCTTCTCACGAAGTATGATATGCTTAACTGTACACCGTTATTCACTCCCATGGCTGCTAAGAACAAAGCTGTCAGCCGATCTTGATGGATCTCCAGTAGATCTTAAAACATATCGTGGGATGATTGGATCGTTACTGTATCTCACTGCAAGTCTTCCTGACATCATGTTTTCTACTTGTCTATGTGCTCGATACCAAGCAAATTCCAAAGAGTCACATCTCCAAGCAGTCAAGAGGATCTTCAGATATCTCAAAGGATCTATGGATCTTGGTCTATGGTATCCTAAAGATTCAAATCTTGACCTCCATGCTTACTCGGATGCTGACTATGTTGGATGCATGATTGATAGGAAAAGCACATCTGGTAATGCACACTTCCTGGGTGATCGCTTAGTCTGCTGGGCCTCAAAGAAACAGAACTGTGTGTCCACCTCTACTGCCAAAGCTGAGTATGTTGCTGCTGCAATGTGATGCTCTCAAAGCCTCTGGATACGTACACAGTTATCAGACTTTGGCCTGAGGTATGACAAAATCCCATTACTATGCGACTCCCAATCTGCCATAGCCATCTCATGCAATCCGGTACACCACTCTAAAACCAAACATATTGATATCCGTTATCACTTCATAAAAGATAACGTAGAGAAAAGTATAATATAGCTACAGTATGTTTAGACAGAAAATCAGCTGGCTGACTTGTTTACCAAACCATTAGAAGAAAGTCGCTTTACTGAGTTGGTATCCAAGTTAGGCATGCTCAACTTGCAAATATAACATACTGTTGCTTTCTTTTTCCTTTCTTCATTTTGTTTAGAGTAGGTATTATACAGTTTGTTTCTTGTGTAGATAACAGATACACTGTTCAGAGGAGTGTCTATCTGATAATACACATACTACATATGTGTAGGGGGAGACAAAACTACACATACTGCATCTGTGTAGGGGAGAAATACAATAGACACACAAATAACATTATCTGTGGAAACTCTGAACACAAACCTTTTCTTCCATTTAAAAGCTTCTTCATAGCAGTGAGGTTCCGAGTCACAGATTGAAGACGTGAAGCCTCTTTCCTCTGTTTCTCCCTGCATCTTTGATTTTGAAGCCAAACTTTGATTTGTTTGGGTTCAATGTTGGAAAGAATCGGGCATTCATGAATGAGATGCTAGACCACCCCCAAAAACTCCAACTCAAACTCCACATTTCATATCATATCCAGCAACAAGAATCAACCAAATGAACACTAACTCCACATCCAAGTAACACTTGTAACTATAGCAAATCCAGCGAGCTAAAGTGTGTGCTTCAGGAGTACCCAATGGTGCCTGAATAACCCTGTTAGGAGACAGAGATAAGGCTGATACTACCCTCTGAACGGATGATATAATGTTGTGATAAAAACACAAAAATTACAAGCAATAGTCTAGGGGGAGTGTCTCTAACAAAAGTCAAATCAAAATATCTGGAAATTTATTTCCTTCATTCTCAAAAACTCAAAAATTTTTAATTTTCAGAAAAGCTACTGAGTGTTTGGTTCAATGGAAAAAACAATCGCACAAGAATGATTCTATCGCATACAATCTATTTGAAGCAAAGCAAGAAAATTTTCTAAGTCTTGATTCAAAAACAAGAAGGTTCAATCGCATAGGATACCTATCGCACAAACCCAATCGAATCACTTATTCAAAATATGTGAGGGTTTGTGCAAACACCATTCTATCGCACGGATGCCTATCGCATAGACTAATCGCATCACTTAGTCATCTGAAGGATTAGTGTAAAGAGGAAATCCAATCGCATGGGTTCTATCTCATGCGAATAGTTGGTATTAACTCACAGTTGTGCGAATAACCCTATCGCACGGATTTCCTTGCTTAGAATCAATTGCATGCGGTTTAAGTTAGAAATTTCACCATGCAATAGCCCTATCGCATGGGTCTATAGACCGCATGTTTTTACCATGCGATAGGAGCTATCAGCCGTATTTTTTACCGAGTGTGGTCCAATCAGAAGGTGACACGTGTTATTACCTTTATAACCGTCCCATCCCTCCCATCAGTTCATTCAAACCGATCAGAATTCAAAAATCAACTAAGTGCTCTCGTTTTTGGTTACTCATTTTCGCGAATCATCTCGTTACTCTGCCAAAATTTGCAATTTTAGTTTCAAAATACTCACATTGATCTAGGTAACAACTTGTACGGTTTACATTTTCAATTTTTTAATTTAAAATGGTGAAAATTAGACTTAGAACAACCGTAGGCGAGGGTTAGTTCGGAACTTAGGATGAATGATTGGGACTCAAAATGAACTTGTTTGACAAATCAAAGTTTACGATGGTCCTTAGGTTTACATGAGGAACACTTTGATGCAAAAATATTTCAAAAACCTCACAAAGTGTTATTCGTGTTCTTGGGGTGTATGAACTTACACTTAAAACTCACTTTTTGGTCCTAAAAGAGGTGTTATGATGATTTTTTGACTATACTCAAGTACTATAAAGTTGTTTGTTGATTTCTAATTGCTATGTTACAAGTGTTAAAACAACTTTTTTATACGTAAAATCATCATGTACACAATGAGGTTTTTCAGTATTAGGGTTTTTCAAAATTTTCAACTTGGTAGTTTTGGTCAAACTTGGTCAACTTAAACTCACTTCTTAACTTTGACCACAGTTCAAAGGTTTTTCAAGTCTGGAGTCATGTTGCTTATTTCCTTATCTTTCACTTAACTTATTCACTTAATCATGCAGATAAGATGGCTCAAGTTGTACTCCAGACCGATGAGATAATGCCAACTATTGAGTTCCTCTCTGTCAGGATCATGAGAACAACCAGTACATTGATCTTACCACCTTCAAAAACCCTACCTTCCCAATTGTCACTGAAATTCTTAAAGTCACCCTCTGAACCACCTTTTGACATACAATCCTTCCACCAGTGGCACCCATGTCCCTGAGCTTTATGCCCAATAATTCTGGAAAATATGTGAAATCCGTACAAATGACAGGGGGCATGAAGTTATCCATGCTGAGATTGACGAATACATAGTTGAAATTCCAATCAGTCGACTCAGAACAATTCTAAGACTGCCAAAAGCCAACAGCAGACCTCCACCATGGCTTTTGATGACATTCCAGATGAGGAAACTTGCCTTGTAGCTGTCAGGGCAATGGGATATGATGGTGAGCTAACCAAGAAAGCTTAGTTCAAACGCTCCAACCTGCATCCAATGTACAACACTCTCTTGACGGTGCTCCAGAAATGTCTGACTCCAAAGCATTCTGGCTATGAATTTCCAACGGAGAATCAGCTTAAAATCTTTATGGCGGCTGCCAACCACCTACATGTGGATTATGCACACCTACTCTTCCATGATATAAAAGCAACAATTCTTAAGAAGAATACTCAAAAGAAGAAGCATGCTAACCTTTTGTCAAGACCTATCATCCAGTACCTGATGGATCAGAACGCTGACATTCCCCGCCGGGCAGGTTTATCTTCTGTCACTCCTAAAATCTTTAATTATATCAAACCTGCAACCCCGGCCAATTTACCTATACCCCAACCTATTCCTACAACACTCTTGGATTTATGTGAGCAAAATGAGATTGTTGTGAGTTATAGGATGAGTGTAGGAATACCTCCTATGGTTGTGCCAGCACTGACATACTTACCCAATGAGGAGTAGTACCAGGTGAGGAAATAGAACCTAGGACTCAGCCATCTGTGGGAGATGCTGAGCGGGTCGTGGTGAGAGGAAATGTTGAGGAGAGAGGGTGGAGAAGATGGTGATGGTGGAGAAATTAGAGAGGGAGGAGATGCTTATGACCCCGCCACCGTTCAAACAGTTATCCAATCTATTTCTCAAACCACACGATCAAAAACCATTCTTGAAGAAATAGGTCTTGACGTTTCTGAGTCAACCAGTTCTAGATCCTCCAGTGTTGAGTCTGCCTCTCAACCAGGTGGTGACCCTTCTTTTGAACCTTTCAAATCCCCTCTGGGCACCCTTGAAAGACCAATTGAACAACCAGCAGACAACACCCCTTCTTTCATGAAACTCACAAAAACAAACACAACATCTCCTATCTTGACCCACACTGCTCAAACTACTTCTGTCATTCCACAAATAGGTGGTCTCGTCATTGTTCTTAACCCAACTACCCAATCTGCTGAAACTCCTGCAGTTAGAAATGCAATCGTTGCTCCAGACCATGACATGCCAGTTTCTCCAACTCATGACCTATCGTTTGAATCGGCCTCTGTCACCCCTGATTTGTTTTTATCACCAAATCAATATGCGGGGTTTGGTCAAGGCAGTGGTGAAGAAGGAGATAGTTTTTTACTTAGGAGTGATAGTGAGAACGAGGAGGTAAGAAAAGAAAAAATGAGTGCAGAGGGACCCCTAGCCCCAGAAATCCGGGAAACCACACATGCTACTTGACTTGACATTGTTGGGTCTAGTATTGAATAAGTCACGGTGATCCACCCGTGCAAGTTGTAACCCCTCCAAGCTACTTAGGTGCTTCTCAACAAGCATCTACTTCATTGCACAGGGCTTTAGCACAAAAACTATCGACCTCTCACTCGGAGATGGTTGGTATTGAAACTAGAGGACTACCTCCCTTATCCTCGACCGTTCCTTCAATGCACTTTAATTTGCCTCAAATTTCTGCATATCTTTTACAACAGTTAAACACTATCACACAGTTGGCGGAGGTCTATGTCCTGCCACCCATAACTTCCATAGGTGGTACCTCTTCTGGTACCATGCAAGGATTGGAAGGAAATCCTGTGGATCTGCCTTTATGGCTGGAACCATAACCGGTAATCTAAACCTTACCGGGTATGTTACACGTGCTGAACTACAAGAAACCATTCAACAAGCCGTGGGACCTCTCCAACAATAACTCACTGACACAAATCAAAAGTTGGATAGGATCGAAGCACTTATTGACGGCAGAACTCAAGCTCCTCAGCCACAACCACAACTTGATCCTTCTAGCATGTCTTAGATGCTTTGAAAAGCCTTCTTTATGTTAAACTTTTGGAACAAAGTCCTGAATCTGCACATGATCAGGATCTTCTCACAACACTTCGTAACGATCAAAGGCCACAGGGAATCTCCTTGGCTAACTTTCAAGAGTTCTAGGAAGATGTTTTCAGCAGGATTGACGGGGCAACAAGGGGTTTTTACACAACAATGGAGAAGGTAGTAGACAGACTCAAGGTAGTGGAGGAGTCGTGTCAGGCTCAAGCTGAGAGCAGCAAGAGGAAGCGGGATGATCAGGATCCTGATGATCATCCCGAGGGAGAGAAAAGAAGGAGATGCTTGATATCTTCCTCTCTTACTGCAACTGTACCTGTTCCTCGCTTAAGTTCTTTATTACCAACTTCTTTAGCTACTAGTTATGGCAGTCAAAAGCAACAGCAGCAAAGTGCACAATTGGCCGATGAAGTTTATGAACAACAACAACATGAAAATGCTGACAAACAGATTGTACTATATGTACCACAGCATGAATCTGAACCGAGGCCGATTGATCTTGAGGAAAGAGAAATACTACAAGAGCAGTCCCATGCTCTGACTGAAAGGGTTGATCTAGGTGTAGACTCTGATGATGAAATGGTTGATCTTTATGAAAACTTACACGCATCACCTACAAGGCACGCGGAGGAAGGTGAAACTACTCAGGAAAGGGAGCTCCAGTCTGATATGTTTACTGAATTTAATTGGGGACAGACTGAGGAAGCTCAACTAGAGGAGGAGACAGAGGACCCAGAACTCCGCAACCTCTTCAAAAACATAAATGACTATGTGGAGATTGCAACATGTCCAGATTCCCCTAGAATGGTCCACAAATTTGACCAAGATGTGAATGAAAGAAAACTTGCAGCAAGAAAGAAAGAATGGACAGCCATCTCTAGAAGGGAAGCAAGAAGGAAACCAAGTAAGAAGAAATCTACCTTTGACGTGTCTCGGGTCTGCAGGGGTATAAATATCAAAGTACATGAACATTTACCTCCTCCCCTTGGTAAATTTCAAATCTTTGCAGCTGATATTATTCAAAGAAACATACAAGAAGAAGCTGCAAAGAAAGAAAGACAAGATGTTGAATGGCCACTACCACCTAATTATGTGATTCCTACAACACCTCCAGTGTATACCGGTGACAAAGGCGTAGACAACAATAATATGTTTACCAGAACATCCATGCGTCAACCGATATGGAAAAGGTACTTCGTAAATGCTGCTCATCTTGAAGACAGAATACCAGACATTTACAGCAACGAAGATACCGAGCTCACACCTCCAGAGCTAAGGGGTCTAGATGAACAACAGAAAAGAAGATATGAAAATATCTTAAATGAAACCAAGACCCCAAGGCACGTCGTAACTTCTGACTACAACAACAAATGTTTGTAGAAGGGGGGTTGAATACAAACTTTAGCAATTTAAAATTTAAGAGACCACGGTTTACTTTTATATAATTCTTATTGATGTGAATCAAGAATTACATGAACTAGATGCGGAAAATCTAAGTTCAATAAAAGGTGGCAACTAAATTTGTCTAACACATAGACTAAGCTAATCTTAAACAACTTATGTCTAAGATGTTCAACACATGAACAAGTTTGTAATACTAAAAGTAAAATGCTAACTCTTCTAATTTTCAACAAATGAGATTTCAGTATTCAACTCTATCTATTCGCATACTTAGCATGTTTCCATGCATGAGTATATATAAGCAAGGATGTCCGGGTTGATGAAGAGGAGAGGGAGACAAAGGTACTTGGTTTAATAATATTATAATAGATAAAGTTAGTGGGTGAAAAGTAAGTTAACTTTATACACAAAGTGTGTAAAGTGAACATACTTTTCAGTAATGAGTGTACCCACTATCTATTATTATATTATTAAAGTACTACCTTTATATCTTGGAAAAGTAAACTTCTCCTTTCACGCTTGTGCTTTAATCAACACCATGCTTTCTGAGGATTTGACTTAACCAAGTATAGAGTTGCCAGCCATGCATAGTTGTTAAAGCATATCTTCGAGATCTTCTCTTCTAAAGTATCTTTCTCCTTTTCCAGAGGATAAAGATCTATCCTTTTTGTTTCTTTGCAGATACAAAAAGTGCTAAGTACTTTTACAAAGAAAGATCTAAGGCATAATAGAACAACACATGTTATGCCTTTGACTTAAGAAAATATTACACTGAAAAGCTATTAGCTGATTAAAGACTCAGCTAACAAACACTGAACAACTAACATAATTTTGCTCAGCTAAGGATAAAATGTGAAAGACTCAGCTGACTAGATTTGCTCAGCTGATCGAATAGCTCAGCTAATAAAACAAATCATAATACAGCTAATGAACTAGTCAACCTAAACAATCAGCTAATCCCAAGGGCTCAGCTAACCATTTAAGTATGATCAGCTCATTGAGAGAAGAGAAAAAAAATATAGAATACCTTATCTGATATGTGGGAGGCATCAGCTGATCAATGAGATACTGTCAGCTGATCCTTATCTGCTCAGCTGATCTTTGAGGAACTCTCAGCTGATGGTTTGCACCATCAGCTGATGCTTTGTAGATGCATAGCTGATGCTTCTTATCTTGTCTTTTCTTCTTAGCTGATCTTCCTGAAGCTGGTCCTTTGGCTGATACTCAGTGTTCAGCTGACACTTTGATTCGTCAGCTGACATTTCTTACTTAGAAATTATTTAAGTCTAAAATGAAAAATAACACATGTTTTTCATTAATCTAAGTCCAAAACTGAATATATGGTTTTGTTAACATCAAATCCTATTTTACTTAATAGACAGGTTTGATTTAGGTTTGATATTGCTATCTCCCCAACAATCTCCCCCTATTTGATGATGACAAAACCTTATCTGATTTAAGAAGAATCAGTTTGACTCGGATTTGTAAAGATAAAACTTTTAAATTCCTCACCTGTAGATGGATTAGTAGAACAGGAAGCAACAAAGTCATTTTCATTAAAACTTACATTGATTGATTCTTCTATGACCTTTGTTCTAAGGTTGTAGATTCTGTAGGCTTTGGAAATTATAGAATATCCAACAAACACACCTTCATCAGCTTTTGGAGCAAACTTCTGCAACTGATCTCTCTGGTTCAGGATGAAACACTGACACCCAAAGATATGCAGAAAGCTGATGTTGGGCTTCCTTCCCTTAAGCACTTCATAGGGTGTCTTGTTGTGCCTCTTGATAACAAGGGATCGGTTCTGAGTGAAACATGCACAGCTGACAGCCTCAGCCCACAGATTAAATCCTAACCCACTCTCACATAACACGGTTCTTGCAGCTTCTATCAATGTTCTGTTTCTTCTTTCAGCTACACCATTCTGTTGTGGAGTCCTTGTAGCAGAGAAGTTTTGAGATATACCTTTATCATCACAGAATCCTTCTAGAGTTTGATTTCTAAACTCTGTTCCATGATCACTTCTGAGCATCCTTACCAGATTTCCGTTTAGCACTTCCATCTTCTTTATGAAGCTTATTATCTCTTCAGCAGCCTCACTCTTTGCTTTTAGGAAGATGACCCAAGTGTACCTTAAGAATTCATCAACCATCACTAAAGCATACTTACTTCCACCAATGCTAGCAGTAGCAACAGGACCAAATAGATCCATGTGCAACATGTAGAAAGGTTCAGTAATAGAGAAGGCTTGCTTAGATGGAAAAGAAGTCTTGTGCTGCTTTCCCTTCTCACAGGCAGAACAAGGTTTAGGCTTTACATAAGTCAGTGAAGGTAGTCCTGACACTAGTTCACCCTTGCTCAGCTTGTTTATATTTTTGAAGTTTAAGTGAGAAAGCCTTTTGTGCCATAACCAGTTTGTGTCAGTTACAGATTTTGTATACAAACAAGTTAACTTGGATGGATCACTAGAGGACATATCTAGAGTATTTACATCCTTGGTTCTTTTTGCACAAATTATTGATTTACCTTCTTGATCTAAAATGGAACCACCTATCTTTGTAAAGAGGACTTTATTATCACCATCACATAACTGACTTATGCTGATGAGATTGTAGTTAAGCCCTTTAACATATGATACTTTGGACAAGGTTAAGTTCCCATTATGAAGTTCACCATAGCCTTTTGTTTGCTCACAATTTTTATCACCATAGGTCACTCTTGGACCTTTTTCCTTTTTGTAGTTACTTAACAGAGCTTTACAACCTGTCATGGTCCTTGAACATCCACTGTCAAGATACCATGTGTTAATACCCTGAAAAGATTAGATTTAAAGAAGGTTAGTGAAACTTAGGGTATCCACAACTAAGTGGACCCCTGTGGATTGCACCCACTTCATATTAGGTTGTTTAAAAATGAGAGGAACAACTGTGTTATCAATATCAGTCCGCTGTCTTGAGTTACCTTCAAGGGAACAATCACTCGCCTTATGTTTGCTCCCACATTTATAACATTTTTGACTTTTGGAGCCTTTGATATGTTTTAGTGACTGCCCAGGAGATGTCTTAACTATCTTCTGATGACTGTCAGCTGACAGATTTCACCATTCAGCTGTTGCAGCTGATTTTGTAAACTAATTAGGTCTTTGTTTACAGACACCTTAGATTGATCCTTAGGAAAAAAGAATTTTTTATCAACCTTAGATGTGGCAGACTTGGGCTTCATGTGAACATTAAGTCTTTTTCTCTTGGTTTCTTTTATTGAAAGAGTTTGAAGTGATGCTGGATCAGCTAAGCAGATTACAGAGGATCTTTGATCAGCTGACAAGCTATCAGCTGAGCAACTATCATCTGTTCTCCGATCAGTTGATGAAGGATCATCAGCTAACGAAATGTCAGTCAGCTGAGCACTTATATTTAATGTATTACCTTTCAAGGTTTGACAACATGATGTCTCATCGGTTTCAACAAATGATTCCATTCCTTTACTCGCTTCCTTTAACATTAAATTATTAGTACTTTTACTATCTGACAGAACAATAGAATTTTCAATAACTTTTGAAGTTGTTGAGTCCTTTAGCTGAGTACATTTACTTTTGACAAATCTGTTAGTGATAATACTTTTTCCTTTTACTATCTTTTGAAAATTAAGAGGCAAAATATGAGCCTTTTCTAAGATATTAATGTTCTTACTAAAATCAACACAATTAGCAGCTTGGAAAAAATTTCCACCAATAATAGCTTGAACTTGTTTAGGAATCTGCTCATTGACACATTGAGTGGTCTTTTCAGCAGAAACACACCAAGATTTAACTACTTTTTGTAGGTCATTAAACTTTATGGTTGCTTCATTGGTTTCTTTTACCAAGATCTGATTAAGTATCTTTTGATTAGCTAAATTATCTTCTAGTTTTGTCATTAGTTTCAGTTTCTCATCTTTAAGACTTAACATCTCTTTTAGTGATTTTATTTCTATTTTTAGCTTCTTTTCTCTTTGAATATTTGACTGAAACTCAACACACAGATAATCAAACATAGTGTTCTTTTCATTATCTTCATAGTTAATAAATTTTCCAACCTGATACATAGAAGAGGGATCCCAGTCAGGAGAAGTACAAGCTTTGGCAGCTTTCTTCATGTCCTCGTCAAAGGAACTTGTACTCCCAGTGTTGGCCATCAAGCTGAGATGAGCAGAGAGGACCTCATCTTCATCACTTGAGAGATCTTCCTCAGCCCAATCTTCTTCTTCAGCCACCAACACACTACTCTGGGCCTTCTTCTTCTTCTTGTCAAGAACAGCAGCAAGAAGCTTTTTGTACTTAGCTTCATAACCAATCTTGTTGTCTAAGTTTGAGGAACCCTTGAAGCCTGTGCTTCCTCTGGACTTACATTCACTGGCATAGTGTCCAGTCTTGCCACAGGAAAAGCATCCTTCAGAAGCCTTTGATTTAAACTTGGCTTTTTCTCCTTTGAAAGGTTTCTTCTCAAACCTCTTGACACCCTTTCTTTTCAAGAAAGGTTTGAACCTTTTTACCAACATGGCAGCCTGCTCAATAGCAGCTTCAATGTTGTCCATGTTCTTCAGATCTTCATCCCCATCAGCCACATGCTCTTCATCAGAAGTTTCCTCTTCTTCCTCCTCATTACTTGATTCATCCACCACTGCTGCAAAACCCCTGGATATTGTATCCTTGGATACAAGGGCTGTGGATGGAGCTTTTGCAGCCTCTTTCATATCCTTGGTAGAGAGTTTCCTTTGTTTCACTGATTGTTTATGATTCATGAGGTTTCCATATAAACCAACCAGTGTGAGACCCTTGATTTTCTCACCATGTTTAAGCACAGTGATGAAATGATCCCAAGATTCTGGGAGAGAGTCTAGAAACTTGTTTACAAGCTCCTTATTGCTCTTGGGAACATCTGCCCCTCTTAAGTCATTAATAAGGCACTTGAACCTGGTGTAGGTCTGAGTTAGACTTTCACCTTTATGAGCAAAGAAGAACTCATATTCTCTTACCAGAAGGAGTTTCTTATTTTCCTGCACTTCTTCAGTGCCTTCATAAGCAACAGTCAAAGTATCTATCATCTCCTTTGCAGATTTGCAGTTAAGAACTTGATGATAGACATCATTTGGTAGTGCAGAGACTAAGGTTGTTCTTGCTTTAACATCAAGATTAACAAGCCTTTTGTCTTCATTAGACCATTGATTTATAGGCTTTATAATTAGTCTTTCAACAGCAGGAACTTCATCAGTGGCTTCAGTCACTTGAATTGTTGAGGAAGGAACATAAGGACCTTCAGTGACAGTTTTGAGCATCACATCATCTAGGCTTGACATATGGAGAAGAACTCTACTCTTCTAGAGAGAAAAGTTTTCCCCATCAAAAGTTGAACACCTTGTGAGTGAGCCATTATTTGAAGAACCATTTGAAGCAGCAACCGGAGTGGCCATTTGGTAGAGTGGGGTAGAAGTAGTTGAAGAGTAAGCAAAATAGATATTAGATATGAGTTATCTAGCCTGCTCTGCTACCAGTTGTTGGTCCCGAATGGATACTACAACAACAAATGTTTATAGAAGGGGGGTTGAATACAAACTTTAGCAATTTAAACTTTAAGAGACACACGGTTTACTTTTATATAATTCTTATTGATGTGAATCAAGAATTACATGAACTAGATGCGGAAAATCTAAGTTCAATAAAAGGTGGCAACTAAATTTGTCTAACACATAGACTAAGCTAATCTTAAACAACTTATGTCTAAGATGTTCAACACATGAACAAGTTTGTAATACTGAAAGTAAAATGCTAACTCTTCTAATTCTCAACAAATGAGATTTCAGTATTCAACTCAATCTATTCGCATAGTTAGCATGTTTCCATGCATGAGTATATATAAGCAAGGATATCCGGGTTGATGAAGAGGAGAGGGAGACAAAGGTACTTGGTTTAATAATATTATAATAGATAAAGTTAGTGGGTGAAAAGTAAGTTAACTTTATACATAAAGTGTGTAAAGTGAACATACTTTTCAGTAATGAGTGTACCCACTATATATTATTATATTATTAAAGTACTACATTTATATCTTGGAAAAGTAAACTTCTCCTTTCACGTTTGTGCTTTAATCAACACCATGCTTTCTGAGGATTTGACTTAACCAAGTATAGAGTTGCCAGCCATACTTAGTTGTTAAAGCATATCTTCGAGATCTTCTCTTCTAAAGTATCTTTCTCCTTTTCCAGAGGATAAAGATCTATCCTTTTTGTTTCTTTGCAGATACAAAAAGTGCTAAGTACTTTTACAAAGAAAGATCTAAGGCATAATAGAACAACACATGTTATGCCTTTGACATAAGAAAATATTACACTGAAAAGCTATTAGCTGATTAAAGACTCAGCTAACATACACTGAACAACTAACATAATCTTGCTCAGCTAAGGATAATATGTGAAAGACTCAGCTGACTAGATTTGCTCGGCTGATCGAATAACTCAGCTAATAAAATAAATCATAATACAGCTAATGAACTAGTCAACCTAAAATATCAGCTAATCCCAAGGGCTCAGCTAACCATTTAAGTATGATCAGCTCATTCAGAGAAGAGAAGAAAAGTATAGAATACCTTATCTGATATGTGGGAGGCATCAGCTGATCAATGAGATACTGTCAGCTGATCCTTATCTGCTCAGCTGATCTTTGAGGAACTCTCAGCTGATGGTTTGCACCATCAGCTGATGCTTTGTAGATGCATAGCTGATGCTTCTTATCTTGTCTTTTCTTCTTAGCTGATCTTCCTGAAGCTGGTCCTTTGGCTGATACTCAGTGTTTAGCTGACACTTTGATTCGTCAGCTGACATTTGTTACTTAGAAATTCTTTAAGTCTAAAATGAAAAACAACACATGTTTTTCATTAATCTAAGTCCAAAACTGAATATATGGTTTTGTTAACATCAAAACCTATTTTACTTAATAGACAGGTTTGATTTAGGTTTGATATTGCTCTCTCCCCAACACTTTCATATATGACACACTGTCTCGAAAGCAAGGCAAAACTCCACATGAACAATTTGGGAGATCTCAACTAATGCAGTACATGAGAAACTTTATAAGTTTTGTTGAAGATCATGACTTGCAGCTTGGTGCAGAAAACAACTATCTCAAGGTCAATCTTCTGAAGCCTAACCAGAATCATCCAGATCTTGATCAATTGGAAGAATTGACTGCAATCTATGAAGTCCATCCGAATTATAAAGGAGATAGAGGTGTCGTCTTCCACAACGAAAAGAAATAGAAAATATTCGTAAGGATGGATGAGTGTATGACCTACTCAGATGGCACCTTAAAACTTTTGCACTATGCTCTGCATGAAAAGGTGTGGGTTGCTCGCAATGATCTATCTTAAGAGTATCAAAGACAAGCCTTCAGATTAATCGAGCAAATGAAAAACACTTTGGAGAATAGGAAACAGATGAGGCATTGGCAAGTGGCACCCGAGATTAGCAACAAGTCTAGATATGATGTGTAATTATTTATTTCTTGTTGTGAATCATTGCACACCTCACTTAGGGGGAGATTGTTAGATTTATAAAGTGAGGGTGAAATATGTAATTCTTGTATACTTAGGCAAAACCTATTTAAGGCTTTGCCTTCTCTATGAAACATAAGCTTTGCAACATATTTATTTCACCTTTATGTGTGTGTTTTCCCTTTGCTCTCGGCTCACTCTCTAAACCGAATACACAACACACACATTTATACACAAGCATTGCTTCATCAGTATAATTACGGGACCATAAAAGTCTAGTAACTATAGAAGTTTACTAAGGATGTTTTAGGTACCGGTGGCTCTGATGATCTCTGTATGCATAGGCGTAACCCTAACTTCGATGGCGGAGTAACCATCCTCCGCTAGTTCTCTTATAAGGACCTCGTTCAATTCGGCGAAGAACACGCCATCAGCCACAAACTGATACACAAAAACAAATCACAATAAGACCTATGACAAAACTACACATAACTTCAAGTTCTAACGGTGATTGATGGTACCGACATGTTGGTCCCTTGGTGAGAATAACAACAAGCAACAGGTGTGTAGAAGGGGGGTTGAATACACTTTCTGCGGAAATTGAACAAATCAAATAAAAGTGTTACACAAAGTAAATCATACCATAATCAATCGAATGCTTTTATTAAGAAGATGATTACAATGCTTTGAATAAGAAGATGATTACAATAACTATCAAGTAAGCAACTCTTGATATATAACCACCTAATATGAATCTCTCAATCTCTCAAACTTAGCTATCTATAATCAACTTATGATTATAGATACTGACGACTCTCTAAACGGGATTTACACACGAATAGCTTGACAATCTGTGAATATCTTGATCACGTTGAACTGACAAACAGTGATTCAAGAATCGTAACACATACGGTGAGGTGAGATTTTGGCTCTGCAACACTTAGTTGTTTTTTGGTTCTGAGTCGTAGTCGTACCTCTAAACTTATCAGGAGATAAGTATTTATAATCTTTTTACTACGGTTTCTAACAAAGTAAGACTCAGCCTAATTTGCTAACTAACTATCGGATAACTCGGAATCTTATATCTTGAATCTTCTTATCTTGAGTCTTAAATCTTCAATCTTGATTCTGGAGTCTTCTTATCCGCGCTGTAGATATAGAGAGATAAAAGATAAATTTAAAACAAATTTAAATTATCTTAAACTGACTTCTTTAGTCGGACTGAGTTACTCAGCTTGAAACTCATCAAGCTGAGTTCCTTGAGAACACACTCGAAAACAAACATGGACTAACATGTATAATTATTAACTCATCCTTAAAAGTCCAAAGAATTAACTAAAACATATTTCGCAACACTATTGAGCTGACTCAGTATTCACGCTGAGTCGCTCAGCTTGAAACTCATCAAGCTGAATACTCAATATATATCTTAGGTGACATACACAACTTATCAAACACATTGATAATTGTAGGACGAAGAACAACTCTAAGAACTCACATAGAATGCTTAAGGCTGCCCTTGGATTCGAGATTAACACTAAGTTCGCAATTACCGAGGTTAAACGTACGATTTCGAAGGCTCACTAAGGCTTAAGGTCGATTTCCGGTAGTTATATGCGGTTACAGACGATTACCTCACGATTCTGCGATTACCTCATGTTAATACGCGGTTAATGAGTATTTATAGTGTAATTAATTTCACTACGCACGTAATGTATGTCACTTCGCACGAAGTGAATCCAGTACGCACGTACTGGGTGTTTTAATAATAATTAATTTAACTTTAATCGACCACCTCGCCATGCACGTAATGAGCTTCACTACGCACGTAGTGAACTCATCACGCACGTGATGACCTACACTCATACTTAAACTTCCAAACACACATCCACACATGAATAAGTACTTGTAAGCTTAAGACAAATATAAATAAACACTTAGAATGTATAAACATACAAACCATTAATCAAAACACATTTGAATTAACATTTCAAGTAAACATGTATGTATTGGATTGATAAGAACTAGGGATTTATAATTATGCACCAACAAACTCCCCCAAAGACCTAGTTCTATCAACAAACATTGCACTAAGCAAAATACACAAAGCAAAATGCACACAGCAAACAAATATAAGAATACCTTTCGTTATGCCCTTACCTGCACTACGCACGTGTTGAGTTGTAGCTCGTGCGTAGTGGCTCCAATTCGCATGTGATGAGTTCCTCATCTGTGAACCTTGATACTGTTAGTACTGCACTCAGCAATAAACAGTTAGTAACTTCAAGGTTACTAAAAACATCTAAGTACATCCAAGCGAAACGAGAAAACCTAAAGAATAGCAAAAGAGTACATTTAAAAGAACTTAGAACCACCAAAACTCTTTTTGACGATCCTGTACTCAGCGCACACCGGTTAGTAACTTCAATGCAAAACAAAAGCTTTTAAGCACACGAAAACACAAGAAACTATGTATAAAAGAAATAAACACGCCAAAAGAGATAAGAACATACCAAAAATCTTTTTGTATTTTTCTGATTATAAAGAAAATGAAAATGCAGACTGTTAACAAATTAAATCCTAAAAACTAAGAGACAGAAATGAAAACACTAAAGATATTTGCAAAAATTCAAATTACTGAAATTAAATCTTTTTGTGAGAAGGTTCCAAGATGGAATCAGTACCAGCACATCTATACTTAGTTATCATTCATTTCAGAACCTTAGGCACAAACATACTCTCTCAATTTCTGTCTGTCAATCTAACTTTCCTCAGATAATAACAGATTTGATTTCAACATTTTCTGATTATCTAGACTGGATACATGGTTAAGACTATCTCTTTCAAAATCTCACAGTGTTTCGATTCACTCAGTCGGTTGTACAACTTGAGTACCCAACCACCATGCTTATGTGCTTTGTGATTTTGTCAACGCATTTTATGCTCTTTGACATGGAGGTCAATTTTACACCTCTTTTGATAATTTCTGTTGAGCTTTTGTCACTGCATTTTATGCTCTTTGACAATTGAACACTAATAGATCTTTCTGTTGAGCTTTTGTCACTGCATTTTATGCTCTTTGACAATTCAACACTAATAGATCTATGTATCTATTTCTTTTGACATCTCAGATTGGGGTCAATTTTTCACCCTCTTTTTACATTTTGCTCATTGTCATCTAAGCACATTTGGCATGGTAACAGGTGTGTGCACCAGACTAAGTTAGTATCAACTGTTATTGACTTGTAGACTTGGAATGTCTCGATAGTTTGAATCTTTGATGGATTTCCACATGCATAACCACTTATCAGCCTAGACTCTCATCATATGCCTTACACGCCATCTGTTTCTTATCTGATTTGACTCAAATTTTCAGACAGTTTTCTCAAGAATTTGTACATGCCTTCAGTCCTAATTTTACTAGACATACTTTGTATTGAAAGCCAGTGTACCATCATTTTCCATTTGAGTTGGATCAACTTCTCATTTTTGTTTTTCTGATTTTTTTTTTTGTATATTTTTTTATGTTTTCTGATTTTTTTTGTATTTTCTATGTTTTTCTGATTTTTTTTGTATTTTCTATGTTGCACCTATCTCCCCCTAAAATACTAAAGAAACTAAAAACTAAGAAAATAGAAACGCAAAGACACACAGAAAATAAACACAAAGACAAACGAGATATAACCACACAGAAACTAGACACACAGTCACACGAACAAGGACACTAAGTCGCATCATCAGGGACAACCTCACACTTGGTTTTCATCCCGTTTTCATTCACTAAGAATAAAAATCGGGGTTTATCAAATGCCTTAGTATACAGGTCTGCCTTGGAATCTGATGGCACTTTGCACAAAGAGCAGATAATTAGTTAGCATTAGGAACCCATGCCCGAATGGTCATGGGTTTCCCATCTTCTCCAACAATTGGCATGTTAATCCAAATACCAATAGCTTTGGAGTCTACATTGGTATCTGGACTATTTGACATTTTAGATTCGGGTTTATTGATCCATTTTAAGTCTTGACGGGGAGTAACCTTGTGATAAACACTAGAAGCATTGATCACTTTATGAAGTGGTTCCTTCCCCATCTGACTAACCTCGAAACTTTTGGGTTTACTAGAAGTTTCCCCAACAGTCCTTTTGAGCTGATGAGGGGCAGTTGATTTTTGATTATTTTGATTAAACGTTTTATTTTTCTGAAAATTTTCAGAAAAATCAACTTTCCCCCTGCAGCTCTGTTGTTGCTGATCACACTCATAACTGAGGTGACCAGGTCTCCTGCACACATAACAAATCCTGGTTGATTGATGTTTTGCAGGATTATGTGGCACTTTTTGCTCAACTTGACATTTTGACTCTACTCCTAAACCACATTGTTTTGGCAAAATTTTAACTTCTTCATAAGGACGGGTTGCAGGAGACTTTGCACCCTCCTTTTCTATGGTTCGGAGTGCTGCTTGCACATTTTTCATTAACGTGCCTTGTCCAGAAGAATTACCTAGAAGTTTTCTCATACCAGATTCAGGCTTTTCTTCTTGTTTGACTTCTTTCTTCTGAGGCTCACCAACTTTCCCTTTTAACTTTAACTCAGATGTTGAGGTTGATGCAACAAATTGATCAACCTTAGGAGGAAGTTGGTCAGCTTCAGAAAAGACATCTGTTTTCACCAATTGGTTCAAAACTGGTGGTGGACATTTAGTGTATGCCTTTTTGTCTTTCTCTGAATCGGAACCTTGAGGTCTCCGGTCGATTATGTGCTCAAATAGATAAGATGAAGTTGAATAACTTTTTAGTTTCTGATTGAGAGTCTCATAATCTACCTTAGAACTAGCAAGGTCTCGCTTCAGTGTATCTATCTGATTGATGTAGAAAACTATGGCATCCTGTTTGTTTAGCAATGCTACCTCTAGTTCTTTAATCTGTTTGTTCTGGCTTTCAATTTTATCTTTTAGTGTCTTTTCCCTACCTTTAATTATTGAATTTTCATGCAATTTAGAGGTAAGATCACTGACTTGAGATTTCAAAGATAAAATATTTTGCACATAGTCATTGCACGAAGCACAAGGAATGCCAGAATTGTTACTTACCTTTGAATCAGCAGGTTTGCCAGTCATGCACGCCTTAAGATCTTCTGATTTAGTTTGAACAATCACTGGCGTTGGTTCGGCAGCTGGCACTGAAACTGGTTTGACCTTGTACTCATCAGTAGGCATCACTGAGTCTTCCTTACTCGCAACAAATTCATCATCAGCTTCCTGCACACTATCTGCTTCAGATTGTGAATCATCATTCAGATCTTGAACACTGGCCAGGTTGGTCTCAGCAACTTCGAAAGCATCATTATCTTGAAAATGTACTGACCAGTATATCCCCTCATATTTCTGAACAACTACCATTGCCTTAGATGATCCCTCATGAGATGTTTCAGCTTTCTTTGGGGTAGTGGAAGTTGATGATTTTCCAGGAGATGTCCTGAATGGATACTTGGGTCCTGAGTTCTTTGGCTTTTCACATTCTCTTGCAAAATGACCCTTTTCTCCACAGTTGTAGCAGGTTACAGATGATTTGTCGAAGCCCAGCTTTGTATCCTTAATTGTTGTAATCTGCATCCCAGTTCTCTTGACCAAGGCCTTTGTTCTCCTTACCAGATTAGCATAGGACCATAAAATGTCCTGTCTTTCCATTTCACCGTTGTCTATCTGATCATAATCTTCCTGAGTCAGGTAGGCATTTCCGATTTTACCCTTTAGCAGATCATCATATGATGTGACCAAAGCACTAAGCATCCCCATATGCTCCTTTACTTCTTCAGTGCTGCCATGCTTGAAATGCTCAGTGTTTAAGGCAGGCATAGACGTTTTGCTTGAAGGAGCAGAATATGGTGGTCCACTTGTAGTTTCAGGAGCAGACTTGCTTGATGAACAAACGTTAGATGTAAAGGCTGTCTGCAATGGAGCATTTGATGAAGTGACTGTAGAAGCAATGGGTCCAGTACAGTATAATGAGGGATTTTGCACATAGCTGCTCAATCTGTCCAGATTTTGCTCCTCCTGTTCATGCTCTTTCAGCTTAGTAATAAAGTCATTCAGATCCATGCCCTCAAAACCTTGACCATTTTTAAGAATCATAATGAACGGCCTCCAGCTTTTGGGTAATGCCTTGGACAAAGTCTCTACTTGTTGTCTTTCTGAGATCTGCACCCCCAAACTATCCATTTCACTAAGAAGATGGTTGTATCTGTTGATCAGATCTGGAAGCTTTTCATTCACGTATGAAGTGAAATGGTCAAACTCCTTTCTCAACTGTGAGGCCTTGAGCTCTTCCAGAGATGCATTCCCCTCGTTCCTCTTTTGAAGTGCATTCCACAAGGAACGTGACGTTCTATACCGTCGGAACTGGTGAAAGATCTCATTAGGAATGGCTTGGATCAAATAAGAGTAGGCTTTCTTCTCAGCATCATAAGCCTTCCTCTGATCGTCACTCATCTGATCATAGGGAACTTCGATATTCCCTTCACCTTTAGGCACGACATAATCAGCAAAAATGGCCCGGTGCAACCGTGGATCAACCCCATCGATAAATATTTCAAAACGTGGTTTCCAGAATGGGTAGCCTTCCATGGTTAACAATCTAGGCACTTTGTTAATACCTCCTTGTTCATTATCCATAATTAAGTTGCTTAGGGCAGTTATGGTTTGTTTGGCAGCCATAGCACTCATGTCAGACATTATGATTAAAGCCTAAAACAAACGTAAACACTACGCACGAAGTGAGATTGGTTCGCAAGAAGTGAACACACTACGCACGTAGTAAACTGTACTACGTACGGACTGACAAAAGATCACACAGTCTTAGGTACGTACGGAATGGGGAGCTAGTACGCACGAAGTGACTTGACTACGTACAAAACAAGTAAATTGTTTTTTAAGAAAAAGATTTAACACACAGACTCAATACGTGCGAAGTGAGAATCACTACGCACTTGTTGATGACCCACTACGCACGCGCAGACACACAGGCTACCGAAGATTCTAGAGGACCAACCACCCACTACGCACGCACTGAAGATCAATACGCACGTAATGAAAGGCACTTCGCACGATTAAACTGCAACGATTAAGATTGATTTACGTAAAAACAAACCTTTTTAACGCAAAAATGACCTGTTTACGATAATATACACGAAGAAACACTTAGAAAACGACAAAACGAAAGCACCTAAATGACCAAAACGACACCTAGATCACGAAACCTAAGGAAAAGTGATCAATCAAAGCACAAGGCTCTGATACCACTTTGTAGGACCGCGGGGGTTCTAAACTAAAACACCCTAATGCTAGGACTGATCTAGGATGAGAAATAGTGCGGAATATCTATTTCCCAAACCTCCTAAGGATTCTAAGATCTGCTTAGGTGTCCGGCACACAGTTAACACGAAGAACACACAGAGTAGGACGAAGAACAACTCTAAGAACTCACATAGAATGCTTAAGGCTGCCCTTGGATTCGAGATTAACACTAAGTTCGCAATTACCGAGGTTAAACGTACGATTTCGAAGGCTCGCTAAGGCTTAAGGTCGATTTCCGGTAGTTATATGCGGTTACGGACGATTACCTCACGATTCTGCGATTACCTCATGTTAATACGCGGTTAATGAGTATTTATAGTGTAATTAATTTCACTACGCACGTAATGTATCGCACTTCGCACGAAGTGAATCCAGTACGCACGTACTGGGTGTTTTAATAATAATTAATTTAACTTTAATCGACCACCTCACCACGCACGTAGTGAGCTTCACTACGCACGTAGTGAACTCATCACGCACGTGATGACCTACACTCATACTTAAACTTCCAAACACACATCAACACATGAATAAGTACTTGTAAGCTTAAGACAAATATAAATAAACACTTAGAATGTATAAACATGCAAACCATTAATCAAAACACATTTGAATTAACATTTCAAGTAAACATGTATGTATTGGATTGATAAGAACTAGGGATTTACAATTATGCACCAACAATAATCTTACTAAGATATAGTCTAAGATGATCAAACATATGTACAGCTTACACTCAGCTTATACTCAGTCTGAATCACTATGAGTGTTCAGTCTGACTAAGCATTATAATTTTGTTTAAGTTATATGTAGAACACATCTTACAAACTTAACTTTGTCTCATCAAATCTTAACTGACGAGATCATTTTCCCAACAAACTCCCCCTATTTGATGATGACAAAACCATCAAACAGTTAATAAGTTTGTTTAACATAATTATGTTTTAAATCTTAAACTTATTAAGATTTTTATATCTGAACTAATCAAATATTGATTGAACATATCAATTTTAATTGAACTTATCAATTATATGTGGAACAAACCAACTTTTAGTTGAACGCACCAACTAAATACATTAATGAATAAGAACTAATCAGTTATTCATTTAAGCTGAACTTATCAGACTTATAAATATGAACACATCATAACACAGTTGAAGATATCAAACTTTATACTTGTATTAATTGAACTAATCATAATACAAAATGATTGATCACTTAGATCATGCACACTAAGTGCTTACAAATATATTAGAACTAATCTAATATTTACAATAGAACTAATCTATTGAGGATGCAGCTCTTCAAACTCCTTAATCTCCTTATTTATTTCTTCAAGGATTTCTTGCAGATTAGGTATATGTTGGAGCTGATCCTTTTGAGATCTGATTGCTCTATTTATTCTGTATCTGAACCTTGCAGTTTGTTCAGTCTTTTTCACAATTTGTCTTAGAGCAAACACTTGAGATACCACACAAGTGTATATGTTAGCATCAGACTGGAAGCATTGTTCTCCATTCCTATCCAGGTACATGAATCCTCTTTTAGGCTTTTCCACATAGGTGTTTTCTTTAAACTCCAAGCCTTCAGGAAGATTCGTATTGTACTTATTTGCTTTTGCTAATCCAGCTGGCTTTTTCAACTTTCCCTTCCCCGTTTTGTGAAAGGAAGTTAGTAGGGTTACAATCTCAGATCTGGGTATGAGTTTCAACGAATCAGCTCTTGCAAGTAGCCTTAGCAGCTCATCTTTAACTTGATTTCTGGCAGAGGACTTTTCCATCCACTTGATAAGTATAGCTACTTGCTTCCATTCTTCATATCCCAGTTTATGCAGTTGACTCAGTTCCAGAAAGGAAGTTTCACCATTCCTTAAGACAAACTCTAGAATGATAATCCCTTGAACTGAACTCAACCTTAGTGTATTTATTTGAGAGGATAAGTAGGTCCTTGTATAACACTGAGTTATGTCTTCCCCTTCAGGTTGACTCTGGACAGGAAGCTCCTCTACTTCTTCCTCCTTGGGCACGATTGGCAGTCGGAGTCTAGAAAGCTCTTCATTCTGCTTCTTGATCTGTTCAGCCCAATCTCTTACTCTTCTCTCTTTCTCCTTTGCTAACATATCTTGAACATCCATTTGTCTTCTTCTTAATTCATTAATTAATATCCCAAGCTGGTCAGTTTTCTCTTGTTCTAATCTTCTAACTGCCATCTGTGAAGCTCTCTCTTGTAATGTCATTTTATCCGTAGAGTCTTCATCTGAGGCTGATGATTCACATAGAATCCCTTTTCTTGTTTTCTGTTGAGGGGTTTCAGACTCTTCTAAGCTGACCACAACTGGTCTCTTTCCTTTTGCTTTTTCAGTTAGCTCATCTTCTTTTTCTATTTCTCTCTCCCCCTCAATCTGATTTGCTCCCTCTGCCAATAGTAGTAGAGCTTCAGCTTTGACTGACTCAGTTTTAGCTTCTTGAACCTTCTCCCCCTTTTTGTCATCATCAATAGGGGTCGAAGTCTTTTGTTTTATTAGGGCAGCAACTGCAGATTTCAAATTTAGCACCTCCTCATCCAGATTATCGATAATCATCAGCATATCCTTCTTTGTTTGCTTTCTTTTGAGGTGCAACTTGTCAAACTGACTTTTAAAAAAATTCATCAAGTCATCTAAGTCAGCCTGAGAAGGTTGGAATTTGGGTGCATCATCCAAAGGTTGGTGTTTACCTTCAAATTCATCTGCACAGAGTCTAGACCCTGTGAATCACCTTGGTTTGAAGATGAAACATTGACAGGTCGTGCGATAGGGTGTGAGAAGTGAAGAGAAGTAATGGGGCTCGAAACGTGAAGTGTGTGGGTTGGTGGTTGGCTTATGGGTATAGAGGGTGGTGATTGACCCTGGGGATTGGTCATATGTTCAATGTAACCCGAGTGTGTCTGCTCAGGCACAGAAATGGGCTCTCCCATGGCTCGAGTAGGTGTGGGCTGAGTAGACACCACACCCGGTTTAGGCTGTTAGGTTATAATGAGCCTCGAGTAGGTGTGGGCTGAGTAGGCACCACCTATGGCAGTTTTACGTGTATAGGTTCGGATATTCTCCCTAGCAGCAGTGGGCATACTAGGGGTGGCTTCAGATTGGATTTGAATGAAAGGTGGAGGAGATGGGTTAGACTGAGTTGGGTAACCTGTAGTCTTGTCTCCAAAAGTGGATGGAGAATAATGAGATGAGAGAGAAAGTGGATAGATCTTACCAGAAGCAGCTTCAGTTTGTGCTGGTTCAGCTTGAGCAGAGTGCTCAGCTTGAACTTCCGTGTCAGCTTGGGAAGCTCCCCCTTGATTTGATCCCTCTTCTTCACTTTCGGAAGAAGCTGCCTCAGCAATCAGGAGCATAGGTTCACTCAGACCTTCTTGCTCTGGGAAGATATCATTGTTGAACATCTTGGGGCTGAGTGTAGGAAACAGGAACACATCCTGATCAGCTTCATAGAGTGTTGTCCCCAGCTCGGCTTCAAATGCCAAGGACAGGTACCTTATGAAAGGTACATGAAGATCCCTTGTGGTCTTCATCACTTGGACCTTGAGCTCGTTGAAGATGAGTTGTGTGTAATCCAAATTGCGTGCAAAGTATATGTGGTACAACAGCTGCATCTCGAACTCATTGACTTGGTCCAATCCTCCAACCTTAGTTCCTAGTTAACAAATCACTGTTGAAACCATGAAGCCCCAACTGGTTGGAAAGGTGGCCTTTTTTATTACACCCTCAGTCTGCGGGTGACCCATTCTGGGTAGGACTGACCTTGCCACCTGCCTCATGACAGCAGGCTCGAACTCATCTGATTGAGGGAGTCGAAGAACATCCCTTGCCGCTGCATGGATAACACTACTGTTCTATTGCCATTAAGAACAGTTCCCGTAATATCTCCCCTGTTCTGATCATACGTGCATGTATACTAGAACTCCAGTAGATGTTGAGGAACGATATGGAGAGGTGCGCCACAGAAGGCGAATGCCAGGGGGCATTTACGGATGTAAGCCACCCAGACTTCATATCCTCTACCTTGTTTCCTCTGAGGAATTGCAAGACAAGCCCGTTGATTGTTGACTTTCAGCAACGGCACTCCATTGTTCTTGAACTGAGCACCTTGAATCATCTGATCACCGAGAACTAATGTCATTCCGTCCATGTTGGATTAATTATACTGAGTAAATTAAAATTCACACTGAGCGGTACAGAAATTGCACTTAGCAATATAGGGTTTTGAACGGACGAATGCACTAAGCACTTGAGGTGTTTGCGAAAAGTATTTTTGAAGGTGAGAAGTCGGATTTGTAAGCGTAAACTCCTCTAAACCAGTTATGATCGATATATATACCTTTCTTAGGAGAGAGAAAAGTTACCGTTAGAATCCCTTTTTATCCGTTATGCCGGAAAAATTACAACTTGATGTAACAGTAAGAAGGTAGAAACACATCATCTTCCAACGGATACAAGTTTAAAAGAATATTAGTGACCTACACAAATACTATTAACACTGTTGTATTACACCAATACCAAATTAGTATAATACACGATTTGAGACTTACTTAAATACGCAGAAGCACATGAATCAATAACACTTAGTAATTAAAACATGGTTTTGGACACACCAAGTCTGAGTAACTTTATTACTCAGTTTATGTCAAGCACTCAGCTTGATTCAAGCATTCAGCTTGAGTTGAGCACTCAGCTTGAGATTGGTACTCAGCTTGAGTAGAGCACACAGCTCAGGCTTAATGACACTCAGTCATGTATGTTTAAGACTGACTTAAACATGTAATTTAGCTACACTAAGTAGTTAAAATATGTTTGGAACTCACCAAACGTGTGAACCAATCACACAGTTTGAGTTAAGCACATAGCTCAAACTCAATGACACTTAGTCATTTATGTTTAAGACTGACTCAAACTATATCATAACTACACTAAGCAGTTAAAGTATGTTTGGAACTCACCAAACGTGTGAACTCATCATTCAGCTTGACATGTTATACAGTTTATGAAAACTTATTTATAAACTGTGCACTCAGCTTAAGACACTTAGTCTTTGTCAAACTAAAAAATCAAATTCTAGACACTTAGCTAGGGGTTGAGCATATCCAATTCACTTAGCAGATACATAACCTCTTTTCATTAAGTGGTTTAGTGAAGATATCAGCTAATTAGTCATCAGTGGAGATAAACTTAATGTCAACTTTACCTTTTTCCACGATGTCCCGTATGAAGTGATGTCTAATTTCAATGTGCTTGGTTCTTGAGTGAAAAACTGGATTTTAAGTGATGGCTATTGCACTTTGGTTATCACAGAAGATAGGGGTTTTCTTGAAACTCATGCCAAAGTCTTGAAGCTGATGCTGCATCCATAGGATTTGAGCACAACAGCTTCCTACTGCAACATATTCAGCTTCAGCAGTTGAAGTAGCCACTGAGTTCTGATTCTATAGGATCTGCCTGATATCTTGCACAAACACATGTAGCAAACATGATATCAGGTCTACTAGCTGTCAAATAGAGTAATGAACCTACAATTCCTCTATAGGTAGACTGACACACAGACTTATCATTTGAGTCTTTACTTAGCTTGACAGCTTGTGACATGGGTGTTCTCATGGTTGAACTTGAATCAAAACCATATTTCTTTATCAAATCATAAACATACTTGCTTTGATTTATGAATATTCCATCAGGCTTTTGTTGAATTTGTAGGCCTAGGAAATATGTCATCTCACCCATCATACTCATCTTGTACTTTTGTGACATTATTTTGGAGATCCAATCACACAGAGATTCATTTGTAGAACCAAAGATAATGTCATCCAAATAGATTTGTACAAGAATCACCTGTCCTTTACTCTTTTTAACAAAGAGTGTCTTATCTATACTACCTCTGGTGAAATCCATTTATAGTAGATAAGTGGACATAGTATCATACCAAACTCTTCGAGCTTGTTTAAGACCATACAAAGCCTTGTCTAACTTATAGACATGGTGTGGAAACTTTGAACTGACAAAGCCAGGAGGTTGTTTCACATAGACTTCCTCCTGAAGTTTTCCATTTAGGAAAGAACTTTTCACATCCATTTGATAGACTTTGAAGTCTTTATATGTTGCATAAGCCAGGAACAACCTTATGGCTTCAATTATAGCAACAGGGGCAAAGGTCTCATCATAATCAATTCCTTCTTCTTGCTTATACCCTTGTGCCACCAGCCTGGCTTTGTTCCTTACTATCACTCCATCCTTGTCCATTTTATTTCTATAGACCCACTTAGTGCCTATAATTGAGTGACCTTTGGGGGCAGGGACAAGGTTCCAGACCTTATTTCTCTCAAATTCATTTAATTCCTCTTGCATAGCTTCAATCCAATCCTCATCCTCTAAGGCTTCTTCAATATTCTTTGGTTCCATTTGAGATAGAAAACCAAAGTGAGCAGCAAAGTTAGTTGTAGCCTTTGATCTGGTCATAACCCTTTCTTGGATATTTCCAATGATTTGATCTTGAGGATGATCTTTGAGGAATTTAAATGTAGTAGTTGGAGAATCTGGTTCAGAATCTGAGTGATGTTGAGAGCCCTGAGGTGAACTAATCTCCTCAGTCTCAACAGCAGCATCAAACTGTTGATCACTAAGATCTTCAGTCTGAGGAATGTCAGCACCAAATGGATTGACGAACTCATCATCCTTCTCAACTTGAGAATCCATTTGAGAATGTGATGGACACACATCATCATCACTATCATCTCCCATGACATACATAGAATTTGATAAGTTGGTTTCCTTAGGCCTTTCAAGCTCACTCAGACTGACCGAGTCAGGTTGTCTTTTCTCAGCTTGATCAAGATTTTCTTCATCAAACGAGACATGAATTGATTCTTCTATGGCCTTTCTCCTAGTGTTATACACTCTGTAGGATTTGGAGATTGAGGAATATCCAACAAATATTCCAGGATCAGCTTTGGGTTCCAACTTATGGAGTTGATCTCTTTGATTCAGCACATAGCATTTTGAACCAAAGATATGGAAATAACCTATATTGGGCTTTCTAGACTTATACATCTCATATGAAGTATTTCCATGTATTTTAACAATGATTGACCTATTCTGAGTATAGCAGGCTGTACTAACAGCTTTATCCCAGAAATAGAGTTTCAATCCTGCCTCACATAGCATTGTTCTAGCAGCCTCAATTAAGGTTCTATTTCTCCTTTCAGCAACTCCATATTTTGTTGTGGAGTTCTGACAGATGAGAAATTTTGTAATATTCCCTTTTGCTCAAAGAAGCTTTCGAGGGTTGAGTTTCTGAAATCAGTCCCATGATCACTTCTGAGTTGCTTTACAGACAAACCTTTCTGCAACTCCTCCTGTTTGATAAAACTTATTATCTCCAGGGCAGCCTCACTCTTGGCTTTTAGGAATATTACCCAGGTGAATCGTGAGAACTCATCTACTATCACCAGTGTGTACTTCTTGCCACTTAGGCTTGGAGTACTTATGGGTCCAAATAGATCCATATGCAACATATGCAGTGGGTCTGTTATTGAAAAAAATTTCTTTGATTTAAAGGACCATTTATGATGCTTCCCTTGTTCACAAGCTGAGCACAATTTGTCCTTGACAAATGTGATCTTTGGTAATCCAGAGACTAACTCTTTATTGGATAGCATATTTATATATTTGAAATTTAAATGAGATAAGCGTTTATGCCACAACCAACTAAGCTTAGGAACATATTGGGAATACAAGAAGGTTTCATTATGGGGATCAACAGAATTAAGATCAAGTAGATACACATCTCTTTCTCTTTTAGCTATTATTACAGGCTTTCCCTTAGCATTATAAATTGTTCCTGCTTTCTTTCTAAAAGTAACAACATTATCTTCATCACACAATTGACTAATACTAATCAGGTTGTGTTTGAGACCTTTGACATATGCAACTCTTTGTAAAGTAACCTTGCCAGCTTGCATCTTCCCATAGCCTTTAGTTCTTCCATGGGAGTTGTCACCAAATGTTACTTTAGGACCTTCATCTTCCTGGAAATCACTAAGAAGTCCTATCCACCCGGTCATGTGCCTTAAGCATCCACTATCCAAGTACCATTTACTTGAACCCTGCATATGAGATGTAAACTAAACACATTACTTTTGTTTAGGAACCCACTTCTTGGTAGGTTCAGATGAGGAGCACTTAGCATCTCCATCTGGTTGAACTGGCTGTTCAGCTTGAGCAGGAGTTGAGTCCTGTGTAGGCTGATCAACTTGTTCTTGTTCAGGCCTTGAGATTTCTGCATCACATTCCTTAGCCTCATGACCTCTACTTCTGCACTTATAGCATCTCCTTCTTCCAATGATTACAGGAGGTAGAGAGTCTAACAATCCTTGTGAGAACTTACTCTCAGTCTTAGGATTGTATGTGGTGGATAACTTTTCAACTTTCTTTGCAAGTTGATTTACTTGATGATCACTGACTTTGGACTTACCTTTGTCTGATCTTTGCTTGTTATCCTTAGAAGTTTTACTAACAACCTTCTTTTCCATGACTTTGGACTTACCTTTGCCATGTTGACTGGACTCGCCAGTTTCAACAGGTTTGGACTTACCACTGTTGATTTTCTTGGACTTACCAAGATCTACAACTTTGTACTTACCATTGTTGTGATTTGACCTGTGACTTACAGTGGTCTTCCTATTCTTGTAACTTCTCTCCGAGCCAGATAAAGAATGTTGTCTTTTGAAAAGATTTGGATTTAGCCTTTCTATGACTGAAGTTCTTTGAATAGGTTGAGTGCCTAATCTGTCCAACACAGACTTACCATGTTGTTTGGATGTTAAGCACTCATTTCCATGATCTTTGGCTTTCACAAACATATTAAATTTCAAGTTTTGATCATGTCTTTTCTTTGAGGCTGACTTCTGAGACTCAATCAGTTGTCTATCCTCCTCAGAGTCTGTACTTGCTATCTCATCATCAGCTACATAAGCTGCTGTTTGATAGTCACCTCCAAGTACAGCCTTTACCTGTTTAGGTATTTGTTGGTTAATGCACTTTTCAGCAAGCTTTGATGACTTACACCAAGACTCAGTGACCTTTTGAAGTTGATCAGCTTTGTCTTTAGCTTCCTGAATTTCGTCACTTAGAATTTTATTAATGTGTCTTTGGCATTCAAGATCACATTGTGCTTTCATACCAACATCAATGAGAGATTGATTTTTCTTAATCTCATCTTTAAGTTTAGCTATTTCAGCTTTGAGGTCATTCTGAGACTTAAGGCTGGTCTTGAAATCATTCAACAGATAATCAAAAGCAAGACCCTTTTCTTCATATGTGTAAGAGTAGAAATTACTGACCTTATACATGGAAGCAGGATCCCAATCACTGAGCTTGCTGTTTTCCTCAGCTTCCTTCATGTCAGCTTCAAAGATTGATTCGGACTGACCATAATCAACTTCGTCAATTTCAAACTCTTCATCTTCTTGAGCCATAATACATACATCATCATCTGAGGTAGATGATTCTGTATCCCAGGTTTTAGCATATAACCCTTTTGCACTGGGTTTGTCTTCTGGCTTTCCTTTCTTGAGCTTAGTATATTTCTTCTTGTATTTATCAGCTCTGTAAGCATTCTTATCAGCAACTGATGCTGATTCTTCCTTCTTTAATTTGCACTCAACAGCAATGTGTCACTTCTTCTGACAATTAAAGCACACAGCCTTCTCTGGATCAAAGGAACTCTTCCCTTTGCCCCTGTCAGATCTTCCTCTTCCAAGTTTAGCTCTTCTCAAACGTCTGGCTAGCATGGCCATCTGCTCAGTGATAGTCTGAACATCATCAGTATCACCTGAGTCTGAGTCTGAGTGGTCAGCTTGAGATTCTGACTCAGTCTCAGATTCAACAACCAGTGCCTTGAAACTTTTCTTGTTTTTCTGTGCAACCAATGCAACTTCAGTTTTATCCAAAGACTCCTTGAGTTGTTGTTGAGAAGTTCTTTTGTGTTCAGTGATTTGTTCATGATTTAGCAAGAACCCATAAATGGACTGTAGGTTGTACGCATTCAGTGTTCCTCCAGCCCTCAGTATTGTGGTTACTTCACTGAACCTTTCTGGTAACACATCCAGAAACTTCAGCACGAGTTCAGCTTCATCTTTCTTTACACCCACACTTAGTAGGTCATTTATCAAGCAGTGAAACCTTGTGAACAAATCAGAAAAGGTTTCATTCTTCTTTGAGAAGAAGTTTTCGTAAGATCTATTCAAGTTATTCTTCTTCTGTTGCTTGACCAAATCTGTGCCCTCATATGTAACACTCAGCGTATCCCAGATATCTTTTGTAGATTGACACCCAGTCACAGTACGCAAGATCTCATTAGTCAGGGCATTTGCTAGAACACTTTTAGCCCTGTCATACAGATTAAAGAGTTTCCAATCTTCATCAGTCCAGGATGCAGTAGGCTTTCTTGTTTCCTTTTCAGTTCTGCCAGGAGACGTATCACTGACAGTAGCAGGAATCTTTGGGATAATAGGTCCTTTTGTGATGACATCCGACATACGGTTGTTAATGGACTTGAGGAACAACATGGCTCTGAACTTCCACATAGGATAGTCAGATCCATCAAATATGGGACAACCTTTGGCAGATATCTGTGGAAAGTTTGAGGTATTATTGCTTGTAGACATTGCAGACTTTCTCAGAATACACTTTCTGCGAAAATTGAACAAATCAAATAAAAGTGTTACATAAAGTAAATCAAACCACAATCAATCGAATACTTTTATTAAGAAGATGATTACAATGCTTTGAATAAGAAGATGATTACAATAACTATCAAGTAAGCAACTCTTGATATATAACCACCTAATATGAATCTCTCAATCTCTCAAACTTAGCTATCAATAATCAACTTATGATTATAGATACTGACGACTCTCTAAACAGGATTTACACAGATTGATAACTTACCAATAGCACAACCAATGTGATTATTCGAACACACGAATAGCTTGGCAATCTGTGAATATCTTGATCATGTTGAACTGACAAATAGTGATTCAAGAATCGTAACACATACGGTGAGGTGAGATTTTGGCTCTGCAACACTTAGTTGTTTTTTGGTTCTGGGTCGTAGTCGTACCTCTAAACTTATCAGGAGATAAGTATTTATAATCCTGTTGCTACGGTTCCTAACAAACTAAGACTCAGCCTAATTTGCTAACTAACTATCGGATAACTCGGAATCTTGAATTTGAATCTTCTTATCTTGAGTCTTCAATCTTCAATCTTGATTCTGGAGTCTTCTTATCCGCGCCGTAGATATAGAGAGATAAAAGATAAATTTAAAACAAATTTAAATTATCTTAAACTGACTTCTTTAGTCGGACTGAGTTACTCAGCTTGAAACTCATCAAGCTGAGTTCTTCGATAACACACTCGAAAACAAACATGGACTAACATGTATAATTATTAACTCATCCTCAGAAGTCTAAAGAATTAACTAAAACATATTTAGCAACTCTATTGATCTGACTCAGTATTCACGCTGAGTCGCTCAGCTTGAAACTCATCAAGCTGAATACTCAATATATATCTTAGGTAACATACACAGCTTATCAAACACATTGATAATCTTACTAAGATATAGTCTAAGCTGATCAAACATATGTACAGCTTACACTCAACTTATACTCAGTCTGAATCACTATGAGTGTTCAGTCTGACTAAGTTTTATAATTCTGTTTAAGTTATATGTAGAACACATCTTACAAACTTACCTTTGTCTCATCAAATCTTAACTGATGAGATCATTTTCCCAACACGACCTTTCGCTTTTTGCTCATTTGAGTCACCATTATCGCCGGTTGTGTATCTTGGATGACGAACCGTTGCTTCTCTCCTTTCGAAATCTGTGTACACAACCTAAGGTCCTAGAGCATTAGGGTTTACGAATTTATTTAATGTGACGTTGTGGTGACGGTGGTCGTCACTCATGAGCAGGGGCACAGGGAGGGGCGGAGGGTGACAGGCGGCAGGCTAGTGGTGAGTGTGGCGGTCCAGTGATTCGGTGACAAGCAATGACGGCGGCAAACGTCAATTGTGAGTTCCGACTGTGAGGCATGAAGCAGAGAAGGTCACTTCTTCCGATTATCAAACGTCATTAGGGATTTAGGTCATTCTTTCAATACAGGCCTTTTATCCAAACAAATTAAACATTTCTCTAAAGAAATAACATTTCAATATACGGGCCTTTTTGTGACTTGATTAGAAACTTCTTTGAGCAAGTCACAAAATTGGCGACATAGTCACAAAATCAGCAACTTTGTTAGAGACATGTTCGAGCAAGTCACAAAATTAGCGACTTTGTTAGAGACATGTTTGAGCAAGTCAAAAATTAGCGACTTGAATGATGACTTTTTAAGCAAGTTACAAAATTTAGCGACTTGTTTATTGACTCGTTTGAACAAGTCACAACAATAGTGACATATTTAACAACATAGTTTTTGTCTTTGTTGTCTATTCTTATATATTTCGACATCATTTATGACGTGGACGACTTGATCATCGCTAATACTGTCACTACTTTTGTCACGATTTTGAGCGTTGACTTCTATGTCACTAAGAATGTCGCTAAATGGCTTTTTTCTAGTAGTGGTATACCTCTCTCTTAAGGCCTAAACCCATCTTCCTATTTAATATGCATATGCGTGTAGTCTTGAGATACACGGCCCGTGTATGTTGTAACATCCCAAATTCGGGCCTAGTAGTTTAGTGAGTTTCCATAATTGCTTATGTGATTATTTCGAAAGCATGCTTATATGGTACTGTCAGATTCGTTTTTAAATAAGGATTCCGAATATAATTTTGTTAGAAATTAATTAATTGTTACTAGTCGGTTATGTGACAAACTGTATATTTGAACGGAGCGTTTTAAATATTTATATTTATGCGTATGTGGTGGTGGCCGAAAATATGAAGTATTAATATGACTTCAAAGTTAAGTTTGTATTTTTATGTGTGTGAAATCTAAAGTGAAACTTGAGAGAAAAAGAATACCAACTTGCAAATTTGATTCCATCTTAGTTTTGTTATTTGATTCAAGGAGTTTCGAAGGCTCAGTAATTAGTGACTGAGTAGGCTGTGGATCAAATACAAGGTAAGTGGCCTTTGACTCACTGGTGGTTGTTAGTTGTAACTGTTTTGGTTACTTGAATTTGTGTACGATTGAGCATGTGATAGACTGTTTATCTCATGTGATTGTTTGACCGATTGTTGGACTGGATGGTTGATGATGGATTGCGAGAAAGTGATTTATTGGCAATATCAAGGATTGAACTTGTGAGCTTGTGGTTGTGCAAGTGTCAGCTAAACGGTATTTGGGCTGGGCTAGATGCTTCTGGATGACGGTTATAGATCACCCGTTGCATTCGTTGTAACGGAGGGGATTTAACTATGCCGGTTGGCAGAAGGCTATCGGTAGATCATTGCTTGGCCGACAGTGGTTGTAGGTTCGATTATCGATAAGAACCGCCGGTCCTTTGTGGGTTCCGATGTTACCCGATTGTGAGGCATTTGTGATGGTTGGTTCTTGTGAACAATATGGTTCTGCTAATGGTTGCTTGTGGCTTAAATTCCATTCACTTAGCTTTGTGCTAAATCCCCACCCTAACTCTCTGTTGCAGGTTTTTGAGAGCATGGTAGGTTGCTGCTTTTGTGTACAGGGGAAGTTTGAGCGTCGCTCTGATATTGTAGATTTTGAGAAAACGATGAGCCATCTCTGTTAAATGTCTTGTAACACGAAACGAAATACTATGTTTTGTACAGTATAGGTTTTAGTTGTGGTGAATACTTTCTTTATGTTTTATACTTCCGCTGTGATTTAAAAAAATGGCTTGAGTTTTACGGTGTTACATATGTCCTCTAACAACAATAAAATCTTATTATTATGTGTAACTGTTTATGATATTAGGTGTGCGCATTGATTGAAAGTATAAACAACGTATTATTGTGATTGATCAGCAAGTTAACTACTATTAGTATACTAATACCTATTTGTGAATGTAAAAGGCATATGCTTATTTGATGCTACTTGATTCATCATGCTATGTGGATGCTTAATGTGGGGATGCTAAGGTTGGGGATGCTTAAATTGAGGATGCTTATATAAGGGGATGTTTGTTTGGTACCTTGCATAATTGGGATCAGTATTCGTTATTGATCCCGAAGTGAGATGCTATACTTGGATTTATATACTTACTCACACATATATGGTTGACAAGTATGCTCACCATAGACCTCACCACCTAAGACAAGGTAAACCCTGACGTGTCAAATTAGGGAATCGCAAAGTCTTTCACCCCCTTCCTCACAAAGGTTTTGAACCCCGGTGTGCACAATTTGGACACAACAACACACACGAAGTACCGTTTAATGGTCGGGTGTACCATTAGATGGGTATCATCAGTATAAGATTTATTGGGTTTTATAAAAAATTTATGAAAAACGTATTAGTTCCAGTTTTGTAAAACTATTTTAAACCTAACTGTTTTAAAATACGTATAACTAGTACACCTTAAAACTAGGTAAGAATACATCTTATGATAAAATCATTTTATGTACTTTTCAAATTTTCATACGAAAATAATAAAATAAATAATTTTATAAAATCGTTGTCGTATACCAATTTTATCATAAACTCTGGTTTACTCCTATTATTAACCCCTACTTTAAATTTACTGGCGCATATATAATATAAAGTACAACCACGTAGTTATAAATAAAATGTTATTATTTTGCCAACTTGTCCTAACGGGTCAGTTAAGGACAACCTTGACTAGGTTGATGTCGTGGCTGGATTGCAGATCCTCCTCTTGCTCCCACTGGCCCTGACACCTCCGGTCTTGATTCGAGCAACCTCTGTCTTGTTCCTCCATTTTGAGTATCTCCGTCTTCCACATTGGTTACAATAATATGACTAGATACATAAAGATCCTATTCTCTTACTTTTATTTTATGATAGGATTGTAAGTGGCACGCAAGCCTTCCAAAACTAAAAATAAAGACAAAAATAAAACACAACCACAAGTCAAAGTTGGCAAAACCTATAACCTACATGTCTAACCATAGCAATTTAGTGTTGACTTGTTTAAGTCTAGAGTTGACTTGTAAAACTGTAAGTACGACTTAATAATACTAATACGACTAATATACAAGTCAAACTCATTCTAAAGCATTTATATATAACGATATATAAAATCAACCATGCATTTATAAATAAACTATAAATTGAGTAACCTACATACATCTTGATCTTTTACTTTCTCGATACTTCTCAATTAATCAGGCTATTAATCGAGACGAGAAGATAAAAATAAATTTTGTCATCTTTTAATCAATAAAAACTATTAGTGTAATAACTATTATACTAAATGGTGTCTTAAACCAAAAGCACTCAATTAATTAAATTAAACGTGTTCTTATTTTAATTGTCCAATAATACACTATTACGATTAACTTTATTATATTTTAACCAAAAATATAATAAACACCATATTTTAACTTAACTAATTAAAATAAACCTTTAATCATAATATGTACACATATATATTAACTTTAAAACTTTAAAATTAATATACATACGTACTTGTATTATTTATATTATTCTGAAAACCCGTATTATAAATTTTAACATAAATTTAAAAACAAAAAACCTATGGGCCGAAGATCCATTTTCCGGTTGAACCTAAACGGGCCAAGAAGCCCATTTGCCCTGTTAATTCATTATGGGCCGAGAGGCCCATATTTCAACCTTTTGGGATTTATGTTCCAAGCAAGAAAAAATATTTTAGTTCCAAAAAGAATCAAAATATTTTAGTTTTAAGAACCTAAAAGAATATTTATGAACTTAAAACCATTTTAAAGATGTATTGGGCTTCAACTTAAATCGGGCAAAACCAAAAGGACCAAAAATTCGCTGCCGGGCTGGCACAGTGGTGCGATGTGGTTACAGTCACCAAAAAGTTCCGAACAATAAATAGAACTATATATATATATATATATATATATATATATATATATATATATATATACATATATATACACATATATATATGTGTATATATATATAGGGGACGGTTCAAACGAAAACTGTTTTTCGTTCAAGAACTACGAGAACCAATCTTAGCCGTTAATTTTATAAGTGAAATTCATGGATGTAGAGCGTGGGAGATCAAGTGTGGCAGGGTGTGTGTGTTGAATTCATGGGTGGGTGATGACATTAGAGGGGGGAATTGGACGTCTCAGATTGGTTCTTGCGGTTCTCGTACGAAAAACAGTTCTCTTTTGAACTTTTGCCCCTCTCTCTCTCTCTCTCTCTCTCTATATATATATATATATATATATATATATATATATATATATATATATATCCAAATTAACTAATTAAAAACTAAAAATCTAAAAATTTAATCTTTAAAGTTTAAACCAAAAATAAACTTGTTTTTGATTAAAAGCATTAAAGTCATTAACCAAACGTTTTAATTTATAAAAAATAGGATTTTATGTTTTAAAGTCTAAACCTTTATCCAAAAGAAAACTTGTTTTGATTATACACTTTAAAATAAACATATTAACAAAACTTGTTTATATATATATATATATATATATATATATATATATATATATATATATATATATATATATATATATATATATATATATATATATAATATTTTTAACACATATATAAATACATATATATGAACAAAGACAAAAACTTTTAAAATCTTTAATCCATAACCGGTTTAACCTAAATCATTAAACCTTTCTAATTAAGAATCATAGATTTCAAACACTTTAAATATTCAAAGAAACTTGTATGAACAATAAAGCTTAAAACTTAGAGATTAACAAAACTTGTTAATCTCATTCTTGAATATATATATATATATATATATATATATATATATATATATATATATATATATATATATATATATATATATATAGAGAGAGAGAGAGAGAGAGAGAGGGAAGTTCCATCGAGAACCAAAAAAAATGCGAGAACTGCGAGAACCGATTTAAACCGTAAAATATCTACCAAACGCCAAGATATTAAATTATGAAAATTATACCAAATATGCTCTTTAACATGACATTCATATTGCTACATTTTTTTCAACAAAAAAATTTCGTTTTTGTCAGGTTTTTTTTCTATCACTATAAGGTATGTTACATATATGTAATCAGTACTTAACATATTTGTAATCAGTACTATAAGGTATGTTACATATATGTAACGAATTTTTTTTGTTGAAAAAAATATAGCAATATGGATGTCATATTAAAGAGCATATTTTTGTCGTTAATTTGGTATAATTTTCATAATTTAATATATTTCCGTTTGGTAATATATATATATATATATATATATATATATATATATATATATATATATATATATATGTATATATATATATATATATATATATATTGAGATTAAACTAGTCAAAGCTCTGATACTTTGTATGCTTTTAAACACCTTCTCGTGTCATCCTGATTCAAACTCCACTCGTTTGAACCGACACGAAGATAAATTGGCTAATCCTCACAAAGGCGGAACTTGAGAATTAATACACCCCGTAAACCGGAGAGGGTTAGGATCTTGTTTCATCACAACAATATATAATATCGACATGTATGTATTTAACAATAAAGATATGAACAAGATATAATCAATAGATCAACATTCATAGAAGATTAAGGTTTAGAAGTTATTCCTTTCTCTACCTTTGGGTGGCTCTAGATATAGTCCACTCGTGATGAGACCAAACGAGACCCACTAGGAGGGATTAGCAAACCATGCCACGACACGTCCCCGCAAAACACGAAAAACCGAACTCGGTTTTTGGCCCTTGGGGTGTTCAACCGTATGAGAGGAGAAGAGAGGAGGAGAGAAAAAAAATTCTAAGTCTTAGAAATTTTGGTACAAGGTTTAAACAAAAGTCTTTTATCCCTATTTATACTAATATGATGTTTAGACAATATTAGGAAACTTTAGAACACTTCATAATGTGGAATAACTTAATCACCAATTTATATATTAATAATTAGTTAATTAGAAAAATTATATAGTATTAATTTCCATTTCTCTTTTCTTAATTATTAATAATAAACATTATTTAAAGTAAGTAATTAAAACTTATTTTATTAATCATAATATATATAATAATAAATATATATTTATTAATAAATATATATACCCTTATTAATTAATTAACTTGGTATCATCTCTCTTACGTAAGTTAAAACCGTAACTTACGATTTTTTCATTTATAACTAAATAATTATAAATATGTTCTCCCTGAGTGTGGTTGCATTACTTCTCGGATTATAGACCCTCACAAGTATCACCCATGAGTGTCTTATGATGTTGCACGTGTCATCAGGATTCGCTGGCTATGCACACAAATTTAACACTTATTAGTCGCGTTCTTTATATAATTTGTGTTGTTGTGCTTAATCTTGACATCTGATTGGCAAATCCTAGCTGAAGAGGGGAATGAGTAGTGGTTTACTTGGTAGAGTGAAAATGGTTGAGCTTTAGAAGATAAGACATCGTCACATTAAAGCTTTTGACAATTATTGAAATAATAGCACCTCTGGTGTATCATCTTGAAAGAGATTTGATATTTCCACAGCAAATATTAATCCTTTCACATATGATACTGTTAGTAAAATCCTTTTACTTAAAACATTATTAAATAGCGAATTCTCAAATTCCAAGAAACAAACTCTTTACGTAGTTTAGACAAGTGAACTTCAGTTCAACAAGCTACGAAGCTTTCAGTAAGATTCAGTAGAGATATAGGAAAAAGACTCCTAAACAAGGTTGAGGCTCGTGTCCAACACGATTTCCTTAAAATATTTGTAGACTATTCCTAGGTTACAATAGCGTGAGCATATGTACTGTAGGAGACGACCACTCTCCTGAAAGAAGTTGTGTCAGCCTTATACTTCCATGGTTATAAACCCTTTAAATAGTTTATCCTCTCTCCTATGTGGGACACATTTCCACACCCACTTGGTTTTGCCAAAATCCATTTAAAGTACTCAACTTTAAGTATCAATATCTCTTTCACACATAGTCCGTTATATACACATTATATATCGTTTCGAAGCACTCATAACTGACAACACAAACCCACTAAAGATATAACAAAAACAATAAAAATGCATGTATTTAAATGTCTCGAAAGTTAGTAAAGATACACGATTTATGCTAAATTTGCACACAAAAGTTTCAGCGGAATTTCCAATAGTCAAGTCCTGCATTGAATATGTAGGTATTACCATTTGAACCTTCCCTTGTGATTTATACTTAGTCTACTAGAAGTAAGTAGACGCGATGTCTTTAAACTCACTAGCCCTTTATGTAGACCGACAATATATTTCATAGATGACTTTCCTTATCAAGGTCATATTCTCATAGTCATGTTCATTATGGTCTTGAACACTAGCCTGGTTTAGCGAGAGTTTTAGTATTTTGCCCCTATAATTTCCTTCGAAGAAAACCTACTTCTCTCCACATAGGTGATTCACTATAATCATTAAAAGGTACGAATTTAGCCTTACTATCACTTTTTATATCAATGGATTATGAAGTATATCAACTTCCACACAATGATCTCCTTATTCACACAAATGGGTTGTCCTTTTAAACCCAGATCTTGGGATCTCCACTTGGTAAGTTTCCTTTGTATGTATTCATTCATTCAAGGGTTTTACTCTCATTCCTCTCGATAATGTATAAACTAAATCTCTACTTAGGCCTTTCGTAAGAGGATCCGTAATGTTATCCTTTGACTTAGCATAGTCAATCGTGATAACTCTAGTAGAGAGTAGTTGTTGTATGGTATTATGTCTACGTCTTATGTGCCTTAACTCCTATTATACGTTGTACTATGAGCTCTACCATTGCCGATTGACTATCACAATCTATACAAATGACCATTACTAAAGGGTTTTAATCACCTATATGTGTCATCCTGATTCAAACTCAACTGGTTTGAACCGACATGAGGATGAAAAAGGTCGATCCACACAAAGGTGGAACTTGAGAAACCATACAACCTCCTAAACTTGAGAAGGTTTAATCACAAATATATACATAACAAACACGTATGTATGAGCAAGAACAATATCCATGAATATATATATATATATATATATATATATATATATATATATATATATATATATATATATATATATACTACTACTACATTATAAAGAATTTAACTTTCTCTCTCTTAAAATTTTTAAGATTACTTAATTTTAAGTAGTATAAGTTTTTTTACTTAAGATACAAACACTTAAAGCAATAGCCTACCAATCATTCTCTTGATTATCTCAACTAATTTAAGACAATTATTAATTTCATAAATCATTAAACATCATAAAAATTATTAAATTTATCTCATTATGGCTAAATTACTTATATCAATACAATTTTAAGGCTATAATATCTTTTTCTCTAACTATTCAATAATAATATTCTTTAGTTGTTTTACAAAAACTATTTTAACAACTAATAAAATGGTTGATTGTAAAAAAAAGTAAAGAAATCAGAAAAGGTAGAAAATACATGGATAGGTTGACTAACATCGCATTTCACATACAATACCCTACTTTTTAAATCAAACATGATATCGAGCACAAACTATTATCATCGTCGTCGCATTACGCGAGTGCAATGCATGCTAGTATATATATATATACACATATATCATCGAAGAAGATAAAACCCTAAACATGATGAACAATATATATTCAAGAACATAAACAATTAATCAAGAACAAGATTAAAGGTTAGGTAATATACCTCTTTTACCTTAGGATGCTAAATAATAGTCCACCACGTGATGAAGCTAAACGAGACACGCAAGGAATGAAAGGCAACCACCACACATGAACAAGTACTTGCGAATGAACAAGTACTTGCGATCGACCAAGAACTGAACACGGTTCATGGTGTGTAGGTTCGTCCGAAGCCAAGAACAAGAGGGAGAGGGAGAGATTTTCTTCTAATATCTTAGAATTGGTACAAGTTTAATTCACAAACCTTAACCCATATTTATACTATTTAAGATTAGGTTGTAATTAAAAAATATCTCATCATTTCATATTTCTGAATTAAATAAACATAATCACCAAGTAAGATAATTAATTAATTAATAATAATAATAATAAAATTAAAATATGTAATATATATATATATATATATAAGTATATATATTACACATTGGACGCTGGTCATGTGTATATATTATGTATGGGAGTTCCTAATGTCGTATTCTTTTACACTGACAGTTCCTAATCCAACTAAAATGTCTAAAATACTCTTACTTCTTTACTTAAAATTATTACTATATTATTTTGTTTTTTATTATTTTTCTTAATTTAAATATTTCAAAAGTTAATTTAACTATTTAAATTATATTATGTGTAAACTAAATCATATTAGAGAAAATTTCACTCATGGTCCCTGTGGTTTGTCACTTATTACATCCGTGGTCCCTTATGTTCGTTAATTACACTAAGCGTCCCCATGGTATAGGTTTTGTTTCACCGGTAGTCCCTGGTCCAACTAAAAATACCAAATTACCCTTATTTTTTCATTTGAAAAGTCCATAGTGCCCTTTTGTACCTTTTTTCTTTTTTTTAATCATAAATATTGTTTTTATATTAATATAAATTAACTTTTAATTTTTTAATTTTTTATACTTATCAATTATCTCCGCCCGCCCACCCACACAAAAAACCCCAACTTCTTTCTCACCTAACACTGCCATCACCACCTCCCACCGGCGATTGAGATTAAGGCGGCCCATCCCGTTTGACGGCGAAGAAACGTTCTCCGGTTTGCCGCCGGCGACCCCATTCACGTCTCTCTCGTTCCACTCGCTCACCTAACCACCACAATCCATCACTCCCGTTCCCTTCGCCGGCGAAAATAACCCCGCAGTAGCAGAACCACCACCTACGGTGATGAAGGAGGAGGAGGAAAAGAGAACCGTCGCATACGGTCATCGCCACTGCCGAACATTAGCACCGTCGCATCACCACCATAATTGAAATTAGGGTTATTTTATAGAACTTTTATCTCTTCATGGGTAATGGGTAGCGATTTTGGATTTAGCTACCACTGTAGCATTAACGATTGGGTAATGGGTAGCGATTTTGGATTTGGCTACCACTGTAATCGATTTCATCCACTGCAAAAATTGATTTCATCCCAACACAATCGATTTCATACACTGCAAAAATGGCGCTTTCATCCCAACACAATCGATTTCATCCCAACATCTATTGCAATTTTGGATCTGAACGGTGGCTTGGGTTTTCCGATTCAAATTTCAGGGTTGTAGGTGGTTTTGGCGGTGATGGGAGTGGTCCCAGACGGTGGTGTGGGTGGTGGCAGACGGTGGCCGATTCAATATTCAGGGGAAGAGAGGTGTAGTGGTTTTGGCGGTGGTCGGAGAGATTGCAGACGGTGGCGTGGGGGTGGGTCATCAGGTTTCCGATTCGTTTGTAGGGGAAAAGGTATTTGTTATTTATTTTAGGTTTTTTAATTATATTAATTAGTAATTAAAGAATAAAAATTAAAGAAATTAAGGTGAAAAGGGTATTATGGTCTTTTCAAGTGCACATGAGGTGTAGAGGGACCACCGGTGAAACAAAACCTATACCATGGGGACGCTAAGTGTAATTAACGAACATAAGGGACCACGGATGTAATAAGTGGCAAATCACAGGGACCATGAGTGAAATTTTCTCATCATATTATATAGAGTTAATTATATATATATACACGTATTCCACAGACCACCGGCTCCAGTGCTCCACAACTCTCCTCTATCTGACCGGCAACTTCCCGCCGCCGCCGACATCCTCGCCGGAGACCCCAATCTCACCGGCTCCTCCTACTGTCTCAGGCGGTTAGTGTTTGTTCTTGTTTCTTTCAATCATCGTTTGGGATTCATCAAGATTCCAGATTTGTGTAGCCATGGATTTCATATCTGTTTTGGTTTGCGGCTAGTGGTCGAAGGTTTCCGATGGCTGGGGAAGGTTTCTGGTGGCGATTAAGGTTTTTAGATATGATTTTCAGATCTACTTTCGATTAAGGTTTCCGATCACGATTTTCAAATCTCGTATGTTGAGGTATGTGAGTGTTTGATCTGTGTCCCCTTCTTCGCCACCACCGTCACCTACAGCTCACCTTCAAGGGTGATTCCTCCGTCTTGTTCATATACAACCCACCTTGAAGGGTTTCCTTCATCTTCAATTGATTCCCATGTTCCAGATTCATGGTATACGAACCGACTGATTTGTGAAAACGTGTTCTTCGATTTGAACTAATCGGTTTAGATCTAAGGTTCGGTTTGAAGTTTGGACTAAACCATTTTGTGTATACCAGATCCAGATCTGAGTTTGAGTTATTCATCCTGTTATATTTTTTATAAGCAATCTTTGTTTTTTATTAATGGTGTTTTTTAGATCTAATTGCTGAATTTGGTTTCTGTAGTTTTTGCTTTGTACCCACTCTTTAAACAAAGCTTTTCTTGAGAATGATAATTATAGATTTCCGATTTGGGGGTTTGCGGTGGTGGTGGGATGGTATCCAGTGGTGTTTCCCATTTGGGGGTTTCCGGTGGTGTATCCGCTTGAGATATTGTGTGCTTCTGATTTAAGATTTCTTGTGTTCTTGTTGGTTCATGGTGGTGGTTGTTGTAAACGGTGGTAGATGGCGTTGGTCGGGTGGTAAACGGCGGTGGGAATGGTAAACACAATTAATTTGTTATTTTTAATACACCTTACTAATATTTAAATAATAAAATTTAAAATAATAATATAATAAACTTAAAGTAAATAATAAAACTTAAAATAACATAATAAATTTAAATGAAAGGGTAGTATCGTCTTTTTAAGTGACCAGGAACCATAAGTTAAAATGCTTAGTTCAGGACTCAAAGTGTAATAAACATAGTTTAGGGACTATAGGTATAATAAGTGATATAGTTTAAGGACCAAATATGTAAACTCTATTAGATACTAATTTTGTTTAACCTCCCTAATTAATTTTGATACTAGTTAAACGACCCGTGTATTAACACGGGAATGATATAAGACAATTTTAATTTTATATATTGATATAAAGGACTAACACATTAAAAAACTTACAAAACATAGATAGGAATATAAAATCTCGTAAGAAATGATAAAAATTACAGAATTTTGAAATTCATACATAAGATTATCATTAGATCTTCTGTAAAACCTCTTTATAAACTACATTCATGGTTTTATTAGTAGAGTTGCCTTCTCGTCGCAAATTAAAACTTTGAACCCCTCCTTACTCTTCACTCTAGAAGTAGCCACATATAATTGTCATGAACGCGTCTTCTAAAAAACAATCCAACATTCGATAAAGATTGACCTTGGATTTTGTTTATCGTCATTGCAAAACAAACCAAGAGAGAAAATTTCCGTCGTTGAATAGGAGGATGATTAAGTCACTTTTAAAATTTTAGATTTAAAAAATATTCAATTATATAGAAAATAAAATTATAAAACATATATTGAAATGTAAAATGTAAACGAGTACATCTAAAGTAACTAACAAATTCATATATAAAATCGTTATCATATTTTCTAGTAGAATTTCCTTAAAAACAATATTCATGGTTTTTTAGTAGGATTGTCTTTTTCATCGCAAATTAGAATTTTCTAAAATCATCCTTACTATTCACTTTGGAAATTACCACGTATAAGTGTATATGAGATAAAATGGACCATGTTAAAAACAATCTATCATTAGACAACTATTGATCTTAACTTTTATTAATTGTCATTGCAAAAAAAATGAGAAGAGGAAACTATTTTCCTTAAAACTTGAATGGTATTTTAGGATCTGAAAGAATCAACTTCAATCTTGAATATGAGTAACATTATAAACATTGTTACCTGAAATAACTTTTGATTCAACCACATGTATACCAAATTGAGTAACTTGAAATCTTGTTCTATTGCATAGACCTATAGATTGCTCAATATTACGAAGCAACATTACATACAAACCAACCTTCAAGGTTAATTTTAGGTTTGGAAAACCAGATATTTATTAAATTTCAAAATAACAGGTTAGTGAATTATATTATTTAGTAGAATAAATACCGTTAAAATGATAATGAAATTGTTTTATTAATAATGATGATTAATTTATTTTTCACCTTACTGTGCCACAATGTCAAATGTGTTAAACCAATGAATAATACTTAGATTCTCTTTATTAAGGAAATAAACTGGTATAGAAACCATAAAATATCAATATTAGCATTATCACATATATAGTCAGATAAATTTTAATACACTTCTAAATAATTACACAAACTTCTAATAATTACACAACAATACCTAATCTCAAATTCTTAGGTTGTTACCATATTACACAACAGCCATCTTGTTAGTAATAATTCCAAACACAACTACTCTATGACTTGGTATGCATACTCTTTTAAATGTAACTATTACAAAAGGTACATTAGTTCAATCTCAAAAATAGAATGGAGAGTAATAATTCAGCAAAGATAATACAAAGGTACATTAGTTCATATCTCTGTATTTAATTATTGTTTTCAAATTCTTACTATTAATAAATCACTTAAAATAAACCAGTTTTATACATGTGAGATCATCTTGCTTATAGGATTGTATATGGGATGAATAAATGCTTCCTGACTTTGTTATAAGTCTATTCTGTGTTCATATGGGTTATGGCCATATCATATCTTCTCTTATCTTCCATATATATATATATATATATATATATATATATCCTTTAATTGTCTTCCTATAGTAAATAATAAAAGTTTCCAGAATGGTCAATCTCACAACCTGTCAATGGCCTTGCCCAATTTTATGTTTGTTACTTTCTTTTTTCAAGGTCCAAAATAATGAATTATTCTGTTTGTGGTTTTAGGTTGTGAAATGAAGTTTTCCGTTTATCATTTATTTACAGCAACTAATCTGGTAATGGCAGAGTAAACCACGAGTGCAGAATTTAGCACATTTCAGTTTCTTGGTTGTCACAATACATGTATGAGATGCTTTTTCAACCTAGTAGACCTTAAGCAAGGAAGGATGGCTAGGAAATTTGAAACACAAAAGAGAAATGTTAGGTATTGTTGGGGTTACTTTTCTAATAGATATTAGGTGTTGTGACTACCATATTTATTATTCTTATAGGTATTCTGATTAAAAATCTACAAACTGGCTATTCGAAGCACTTTGTTTCATAACATATAATCAGATAAGTAGCCTGAATAAGCAACAATGTAACACCATTAAAACCTTTAACTATCTTTTGGGATTGCTTATAAAGACTCACTTTGGAATAAGTATATTTGCATCATTTATTCAAACGCTTCCTGTTGTTCAAATGCACTCACTATTTCTTGGTTGTAAAAGCTGCAACAATGAGCTTAACAGAACAAAGACTTGACTTATTCAAGTTATACTTCCTAACAGATTAACTATTGATATATGTAAGCACAGAGATAGCGAATTGCAAGAACAAAGATCATTCAAGTATTCTATACCAACAGTGAAGTCTATAATTTCTGATCAGAACAACTAAAACATTTAATATGTAAGAAATAGTGAGTGCATTTGAACATTTAACAGACCTAGGCTAGATCTTTGTGGTTTATTTTATCACACCCATCCTGCAGTACACCTTTATTAAAGGCCCTGAGCTAGAAGGATTTATCATCCCCTGCCCATCTAAGTTATATGGAGAGATTGTGGGTAAGAAGAAACCCACATTATATTCCAAAAAAGCTTTAAAAAAAGGTTTCCATCTATTTTCTCGTAATTCGAAGAATGCCTCTTGATTGCATTTGCTTGAGAAAGATTTAGTGATAGTCATACATCAAATAGAAAAGTTACAAATCGTAGATTGGTAAACAAATCCTAAAATTAATCAGAATGTGAAACTTGCAGATTGGTAAACAAATGAGAGCAACTTACAAATCGCTATATATTGGGTATGGTAAACAAAGTGAACTTAATCAGATTGTATTGTAAATCTTGCAGATTGGTAAACAAATTGGGTATAGTAAAGATCTTTGGTACTTACTTGGGTAATTGTCATACAAAATAGAGATTGATTTCGTGTCTTCCTTCCCTAATCCTTGCTGCCGACCGCAACACACAAAAGCACCAATGAAGAAGCTGCCGTCTTCGATATCAGTGAAGTCGAAATAGGGGAATCGAAGAAGAATGATATTTCGGAGATAGGGGAATCGAAGAAGTAAAATAGTTCGGAGTTAGGGGATTCGAAGCAGGATGGAGAAGTCGATTATGGGGTAGTCGGCGATATGAAATTCACGAAACTCATTACCGGAAGTCGCTTAAGCCGTAGAAGATAGGGGTAGTCGATTAAGGAGTTTGGGGGTTAAGGATTTTGGGGTATTATGACGTAAGCAAGGGAATTTTTTTAATTTTTTTTATAAAATCTAAGGATGTGATTGGTGGAGACATTTTAGGAAACATGAAAAACCCTTTTCTTTTAATATATATTAGAGATTTGTGCAGATTTTATGAGTATGAGAATAAGTAGAAAGAACAAGTAAAAAGATATATCACGCCTCTTTAGTTTTTTATTTTAGAGTCAATAATGGTTTAACTACACAATTTAAATTTAAATTTAGTTTCGATTTAAATATCAAAGTTTTTTTTGAGTAAATTACAAATTTCGCCCTCGTGGTTTATACAAAATTTCACTTTTCGTCTTTTATTTTTAAAAATTACATTGCTAGTCATTGTGGTTTGCATTTCATTACAAGTTTAGCCTTTTTTGTTAACTTCCCTTAATGTCTACCGTTACATGCCTTCATGTGTGTTGCACATGAGGGTGTATTTGTCTTTTTCACCTTAATCCATATTACCAAACACCTTTCTCCTTTATATAATTTATATGTATAATATAAAAGGACACCTCATTCCTTCTCAAAAGTCAAAAGCTATCTTTCTCTTTCAAAACTTAGACGCCACACTGCCAGCGACAACCCGCTAACCGCTGCCGCCTCAGTGGGACCACCACCCCACCGACATAGATGTGGATACACTACCATCGCCAACAACGCTGTGGAATCACCGCCATCGTAGCAAATCTGTGGAACCAACACCAGCTGCCGCCGTCTTTGAAGTCACAACCACCACTAAAGGCTTCATCACTTTCATCTCCTATCTACCACCACCACTGGCCATCTGGTTTTAAAAAATCAAAGGCTTCATCGATTTGTGCACCAGGGCTTCATCACTGTGATTTGTGCATCTTATTTTAAACAAGCGGCCTCATACAACTATTGGATTGTGTGAATAACAACAAAACTTTTATAAGAGAATCACAATGGAAGCTAAACTAAAATCACACAACCACCCAGTGGATTTAAGTTTTAATCAAGTACAAGTAACAATAACAACTATAAAAAAGAAAGAATTGGACATTAAGCAATATAAATTAAACCAATAGCAAAATTCTCTCTATCAGTAGCAGACCCTAAAAGATCCGGTTACAAACCCTTAACTATCTCCCTCTTAATTTAATCTCCAAGATCAATATCACAAAACCTCTATCAAATAATTAATTTAATAATTAATTTAAACATTCTAATATAGACTAATTACTAGAAGCACCCTCTAGTAATTACGTATTAATTAAAACACCATCTATCAAATAGTTAATTAAAACACTTTTAATTAATTACTAGATGAAATCTATTACCGGACTTTGTGTGCGACCCAATAGGCACATGCGTTTAAGTATAGTTGCTACTTTATTGTGATAGGGGCATATCAAACTCCCACTTGATCATGTCACGACAAATCAATAGTAATGTAGAGAATATATCTATTAAAACATCGTTAGTGATATAGGTTTTCATATATATATATATATATATATAGCTTTTGGCATCTGGTTGGCGCAAAGGAGGGAGGAGAGAAAAGTAAGATATTAATATTATAATTGATAAAGTTAGTGGGTGAAAAGTAACAGTACTTTATACAAGCAATGTATAAAAAGAAATTGCTTTTCTGCAGAAGTACATCCCACAAACAAAATTATAACATTAAAGTCCCTTCTTTTTGCCTTCGAAATATAAGTTTCTCCTTTCATTATTGTACTTTAAACCACGCCATGCTTTTTTCTAGATTTGACTTTACTAAGTATGGGGTTGTCAGCCATATTTAGTTGTTGAAACAAATCTTCAATATCTTCCTCTTTTAAAGCATCTTTCCCTTTTTCTAGAGGATAAGATCGATCCCTTTTCTCCTTCTCCTTTACTACTCAGTTGTTGCAGCTGACCTTGTAAACCCAAAAGGTGTTTGTTCACAGACACCTTTGGTTGACCCTTAGTTTTAAAGAGTTTTAGATCAACCTTATTTTCTTTTCTCACAGTTTCTCCTATTGCTAGGGAGTTAAATGTTTCAAGATGAGTTGAGCATTTATCATCAGCTGTCTCATAAGCTGATACAGAAGCATTAGCTAATGAAGTTTTACTCAGCTCAATACTAGTATTTAAGTCATCTATTTTCAAGGTTTGAAAACATAATCTCTTTTCGGTCACAACACATGATTCCTTTCCTTTACTCACTTCCTTTAATTTTATGTCCTGGGTACATTTACTTTCTGACATCACAACAGAAGTTGAATGAATTATGGTAGTGATTAAGTCTTTCACTTGAGATATTTCGCTTTTCACAAATCTATTAGTGAACACACTGTTACCTTTAAAAACTTTGTGAAAAGCTTGGGGTAAAATGTCTGCCTTTTCTAGGATATTTATGTTCTCACTAAAATCAACACCATTAGCAGCTTTGGAGTAATTTTCACCAATGATAGCTCGGACTTGTTTAGGGATATGCTCATTAACACACTTAGTGGTCTTTTCAGCAGAAACACACCAACACTTTACTACTTTTTGTAGGTCATCAAACTTTTGAGTTGCTTCACTGGTTTCTTTTACCAAGTTCTTATTTAATATCCTTTGATTAGCTAGTTCTTCTTTTAACAATGGCATCTGGTTAAGTTCATCATCATTAAGAGATAACATTTGTTTAAGTGATTCTATTTCTGTTTTTAGCTTCTTCTATCTTTCAGTAGTAGATTGAAACTCAACAAACAAGTAATCAAACATAGTGTTCTTTTCAATATCATCATAGTTTATGAATTTTCCAACTTGGTACATAGAAGAAGGATCCCAGTTGGAGGAAGTACAAGCTTTAGCTGCCTTTTTCATGTCATCATCAACGGAGCTAGTACGACCTGTGTTGGCCATGAGACTAAGCTGAGCAGAGATGACTTCATCTTCATCATTTGAGAGATCTTCCTCAGCCCAATCCTCTTCTTCTGCCACCAACACCTTTGCCTGGGTTTTCTTCTTTTTCTTGTCAAGAACAACAAAAAGAAGCTTTGTGTACTTAGCTTCATAATCCATCTTGCTGTCTTGTTTGGAAGCACCCGCTAGTGCTACCCTTGGACTTACACTCACTGGTAAAGTTTGCCACAGGACTAGCATTCACCTTTGGAGGCATCAAAAGACTTGGACTTAAACTCGATGTGCCTGAAAGGTCTCTTCCCAAACTTCTTGACATCCTTCCCCTTTAAGAAAGTTTTGAACATCTTCACCAGCATGGCAGCCTGCTCAACAGCAGCTTCGAGGTTGTCCTTGTTTTCCAAACTTTTACCCTCTTAATCAACTTGCTCTTCTTCCTCAGAACTTACTTCTTTCTCTTCTTCACTTGAGTCATCAACAACATCAGCAAAATTCATAGATCTTGTATATTCAGACACAAGTGTAATTGATGAAACATTCACTGTTCTCTCATCTCCATGGTAGACATCTTTCTCTGCTTGACTGGTTGCTCATGGTTCATGAGGTTACCATAGAGTCCAACCAATTGCATTCCCTTGATCGTCTCACTGTGTTTTAAAACAGTAATAAAGTGATCCCATATTTCAGGGAGGGAGTCAAGAATTTTGTTTACCAATACTTTGTTGCTCTTGGTAACATCTGCCCTCCTTAAGTCATTCACGAGGCAAATAAACCGGGTATAGGTCTGAGTAAGACTTTCACCTTTGTGAGCAAAGAAGAATTCATATTCTCTTATGAGGAGGAGTTCCTTGTTCTCCTGGACCTCCTCCGTGCTCTCGTATTCAACTGTGAGAGTGGCTAACATCTCAATAGTAGAAGTACAGTTAAGTACTTGATGATAGACCTCATTGGGAGTGTAGAGACTAAAGATGTTCTACCTTTGATATCAAGGTTCACAAGCCTCTTGTCTTCATCAATCCACAGTTGTGTCGGCTTGGTTATGATTCTTTCAGTAGTAGAGGAGTCGCCTTCTATTCTGAAGGGATTGAGAGAGTGGAAGTAGGAACGTAAGGACCTTCTGTAACTGTCTTTAACATCTCTGGGTCAAGACTAGACATGTAGAGATGGACTCTTCTCTTCCAGAGTGAGAAGTTATCAGCATCAAACATGGGACACCTAGACAAGGACCCATTGTTTGGCAAGTTGTTTTAAGCAGCAGTTGATGTGGCCATTTTGTAGTAAGGGGTAAAAGCAATTGAAGAGTAAGCAAAAAAAATCTAGATATTCATTATCTAACCTACTCTGATATCAGTTATTGGTCTCTAATGGATACTACAACAATAAATGTTTGTAGAATGGGGGGTTGAATACGAACTTTACCTTTTAAAAATAAAGACAAACGATTATACTAATTCTGTAATGAAATGAATCAAGAATTACATGAACTGAATGTGGAAAATACAAGTTCAATAAAGGTAGCAACAAGATGTCTAACACTTAGACAAAGGTAATCCTAACCAACTAATGTTTATGATGTTCAACACATGAACAAGTTTGTTCTACACGAAATATTTCCTAACTCTAAAAGTTTGTTCTTTGCTTAAAAGCTTATAACTTGCTTCTAAAACTAAACTTTGAAGTTCTGTGTAGTTCTCAGCTAATGAGATATTCAGAGTATTTGGTATGTCCAGCATGCACGGATATATATAGAGCTTTTGGCATCTGGTTGGTGCAAAGGAGGGAGGAGAGAAAAGTATAAAAGATATTAATATTATAATTGATAAAGTTAGTATGTGAAAAGTAACAGAACTTTATATAAGCAATGTATAACGCGAGATTACTTTTCTGTTGAAGTACATCCCACTAACAACATTATAACATTGAATGATAGGATTTATGTGCATGACCGTCGAACCCTGATGCCACGTCCAATGCCATAAGGCACTCAAGGGTCACACCTGTGAGGGTATGTAATCCGAGAAGTAATGCATCCACAAGTGGGAGAACGGTTATATAACAGTTATTTATAAACCAGTGGTAGTAAGTTATGGTTTTAACTTACGGAGAGAATTAATTACCAAGTTAATTAATTAACAAGGAAATATATATTTATTAGTTAATAAATATATATTGTTAATTAATAAGATTAATAATTTAAGTTTAAATTATTGGATAAGGATTATTATATATATAAAAGATAAAATATAATATATATCATATGAGCCTACGCCTCATATGGATATATATATATATATATATATATATATATATATATTGTTAATTATTAATTATTAATTATTAATACATATATTAACTTGGTGATTAAGTTATCCTAATTCAAGACAAGGAAACATTCAAAAGGTTTTCTAATATGATCCTAATTCCTATTATTATAAATAGGAGATCATATGGTGAATTAGGGGGTTAATGATTCTATGGAATTAGAAAAGAAAACTCCTCCTGAAAGTCAGAATATGTGATAAAGATGAGTAAGATTGATGGATTCTTGAATGAACTTGTATGAATATGAAGATGATAGTGTATGAACATTCAAGAACTCATATGAACACTTTGCATATAGTAGAGAGAATTCTCCTGGAGAAACAATTGGAGTAGCAAAGGTTAACCTAATCTATTAGGTTACAAAGGCTTATATAGCCAAGGGTACTTGGGCCTAAAGCCTCATGGGCTTCCATGTTGGACTACCTATTCTACCAACATGGGCTAAGCTATTCTATCTTCTTGGACTCACCAAATACATGAAGGTGGCCAAGATAACAAAGCATAAATAGGTTAAGCCCTTACAAGATGAGCTAGTCTAATTAATATAATAATAACATCATAATTAAGATAGTTGCACAAGGACTACAAACATAATTAAATCCTAACAATCTCCCCCTTTTGTAGCCTTGTGTGTGTTCATCTCTCTTGTTGGATTTTGTTGCATCTTTATCAGTCTCCCATTTTGATTATGCAGATATTCTTTTTCTTTCTACATTCTTGTGAAGCTTTATGGGAATAAAGATGTGATGTCTTTAGAATGTCTTCTCATCTTGAGTTATCTTCAAGTTGTTGATGAGAGCTTGATCTTTCAGGCACACAGTGACATCTTTGTAAATCTCCTTCTTAGATTCGTACCAGTAACCTAAGGTAATAAACATTTGGTTGTATGAACGTTTTTGCATATAGTGGTTTTCAGCATTCCTTTAGCATGAGTATATCAGAAATATATGACAATTAATGCATCCTTTGTAACACCGGGATCTCAGAGATTTCCCATTAATACGTCAACTTAAATAAACTGAGTAACCTACGTTCAGTGTTGGCTTGATGTTGGCACTGGTAGGATTTCCATCTGTCACTATAAATATCGCATGACATTACTCAAGATGTTCCAGCACTGTTATAAAACAGGCAATTGATCCATTCGTGTCCTAGAAGAGAATAATATTGCAATTGGTTCTAGACTCTATAAGTTCACGAAAGAAGTCGGGGACCGGAGCAGTTGTCCTCCTATTTTCAATATCAATTATCTCCAAGTGAGATGTCAATAGCGTATGTGATAAATCTTCGTGTGAAGTTGAAACAACTATCTTTTAAGAGATAGTTGAGTAGTTGAGTGGGTTAAGTGCATTGCATCACTGGGTCCATGATGTCTATTTCAATACTAGTATAAACTAGTAATAGATGTGGCTACCCAGATCGACGTTGTTTAGTGATGATCTTTCTTTTCTTTTGATCCTTTCTCTCACCCTCAGCTCTCTAAATCTTTTTCAACTTCTCCCTCGATCTCTCTTTTCAAAACGATATTTATGTATCGTGTGTTGGATACATTTTGGACACTTTTGATCAATGGTATGGACAATTAATGGGATTTTCAACAAGAATGATTTTCAGTAAGGAATCTGTTGAATGTGATTGTCAAGAACAATTTGATCAATCAAAGAATGAACAATCACAAATTCATGTATTTTGACATTTCAGAATGATTTGATAAGATAAGCTCGAGAAATGTGTTGATCATTTGCACCCCCATCTTCTGTTCCATCCCTCTCTTTTTCATTTTCCCTATGCATACCAATCAGTATCCCAAGATAACTGATTCTGCTCACTTAGATGACCTAGTAAGTAACCCTTACTATCTCTTTCTAGTATATGGTGAGCTCCTGGGGGAGGTCCTTCCGGTTCTGGATTGACCATAGGAGTATAACATGCCTACACTCCCTCACTCATAGTGCTTTTGATCACGTTATAAAATGACAATAAATGTAAGTGACACTTGAATGACGATTCCAGAAAGTATGAATGGGATAATGGAAGGTATCTAGAATGATGTGAGATGAAATACAAGAAATGATAGATGATCATTTGAAAGATCAACAAGAAAGCAAGAAGTTATCAGAATGAAGCAAAGATTGGGTACCTTCTTGAATTGGAAAACAAGATTGGAAAATAACAATCTTTTTGGATTTTGATCATTTTGTACTGTTTATGGATTTTTGATATTTTTCAATGTTTTTGGGTTTTGAAAACTGATTAATGACAATCAAGACAATTTAAAACAAACTCCCCCTCGAACGTAGCATTTCGAGTGAGAGATAAAAATTATATTTTGTCTGATTTTCTCCCCCTACACGAATGCATATTAATGTATTCATGTACACTTGCGAACCGACAAAATTACAACGAACTCCCTCTCGAACAGTGCGTGTTTCATTGATGCAAGCGAGGTAGAGAGTTGTCGAATTTTCTCCCCCTACGCGAATGCATACTAATGTATTTGTGTAGCTTTATGACAAAGACACTCCCCCTAGAACCAAGCGTCTTTATTCTTTTGACTAACCGCATTTGTTAGTAAACTCTTGTTCCCGTGTCTATGTTAGGGACAGTCGGAGTCCATGCACCACCAAACATGCGCATGTACAAAGAAAACAAAGAGAAGTTTGGTACCCAGTTTGAGATGGGTCCTTTCACGTTAGCAGAAACAACATATTCTAATTTTCTATCTATCGCTGGTTCTGTTGTTTTGATAACAGGAACCCACATCTGTTTTGTAGGTAGAGGTTGGCTTGGCGACGGTGCTTGATGCACTTTGGATTTGACGGGTATGGGTGCATCTTTTGGTGTCTTGATAACTATTGGTGTGAAGCCCATTGGGAGAGACAAGTCATCCTGAATGAATTCAAATCCATCAAGTTTTGGTCCCGTTTTCCCATCCCATGTGATGGAGGGAGTAGGAACAGACTGTAGGGTTTTAGGTTTCACGCGATAGATTGGTTTGCACTGCCGTTGAGGAGTGTGAATGAGCTTGGTTTGAGCTTCCTGTTTGGTCTGAGGATGGTTCCTCATGGCAGTGTCATTGGCATGGTTCCAATTGTTGTGATATCGGCGATTTAGAGTCCAATTATTTGAGAAAATATTATTTGTCTTTTGATGATTAGAAAACCGTGATTGCGATTTATGCATGTGTGACAAAGGCGTGTCACTTGATTGGAATCGTGCTTTGCTTGAGCTTTTCTTGCACCAGTAGGTAATCTTGTAACCTTTTCGGTTTACATAGGAAACTTGTTGGTGCAGTTGTTCGAATGGTTGAAAATTTGGGTCTGGTTTGATCCCTCATTTCTTACGATCTTGATCATAAACACATTTAATCGAGAAATGGCCCTCTAAGCAACCATCACTGACACAAAACATTTCACATTGACCATGATCATCACGGGGATTAACACGATTGATGCGCACAATAGACAAGTCCTTACACCGCATTAAGCTTGTATGTTTTGAAAAGTTTGCAGGGTAGACTGTGGTGTCTTCGTGGCATTCCTCTTCTATTTACACAACTTTCTTTTTCCTCCAACCCAGATTGTGTTTCAGCAATCTCTTGAAGCTAGTACCAAGATCCATACATAGGGTAGTTAAGAAATATGCTAGCATATCATCTTTGGTATATTGTTTTCTAGGTTTTGCTGGTTTCTGTTTGGTGTTGACTAGTTTTGTTGGGGTTAGAAAAGTGAGACGTGTCTTGGGCAGGGGAGGTGTTGATGAACTAGGTGCATTGACTTTTGCTTTCCCTTTTAGAGCCGTGGATTGAGGTGTGTGAGATGTGAACAACTCATTCTCAAAGATATTGAGTTTTGATTTTAGTCCAAAGATTTCTGATTCAAGATTCACACACTCGCCTCTGTATTCTCTACATCTTTCTTCAGAGTCAGCTAGCTTTGATTTAGCTTCAGAGTTTAGACTAACTAACTGCTCTATCCTTTTATTTGCCCCCATGCAGTCGAGATTTGGTTTGGGACAATTCATTAGTGAGATCAATGGTGATGGAATCAGAAAATGAAAAACACTCGTTTGAAAGCACGTGGAGGGTGTTTGTATCAAATGTGCTTGGTGCAGCGGAATTCAGTATACGAACGTTTTCAGATTCAAGTTCTCTGATTTTGTCATATAAAACCTTAGTTTCTAACTCATGAATGATTGATTTATTGAAAAGTACGGTTTCGACCAATTCAAATCGACGTTGTAACTCCATGTGAGGAATATACAAACGCGGTTTTGTTTGAGTTTCAGAAAAGTGTGGCCTTGACTCAATCTCCAGTTTTGTATAACTATGAAAGTAATCGTCTGACAAAAGAGGTACAAATTCAGTTGTTTCGTAAGACCGATTAAGACTTTCGTAGTTGTACGATGTTTGAGACTTGGTTGTCATGCGTCGTTTGATTTCTTCTTCTTCGCGCTCTTCTGCTTGACCGACAAAGACCATGCTGTTAATCCTAGATTCATTAAATCAAACCTGTACAATTGTTTGGCTGTAATCTTATCGCTAATGTGTGGATTAACAAAACCTAGACCCTCGTATGTCCATTTTGTGAATTTCTCGTCTTTAGGTTTGTTTAGAAAAATGGTTTGTGCGGTTTGATCTCGTTTGATCAAGAGATCTTCTAGACTCTTTATCTTTGAATACAGTTGACCTCTTTCTTTTTGTAGAAATTTGAAATCTTCTTCAGCTGATATTTTGGATGCTTTGAGGTTGTATATAATGACTTCATTTTCGTTTCTTAAAGTGATTAATTCATTTTCCTTAGCAGTTAATATCTGTTGAAGTTCATTCGAGTTTGATCGTGATTGATCTTTGAGTTTCGTTTGCAGTTGTATGATTTTGCCATTTAATCTCTCAATATGATCAACTAGGGTTTGAGCATGTTCAACATTTACCATTTCGGAAGAAAAAATTTCATTTGCTATACTCATCTTTAAACAAGATCTTTCCTTGATATGAATTGAGGTTATCTGGAAACTTTGAAAAATCAAATAAGTCTAACCTTGGTGTTTGATAGTGAAATTTGAATCTTGGTTGAAATTAGGATGTGGAATGTTGAAATTAGGATGTTGAACTTAGAAAGTTGAAATTTGGAAGTTGAAATTAGAATGTTGATATTAGAATGTTGAAATTAGGAAGTTGAAATTAGGATGTTGAAATTAGGACGTTGCAAGGGTAAGTTCCTAATTCTACTTTCACAAGTTTCTAATTTCACAAGTTTCTAATTTTTCTAGTAACAACAAGTTTCTAATTAGCAAGTTTCTAATTTTTTCAGAAGTTTCTAATTTGCAAGTTTCTAGTTTTGCCAAGAGTTTCTAATTTTGCCCGAAATTTCTAATTTCACCAGCAGGGTTTCGAATTTTGTTGGAAGTTTCTAATTTTGTCAAGAGTTTCTAATTTTGCCCGAAGTTTCTAATTTCACCTGCAGGGTTTCGAATTTTGTTGCAAGTTTCTAATTTTTCCAAGAGTTTCTAATTTTTCCAGAAGTTTCTAATTTCACCAGCAAGTTTCTAATTTGCAAGTTTCTAATTTTTCCAAGAGTTTCTAATTTTGCCCGAAGTTTCTAATTTCACGAGCAGGGTTTCGAATTTTGTTGCAAGTTTATAATTTTGCCAAGAGTTTCTAATTTTGCCCAAGTTTCTAATTTCGCTTTGGAAGTTTTGAATTTCACCAGGGAACAGTACTTCTTCTTCACAAACAAAGCATGCTTTACTGTACCATTCAAAAATTTCAATAACTCTCAAAACTTGATGAAAATCTGATATTTCTTTTGCAAAACCTTTCTCCACTTACAAGGAACGTTTCTAAATCATTTTAAGCTACAAACAACTTCAGATTTGAGAGATTTTTGAGAAAATATTGAAGAACACCAAAAACTTGAAAATTTTTAAAATTCGATTTTGTCACTCAAATGTTTTTTGTTTGCAGAAATGAAGATAACCAAATGATTTCTCCACTTCTAGAACTTCTATTTGAGCCAAAAAACAAGCCAAAACAACAAGTTTTGAAGATTTTGATTTTTCAAGTAAGTGGGTTTTTTCAAGAACACAAGCTTTTTTTGATTTTTCACTCTTGGATTGTTGTTTCCAGAAGATATTGAACCAATTCAGCAAGGAATTGGCTCTGATACCAATTGAAAGTCACAATATGTGATAAAGATGAGTAAGATTGATGGATTCTTGAATGAACTTGTATGAATATGAAGATGATAGTGTATGAACATTCAAGAACTCATATGAACACTTTGCATATAGTAGAGAGAATTCTCCTGGAGAAACAATTGGAGTAGCAAAGGTTGACCTAATTAGGTTAGTAGCAACCTTAAATACCACAAGCTTCTTGGGCCACAAAGCCTTTAGGCTTGTAGTATGGACTAACCTAATTAACTAGCTTGGGCTAAACTATTACATCAATATGGACTAGCTAATTCAACCAACATAGGCTCATCTATTCTATCTTCTTGGACTCACCAAATACATGAAGGTGGCCAAGATAACAAAGCATAAATAGGTTAAGCCCTTACAAGATGAGCTAGTCTAATTAATATAATAATAACATCATAATTAAGATAGTTGCACAAGGACTACAAACATAATTAAATCCAAACACCTCCCTCTCTCCCTCTCATGGCTTTCGGCCAAATACACCAAGAAGAAACCGAGATCAGTTTTCTGTCGAGTTCGAGATATGGCTCGGAAGTGGTGGTGGTTTGCAAGTTCCTTTCTAGTAGGTACTCGTCTTGCCTCATTGCGGGTGGATTATTACTTGAGCAACCCTATGTATGTAAAGGTATAAACTTCATCTTCATCTTTGTGTTCTTGATGATGTTGTTCTTAGTTGGATGAATAATATGAATGTTCTTAGTTTTATTGTTCATATTATTTTGTTTCATACATACATAATTCGAGGTGCTATAAAACCCATCAGTGGTATCAGAGCCTCGGCTCAGTTTATCACAATGTGTATGTTATGTGATCTATTATATTTTTGTTCTTGTTCTTATATATATAAGATCGAAAATAGGGATTAACAAGTTTGTTAATCTCAGTTTATTATTCAAACAGTTAGCTTTGAATATTAATGGTTTTTGTGGTTTTAATCTTTAATCAATATGGTTAAATCAGTTAGGTTTAACCGGTTAAAGAATTAAAATTACAAAGTTTTATTTTTCGTTCATGTATATATGATTGTATATGTATATATCGAATTTTTATGATACTAATATTAATCAGTTTGGTTAATATTGTTTTGAAATTTTTAATCGAAACTAGTTTAAGTTTTGATTAAAGGATAAACTTTAAAGTTTGTTGAAATCCTAGTCCTTATCAACAAGTTATGTTGATAAGGTTGTTTAAAGTTTGAATTATTTAAAACAAGTTGTGTTTTAAAAGGAAAGGTTTGAATTTTAAATGGATTAGGATTTCTAGGATTTAAATACGATATATATATATATATATATTGTTCATGTTATTTCCGAGTATTTATTGGTGACCGAAGAACGTTACTGAAAACCACCGGACCACCGACGGCAGCCCCTGCGTGGTGGCCGCCGCAGCAGCGGTGGCTCAAGAGGTGGTAACGGATCGGGGTGGTGGCCCAGTAGAGGCAACCCAGATCGCAGAAGATGCAAAGGGCCAACAACTTAGTTGCGGCCCAAATCTTCACCGGCCCATGGCATTCACGACGTGACCAGTTGGTCACGATCCAGCTGCAGATTCGGCCCAGGCCCAAGCCGAGGCCCTTTTGCGGCGGCCCGACAGCCGAGGGAGGATCGGCCCAGTTTGGGATTGGCCCGGTTAATTATTTAATCCAATTTTCTTTTAAAGCCCAAGTTATTTATGTTTAGTTCTTTAATTAAATTATTTATAATTTATAGAACTTAAATATTTTATTAAAATTGGGCTTATAAAATCATTCTGGATTTAATGGGCTTTTCGACCCAGTTAGGGTTGAAACCGAGAACGGGCTCTTGGACCAAAGGCTATGCGTTATAAATACCGTTTGTATTTTTTTTAGGACGCATAATTCGGAATGATTAAATAATACAAGATTGTATATATGTATTAGTTTTATGGTAACTAGTATATACATATATATATAAATTATGGTTAAAAGGATTATTTTAACTAGTTAAGTTAAAGTAAAGGATTATTATATTTTTGGATTAAAATATAATATTTAATCGTAATAGTGTATTATTGTTGAACAAAGTAAAACTAGGACAATTTTAATCAAATAGGTATTTTTGGATTAAAACACATTTGGTGTAATAGTTTATTATACCAATAGTTTAATAATTGATTAAAAGGTTGACAAAGTTTTTGTCAAGTTTTCTCGTCTTGATTAATAGTTTAATTAATTGAGAGGTAACGAGAAAAATGTTAATAGATCAAGGATGTATGTATGTTGTTTGCATTATTTATTGTTTATATGTAATGCGTGGTTGATTATTTATATATTGTTTATATATAAATGTTGAATGAGTTTGACTTGTATACTAAGTCGCATTAGTATTTTTAAGTCGCGTTTGTAGTTTCTACATGTCAACTACAAATGCTTGAATTCCACAATATATTCATGTTGTGGTTGGACATGTAGGTTATAGGTTTTGCCAACTTAGACCTGTGGTTGTGTTCTTCTTTTCTGTATTTCTTTATTTTGGTTTTGGGGAGGCCTGCGTGCCACTTACAACCCCTTTTATAATGTAAAAGTTATAGAATAGGTTTCATGTATTCTAGTATAGTTTGTTGTAACCAAAACCAAGGACGAAGATCTATCAAGATGGAGGTTTTCAAAGATGGAGGAACAAGATGGAATTGCTCTAGTCAAGACCGGAGGTGTCAAGGCCAGTACGACTATAAAATTAAAGCAGGAGGTTAATAATAGTTATTATTAATCAGAGGTAAAACCACGGTATATGATAAAATTGGAATACGAAAACAGTTTTATAAAATTAAATACTTTATGATTGTCGTATCAGCATTTTAAAACAGTTTGTTTTTAAGATGGTTTTATCATAAGACGTATTGTGTACCTAGTTCAAGGTATACTAAGATATACGGATTTTAAAACAGATAGTTTTAAAATGTTTTTACAAAACTGGAAAATTAAGTTTTTAAACTTAATTACAAAACCCAAGAAAATCTTAGATCAGTGTGCTACCCACCTAATGGTACACCTTTGCTGTTAAACGGTACTCGGGTGTCGGAAGTGCCCAAACCTTGGGCATCCGGGTTCAAACCATTGTGGGAAAGGGTATGAAAGGTTCTGCGATAATCGGGAGTCCCGGCCAGAATTCATACTGTCTTAGGTGGTGCGATCTATTTTGGTGATAATCAGGAGTCCCGGCCCAAAATGCACTAGAGTAGAGTTAAACATACTAGACTTGGTCTAAGTGGTCTATGAGGTTCTAGGAGTCGTATCAGTTATGTAAGATTGGTACAGGGTGTTACCTACCAGAAATAGCATGACTTGGCGGGAAGTGCCCAAACCTTGCGTCAAGTGTGTGAAATATGGATCCTAGGGCTAATACTTATCATTTAAGGGTTTTTATCGATTTGTATTAGCAAAGTCTATTGTGTGTTACTAATTGAACTACATGATTGAGATTGTAGATGGCAAACACATCCAACACTAATAACCTCTTACTCCATTCTATCCTTGAGAAGGATAAGCTCGCTGGACCTAACTTTCTCAACTAGGAGCGCAATCTTTGGATCGTGCTCAGGCATAAGAGAAAGTGGTATGTCCTCGAGGAGCGGGTGGGAATTACCCCAGCCAAAAGTGTATGAGCATGATGGAAACATCGGCTTATGACATAGTCCGCCAGTTGAGGGACATGTTTCAGGAGCAGGTTCGTACAGGACGATACGATATCACGAGGACTCTTAACACTTGCAAGATGGCAAGGGTATTTCGGTTAGTACCCATGTCATGGAAATGAAAGGGTACATGGACCACCTAGAAAGGCTTTGACACCTAGTACCGTTGCAGCTAGCAAAGGATATGATACTTAACTAGTTGTCTGATGACTATAAGCCTTTCATAGTCAACTACAACATGAACGACATGGAGAGATCCATAGCAGAGCTTCTTTCGATGCTCAAGACAATTAAGTCTAATATGGGTACTAAGTTCAAAGATATTCTCATAGCGCATAACGGTAGTAGTAATAAGAGGAAGGGGCGCAGCGGAAGGGGCAAGGGTAAAACCAAGCCAACACCATCTGCACCCAAGGCCAAGGTAAATGGCAATGGCAAGGGCAAGAGATTCAAACTGAACAAAGCAGAAGCCGAGAATCGGTGCTTTAAGTACGGTGAAATTGGCCAGTACAAGGTCAACTGCCCGAAGTGTCACGAAGGTGGTGTTTAGTTTAACACCACAAGTAACTTCGGTGACTAACTTCAGTATTTGCTTTCGACTTATTTTATAAGTAGTGTTTGACATTTGCAATCATTTATTGCAATAGGTCAATGAAAGCGAAAGGTGCCAAGAATACAAGGATCCCGCGTGAAGAAACAAGGATATTAATAATTCATAGTTTTTAGTTTTAAAATGTTTTTCCCAATTTCAAGTTACAATTTTTGAAATCATGGTTTTAAAATATTAATGAATTATTTAGTGATATATCCTTACACGTGGTTTGTGATTGTATCTAGTCAAGTTTTGACTAGAGGTTAACTAACAAGTCAAAGTTTTTGGCTTATTAGTGGTTGATCCCATGTATTAGTTATTGCCATTAAGATATATTAATATTAATTACTCGACTAAACTTATGGAATTACTTGAATCAACACGGTTGATGTTGTTAATTAGAGGACTCATCTAATCAAGTAATTATAAGTATTTATGAAAACGAGTTCAAGGTTTGAACCAGTGTTAAACACTTGAAATAATAGTTATTATTTTTGGGAATGTGTTTAAGGATAAGACATTTATGAGTATGATTATAATAGATATTGTAATCAAGAGAACTCACATGTTTTAAATAAGAATCTATTCAAGTGTGTTATACTTGTAGTAATGTAAAGTTTCGAGAAACCAATTTCCGTAATAGGAAATAGTGGATATGTGGAAAATCCAAGTCTAAGGTTTCGTCGACTTTAAGATTCTTATTCGAAATCTAAGTTTTAGATTTATACTTAAAATCAATATTTTGGCTTTTGTATCAAGTTTGACCAAGTCAATAAGGCATTTAAGCAATATTATGTTTTCATAATAGTCAGTGGGAGCAATGGACCTACGCAATGGTATTTATCAAGTTTTGATAAATTAAAATATATATATTTACATTTATGTAGAAGCTAATAAGTGTTTTGGATAAACACAAGCGAATATTAGCTTGTTGAATTTCAAGAACGTATATAATTTTAATGACGGGTTTTTGAGGATTCAAAATGGTCCAGGTGTTAGGACTAGTCCCAGGATGTCATAATTATATATTGAATTCGGTGTCAGTTCAATTATGGCAAAAAAAACCGAAACCGACGGGGAAAACCGAAAACCGACATAAACGGGGTGGGGAAAACCGAAAACCGATTATTTAAACGGGGATGGGGACGGGGACGGGTTTGATGATCCCCGCCCGATTACCCGATAACGGCCCCGATTATAAGTTAATACTAATTATTTATATATTAATATGCATAAAATTATTTTAAATAGAAAATATACAAATTTTTATACATTTTCATACAAATTAATTTTAATCGTTGTTTTTATTTAAATTGTTTGGTTTTGATATTTTTGATGCATTTAGATTCTTTAAGACTTTAATTTAGGTTCATATATGTATGTATCCGATACTGTTGTATAATTTAGTATAATTGTATTCTAAAACTCGTGGTAAAATCATAACCCTCACGATCCACATAGTGAAAAATCACAGTTCCACTTTAACCGGTATCTTTGCGGTGAAAATTACAAATTTAATTACATGTTTTGTATTAAATGGGGATACCCGTTCCCCGCGGTTTTCCCCGGTTACCGACGGGGATCCCCGTTTAAATCCCCGTGGTTTTTTTAAGCGGGGACGGGGGGACCAATCCCTGCCCCAAATCCGCCCCGTTGCCATCCGTACACCAATATTAATATATAAAAGAATTTAAGTGTTGAAAATAATAAAAAACATATTAGATAAGTGTTTATACACTAAGTATCTATTTTTGATTCCGAGTTAGTGTAAATAAAAGGTTTATTATTTTAGTCTATTTCTTGGAATAGAAAAGTTTTATACATCTACAATGTAACTAGGTATAGTTACGGGATAATTTTATATATTCAAGAACAAGGAGTTAATCCAGTTCTCTAAGTTCAGGGAATATGATAAAATTAAAAAGACTAGACTTGTTTTCAAGGTTTGCGGAAAACAAATCATCTAGCAAAATGAGTGGGGGCACTAGTTAGTGCATACTTGTTTCTAGTTCATAGTAAGGTTGCGGTTTCAAGAAGTGATCCGTGATAAGTCCACTTGAACCAACATAGTAACGCAAATAGACTCCATGAATCGAGTCGATGAAATGGTAGAAATTATGCATCTTTATTCCAGGGTGGAATATGGAGGGTACATAAATTAGTTTTATTGCTCTTCACCATTTTTTATGTTTTGGTAATATCCATGAATAAAAGTTTTTTATTCAAAATCTTGTCCGTGACTACCTATCTTGGTGGGAACCTTGATTAGGGAGATATTAACGTCATTGTAGTCCTTGGTGGAGATTCATAGTGATTGAAGATAGCTACTAGGAGTGTAGGCCAAGGATGTACGGGTATTCACCAGGGGTGTGAATGCTGGATAGTGACATCGTGAAGAGTACCGCGTGGTCAACGAGTCAAAGGTATTCGTCACATAGGTTGTCCTCAAGCCTAAGATATTTGGTTTGGGATGCATGGACTTCTGGCATTTGGATCGCACCTAACGTTACGCCGTAACTGGGTAGCTATAACGGGCATATCTGGTGTCAGCGGAAAGCGTGTTGCCAAATGCAAGTATACGAGAGGCATTCTGCACCTCCTTTTTAGGAGAGATGTTTCTGGGCCCCTTGACTGATGTAGACTGTAGAAGTGCATGGCCATGCCCAAACGAACTGATTAGTTCTTTGTCGTTTATCACTCAGTCGGAATTGGATAGTCGAGAAATGTTTCTGAGTGTTCAGAGTTGACTTACACCATGCTCACACTCACAATCAAAACATCGTGCTGCAGAGGGAAAAACCTAAAGTATACCCGATCATAAGACAGGGGGTTCTTATGAAGTTTTATTATAAAACAGTTTATTTTATAAGGATTTAATTATCACACTTGGGTATAAGAGTTCTTATCGCTTGGTTAACCTAAGGACTTGTCTAGAGGTATCCTTAGGCCAGTGTCATCAAGGTACCCTGGTTGACGGCAAGCACAAGTGGGAGTCTGATAGGATTTATGTGCATGACCGTCGAACCCTGATGCCACATCCAATGCCATAAGGCACTCAAGGGTCACACCTGTGAGGGCATGTAATCCAAGAAGTAACGCAACCACAAGTAGGAGAACGGTTAAATAACAGTTAGTTATAAACCAGTGGTAGTAAGTTATGGTTTTAACTTACGGAGAGAATTAATTACCAAGTTAATTAATTAACAAGGAAATATATATTTATTAGTTAATAAATATATATTGTTAATTTATAAGATTAATAATTTAAGTTTAAATTATTGGATAAGGATTATTATATAAATATATATATATATATGAGGCGTAGCGTCATAAATAAAGAAAAGATAAAATATAATATATATCATATGAGGCTACGCCTCATATATATATATATATATATATATATATATATATATATTGTTAATTATTAATTATTAATATATATATTAACTTGGTGATTAAGTTATCCTAATTCAAGATAAGGAAACATTCAAAAGGTTTCCTAATATGATCCTAATTCCTATTATTATAAATAGGAGATCATATGGTGAATTAGAGGATTAATGATTCTATGGAATTAGAAAAGAAAACTCCTCCCTCTCTCCCTCTCATGGCTTTCGGCCGAATACACCAAGAAGAAACCGAGATCGGTTTTCTGTCGAGTTCGAGATATGGCTCGGAAGTGGTGGTGGTTTGGAAGATCCTTTCTAGCAGATACTCGTCTTGCCTCATTGCGGGTGGATTATTACTTGAGCAACCCTAGGTATGTAAAGGTATAAACTTCATCTTCATCTTTGTGTTCTTGATGATGTTGTTCTTAGTTGGATGAATAATATGAATGTTCTTAGTTTTATTGTTCATATTATTTTGTTTCATACATACATAATTCGACATATATATTATTGTGATAAACAAAGATTCTAACCCTTTAGGGTTTTGGGTTGATAATTATTCAAGTTCCGCTATATGAATAATTACAGTTTTTATTTTCATCCTTAAGTCGGTTCAAACCAGTTTGAGTTTTGAATCAGTATGACCTATAGGAGGTGCTATAAAACCCATCATTGAAGTCCATGCTTTTTGACTTGGAAACATAAGTTTCTCCTTTCGTTATTGTACTTTAAACCAAGCCAAGCTTTCTTCTGATTTGACTTTACTAAGTATGGAGTTGCCAACCATTCTTTGATGTTGATGATGGTCCCGTAATATGATACGGATGAAACAATGCAAGATGATTAGTGTATGTTTGTGTGTTCGGTTTAGAAAGAGAGAGCCGAGAGGTTGAAAGCAAACACAAACACAAGATATGGAATAATGCAAAGCTTACTTAGAAATGTGGGGCAAATGCCTTTATATAGCATTTGCCCAACTTTGAGTAATTTACATATTACACCCTCACTTTAATAATCTAACAATCTCCCCCTAAGTGAGGTGTGTAATGATTCACAACAAATAAATACATAAATCATTCATAGGCTGATTTGTTGCGAATTCCGAATGCCTTCTGCTTGCCAGTGTCATTCTCATCCTTTCTATAGCACGATAGGCTTCAGCATGTTCTTCATCAGTGTAGGCTGCCCGGTTATCCCAAATTTTCTGATGTATCTTATGATGAAGGATTTTCAAAGTTCCGTCTGAATATGACATTAATTCATCAAGTCTGATGAATATCTTTTCTCCTTTTGAATTCCTTGAGACGACACCTCGATCACCTTTGAAGTTTGGATGTTCATCATAGATAACTGTCAATTCTTCAAGCTTTTCTAGATCTGGATGGCTCTGGTTAGGCTTTAAGAGATTGACTTTCAGATAGTTGTTTTTAGCTCCGAGTTGCAGATCGTGTTTCTCAAAGTATTCCATCAAACTTCTCATGTATTTCATCAGAGCAACCCTTCCAAACTCTTCTTCAGGCCACTTTCCTCTTTTCTGAGAGAGGGTGTCAAAGATAAAGCTGATGTCTTCAATACTGACAAACCTTAAATCTGCTTCGTTGAGGAAGTATGACAGGTTGTTTGCTCTTCTGACATGAAAGATGGCATACTTTATTCTGAAGGTTGTCTGAGTATAGATAATGATAAGTTCAACTATTGGATACTCTGATTTGAGCTCTTTAGGTTTAGTCATGGGCTGAGATAGAATGTGTTCATATCTTCTTCTCTGTTTGTCGTCCATGTTCCACAACTCAGGGGAAATAACCTGTATTAGCTCATTGCTGAATATGTCTGGTATTCTTTCTTCAAGATTTGCAGCATTGACAAAATACGGTTTCCATATTGGTTGTTGGGCAGCACTTCTTGAGAACATGTTGCCTGTATCAAGTCCTGGATCCCCACGATACACTGGAGGAGCAGGTGGCACTATGAAGTTCCTTGGCAAAGGCCATTCAGATTCTTGTCTAACTTTCTCAGCTGCCTCTTTCTGTCTGTTTCTTTCTAGTACATCGGCAGCTGACTCTTGAAACTGACCACGAGGAGGAGGGAAGCTTTCATGAACTTCAACGTTTACTCCACTGAGAACCCTGGATACGTCAAAGACTGGTTTCTTCTGTTTCGGCTTTCTCCTAGCTTCTCTTCTAAAAATTGCTAACCTTTCTTTCCTTCTGCGTGCAAGCTCCCTTTCACTAGGGATGTCATCAAACCTGTCAACAATTCTAGGTGAAGCTGGACTTGTAGCAACCCCAACGTATTCATCAATATCCTTGAAGAGTACTTCCATCTCAGGATCCTCAGCTTCCTCCTCTGGCCGAGCAGAACTACTTTCTCCCATATGCCTTGCTGGTGATGTATGCATAGACTCATATAATTCCTCCGTTTCACCTTCAGAATCTGAGAATCCCTCAAACATCTCGGCATAGGACTGCTCGTAAGGTATTTCACCTTCTTCAAGATCTAATGGCCTATGTTCAGTTTGTTGCTGGGGTACATACAGTACAATTTGCTTTTCAGCATTTTCACTTTATTCTGGAACTTCATCAGCCAATTGTTGTGCAGTTTTCATCTGTTGTTTACTTCCAGACCCAGCTGAACTTGTACCTGCATATAAGTATGAACTGAAATGGGGAACATGTACAATTGGTATATTTACAGCTGCAGAGGGAGAGGTCATATATACTCTTCTTCTTTTCTCCCCCTCGGGTTGATCATCAGGTTCTTGATCATCCCGCCTCCTCTTGCTGCCTTGAGCCTGAGCCTGGCAAGTTTGTTCCAGTTGAGTCAGCCTCTTAGTAACCTTCTGCAGAGAGGTATAGAAGCCTCTGGTCACTCCATCAATCTTGCTGTTTACATCTTCATGAAACTCTTGAAAGTCATCCAAGGAGATTCCCTGTGGACGCTTTTCGGTACGAAGAGTAGTCAGAAGGTCTTGATCGTGTGCAGATTCTGGCCTTTGCTCCAAGAGTCTAACGTACAGCAGGCTCTTTAGAGCATCTACTGACATAGTTGCAGGATCAGGTTGAGGCTGTAGCTCTGGCATTGGAGGCCTTGCAACAAGGAGTGCTTCTATTCTGCTTAGTTGCTGGGCTTGAGCCTGGGAAGATTGTTCAATCCAGTCAAACTTTTGACTTGTCGTCAGTAGTTGTTGGTGGATTGGTGCCACGGCTTGTTGAATGTGATCATGAAGTTCTGCACGTGAAACAAACCCGGAATCACGAAGAGTTTCGGTTGAGGTACCAGCCACAGAGGCAGTACCACCTACTGGAGCAGCAGGAATGTTGGCTCCAGCAGGATTTCCTTCTAATCCTCGAATGGCACCATTAGAGGTACCACCTATAGAAGTTTTGGAGACTTGCTGAACATACAAGCTCAGTGCATCTATGGTAACACGGTGTTGGTCAAGATATGCAGAAATACCCGGTATATCAAGTCGTGAATCAAAAGGAGTCGAGGACAAGGGAGGCGGTCCTCTTTGTTCAATAAGTCTAACACCCGATTAGGGTTGACTTAGTGTGTGTTATAGCCCTGTACAATGAAGACGGTGCCTGTTGAGAGGCACCATAGTAGCTAGGAGGGGTAGAAGCTTGCACGGGTGGGATAACCGCGACTTGTTCAATATGAGGCCCAACAATGTCATGCCCCATAGTGGATGTGCTTCCTAGCTTTCTTGGTGTGGGGGACCCTCAGCACTCACATTTTCTTGTCTCACCTTAACTCGTTCACTCAAACTCCCATCTTCTTCTTCACCACTACCAATACCATATCCGGCATATTGATTGGGATCAAGTAAGGAATCAGGAGTGACAGAGCCAGCTTCGACAGATACATCAGGAGAAAGAGAAATAGCTGGGTTTTCATGGTCAGGAGCAATTATGGCGTTACGAATGATAGGAATGGTAGTAGTTTGGGTAGGTGAAATTAACAGGATGACCAGACCACCAGGTTGAGGGATGGGAGTAGTTTGAACGGGGTGAGTCTGGTCGGGAGAGGTAGTATGTGGGTTAGTAAGTTTCATGAAGGAGGGTGTGCTATCTGCTGGTTGTTCAATGGGTAGCTCGGGGGTGCCCAATGGAGATATAACGGATTCAAAAGTAGGGACACCACCTGGATGGGAAGCAGACTCATCATGAGAAGATTCAGAACTTGATGACTCAGAAATGTCAAGACCAAGTTCTTCTAGTACAGCTTGGGTGCGGGTGGATTGAGAAAGAGATTGAACAATGGCTTGAATGGTGGCGGGATCATATGCATCCCCTCCCTCTCTAGTCTCATCACCTTCACCCTCTTCTCCACCCCTCTCAACATTTTCTCTCTGCTCTTCCCTCTCAGCATCTCCCATAGATGGCTGAGACCTAACCTCTAAATCCTCACTGGGTGCTACTCCTCCCTGGGCAGGTCTGTCCGGCTCTGCACGACCATGGAAGGAATTCCTACACTCTCCTTATAACTCACGACAATAGCATCCTGCTCACAAAGGTCTAAAAGAGATACAGGGAAGGGTCTGGGAATTGGTAGGTTGGTAGGAATGGCAGGTTTTATATGCATGAAAAGTTTAGTAGTTATAGAAGGTAAACCTGCCCTCCGAGGAATGTCAGCATTTTGATCCATCACATACTGGATGATCATTGGTAGGAAGAGGTGGTAAGGCAGCATGTTCGCATCCTTCTTCTTTTAGGAGTTCTTTCTTAGCATAGTAGCTTTGATGTCCTGGAAGAGTAGGAATGCGTAGTCCACATGCATATGAGTTGCAGCTGCTACAAAGATTTTGAGTTGATACTCCGTTGGGAATTCGTAGCCTGAATGCTTTGGGGTGAGACACCTTTGAAGCACCGTCATCAAGGTATTATATTTAGGATGCAACCCGGTGTGTTTGAAGTAACCTTTCCTGGTGAGCTCACCATCATACCCCATCTCCCTTATAGCTGCAAGACATGCCTCTTCGTCTGGGATGTCCTCAAATTCTGTTGCAGGAGGTCTGCTGTCTGCTGTGGGTAGGGCACAAATTGTTCTGAGTCGATTGAGAGATATATTGACTTGAAATTCGTCGACTTCAGCATGTATGACCTCATAACCTCTGTTATTGATCCGAACATCACATGTTCTCCAAAATTGTTGAGCATATAGTTCAGGAACATGGGTACCCGTTGTGGCTGGGTTGTATGTGAGGATATGGTTTAGGGGATGGATTTTGAGGATCTCAGTGACAATGGGGTAGGTTGGGTTTTTAAATTTGGTTAGGTCAACATAATGATTGTTTTCATGAGAGCCAGTGTTTAGAAACTCGGCTCGGGGCATGATCTCCTCTAGGTCACGTACAACTTGTGCCATCTTATCTGTAAGATAGATAAAAAAGTTAAATTTAAAAAGAAAGAGAGATGCAAGAAAATAACATTCAGCTTTGAATATTTGGTCAACCTTTGATAAGCGAGCAAAAGTTGACCAAGTTGACTAAAACTATAGAGTTTGAAATTTTTATGAAAAACCTTAACTCTGGAAACCCCATTGTGTACAGGATGATTTCAAGCATAAAAAAGTTGTTTTGACACTTTTAATATAGCAATTAGATCACATAAACAACTTTGTAGTACTGAAGCATAGTCAAAAAATCATCCTAACACCTCTTTTCGAGCCAAAAATCAGATTGTATTTGTATGTTCATACCCCCCAAGAACATGAAGAATACTTTTAGAGTTTTTTTTGAAATATTTTTACATCAAAGTGTTCCCCATGTGATAAGAATGCCCATCACATACTTTGTTTCATCAAACGAGTTTGTTTCGTGTCCCAAAAAGCCCTTCTAAGTCTCGAAACTCACTTTCGCATAAAGGTGTTCTAAGGCAAAAAATTACCCTTTTAACTCAAACTTTTGGAAATGTAAACCATACAAGTTGTTACCTATATGATCACGAGTATTTTGAGATAAAATTTTTAAATTTTGGCAGCGTAACGAGAGAGTTCGTGATTTCAAGTAACCAAAACGAGAGAAAACTTAAGTGATTTTTGAATTTTGATCGCATAACTGATCTAATGGGGGGATGGGACGGTTATAAAGTGAAAGGACACGTGTCGCGTGTTGATTGGATGACCCAACGGTGAAAAACACGGCTGATAGATGAATCGCATGGTAAAAACATGCGGCTGATAGGATTTTCGAATCGCATGCAATTCACCCTTTGGTGTGTCAATCGCATGCGATTGAGCCTGTGTTAGTCCAATGTTTATCAATTTGTCCGTATCGCATGCGATTCATCGTATTGATGTCAATCGCATGCGATTCAACCTTTGTTGAATTTTCCTAAGGCATGCGATTGATGCTTTGTTCATGGCGTGATAGACTATCGCACACGATTGACAATCCATGCGATTGAACCACGACTTAGAAATTTAATTTTGTTGAGGTTCAAGAAATCCCATGCGATTGAATCAATACTTGGAAATTTTTTTGAAAAATCAAGATATCTGAATTTTGAGATTTGAGAATTGAATTTTTCAGATATGGTTGATTTGACTGTTTGTTTGACACACTCCCCCTAGACTCTTGCATTTTTTTATAAGAAATTTTCAAATTTTTAGGGAATTGGGAATGTGTCAGTTTGTAATTTCTCCCCCTACACATGGGCAGTATGTGTAGCAAATTCTCCCCCTACACTTATGCTAAATATGTAATCTGCACTCCCCCTCGATGATTGCATCAGTAATCTGCACATCATGAACAAACAGTGTAACACCTACTCTAAACAAAAAAGAAAGAAAGGAAAAATGGAGCAACAGTATGTTATATTTTCAAGTTGAGCATGCCTAACTTGGATACCAACTCAGTGAAGCGACTTTCGTCCAATGGTTTGGTAAACAAGTTAGTGAGCTGATTTTCAGTAGGAACATACTGGAGCTCAATTAAACCTTTCTCTACATTATCTTTTATGAAGTGATAACGGATATCAATGTGTTTAGTTTTCGAGTGGTGTACCGGATTGCAGGAGATAGCTATGGCAGACTGAGAATCGCATAGCAATGGAATGTTGTCATACCTTAGGCCAAAGTCAGATAACTGTGTGCATATCCAAAGACTCTGTGAACAGAACATTGCAGCAGCAACATACTCAGCTTCAGCTGTAGAGGTGGATACACAGTTTAATTTTCTTCTTTGAGGCCTAGCAAACTAAACGATCTCCCAGAAAGTGTGCATTTCTAGAGGTACTTTTCCTATCTATCCTGTAACCGGCGTAGTCAGCATCTGAGTATGCATGGAGATCCAGATTTGAATCTTTGGGATACCACAGACCTAGATCCATAGACCCTTTGAGATATCTGAATATCCGCTTAACCGCCAGAAGATGTAACTCTTTAGGATTCGCCTGGAATCTGGCACAGAGACAGGTAGAGAAAATGATACCGGGATGACTAGCAGTAAGATACAGTAACGATCAAATTATCCCACGGTAGGTTTTCAGATCTATAGGAGAACCATCAAGATCTGCTGATAGTTGGTCATTAGCATCCATGGGTGTGGATATGGGTGTGCAGTTAATCATATCATACTTCGTGAGAAGATATTTGATGTACTTGGATTGGCAAATAAAGCTGCCATGACTTAACTGCTTCACCTGGAGTCCAAGAAAGAATGACATATCCCCCATCATACTCATTTGTAATTTGTTTGCCATGATCTTAGCAAACTCCTCACTGTATTTTGGATTTGTAGATCCAAAAATGATATCGTCCACATATATCTGAACCAAAATCTTGTCCCGACCTTTGGTCTTTGTGAACAGAGTGGTATCCGTCTTTCCTTTGGAGTAGCCTTCACTATCAAATATTCAGATAAGACGTTGTACCATGCACGAGGAGTTTGGGTTAACCCGTACAAGGCCTTATCTAAGATATAGACATGATTAGGATGTTTTGAATTGATGAACCCCTCTAGCTGTGAGACATAGACTTCTTCTTTAAGTACACCATTAAGAAAAGACGCGAAAGCTTCTGGAGGCTGCATATGCAAGAAATAGCCTTATAGCTTCTATACGAGCAACAAGGGCAAATGTTTCATCATAGTCAATGCCCTCCTGCTGATTGTAGCCTTTAGCAACCAACCTTGCTTTGTTACGAATTACCACTCCATCCGAATCCCGTTTGTTCTTGAACACCCACTTAGTTCCTACAACAGATTTTCCATATGGAAGATGAACTAATCTCCAGACTTTGAGACGATCAAATTGGTGTAGTTCTTCTTGCATTGCAATTACCCAATCTGGATCATCTAATGCTTCACAAGGCTTGGTGGGTTCAATTATGCTTAAGAAACCCGAGAACTGGTATTTGTTTGCTATTGCTGATCTTGTTTGAATGCCAAGTGAAGGATCTCCGATGATGTTCTCTTCAGAGTGATGTCGGGTCCACTTAGTTTCGTGAGAAGTGGAAGATGAAGGAAAGAGATCTTGTAGGTGTCGTGCTTCTTCTTCATCTTCGGGAGAGAGAAATGATGGTCTGAATCAAACACAGGAGGGCTCTCTGGGTCAGGAATCTGAGAAGTCACAGGGGGACGAGTGACAGAAACAGAAGTAGAATCCTCAGCATAAAGATCTGCAAAGGGATTCATCTCAGTGACCGTAGGAGCCGTTAGAGTAACACTTGTTTGAACATCTGTGTTATTCCTATTGTCAGTTAAAACAGGAGTAGATTCAGATATAAAGAAATCAAACAAAAAGTCAAGATTTGTATTTGAACTGGATGGATTGTCTGATTCTTTATTTTGAAGAGCCAGTCTTGAACAGGTACGTTCAGAAGCGTTTTCTGTTGATTTAGGTGGAAAATCTGTAACATTCAATGCATCATCAAATGTTACGTTGATACTTTCAACAATGCTCTTTGTACGTTTGTTAAAAACTCTGTAGGCTTTGGACTCAGTAGAATAACCTAGGAAAACACCATCATCAGCTTTGGGAGCAAATTTTCCTAGAGTATCCTTGTCATTTAGTACAAAGCACCTATTACCAAAGACATGGAAATATTTGATATTAGGCACTATGCCATTGGCCAGTTCGTATGGAGTTTTATTAAATCGTTTATTAATGAAAGAGCGGTTCTGCGTGTAGCAGGCGGTGCTGATTGCTTCAGCCTAAAAGGAAGGTGGGAGCCCAAATATGAAAGCATTGTTCGGGCAGCTTCAACCAAAGTTCTGTTTCTTCTTTCCACTACACCATTTTGTTGTGGTGTGTATGCAGCAGAGAACTGATGGCTGATTCCTACAAGGTCACAGAAGCTCTTCAGAGTATTGTTCTTAAATTCAGTTCCATTGTCTATTCGGATAGAGACAACACTCTGACTATGCTTATTCTGCTGTTGCTTGATGAAGGAAATGATTGTTGGAGTGGCTTCATCCTTTGAGAGCAGAAACTTGACCCAAGTATATCTAGAGTAGTCATCCACCATGACTAGAATATACTTCTTCCCACTTTTGGACTGGATTCTCATAGGACCACAGAGATCCATGTGCAGGAGTTCCAAAGGCTTCGTAGTGCTAAATACTTGTTTAGATTTATGTGAAGCCTTCTTCATCTTTCCCTTCTCACATTATGCACACAGATGATCCTTCTTGAACCTTAACTTGGGAATGCCTCTCACCAAGTCACCCGTGACTAATTTGTTGATATTTTGAAAGTTTAGATGAGAGAGTTTTCTGTGCCATTGCCAAGTAAGATCCGTAGATACTTTTCCAAATCAATGAAATACAGGTTATATTTTCTTGAACCTGCCAGCAACTCATCTCCATTTTCGGTTAAAACGGAACATTTGTTCTTTTTGAATACTACCTCTAGGTCTTTATCACAGAACTGTCCAATGCTGAACAAGTTATGACCCAACCCTTCAACATAGGAGACTTTCTTGATCTTGATGTGCTTCTTCTCTATGTCTCCGTACCCCATTATTGGTGCAACATTGTCGTTCCCAAAACGTACATTCCCGGAGTACTTAGGAACATAACTCTTGAGATGACATTTGTTGCCGGTCATATGTTTGGTACAGCCGGAGTCCAGGTACCACAAGTGAGGCACCTGAAAAAAGAGAATAAAGCACGTTTAGGTCCCCATATATGAATGGGTCCTTGATTGTTAGTCCCTAGAAGTGATTGAGTAGTGATGTTGTCTGCTTGTGGTGGTGAAACTTCTAATGATCTATTCTTGAGTACCCACGTGGGTTTAATCTGTTGTCGTGAAGGAATAGGTTGGGAAGAAATTTGCTGAGAAGAAAGTTTCTTTACCATTGTTGGTTTGACAGTTGATGGAATCGGAGGTTTTGGATTCGGTAGAGTTGCAGAAGCGTTATGTTTGCGAATCCATGTTCGCGAGGAATTCTTAAGAATTCTCTGTGGCCTCGGTGCATCAACTTCCTTTTGCTGAACTGGAGCACTGCGATTAATAGGTTTTGCTACTCGTTGATTGGATGATGGCTTGGGTTTAGAAGATATGGAGATTTTGGAAGGGGAATTGCGAGAATGCTTTTGAGAATGCAAGTGTTTTTCCTGTGCAATCCAAGTCCTTTTAAATGCTTCGTAGCCCTGCCGTCTGTAGACTTCTAGTTCCTTGATCGTCAGTAGTCACCTTGATTTGTGCAAACGTTTGAGTGCATGTGACTGACGAGTTGTGATCCATTGATTAATGATGATTCCTTTTGAGGTTATAAATGGAACACAGACTTGGTTAGCGTAAAAGTCTGTCCAGTCCTCACATGGTTTAATTCCAATTTGTTTTCGCAATTTATCATATTCACAATTAAATTCACAATGACCATGGAGGCAACCATCACTAATACAAAACATGGAAGTAGCAATATTATCTTGCAAACTTGAATAATTACAGACTGAATCAAACATCAAAATTTGTTCACATGATTGACTAAAGTTTGAACATTTCCTATTGGACCTAGGAATGACTCTCTTCCAGTTTGTGTTTATTTTACGCTCCAAACTCCCGAGCTTCTTCACATCTGCAGCAGAATGTAAAACGTTAGAATTGAGTCGTGGTCGACTAGCAGCTGCTTTTGAGGATTCAGGTATGTCGACGATCTTACGAGAAATGTGAATAGAAGTAAAAGTGGAGGTCTGTTTTGGTTTGAAAATATGTTTCAGTTTTAAATTTACCACAGACGAATTATTAACAGATTTTACATTAGGTTTGACATTTTGAGAAGATGAAGACGCATGTGTGGAATCTTCGATTCGTTCATCGACTGCTGATCCATATGGAGAGAAGGTGAATGGAGCAATTGGTTCCATTGCAGCTTCGACCTCTTTGATTCGTTCAAGCAATTTGAAATCTTCTTTGCACAAGTCGTCAATGATCTTGCCATCAAGATTGAATACTATTTGGAGACGCTTGTGGAGGATGGCATTTTCTTAAACTAGTGGAGAGGGTTCAGAGGTAGTTTCTGATTGGAAAGCTTTGGTAAGGTCACCTTGAACTAGATGAGTGAAGCAAAACTCCTATAAGGTTTGAAACCTTTGTTGTAATTCCTTGTGGGGAATGTATAGAAATTGAGGTTTTGGAGCTTCAGGGGTGTAGAATTCCTCATCTGTATAAACTGGTGTGGTGACAGCAGAGTTAAGTGTTGGGATGGGGTAAGTGAAGTATGAGTCATTGAGATCAGAATAATTGAAGGGAGTTTCGGTTTTCAGATGTAGGGTTCGTTTGATGTCCTCTTCAAGTCGTTCTTCCTCTTGACCAACAAATACCATTCGCTGAGTTAGTCCTTCGCCAAAGAGATTTGAATTGTATAGTTGCTTGGCAGATACTTTACTCAGGACCTTTGGGTTTTCGAAACCAAGTCCATCGAATGTCCATCTTGAAAAAGGTCTTTCTTTTTGTTTATACAGAAAGATGGTTTGTTCACTTTGCCCTCTTTTAATTAGAATGTCTTCCAATTCTTTAATTTTCAGACAAAGAATGTTTTGATCAGTTTTCAGAATTTCAGAATCCTTTTCAGCACCAATACGCTCTGCTTTGAGATCGTGTATGATGACATTTGTTGTGTTGGTTAATTCAAGAAATTCAGATTCTTTCACAGCTATTTGAACTATAGATTCATCTATGTTTTTCTCTAACTGTTCAATTGTAGCTTGTGCTTCTTTGTCTTGTGTGTGAATAACCTCCTTTAACACTTGGTTTTTCTTGGTTAGTTTGGTCACCTTAAGTTTTTAATTTTTTTATGCGGTTTAGTATGGTTTGTATATGTTCAAAGTTAAAACCCATGTCAGAATTAGAAATAGAGGGTACCTTTCCGCTTTTAACGATCTCCTCCTCAGCGTCAGAGAGATCACCACCATCTTCATCTCTACCACTTGGTTCACCATTTTCCATGAAACAGAATTGAGCATGATCTTCACTATCTGGATCACTTTCAGAGTTTGTGTCCTCTAGGAACTGGTCTTCCTCCACCATAAGTGCATTCCCAGCCTGTTTTTGCTTTGACAGGCGGTACTTTTGTCTGTAATATTCAGCATCTTTGACCTTCTTCTGTGGACAGTTCCTGATCATGTGTCCAGATCTCCCACAGTTGTAGCACTTGAGATCATTCTTCTTTTTCTCCTTCCTCTCATCTCTTGGAAACCTAGGCTTGTCAACAGGAGCAAACCTTTCAGGTCTTCTGGATCCGGAAGTAAACCGTTGTCTATTGTTGGTCTTGGTGAACCAGTTCTTGAAGTTCTTGCTGGAAACTGTGAGTGCTTGAAATGCAGCTTCTACCGAGTCATCATCATCATCTTCATGGTCAGATTCACTGACCATCACATGTTTGAGTTTGGCAGATCTTGATGAAGATTCCTAGGGGTCCTGTCAGCTACAATCAAAGCAAGAGGGTCAGCAACTGGTTGTTTCGGGTGAGACTGCAAGATTTCATCTTGATACTGATTGAGGTCCTCAAAGATGTTGTGGAAGGTGATAGATGTAAGATCTTTGTTGATCTGTTTGTACAGCTTAGCATAATCCTTCCACTCAGAACCTAATGAATTCAGAAAAACACAGTTCAAATCAAGGTCAGTTCTGACAATTTGATTAGACCTCATCTCATTCTGCAATTTGCAATATCTGCCATATGTTTCAGATAGAAGCTCATTTTCACGGGCCTTGAAATCATGGTAACTGTTGACCAGTTGAGTACGTTTGATGTACTCTCCCTGCTTAGTGCCTTGAAGCTGCTTTTTGATTTCATCCCAGATTTCTTTGGCAGTACCCAAGCTGTCTATCTTCCGATAGATTTCAGATGAGAGACCTTGTTTCAAATAGTATTTGGCCAGTCTCTCAGCCTTCTTTGTTTCCTTCTCAGTAGCAGTCAACTCATCATTGGTTTTTTCCCTTTCATGTCTGAGAATGGGGGGATTGTTGGTTGGGTCAGCTTTAACGGTCTTCGTGAACTTGGTGTTTCCTTTGTGGATGCTTTCTATCATCTTATCCCCGAAGAGTTCGTTCTGCTCAAGGAAGTCCATGAACCTTCCTTTCCAGACATTGTATTCCCCCCGAAACAAAACATGAGGTTTTGTGTCGGTACCAATAGACATCATCTCATTTGTACTTGACATGATTAGTGATTTTTGAAAGAAATGACCGTTCAATTGTAAGATGGTTTGATTGTTCGAAAGGTTTCCCTAAAGTAAAGAGTATGATTCTTTTTCAAGCTTGATTTTAAAAGTGACTTGAGAGTTTGATTGAAGAACTAAGTCTTTTGAATTTTAATTTTGAATAAGATCTTACAAAGATTAAATTCAACTTTGAACTAAATAGACTTGAGGTAATGTAATTCACCTTTGACTTAAATCTGATTTAAATTAAATTCAGTTATGAATTAGTTTGTTTGATTAAGTCCAAATTTCTTAGAGTTCTTTAAGTCAAGTCCTAAGAGTCAATCACTTGTCCAAGTCTTGGGAATGTCACTGTTTGAGATTTGTCTTATCGAATGTGAATTGATCCAATAGAGTGCGATTGAGAGTAAATTTGTAGGACCGGGGGGGTTCTAAACTAACACCCTAATGCTAGGACTGATCTAGGATGAGAAATAGTGCGGAATATCTATTTCCCAAACCTCCTAAGGATTCAAGATCTGATTAGGTGTCCGGCACACAGAGATCACGAAGAACACACAAAGATTGCTAAGAAAATCACTAAGAACTCACACGGAATGCTTAATGACTGCCCTTGGATGCGAAATCAACACTTAGTCAACGTTTTCGTAGGTTTACCAAATGATTATGAAGGCTTTTTCCGAACTTATGCGGTTAAAGCTATTTATACGTACAAAAATGTGGTATTTGAGTTAAACACGCCTCTGCCGTAATTAACTTCCACTACGCACGTGATGCAGTGCACTGCGCACGTAGTGTATGTATTTACGTACATTCTAGATAATTTTAATGTTAATTAGTTAATTATAATTATCCAGTCTCACTACGCACGTAATGAGCTCCACTACGTACGTAGTGAGCTTCATCACGCACATGATGAAATAGACTTTATACTTAACCTTCCAAACACACATCAACACATGATTAAGTACTTGTAAGCTTAAGATAAACATAAGTAAACACTTAGAATGAATAAACATGTAAATCAGATGTCCAAACTTCTTTGTATTATCATTCCAAGTAGGTAATTACATATCTGATTGACCAGAACTAGGGATTTACATACATGCACTAACAAACTCCCCCTAAGACCTAGTTCTGTCAATAAAATGCTCATAATCATACCTGCACTACGCACGCTGTAAACCATGCGTAGTGGCTCCATTACGCACCCGATGAAATCCTCATATGTGAAACTTGTTACTTTTCGTACTGCACTCAGCAATAAAAGATCAGTAACTTCAAGGCAACTAATAAACATTTAAGCACATCAAAACAGCAATAACCTTTAAATATAAAACAAAACACACCGAAAGAAGTTAGACCACACCAAAAATCTTTTTGTATTTTTCTGAATAAAAGAAACAGAAAGCAGACTATTCACAAACTAATTTCAGGGAGATCTAGATTCAACGAATTACACTCTAAAACTAAGGAACAGAAATAAAAAATAACTGAAAGAAACCTTGCAAAAAAATAAATTGCTGAAATTAAATCTTTTTGTGAGAAGGTTCCAAGATGGAATCAGTACCAGCATATCTATACTTAGTTATCATTCATTTCAGAACCTTAGGCACAAACATACTCCCTCAATTTCTGTCTGTCAATCTAACTTTCCTCAGATAATGACAGATTTAATTTCAACATTTTCTGATTATCCAGAACTGAGTACATGGTTAAGACTATCTCTTTTAAAATCTCACAGTGTTTTGACTCACTCAGTAGGTTGCACAACTTGAATACCCAACCACCATGCTTATGTGCTTTGTCATTTTGTCAACGCATTTTATGCTCTTTGACATGAAGGTCAATTTTTCACCTCTTTTGATAATTTCTGTTGAGCTTTTGTCACTGCATTTTATGCTCTTTGACAATTCAACACTAATAGATCTTTCTGTTGAGCTTTTGTCACTGCATTTTATGCTCTTTGACAATTCCACACTAATAGTTCAATGTATATATTTCTTTTGACATCTCAGATTGGGGTCAATTTTTCACCCTTTTTTTGCATTTTGCTCATTGTCATCTAACACATTTGGCATGGTAACAGGTGTGTGCACCAGACTAAGTTAGTCTCAACTGTTATTGACTTGTAGACTTGGAATGTCTCGATAGTTTGAATCTTTGATGGATTTCCACATGCATAACCACTTATCAGCCTAGACTCTCATCATATGTCTTACACTCCATATGTTTCTTATCTGATTTGACTCAAATTTTCAGACAGTTTTCTCAAGAATATGTACATGCCTTCAGTCCTAATTTTACTAGACATACTTTGTATTGAAAGCCAGTGTACCATCATTTTCCATTTGAGTTGGATCAACTTCTCATTATTGTTTTTCTGATTTTTTTGTATTTTCTATGTTTTTCTGATTTTTTTTTTGTATTTTCTATGTTTTTCTGATTTTTTTTTTGTATTTTCTATGTTGCACCTATCTCCCCCTAAAATACTAAAAGAAATAAATACCAAGAACAGAGACACACAGACACAGAAAATAAACACACAGAAAATAGACACACAAGCACAGAGAGAGAAGTGCATTAAGGTGCATCATCAGAGACGACCTCACACTTGGTTTTTATCCCGTTTTCATTCACTAAGAACAAAAACCTGGGTTTATCAAATGCCTTTGTATACAGGTCTGCCTTTTGAAATTCAGTTTGAATAGACAAAACGTCATGGGCACCCTGCACAAAGAGTAAAAAGTTAGTTAGCATTACGAACCCAAGCCCGAATGGTCATGGGTTTCCCATCTTCTCCAACAATTGGCATGTTAATCCAAATACCAGTAGCTTTGAAGTTTGCATTGGTATCTAAACTATTTGACATTTTAGATTCGGGTTTATTGGTCCATTTTAAGTCTTGACGGGGAGAAGCCTTGTGATGAACACTAGAAGCATTAATCACCTTATGGAGTGGCTCTTTCCCTTTTTTACAAACCTCGGGACTTTTGGGTTTAACAAATGTTTCCCCAACAGTCCTCTTGATCGGAATAGGTTGAGTTGATCTTTGATTATTTTGATTAAACATTTTGTTCCTTTGAAAATTTTCAGAAAAAGAATCAACTTTCCCATTGTAGCTCTGTTGTTGTTGATCACACTCATAACTGAGGTGACCAGGTCTCCTACAAACATAGCAAATCCTGTTTGACTGGTGTTTTGCAGGATTATGTGGCACTCGCTGATCAACTGGACATTTTGACGCAACTCCTAGACAACGTTGTTTTGGTAGGATTTTAACTTCCTCATAAGGACGGGTTGCAGGAGACTTTGCACCCTCCTTCCCTATTGTTCTGAGTGCTGCTTGGACATTTTGCATTAGAGTGCCTTGTCCAGTGGAATTGCCTAAAAGTTTTCTCATTCCAGGTTCAGGCATTTCTTCTTGTTTAACCTCTTTCATCTGAGGCTCACTAACTACCCCCTTCATTTTTAAATCAGGTTTTGAGGTTGAAGCAGAAGATTCATCAACCTTAGGAGGAAGTGAGTCAGCTTCAGAGAAGACATCTGTTTTCACCAGTTGATTTAACACTGGTGGTGGACATTTAGTATACTGCTTTTTGTCCTTTTCTAAATCGGAACCTTGAGGTCTTCGGTCGATTATGTGCTCAAATAGGTAAGATGAAGTTGAATAACTTTTAAGTTTCTGGTTTAGAGTTTCATAATCTACCTTAGAGCTAGCAAGATCCCGTTTCAGAGTGTGTATTTGATTGATGTAAAAAACTATAGCATCCTGCTTATTTAACAAAGCTGCCTCTAGTTCTCTAATCTGCCTATTTTGACTTTCAATTTTTTCTTTTAAAGTCTTTTCTCTTCCTTTAATAATTGTGTTCTCATGCAGTTTAGAGGTAAGCTCAGCAACTTGAGATTTCAGAGATACTATGTTTTGTACATAATCATTGCACGAAGCACAGGGAAGGCCAGAAAAGTTACTTACCTTTAAGTCAGCTTGTCCAGTCATGCACGCCTTAGGATCTTCTGATTGAGATTGAACAGTCACTAGCGTTGGTTCTGCAGCTGGCACTGAAGCTGGTTTGTCAGCAGGCATTACTGAGCCTTCCTTACTAGCAAAAAATTCATCCTCAACTTCCTGGACACTATCTGCTTCAGATTGTGACTCGTCATTCAGTTCTTGAACACTGGCCAAATTGGTCTCTGCAACTTCAAAAGCATCATCATCTTTACAATGCACAGACCAGTCAATCCCCTCATCCTTTTGGACAACCGCCATTGCCTTGGTTGAACTTTCAGGAGATGCTTCTGTTTTCTTATGGGATGTACGGAAAGGGTACTTAGGTCCTGAGTTCTTTGGTTTGTCACACTCTCTAGCAAAATGACCCTTTTCACCACAGTTGTAGCACGTGACAGCTGATTTATCAAAACCTGTTAGAACCTAGAGGGGGGGTAAATAGGTTATTTTACTTAGTTTACCAATTTTTCACAAATAAAAATTTGTAAGTTGTGTTAAAAATATTTTTTTTGAAGTTTATAACACAACAAATATATATACTTGAAATAAAGAGAGTAAGGGTAGAGAGATATCACCAATTAGTAGACAAGAGATTTATAGTGGTTCATGCAAGTGTTAACAAACTTGCACTACATCCACTCCTTGGCCTCACCCACCAAGAGTTTGCTCCACTAGCTTCTCTCTTTGAAGGTAGAGATAAACCTTTTACACTTCTCTTTTTCACTTGCAAGAATTAAAACTTCAAACTTGCAAGTAAGGTAAAGATAACCTTGTTTCACTCTAATTCTATAGGCTAGAGTTGATCCTTACTTCTCTCTAATTCTAAAGGCTAGAGATTATCCTTACTTCACTGTAATTTGAAAGGATAGAGTTGATCCTTACACTATTACAAAATATATAGAAAGATGATGTAGTGTTTAGGGTTTCAAGTGACTGGAAGACCCACACCTGAGTTCACTTCATGGATTATGGTCACAAGTAACTCGGGATGATAATATCATTACGTCCTTCGACCCGAGATGTATGAATTGCCATAGCATGAAACTTTCTTACTTTGGTTATTTCAAAACGTAGTTCGTAACTGGCTATTATAAAGGGAATAGCTAGGTAAGACAAGGTTCATGCTATGGGATTATACAGTCAATGGAATTTGTTCCTCTAGTATGAGAGATATCCCTGGGCCCCTCGATGATTGGGCGCTGACACCAAAATAAGCATGGCCATGCGCAAAGGAATATTAATTGAGAATCAGATATGTCCTTAAATTTTGGTCACCACCAATCAAGATCGAGAAACATAATCGTGAACGATCTGGAGATTGACATATTAATCCATGTCTCGTGTTCACAAGGATATCGCGAACAAAAGGATGTTTGATCACTTATCTATAGGCATCCCATATTTGTTGGGTTTTTGGTTTTGTATGGATAACAAAACCCATACTGACTTGGGGGCAAAGATGCTTTACTAGAGGCCGCTCTTTGTCTGTGATTTCTTGGGTATGGTGTGTCATGTGCAAGTGGGAGTTTGTTGGAATATGCCCACTGACGCACGTACGCCACATGAATCACTACCGATGATGTATGGGCCTATTGGGTCACACACCGGGGATCAATCTCGACAACAACCTAAGTGGAGGGACTGTTTTTGTCAAATTGCAAAATTGGCATGCTGATGGGAGTTAGCGGCTCTAACTCTTTAGAGTTAGCGGCTCTAACTCCTTAAGGTTAGCGGCTCTAACTTGGGCGCGATAGCGGCGCTAACTTTTAAAGTTAGCGTCGCTAACCCAGAGTTAGCGGCGCTAAACCCTGTCAGTATGCATGCAACTTTTGCATGTTGCCTCCATTCTCCACCAATCGAGTGGGATTGCTTCCAGATCATTCTTGGCCGGCATTTTGGGGTTAAAGGAGATCTGGAGGTCTCATTTGATGAGAGACATGCATTTTTCTCTCAAGAAAAATTCTCTCTAGCCATAAACACACATACACCAAATCTTGATCTTTTGTGAAGCACAAGAAGAGGGATCTTGGTGAGTTCTTGGTAGAGGAGAGCAAGGAGGTTTCGTGGTTGCTGTTCCATTGATGATTTCATGCTTGAAGATCATCAATGGCTAGCTAGTACTTGGAGATTGGCATATACCCGGGGTGGACTTCAATAGAGGAAGCCATTTTCGGCTTCTTGGATCTTCACCACCAACTTCATCATTTCCAGAAGATTTATAAGGGTATAACTTCCTTTCTCCTCTGTTTTACAAGTTGCTTTTCTTAGTTATGGAGTTTGGTACACTTTCTTGGGGTTTCTTTGTTTTTGTGCATTATAGACTTGTACATTATGTTACTTTTGTTGTACCATGCTTCCGCTGGTCGTTCTCGAAACCCCAACAATGGTATCAGAGCCACCTCCATACTAGAATTGCACATGGTGGCCTGAAAAACCCGAATCAAAAGCTTTTTGTTTTCTGGAACTAGGGGTTAGCGGCGCTAACGTTGGTTTAGCGGCGCTAACTCATAAGGGTTAGCGGCGCTATACGCGCTGGACCCGTTTTTTTTTCTTTTAAAATAAAACAGTTTTGGTTCTCGGGTTTTTGGCATTCTTGTAAATTCTGGAAATTTGTTTCAGAATATGTTTGCATGTTTTGGTATTTTTAAATACCATTTATTATGTTTGGTTGTATGTGATAGATTTGAAATTGGTAAACCTTGCCTTTGACCTTGTGGTTGACTTTGTGTGTTTGGATGCTTTTTGGTGATTTAATATCACATATGGGCTGTAATATTTATTAATTCAGATTTGTTTGTAATAATATTGTGGCTTGCATGCCATTTCATTCATCCGTGTAATTTGTAATAGATAAAATAAGAAAATTGTGGCTTGCATGCCATTTATTTTCTATTTGTATGTATTGTAAATTTTGGATGGGTGAACACACAAAATTTAGAGTCGGAAGGAGATGGAGTATAATGACCATAGAAGCCGGTGAAGTCTATTGGAGATGGCGGTTCTAGTGGGAGCTCGCGTTAAAGACCTTCCGTCCCTTAGATTGACCACGTTCTACCCGTTTTGGCTCACGGGAAGAACGCATAGGAATTTTGGCAAGGGTTACCAATTTATTTCGTATATATGCGTGTGATGTGATTTTATTTAATTCTTGCATGGTTTGCTTAGGATTTGCATGCTAGAAAATTTTTCTAAATTAATAAAATCACAAGAGATTTGGTAAAAATGGTTTACAACTCTCGCGCGCGCACACATACAAGATTAACTCACCTAGTGAAAATAGGTTTTGTCACTAAACAAGTTAATCTGTAACCAAGCCGGAAACAAAAGCCCGTTTTCATAAAAACGTAAATCATGCACCATCCGTAAGTCGATACCACCCGAATCTAGTCTTATGGGTTTTGGTTGTCGAGCTTAGCACGAGCCAATTCTCATGAAACTGTGTGGAAGGTGAGTGTGGCGAATTTACAATTTTGGTTGTCGAGCTTAGCACGAGCCAACTTTGGTGAATTTGTTACCGTATGTCTTGACGGACGGTTTGCAATTTTAGGTTTGAAATCTTGGTTAATTGTCGAGCTTAGCACGAGTTAACCAAAATTTCAAGACTTAAAATTGGTGCAAGAAGGGATCAAACATGCCAAACGACCATTAGATGTCGTAGGATCCCGCATGTGCTAAGGATTGCAATGGAGGTTGCAATTGGCAAAATGGTTGCCAACTTAAATAGTTTTATCATGTGATCCGCGGTAACCCCGTCACATGGTAGGATGAAATATGGTTCTTAGCCCTTGTTAAGATATTTTTCGAGATATATGGGTAATTATTTTAACGAGGATTAAATCAAACTAACTAATTCGCATACTCTTTTTAATATAGGATGTCGAATCAAAACCACAACACGTCAAATTTTTCACTTCGTATGATTCTACAAAGGGTGAAACTCACAGAAGTGAACTTTGTTGACTGGCTTAGGCAATTGAGAATTGTCCTACGTGCCGAGTCTAAGTTGCACATTCTTGAGGAACCCCTTCCTGAACCACCTGCTATCAATGCGGAATGGGCTATCCGATATGCGTATGAAAAGCGTGTTCGGGATACACACGATGTTGCTTGTCTCATGTTATCAAGTATGAGCTCGGAACTGCGAAAGCATTTTGAGCACATGACTGTGTATGACATGATTAACAAGCTGAAGGATGTTTTCCGACAGCAAGTTAGGCAAGAACATTTTGAGTGTGTTAAAAGTCTAACCGGTTGTAAGATGCGGGAAGGCGGGAGTGTAAGTGCCCATGTTTTGAAGATGAAATCATACATGGACCAGATGGAGAGATTAGGTTTTCCTGTAGGGAGGGAGCTTGGTGTGAGTTTCATACTTCAGTCTCTGCCCGCCTCATATGAAAAGTTTGTCATGGACTATCATATGCATGGAAAGGAAATATCTATAGATGACTTGCATGGAATGTTGAAAGATGTAGAATCTAACATGTCCAAGCATGAACCATCCTCATCCACTCCTATTCATAGTTCTAAGGAACAACTTTTAGCCAAGAAGAAGAAATCGATCCCATCGAATGAAGAGGTTGGAGTATCCAAGCTTGCTTCAAGTTTTGAGTCTATGGACATTGATGATGTGCCAAAGGAGACTCAACAAGGGGTGGTTTGCTACTTCTGCGGTAGATTTGGGGATTGGGGCCGTCATGCCTGCCCTTTGTGCCGAGAGGATATAAAACTTCTCAGAAAAGAGAGAGTTAATTTTCCTACTTGAGGTGCATTCATGATTTTTTACTTCATTGCTATTCCTTAATAAGTTGGGTTGTTTACCCGAGCTATAAGACTCACGTTTGTCACAAATTTATTTTGTTACAAAGTGTAGGTCTATTCGTTGCAAGAAGGAAGAGCTTGAAGAACCGGATCTCTGAAGAAGAAATTTAGTTGATTGTCTTCTATAAGAGAATTGGGAGTCTTAAGTCTTGCCATTAATTCCGGAATTATTTATTACTTTTGAGTATGCCCTGCGTGGCTAGACTTGCTTTATTGTATGTTCTTTCGAAGATGATGGATGTTTTTGTATCTAGTATTTTATGAAAAGATTTTTCATATTGATAGTTTCATTTCAAATTCGATCCATGTCTATGCTTATGTGTTATTTTTGACTATTTTGGTGCTTAAATACACATTTGATGACGATGGATATGACTTAGAATTGAAACAATTTTGAAAAAAAATTATTTTGAGATGATTTTATCAAAACTTATCCATATCATTGCATACATAAAGGCTCGTTATTAGTAATAAGGCAATCATGAACAATTGATTCTTAAATCCAAAAGTGGTTTGGATACATTAGCTCTATGGCATAATCAAACTTGACCAAGTAAACAACATTTACATCGCTTAGATCCATGTGGTTAGGATCTTTGTAAAAGTTTAGCATCAGGCTAAATGAAAGATGCAATATTGTTTATTGGACTAGGCTGATTAAGAAATCCTTCACCAGTATTGGTAGGAAGGATTGTGACTTGTTGGACTTTGATCACACGTGTGGATAATCCGTTCAAGTATGCCATATCTACACTTGTAAACTTCTCCATCATCATCTTTATGATAGTTGTTGGGAGAATGTTTAACTAGATAAAAGGTTTGTGTCTGAAACCTGGAGGTGTTCGGAAATAACCTTAAGATATTAAGAATCAATAGGGGCATATAGATATCAATTCTTAGATCTAGGAAAGATGCTAAGTTTCCATTATCTATATTGGTTTGAACATGAAATGAATCATGGGTTTAACCCATAATTCGTTTTCCGAAGAAACACATTTGCACATGGTGTTACTTTAAAGAAAACCGGATATCTGTGTTGATGATCTGGTAAAAGGCAGGCCTAAAACATGTATTCAATGTGGTTGGTATACATTAATTTTACGAACCAAGTCCTCAATCTAAAATACAACATTATGGTTACTTAAGCATCGAATGAGATATTGACTAGAAAGTGTTCTTTGCTTGTCAATCTCATAACTTAAATTATCCAGTCTACATTCAGTGGGAGATGGATGAATTATAAGTTGATGCCAATATATTTAAGTAGTTCGTCTGAGTTTTGGATAATTGTTTCTTGAACTTATGGGAACCATGTTTGGTTGCTCAAGAGGGAAATGACAATTTACAAAAGCATTCTAGTGGAAGAACGTAAAACTTAAATAAGAGACATAATGTTGACACTAGCATTTAATCAGCATAGAGATGCTGGTAAAACCTGACAATATCCATTGCTTCTTTATATCTGATGGAAATCAAGAAGGCTGTTTAGATATGATGTTGTCATATTTTAGCAGCTTGATGGTAAAACATTGTGATGTTACCAATCATCAGAAACATAGTGGGACCCTGTGTTCACTAGTGAATAAAAGAAGGGAATGGTATACATAAATGTAATTTATTTGCTGCATCCAAGTACTTGACTTGGGTTAATCCTACACCTACGGTGTGATCCAAGAAGGGTGAAGGGACTAACATATATGCAATTATGGACAACTTCAAATACCGACTAGAGACAAAGTGTTTCATGTTGATCATATGGAAACACGTTCTAGTGGTTATGTTGAAGATAATTTGGATAAAAGTGAAATATTGTTATCACCTTGCGGAAGCAAGTTAGTTCACATGGACGTAAGAGACCTGAATCCTTCATAGGATTAAGTTGAGGAAATGTTTAAGGCACTTTCCGAGGCTCTTACACAAGATCCAGATTAGGTCTGGATTATGTGAAACATTGTTGTCGCTTTGGGAAAACAAGTATGTTCACATGGAAATAAAAGGCCAATATCCTTTGTAGGGTTGAGTTGAGGAAATGTTTGAAACATGGTCCGAGGTCTTATATATCCATTATGTCCAAGTTGTGTCTATGACTAAAGTCAGCAAAACTTGCATCTTGTGGCTGTAATCTTGCTTTAACAAGAAAGTCAAAGGAATGAGTTTTCTAGAAAGCATAGATTAAGCCAGATACCCTTGTCAGGGCTAGTGGGAGCTTTGTGTGTTCCTAGTAAAATATACTCAAATGAAAATAATGTCCTAATTTAGGGTTGTTTTCAACCTATTGATGGAATTATTGTTACATGAGTATAAATAGAGAATATGGAATCAAGCGGATACTAAATTCAAGAAATACTGATGTATGTTCTTGATGTTCGACGTAAATAGAGTTGTCTTGAGTAAGTTATTACTGCAAGCAAATCTATACTTGTAAGACTGTCGATTCTAATCGAAGTTTTGAATATACAAATATGTGGTGTAGATACGACATATAAAATTCAATGAGTGTCATTGACCCTATTGTGTACTTTGGTAACATTGAGGGTATGTCGACTCTATTAAAAATGAGTGTCATTGACTCTATTGTGAACTTTGGTTACATTGAGAGTATGTCGACTCTGATAATCATAAGTGTCATTAATCCTATTGTAGACTTCGGTAACATTGAGGATATGACGACTATGATAATATTATGTATGATCTCTTTTGATAAACACTTTGCAAGTGGTTTAACAAGAGAATACAAAAGAGTACAAAGGGATATTGTGTAGATGATCCCATAATTAAGCCATTGTCAAATTCTAGTGATGAATTTCATACTAGGTATTATAGCATTGTTTATGCTTATGACTGGGCTTGAATATCGTTTTAGTAAATGTTTGATTTACTTATAAGCTTTGGGAACGATACAGACAGTATTGTAATTTATGCTTGTTTCGATATGCGAGTGATTCGGTTACATTCATAAGACTTTACTGTGTTCCATCTTAGCATGTTTAACCACTTCCCAGAATGTTTATACATTCTAAAATTCCACAGTCAGTCATTCTTCAAGGGAAGGAAGTTTGAAATAAGGCTGAGGTTAGGTGTTGGTTATGCATTAATCAAGGATTGAATGCATGAAACGCAACAGTAACCTGTGCTTGAAAGGGGTTTCAAGTGACTGGAAGACCCACACCTGAGTTCACTTCATGGATCATGGTCACAAGTAACTCGGGATGATAATATCATTACGTCCTTCGACCCGAGATGTATGAATTGCCATAGCATGAAACTTTCTTACTTTGGTTATTTCAAAACGTAGTTCGTAACTGGCTATTATAAAGGGAATAGCTAGGTAAGACAAGGTTCATGCTATGGGATTGTACAGTCAATGGAATTTGTTCCTCTAGTATGAGAGATATCCCTGGGCCCCTCGATGATTGGGCGCTGACACCAAAATAAGCATGGCCATGCGCAAAGGAATATTGATTGAGAATCAGATATGTCCTTAAATTTTGGTCACCACCAATCAAGATCGAGAAACATAATCGTGAACGATCTGGAGATTGACATATTAATCCATGTCTCGTGTTCACAAGGATATCGCGAACAAAAGGATGTTTGATCACTTATCTATAGGCATCCCATATTTGTTGGGTTTTTGGTTTTGTATGGATAACAAAACCCATACTGACTTGGGGGCAAAGATGCTTTACTAGAGGCCGCTCTTTGTCTGTGATTTCTTGGGTATGGTGTGTCATGTGCAAGTGGGAGTTTGTTGGAATATGCCCACTGACGCACGTACGCCACATGAATCACTACCGATGATGTATGGGCCTATTGGGTCACACACCGGGGATCAATCTCGACAACAACCTAAGTGGAGGGACTGTTTTTGTCAAATTGCAAAATTGGCATGCTGATGGGAGTTAGCGGCTCTAACTCTTTAGAGTTAGCGGCTCTAACTCCTTAAGGTTAGCGGCTCTAACTTGGGCGCGATAGCGGCGCTAACTTTTAAAGTTAGCGGCGCTAACCCAGAGTTAGCGGCGCTAAACCCTGTCAGTATGCATGCAACTTTTGCATGTTGCCTCCATTCTCCACCAATCGAGTGGGATTGCTTCCAGATCATTCTTGGCCGGCATTTTGGGGTTAAAGGAGATCTGGAGGTCTCATTTGATGAGAGACATGCATTTTTCTCTCAAGAAAAATTCTCTCTAGCCATAAACACACATACACCAAATCTTGATCTTTTGTGAAGCACAAGAAGAGGGATCTTGGTGAGTTCTTGGTAGAGGAGAGCAAGGAGGTTTCGTGGTTGCTGTTCCATTGATGATTTCATGCTTGAAGATCATCAATGGCTAGCTAGTACTTGGAGATTGGCATATACCCGGGGTGGACTTCAATAGAGGAAGCCATTTTCGGCTTCTTGGATCTTCACCACCAACTTCATCATTTCCAGAAGATTTATAAGGGTATAACTTCCTTTCTCCTCTGTTTTACATGTTGCTTTTCTTAGTTATGGAGTTTGGTACACTTTCTTGGGGTTTCTTTGTTTTTGTGCATTATAGACTTGTACATTATGTTACTTTTGTTGTACCATGCTTCCGCTGGTCGTTCTCGAAACCCCAACACCTCACGGTCGATCCACGGTCGACCGTGGCTAAAACCGTGAGGTACCTGAACTTTCTTGTTCTTTGCAATATAGACGTTGGACTTTATTTAAAACCACACTCAACTCATTTTTACCATAAAAATCAACTGAAAAGTATATGTTCAAAAGGTTGGTTGATCCCATACTCTTAAAGTTTGAATTTAAACACATATATGGAAGTTTGGAAACCAATACACAAAGCATGTTGGAATTTTACCCCTTTGGGAGATTCCTTTGCTAATTATGGTGGTGTATTGTTTCAAAGTAGGATTGTGTTTGTTATTTGCTTAAAATAGGAAGTCTTAGATTTAATCAACCAACACAATTGAGTTTTATAAAATCTTTGTCATTTTTATAAAGTTTTTATAAAAATAATTTTATAAAAACATAAACTAATTTAATTATTTTATTTGTAAGCTCATATAATTCGAACTCTTGTTTGTAGATATCTTTGTCATCGGCTTTGAAGATGTCATCTTCACTTGTTGAGTACTAGTTCGGTTGACTTGAAGAAGAACAACATTTAAGAGTTGTGAGCTGAGCAGCGACGGTTGATTCACGGTCGACCGTGGTATCGACCGTGAATGTTGATTTATCTTGATTTCTTCTTTTCTTGTTGAATTGAAGTCTTCAATTATTTGTTCTTCACTTGATCATTAATTTTAGGTTTGTTGATCTTTAAAGAATGTAGCATATGAACATATGAATAAATTTGATAAGCAATAATATTACTTGTTCATATTTTTATCATCATCAAAATAAGGAGTGCATTTCTTAATGTGTGACCATGTATGCACTAACAAAACCCAACTTGGTATCTTTGGTTGCTGTCAGCTCTATCCCGGTTCTCTTCACCAGTGCCTTGGCTCTCCTTACCAGATTAGCATAGGACCATAGAATGTCCTGCCTTTCCATCTCATCATTGTCTATCTGGTCATAATCTTCCTGGGTCAGATATGCATTTCCAATTTTACCCTTCAGCAAATCATCGTAGGAAGAGACCAAAGCACTAAGCATCCCCATATGCTCCTTTACTTCTTCCGTGCTGCCATGCTTGAAATGTTCCGTGTTTAAAGCTGGCATAGACTTTTTGCTTGAAGGAGCAGAGTATGGTGGTCCATTTGAGGTTTCAGGAGCAGACTTGTTTGAGGCACTAACATTAGAGGTAAAAGTTGTCTGCAATGGAGCATTTGATGAAGTGGCTGGAGAAGCAATGGGTCCAGTACAGTATAACGAGGGATTTTGAACATAGCTGCTCAATCTGTCTAGGTTTTGCTCCTCCTGTTCATGCTCTTTCAACTTAGTTATGAAATCATTCAAATTCATGCCCTCAAAGCCTTCACCATTCTTCAGAATCATAATAAATGGCCTCCAGCTCTTGGGTAGTGCCTTGGATAAAGTCTCTACTTTTTGTCTTTCAGAAACCTGCACACCCAGACTGTCCAATTCACTAAGAAGGTGGTTGTATCTGTTGATCAGATCGGGAAGCTTTTCATTTACGTATGCTGTGAAGTGATCAAACTCTTTTCTCAGTTGAGAGGCTTTGAGCTCCTTCAGAGATGCATTCCCTTCGTTCCTCTTTTGCAGCGCATTCCACAAAGAATGTGAAGTTCTATACCGTCTGAACTGATGAAAGATCTCATTTGGAATGGCTTGAATCAGGTAAGAATAAGCTTTCTTTTCAGCATCGTATGCTTTCCTCTGAACATCACTCATCATGTCATAAGGAACTTCGATATTCCCTTCACCCTTAGGAATTAAATAATCAGCAGATATAGCCTTGTGCAGTCGCGGATCAATTCCATCAATAAAAATCTCAAAACGTGGTTTCCAGAATGGGTAGTCTTCCATGGTTAAAAGTCGAGGTACTTTGTTAATTCCTCCTTGTTCATTATCCATTATTAGGTTACTTAAAGCAGTTATGGTTTGTTTGGCAGCCATTGCATTCATGTCAGACATTATGAATAAGACCTAAAACAAACTCAAGCACTACGCACGAAGTGAGGATAACACGTATGGAGTGAAAACAGTACGCACGTAGTGGAATGTACTACGCACGGAATGAAAAACTTTCACACAGACTCAGGTACGTACGGAATGGATACCTAGTACACACGAAATGGATTTACTACGTACGTAATGAGTAACTTATTTTTCAAGAAACGATTCAACACTAAGAATCAATACGTGCGGAGTGTAGGTCACTACGCACGTGATGAAGATGCACCACACACGGACAGAACACGGGTTATGGAAAATTCTAGAACACGAAGGACAGACTACGCACGGACTGCTGAGCTATACGTACGTAATGCGAGACACTACGCACGTGTAAACTTCAACGATTAGGAACTAATTTACGTAAAAACACAAACCTTTTAACGCAAAAACAACCTTATTTCGACTAAACGTACGATAAAATACCGAGAAAACGACAAAACTAACAATCCTGAAAGACCAAAACGACACCTAGATCACGAAACCTAAGAAAAAACGATCAATCAAAGCACAAGGCTCTCATACCACTTTGTAGGACCGGGGGGTTCTAAACTAACACCCTAATGCTAGGACTGATCTAGGATGAGAAATAGTGCGGAATATCTATTTCCCAAACCTCCTAAGGATTCAAGATCTGATTAGGTGTCCGGCACACAGAGATCACGAAGAACACACAAAGATTGCTAAGAAAATCACTAAGAACTCACACAGAATGCTTAATGACTGCCCTTGGATGCGAAATCAACACTTAGTCGACGTTTTCGTAGGTTTACCAAATGATTATGAAGGCTTTTTCCGAACTTATGCGGTTAAAGCTATTTATACGTACAAAAATGTGGTATTTGAGTTAAACACGCCTCTGCCGTAATTAACTTCCACTACGCACGTGATGCAGTGCACTGCGCACGTAGTGTATGTATTTACGCACGTTCTAGATAATTTTAATGTTAATTAGTTAATTATAATTATCCAGTCTCACTACGCACGTAATGAGCTCCACTACGTACGTAGTGAGCTTCATCACGCACATGATGAAATAGACTTTATACTTAACCTTCCAAACACACATCAACACATGATTAAGTACTTATAAGCTTAAGATAAACATAAGTAAACACTTAGAATGAATAAACATGTAAATCAGATGTCAAAACTTCTTTGTATTATCATTCTAAGTAGGTAATTACATATCTGATTGACCAGAACTAGGGATTTACATACATGCACTAACAAAATTCCTTGAAAACAAACGGGCAGAGTAAGGACTTAGTATCGATTAATAAAGTAACCAATCGAATGCGATTCAATCCTGTTGCATCAAACACTTAGGAAATAAAAGCTAGTCCTGACAATCAAATGCGATTCCCAATAGAGTGAATCATCAAGTCCTTTGAATAGCACAGATATGGGTCAAGAGTTGAATCACGTGCGATTAAAGTGTTAAACTTAGAAAAATTTCAATCGCGTGCGATTCCTAAGTTTTAAGCCGGCTGATAGCGTATCAACACAAGTTCCAGCTGATAGAATATCAAGTGTGAATCGCGTGCGATTGCCTTTGAAGATTCGGCTGATAGAATATCAACACTTAAAGTTCCTTGTGATACTCTATAAGCTGCACTAACCAATCGAGTGTGATTGGGGATCCGGCTGATAGAGTATGATGTGTCCTTTTCAAATCAGATTGCGATACCCAGAATAGTGTCTAACCACTTGTACTTGATTGGTATGGCAAGTACTTGATTTTCCTTGTACAACACTTAAACTATTAAGAATTTATAATTAAATAAATTACAAAATACGATTTCTTCTTCTTCAAGTTGTACTTTCAGACCAAGAACACCTTAAATGCTTAAATACCCAGAAAATTTAATGTTGAAAAGGTGGGTATTTAATGACCTTCTTGACCTAATGTATATAAAAACTCTCACGGTTTGTGTTTTTCTTCAAAGAATGTTTTGTAAACTTTGTAAAAATATAGTAACAACTTTAAAGGAAAGTTAAAGAAGATGTAGTTTATACCTTTAATGAGTTCTACCTTTAGAAGTTGTTTGAGCTTGAGTTTCTCTTGAAGAAAGATGGAAGTTTTTGAACCTTTGTAAACCCGTAAGCTTTTTCTTCTTGGAAGCTTGAAATCTTCTAGATTTTGTTGTCTTCTTTCGAACAATCACGAGCCAAAAACAAGTTTGGCTCTGATACCAATTGATGGTCCCGTAATATGATACGGATGAAACAATGCAAGATGATTAGTGTGTGTTTGTGTGTTCGGTTTAGAGAGAGAGAGCCGAGAGGTTGAAAGCAAACACAAACACAAGATATGGAATAATGCAAAGCTTACTTAGAAATATGGGGCAAATTCCTTTATATAGCATTTGCCCAACTTTGAGTAATTTACATATTACACCCTCACTTTAATAATCTAACAGTTGAAACAAATCTTCAAGATCTTCTTCTTTTAAAGCATCTTTCTCCTTTTCCAGAGGATAAGATCGATCCCTTTTGTCTCTTGGCAAACTCAAAAGGTGCTAAGACTTTTACAAAAGACAGATCTAAAGGCATAATAAAATAACCCATTAACTGCCTTTGACTTAAGAAAAAATACAAAGTAATACTAAACTGATATTACATCTTCACGACTCACTGACAAAATGCACTGAATTGTGGACATTATTTTGCTCAGCTAAAGGAGTGAGAATGGCTCATCTAACCAGACTAAGTTAGGTATGGTTACTTAACTGATGAAAGAAGGCCTCAGCTGATCAAAGTTGTAGGCTCATCTAACCATTTTCATTGCTCAGCTTATCAAGATTGTTCCTCAGCTAACGGTTGTAATACCTCAGTTGATGCTTCTTTACTTGTATTTTCTTCTCGACTGGTCTTCTGAAGCTGGTCAGTGCTCAGCTGATCATTAGCTGATACTTCATACTTAGAGAGTTCTTCAAGTCATTTACAAAACAGCACATGTTTTGTAACATTCTAAGTCTAAACTAAATTTATGGTTTTGTTTACATCAAATCTTTTTTATTACAATAGAAAGGTTTGATTATGGGTTGAAATGATTATCTCCCGAACAATATTATTATATTGTGAGTGGGTTGTACTTTTTCAGAAAAGTACATTTACTTTGATTAAAGTAAGTTTATTTTTACCCATTAACTTTATAATTAAAATATTATTTTTCTTTGTATCTTCTTGTTTCATTCCTTCCTTCAATCGGATGCCAAAGCTTCTATATGTATCATTGCATTCTCAACATGCAAATAACCCAATACGAAGAACTACTTCACTTAAAATACTTGAAGAACAAGTTCGAAGCTTTTAAGAAAGAGAAAGTTTTAGAATTAGCTTAGAGTAGTTAAACTTATCCATGTGTTGGACCTTCATAAACATTGTTGTTTTGAAGTAGTTTTGTCTATGTGTTATACATTTAGTTACCACTTTTTATTGTGATTATAATTTTCGCTTCTTAGTACATGTAATTCTTGATTTATTATCAATAAGAATTATATTAAAAGTAAAAGTGTGAGCATTTAAATTTAAAAAACTTAAGTTTGTATTCAACCCCTCCCCCTTATACAAACATTCGTTATTGTACTCAATCTTGGACTAACACATTTCACACTAATATAATGAGCATATTTGTGTAACTCGCAAGCAATAACAACAGAGAATTCAACTTACGTATCCCCAAGATTCAAGTCTACCGGCGATCGCCTACCATTAAGGTTCCAATAGAATAAGTCATGTGATTGGGGTTACATGCCCTATCTACACCGGTGTCTTGAAATCTTCTAAAATTTATGAATTTAGGTATACTTTCCAATTCGGGCTTCCGATTGCAAGATTTTGAATTTGTCTCTTAATAACGTTTTCAATTTCCATGATTACTTATATAGTGTTCGACCCGGAAAAAGTATGATAGACTTTTGGATTCAACATAGTAGTTGGTTTACGACCCTAACCCTATTGTGTGTTTTGAATTGACATACATGTTAGTTTATGAATCCTTATTTATGACTCTCATACTTTTCGACTCCCATTTGCGATTTATTTTCCGATTATGATTTGTGAACTGGAGACAATTAGGAATTCCATAAAAAAACCAACCCTGATTTACGATTCATTTAATTATAGGAGGTTAATGATTTCCACTAGACCCGTTTTTTACTCCATATTTAATTGCTTTACCATGTGTTTCAAACCACTTTTACAATTAACAATTATGATTCAAGCCCCATAAGTGATTTACAATCCATGCAATGTGTTAAATTCACGATTCAATCAATAATAGTTTACCATCACTGCGGGCTTTACGCAATTGAACGGATTATATAGATATCCCTTCAACACAACATAGGTCATCGAAAGGATCTCGGAGACGCACCAAAGAACGAAAGCCAGGATCTTTCAGAAAATGTTTACGATTCACTAAACCTCATGAACATTTATTAATCAACCAAAACACGATCAATCTTATTAAAATCAAACCACACCAATTCTTAATCAAATCGTATGATTTTAATTTCACTAGATCCCTAACAACACAAAAACAAACCGCTAATGATTAATTGTAGTTTTAACAAGGTTTAGGGGTCAAAACTGAATGAATCTAGTGCTCCCACCGGCTCTAACATCTATAGCTAGCTCATTGCTCCTCGTCTTGGTAAGAACAATAATAAATTCTAATAATTCAAATTTATTACTAAGAGCTTATTACAAATTTATGAAAGGCGCGGAGTCTCGTCTAATTTAATACTTTTACTAAATAGAATAAGGGTTGTAAATAACATGCAAATCTCCCCCACACCAAAGAATTAATAGAATGAATAAAATAAAATAAACAATTCACAAGGTCTAAAAGGCTTGGCTAAGCATCCAAACAACGTTCTTGTATCTACCTTGACAAAAAAAACTTGGTTTTTAACTAACTAGTTTAAAACCACTAGATTTATTAATGAAAATTGTTAATTTGTTAAGTCACGATCAAAACTAAAATTGTTTATTTTAAGTTAACAATGATTATATATATATATATATATATATATATATATATATATATATATATATATATATATATTCTAAAGGGTAAACTAGTAAACAAAAAATGTAGTCTCTCCTCTCCAAGTTAATTTTTTCTCTCTTAAATAATTTTTTTTCCAAATTCTATCTCTTTTTCACGTTTTTTTTTTCTTTATGACTTTTTTCTAGTGAATATTTTTAGTTAATTTTCTTTTGTCACTATTTAAACAAAAAATCACTAATGAACAAACTAAATAACCATTCTTTTACTCATGAACCAACAGCTCACTTAAACCAATGAACCTACTAATAATACAGTGTTTTTAAAGTTCAGTAATGAACAAACTAAATACCTATTTGTCCATAAACTCTCTTATTGTTCATTGAAGAACAATGATATAGAATAGAACGAAGTTTTTGTGCACCTAAATCACTAATCTTTTAAACATCTTGAACAATTTTAACAACTTTTTAAAATTAATAAGTGTCCACTTATGAAACATGAAAAAAGGAAATCATAAGTAAGAAAAACCCAATTCTTTTATCATTGACTCTTTTTATTATGTATAAGGTGTTCACTAGTGTAGTGAACCTAGCCACGTCTGATACTACAATTGTTATCAAAAGCATTAATAATTATTTTTTACGCAGTATAATATTGAACAAAATAATCATGTGTTTACTAATAAACACCTTATCAGAACAAGATAACACATGTTCATGATATACAAATATTTAAAAAAATATAATCAAAGATTGTCGGTAACAATACTTATAAGAAATCCAATTCAACATTGTGTGAATATAGAACAATAGAATCAAGTATAAAGAAATAACTTTCAATGTAAATACACAAAGCTATAGAAACCTTATAAAAAATTAGTTGGACACAAGAATAAAAACCAGAAATAAGAAATTATCCATCATTGGATACAAGAAAAAAATCATAAAAAAGATATGAAAAAAACGAGATGAAGGTTTTGGGTGAAAGCCACTTTACGGTTACTCACTGAAAAATTCAACATGATTATTCTATTCGGTTGGCCGACTTCAACTATGTTCTCCCCTCCCATTCTCACGATCACCGGCGACCACTTTCGCAACGTTAGCCCCTCTCTTCACTCTCTAGCTCTTCTAGAGAGAGACACCGAGCACCGTAAAAACTCACATGAAATCGGCCTGAGTTGTGTGTCCTTCGCAAGTGATGAAACGAATCTTCCCACCCTTTGTCGCCTTCTCCATCCCCCAACCCCTGTCAACCAACATGCCCAGAAAGAAACTCCTACCGTTGCCACCACAATATTACCTTTGATTTTATCAATTAACGGTTCATCGTCGTCCTATGCTCCCACTGTTGGCCAACTCGGACTATGAATTCGGTCTTTGTGTATTCACGTCGGATGCCACCACCATCATCGATCTAGGTTGGTTAAAGGGTGGTGTGGCGGCTAGGTTTTGATGGCCAACTTCTGGGTAGTGGCGGCATTGTCGATGACGGTGAGGATTAAAAGGGAGAGATATATGGAGGATTTCTAGGGTTTCTTTTTGAAAAAGAGAGGAAGAGGGGGTGTTATACGGGAGAGGTGAGAGGTAAGAGGAGAAAGGTGTGTATATTACATATAATATATTTTTACTTATGAATCATTTACCATTAAATATCTAATTATTTAAAAAACTATCACAATTACTTATAACCATTGCTTAAATTATCTATTTGTAAGATCGCTTCTAACACTTTTCGCAAAAATAAAATACTTTTCGCATGAAATAATAATTATATATATAATCATAACATAAAATAATAATTTTAAACGAGGAATAAAAAATTGTGAATTAACTACGGTTAAATTCTATCATTGTGAATCTCACATTCAGGTATTCGACTTGGGCCGAACCCGTCACTATTGAAAACACCTCATGGGCTGAAGCCCATTCTCCCAAATGCCGTCACCGTCGTAAATCTTACATCCGTGTTCATGACTTTTTGCATATTCTTCCTGTTCTCCTTTTAGATTTTGTGTGTGTATGTTTTGTGTTATTTAGTTTTGAGTTTCGATCGAAGTTACACAATTTCATATCAGCTTACGATCATAAGCGTAAATTTTGATTAGTGTTTTCAAAACCGAATTAGAAGTGACGCCTAATCTTAGCAAGTTGAGACATGGGAGATTGCATTGGTTCGGGCATGTTAAAAGGATACTACCATTAGCGCTAGTTAGGAAGATGGAATCGATTTAGTTGATGGAACTAGGAGGCGTGGTCGTCCTGCACTGAGATAGGAGGAAATAGTTAGAAGAGATCTGCATGAGCTTTCCTTCCCCGAGGACTATTGGATATCAAGCCCTTCTAAGTAAATATGTTTATGGTTTTGTGAAATAATGCAGAGAGAATCAACGAAGAAGAAGACTACTCTAACTTGCTTTCTGCCTTGATTAAATGAATAAAAAAGACCACATATAAATAGTCAAATACAAACCCACGTGCATACCCACTTTGCCTTTTTTGTAGCTAACAACTCACACCCACTCTCCTAAATAACCTGTCAAAAGAAACACCTAGCAACTAGTCAACAAACTACCATGCTTATCAAGTTTCATGCATTAAGGTGTTGTAACTAATGCAAAACTAGTTGTACCATCAAGATTAACTCCAACATTCAACACCATAATCTTGATGATCTTGATCCATTCAACTTGCTACTTGCTTGTTTGCTTGATTCGATTCTCTTTCTTGCTAACATCGAATCTTCTTGCTACCCGCTTTCTTGCTTGTACTCTTGCTACTTACTACTTGCTACTTACTACTTGCTACATGCCTTTTGTTTCTTGCATGCTACTTTCTTTCTATTTTCGAGTTAAAGAAACCGGCATTGATTTCTTGCTAAAAGTACCGGTCTTGAACTCGTTCTTGCTTCTTACTTTAGGTTCTTGCTTGTTGTTTGCTAATCTTCTTGTCTTCTTTCTTTCTTTCTTTCAGACTTTCCAGCCACCGGTCTACTTCTTGCCGGGTCTTCGGTTCGGTCTTTTCCTCCGACGTCGGTCTTCAATCGCTGCTGTGAGCAGCCGTTCTTTCTTGCCATCTGCCTACTCTTTGCTACATACGGACAACCTGCTTTCAAGACATTCCACCTATGATCATAATGATCACAACCCTCGAAAAACATGATTCACTGCTGCAGATCAATCGAAAAAACAGTCTGCTCTCTTGCTTCTTTCTACTGATCAGCATAAGTGAGCACGTTAGCTACTTGCTTACTTCATACCGGACATGGTGGCTTCTTCTATCACAGCTCACAACCCCAACAGCCAACAGGGGCTGCTAGCCTCTTCTTCGACTCTCAAAACCGCCACCAGGATCTTCACCGCTCTGATACCAAGTATTGGATATCAAGCCCTTCTAAGTAAATATGTTTATGGTTTTGTGAAATAATGCAGAGAGAATCAACAAAGAAGAAGAAGTCTCTAACTTGCTTTGTGCCTTTATTAAATGAATAAAAAAGACCACATATAAATAGTCAAATACAAACCCACGTGCATACCCACTTTGCCTTTTTTGTAGCTAACAACTCACACCCACTCTCCTAAATAACCTGTCAAAAGAAACACCTATCAACTAGTCAACAAACTACCATGCTCATCAAGTTTCATGCATTAAGGTGTTGTAACTAATGCAAAACTAGTTGTACTATCAAGATTAACTCCAACAAGGACATGATCTCAAATAGGGCCTCCTGGAGAAAGAGGATTAGGATTCATGGATAGGTAGGCGATAAAATGACAACCATGGGCTTAGTACACTACAAGAAAATCAGGCTTTAGAAACGGATTTCCCACGGATCAAATTTCGTGGGAAATTTTCAACGGATTTCCCACGGATTTGAGTCAGAAAGCTGTTTTTCAACGGATTTCCCACGGAAATCCGTGGAAAATCCTGGGAAATCCGAGGGAAAATGGTTTTCCCACGAAGCTTTTAGCCACGGTCGATTCTGTGGGAAATCCGAGAGAAAGATCATTTTCCCATGGATTTTCCACGGATTCGTCTGACACAAAAGGGGGTGCTGTGTTGTAGTGGTATTAGAATTTAAGCGTAACTAAATAAATAGATTGGAATTTAAACCTAAGATTTATAACAATACACGACATATCACAGAAAATCCTTTAAGATCTAAATAGTGTATTCAGGAATATTAACTTATCTTAACTCTTCTTATTTCACACTACTACAGTCCTTTTATTTCTATTTTAGTTGTTGAATTTTTAAAATTTTTACGTTTTACTTTTATCCTATCTTTTATTTTATTTTATTTATCTTTTGTTCATTTGTTTTATTTTATACTGTTGTTATTATCTTGTATTTCAATTGTATTTTACTTATTTTGTTTTCCTTCTTTCTCGCTTTGCCAGATTTCTATCTTAGCAAGTAGTCTCTCTACTTACGGGTAGAAATATGATTGTCTACTTTTTAACTCTCTCACGCCCCACTGTAACAGGATTGTGTACTGTTATTGTTGTTGTTGTTATACTTTTGCGGTTTGAAATTTGATTTTTGATCAATGCTCATGTGTGATGACTATTTATGTGATTAATTTTTGATCGTTCAAAGAAGATGAAGATGGTTTCGTATTCATGGTTCAGATACATATAAAAGAAGATGAAGATTGTTTCAACATAGATCATTCGACGAAGATGACGATGGTTTTGATGATGATTAATTTCACTTTTGATAGATAAAATGACAAGTCCTACTATATATATATATATATATATATATATATATATATATATATATATATATATATATATATTAATGAATATAATTTAGTTATATCTCGTTGAGGAGAGATCAAAAGTATTCGGTGATCCATAATAACAATCATGCGTTTTAATAAGCTAATCCATAATAATAATCAAACCACGGTGACAAAAAAATATAACTAACTCATTATTAAAAATACACTCGTATTCTATGTATCTTACCCAAAAACTTTTGTTAATTTTATATAGATCTTGACCCATTTTCTTTAGTTGAAAAATACATTTTGTTTCCAAAGGATTATGGCTACCATATTCGATCATGGGTGCTACTTAAATTCTCCACAAATCCAACCACCCTTATATTTATATCACTTTATATAAATCTTGTAAGTGGAATATCCAAAAGAGATTTCCCACCAAGGGAAAAAAATTATATTATCTCTCAATGTTGTTTCTTCCCATCCAATTGGCTTTTGTCCTTAATCTCCTAGTCTCCTCCACCAATGCCATCACAGAAAAAAACCAACTCTCCAAGAATGTCATCAACGACTTCATAACTATTCAGAACCAAGCTCGTGCTGCTCTCCATGTGCCACCACTTGTGTGGGACACGCAACTGGCCCGTTATGCGGACTTTTATGCCAGGCAAAGGATGAAGGATTGCTTGTTAAAGCATTCAAATGGGCCTTATGGGGAGAACATCTTTTGGGGAAGTGGGGATGGGTGGAACCCAGCTCAGGCGGCATCAGCGTGGGTGGCAGAGCGGCGGTGGTATACTTATGGGTCGAATTCGTGCAATGGAGGTCAGGATTGCGGGCATTATACACAGATAGTTTGGAAAACGAGTAGGAGGATTGGCTGCGCTCGGGTGGCTTGTTTTCAAGGTAGGGGTGTTTTCATGACCTGTAATTATGATCCTCCTGGGAACTATATTGGTGAGAAACCTTACTGATTTTTGCATGATTATCAAATCACATACTATATATATACACATATATGTTTTGTGTGTTTGTGTGTGTGATATAAAGAGTTATTTATTCATTTATTTGTTGTATATTCATTCTATGTTTATTCATATTGATCTTTTTGCAATTTACACTAGTACAAAAAGGACTTTTAACCCCGGTTTTTTAAGGCTTTTAACCCCGGTTTTGAGGGGGGGCGACTAAAAGTCACCCTTTAACCCCGGTTAAAAAACCGGGGCTAAAAACTCTTTAACCCCGGTTAAAAAACTGGGTGTAAAAGCAGTTTTGAACCGGGTCTAAAAATACTTTCTACCCCGGTTTTTAAACAAAAAACCGGGGCTGAATATGAAAAAAAAATAAAAAAAAATTATACAATTAATTTACTAATTTATTACTCATTTACCAACAAAAATCAACCTAATTAACTACATCACAATATCTTAATACAAAAATTCATTGGCGCCACTAAAAAATACGTAATGATATACGAACCTAACAAGTTTCGAATTCCGGGATAAGAACCAAAGTATATATTTCAACTACAACTTATAGTAAAAGAACAAACTCGCTAAGGTAATCAAAATTACCTTCTAGTGTGGAATACGTAATTATTTGAGATACTTCATTCTCTTAATTGTTGACATCTTGAGGCACCTTTGGAGTTCTTGAAACTGTAGATTGTCTGAACTCCATAAGCCCCATAACACTGCTCATTTTTGATCTCCTACTTATTGTCTGAACACCATAAAACTGTAGATTGTCTGAACTCCATAACACAGCTCTATAGGCGAATGAAGACAAGCTACACAGACAACAGTACATAACATTAAATCATGTAAGCTTTAAAATTTACTTTAGGAACTCAAATAAGATTGTTATGGTCTTCTAATCATGAATGTGTAGACATTTATCACCTATTGTACTGCAAAATTTTAGCAAAATGACGTTATGAAAGGATGATCACCATAAGTGTAATCACCGGTGAAAGGATGCACATAGTAACACATGATATAGCTAAAATAGTTCCATAATGGTTCCACAAACTAGCTAATCTTTTCAAAAGAAAATGAAATCAGACCACATAGTATCATACAAACTTTTCAAGATTTGAGCACAGACATTGGATCTTGACAACAAAATTTCATGTTTGACATCTGGAATAATCAACTTTTGAAGCATTCACATGAGACAAACAAGTGTTCTTCTATTTAATCCTTGACACCACATAACAAACACAAATAAGTACATCTTATTTACTTTATTTTGTATAAATACCATGCCTACTGTAATGTTGTGTTTCTAAGTAGCATACAACTAAAGTAACACATACACGTACACCTAGACTACTTAAATGATTAATAGGAAATAATTATCACATATTCCATAGATAATCAAACAACAATTATTTTTTCATCTAAAAGTGCTGGAATAGTGAATTTACTACTCAAATTAATCAAATACTTGAAAATATATTATTTTCTTTTGCAAAGGGGGATCAATCGCAGTTATACAAGACGTGAGATAGAAAAGAAGACCAAATGAAAAGCTCGATCTGCAGGAACAAGTTAGAAAATATACAATATGCAATTATATTAGAACATCATATGATCATAGTACATATATACCTGGAGCACATTTAGCCAGTATGTTAAAGATGCTTTGTTATCCTCGGTTCCAACAAAATTTAACGCACTCCATGCTGTCTGGTTTTGGGGTATTGGACTTTTGTCTCGATGTCGAAAAACATCACTGCCAAAAAGGAGCAATATTTATGCATACGAAATCACAGGAGTTCATTAAGATCGAGGAAATCATATATCATGAGAACTATATATTGTTCTTGCTTAGAAAGAGACCACCCAAAGAAGAATACACTAAAAATATCAAATAGAACATAATTGAAAGTTAGGGAGGGTGCATACCTATATATGTTGCTTATAGTTAATATATAAATAAACTGTTACTCTGCTAGCACTGTTATTTATTATCTAGGCATGGACAGTTGACTCTTATACTTCAACCATGGGCAGTCAAATACCCATAAGAATTGTAGTTTTGACAACACTCGAAGCATGAGGATTTGAGCTTGAGGACCTTGTTACTATTCCGGTGCTAGACAGGTTGACACTGGCGCATTGATCTTTTTTGTTATTAAAGCAACGTTTATTTTAGAGGCAAGTCAACTAATATATTGGTAATTAATTACTTCTCACAAATATGCATAAATGCAACTCTCATTTGTGTAAGGTGCTAAAGTACCTCAAAACATCATCTTTAAACTTCGATTGCCCCATTCATAGTTGTTGCCTTCATCTAACTCAAGGACAAGGACATATCAGAACTATCCATATTAAGACCAAGCTTCTCAAACAAATCCATCATGTTGGGACAAGTAACCTGCTTGCATATTCATCAATTCTACAATATTCATATGTATATTAATAGCTCAAGAATAACTTGTGCATCTGACGATTAACAACTATGTGCAACTTGAGGCAGAGACAGATGACCATATCATGAAAATGAACTATATAAATAAAAAATAAATGGTTCAACAAATTTACTAATGATTCTCATTTAGTGAAAAAAGCTTCAGAATTCCTTGTCTTGAACTCAAACAGACCTACTTAAAACAGAAATTAACCTTTATGAAACCCTCGAGATTCAGCAATTTTCGTACAGATTACCGTTGCAAATCCTAACCTTCATCTATCGAGATTAAGCAACTTCAATACCTTTGTGAAACCTTCAAGATTCAACAACTTCGAAAGAAAACAACAAAAACCTTCGAGATTCAGCTGTGAAATTGAAATCGAGATTCAGCCGACACTTTTTGGTGAACAGGGAATAAAATCGTAACAAGAAAATGAAACCTTCAAACCTTTGGTGAAGTGAGAATGAGATCGAGAATCAACGGAATCATGAAATTGAAAACGAAACCGGGATTTTTTGGTGAAGAATGGGGATGAAATTTTCAGCCGTATGTACGTGAGTAAACTGGAGGGAGTAACAATTGTTTGAGTAACTTTTCTAGGGCTGGGCGGGAGAACAAAAACTTTCAACCCCGGTTGATTAAAATATAACCGGGTTTAAAGATAGGTTTTAACCCCGGTTTTTTATATAAGAAACCGGGGTTAAACGTTTAAAATTTTCAGACCCGGTTTTTAATTAAGAAACCGGGGTTAAATCTCGCATTAGTAGAGCGGCTCTTTTTCGGGCTATCCTTTTACTCCCGGTTTTTTACTATCCAAACGGGGTTAAAATTTTTAAAACTTTTAGACCCGGTTTTTTATTAAAAAACCGGGGTTAAATCTCTTTGAATTATTTTTTACCCTGAAGCATACCATTTAGCCCCGGTTTTTTTACTCTTTTTTATATAACCGGGTTTGAATAGGGGGGGCTGAAAGTTAATTTTGTAGTAGTGTTAATGTAATCTAATGGTCATTTTTGTTATTATGAGTTTAATGACTTGCCATTAGTATATATGATGATTTAAAGAGTTATATGACTTCTAATAGATGATTATCAGTAGCTTGGTCAACAAGAACTTATTCACTAATTTAGGATTTAGATACTCTTAAGAAGAATTAAGACATATGTTATCAATCAGATTCTTTTCAAAAAAAGTGATTTAAAAAATTAAGATTATTATTTAAAATAAAAGAACTCTTTTTATATGAAAAAACCTGATTTATCATGTGTTAACTTAATTTCAATCAATATATATAATATACTGTTTTCATACTATTAAATAAATTCATCATCAATGATTCAGATTTAATTAATTATATATAGTTTCATAATTTTAAATAATTCGTACATATATTTATTATTTTACATAGAAAATACATGAAATATTTTTCCTAGTTAATCGAAAGAAAAGGCCAAAGCGAAAAAGCATTAATGGGACCTAAGACCTTTGACAACTCTGCTTTACAACTGGATACAACGTGGACGATTTATAGCACTTTCATCAATATATTTGTTTTGTGAAAAATTGATTTCATATGTCGTTAAAGTAACATCACATACCCTGTAAAATTTTCCACTAAAATATAGAAAAAAAAATGGTAATTACAATCTTCTTTTTCATAATTAATTTTTTATAATTTTTATAGTTACATTTTAATTAGTTTTTAACTTTTCATACATGAAACAAGGTTATCATTTTTTAAAAAGATTTAGTTTCTCAAAGTGTATCGAACTTGTCACTTTTTGTCATTGTGTATATCAAATTTTAAAAAATACCATTTTATGTATTGAACTCTAAAAAACTACCATTTAGTACATCGTTATCTTTGATAGTAGGTTACATGTGATGTGGCAAAGGTTATGGGTGACGTGGTGGGTGCAATGGGATGACATGGCTTTTCTCTATTAACATTAAATAAGAATAATAATAATAATAATAATAATAATAATAATAATAATAATAATAATAATAATAATAATAATAATAATAATAATAATAATAATAAACAAAAACTTTATTAACTGCTAGAAACTTTAAGAAGATTTGCGGGTTTCCAAACCATGTGCTCTTTATCTTCATCGATTTCATCAACTCTCCACCATCTACTGTTGCCGATTAGGGTTCTTCATATGCTTAAATCTTATCTGTGCCGATTAGGGTTCTTCATATGCTCAAATCGGTTCTTCAACTGCTCAAATCTCATCTGTGTCGATTAGGGTTCTTAATCTTCTCAAATCGGTTCTTCATCTGCTCATATTGGTTCTTCATCTGCTCATATTGGTTCTTCATCTTCTCAATTCTCATCTGCGCCGTTTGAAAAGAACCTTGTTTGTAATTGTCGCCTGAGAGTTGATTAACGTTTCGATTGGAATATGTTTTTGAGGTTAAAGGTGCGATTGTCGTTTGAAAAGAACCTTGGAAGTAATTTTCGTTTTCGCTCCAAATCTAATGAACCCTAAAATCAAAACACTGAAATAGAATTGTGATGATTCGTGAATCGGAAACCAAATTACAAACGGCCCTGCCTATGGAATCAGCTATAACTAGCCGCACTGGTGTTTGTGTGTGTTTGCGTGGGTATGTATGTGTGTGTTTTTGTGTCAACAGAGGAAGCAACGAGAATAAGAGGAGGGAACCCCCTTTAGGGTGGTCAATAATTAAAACATGGATATTTTGTCCCCCTATTCAACTTACAACATAACTTAGGTTTACCCGTTTCAACTAACGTGGATAATTTGGAATCATTGATCTGAAATTGTCAATATTTCACCAACTCAATCTATTTCCAACATTAGCCATGTAACCACATTAATCAAACAACATAAGTTAGCAACTAAACACTTTGACTAAAATCAAGGTACAACTATACAAGCAAAGGGTACAACTACATAAAACTAGCCCCTATTTCTGGGTGTTACATAAATGTTAATGAATTTAGGTTATATATTATTCAAATTCATGAGTTCTATTTATACACATTTTCTAATAATAAGTTCAACTATTTATTATGTGATAGAATATTTATAATGAAATGTTTAATTGTTAAAATAATTTGTAATAGTTAAATTAATTGGTATTGACTTAATGTTTTAAATATCTTCTTATTATACAATGTTTCTTCACTAAAATGGTATATTTGAATTTTACTAAATTCATCTAATAGTTACTTATTTAACAATTTCCATTTGGTCTAATTTGCGGGTAAATTAGTAATTTCAAATTACTTATAATTATGACATCGAGAAAAAGACCAAATGCTTTATAAGGTAGTGTATATATATATATATATATATATATATATATATATATATATATATATATATATATATATTTGTATGATACTTGAATTTGACAAAAGATCAAAGCTTTTGAACTTTTGGTCAATGAACTTTTGGTCAAATAAAGTATCAAGCGTTATGTTAATTGTGATCAAATTGACATAAACCTAGGTGTTGTTTTCTTATAGTTATCCAGTTTGAGGTAATTGGCAAAGAAAAGGCCCTAAGTTTTTATGTTTTTGAGATTAAGAAAAAATCTGTTGGTTTTGGAATTAGATTCAAGTCTTGAATAATCCCGGTTATATATTTTGTATAAATATAGTGTTTGATTAAGTTAGGTGCTTTATTTAATATATATAGCATGTTTATATCATGATTGAATTAATTATTATATAAGTCAACGCCTTAGACCTAGTGGATCACTGTGTTGCTTTATTATTCTGGTTGTGATTGATTACATTTATTTAGCTGGTGTGGGGAGGCTTGCGTGCTACTTAAAACCCTATTCAATTAAATAAAAGTATTAGTTATAGCGGGCTTGCGTGCGTATGAATATTTTTGTAATAGAGCGCCAGATTTTTTCAACAATTGTATACGTTAGTTTGATATTTGTAAATGTAAATTTTCAAAGATGAGGAGCAAGAAGATAACAGAAGACCGCTATGGATGCTTGAGCCAGTGAGAGCGTCACAAATCCATGTCATGTGTGTTGTGTGATCCACTTAAGTTTTGACCATTTGGTACTTGATTAGTCAACAAGCACCGACATTGGTCAAAGACGTATTTTGGATTAAATATTTATTTTATTGCGTGGTTGTGATATTATTAAATTTAGATCGTACATGTATATATAAAAACTGTAGTTTTAAGTTGAAAAGTTTTTCACTTAAAACGGAAAAGTTTTTGTGAAATTAAAAACTGGCAAAAGCTTTTTAAACACAAAAACCCTTTTAAAATCTTAGACCAGTAGTGCTAGCTATCTAATGGTACACCTTTCTGCTTGCGGTACATTTTGTGTGTTGTTGTGCCTAAACCATGCATACTGGGGTTCAAAGATGTTGGGAGGGGGTGAAAGACTTTGTTATTCCCTGATGTGATGGGCCAGAGTTCATCTTGTATTAGGTGGTGAGGTCTATTTTGGTGATTTCCTGAGGTGACGGGCCCAAAGTGCACATAGGATGACTAAATATGTACGAATTATGTTTCATTCGATGTCCTAATGTACTAGGAGTCGTGTTTTGGTTTAAATACGATAGGTATGGTTTAAAACACACCATAAATACTACCGGGTCTGTGTTATCAATGAGTCTCATAGTGTTATCAAGGGTAAGTGGAGGCTTTCAGGTCCAAACCATGTCGTTTGAAAGTTACCTTTACTTATGTGCTAAGGACACATGGGTAGTTGTACATAGTTTATAGGCCACCTATAGCACGTCGCGATTACGTTGTCCCATATGGAGAGTATTATACATTTTATAAGTGTCTATTTGATGAATCTAATGTCATGTCAGTTCAGATACTCTCCACAACAACCGAGTTCTCGGGCAAGCTCAAAAGTAAGTCTTCTTTTGAGGCCGTGCACGATTTAAAGGAGCGGTTTAGAAGCAGTGAACACTATGGACGTTTTCTGCTAATGAAGGAGATTATTCACAGAAGATAAAAGAACACCAGTCAGTGAGCGATCATCTCATTAATATGACAAGGATGTTTGGTTGCTTAGTTGTCTAGGAGTCACAAGTCAGTGAATAAGAACTTGTCATGCTATTGATCGGGACACTGACAGATCACTACCAGGCGAAGGTAGTGAGTGATCTTTGAGGACAAGAACTAACTATTGTTGGTATACACGAGTTTCTAATGTGTATAGGTGATCAAATGAAACCTGACATCCTTGGTACAAGAGATGTTGAATCATTGAAGAAGATGACTGGAAAGATGAGCTAGGAGTGTTGCCCAGTCTATGGCAGCAAGGATTTATGCGAGCACTCACTCGACATTGATTTGCTGGACATTGACTCACCCAATGATACATGTATCTTTATGATAGATTGCTTAGTTGCTTCTTTTGAATCATGGGTACTAGATACCGGATGTGTTCATCACATAAGCAATCACTTGCAGGGATTCAAGAGGAGTTGAAAGTAAGGAGGCGCCATATGGACCTGCGGATTGGCGAAGGCTCCACGGTTGGTGCCGAAGCTGTAGAAACATATAATCTCAGATTGTCTTCATGATTAATTATAGAACAAGAAAATTGTTACTATGTTCCTAGATTAATCAAAAATGTAATCTGAGTTATTAATAAATAGTGGTTTTACCTATCAAGCGGTAGGAAAAATAATTTTGTGCTTTAAGAATGTTTTATTTTATTTTATTTTAAAGCATGTTCACAAAATGGTCTATATAAGTTGAATATACAAGATGACAAGGAAATTTATCATAGTGATTGAAATAGGAGATTTTTACATAATTGTTTTAGTGTTCTTCATAATTAGCATATTTTACTCATCCGTGATATACAAGTTTGTAATATCTAAATTTCTCCGTAGCTACTTGATGTAGTGGGAGCTGCATCAAGGAGATAACACTGTTATTAATACTTGATGGTGTATTCGTGTAGAGAATAAAACTTCAAGTTTGTGACCAAGTATTTATTGATATCTGTCAGGGGTACAATTATTGGAGGTGACCTGCATCAAGCCAAGTCCATGGAGCCTTTGTCATCAGTAAGCTTGATTTGTTATCCTTAGACATGAGATGCTTGGTTTGGGGCACGGGGACTGGTGTTCAGCCCGCGTACGGGTATTTTTAAGATGATTATAAGCTTTTTCACACTGATGTTTTAAATTTATAAAGTGGAATTACAAAATAAATACTACACAAGACTCAGGCAAGTATGACCTGGTCAGTAGTAGTATAGATAGGGTAAGACCGAGTGTCGAACCATAGGGATAAAGTGACTTTCTGGCAGCTACTAGAACTCAAACATCATTATTGTTTGGTGAAATAAAAACATGTGATTTTTAGATTTTGAATTAAAACTAATAAAAGAAACAAGTTACACTAGTAAAATAATAACAAGCGATTAGACAATCAGATAAATGATCACTTAGGATTCAGAATCATCCTGGTTAATTATGTCAATATTTATTTCGGTTTAAATGTTGATGACTTGATGAATTGCATTAAGCTCACAGTATGCTGTTCTATCTAATACTCAGAAATCATATTATCATGTAAATCATCACTCGAGTTATCAAGACTCAGATTTACAATCAAATATAGTATGTAAGCATAGAATCATAAGATAATCACAGATCCACGTAACCATGTTTAAATCCAGCTACAAGTCATACATTCTTGGTCAAATGATATGTCTCATAGTTTTCAAAACATAAGAAATGTGTTAAAGTGATTTAAGAATGGTTAGAATAAAAGAAACAACAAACTGATCTGGAACAGGATTCATGCGATCGCATGTCAGGGACATACGATCACATAGAAGGACAGACCCATGCGGTCGCATGCATATGTCATGCGATCGCATGGTATCTAGTTACACAATATTTCACTTTTACCCAAAGATTAAACACAAACAACCTGGACTTTCATCCAAGGTTATAAGTAGATAGTAAATGCACACTATGATGTTATGAACCAAACAAGATTCAAACCACGTGCATTGGGTTTAAGATCAAGCCTTATGTTATTTCTTTTTAGATATCATCATATTATGTACTATTTCTAGCACACAACACATGCAAAGCATGAAATACATAAGCATGCACATAGAATCAAAAGATCAGACTCTTAATGACATTATGGAATTCATTTCAACCTTAACATGTTCAAAAACATCTTTTTAATCCTTTTTATCCTTTTGTAGTATTAATGATCAAATAATATACGTACACAGTTAAACTTTCATTTGAGATGTGAAACATGTGAGAAACCAAAATATGATAAACATGACCAACTTGTTAAGATCTGAAATAATCAAAGACAAGTTCCAAAAAATACTTTTCAAATGACAATCTTGCTTGTTACACCATTTCAAGTGATAACTACACAAGATCTTAAGATTAAACCAACATTCTTGAATATGCATGCAATATAACCTTGAGGTTTTCACACTAAAGGTTATCAAAACATGAACATGAACAAATATATCACATGAATATGATTAAACACATTTATATTAATGATCAAAACATACTTTTATATCAAACCATCAAGAAAAGGTTTATATTGCCATAACTTGGCCAATAATCATCTTGGCCTAAGTGAAATAGTTTAATTAGACATGGTTACAAGTAAAATAACAAGATCAACACTTGGATACATATTAAGAACCGATAAGTTTAGATTATACCAAGCTATCCCGAGTTGTATACGTGATCAGAACCTCCACTTAGTTTCTACACCTTTGGAACGGAGTTTGGGGTGTTTAACTACCACCAAATCGAAACCCAAGTATGAAGACACCTTAGTGTGTGTATTGTGTGTGTTACAGAGAGAATTCGTGTGTGTGTGTGTGTGTTTCTCTTGCTGCTTCTGATTGTTTTCTTGTGTGTGATATCTCTTCAGTAGAGAATGAGCTTCCTTAAATAGGCCTGATTCGGAGGTCTTTGCGATCGCATGGACCCTGCCATGCGATCACATGGCTTGGTTTTGGGCGGTTGACAAGAAAGCCTAGCTTGCAGAAGCTGCCAAGTGCCAAAGCTAGATTCGTCCCTACCTTGCGATCACAAAGTAGGTACATGCGATCGCAAGGAATGGTAATTTTCACCAATTCTTCGTTTTTCATCCGTTTTGCACTCGTTTGACTTGATATCTTCACTTTAGGTCCTATTAACCTGCAATGGTGAACATTAAGCATTTTAGACAATAATTTGTACAATTCACCTTGATTATGGATTAAATGCGAGGGTTTTCGATGGATAAAACATGTATAAATATGGATATATCAATCTCCCCACACTTAAGCCTTGCTTGTCCTCAAGCAAACTCTAATGCAACTTAAAATATCTATTGACTTAAATTAATGCAAAAGTATATACTTCTGACATGAAAAGGTCTAAAGGCATAATATATATTTAATCAGAGCAACGAGGACAAACTTCCATGCGAAAGATATGGCAAAATTAAAGCAAACTTAGCACGTATACCTGAATCAAGACCAATATCTGAGTTCATACTTCACTAGGTGGTCACTCAAGCACTCAATATGTATATCAGGGTATGTGTATAAGTGCAAAAATGCAAGATTTGAGACTAAGATTAGCATAAGCTTGATCACATATCAAATCTCCACCAATTAACATGAACATATGCAAATATCAAGAGGTCTTTATTTGGGTTGTAATGTGGCTAAGGTTTTTAGGGTAGGAATGGGAAGATATAAAGGTGACTAAAATAGTATTCAGGAACCAAGTTAATGCTGCTGTATTTTTGTGTTAGATCCACCATTAATCCTATGGATCCTTAGATTTGGTAAAATCTTTTAGATCATGTAGTTTGTATGGATCAAGGCAGGTATTTGTATGGACATGAATTTAAACATATTTTTGGTGAGAATACAGTTCATCAAGCTGTAGTGGAATCAGAATAGTCTGAGTGATGGCCAACACCTGGATAACTGCAAAAAACTACTACTCAATGTATGATAAGCTTCAAAAATAGCCAAAGAACAGCTAATCAAACAACCGATCTTCTCATATTTTTTCTTTTCTATTTTTTTATCGGTTTTTGCGTTTTGGTTTTCTCTAAGTTATCTTTTTGGAGATCAAATCAGCAGTATGCAACATAATCGTTACAAATCTAAGAGGAACACTTGAATTTCGTGTCCAGCTAATGCAGTGCATGAGCAACTGAAGATCTGGCAAAATCTTGTGTAACAACAATTAACGGTAAAATTGGTTCTGAAATCTTAAAAATAAGATAGAATTAAAACAATTGTTATTATTGGGGGTTTTTGAAATGAAAGGCTAAGGCTCAAAGTGGTGAACTAGGGGTAAATATATAAAAATTGGCTAAAAATAAAAGTGTATTGGCTAAAATGGGTTATCCTAAATGCCTCTATCATTTAATTGCAACAATTTAGTTCATGGTTCCGAAATGCATAGTTGTGAGCAAGTTCTATAATCAAAACACAATCTGCATATATATGTGGTAATTCCATGAGCTATTCAAATAAGAAATTGAAATGTTGTGGCTCAAATACTCAGGAATTATAGTGTCGAGGTGTGGTTTGTGCAATTAAAGTCAAACATTAGGCAGAATTCAAGTACTTGTGCTAAGCTAACTTCATGAAAGTTATACACAACAAGGTCCTCATAATGTTACTTGCTTATAATCTATCATGCGAGAGGATCTAAACATGTCAAAAATGATATAAATTTGCGAAAAATTTACGACAAAATTCAGTTCTCAGATTTTAAAGCATTTAGAGTTTTCAAAAGAACAAGACTATAGAAGGCATGTATATCTCCTTCCTCACACTTAAAATTGTACATTTTCCTCAATGTACAAACAATGTATGTAAACAGTGACGTAGCGTGATGAGTGTAAGAGAGGAGATAAGAAAACTCCCTGAATCGGTGTTAGTAACCGATTTTCTGTAGATGAAGGCTCAGGATTCTCCCCACACTTGGATTGAGCTGCACTTCTTTGAAATATGACTGTATAATCCGAGTGAAACTTGCAAAACAAGAAACTCAACCACAAGTATAAAGCGAGAGTGTAAAAAACTAATATAGCCTAATATAATCAAACCAAAGGATGTACAAAATGTTTGGATGTTATACAAATAGATCAAATAAAGCACAGTACATCAAACATCGTACAACAAAAACTAAACTATCCCTATCTACTACTAAGGCCTAGGGGGTGGTGGTGTAGATGAAGTACTGGCCCCAGTGTAGTAATCTCTCAACTGCTGAGGAGGCTCTGGAGGTACATGGGTCTGCTCAGACCTAGGTAAAATGTCGCGCAACATGCTCGTAACATACTGTCTATGAGCCTCAGCATGTGCGTACTCCAGTCTCTGCATATCCTCCATCCTCTGGAGTCTACGCTCCATCGCAGCGATGCGTGGTCCCTGGTCCCGGGCATAGCCGAATCTGACAGCCGGCTGCCTCTCTCGACTGATCTCTCTCCGAATAGGTGATGCAGGATGCTCCTCATCACGGGCCTCATCCTCTGGCTCATCATCATCATCAATCAAAATCCTCTGGCCAGGTGCTATCCATCGTTGACGTAGATGGTCAAGCAGAAAATACCGGTTCCGAACCAACTCCACTACTCTTATCTAAGCAAAAACCTCCATATCAATGGTAGTAGCAGGGGCAATAAGAGTAAGCTCCTCTCGTTCCTGCTGATCAACTATACCCATGCCCCTCGCCAGATGATAGATAAAACCACCACCATAAACAGCCTGCGTAACGCGTGGCCTACTGATAGTAAACAAGTGCTGAGCCAGGCACACGGCTATCTGGCATGGATGCTGATGAGCAAAACAATATAGATAAAACAGATCTCGGTGGGTGATGTTACCCACGGAAGAGTCGGTGCGTGCAGATAAGCAATAAGAAGTGGCATGATGAAGGATGCGGTAGAGTGGATCTGGAACATAACTACTCTTAGGAATGGGCACACCATATGGCCATTCAATCTCAGACCATGCATCTAGATATGTGAGTCCGTGTGGAAAATCGATAATACCCTCTGTGAAAGCAGGGGACTGCAGCTCCTCTCCTGTGTATAGTCCCATATATGAAGCAAACTCTCTGAGAGATAACTGTCTCTCCGCTCCACATAGTCTGAATGTGAGTGCATCCGGTTGATCGTAGTCCGTAAGGGGTGATACCAAGTGAAAAATGGATAAAAACTCTATAGTAAGCTCAGTGCACACCTGGCTATCAATGCTAAGTAATCGCCTCCAATGAGGTCCGGTAATGGCAGCAGCTCGATCAATAAAACCAACAGTGTCTAGCGAGTTCCAGTTCAGGTATCTCAGGTGCGCATACCCATGCTTGCGCGCCTGCTCTAACAAATAGTCACGACCAGTACAATCCTCATCCAGGTCAAAACGGAGATATGGGTGCAAAGCATCATCCCCTGGGTGCTCAATGGGCTCTGCCTCAGGCTCTGGATCAGGAGCCGGTACTCTGGGTAATGTACGGGGGTCAACAGTCGGTGGCTCAGGAGATCTACGACGTCTGTGTGTCACAGCTGGAATATACATTTAGACACAAGTCAAGAGTGCTAACTATGGTAAGAATAGTTCATCGATCGATAATGAGCTGTATTAGGGTGCTGGATGTTGAAACAACGTTGGTTTGTTCAAAGATTTGATTGAAAATGAAAACAGCACGATTACAGCCTTCTGCAATCGCATGCCAAAGCCTTACGATCGCAGGGAGGAACATGATATTGCATGCCAAAGCCTTACGGTCGCAGGGAGGCACATGCGATCGCATGCCAAAGCCTTACGGTAGTAGGGAGGCACATGCGATCACAGGCCATATCCTATGCGATCGCATAGCTCATTCAAAACAGAAACCCTAATCACACGCCATACGATCGCATGGCATGTACCATGCGATCGCATGGTCGAGCAGATCGGAAAACAAAAACCTAGGGTTTCATTCAATCGATGAATAGGCTCGAATATGCACAATAAACTCAAATCTAAGTACATAATGTTGATCTACGAGATGTAAGAATCGATTTGGTACCTTATATGAAGAAAACGGATCGGAATCGACAGAGATATGATTGAATAACCGGAGAAAGCTCGAAATTGCCACGTACAGAGAGAAAGTAGAGAGAGAGAGAGAGAGAGAGTGTTTGCGATGGGGGTCTGGTCGCATGGGGATGTATATATAGCCGGACTGCCATGCGATCGCATGGCTTACCCATGCGATCGCATAGGGCAAACTTTTCAGAATTTGAATATTTCAGTTAAGTCTTGTTTGGCTCAATCATGTATACAACCCATGATGAAATGTTAAGATACACTCTCTGATAATCCGTGATAGATTGGGATAGAACGGAAGTTATGAAAAAGCAACTATTAGTACCGTGTGTAAGTGAACATTTTACGGAAAAGCAAACGGGATGAAATGAAACAGAAAATGCGCGGAAAGGAAACTGAAAGGAAACGTATTTACATATGTATGTACAGATAACACACTATTAGTACCGTGTGTAAGTGAACATTTTAACGCGTTGAAATGTGGAGTGTTTTCCTGTCTCTCCAGACTGAATGAGAATAGATTTGAGAAAACATAAGGAGTGATACCACTGTAAATTAGGCATGACTTAGGGATTTCTAGTGGGGCTTAGGCTCGAGTTTGCTTAATCGGAGACTAACCAACTCATCAATCATTGCTCAAGCATTACTATTAGGCCTGAAAACCTTTTCGGCTTTTAACTTAACAGGATCTTCCCGAAGAGCACTAGCACACTCTGACTGAGAATAAGTTGGCCAATCCCTACAAGCGCCCTCCTGAATCAGAGCACCACATTTCCAACACTTCCCTACATGTTTTGCACGCCTTTTAGCCGCACAAAGTGAAGTGCCTCTATGGAATTTGGCATAATTTTGATCTCTCCTTATATTTTTGTCTAGTCTCATGACAATATCACGCTGAATATCAAAAGGTAAGTGAGTGCGTAGAAAAAGACAAGATAGAAGAGAAATTGATTCTACGGAAAGCATCTCCATTTCTTTTAGGTCTGCCGGTAAAAGACCAAACACACTCGCTAATGTGTAGCGAGGTGAAGTTTCATGTTTTCAGATGGTTCATCCTGGATCAGGGCACCTAAATACTTTTTGAGACGGTGGCCATTGACTTTAAATGTAACTCCTGTAGAGTTAGTGATATCAACAGCACCATATGGATACACTGTATGTACTTTAAAAGGACCCGTCCATCTGGACTTTAATTTACCTGGGAAAAGACGAAGACGAGAATTGTATAAGAGCACACGATCTCCAGCCTAGAATTTCTTGTCCTTCAGGCGAGATTCATGAAATATTTTCATCTTTTCCTTGTACATTAAGGAATTATCGTACGCTTGGTACCTTAGTTCTTCCAATTCATTGAGCTGGAGTAGACGATTCTGCGTTGAAACATTTTGTTCAAGATTTAGGGTTTTCAATGCCCAATATGCTCTATGTTCAAGTTCAACGGGAAGGCGACACGCTTTACCATAAACCAATTTATAGGGTGTGGTTCCGATAGGCGATTTGTAGGCGGTTCTGAATGCCCACAATGCATCGTCTAGTTTTTCTGCCTAATCTTTTGGGTTATTCCCAATGGTTCTTTCAAGTATCCGCTTTAGACCACGATTAGTGACCTCAACTTGTCCACTTGTTTGTGGATGGTATGAAGTAGAAAACCTATGGGTTACCCCATAACGTATTAATACCTTTTCAAGCTGTGTATTGCAAAAGTGAGTACCCCGATCACTTATTAATGCTCTCGGAGTTCCAAAGCGGGAAAATAACCTCTTTAGAAACTTACATACAACTCGTGCATCATTAGTTGGTAGGGCCTGTGCTTCGGCCCATTTTGAAAAATAATCGACTGCAACAAGAATGTACTTGTTTCCATGGGAATTTGGAAAAGGACCCATAAAATCTATCTCCCAAACATCGAATATTTCACAAACTTGGATAGGGTTTTGGGGCATCTCATTGCGTGATGAGATGTTTCCGGATTTTTGACATGGGTCATAGGATTTTATAAATTCACGGGCATCCCTAAATAGAGTAAACCAATAGAAACCAGAATCAAGGACCTTCTTTGCTGTTGTAACAGGTCCATGATGGCCTCCAGTAGGTCCTGAGTGACAGTGCTCTAGGATGTCCATTGCTTCCTGACCGGTCACGTATCGTCGTATGATTTGGTCGACTCCTATCCTGAATAGATAGGGATCTTCCCAGAAATAGAAATTTAGCTGAGAAAAGAATCTTTTCCTCTGTTGATGCGCGAGACCTTTTTCTAATAACCCTGCTGCTAAATAATTCATAAAATCTGCAAACCATGGGGCATTAGCAGATTTATGAAGTGCTAAAAGAAACACATCAGGAAATGTATCCTGAATGGCATATTCATCCAAAACTTCAAGGTTTGGATTATCAAGACGCGAAAGATGATCGGCAGCAAGATTTTCTACACCTCGCTTATCTTTTATTTCTATATCAAACTCTTGTAACAAGAGTATCCATCTAATGAGGTGGGGTTTTGCGTCTTGTTTGGAAAACAAGAATCGCAAGGCAGAATGGTCAGTGAAAACCACAGTTTTGGAAAGAATTAAGTAAGACCGAAATTTATCGAAAGCAAAGATGACGGCCAGTAACTCTTTTTCTGTTACAGTGTAGTTCTCCTGGGCGTCTATCAGGGTTTTGCTTGAATAATAGATAAGATGAAAACGACTTTCTTTTCGCTGACCTAAAACTGCACCGACAGCAAAATCACTTGTGTTGCACATTAGTTCGAATGGAAGAGTCAAGTCAGGGCTGGTTAAAATTGGTGCGTTGGTAAGTTTCTCTTTTAAAGTGTTGAATGCTTTCATGCATTCAGAAAAAAAAAACGGAGTATCTTTTTCTAAGAGATGGGTCATAGGTCGTGAAATCTTTGAAAAGTCTTTTATGAAACGACGATAAAAACTGGCATGACCAAGGAAACTCCGAATGCCTTTGACATTCGTCGGGGGAGGCAGTTTATAAATGACATCAATTTTAGCATGATTAACCTCAATTCCCGACTTGGAAATCTTATGTCCCAAAACAATACCTTCTCGCACCATAAAGTGACATTTTTCCCAATTAAGAGCGAGATTGGTTGTTTCGCATCTAGACAGCATCTTTTCTAAATTGAGAAGACAAGTGTCAATTGTATCTCCAAAAACAGAGAAGTCATCCATAAAGACTTCAACACATTCTTCGATCATATCATGGAATATTGCTGTCATGCAACGCTGGAATGTAGCTAGGGCATTGCACAAGCCAAATGGCATTCGCCTATAGGCAAATGTACCATAGGGGCAAGTGAATGTGGTTTTCTCTTGATCTTCCGGAGCGATTGGAATTTGGAAATACCCGGAAAAACCATCAAGAAAACAATAGAAGGCGTTACCTGCCAGTCTCTCAATCATTTGATCAATGAATGGGAGCGGGAAGTGATCTTTACGAGTTACGTCATTCAGTTTTTGGTAATCGATACAAACACGCCACCCGGTTATAGTGCGAGTGGGAATTAACTCGTTTTTATCGTTAGTGATCACGGTCATACCTCCTTTCTTGGGAACTACTTGGACAGGGCTAACCCAAGGGCTATCAGATATCGGATAAATCAGACCCACATCCAAGAGTTTAATTACCTCTTTTTTAACCACTTCTTGCATATGTGGATTTAATCGCCTCTGTCTTTGCACACTTGTCTTGTGGTTATCCTCCATGAGGATTTTGTGTGTAAAGAAAGAAGGATTAATTCCTTTTATGTCAGAAAGTTTCCATGCAATAGCGATCTTGTGCTTCCTGAGCACATTCAATAGCTTCACTTTTTCATTAGAGCTGAGATCAGAAGCTATGATTACAGGTAGTTTGGAATCACAGTCTAGAAAAACATATTCTAGATGTGATGGGAGTTCTTTTAACTCAAGTGCTGGAGGCTCAATGATAGAAGGTTGTGAGTGAGGCACCTTATCAACATCGAGAGTCTCGAAAGTATCAGTAGCTAATGCATCTTTAGAGATAACATCAGTAACTATGATACAGTTCAAGTTCTGTAAGGTCCTTAGGAAAAGAGCCTTTCTCCAGTATATGCGTGTCTAGCACGTCTTTTTCAGAAGAAATAGGAATTGAATCAAGATGATAATGATCGGATATATCAACACAATACAAGGCATCATCTTGAGATAATGGTTGTTTAATGGATTTTTGGATATCGAAGGTAACAACTTGATCAGCTACTCTATAAGATAGTTTGCCATCACAAACGTCGATAAGAGCGCGCGAAGTAGCCAGAAATGGTCGCCTAAGATAAGAGGAACATTTTTGTCCTCATCCATGTCAAGGATAAGAAAGTCAACAGGGAAGATAAACTTATCGACTTTGACAAAAAGATTTTCATAAATCACCCGTGGATATATCACAGATCGGTCTGCTAGCTGAATTGACATTTTTGTTGGGTTAGGTTCACCTAGACCTAGCTTTGCAAACACGGAATTGGGTATGAGATTAATGCTAGCTTCTAGAGCGGCTAAAGCATTATTAACATATAGTTGTCCTATTTCAGACGGGATAGTGAAGCTACCTGGGTCGGTTTTCTTCACTGGAAGTTTGTTTTGTAGGATGGCTGAACATTCTTCATTAAGAATGACAGTTGATAGGTCCTCCAGTTTCTTTTTATTGCTTAGCAGTTCTTTAAGGAACTTGACATATATTGGCATTTGAGTTAAAGCCTGAACAAATGGGATATTGATTTGAAGCTGTTTGAAAAGTTCAAGAAACTTTTTGTAATGCTCCTCCATTTGTTCTTTCTTCAGTCGCTGAGGATAAGGAATCCTGGGCTGATATTTAGGAATCAGGGACTTAACTTGCGCAGTACTTGTTGGACGGAGCTGTTACGCGCTTCGTTAGTTCCCTCGACTGGGACCTGAGATTCGGGAGATTCCGAATCTGGATTTTCTTTGGATATGGCGGGAGTGCTTGGTTCATCAACCGGAGGTATCGTTGGTGGGACCATAGTGGTACCACTCCTAAGAGTAATAGCTTTAACATCGGCCCTAAGATTGGGTTCGGTGTTACTCGGCAAACCACCTTGTTGACGCTTTGATAGCGAATTAGCGATCTGGCTTACTTGATTTTCCAAGTTCTTAAATGAAGCGTGAAGAACTTTCATGTCGTTTTCGTGATTGACGAAATGACTTTTGATAGAAGAAGAAAATCTATCAAGTAAGCTCTCAATCTTTGATTGAGTTTGTGGTGGTTGTCGGTTTTGAGATGAACCCAAACTTTGTTGGTTGTGATTTTGATGAGAGAATCCGGGAGGGGAATTACTAGAAGTACCCGCTCCGTATTTCCAGGAAAGATTTGGATGATTTCTCCAACCAGAGTTATATGAGTTTGAGTAAGGATTGTTTTGGGGTCTTTGAGTACCCATGTAATCTACCTCTTCTGTAGAGGCGAAATTGTTGCCAGTTTGGCAATCTCTATTCAAGTGAGGTCCATTGCAGAACTCACATGTAGACTGCACTACATTTACTTTCATTTGGTCGAGATTTTGGGATAAAGCTTCAACTTGTACAGTGAGTAAGGTGACAGTATCAACAGGGATGATACCTGCTGTCTTGTGTTATTTCATTCGCGATGAATGCCAATGATAGCTGTTCATAGCCATTTCTTCAATAAGCTCATGAGCTATCTCGGGAGTTTTGTTTGTGACTGCACCTCCTACTGCAACATTGATCATTTGGCGTGTTGCCACTGTCAGACCATTATAAAATGTTTGAACTTGAAGCCACATTGGTAATCCGTGATGAGGCCATCGACGCAGTAAGTCCTTATACCTTTCCCATGTGTCATACATGGATTCCCTTTCTTGCTGCTGGTATGATGAAATATCATTACGGAGTTTAGCCGTTTTTGAGGGTGGAAAATATTTCTGAAGAAATTTTTCGGCTAAATCGTTACATGTAGTAATGGAACCGTTAGGCAAGGAATTAAGCCAAAGCTTGGCTTTATGTTTGGGTGAAAACGGAAAAAGGCGTAGGAGAATTGCGTCTTGGGAGACACCGTTCATCTTGAACGTATCACAGATCTGAAGGAAATTCTGAAGATGATGGTTAGGATCTTCTTTAGGTAAACCGTTAAATTGAACTGTGTTTTGAACCATTTGGATAATGTTCGGCTTGATTTCGAAATTGTTGGTGGTGACAGGAGGACGAACGATAATCTCCTACTGTTTTGGTATTTAATGGTGGTGGACCTTCACCTTCAGCCATGTTGTGAGTTCGATTACGAGCAGCTCGTCTACGGGCTAAACGTCGGCGACGTCTAAATTCTCGTTCAGGCTCCGCGTAAGGCTCAATGGGCTCAATTGTTCAAGAGAGAACAAAAGAGACAGTTTGGATGTGGCGGGAAAGTGTAAAATGAAAAGAAATTAAATTGCAAGAGAGAAGCACACAACTAAAATATACAATGAACGGAAATGAAATAAAACAGTCGACCACTAAGAAAGGAAACGATTTCTCCTTAGTAAACGAATTTGTTCGTAGATATCTATGATTTGAGAGATGTCAAATTCAAATTCTAATTCGTTAATTAACAACCAGATCTGATTTTCAAGGAGATCAATGTGATTTTTGTAAACACTAATTCTCCTATGAAGGTTTTCTGAACGAACACACATGATCAAAGGGAAAGGACTGAAAGAAAATTTCAAATATTAAGGAGTGTGAACAGTCCTTCATTTATAACTAATATGACGCTGAGAACATTCCTTCATGTATTCCCAATGATTGATTTCGATTTCAATTTGTTTCAATTCGTGATAGTTGGTGGTAGATTCTGCCCTTATCTCAAGTTCATCTATGTTCTGGTCATAGATTTTGAGAATGTTACGGTAATACTTAATTAATTTTTGAAAATTTTCAGAATAGACACACATGAGTGAAACAAATTTTAAAAGAAAACATGAGATTTCAGAAACCTAAAAAGTTAGAGTACGAGCCGTGGTTCTTCGGATGAAAGTTTGATTGAGAAAAATCAAAATTTGTTTGTGGTTAATGCGATCTCTCAATCGTTTTATTTCTTGGGGTTCGGTTTCAGAGAGCAAAGCTTCTTCGAAATATTTTAAGAGGATTTCAGAATTTTTGATTCTTTTGCGGTACTCTTTAATCCTTCTTCGAAGTTCAGCCGAATAAATACACATAAAAGAAAAAGAAATAAAAAGAAATGCAATAAAAAAAACTATGCTAAGCTAATATAAAAGACGAGAAGTAGAGAACAATGGGACAAGCTAAGCTAGAAATTGTAACTTGACTAGATAATAGGTTTGTTAAAAATAAAGTCGATGTTACATCTAGTGATCATTTTTGCATATTCCCAATACTCAATTTCTCCTAAAATTAACTCAAATTCATCTAAATTGTCTGTAGCCAATGCTATTTGTTCAAGATGTTCAATTTCAGTTTCAAATGTTTTCAGACAATCTAGACAGAATTTATACATTAATTTTAGTGTTTGTGAGTAAACACACATAGTAGAAAAGTACAAGAAAGCAAGGAAAGCTAAGCTATAATTATACTAATAATAAAATAAAAAGTAACAGAAAGTGAAAACCAAATCAACAATTAGATTTTTACTAATAGTGCCAAAATGCCAAAACGAATCCCCGGCAGTGGCGCCAAAAACTTGGTGTGCAGCCCGCGTACGGGTATTTTTAAGATGATTAAAAGCTTTTTCACACTGATGTTTTAAATTTATAAAGTGGAATTACAAAATAAATACTACACACGACTCAGGCAAGTATGACCTGGTCAGTAGTAGTATATATAGGGTAAGACCGAGTGTCGAACCACAGGGATAAAGTGACTTTCTGGCAGCTACTAGAACTCAAACATCATTATTGTTTGGTGAAATAAAAACATGTGATTTTTAGATTTTGAATCTATATCCTATCCTATATAATATAGGATGTTACACATCCTACGTGGCACTATTTCCTGATTAGATAATCGTGATTTAAGCTAAATTAGTGGTTTAGTAATGCTGAGGTGGCATGTTAGTCTTATTGTGGGCTTTTTAAGAAACCCATAAATGGGCTATCGGTTACAATGGGCTCTTTAATGTGGCCTGCCTCATTTAATGTATACGTTCAACATACACTTACGGCGTCATCAATGCGATTCTCCAGAAATTACATGGATCTGAGGTTAACGATGGTTCTGCTGTTCTTCGTCGTCGATAGTCGCTGTAGAGGCGGTGCTAAATACCCGGTCCCGGTGACACAACGGTGTTATTTAAACGGCGGATCGACTTCGACGTTCAACATTCGTGTCGATTGATTTTGCGTGCTGCTGGGGCTTCTCCCCCAAGTTAATGCAGATTCATACAATTATTGAGTGAATTAATAAGGTGATTATCTCTTCCTTCTTTCGGTTATGGATTTCATGTATCAGGAAGTAGATCAAAGGACTTACTCACTATGATTATTAGACGGTTGTATGTGTTTTGAAACTGCTAATTGATTTTATGAATCAGAAAATAGAACATCTGATTTTAAATGAGCCTATACTCACATTTTAGCACTTCTTGTGCTGTATAAATTCCCGTGAATCACACTGCTTCCTCATCAGTCTACGTCCCCTGTACTGATTGTTTTTTATGGCTCTCATCAACTGTCTATAAACAACATATGGCATATTAATCTTATGTTATTTTCATCTGGGTTATATTATAATTGAGATATCTCAGAAAAAGATGCATTTTTATGCCTCTCATCAACTGTCTATAAACAACATTATAGACGATTAGTATATGTTTTATTGTTAGGCTCGAAGGAAGGAGGAACAGCTAATTGAAGCTCTGATGCAGCAATATATTCGTGGCAGAAAACTGCGACTGTAATGTTCTTCTGATTTGTCTTTTGATTGATTGTTTGATTTACTGAATTGTTTGATTTACCGATTGCTATTTGTGATCAGCGCTTGGGATTAGATACGGAAAGTATTGCGGTGTTCGATGGACGGGGTGTCCAGGTGAAAAGCCTTGTGATGGCCTTGATTCTTACTGATTGTTATGTTTTCTTATTTGCAGCCAAAGTTGGTGGCACATTCAAATTTCATATCAAACCTTGCTCTTGGAAAATCTTGGAATGAAGTAAGTCTTGCAAGTGTATTATAAATATACATCGAGAATAATAATGTCTTGCTATATAGTTAAACTTTAGGATAGAAGTTTTAGCTTCTTTTTTAACCGGATTTTAGGTAAAGTTTCTGTTGTTCATGTAGATGATTGTGACCTGGACAAGTGGCTACAATATAAATAAAGCAATTCCCTAAGCTATCTCCTACAGGAACACTAACATTTCATCAAAATAGCATGTGTGGTATATTCCTCCACATCATCATGACTTTTCAAGATATATATTTATTAACTTATTTTTCCTAGGCCTCAGATGACTAAATATTAGTCTTTAATGGATTAGTATTAGTATAATAATAAGCTACAGATTTCATATCGAGAAGTAAGATCGGGATATGTGAATAATTTAGGTATTTTTCATCAATTAGGTCATTATGATTCTGCAAATTAAAAGGTCTAGACTTCCTGCAGATTCACCAGCAAGGACAGTTGGCTTCATGCATACAAGTTTCTTAAAGGATTGGTGGCCGAGTACCAAGTAAATCTTTAAATTTGTTAATGCATTACCCTTTAAGATTATTTCTAATTGATCAACTAGATTTTGATTAAAAATCCTAATGGATTGTCACTTCTAAAATAGAGGTAGAAATCTTATTTATATATATATATATATATATGTCAGATTTTGTTTTTGTTTGTATCAGGGATCCTAAATAGCACATCCATTTGCTACATTTTTGTAGCTGTGTTGTTTTTAAAGGATTTCAAGGAAACAGATGACCATAATTGTGAACAACAACCATGGTGGTGCAATTGTCAGTCTTCTACCCATAGCAAATAGCACTGAAGAAAATATATTGAATCAATATTTTTATATATCACGCAGCATTAAAATTCACAACCTATGTTTTGCACATGGGTGAGACTCTTGTCATGCCTATATATCATAACTTATTCTTCTATTGATTGCTAACATACTATGTGAATTATCATCATGAAGTGTGAAGCACGTATATGTCTACACAAAAGCAGAGCTGCAAAATGCTCTAATAAAAAGTCAACATGAGGAAGTTGACTGTGTCATAGAAGTTGAAAGTTCCATTGATGCCAATGCAAACGTCTACAAGTTCAAATTATTTACATATAAATATAATTTCCATTGTTTTGAATTTTTCTTGCATTTGGTCATGAGATAGAAACATAGCATGACCACCAAACACTTTGTTGTTTTACACGTAATGGATTTTCTCATATTTTTCTATTGGTGTTCCTATATGAAATGTTGTAAGTAAAAATATATCTTACAACTAATGAATCTTTTAGATGTAGAATTACAGGTAATGGATTTTGTCAGAATTGTTTGTAAAATTATATGTAATCAATCTTCTGTTAAGTCATTCATATGCTCCATCTGTGTGATGTTTAACCCACTTTAGTTGATTACAAAACCTAATAGATCATATTAGTTGTTAAGGAATGTTGTTTGATCATTTTCCTTTAACTTCTTTTAAGTTAATGGCTTGTGCTGCTGACAATATAATAAAAGCCAGGTTGATTTTTCTATATTCAAGACTTTTTTTGTGGGTCATGTGCTTCATGCATCTGATCATAATTTAAAACTACTCCATGGAGAAAAACAAGAGAAACCTTATCCTGAGGTCAGTTGTTCTTTCCGGGTTTTGATCCTTCATGAATTTAACTATTGTATTTTTGTTATGATCTTTTGTTTTCTTTTTATTTTTCCTCAATGCTGTCAAATTAGTAGTAGCACACCCCATTTGTAGTCTACTTTTGTATTTACCAATATGGAAATTAAGGCTAACATCAAATAAGTTTAATATATTATTACAGAAAAGAAAAAAACAATAACACAATAGCATAGAATATCATCACCCTAATTGCCACTAACAACGGATGAGTTATCTGAACCTTCAACACATGTTAAATTTCCTTCTAAATTCACTTATTAATAGAGGAAGTCCAAACATTTTATAATTCATGTACTGAAAATTGTTTTCTTGAAATTTTTTATGACAGTTTTTTGATGTAAAAAGTTTGTAGATATTTGAATTCAGAGTCACTAACATCGGCTATGTATCTCTTGCAGTTCTGATGTTATTATGTATAGCACAGTGATCAATACAAAGTGCTAAGGTATTTTTGCTAATTCCATTTTTTACATGTGAAACTTGCTTTTTTTCCTGGGAAAATATTATGAATGAATTAGATTAGTATGAAAATCAGGTCTATAAATTTGGATGGAATAATTGAATTTGCATGGTGGGTTTCCTTGATGTTGAATAATGATAACTCTATATATATCAAAGTCGGTGCTTTTTTTAAAATTTTTGAGCTCCAATTATCAAAACTATTTAAGTAGGAAAAGTGTAAAGGTTCAAGTCTATGTTTTGCGCAGTAGGATATGTATAATTGAAGCATCACATTCTGGGCGTACTCTCACCGATCTTTCGATACGGTCTACTCTCAAAAGGATGACTTTTAATCTGTTTTAAATAGAGATCTTAGTCTATATAGCTACGGTGCTGGTGAGATCGCTCGCCCGAGCCGGGCTCACTTGCCGCAATGCCCTCCCAGCTAGCCCTAGGCCCTTCTCTATATATTATATAAATTCAATCTTTATTAAAAGGGGTCAGTTGGTAAGTCACCCAAAAAAAGCATCGAGAAAGGTAGTGGAAGCGAGTGAAGCGATCTCACCCCCGGCAATTTTAAATAAAGAATCTCTACACCAAGAAACCTAAGGTGCCTAAAAAAGTTTTGAGGTATATCCCCCTATATGAATATAAAAACTCGCGTTTAGTTAAGATTTTTCAGGTGGAGATTGTTAGACAAAATGACCAGGGATATGGAGGAGCATGTTGGAATTTATTGGTGGACTACTTTATCTATAACATGAAGAGACTTCAGGGTCGTTACTACTATTTGATCTTATTAATGTTGAGAATAGTTATGTGGCTCCTAATTTGAAGGTAATTGTGTGGGTCTTTCAAGTTAGTAATATCTTATGGTATTTGATTTATGCATCCCCGTATTTATACAATGGTTATTAAGTCTTCTATTTTTCATGTGATTCACATAACCTTAGAGCCTACTTACGTAAGCTCAATAGTTATTTCCTTCCTATGGAGCTATTTGGTAATATTTATATAAACAAGTCTTGTATTTAGTTATTTAATATTGTTACAAAATGAGATTTTTATATACTTAAAACGTGTTATGTATTTAATTATTTAATAATTTTGTCATGTGGGATCCTAATCTTCTCATGACAACAACGTAAGTGACTATACCGATTAATGTTCAATTTTGTTCTTTTTCACAGTTCATTCTTTCTTCTAATCTGGCTCTCAATAACAGATTTTGCAAATATCAGAAGCTGTATTACCATTTGGACTTTATAAAAAATTCATAAATTGCTTTATATGTATTCACATTTAACAAAAAAACTGCTACGTATCGGAAACCTTTAACAAGTGGAAATCCGTTTGATGGTGCTTTTCTTTCACATCGACAAGTGGAATTATCCACACAAAAAAAAGGAAACCATTCTAGCTTTCATTTTGATCTACATTGACATTAAGAATATCATACTCAAAACATAGACATAAAATCATATGTCAAAGATCTTATATGACCCGTGTTTACACGGGCTTGAAACCTAGTTAAAACTAATAAAAGAAACAAGTTACACTAGTAAAATAATAACAAGCGATTAGACAATCAGAGAAAGGATCACTTAGGAGTCAGAATCATCCTGGTTAATTATGGCAATATTTATTTCGGTTTAAATGTTGATGACTTGATGAATTGCATTAAGCTCACAGTATGCAGTATAATCTAATACTCACAAATCATATTATCATGTAAATCATCACTCGAGTTATCAAGACTCAGATTTACAATCAAATATAGTATGTAAGCATAGATTCATAAGACAATCACAGATCCACGTAACCATGTTTAAATCTAGCTACAAGCCATACATTCTTGGTCAAATGATATGTCTCATAGTTTTCAAAACATAAGAAAGGTGTTAAAGTGATTTAAGAATGGTTAGAATAAAAGAAACAACAAACTGATCTGGAACAGGGTTCATGCGATCGCATGTGAGGGACATGCGATCACATAGAAGGACAGACCAATGCGGTCGCATGCATATGTCATGCGATCACATGGTATCTAGTTATAGCAGTTTTCACTTTTACCCAAAGATTAAACACAAACAACCTGGACTTTCATCCAAGGTTATAAGCAGATAGTAAATGCACACTATGATGTTATGAACCCAACAAGACTCAAACCACGTGCATTGGGTTTAAGATCAAGCCTTATGTTATTTCTTTTTAGATATCATCATGTTATGTACTATTTCTAGCACATAACACATGCAAATCATGAAATACATAAGCATGCACATAGAATCAAAAGATCAGACTCTTAATGACATTATGGAATTCATTTCAACCTTAACATGTTCAAAAACATCTTTTTAATCCTTTTTATCCTTTTGTAGTATTAATGACAAAATAATATATGTACACAATTAAACATTCATTTGAGATGTGAAACATGTGAGAAACCAAAATATGATAAACATGACCAACTTGTTAAGATTTGAAATGATCAAAGACAAGTTCCAAAAAATTCTTTTCAAATGACAATCTTGCTTGTTACACCATTTCTAGTGATAACTACACAAGATCTTAAGATTAAACCAACATTCTTGAATATGCATGCAATATAACCTTGAGGTTTTCACACAAAAGGTTATCAAAACATGAACATGAACAAATATAACACATGAATATGATTAAACACATTTATATTAATGATCAAAACATACTTTTATATCAAATCATTAAGAAAAGGTTTATATTGCCATAACTTGGCCAAGAATCATGTTGGCTTAAGTGAAATAGTTTAGTTACACATGGTTACAAGTAAAACAACAAGATCAACACTTGGATACATATTAAGAACATATAAGTTTAGATTATACCAAGCTATCCCGAGTTGTATACGTGATCAGAACCTCCACTTAGTTTCTACACCTTTGGAATGGAGTTTGGGGTGTTTAACTACCACTAAATCGAAACCCAAGTATGAAGACACCTTAGTGTCTGTATTGTGTGTGTGTTACAGAGAGAATTAGTGTGTGTGTGTTTCTCTTGCTGCTTCTGATTGTTTTCTTGTGTGTGATGTCTCTTCAGCAGAGAATGAGCTTCCTTAAATAGGCCCGATTCGGGGGTGTTTGCGACGCATGGACCCTGCCATGCGATCGCATGGCTTGGTTTTGGGCGGTTGACAAGACAGCCTAGCTTGCAGAAGCTGCCAAGTGCCAAAGCTAGATTCGTCCCTACCTTGCGATCACAAAGTAGGTACATGCGATCGCAAGGCATGGTAATTTTCACCAATTCTTCGTTTTTCATCCGTTTTGCACTCGTTTGACTTGATATCTTCACTTTAGGTCCTATTAACCTGCAATGGTGAACATTAAGCATTTTAGACAATAATTTGTACAATTCAACTTGATTATGGATTAAATGCGAGGGTTTTCGATGCGTAAAACATGTATAAATATGGATATATCAGGGACTTCTGTGTTTTTGAACATCTTAACGTCACACCGTAACAGGGTGATCATACAGGCGAGTCTTGTTGCAACGGAAGCCGTGTACTCAAATGCAAACAACCAAGATGGGATTTGCACCTTCTCTTTATGAGAGAAGATATTCCACGACCCTTTGACGGATAAGACTAAGTGAAATGCGTGGGGGTGTTCGGATAGAATGATAGGTATTATTCGGCAAATCTGTTACTGCAGTTAGTTGAGATCAGAGTCAAAAACCATAATATGGGATTATAGAATTGATCATGTGCTCCATGTCTACAATCAACTTACGGAATATCTTGATGCAAATAGAATAACCGGGTAATCCTGGTGGTGATTACTAATCTCTAGACGTAAGAGATCTTATAATCGTGGTTAACCTAACTATCTAGCAAGAGACCTACTTAGGCCAATGACGTATAAGGGAGTGTAACTATCATGCACAAGTGGGAGTCTGATGGATTGTGTGCATAGATAGTGTACACGTGTCATCATATCCGAGCACTATAAGGCACTAAAGGGTCACACGGTTGCACACCCAACTCTAACCAAGATGATAGAATAATACCATGTGTGATGATAAATAATAGTTAATTAATTATCAAGGGAATAAATAATAAATACGAATTTTTGGGGATTACATACTTAGTCAAATATTTAAATACTCATCACGCTTATGGAGTAAGAAACATTGGGCCTAGTACATAACATGATATACATGATTGATCCTACAGCCGAGGTGTAAGGAATCGATCTCATCCTTTTCTGATCTTCTGGAGAAGTAGGACACTGAGCCTTGCTCAAAGGTCCACCATATCGCATTGGGATCCATCCACGTTAAATCGCTTCATGACTTTATCAATGTATGTACTTTGACTAAGTCCGATCAACCACCTGGATCTATCCCTATAAATCTTTATACCAAGTATATATGCGGCTTCTCCCTGATCCTTCATTTTGAAAAACTTACCTAACAAGATTTTACTCCTTGTTATCTGATACGTCGTTTCCTATAAGCAATATGCCATCCACATACAGGACCAAGAAGATTGTTATGCTCCATTGAACTTTGTGTAAACACAAGACTTGAACTCGCTTTTGGTAAAACCAAAATCCTTGATACGCTCATCAAAGTGCAAGTTTCAACTTCTGGATGCTTGATTCAATCCATAAATGGATTTGAGTAACTTTCACACCTTATCTGGATTATTGGAATCCTCAAAACCGTCCTTTTTTTCATATACACATCCTATGTTAATTTCTCGTTAAAGAAAGAGGTTTTGACATCCATTTTCCATATTTTATAATTGAAGTATGCAGATATTGCCATTAGAATCCTAATATACTTAAGCATAGACACTAGCGAGAAAGTTTCATCATAATCAATTCCATGAGCTTGAGTGAAACTTTTCGCAACTAGCCTTGCTTTAAAGGTGTGCACCTTTCCTTTCATATCTGTCTTCTTCTTGAAGATCCACTTGCAGCCAACAGTCCGAATCCTACTGGACCTACGAAGGTCTTCTGTTTCCACTTCCTCCTCAATGACTTACTCGGGTTAGGTCTCAACATATCTCTGTTGAGTTAGTGGTTCCATAAATAGTGGAGGTGTATCTTGTTCTTCTTCAATTTCTTGAAGATCTGATTCTTTTTTGGTTGTTTTTAAACTTAGAAACTTATCTTCCAAGAAACTCCCACATCGAGAAACAAAAACTTTTTTTCTCATCGGGGTTATAGAAATAGTATCAGAAGGTTTCATTAGGATAGCCCACAAATATACATTTATCTGATTTGGGTTTGAGTTTATCCGAGAACATTCGTTTAAAGAACACCTCACAACACCATATATTTATGAAAGACAATTTGGGCTTCTTACCCGTCTAAAGCTCGAATGGTGTCTTTCCATCCTCTACTAAATTTGATGGAACTCGGTTCAGCATGAAAGCAGCCGTCTCGAGTGTGTGTCCCCAAAACAACATTGGTAAAGTGGTTTAATTCATCATTGACCGAACGATGTCAACCAAGGTTCTATCCTCCTTTCTGAAAAACCATTCCACTGTGGTGTATATAGAGGTGTAACTTGTGAAATAATTCCACATTCTTTTAGATGATCATCAAAATCCTCACTAAGATATTCACCATCTCGATCAGCTCGAAGCAGCTTGATCATCTTGTGCAGCTAGTTTTGTACTTCATTCTAAAACTGTGTGAAGAAATCAAAACTTTCAGAATTGTGTCTCATAAGATACACACATGTTCCTACATCTTCAGCACCAACCGTGGTTCCTTCGCCAACGCGTAGGTCCATATCGCCCCTTCTTAGTTTCCTACTCCACTTGAATCCTTGCAAGTGATTGCATATGTGATGATCACATCCGGTATCGAGTACCCATGATTCAATAGAAGTAACTAAGAAATCTATCATTAAGATACCTGTATCATTAGGTGAGCCAATGTCCAACAAATCAATCTCGAGTCAGTGCTCGCATAAATCCTTATTGCCGTATACTGGGAAACAAATATCTCCTAACTCATCAATCCAGTCGTCTTCCTCCATTGATTCCATATTTGTTTACAAAACATGTTAGGTTGAATTTGATCAACACATTAGAAACTCGTATATACCAACAATAGTTTGTTCTTTTCCTCTAAGCTCACTCACTACCTTTCTAGGTAATAATCAGTCAGAGCTCCGATCAATAACATGATAAGTTCTTGTTCACTGACTTGTAACTCCAAGATAATTAAGCAATCAAACAGCCTTCTCATATTAATGAGATGATCACTCACTGACTGGTGTTGTTTCATCTTGTGTGAAAGAATCTCCTTCATTGGCATAACACGTGCATAGCGTTCACTGCCTCTGAACTGCTCCTCTAAATCCTACACGACCTCAAAAGGAGACTTATGTTTGAGCTCACCCGAGAACTCCGATGTTGTGGAGAGTATTAGAACTGACAACATCAGATTCATCAGATAGATACTTATAAAATGTATCATACTCTCCATCTGGGGCAGAGTAATCGGGTCGTGCTAGATGTGGCCTATCAACTGTGTACAACTTCCCGTGTGTCCTTAGGACATTCCAAACCGCATGGTTTGGACCTGAAAGCTTCCACTTACCTATGATGAGACTAAGAGACTCCTCAAGTGTATAAAATGGAATAATAGATAATAACGACATATGTAGAAAAAGAAAGAAAACAAATTAAGTAATTAATTCCTCTAAAACAAATTAGGACCCTTAAATTATTTTATTTTAGTAGAGGATCCGTATTTCACACCTGCCGGTGTACAGTTTGGGCACTATAACACCGACGGGTATTAAACCATACCGATCGTACTTATACCAAAACAAGAATCCTAGATCTTTGAACATTGAATGAAACATAATTCGTACATATTTAGTCCTCCTAAGTACGCTTTGGGCCCGTCAAATAAGGGAATCACCAAAATAGACCTCACCACAAAAGACAGGGTGAACTCTGGCCCGTCACATCAGAAAATCGCAAAGTCTTTCACCCCCTCCCTACATCGGTTTGAACCCTAGTGTGCACGGTTTGGGCACGACAACACACCAAAGATACCGGTAGTAGAAAAGTGTACCATTGGATGGGTAGCACTACAGGTCTAAGATTTTAAAAGTTTGTGTGTTTCAAAAACTTTTGCCAGTTTTTAATTTCACAAAAACTTTTTCCTTTTAAGTGAAAAACTTTTCAACTTAAAAATACAGTTTTAATATTTACGTGCACGAACTAAATTTAATAAAATCACAACCACGCAATAAAAATAAATAAATAAGCCAAAATACTCCTTTGACCAACATTGGTGCTTGGTTGACTAATCAAGTACCAAATGGTCAAAACCCTAAGTGGATCACACAACACACATGACATGGATCTTTGACTCTTGCACTGGCTCCAACATCCATAGCGGTCTTCACTTGTCATCTTGCTCATCGTCTCTGAAAAATAACATTTACAAATATCAAACGAACCTACACACTTTTTGAAAAATCTAGTGCCCTATTACAAAAAAATTCATAGGGACACATGCCCTCTAAAACTAGTACTTTTACAAAATTGAATAGGGGTTGTAAGTGGCACGCAGGCCTCCCCACACCAGATAAATAAATGTAATCAACTACAACAAGAATAATAAAGCAACATAGTGATACACTAGGTCTAAGGCGTTGTTGGCTTACACAATAATAAATTCAATCACGACACAAACATGATATATATATATATATATATATATATATATATATATATATATATATATATATATATATATATATATATATATATATAGAAAAGGCACGTAACTATATAATCGGGATGATTCAAGACTTGAACGAACACCAAAACCAACTGATTTTGTGCTGATCCCAAAAAACTGTTGAGGAGATAACAACATCAAACCATACTCAAACATGTCTATTAATTAAAATAGGATTTGATTCTAACAAAACCACATATTCAGTTTTGAATTTAGATCAGTGAAAAACATGTGTGGTTTTTCAAGTTAGACTTAAAGAAAAGAAACATTAGCTAAGGAACAAAAACATCAGCTTAACTCTAAAGCATCAGACGATGGATCAGCTTCAAAGGATCAAACAAGGAGAAAAGACATCAGTTGAGGATTCACAAAGCATCAGCTGAGGACTTACAACCATCAGCTGAGGATTATCAAAGCATCAACTGAGGCCTTAAGACCATCAGCTGAGAAACCAAGCGATCAGCCGAGTCTTCAAAAGAATCAGCTGAAGGATTAAAGAACATCAGTTGAAGATTTCTCTCATAAGATAATAAGTTTACTTTTTGTCAAAGTAATTCTTATAAGATTATCACTCTGAATGATCAGTTGAACATTCTTGATCTACTGTTCATATAAGTTGATTAGCTTATGCTTCTGAGTCCTTATTAATATTCGTCATCTGAGCAAAAATATCACTATAGCTAAGAGTTAGTTTCATTAGCTGAGTCGCATTCAGTTTAAAAACTTAGCTAATTTTATTTTAAGTCAAGGCAGAACATGTGTTGTTCTATCTTGCCATATAGATTTCTTTGTAAAAACAATAGCACATTTTGAATCTGTAAAGAGATAAAAAAGGATAGAGTTGACCCCCTGGAAAAGGTGATAGCTTCTTTTTAAGAAGAAGATCTCGAAGATTTGTTTACAACAACTAAGTATGACTAACAACTCTATACTAGGTAAAGTCAAATCTGAAGAAAGCATGGTGTTGTATAAGGTACAAGCATGGAAAGAGAAACTTGCACTTCCAAGGCAAAATGTATGAGTTCAATAATATAATAATAGATATTGGGTTTCACTTTAACAGATAGTACATTCACTTTACCCCTTTCCATGTATAAAGTGAATTTGCTTTCTACCCACTAACTTTATCTATTATAATATTATTATTCTTATACTTTCTTGTCTCCTTCTCTTACCACCATCTAGACACCATCTTTCTATATATATACTTAAGCATGAAACCATGCTGAGTACACTGGTTGAACACTGAAATCTCATCTGTTGAGTTTTATAAGAGTTAGCAAATATTATTCTCAGTGTAATTAAACTTGTTCATGTGTTGAACATCCTAAACATTAGTTGTTTAGGATTAGCTTAGTCTATGTGTTAGACAAATCAATTGCCACCTTTGTTGAACTTAGATATTCCGCATCTAGTTTATGTAATACTTGACTCATATCAATAAGAATTATATAAAGTTCATTCGTGTGTTGTTAATTTTATAAATAGCTAAAGTTTGTATTCAACCCCCCTTCTACAAACATTTGTTGTTGTAGTATCCAATTCATGAACAACAACTGGTATCAGAGAAGGTTAGATAACTAATATCTAAGATCTGCTTTGATTAATCTTTAACCGTTTCTATCCCACACTACTGAATGGCCACTCCAGCTGCTGCTTCAAACAGTTTCTTAAACAATGGCTCACTCACTAGGTGTCCAGTGTTTGATGGTGAAAACGTTTCCCTCTGGAAGAGTAGAGTTCATCTCTACATGTCCAGCCTTGATGATGTGATGCTGAAGACTGTTACTGAAGGCCCCTATGTTCCTTCCTCTACCGTTCAAATTACTGCTGCCATCGATAGTACTCCTGCAACCGAAAGATATGTTATTAAGACAGTGCATCAGTGGTCCGATGAGGATAAAAGGCTTGTTAACCTTGATAACTAAGCTAGAACAACCTTAGTCTCTGCACTACCCAATGAAATATCTATCATCAAGTTCTTAATTGCAAGACTGCAAAAGAGATGTTAGATACTCTCATTGTTGCATACGAAGGCATTGAAGAGGTGCAGGAGAACAAGAAGCTCCTTCTTGTTAGAGAATATGAGTTCTTCTTTGCTCATAAAAGTGAAAGTCTTACTCAGACCTTCACCAGGTTCAACTGCCTAATTAATGATTTAAGAAGGGCAGATGTTCCCAAGAGCAACAAGGAACTTCTAAACAAGTTTCTAGATTCCCTCCCAGAATCTTGGGATCATTTCATCACTGTGTTAAAGCTTCGTGAGAAAATCAAGGGACTCTCACTTGTTGGTCTTTATGGTAATCTTATGAACCATGAACAATGAGTGAAGCAAAGGAAGCTCTCTACAAAGGAGATGAGAGAAGCTGCAAAAGCTCCAACAACTGCACTTGTGTCTAAGGATACAAGATCAAGGAGTTTTGCTGTGGTGGTGGATGACTTTAGTGAGGATGAGGATGAGGTGGTGTCTTCTGAAGATGAAGAGCAATTGGCTGATGGGGATGAAAGTTTGGAGGACATGGACATCATTGAAGCTGATGTTGAGCAGGATGCCATGTTAGTTAAAAGGTTCAAACCTTTCCTTCTTGTGTGTGTTGTAGGTATGAGTTTAATAATATAATAATAGATTATGGATTTCACTTTATCAGAATGTACATTCACTTTACCCCTTTCCGTGTATAAAGTGAATTTTCTTTCTACCCACTAAATTTATCTATTATAATATTATTATTCTTATACTTTCTTGTCTTCTTCTCTTACCACCATCTGGACACCATCTTTCTATATATACTCGAGCATGAAACCGTGCCGATTACAGTGGTTGAACACTGAAATCTCATTTGTTAAGATTTAGAAGAGTTAGCAAATATTATTCTCGGTGTAATCAAACTTGTTCATGTGTTGAACATCCTAAACATTAGTTGGTTAGGATTAGCATAGTCTATGTGTTAGACAAATCAGTTCCCACCTATGTTAAACTTAGATATTCCGCATCTAGTTTATGTAATTCTTGATTTATATCAATAACAATTATATAAAGTACATTCATGTGTTTTTAGTTTTTTAATATGCTAAAGTTTGTATTCAACCCCCCCTTCTACAAACATTTGTTGTTGTAGTATCCAACCGGGACCAACAAAAACATAAACCGGTCATCTAAATTGGGCCTAATACTGGCCCTTTTTGCCAATTACCTCAAACTGGGTAACTAACAAAAAACACCATGTAGGTATATATCAACATGATCATAATAATTATAAAGATTGAAAATTTATTTGACCAAAAGTTCAAAGCTTTGATCTTTTGTCAAATTCAAGTTTCATGCAAACACACACACACACACACACACACATATATATATATATATATATATATATATATATATATCACACACACACACACACACACACACACACACACATATATATATATATATATATATATATATATATATATATATATATATATATATATATATATATATATCAAAACTTTGATCTTTGGCTAAAGCCAAGTTTAATACACTCATATATGTATCTACCTATATATATATAAAAACAACTCATACATCCTAAATTTGACACATGTCCTAAATAGTATGAAACTATTTTAGTCAATTATTCATCATTTATTTTCTTTCTCTCCAACACGTTACCCCCACTTTATTTCTTGTTTACCTAGACATGCTTCTCTCCTACTCAACTACCGGCCCACCGCACACAAGTTTCTCCGGCTGCTAATTCCAATCGTCACGCGTAGTGTCGACGACCTCTTCTCCTCTCCCCTATATTCTCTATTGCATCGTAGGCCGTACGTGCATTCTCAATTTCTACAAATTTGTGACCGGATTTGTGGTTAATGGCGGGTATGCTTTCTTGTATCTTCATTATCTTTTCGCTTGTTCTGTTGAAATGAAACTTTACCCTTCTACATAGAAAAAAAAACCCAAAACCAAACGATATGAGATAGGCTTTGTTTGATATTAACTACAAAGCTTCGGTTATTAAAAAAAAATGAATCAAAGGTAACTATATTTGGGTTTTCTTGTTGAAGTTTTAGTTGTATATTCATGTCTGAAAAGTAGAAAAAGCCTTTCTTTTTTTTCATTGATGTGATAGAAGATATATTTAATTTGGACTACTATAGATTGGTTGTGATGTAAGAATAATGAACCTGATAAAAGTTGTTTGCTTCTGCATCATATTTGAGGCTAATTGCTACCAAGGTGCAATTCCAATCGGGGTATGAGAGATTTTTATTTATGTTTATTATATCCTGTTATTACATATTTATTTAGGTCTTATTCCATGTCTGCGAAAGGTCTTACTGGATAAGCTAAACCCTAAAAGATATTATTTCTGCGAAGGTTTGCGAAAAAATATTGTTTGTTTTTTTAATTTTAAAAAATGTCTTATTTACTATATTTACCAACCGCCACTTCCACCACCGTCACCACCACCAACCACCACCATCGCCAACCGCCACCGCCACCGCCACCACCGCCGCCGACCACCACCACCACCATTGCCGACCACCACCAACGGCCACGGCCACGGCCACGGTCACCACCTCCACCGAAGACCACCAACCGCCACCTCCACTACCATTACCACTGCCGTCGCCAACCACCACCAACCGCCTTTGCCGACCACCACCGCCGGTGACCTCCACCAACCACACCATCACCATCACCGCGGCTGACCACCACCAATGGCCACTACCACCACCGCCACCAACCACCACCAAACGCCACCTCCACCACCGACGACCACCACCAACCATCGTCACCAACCACCACCAACCGCCACCGCACCGCCGGTGACCACCACCAACCGCCGCCGTCGACCACCACGGCCACCGACCACCACCAACGGCGCCATCGACAACCACCAAGCACCATCACCGACTACCACCAAATGCCACCGCCACCGCTGTCACCAACCGCCACCGCCATTGCCGACTGATATATGCGTTTTTATACATGTTTTACATGTTAGAATACCCCGTACTTAGCCCAAATACAAGGTGAATACTTCTAAAATGGATCTAATATGTTTAACATTCACCATGCAGGTTACAAGGAGCTTTAAGCAAGATAAATGGGCAAAACAAGGAAAGAATTGAAGAAAATAGAAGAATAGTGAAAAAATGCTCTCTACGGCCGTAGGGATTATATCCTACGGCCGTAGGAAGCCCTCTTCTAGAATCCATCATTGCCTGCCAGATCTTGCGTGTCCCGGACAAATGGTTTAACGTTGCGTGTGTAGAAAATCCAGTCATGATTTCCTACGGCCGTAGTAGCTTATTCCTACGGCCGTAGGAAGCCCACTTACAGCAGATTAAATTCAGAATTCTGCCATTTTGCAAAGGGTTACCATTTTCACCTCCACTCCGAAAAAACACTTCCATAGACCCTCTCTAAATATCCTAACACTCCAGAGGACTTCTCTTGGTGATTCTAAGGAGGAGAGCTTGGATCTTGAAGGCTTGGAACAACATTTGGAGCTTGGATTCATTAGTTATATCATTGCTAGCTTGGGTATACTCTTTCCATTTATTATATCAATCATGTACCCATGTGTTCCAGATGTTGTAATGTTACTATTATTGTATATGGATAACTAAACTCATTTCACTTGGGCCAAGATGATTCTTGGCTAAGTTATGGCAATATATTTGACTTTTATGATGACTTGATTCATATATGCATGTTTAATCTTGAATACAAATGTGTTTTATCAACTTAGTATGTTTAATCTAACCATGTTCATGTGTGATAATGTGTATATGATAACTCATTCATGTTTTAACATATGAATATTCAAGAATGATGGTTGATTTTATTAATTCCATGTTGAGTTTGTTATTAGAAATGATACATCTTGCATGGTTGTCATTAGATGTCATTTTTGGAATATGATTTGAATCATTTCAGGTTCATCCATTATTGGTTATGTTAATCATATGTTGGTTTTATGCATGCCTTATGATTATAGATGAAAATCTTGTTATTTGGTGTATTTATGGGTTAAACATGCTACTAATGATTAAAGGATTCACAAAGATGTTTGTTGGTATGTTTAGATGGTGAAATGAACTCACATGTATGCCTTTGTTATGCTTGTCTTAGTGTTCAATGTGCATATCACATGATTCATGTTTTAAGAAGTGTTGGCTATACTAGAAATGGTAGGTTTAACATGTTCATATCTTTAGAAATCATGTGACTAAACATTAAGAATCCCTTAATTGTGAGGTTTGAGTTTAGATGAGTTTATGACCCCATTGTACCAGTTTACATGTGTTTATGATCTGAGATTAAAGTGTAGATTGTAATTTGTTGTTGAATGCCTTTATGTTAGATTTGATTGTTCTGTCGGATGGGTCCCTACGGCCGTAGGAAGAAATCCCTACAACCGTAGGACTATCCAGGATGCTACGACCGTAGTAGATAATTACTACGGCCGTAGGAGCCATTTTCACCACCAGTGTGCTGTTTTTGCTTGTTTTAACTAATTTAACCACTCTAACACCATTTTGGGTTCTGAGGACTACTGGATATGTCATTTGAAAAGATGTATGTCTTTGTAGTGTGATTTGGACGTGATCTGGTGGATCTGTAGTTAAATCCTTATTTGCCGTTGCTTGCCTGATTATGTTTAATTGCTAAGTCTGAGTCTTGATAACTCGAGTGATGATTTATGCATGATAATATGGTTTTGTCAAGTATTAGAACAGCATGCTATGCACTTAAACTATTCAAGTCCCCATATTATGTTTTGTATTGTGTCATTGCCATGACTAGTCTCGATGATTCGAAAGCCTGAGTGAATCTGTTATCCTGTCTGTTTGCCTTCAGTGTTAATCTGTTTTAGTTGTTGTATTTCCTGTTTAATTTAGTTCATTCTGTCACTTGCTTATTAATCCTGCTGATCAAACAACAATGAGACTTAAGTATTGGTAGCTTCCTGTCCTGGTGGAACGACATCCGGTCTTACCGAGTCTATACTACTATTGACCAGGTTATACTTGCCTGAGTCGTGTGTAGTATCTGCTTAGTAACATCGTTTTTATAAATTTAAAACGAGGTTGTGTCCCAAGATTTTATAACCAGAAAAACAAGCAGTCCTTGTGAACACCAAGTTTTTGGCGCCGCTGCCGGGGACAGGAAATTCTAAGAAATAGTTTAATTGTTGATTTGATCTTGTTACTTGTTACTTAAATTAGGTGTGCCTGATTAGGTAGTCACTTGTTTTTTTTTCTACCTCTTTCTCGCACCCTCTGTCAGTTTGTTCTATTCTGAACAAATTGAGCCTTTTCAAGAACCGGAGCGTGAGTTTCGACGACGCCGACGCCTTCAACGCCAACGTCAAAGAGAACGTTTACTAAACATGGCGGAAGAACAACCACCACCACCTAGAACGCTTAATGATTATGTTCGTCCGGATATTAACAATATCCAGAACACCATCATTCAACCTAGGGTGGCAGCGAACAATTTTGAAATCAAACCAAATGTAATTCAAATGGTTCAAAATTCTGTTCAATTTCATGGATTACTCGACGAGGATGCTAACGCTCACATCCGCAGTTTTCTCGAAATCTGCGATACGTTTAAAATCAATGGTGTTACTGATGACGCCATTCGTTTGCGTTTATTCCCGTTTTCCTTAAAAGACAAAGCCAAGTTGTGGCTTAATTCTCTCCAGGTAAATTCCATCACTACATGGAATGATCTTGTTGCCAAATTCTTAGCTAAATACTACCCGCCGGCCAAAACGGCCAAATTGCGTAATGATATCTCATAGTTTCAGCAGACTGACGGGGAAGGTCTTTATGATGCCTGGGAGAGATACAAGGATCTCATGAGGAGATGTCCTTCACACGGATATGAGCTATGGAATCAAATTTTCATATTTTATAATGGCTTATCCGTTGTCACTCGGCAGATGATAGATGCTGCCGCAGGAGGTGCGTTGGGTAGCAAGAACCCACAAGCGTGCTATGATCTTATCGAAGATATGGCAACCAACAGCTACCAATGGAACCCCTCCACGAGACTGAAACCACCAAAGAACGGTGGAGTGTTCAATGTAGACGCTTTATCTGATCTTTCTGCTCAGGTAGAGAAGTTGACAAAGAAAATGGATCAGATGTGTGCTCCTAAACAGGCTACTTGTAATTTCTGCTCAGGACCACATCCTAGTGATCAATGCCAGGAGGAAACTCCTGCTCACGAGGAGGTTGATTTCGTCTCTAATCAACCAAGGTCTCAGTATAATCCCAATGCACCTAGCTACAATCATGCATGGAGGGATCACCCTAACTTCAGTTATCATAACCAAACCACTAAACCCCCTCCAGGGATTCCATACCCACAGAGACCACGTCAGCCTCAGCAGTTCGATCGTCAGCCTCAACAGTTTAATCGACAACCGCAACCATATGAGCAACCACGTCAGTATAACACTCAACCACCGCTTCCAAATCAATCTTCATCATCATCTTCAGTATCTTCCAATCTGGAGGATCTTGTGAAACAATATCTGTCACAATCCGAGTTGCGATTCAACCAAACAGATGTTAGACTCAATCAAACGGAAGCAACTCTGAGAAATCAACAAGCTTCATTGCAAAATCTAGAAAATCAAGTTGGCCAGATATCTAAGCTCTTGTCAGAGCGACCACCGGGAGGTCTCCCAAGCAATACGGATGCAAATCCGAGAGCACACGTAAAGGCAATCACTTTGCGTAGTGGGACGACCACGGTACCACCACCGTTTCCCTCTCAATCCAAAGAAACCGAAAAACAGGTCCAATCGAAGGATTCTGACGAGGCGCATAACAGGCTAGACCCAGCAAGTACCGCGCAAGTCGAACCTCCGGTCAAAATATTTCAGCCTACCATTCCTTTCCCCCAGAGATTAAGGAAAGAGAAAACGAAGGAACAATATGGTAAGTTCCTAGAGCTATTCAAACAGCTCCATGTGAACATTCCATTTGTTGAGGCACTCGCACAGATGCCTAAATATGCCAAATTTCTTAAGGATTTGCTCAGCAACAAGAAGAAATTGGAGGACCTGTCGTTGGTGACTTTAAACGAGGAGTGCTCAGCCATTCTTCAAAATAAGTTGCCAACAAAGAAAACCGATCCTGGGAGCTTTACAATCCCATGTCTGATTGGTAATCTCACTGTAAACAACGCTCTAGCTGATCTAGGTGCCAGCATCAACTTGATGCCATACTCTGTATTTTCTAGACTGGGCCTAGGAGAACCAAAACCGACTCGTATGTCACTTCAGCTAGCCGATCGTTCAGTCAAATATCCACGAGGGATAGTCGAAAACATCTTGGTCAAGGTTGACAAATTTGTGTTTCCTGCAGATTTTGTCATCCTAGACATGGACGAGGACAAAAACGTCCCACTCATTCTTGGTCATCCATTCCTAGCCACTGCTCGAGCATTAATTGACGTTTGCAACGGAAAGCTTACGCTTCGAGTAGATAAGGATGAAGTGACTTTTGACATCCAAAAGTCAATGAAACACCCAACTAGCCAAGATGACACTCTTTATTTCGTTGATATCTTTCATCGTTATCCCGTGGATCGCATTATTCCAACTCTAGAGAAGGATGCGTTTGACATGCAAATCCTAGATGAGGATGTCTTGGATGTAGAGCAGGTAAAGCTTGTCTCCGATGAGCTAACCAGCACTATTCCACCTGACGAGACACCTATCTCAGATATTTTTGAGGTCCTTGAAAAATCCGAGAGCTCAGCTTCTCGACCATCTATTGTGGACCCGCCTTCTCTTGAACTCAAAGAACTTCCTTCTCATCTTGAATATGCTTTCTTGGAGGAAGATTCGAAGCTGCCTGTGATAATAGCTTCTAACCTTACTGCTGATGAGAAAAGTAAGCTATTACAGGTTCTGAAAAATCACAAAACTGCCCTTGCATGGAAAATTTCTGATATCAAGGGGATTAGTCCATCCTTCTGCACACATAAGATTCTCATGGAGGATAATTATAAGCCGTGTGTACAGCATCAGAGACGTTTAAATCCCAAGATGCAAGAGGTAGTTAAGAAAGAGGTTATAAAGCTGTTGGATGCTGGTTTGATCTACCCTATCTCCGATAGTCCGTGGGTCAGTCCCGTCCAGGTTGTTCCTAAAAAGGGAGGAATGACTGTCATTCTGAACGATAAAAACGAGTTAATCCCAACTCGTACGGTCACGGGGTGGCGTGTGTGCATTGATTATCACAAACTCAATGATGCCACACGTAAGGATCACTTCCCCCTTCCTTTCATCGACCAAATGTTGGAGCGATTGGCTGGAAACGCCTTTTATTGCTTCCTTGATGGATTCTCCGGATACTTTCAGATTCCTATCCAACCGGAGGACCAAGAGAAGACAACTTTTACATGCCCTTATGGTACTTTTGCTTACCGGCGTATGCCTTTCGGGTTATGTAACGCTCCTGCAACATTTCAGCGATGCATGACGGCTATATTTCATGACATGATTGAGGATTGTGTCGAGGTATTCATGGACGACTTTTCAGTCTTCGGTAACTCCTTTGAGACATGTCTTCATAATCTAGACAAGATGCTGTCTCGCTGTGAAGAAACTAACCTTGTGCTTAACTGGGAAAAATGTCATTTTATGGTACGCGAAGGTATAGTTTTGGGTCACAAAATCTCAAATGAGGGAATCGAGGTTGACAAAGCTAAAATAGATGTTATTGCAAAGCTACCTCCACCCTCCAATGTTAAAGGCATTAGGAGTTTTCTCGGACACGTAGGATTTTACCGGCGCTTCATAAAAGATTTTTCGAAAATCACTCGGCCGTTAACCCATCTCCTTGAGAAAGACACTCCTTTCATCTTTTCTCCTGAGTGCGATCACGCATTTAACTTCTTGAAGGAGAAATTGACAAATGCTCCCATCCTAACGAGCCCAGAATGGTCGCAACCATTTGAGCTTATGTGCGATGCCAGTGATTTCGCTGTTGGCACTGTCTTGGGCCAACGGATAAATAATCACTTTCAGCCGATCTACTATGCCAGCAAGACGCTGACTGACGCTCAAGAAAACTATACAGTTACTGAGAAGGAGTTGTTAGCAGTAGTCTTTGCATTCGACAAATTCAGATCTTATCTGGTGTTATCAAAAACAGTGGTCTACACTGACCACTCTGCTCTCCGTTATCTCTTCGCAAAGCAAGATGCGAAACCCCGTCTTATTCGGTTGATTTTGCTCTTGCAAGAATTTGACATCGAGATCAAAGACAAAAGAGGAGCAGAAAATCTGGCTGCAGACCATCTCTCTCGCCTAGAAAATCCAAATCTTGAGGTGCTAACTGAGTCCGGCATAAAAGATAACTTTCCGGATGAATTTTTATTCGCCGTGACTAGCACTGAGGAGATCCCCTGGTACGCTGACATAGCAAATTATCTAGCAGCAGGGGTGATGATAAAAGGTCTCACACACCAACAGAGGAGAAAGTTTATCTCCGAGCTGAAACACTATTTCTGGGAGGATCCTTATCCTTTTCGGGTAGGAGCCGACCAAATAATCCGTAGATGTGTGAGTACTTCTGAAGCTGTTGACATCCTTCAGCACTGCCATGCAGACCCAACAGGAGGCCATCACGGACCTAGCTACACCGCTAGAAAGGTTCTGGATGCAGGTTTTTTCTGGCCTACCCTGTTCAAGGATGCTCATTTGTTCGTAAAATCATGCGACTCATGCCAGAAATCTGGAAATATCTCATCTCGAAATGAGATGCCCCAAAATCCAATCCAAGTCTGTGAAATATTTGACATTTGGGGAATAGATTTCATGGGTCCTTTTCCTGGTTAACACGGAAACAAATATATCCTTGTGGCAGTCGATTATCTGTCAAAATGGGCTGAGGCGCAAGCCTTGCCTACAAACGACGCAAGGGTGGTTTGTAAATTTTTGAAAAAGTTATTTTCACGATTCGGTACCCCTAGAGCACTCATAAGCGATAGGGGTACTCATTTCTGCAATGCACAATTAGAGAAAGTACTTAAACGTTATGGTGTTACTCATCGATTCTCTACTGCATATCATCCGCAAACCAGCGGACAAGTCGAAGTTACCAACCGCGGTCTTAAACGAATTCTGGAAAGAACCGTTGGTAACAGCCCAAAAGATTGGGCTGAGAAATTAGACGACGCACTCTGGGCGTTCCGCACTGCTTACAAAACACCTATCGGTACTACACCGTATAGGTTGGTTTATGGGAAAGCCTGTCGTCTTCCTGTTGAACTTGAGCACAAAGCTTACTGGGCTTTGAAAGCCGCAAATTTTGACTCAAAGAGTTCAGCAGAAAATAGGTTGTTCCAGCTAAGTGAGCTTGATGAACTACGGTTCCAAGCTTACGATAATTCCAGAATGTACAAAGACAGGACGAAAGCTTTCCATGACTCCCGCCTGAAGGACAAACAATTCCAGGCGGGAGATCGTGTGCTTCTTTATAATTCTCGCCTTCGTCTTTTCCCTGGCAAGTTGAAGTCCAGATGGACAGGCCCCTATGTTGTCCATACTGTTTACCCGCACGGGGCTGTTAACATCACAAACTCCGAGGAAGTAACTTTTAAGGTCAACGGCCACCGACTCAAGAATTACATTGGTATCCCGCATTCTCCAGAGGAACCCAGAGAGGTTCTGAAGCTTCACCCCGCCGCACCTTAGCGGGGTGAGTTGGGTCTTTTACCGGCAGACCTTAAAGAACTGGATATGCTTTCCTCCGCTTCTCTTTCCCTCCTTTCTTGCCTTTTTCTGCGTTCATCATTGCCCTCTGATATTCTGCGCGATATTGTCATGAGACATGAGAAACACGTGAGGAGAGACCAAAACTTTGCCAAATTTCATCGAGGCACTTCCATCTATGCGGCAAAAAGGCGTGCCAAATATGTAGGGAAATGTTGGAAATGCGGTGCTCTGTTGCATGAGGGCGCTTGTAGGAATTTGCCGATGATATCTCAGTCAGAGTGTGCCCGTGCTCTTCGAGAAGACCCCGTTAAGCTAAAAGCCGAGGGGGTCTTACGTCCTAATAGTAATGCTGGTGCAATGATTGATGAGTTGGTAAGTCTCCGACTAAGCAAACTCGAGCCTAAGCCCCATTATAATCCCTAGGTCATGCCTATGTTCGTGCCGTATAGCTCCTAATGTTTTCTCACTTCAATTCTCATTCAGTCTGGAGAGACAGGAAAACACTCCGCATTTCAACGCGTTAAAGTGTTCGCTTACACACCGTACTAATAGTGTGTTACTTGTACATATTGTCTATTTGTCGGATGCCCACTTTCCGGGTTTCCTTTTCCGTTTCCGTTAATAATTTCAGCTAATCTAGTTGTGTGCTTTCAATTCTGTACTACTAGCACGTTTCCCGTACATTCTCCAGAGGCCTATAGAGAGTAGCGTTTACCAAAAAGTTGTTTAAACTGAAAATCTGATGCAAAATAGGTTTTTGTCAAAATTCATCCCTACGGCCGTAGTGCAACATTACTACGGTCGTAGGACCCTTCTGAGCCCTCTGCGGTCGTAGTGCATACCTCCTACGGCCGTAGGAACTTTCCTATAACAATCCCCATTCCAGATTTCATTCGCACGCTTTCTCTCTCTCTCCTACGCTCTCTCTCTCAAAAACAACCCCGACGACCACCGAGGATCTCCGTCCATTTCTCACTCATTTCCCGGCCATTTTTCGAAAACAAGGTATTAAAATGCTCCCCTCACTCTTGCGTTCAATATGTAGTACATTGATTCCATTATAGTTGCCCATATGTCGATCGAGAGAACAAAACCCTAGCCGCCCGTTTTCTGATGTTCGTAACGTTCCTACGGCCGTAGTAGTTAAACCCTACGGCCGTAGTACTTCTAATTAGGGTTTTGCTATAAACTGCTTGCTACGGCCGTAGTACAGTTATTCTACGGCCGTACCATGTATCTTTTAGGGTTTTGTTTGGTTTGCTTGCTACGGCCGTAGTAATATCATGGTACGGCCGTAGGACCCCATTTTCAACCATTTTTCAAATTTGTTCATCCTTTGGACAATTTCAATACTCGGGGACCCACAGCATACCAAAGCAAACATGTATCGATCGATAGGATGTCTAGCCATCGTGCGCATGTCTTACTTTGATTTCTGTTCATTTCAGCTATGCCTCCTAGACGTGTGCGCAGACAGGCTTCACCAGAGCCGCGGATAGACCCTCGCCAGTTCCCACGTTTAGTCAACCCTGACAGAGTTCCGGTCGAGCGGCCAGCTGATGCCGCGCTTCCTCCTTTTCTCCGCTTCGACCGTGAGGAGGATCGTACTGACAGAGATGTCCTGATGGGGCGCGCTGATAGTCACGGATATGAGCCCATCAGGTATCTGGTTTGGGATGATTTGGCCACTCTTCATATCAGGGGCCGTGCTCAGACCACATGTGGCCCTCATTGGCAGAGGCTTTTCAGTCTTCAGGGGGCGGTCTACCATGAGCTTGCATTGGAGTTTTTCTCCACCATTCACTTGGTTACCCCGCTGCTGGATTATGAGCGGGAGGACGCCCTGACATTCCGCCTACTAGGGGCGGAGAGGCGGCTTTCATTGCGGCAGTTTGCCGTTTATATGGGTTTGTTTACGCACGAGGAGTTGGACACTCCGGCGTTTACCGAGGGCATCACTGATTGGCCCGAGGGTGTGAGCGGGATTTCCTTTTGGGACGAGGTTGGCACTGGCGCCTACAACACCGCCATCGTGCCGAAGAGCACGAAGCTCCGGGATCCTCTACACCGCATTCTGCATCGGGCGATCGTCCACAGCATGACCGCTCGCAGCGCGTCCTCTGGTTCTGTTACTTTCACTGACTTGTTTTATCTATATACGATGGTTCACCAGAGGCCCTGCCAGCTCGCTCTGTGCCTGGCCCGTTTTCTATTCCAGGTACGTACCACCCGTGTATCGCAGGCTATCTATGGAGGGGGGTACGTTACTATCTTAGCCGAGGCTATGGGCCTCCTGACTGCCGAGATTACTGATGATCTCGTTCGCTCTGCTCGAGCCGCTCCGATAGATTTAGGGGTCCTGCAGCATATGAAAGTCGCTGCTAGGATCTAGAACCGTATGAGATTGATCAACCCTGATGGGTCAATTTGGTAGCCTCCTAGAGTGGTAGAGGAGGAGGCAGCAGGTGGTGGAGGAGCAGGAGCAGGAGCAGGAGCAGAGGAAGTAGCTGCTGGAGGTGCCCCAGAGAGCGGACACCATGAGTTTACTATTGAGGATCTCTTTGGGTCGACACCACTTCTCCGACAGCCAGCCCAGGTTTACACGAGAGATTATAGGGCTCGGATTGGGAGGTTGGAGAGGTCAGTTTCTGAGCTGGTTGAGATGTAGCGGGAATCCAGGGAGATCCAGAGAGTTGAGTATGCACATGCCGAGGCTCATCGACAGTATATGATCAGCATGGTGCAGCTCATTGCGGCAGACACTATGACATTTTCACAGCAGTTGCCACAGCCGCCAGCTTATCCGCAGAGGCTCCGGGACTTCACTGATGGAGCCGTGCCTTCGCAGCCGCCTCCGCGATAGTTATTTTTGTGGGGATAGTTTGTGTAGTAGTTTTCTTTGTATGTATTTCTAGATTAGTTTGGCTGTACGCTTTTGGTTGTTTGTAGTACATGCCACTTTTTGATGTGTTTGATGTTCTATACTTACTTTTGCATATCTGTATGACATCAAAGCACTTGTACATTATTTCGGCTATGTATTTATTGTAGTTCGTTTCCTTTTTGCTTGCCATAGCTTGTGATGTTTTTGTCCCTCTCTATGTTTCACTTTTGGTTGAGTTGTTGTTTTGCAAGAATATTCGTGATATCTTGGCAGCTCAGCTTAAGTGTGGGGAGGAAGCCAACGCCTTCGGAGTTTAATAAATGCAGACGCACAATTGCTGTTCAGGGAGTTCTTAAAGCTCTTTTCTCGCACTTTATTGTTTATTATTAGTACATTGGGGACAATGTACACTTTTAAGTGTGGGGAGAGATTAATATAACATGCCTGCTATTCTGTGTCCTGTTGAAAACTCTTGTATGCTAACTATGCTTTAAACCGTAGAATTGATTTAGGCGTAAATTTTTCGCAAAATTATATCATTTTGGACATGTTTAGATCTTCTCGCATGATAAACTTTAAACAAGTAACATTTCAGCTTTTATGAAAACGATTTTGCACGAATGCTTGAGTTTTAACAAGTGTTTGACTTCAATTGCACAAGCCACACCTGATATGCATTCCTGAGCATTTGAGCCACTACACTTCATTTCTTACATGATTAGCTCATGGAATTGCCCACTTATATGCTGATTGTTGCTTTGATTGTAGAACTTGCTTACTAGTATGCATGTCGAGATCATGAACTAAACTGTTGCAGTTAAGTGATAGAAGCACTAGGAAACCCCATTTCAGCCTATATACTTTTATTTTTAGCCAATTTCTATATATTTACCCCTAGTTATCCACTTTGAGCCTAAGCTTTTCATTTCATTACCCATGTTTATCCTGTTTTAGTCTATTTTATTTTTATGTTTCCAGAGTCAGTTGACCCGTTTTCTCGCTGCTTAGTTCCGTTGTATTTTGTTCGTCAGTTGTTCATACATCGATTAGTGGGATATGAAAAATACATATATCCCTTGGTTTGTTCCGTTTCATGCTGTATACAGCTGAGTTTTCTGAGAAAATCCAAAAAAAAAAAAAAAAAATTAGAAAAAGAGAAAATTGAGAAATTCAGTTACTTGACATGCTTTCCTTGGCTATTTTTGAGCCTGTCATACATTGAGTAGTAATTCTTTGTCGGTATTACCTGGTTGTTAGCCATCATTCAGAGAATTCTGATTCCATTTCTACTTGATGAACTGTACTCTCGCCAAAAATAGTGTGATATTCTGTATTCCTTCAATAATAGCAGCTTTGACGATTTTGAACTTGATTTCTGGATTCTATTTTAGCCACTTTTATATATTCCCATTCCTACCCTTAGCCCTAGCCACGTTACAACCCGACAAAGTCTTCTTGATAATTGCATATGATTATGTTGATTGGTGGAGATGTGATACGTGATCAAGCTTATACGAGTCTTTGCTTCAATCTAGCACACGAGCACTTATATACTTAACCCAAATACACATTGAGTGCTAGAGTGATCTCCGGTGAGGTATAAAGTTAGATACTTGTCACAATTCATTGTATGCGTGTTGAATCTGCCTTTCTTTATCTCAATACATGAAAGCAACTCTTAACTCTACGTTTAAAATGTTTGTCATGCTTTTAGATCTCTTCTATGTCGGAATGATACATGTTTGCACTAATGTGCTGCCTTTAGAAATTCTTTGGTTTTAGCTATTGCATTAGAGTTTGCTTGAGGACAAGCAAAGCTTAAGTGTGGGGACTTTGATATATGCGTTTTTATACATGTTTTACATGTTAGAATACCCCGTACTTAGCCCAAATACAAGGTGAATACTTCTAAAATGGATCTAATATGTTTAACATTCACCATGCAGGTTACAAGGAGCTTTAAGCAAGATAAATGGGCAAAACAAGGAAAGAATTGAAGAAAATAGAAGAATAGTGAAAAAATGCTCTCTACGGCCGTAGGGATTATATCCTACGGCCGTAGGAAGCCCTCTTCTAGAATCCATCATTGCCTGCCAGATCTTGCGTGTCCCGGACAAATGGTTTAACGTTGCGTGTGTAGAAAATCCAGTCATGATTTCCTACGGCCGTAGTAGCTTATTCCTACGGCCGTAGGAAGCCCACTTACAGCAGATTAAATTCAGAATTCTGCCATTTTGCAAAGGGTTACTATTTTCACCTCCACTCCGGAAAAACACTTCCATAGACCCTCTCTAAATATCCTAACACTCCAGGGGACTTCTCTTGGTGATTCTAAGGAGGAGAGCTTGGATCTTGAAGGCTTAGAACAACATTTGGAGCTTGGATTCATTAGTTATATCATTGCTAGCTTGGGTATACTCTTTCCATTTATTATATCAATCATGTACCCATGTGTTCCAGATGTTGTAATGTTACTATTATTGTATATGGATAACTAAACTCATTTCACTTGGGCCAAGATGATTCTTGGCTAAGTTATGGCAATATATTTGACTTTTATGATGACTTGATTCATATATGCATGTTTAATCTTGAATACAAATGTGTTTTATCAACTTAGTATGTTTAATCTAACCATGTTCATGTGTGATAATGTGTATATGATAACTCATTCATGTTTTAACATATGAATATTCAAGAATGATGATTGATTTTATTAATTCCATGTTGAGTTTGTTATTAGAAATGATACATCTTGCATGGTTGTCATTAGATGTCATTTTTGGAATATGATTTGAATCATTTCAGGTTCATCCATTATTGGTTATGTTAATCATATGTTGGTTTTATGCATGCCTTATGATTATAGATGAAAATCTTGTTATTTGGTGTATTTATGGGTTAAACATGCTACTAATGATTAAAGGATTCATAAAGATGTTTGTTGGTATGTTTAGATGGTGAAATGAACTCACATGTATGCCTTTGTTATGCTTGTCTTAGTTTTCAATGTGCATATCACATGATTCATGTTTTAAGAAGTGTTGGCTATACTAGAAATGGTAGGTTTAACATGTTCATATCTTTAGAAATCATGTGACTAAACATTAAGAATCCCTTAATTGTGAGGTTTGAGTTTAGATGAGTTTATGACCCCATTGTACCAGTTTACATGTGTTTATGATCTGAGATTAAAGTCTAGATTGTAATTTGTTGTTGAATGCCTTTATGTTAGATTTGATTGTTCTGTCGGATGGGTCCCTACGGCCGTAGGAAGAAATCCCTACAACCGTAGGACTATCCAGGATGCTACGACCGTAGTAGATAATTACTACGGCCGTAGGAGCCATTTTCACCACCAGTGTGCTGTTTTTGCGTGTTTTAACTAATTTAACCACTCTAGCACCATTTTGGGTTCTGAGGACTACTGGATATGTCATTTGAAAAGATGTATGTCTTTGTAGTGTGATTTGGACGTGATCTGGTGGATCTGTAGTTAAATCCTTATTTGCCGTTGCTTGCCTGATTATGTTTAATTGCTAAGTCTGAGTCTTGATAACTCGAGTGATGATTTATGCATGATAATATGGTTTTGTCAAGTATTAGAACAGCATGCTATGCACTTAAACTATTCAAGTCCCCATATTATGTTTTGTATTGTGTCATTGCCATGACTAGTCTCGATGATTCGAAAGCCTGAGTGAATCTGTTATCCTGTCTGTTTGCCTTCAGTGTTAATCTGTTTTAGTTGTTGTATTTCCTGTTTAATTTAGTTCATTCTGTCACCTGCTTATTAATCCTGCTGATCAAACAACAATGAGACTTAAGTATTGGTAGCTTCCTGTCCTGGTGGAACGACATCCGGTCTTACCGAGTCTATACTACTATTGACCAGGTTATACTTGCCTGAGTCGTGTGTAGTATCTGCTTAGTAACATCGTTTTTATAAATTTAAAACGAGGTTGTGTCCCAAGATTTTATAACCAGAAAAACAAGCAGTCCTTGTGAACACCACCGACCACCACTAACCGCCTCCGCCATCTCCGTCATCACCGCCGACCATCACCATCTACCATCTCCGAAATAGTCACCATCGCTGTTAACCACCACCAACTGCCGCTGCCGACACCATCACGCAGCCACCGTCCCAATCGCCACCACTGTTACAGGTCCCACCACCGGCCGCCGTCGCCAACACCGTCACGACCATCGTAGCTTCCACCATTGTAAGGGATATGATGGGTTCGGTACGTAGGGGTAGGGGTAGGGTGGGGTGGGTAAGAGGGGTTGGGTGGGGTGGGTAGGTAGGGGGTGGTGTGGATATGTGGGGTAGGGTAGGTAAGTAAGGGGTGGGGTAGGGTGGGTGGGGGTGGGGGTGGGGGTAGGGTGATGTGGGTAGGTAGGGGTAAGGTGGTGTGGGTAGGTAGGGTGGGGGTGGGTAAGTAGGGGTAGGGGTAAGGTGGGTGGGGTTGGGGTGGGTGGGTAGGTAGGGGTAGGGTGGTATGGATGTGTGGGGTAGGGTGGGTAAGTAGGGGGATAGGGTGGGTGGGGTGGGGGTAGGTGGGTGTTGTGGGGGTAGGATGGTGTGGGTAGGTAGGGGTAGGCTGGTGTGGGTAGGTAGGGGTAGGGGTGGGGTGGGTAGGTAGGGGTAGGGGTAGGGCGGGTGGGGTGGGGATTGGGTGGTGTGGGTAGGTAGGGGTTAGGGGGTAGTGTGGGTGGGGTTAGTGTAGGGTGGTGTGGGTAGGTAGGGGTAGGGGTGGGGGTAGGGTGGTGTGGGTAGGTAGGGTTGGGTAGGAAAGGTTTTAGGACTATCGATGTTGTATATGTGTAGATGGGGAAAAAATAAGACCTAAGAAGCACTTTTTTTAGCTTATTAGGATAAGCTGAAATAAGATGTGTGCAGACCTTATGTCTGCGGAAAAACAAATAGTCTTATTGAAAACGTCTTCCCGTCCGCAGACCTTTTCTTAAAATAAGGTCTTACATCAATTCAATATTTTAAAGCCGCTTATAATGGGTATTAATCAACCAAAGTATGTTTAACGGTTTTGTTTTGATAATGAAATTTCATGAGTTCTTTTATACATATAGCTACGTGATGTTTTGCTTATAAACGCATCGTCGCTAGAAGCTCAGAAGCTTTTATTTTTCGGTAAGTTAGGTCGTGGTTCGGGTGTCCGTTTCCTGTAGAATGGGTCGGTTCTACACGGTTAAACCTAGTCTCGTCGGTTACCAGTAGAGGGAGGAGTCAGCCCACGTTTTGTGGAGATGGCCCTGATTTTCGGAACTTATCATGTTGCTTCTGCAGCTATTTAAACAGCCCCAACAGCTTCATTTGTACTTTACAGAAACTGTTATGCTCTCTCCCTCTCACTGCGTTTTTGCTATCTGTTTTCTGCATCAATCTTCTAGAATAACGCGAAACCAGTGCTACGTTTTTGTTCATATTGTAAGATTATGTGCAGAGATAATTAATGGGTACATTGTATCCAATGTTATAAGAGACTAAAGGGTCACAATGCTACACACCCAAACTAGAACAGTTGGAATTTAGCATAATTCTGTGTGGAAATAATTAATCAGTTGGATTAATTATTAGAGAGAAAAGTAAATAATTAATCAGTCGAATTAATTATCATAAAGGAAATAAATAATAAATAGTTATTTATTATTTAAAGGGAAATTAAATATTAAGTTTAATATTTAATGGACCAGTTAATTAATAGTTAATTAATTAACTAGTAAAGTCCAGGGAGTCAAAGTGAGAAGAATGAAACTTCAATTAAAGACAAGGGCTTTAATTGAAAGGGCTTGAGTTTGAATAAGGTTTAAGTATTTAAACCTAGATAAGGCTCATTTAATCATAAGGCAATTCAATAAAAGAACCCTAGCCACCCTACCTCTCTCTCTCTCAAGTCGACCTCACTCTCTCTCTCAGCTCTCTCTTTGCGTCGAACAAGAAAGAAAGGCAAAAGCCTTTCAGCTTTTTGGTGATCGAAGACCACACACACACACTCAAGGTTTCGAGTGTTGAAGCTTGGGTGATTCTAGGAGCGGTCTAGCAGCTAGTTCATTGGTGGTGTAGTAGTGGTGGACTACTTTTAGCAATCCCAAGTCAAAGCAGGTATTGTTATTCTAAACCTTTTTATCTGGTTTGTTGTTTAGAGACTGGTATGATCATTAGATAGATCCTAACCCTTTTGGGGTTTAGAGGGTTGTGTTCAATCTGTTTCCGCTTTTAGGATTGAACCATTAGGATCAAACCCAGGATTGACCAGTTTGTGTTTTAGGGTGGTTTGGTCAGATCAAAACCCTTTAGTGGTATTAGAGCCTCGGCTCTATGATCTTTTAGTTTCTAGTTTTATCTGTTTTTAGGATTATGATTTTTGGATAAGGACAAGTTTGAATTAAGATAGAATTAAACAGTTTGTTTTAATTTATAAAACCTAGTTAATCCAGTTTATTGATTCATTTTAGGTTGTATGATCTTCTACTTCATCTTGTTCTTCTACTCATGAAAATCGAAAACCTAAGGGTATAAAAACAAGTTTATGTTTTTATCCACATAAATAAAAGGATTGACTTTAAATCAGATAAGTTTAAACAAGTCTATGTTAAAATGGTTAAAAGATAAACCTTTTATCTAAAACTTGATCTTAACCAGAAATTTCAACTGTTTTTGTTTAAAAGGTAAAAATCTAGTTTGAGGGTTGTTAATTATTAATGAAACAGTTTTTTTAGGTTACATTTATTTTTAAAATTATGTTCTAATCGGAAAATGGGAACCGAGACCACCACTGTAGCCGGCGGAAGTCGACGGTGGAAGCGGCGGCCCAAGTCGGTGATAGCCGCAGGCGGTGGCGGTCGACCAGCGGTCGCAGGGTGGCGAGTGACCCGGCGGCGTGGTAGGCGGCCCAAGTGGTCCCCGGCCTAGGGGTTTTCGGCACAAAAGGTCTCGGCCTAGGAGGGCTTCGGTCCAAGGGGTCTCGGGCCAGGGGCTCTCCGGACAGGTGGATCTCGGCCCAAGGGGCATTTGGCCTAAGGGGTTTCTTGGTCCAAGTGGATCTTGGCCCAGATAGTTATTGGCCCAAATAGTTTTCGGATAAAAAAAACGAGTTATTAATTTTAAATATTAAAATTAATAAGTTTATATATAAACTAGTATTATATATATTTTAATTAGTTTTAGTTAAAATATATATATATTTTATAGATGTTTGTTTATCATGTCTAGTTGAGGCTTATAAATAAACTCTAAAAAGAGGCAAGTTTATATATGGAGAAAAGAACAGGATGACATTATTTAACTATGACCAAATTTGTCGGTTTTAAGTTTTGGTAAAAACCCGGCAAAGGATTTCATTCAAGTTTTTTAATAAAGTCAAGTTTTTTTCAAGGTTTGTTGAAATTTTTTTTTGGTCAAGTAAATTATTTTAATGATATAGAAGATCATAATTCTCATTTTTGATTGATAGTTATTAATCAAAACGTAAATGAGAACGATTAAACGAATCAGGTTATGCTTTATCGCATAGTTTATTATATGTTCCTTTAACTGCGTGGTTGATACATATATGTGTTGATTATATATGTTGTGTGGTTGTGATATACAACTATAGTTTTGCCGACTTAGGACTCGCTTTTTTCTTTTCTTTTTGGTTTTTGGTTTTGGGAAGGCCTGCGTGCCAATTACAATCCCTTTCTCAATAAAATTTTGTACTAGTTCGGGGAGGCCTGCGTGCCACTTACAACCCCATTAATTATTGTAATTGTAATAGAATAGTTGTAGTTTTTGTCCCTTTACCAAGATGGAGTTCAAGGAAATCTTGGAGATAATGGCCTACACAATGCTCGAAAACTTCGGAGGTGGTGTCAAGGCCAGTGGGAGCAAAGCATCACAAAGGCTAATCTAAGTCCTTTATCCTTATGATTGACCTTAGGATTAGTTGGCAGAACTATAGGTTTTTATCTACTTATTATCTGCGTGGTTGTGATCCTTTTATACTTATCCATTTTGTATGTGATGCGTTGAAAAGGGTTTAATAATAAGTAATTATTAAATAGAGAATAACCACGATTTATGACAAACTAGAATACGACTTCAACTTGTTAGTCGTATTAGTTAAATTTTTATAAATTTAAAGTTTTGTCAAGATTATATGTTTGGAACTTACAAAGCCGTTTTGTGCACCTAGTATAGGTACACATGTAAATCGTATTTTTAAAACAGATGGTTTTAAAATGGTTTTTCAAAAAAAAAAACTGGAAAATTAAGCTTTTTAAAACTAAATTATAAAACCCAAGAAAATCTTAGATCAGTGTGCTGCCCATCTAATGGTACACCTTTGCTGTTAAACGGTACTCGGATGTCGGAAGTGCCCAAACCTTGGGCATCCGGGTTCAAACCATTGCGGCAAAGGGTATGAAAGATTCTGTGATAATCGGGAGTCCTGGTCAGAATTCATACTGTCTTAGGTGGTGCGATCTATTTTGGTGATAATCGGGAGTCCCAGCCCAAAAAGCACTAGAGTAGAGTTAAACATACTAGACTAGGTCTAAGTGCTCTACGACGTTCTAGGAGTCGTATCAGTTAGGTACGATTGGTACAGGGTGTTACCTACCAGAAATAGCATGACTTGGCGGGAAGTGCCCAAACCTTGCGTCAAGTATGTGAAATATGGGTCCTAGGTCTGATATATATTATTTATGCGTTTGATGATATACGTTAGAAAAGTTTATTGCAATTACTAATTAAACCGGATTTTAATTTGTAGATGGCAACCAACGTTACCAACACTAACAACCTCTCCCTTCACTCTATCCTAGAGAAGGATAAGTTCACAGGACCAAACTTTCTCACTTGGGAGAGAAATCTCCGGATCGTGCTGAGGCATGAGAGAAAGTGGTATGTCCTAGAACAACCTCTGGGGAACCCTCCTGCCAACAACGCCAGGGCAGAAAGTTAGGGAGGCTTTTCAGAAGCGCTCCAACGATGCCTTGGACGTGAGTTGCCTCATGCTTGCAATGATGAGTCCTGAGTTGCAGTCAAGCATGATGGAAACTCCTACGTACGACATGATCCGCCAACTGAGGGACATGTTCCTGGAGCAAGCCCTCACGGAGCATTATGATGCCACTAGGGCATTTAACTCGTGCAAGATGGTAAAGGGGACATCGGTCAGTAACCACTTCATGAAAATGAAAGGTTACATGGACCACCTGGAGAGGTTTGGGCACCCAGTACCGTTGTAGCTAGCAACGGATACGATACTCAACTCGTTGTCAGACGACTATAAGTCTTTTATAGTCAACTACAACATGAATAACATGGAGAAATCCGTGGCTGGGTTGCACTCCATGCTTAAGACGGCGGAGCAGAGTATCGGGACCAAGTCTAAGGACGTCCTCATGGTGGGCAATGGCGGTTACAAGAAGAGGAAGGGGAGCAACGGAAAGGGAAAGGGTAAGACCCAACCCAGCTAAAATGCACCCAGGGCTAGTGACAACAACAAGGGCAAGAAGCCAAAGCCAAACAAGGCAAGAACCGAGAACCGGTGCTTCAAGTGCGGCAAGGCTGGACATTGGAAAAGAGATTGTCCAAAGGCTCACGAGGCAGGACGCAAGGCTGGCTCCTCAGGTATCGTGTGAATAGATTCTTTATCACTTTCCACTTGTAAAGTTATTACAAGTATTCTGAAATCTTGCAATCGTTTATTGCAAGAGGTGATCGAAAGTGAAATAGCCTAGCATTAGAGATTCTACATGCAGCATAATTCTTTTTCCTAGTTTTGAACTTTCCTTTTTTAAAGTTTTTTGGCATGATTGGTTTAAAACATTTTGGGTTGATACTATGTTTTTAAATATTTGGAATTTTGAATTATTTAGTTTATATCCGTGCACGTGTGTTTTTGATGAATCAGGTTTGTCCAGTTGAGACTAAAGGTACTAATAAGTCAAGTTCCAACTTAATAGATGGTTCATATTGATCTTATGCAATAATTGTTGTAGTTACTTAACTCTCACTATATAAATACTTGGATAAACAAGTCGTGTTTATGAGATTAGATAAGTTTTTCCTAATCTGCAAGTAATTAAGAACTTTATGAAAAACAAATGTTCAAGGGTTTGAACATAATCAAATAAGAAATAATAGTTATTATTTCTAGATAAAAGTTTTTGGGACAAAACATTTAAGAAAGTATAAAGGTGATTGTAATGATTATTATAATCAAGGTTGATTTATACTAAATGTTTTAGGCAAATAAATTTAAAATATCTTTACAATTGTTTTATACTTGTAGACGTGTTAGATTGAATGAAACCACATTCCGTAATAGGAAAGATTGATGTATGCAAAATCTAAGTTCTGGTTTCATAAAACGTTTAAATTTCTCCCAAAAACTGAGCAGATGTTTATAAAAACAAGTTTTAGACGTGTTAGTCAAGGATTGACTAAGTCTAAAAATGGGTGTTTTAAGGTAATACACTTTTTCATAAAAGATAGTGGGAGCAACTTGACTAGTGTATTTATCAAGTTATCAAGGATTGATCTAACTAGTATGATAAATATAAATATGAACTTTTAAAGTATATAATTGTCGGATGATTTTAGAAGTGATCTAAAATAAAAGTTCTTGAAAGAGAACTAATCCGAGTAATGCGTGACTTATTGAAAGGTTCTCAATAAGAAAGTCACTGCAATGTTTTAAGGTCAAGATATGACTTAAAAGGAAATTATATAGAAAAATGTTCAAAAGGTCAAGATAATTAATGTTGGTGGTTGATTAACGTTACAAATGATAAGATAGGATATTTTTCGGTATCCTTAGTAATGAAATTAGATAAGTGTTTCCTGTACACTGGGAATCTAATCTCAAGTTTACAAGTTTGTGTAAATGGTTTTATCATTTCAAAAGGAGGATATGAATCTAGTAAGATTTATCACATCTACAAGTGTAATTATAGTTTTAATTACAAGGGGGTTAATTTATAAACTCAGAAACTTTGGAGTTATTTTCCAGTTCTCCAAGTTTAAGGAATTTATAAAATAAGTAAGTCAAGAACTGGATTTTGGGTTGTGAAACCGGCTTCTAGCAAAACCAAGAAGGAGTACTTTAAAGTACTAGTATAGAGTTTTAGGTTTATACGCATATTATTTTATCTGTAATCCGTGATAAGTTACAATGTAAAATAATAAAGTAATTCAGATAAACGCTGTGAATTGAGTCAATGAAATGGTAGAAATTATGCATCTTTAATCCAGGGTGGAATATGGAGGGTGTAGAAATTAGTCTCATTGTTCTTCACCATTTTGTATGTTTTAGATCATCCATGAATAAACTTGGTTTATTCAAAACATTATCCGTGACTACTTATCTTGGTGGGAACCTTGATAGGGTTGTAAAGTCATCGTAATTTTGGGGGTAGATTCGAAGGTATATCGAATATATCTGCGAAAGTCTTTTGCGGACCAAAATTTACGGATATTCGTTAGGGTTACGAATATTGGATTGACCCACTGTGAAAAATACTTCGTGGATTCGTGTCAAAAGTATTTATCACATAGGTTGTCCTCAAACCTGAGGTATTTGGTTTGGGATGCGGTGACTATTGTCTCCTTAGTGCGTTCTAACGCCACGCCGTAACAGGGTGGTCATAAGGGGCGTATCTAGATTCAGTGGGAGCCGTATTGCCAAATGCAAATATGCAAGATGGTATTTGCACCTCCTTTTTAGGAGAGATATTTCTGGGCCCCTTGACTGATTAGAAAAACTGGCAAGAGCACGGCCGTGCCCAAACGAACTGATCTGTTCTTTGTCGTTTATCACGTAGTTTTGAAATCAAGTATGTTATGAACATAATTCTTGAGATTTTGAGTTGACACTCTCCATGCTCCTGCTGAAAATTGAAATATCGCGTTGCAAGGGACAAACCTATTATAAACGTACTCATTCATAAACAGGTAGTTTATGATAGTTGTTTCATGAACAGTTAGTTCATGATAGCTTGCTCAAAAACAGTTGTTTTGTGAGAATTTACATTATCACAAGTTTTCTTTGGGGTATAAGATTTCTTATGACCTGGTTATCCTAAGTGTCTGGTTAGGGAACTCCTTAGGCCAACAATGTACAGTAACTATTACTTATCTTGCACAAGTGGGAGTCTGTTAGATTATGTGCAAAGATAATTAATGGGTACATTGTATTCAATGTTATAAGAGACTAAAGGGTCACACTGCTACACATCCAAACTAGAACAGTTGGAATTTACCATAATTCTGTGTGGAAATAGTTAATCAGTTGGATTAATTATTAGAGAGAAAAGTAAATAATTAATCAGTCGAATTAATTATCAGAAAGGAAATAAATAATAATAGTTATTTATTATTTAAAGGGAAATTAAATATTAAGTTTAATATTTAATGGACCGGTTAATTAATAGTTAATTAATTAAATAGTAAAGTCCAAGGGGTCAAAGTGAGAAGAATGAAACATCAATTAAAGACATGGGCTTTAATTGAACGGGCTTGGGTTTGAATAAGGTTTAAGTATTTAAACCTAGATAAGGCTCATTTAATCATAAGGCAATTCAAGAAAAAAACCCTAGCCACCCTACCTCTCTCTTTGTCACGTCGACCTCACTCTCTCTCTCTCTCTCTCTCTCGGCTCTCTCTTTGCGTCGAACAAGAAAGAAAGGCAAAAGCCTTTCGGATTTTTGGTGATCGACGACCACACACACACATACACTCAAGGTTTCGAGTGTTGAAGCTTGGGTGATTCGAGGAGCGGTCTAGCAGCCAGTTCATTGGTGGTGCAGTAGTGGTTGACTACTTTTAGCAATCCCAAGTCAAAGCAAGTATTGTTATTCTAAACCTTTTTATCTGGTTTGTTGTTTAGAGACTGATATGATCATTAGATAGATCCTAACCCTTTTGGGGTTGTGTTCAATTTGTTTCCGCTTTTAGGATTAAACTAGTAGGATCAAACCCAGGATTGACCAGTTTGTGTCTTAGGGTGGTTTGGTCAGATCAAATCCCTTCAATAAGCTTACTTCGTGATCCGCGGTAAACCCGTCACGGGGTAGCGTGAAATAATGGTTTTAACCTTGTTTAAATAATCTATTTTCTAAACTATATGGGTAATTATTTTTCATGAATTTCACAACTAAAATTCGTACTCAATTTTGTAGATGGCATCCAACAATACCGCTTCGTCTTCTTCATCACACTCAATCTCCCTCAAGTTATTCCTCGAAAAGGTTAAGCTCGATGGCCAAAACATCAAGGATTGGTTCATGCAACTAAGGATTACCCTTAGTTATGAACAAAAGATGTGGGCCATCGAGGAGTCTATTATGGAAGCCACTACGGCTAATGCAACTAGGGTCATCCGCAACGTACATGATAAGCGTGTCAATGACACGAACAAGGTGGCTTGCATCATGCTTTCCTCAATGACTCATGCGCTTCAAAAGCAAATGGAGCACTCTGGGGCGCATGATATGATTGGTTAGCTAAAGGAAATGTTAAAGCAGCAGCCCAAGCAAGATCGTTTCGAGTGCGGAAAAGCCCTATTTGATTGGTGGATGCACGGGTTCGGAAATGTGACCGTGCATGTGCTTAAGATGAAATCATATGTAGATATCTTGGAGAGGATGGGTTTTCTCCTTGGGAAGGGAGTTGACGACGGATATTACCATATGTATAGTATGGACAAAACCCTAGTAGAGCTTCATGGCTTACTGAAGACAGTAGAGTCTAACATGGACAAGAAGTCGTCCACCTCTTCCACTTTCATCCTATCTATCGGTGAGGGTGGGACCAAGAAACGGAAGGTTGCGACCCCTTCTAAGCGTAAGGGAAATTGTAAGGTTGGTGATCCTAAGCCTATGCTCAAACCAAACCCGAAGTGTAGGAGGAAGAGCCCGGTCCCGCAAGCCGAGGACCCTTGCAAGGAAAAGGAGCATCAGCAGCGTTCTTGCCCAAAGTACCTCGAGGAGCAAAAGTGCGTTAAGGCTAAGGGAGCTAGTATCTCAGGTATGTTTATGATTGAAATCCACAACATTGCTACTTCTCATGGCTGGGTCTTAGACACCGGTTATGGCACTCAAGTTTGTAACATTGTGTAGGTGATAATAATAAGTAGGGTTGTGGGTGTTGGAGAGCTGAAAATGCACCCTGCCACACTTGATCCCCTCCACGCTCCCCATCAATTACCTTCCCATATTCAAGGAACGGTTGAATTGGTTCTCGCAGTTCTCGTACGAAAAACAGTTCTCGTTTGAACCCTCCCATATATATATATATATATATAGATGTATATATATATATATATATGTATGTATATATATATACATATAAGATAAAGTTAAAGGGTTAGAAAATATACCCTTGCACTGCTATAGGGGGTACACAACTACAACACCCGTGAGCCCGACTCCTAGACCGCCTAGATTAATACCCGCGAAAAACTGTATGCGTTTGTCTCAAAAAATCGTAGCCTCCTACCGCATTCAAGGGGCTGCTGGAAGCTGTGAGTCGCCGCAAGGGGCTTGACCAAGAGAGAGAACCGCTGAGGAGGGCTGCCGCCGCAGGGAGTTCCACCGCCGGCCGCTAATCACCACAAACAACCACCTTCGGGTGGTGGTGTCCTTCGGCTGACGCAAGGGGAGAGGCAGATGTAACACCGTAACACTCAAGCCATTTTTTTAAATTACAGCGGAACTAAGTCAATAGAAAATAGTAAGGATAGCAACACCCACAAACATAAAACCAATACTGTTCGACAACACAGTATATCGTTTCGTGTTACAAAAGAGTTCACAAAGATGGCTCGTCTTTTCTAAAACATAATATCAGAGCGACGTTCAAACTTCCCGTGAACGAACAAACACCTACCGAAGCTCACCAAAACCTGCATAGAGAGTTAGGGTGGAGAATTAGCACAAAGCTAAGTGAATAGAATTCAAGCCACAAACAGCAATAGTATAATCACAACAAATATCACAGAAACAAGACCCACAAGGACCACTCAAGAGCGGGGCACCACGTATCATCAGAGGCACGACGGCTCTGCAGAGCTTGCAACCCATATGCCGGCCAAAGCATAGGTTTACCGATGACTGCCCGCTAACTGGCACAGTTAAACCCGCTCAGCTGTAACGAATGTAACAGAGGGTGTACAACTGCACAACCAAAAGCAAACGAGTCCAGCCCAACACAAACCGGCTAACCTCCCTCAAAGACAGCATGTGCACATTAATCTTCACAGCACACATATCTTGGACTCGATTGCAATGGATAAACACAAATTCCAATCATCGTACAATCATAGTGCCAATCACCATACAATCACAATCTTAATCTCCGTACAATCATAATACGAATCTCTGAACAATCAAATCAGACTAAACAGTCTATCGCATGATTAAATAAATGAACCCAGATAATCATCATAATCATAACTAATACCACCAGTGAGTTAAAGTCCACTCACCTCATATCCAAACTTCGTTCCACTGAGTTGTCTAATAACCAAGCCATTATTGTTACTGAGAACACGATAACACACAAATCAGTTCTCCGTTGATAAGTATATTCTTAAATATATTTATATCAATAATTATTATTATCGTCGCGTTATAACACTTATAACCGTTAACCATAAAATAAAGGAAACCAATTATATATATACGCGTACAAACATTCATAATCGAACTCATAAACGCATACACTCACATAATTGAACTATATATATATATATATATATATATATATATATATATATATATATATATATATATATATATATATATATTGTGTGTCATGTTTAAATGATATATATATATATATAATAACACACACCACACAACTCTATCGATCTCACATACACATGCAACACACACTACAATTTACATAATTGATTAATATATAATATACGCCCACATGCATCCTATCATATTCACATAAAATCACAATTAATATATATATATATATATATATATATATATATATATATATATATATATATATATATATAACAAACAGAAAAAGTCCACAACTTTTTACAGCAGTCACCAATGCAGAGGCTCGATTTTACACAACCACAGTTTTCACAATTTTATAAACCTCCAAAAAGGTATGGGCTCCGATCAGAGACGGCCAAAAATAGTCCTACAAACACTTACTATACACAGTTTGGAGCAACAAGTACACAGAATACACAAAGGAAGGTTAACTCAGTCCTCAACTATGGAAACTATGCTCTACAAGCATGCCTTGACGAAAATAAAAAATTTAGACCCATCATAGGCATGACTTTATCGATTGTGTATATATATATATATATAACACTCTCACAATTGCTACGATATACATGCAGACACTTACCCACATGTACAATCGATAACAAGGACACATATATACACTAACAAACACACATTTATTTATATAATAATCCCATCAAGTTACACACACAATTAATACGAAGTCACGGTCGATAGATCATCTCCATACATACCATAAATTCTCATGTACCAACTCACACACATCGATTTAGCACTTTACACATTAAAACAAAACAGCCCATTCGATCACATACTTGCACTACACAATCGACACAAACATGTACTCATATATATATATATATATATATATATATATATATATATATATATATATATATATATGGGGAGGGTTCCATCGAAAACAAAGAAAATGCGAGAACTGCTAGAACCGATCCCCATTTTTTTAAAACTAAGATATCTACCAAACGCCAAGATATTAAATTATGAAAATTATACCAAGTTAACGACAAAAATATGCTCTTTAAAATGACATCCATATTGCTATATTTTTTTTAACAAAAAAAAATTCGTTACATATATGTAACATACCTTATAGTACTGATTACATATATGTTAGTACTGATTACATATATGTAACATACTTTATAGTGCTAGAAAAAAAAAACCCGGCAAAAACGAATTTTTTTTGTTGAAAAAAATATAGGAATATGAATGTCATATTAAAAGAGCATATTTGGTATAATTTTCATAATTTAATATCTTTTTGTTTGGTAGATATTTTACGGTTTATATCGGTTCTCGCAGTTCTCGCATTTTTTTTTGTTCTCGATGGAACTTCCCTATAAATATATATATATATATATATATATATATATATATATAGTGGGAGGTTCAAATGGGAACTTTAAATTTATTGAGAACGGGAGACTCAATCCCAGCCGTCCAATTCCCCTCCTTCAATGTCATTGTCCACCCATAAATTCCTCACATGCACCATGCCACACTCGATTCCCCCACACTCTCCATCCATAAATTCCACTTACAAAATGAACGGCTAAGATTTATTCTCCCATTCTCAATTAATTTTTCATTTGCATTTGAACCTTCCCATATATATATATATGGGAGGGTTCCATTGAGAACCAAATTTATCGCGAGAACCGCGAGAACCAATCTTAGCCATTGATTTGATAAGTGTAATTCATGGATGAAGAGCGTGGGGGAATCAAGTGTGGCAGGGTGTATGTGAGGAATTCATGGGTGGGTAATGACATTGAAAGAGGGGGAATTGGACGGCTCAGATTGGTTCTCGCAATAAAAATGGTTCTCAATGGAACTTCTTCCTATATATATATATATATATGAAAAAGTTCATGCGAGAACCAATGTGAGCCGCCCAATTCCTCCTCCTTCAATGTCATTGTCCATCCATGAATTCTTCACATGCACCTTGCCACACTCTATCCCACCACGCTCTCAATCCATTTAGCTTCCCATATCCAAGGAACGGTTGAGATTGGTTCTCATGATTCCCGCAATAACAATGGTTCTCGAATTAACCCTCCCTTATATATATATATATATATATATATATATATATATATATATATATATATATATATATATATATATATATATCTTACTCCTATATAATACATTTAATACTCTCTCTCCTCCTTAAAATTAAGTAAAAGAAAATTAATAATATATCCTTCAAATAACCTCCATCTCTCTCTCTTCTACTTTACTCATTCACAAATAAACATTATTAAATAAATATGTTTAAAGAAAAGAAAATAGTTTATGAAAAAAAGAAAAAAATAAAATGAAAAAGAAAATAGTTTATGAAAAAAAATGAAATGATATATTACCGGGTAAAAATTATTTTATCATGCTTCTATATTATATAAAAAAATATGGATGTCATATTAAAGAGCATATTTTTGTCGTTAATTTGGTATAATTTTCATAATTTAATATGTTGGCGTTTGGTAGATATTTTACGGTTTATATCGGTTCTCGCAGTTCTTGCATTTTTTTTTGTTCTCAGACCTCAAACTTAATTAAATACTCACTTCTATTCATCCTAAGCACACACAAGTCAAGAAGTCAAAGGTGGTCTTCCCAACTAAAACTTCATGATCATATATGATTAAACTTATTATTATAAACTCCCTCCTATCTCCATATCCTCATCATATCATAAGAACACTTGTATAAACACATACACAAAGACCTCCATTTTTTACATCTCAATTTCTGTAACACACTTTAAATCACCATTAAATAATTCAAGAACCAAGAAACTACATATAACATGTTGATTTGCAGGGCCGGTCCCGAGATTTTGGAGGCCCTGTACTGTTTATAAAAATAGGCCCTATAATTAAAATATATTAAGAATAGAATTTTGATTTTTTTTCATTCTTATGGTATTCTTCTACAGTAAAAATCTAATTATTAGAACACTCATGTACTATAACAGATTCATTAATCAAAACATAATCAGAAAAACGAAAATCAGAAATGCAAAATTATATAAAATTGAACAGTAAAACTAAGAAAATATAGTCTGCCATAGACTAACCTCGAACACAGTTTTAGATAATCAGATTTATATAGAGTCAAAATTACCAAATCTCGAACAGAAATGAGCATTTGTACATAAAAGTTAGGCATTAAACTAGAAATTGGAATCAGAAACATAAACATTAAATTGTACTAAGTTATAACTTATGAAAAGAGTAGAGAACATGATCTGAAAAGTGAGAATCAAATGTTATAGTGTTACCATCGTGGCTTCCGTTCGAATATATTGTTGAATGGCTGCCGAACAGAGATGAGAGAACAGCTAAACAACCAGAATCCTCAACCGAGTGTTTATTCAATCAATCGGTATCGTTCCCGTAACCGTAATCGAATATCTATGGTGTGTATCGACGAGTCGACATCTCCTGGCTGACAGACTAACCCTAATCTTCAATCGATGGGGAAATAGGCTTCAGCCCTTTAATCTTTGGCCGAAAGTCGATGGTGTGCCTTGTGAATCGTTGTTTCGAGAACTGGAAGCGTCCAATGCAGTCGCATTAACCAACGATCTTGCCGGACGCCGATTAGTAATTTAGTATACAAAACCTAATTTGTTGGGTAACTGATTGCGCCTTTCCATGACTAATAGTAATGTATATACATATGGACTGATAAAGTAAGGCCCTATGGTCTTTTGGGCCCTGTGCAAGTGAACACTGTGCACTCCCCATGGGCTGGCCCTGTTGATTGGTTTCAAGAACAATCTCTTACACTTTTAAAATCATATATAAGAACATGATCAACATGGAACCACTTTACAAGTTCATTCAAAAGTATAAGCATGGTGATTTCAAGAAATTTGGACATGGTAACACTTTAAAATCATGTTATTTAGTAACCAAGAATCATAACTCTAACTTGAATCAAACTAACAAATACTAAGATGGAATCAAGTAGCAAGTCTTGTAGAAGTCTCTCTCTCAAGCACACCTTAAAAAACACACATAAAAAAACACAAAACTACAACATGAGGGTATATTAATACCTTAATATTTCGACCCCTTGTACACACATACATATTTCAGTATTTAAAACGTTACGTTCGGATATACAGTTTGTCACAAAAACGACCGATAACAAATAATTAATTACTAATAAAATAATATTCATAATCCTTATTTGAAAACGAATCCAACGATACCATAAACGCATGTTTTAAATATTAATGCATAGACAATAATTTAGAAACTCACTAACCGACTAGGCCCGAATTTGGGATGTTACAAATCTCTCATCCTTAAGAGGATTCTGTCCTCCGAATCCCATCGCGATCAAACAACCGAGTAACGATATCTCATATCAGATTCTGTTTTCCAAATTAAATTGGAACTCAAAACTGTGCTTCCACTTAACTAGCATCACCGGAATCCGTTTCTTGCGAAACGTAGTTACTTTACTATCCAACAGTTCAACTGGTTCTCCTACTAATATTTTCTTCGCATCAACTTTTATTTTCATGCACAGGAGCATCTGATTTTCTTCTTCAACTTTACACTTTCGCAAATAACACACACTGAATATATCGCAAATTCCTGCTAACTTAGGAGGAAAATCAAAAGTAGCCATCTGATCATTAGTCATTCATCGTTTTCAATCACAATAATACCATTTGATCGTTAACCACTTGTCGTATCTAATCACATATGACACTGGCCGATGGTGAAGAACTGTGAACCTTTTCTGTCAATCTATGACGACTTTCAGTTTATCTCTCACAATAGCAACTTTTTCAGCCATTATTTACCCAATTTCAGGACCCGCATACTGTTTCTTACCTTACTCTAACCAACATGTAGGAGTATGACGATGACAACCGTAGAGCATTTCATATGATGGCATCCTCATATGCAAGTAATCAATAATATTATTCGCAAGTTCTACCAACGGTAAGTGCTAATCTCAAGACCCACCATATTCAACCACACAAGCTCTCAACATATCCTCAAGTGTTTACATAATTCGCCCAGTCTACCTATCTGTTTGAGAATGATAAGTTGTACTCAAGTTGACACGTGTCCCCAATTCTCATTGTAAACTATCTCAGAATTTAGAACAAATCTAGAATTTCTGTCATAAAATAATTGGTACTGGAATACCGTGTTGAGAAACAATCTCATCAAATAGTTAAACTAATATGCTGAGAGAAACCGTCTCTTTTGTAGCAAAATAAGCATCTTTCGTGAATCAGTCGACAATTACTTGATCATATGATGATTTTCACTTCTACTCAAGTATTTCTAACTGTTTCAATAATCCATAAAGTTTTTGGTGCTCAGTGTTCACTTATGCACAAATATGATATAATTCCACTAATTCTGCATTATCAGTTTTCATTGTAGACTACCTCTACAACACTTTCAAATCGTTATATATTTTGGTGTTACCAGGATAGACAGATGATCTGGATTTGTAAGCCTCCAATAAAATCAACTGTTAAAATTTTCCAATTAGGGGCACTCAAGTATGTTAAAGTTGATTTTACCTTGGACTTACCTTTGTCATGCTTACTGTACTCACCAGTTTCAACAGGTTTGGACTTACCGCTGTTGATCTTCTTGGACTTACCAAGATCTACAACTTTGGACTTACCATTGTTGTGATTTGACCTCTGACTTACAGTGGTCTTCCTATTCTTGTAACTTCTCTCCGAGCCAGATAGAGAATGTTGTCTTTTGAAAGGATTTGGATTAAGCCTTTCTATGACTGAAGTTCTTTGAATAGGCTGAGTGCCTAATCTGTCTAGCATATACTTACTATGCTGTTTAGATGTTGAGCACTCATTTCCATGATCTTTAGCTTTCACAAACATATTGTATTTCAAGTTTGGATCATGTCTTTTCTCTGAGGCTAACTTCTGAGACTCAATCAGTTGTCTATCCTCCTCAGAATCTGTACTTGCTATCTCATCATCATCTACATAAGCTGCTGTTTGATAGTCACCTCCAAGTACAACTTGTACCTCTTTAGGAATTTGTTGGTTTATGCACTTTTCAGCAAGCATTGATGACTTACACCAAGACTCAATGACCTTTTGATATTGGTCAGCTTTAACTTTAGCTTCCTGAAGTTCTTCAGTTAGAAGTTTATTAATGTGTCTTTGACATTCAAGATCACATTGTGCTTTCTTACCAACATCAATGAGAGATTTATTTTCCTTAATCTCATTCTTCAGTTTAGCTATCTCAGTTTTAAGGTCCTTTTGAGACTTAAGGATGGTCTTGAAATCATTTAGCAAATAGTCAAAGGAAAGACCCTTTTCTTCATCGGTGTAAGAGTTGAAATTACTGACCTTATACATGGAAGCAGGATCCCAATCACTGAGCTTGTTGTTTTCCTCTGCTTCCTTCATGTCAGCTTCAAAAGTTGACTCAGACAAACCATAATCAACTTGGTCAATTTCAAACTCTTCTTCTTTTTGAGCCATTAGACATATATCATCATCTGAAGTAGATGATTCAGTATCCCAGGTTTCAGCGTAAAGTCGTTTGTCTTCTGGCTTTGCTTTTTTGAGCTGAGTATATTTCTTTTTATACTTATCAGCCCTATAAACATTCTTATCAGCAACTGATGCTGATTCTACCTTCTTTAATCTGCACTCAGCAGCAATGTGTCTCTTTTTCTGACAGTTGAAGCACACAGCCTTCTTGGGATCAAAGGAACTCTTCCCTTTGCCCCTGTCAAATCTTCCTCTTCCCCGTTGAGCTATTCTGGAATGTTTGGCTAGCATGGCCATCTGCTCAGTGATAGTCTGAACATCATCAGTATCACATGAGTCTGAGTCTGAGTGGTCAGCTTGAGATTCTGACTCAATCTCATATTCAACAACTAATGCCTTGGAACTTTTCTTTTTCTTTTATGCAACTAATGCAATCTTTGCTTTATCCAAGGACTCCTTAAGTTGTTGTTGAGAAGTTCTCTTATGTTCTGTGATCTGTTCATGATTGAGCAAGAACCCATTTATAGACTGTAGGTTATACACAGGTAATGTTCCTCCAGCCCTCAGTGTTGTAGTCACTTCATTGACCTTTTCTGGTAACACATCCAGAAATTTCAGCACGAGTTCAGCTTCATCCTTCTTAATGCCTACACTTAGCAGGTCATTAATTAAAAAATGAAACCTGGTAAACACATCAGCCAAGGTTTCATTCTTCTTTGAGAAGAAGTGTTCATATGATCTATTCAGATGGTTCTTCTTCTGCTGTTTGACCAGATCTGTGCCCTCATATGTAACACTTAGAGTATCCCAGATCTCTTTTGCAGATTGACACCCAGTCACTGTGTGCAAGATCTCGTTAGTCAGGGAATTTGCCAGAACACTTTTAGCCTTGTCATCCAGATTGAACAGTTTCCAATCTTCATATGTCCAGAATGCAACAGGTTCCAATCTTCATATGTACATGATGCAACAGGCTTCCTTACCTCTTTTTCACTCTTGTCTGCTTTATCAGCGGACATATCACTGACAACAGCATAGATCTTGGGGATTATTGGTCCTTTGATAATGACGTCGGACATACGATTGTCAATGTATTTGATGAACAACATGGCTCTGAATTTCCACATAGGATAGTCAGATCCATCAAATACGGGACAGCCTTTGGCAGACATCTGTGGAATATTTGAAGAATTTTTTCTTGTAGTCATTGTAAACTTTCTCAGAATCTTGAACTTTCAACATATGAAATCGTTCAGCCTGCTCTGATACCAGTTGTTGGTCCCTTGGTGAGAATAACAACAAGCAACAGATGTGTAGAAGAGGGGTTGAATACACTTTCTGTGGAAATTGAACAAATCAAAGAAAAGTGTTATACAAAGTAAATCAAACCACAATCGAATGCTTTGCTTTTCATTAATAAGAAGATGATTACAGACTCTATCAAGTAAGCAACTCTTGATATGTAAACACTTAATATAAATCACTCAATCTTTCAAACTTAGCTATCTATAATCAACTTATAATTATAGATACTGACGAATATCTAAACTGTATTTAATCACAGATTGAAAACTTACCAATCTCACAACTAATGTGAGTATTCGAACACATGAATAACTTGGCAATCTGTGAATATCTTGATCACGTTGAACTGACCAACAGTGATTCAAGAATCGTAACACATACGGTTGAGGTGAGGTATTTGGCTCTGTAACACTTAGTCATCGTTGTTGTTTCTGAGTCGTACCTCTAAACTTATCAGGAGATAAGTATTTATCCTCCTGTTCCTATGGTTCCTAACAAACTGGAATAATCTTAATTTGCTAACTAACTATCGGATAACTCGGAATCTTTAATCTTGAATCTTCTTATCTTGAGTCTTCAATCTTCAATCTTGATTCTAGAGTCTTCTTATCCTTCCCGTAGATGTAGAGATTTAAAAGATAAATTTAAAACATATTTAAATTTTCTTTAAGCTGACTTCTTGCTCAGACTGAGTTACTCAGCTTTAAACTCATCAAGATGAGTTCTTCGAGAACAAACTTGAAAACCAACATGAACTAACATGTATATTAATAAACTCATCCTTAGAAGTCCTAACAGTTAGCTAGAACTTATTTAGCAACTCTGTTGAGCTGACTCAGTATTCACGCTGAGTCACTCAGCTTGAAACACATCAAGCTGAAAGCTCAATATATCTTAGGTGATATACACAGCTTATCAAACACATTGATAATCTTACTAAGATATAGTCTAAGCTGGTTGAACATATGCTCAGCTTATACTCAGCTTATACTCTGTCTGAATCAATATAAATGTTCAGTCTGACTAAGCTTCATAATTCTGTTTAGGTTGTATTTAGCACTTATCTTACAAACTTAACTTTGTCTCATCAAATCTTAACTGATGAGATCATTTTCCCAACAAACTCCCCCTATTTGATGATGACAAAACCATCAAACAGTGATCAAGTTTGTTTAACAGAATTATGTTTTAAATCTCAAACTTATTAAGATTTTATTTTTGAACTAATTAAATATTAATTGAACTTATCAATTATAAGTGGAACAAACCAACTTTTAGTTGAACACACCAACTAAATATATTAATGAATAAGAACTAATCATTTATTCATTCAAGCTGAACTAATCAGACAAATAATTATGAACATATCATAACACAGTTTAACATATCAAACTTATACTTGTATTAATTGAACTATTCATAATACAAAAATATTGATCACATAGATCATGCACACTAAGTGCTACAAAAATATTAGAACTAATCTAATATTTACATTAGAATTAATCTATTATCTTTTGAACTCAGGATGTAGAACCTCCCAAAGAATGATTTCTCTGTTTATTTCTTCTAGGAGGCTTTCAGCTTCTGTATCCCTTTTGAGTTCTCTCTATTGCATTCTGATGACCTTATTCAACTTATAATTTACAAAATGATTTGAGCTATCACCACAGCAACTTCTTATATGTATGGCATCCCTAGCTTTTAAGATAACATATCTCACTTAGCTTGATAAAGCTGGGATTGCCTGGCTGATCCTTAAACATGAATCCCTGAACAGGTGTATCAATACCTTGGTTTTCTTTAAACTATACACCTTCAGGTATCTCGAATAAGCTCTCCCACTGCAGACCGGGAACTGGAACATATCTCAATTCCTTAGCTCTGTTAATCAGCTTAGAAACTTCAGCAAAGATCTCTTGCTTGATTTGGATTTTCTTGAACTTCTTGAGCATCATTAATATTCTTTGCCATTCTATGTAGCCCATCCTGTGAACATATCTCAGGTCCATCACCATTGTAGATTTATCTTCAAATTCAAAGTTGAGGATGATGGCTCTATCAATTCTGCTCAAAGTCATGCCTCTGATCTCCTTGCTGGTGCTCCTTCTGAAGTAGCACTCTTGAATGTCCTTTTCTTTTTCTTTGTCTTTTATGTCTTTCTCTTTTCTATTTCTCATCTCAGCTACATAGATCCCAAGCTCATTTGCTTCTTCTTGCTCAAGCATCTCTATTAGCTCTGTTGTAGCTTTTTCTTCTTCTGTCTCTTCCTCAGTTTCAGAAACACTATTAGCTTCAGGTTCAGATTCTACTACCTTTTGTCTCTTAGCTGCAGGTCCCTCTTTGTTCATTTCCAACTCTCCCTCAGCCTGAGTCTGCCTCTCTGCTCCTTTAGCTAGTACTAGTAGAGATTCAGCTTTAGCTCGAACTAGCTCAGCTTCAGTATCAGCTTGACCCTTCTCCCCCTTTTTTTCATCATCAATAGGGGTCGAAGTCCTTTGTTGTTGGAGTGCAGCAACTGCAGAGGAAATGTCCTTAACATCCTTTGTCAGCTTCTCAAGCCTATGATAGATTTGGCATTTATGCTTCTTTTGCTTGAGATGGAACAAACCAAACTGAGCAGCAACATAATCTTTTAGCTGCTGGATGCTTGAGGAGGCGGTTGCATCTTGAGGAGAGTCTTTGGGTGCATCATCCAAGGGTTGGTGTATACCCTTAAACTCATTTGCACCAGAGTTTGGACCCTGTGAATCACCTTGGTTTGAATATGAAACATTGACAGGTCGTGCGTGTGGGTGTGAGAAGTAAAGAGAAGTAATAGGGTTATAAACGTGAAGTGTATGGGTAGGTGGTTGGCTGATTGGTTCGGAGGGGGGTGATTGACCCTGGGGATTGGTCATATATTCAATGTTACCTAAGTGTGTCTGCTTAGGCACAGTAACGGGCTCTCCCATGGCACTAGAGAGTGTGGGCTGAGTTGACACGACACCTGGCTTAGGCTGTTGGGTTGAAATGAGCCTTGAGGTTGACACCTTAAGAGTAGGCGTCTCCCCCTCAACTCCTGCCTGTGGAGGGATCAAAGTGATCTCAGCTCCAGTGATGCCTTTAGGAGTGGCACCACCTATGGTAGTTTTTTTTGTATAGGTTCGGATTTTCTCCCTAGCAGCAGTGGGCATACTAGGGGTGGCTTCAGAGTGGGATTGTAGATGGAATGAAGGTGGAGGAGATGGGTTAGACTGGGTTGGGTTCACCACAGCCTTATCTCCAAAAGTGGATGGAGAATAATGAGAAGAAAGAGAAAGTGGAGAGGCCTTACCAGAAGCAGCTTCAGTATTTGCTAGGTCAGCCTGAGCAGAGTACTCAGCTTGAACCTCTGTGTCAGCTTGAGAAGCTACCCCTTGATTGGATCCTTCTTCGTCACTTTCTGATGAAGCTGTCTCAATTATCAGTAGCATAGGCTCACTCAGACCCTCCTGCTCTGGGAAGATGTCATTGTGGAACATCTTTGAGCTGAGTGCTGGGGCAGGGAACACATCCTGTCCAACTTCATAATGCTGTTCTTCCAACTCAACTTCCACCACCAGGGATAGATACCGTATGAATGGTATATATGGAGATCCGTTGGTGTCTTCACCACTTGGGCTTTGAGCTCGTTGAAGATGAGCAGTGCATAGTCCAGGTTTTTGGCATGGTACATGTTGTAGAGCAGCTGCATCTCGAACTCATTCACTTGATCTAGGCCTCCAATCTTAGTTCCTAGTGAACGGATCACCGTGGACACCATGAAGCTCCAACCAGTAGGAAAAGTGGCCTTCTTTATAACACCCTTAGTCTACGGGTGACCCATGCTGGGTAGGACTGACCTTGCCACTTGCCTAGTAACAGCAGCTTCGAACACATCATCTGCAGGAAGTTGAAGAACATCCCTTAGCCGCTGTACAGTTATGACAACTGTTCTATCCCCATTTAGAACAGTACAAGTGATCTCTCCCCTGTTCTGGTCATAAATGCAAGTGTACCAGAACTCCAATAAGTGCTGCGGAACAATAGGCAGAGGTGCTCTAGTGAAAGAAAATGCCAGAGGGTATTTTCGGATATAATCCACCGAGGCTTCATATCCTTTGTTCCTCTTACGTTCAGGCATTGCCAAACATGCACGTTGATTGTTTACTTTAAGAACTGGCATCCCGTTGTTTTTGAACGTAGCACCTCTAACCATCCTATCATCGAGATTTAGAATGATTCCGTCCATCGTCGAATAAAACTTGAGTAACACTGAGTAACTTCAAAAGTCACACTGAGCAATTGGAGGTGTTTGTGAAAGGTATGTAAGTGAAGGAGAGGTTTAGAATTGTGAATTGTAAGCGTAAACCTCCGAAAATCGGTTTGGGTTGTTATATATACCTTTCCGAGGAGAGAGAAAAGTTACCGTTTGAAATCCCTTTTTGTTCGTTACACGTAACAAATTTACGGCGCAATGGAACAGTGATTGAGATGAAACATATCATCTTCCAACGGATAACTTTATAGAATTATATTACTGACTTACAATAATATAACTTTCACTTGTTATGTTACACGATACATAATCAGCGTAACTATAAAATGTGAGACAGACTCAAACATAATGCACAATGACCTAATCACACAGAGTAATTAAATCAAATTTTGGACATACCAAGTCTGAGTAAACTTATTACTCAGTTTATGTCAAGCACTCAGCTTGATTCAAACACTCAGCTTGAGTTGAGCACTCAGCTTGAGATTGGTACTCAGCTTGAGTAGAGCACACAGCTCAGGCTTAATGACACTCAGTCATGTATGTTTAAGACTGACTTAAACATGTAATTTAGCTACACTAAGTAGGTAAAATATGTTTGGAACTTACCAAACGTGTGAACCAATCACACAGGATGAGTTAAGCACATAGCTCAGACTCAACATTAGTCATTTATGTTTAAGACTGACTCAAACTATATCATAACTATACTAAGCAGTTAAAATATGTTTGGAACTCACCAAACATGTGAATTCATCATTCAGCTTGACAGGTTATACAATTTATGAAAACTTATTTATAAACTGTGCACTCAGCTTAAGACACTTAGTCTCTGTCAAACTGAAAACTCAGATTATAGACACTTAGCTAGGGGTTGAGCATACCCAATTCACTTAGCAGATACATAAACCTCTTCTCATCAAGTGGTTTAGTAAATATTGGATTATGTGCAGAGATAATTAATGGGCATATTGTATCCAATGTTATAAGAGACTAAAGGGTCACACTGCTACACACCGAAATCAGAACAGTTGGATTTCACCATAAATCTGTGTGAAAATAATTAATCAGGTTGGATTAATTATTAAAGAGAAAAGTAAATAATTAATCAGTAGTATCAATTATTGAAAAGAGGGAGATAAATAATTAATCAGTTTGTATTAATTATTAGAAAGGAAATAAATAATAAATAGTTATTTATTATTTAAAGAGAATTAAATATTAAAGTTTAATATTTAACGGATCAGTTAATTAATAGTTAATTAATTAACTAGTGAAGTCCAGGGGGTTGAAATGCAAGAGATGAAAGTTTGATTAAAACCAGTGGGCTTTTAATTAAATGGGTTTGGGTCATTTTAAATCTCTATATATATCCTTAAAACTTAAGGATTAACATATACTTAACAAGGGATTAAAGAGCAAAAAAACCTAGCCACCACACTCCCCCCTCTCTCTCTCGATCTCGTCTTTCTCTCGGCTCTCTCTTCTCTCGTCGAAACCGAACAAAGAAAACACACCAAGTGTGTTTTGCGAATTGAAGGTCGACACACACACATACACTCTCGGGTTTTCGAGTGCTGTTGTTTGGTGAATCCAGGAGCGGTCTAGCAGCCAGTTCGTTAGGAGGTGCAGTAGTGGTGGACTGTCTTTAGCAATCCCAAGTTTGATCAGGTATATTTTCTTGTATCCTTATCTGTGGTTTGTTTGTTTATTAGAAGCTATATGATCATTAGTTTTAAAGATCCTAACCCTTTTGGAGTTTAGAGGGTTGAGTTCAATCCAGTTCCGCTTTAAGATTGAACCAGTAGAATCGAACCCAGGTTTGACCAGTTTGTGTCATTGGGTGGTTAGGTTAGATCAAAACCCTTCAGTGGTATCAGAGCCTCGGCTCTATGATCTATAGTTTCAAGGTTTAACTGTTTTTAGGATTAAGGTTTTGTTCTTAATTCTCTACTTATTCTTGTGTTTTTCGAAAATCAAGTAGGTAACAAAACAATTTCTCGGGATTGAAGTGATCGGTATTGCCTTTTCTCGGATTGTGCATTGTATCGGAATCCGATTATATCGGAATTTCCTTTACCCGGAATTGCCTTTGCTTGGAATTGGTTTATCGGATTTCATGTTTTATCGGATTTGACCTTATCTCGGATTTGGTTTCATCGGATTTGACCCTATCAGAATTGATCTTATCGGAATTGAACACAATCGGAATTCCAATAATATTTATGCTCGGAATTTGTGTGTTATGATATGAAAGATCAACTCTTTCAGGATTTAAAGATAAACATGAACTTGTAACCTTGGCTTATGAAAGAAATGCATGAAATGCCTAAGCTAAGGAGATGGATGAATTCACAGAATTACAAATTGTAAAGGGTAATAGTGAATTACTGTATACTGTTTGAATATACATGAGTTGATATGTACTTGTGATTGTATGCACATATGTGTTTGATTATAGTATTGTGCTTATTGTGATATTGATTAAGCAAATACTGATTGTTAGTTGTTTGTTCAGGTGGAGACAAGACTCAGTAGTATGAAAAGACTGAGTTACCTGAACTTTTGAAGATATCGGTGAGTGGATATATATATTGGATGTATAAGATATATCACCTGATTGTTGCTCTTTGAGATTTTATCTCTTGTTCTGTATATACATGATGTTGTTGTGGAGATCAGCTTGTCGGTTGTTTTTCAGCTGGGCCTATGTTTAGGGATATACAGTAATAGTAATCGTCTTGATAAGCATTTGTTGTAATCAAGAGGTGCTAGTATTGTTATGTGTGATAACTGGGCTATCGGTAAACCTATGTTTTGGCCGGCATTTGGTTGTAGGTTCTGCAGAACCGCCGATTCTCTTGTTGTTTGAGCATTGTTGGTTTGGGCTTTATGCCTTGTATGTTTTTTATATCTATTCTCTCACTTAGCTTTGTGCTAATCCTCCACTGTTGAACTCTTTTACATGATATTCCTGGTATGAGGATGATAGAGGTGAAACTGGAATCGTGGACTGATCTAATTCTGATATCTGTTGTTTTTTTAAAGAGCCTGTTTTAGGGAAACACTGTAAATGTATTTTGTAAAGAAAACAAGCTAAAGTTGTATTTATACACTTTTATTATATTATATTATGTTAATTAAGCTTCCACGCGTATTTCAAAATAGTGTTAGAAAGAACGGTGTTACATACATGGACCACATGGAGAGACTTGGGCACCCAGTACCGTTACAGCTAGCAACGGATACGATACTCAACTCATTGTCAGATGACTATAAGCCTTTCATAGTCAACTACAAAATGAATAACATGGAGAAATCCGTGCTGAGGGGCACTCCATGCTTAAGACAGCGGAGTAGAGTATCGGGACCAAGTCTAAGGGCATTCTCATGGTGGGCGGACATAAGTAGAGGAAGGGGCACAACGGAAAGGGAAAGGGCAAGGCCCAGCCTAGCCAGAATGCACCCAGGGCTAATAATGACAACAAGGGCAAGAAGTCGAAGCCGAACAAATCAAGAACCGATAATTGGTGCTTCAAGTGCGGTGAGGTCGGACATTGGAAAAGAGATTGTCCGAAGGGTCACGAGGCAGGTGGCAAGGCTGGCTTCTCAGGTATCGTGTGAATAACTTCTTTATCACTTTCCACTTGTAAAAGTTTTTACGAGTATTCTAATAACTTGCAATCGTTTATTGCAGGAGGAGATGGAAAGTGATGCGGCCCAGCATGAAGAGATCCCACGTGCAGCTTACGGATATTTTTAATTCTATTTCCTAGTTTTTAATCTCGTTTTAAAGTTTATCTGAACTTGTCTTTGGTTATTTGAAACCTATGGTTATGGTTTTAAACTTTATGGAAATTTAATTATTTAGTTCATATCCGTGCACGTATTTTTTATGAATCAAGATTAGTCCAGTTGTGACTAAAAGAATACCAATAAGTCAAGTCTTGACTTGATTGGTGATTCATTGTGATCTTATGTTATGATTTGTTGCAATTACATAAATGCTGGCTCCACTATTCAAAATACTAAAAACAAGTGTTGAATTGGATAGTTTTTAATTTAACAAGTGTTTAAGTTTTCTTTTGTGAAAAAGTGAATGTTCAAGGTATTGAACAAATGGAAATAATAGTCATTACTTCCAAGTAAAATAGTTTCTGATAAAACATTTAAAATAGTATAAAAGTGATTATGGTAGTTACTATAATCAAGGGAGTTTTATACTAAATGTTTTAATGGAAATTAATTTAAAATTCCTTCACAAGTGTTTTGCACTTATAGTAAGTTTAATGAAACCACTTTCTGTGATTAAAAAGATGGATATATGATCCAAGTTTTTGGTTTCATAAAACAAATTTCTTACAAAAACTAAGTTTTAAAACATGTGTTTAGAACACAGGTTTTAGGCATAATTGTCAAGGTTTGACTAAGCCTAAAAGGATGTTTTAAAGTAATGTATTTTTTCATAAAAGATAGTGGGAGCATCTGACTAATGTATTTATCAAAGTTAATAAAAGTTTTTTTTAACTAGTATGATAAATACAAGATTGAACTTTTAGAGTATATAATTATCGGATGATTTTAGAGGTTATCTAAAATAGTAAGTTCTTGAGAATAGACTAATCCGAGAAATGCATAACTTATTGAGAGGTAGTCAATAAAGATATCATTGCAAGATTTTGAGTCAAGTAATGACTTAAATAAAATTATACACGTTCTAAAATATTCAGTAAGTCAGCTTAATTAAATGATTGTTGGTTTATTAGAGTGACAGGAAATGGTTTTGGAACAGGCAAGTTGGTAGGAGTGGCAGGTTTAATATACATGAAAAGTTTAGGGTTGATAGAAGGTAAACCTGCCCGGCGAGGGTTTCTGCATTTCTATCCATCACATACTTAATGATCATTGGTAGAAAGCGGTGGTAGGGCAGCAAGTTTGCATCCTTTTTCTTCTTTGAGTTCTTTCGTAGCATAGTAGCCTTGATATCTTGAAAGAGCAGGAATGCATAATCCACATGCAAGTGGTTGGATGCAGCAACAAAGAGCTTGAGTTGATTCTATGTTGGAAACTCATACCCCGAGTGTTTGGGAGTAAGACACCTTTGAAGAACCGTCATGAAAGTGTTATACTTAGGATGTAGACTGGTGCGTTTAAACTGATTCTTATGGATGAGCTCCCCATCATAACCCATTTCCCTAATGGCTGTAAGACATGCCCCCTCATCAGGGATTTCCTCAAATTCTGTAGCTGGAGGTCTGCTGACTGCAGTGGGCAGTTCAAAGATTGTTCTGAGGTGATTTAGTGGAATGTTAACTTGAAATTCTTCAACCTCAGCATGTATGACCTCCTTTCCTCTTTCATTAAGTCTGACATCACAAGTTTTCCAAAACTGTTGGACATATAGATCGGGAACATGTGTGCCTGTGGTGGCTGGGTTGTAGGTTAAGAGGTGATTTAGTGGATGGATCTTGAGGATTTATGTGACTATGGGATAAATAGGGGTTTTGAGTTTGGTTAGGTCTATATAGTGGTTATTAGGATGAGTCCTGGTGTTGAGGAACTCAGCTTGAGGATTATCTCCTCTGGGTCACGGATAGCTTAAGCCATCTTATCTGTACAAATGGATAAAATAGTTAAGTCAAAGATACAGAGATATGCATGAGAACCAACATTCAATTGTGAAATTTGGTCAAACTTATGTGATTGAAGAAATGTTGACCCTGGTTGACCAAAAATAACAAGTGTGAAGAGTTTGTGAAAAAACCTTAACCCTTGAAGTCCTATTGTGTACACGATGATTTTGTGTATTAAAAAGTTACTTTGAGAATCTTATTATGGTAATTGAACAGTAATAAATAACTTTGTAGTACTGGAGCATATTCCAAAAATCATCCTAAAACCTCTTTTTAGGCCAAAAATAGAGTTTTATAGTGAAAACTCATACACCTCAAGCACACGAAGAACACTTTTCGAGATATATGAAATATTTTTACATCAAAGTGTTCCCCATATGTTCAATAGTCCCATCGCAAACTTGAATTGATTAAACAAGTTTGTTTCATGTCCCAAAAGTTCACCTAAAGTCTCGAAAAAACCCTATCGCATTCGGAAGTTCTAGGGCCAAAAATCACCTTTTTAACTCAAAATTTTCAAAATGTAAACCGTACAAGTTGTTACCTTTGTGATTAGGAATATTTTGATACTAAAATTGCAAATTTTGGCAGAGTAACGAGATGTTTTTCAAAATCAAGTAACCAAATCGAGAGAGTGTTTGTGAGATTTGAAAGTTTGAACTTGTGAAGTGACCGATGGTGGATGGGACGGTTATAAATTGAAAAAGACACGTGTTGAGCAGTGAATGGATGGGTAAATGGTGAAAATCCGGCTGATAGGTGAAAAACGAGCGGCTGATAGAAATTTCCAATCGCATGCGATTCATCTCAGGTGTTAGGTCCAGTTCTATCAACACAGCCGAATCGCATGCGATTAAGCCTATGAGTTGGCCAGATTCTATCAAGCCATTTGAATCGCATGCGATTCACCTTTTCTTATTTCAATCGCATGCGATTCCTCTTTGTTTATGTCAATCACATGCGAATGACCATTGATTTCTTTGTTTCTTAAGCATGCGATTGATAGTTGGTCCATTTGTTCATGACCATCTATCTCGTGCGATTGAGACATAATGATCCAGTTATCCCATTCGATTGATTGACCATGCGATAGTGGTCCATGCGATTGAGCCTTGACTTAGAAAATTTCTGAAAAATCAAGATATCTGAATTTTGAGATTTGAAAATTGAATTTTCCAAATATGTTTGATTTGACTGTTTGTCTGACACACTCCCTCTAGACTCTTGCATTTTTTTATGATACTTCTCCCCCTACACATGTGTAGTATGTGTATGATTTTTCTCCCCCTACACATATGAAACATGTGTAGCACCAGAAAGGCACTCCCCCTTGAATATTGCATCATGAAGCTGCACAAAGAACAAACAGTGTAACACCTACTAAAAAAAAGAAGGGAAAAATGGAGCAACAATATGTTATATTTTCAAGTTGAGCATGCCTAACTTGGATACCAACTCAGTGAAGCGACTTTCGTCTAATGGTTTGGTAAACAAGTCAGCGAGCTGATTTTCAGTAGGAACATACTGGAGCTCAATAAGACCTTTCTCTAGATTATCTTTTATGAAGTGATAACGTATATCAATGTGTTTGGTTTTAGAGTGGTGTACCGGATTGTAGGAGATAGCTATGGCAGACTGGGAATCACATAGTAATGGAATGTTATCATACCTTAGGCCAAAGTCTGATAACTGTGTGCGTATCTAAAGACTTTATGAGCAGCACATTGCAGCCGCAACATACTCAGCCTCAGTTGTAGAGGTAGATACACAGTTTTGCTTCTTAGAGGCCCAGCAGACTAAACGATCACCAAGAAAGTGTGCACTACCAGAGGTGCTTTTCCGATCAATCTTGCAACTGGCATAGTCAGCATCTGAGTAAGCATGGAGATCCAGATTTGAATCTTTGGGATACCATAGACCTAGATCCATAGAACCTTTAAGATATCTGAATATCCGCTTGACTGCCAGAAGATGTGACTTTTTTGGATTCGCCTGGAATCTGGCACAAAGACACGTAGAGAACATGATATCTGGACGACTAGCAGTAATATACAGTAACGATCCAATCATCCCACGGTAGGTTTTCCTATCTACAGGAGAACCATCAAGATCGGTGGATAGTTGAGCCTTAGCAGCCATGTGTGTTGATATGGGTGTGCAGTTAATCATTTCATACTTCGTGAGAAGATCTTTGATGTACTTGGATTGGTAAATAAAGCTGCTATGACTTAACTGCTTCACCTGGAGTCCGAGAAAGAAAGACATCTTTCCCATCATACTCATTTGAAATATGTTTGCCATGATCTTGGCAAACTCGTCACTGTATTTTGGATTTGTAGATCCAAAAATGATATCGTCCACATATATCTGAACCAAAATCTTGTCCCGACCATTGGTCTTTGTGAATAGAGTGGTATCCGTCTTTCCTTTGGAGTAGCCTTCACAATCAAATATTCAGATAAGACGTCGTACCATGCACGAGGAGCTTGCTTTAACCCATACAAGGCCTTATCTAAGATATATACATGATTTGGATGTTTTGAATTGATGAATCCTTCAGGCTATGAGACATAGACTTCTTCTTTAAGTACACCATTAAGAAAGCTGTCTGCACATCCATTTGAAAGACACGGAAGGTTCGGGAGGCTGCATATGCAAGGAATAGCCGTATAGCTTCAATACGAGCAACAGGGGCAAAAGTTTCAACATAGTCAATACCCTCCTATTGATTGTAGCCTTTAGCAACCAACCTAGCTTTGTTACGAATAACCACTCCATCCGAATCCCGTTTGTTCTTTTAAACCCATTTAGTTCCTACAACAGATTTGCCATATGGGAGAGGAACTAATCGCCAGACTTTGAGACGATCAAATTGGTGTAATTATTTCTACATTGCAATTACCCAATCTGGATCATCTAATGCTTCACAAGTCTTGGTGGGTTCAATGATGCTTAAGAAACCCGAGAATTGGCATTCGTTTGCTGTGGCGGATCTTGTTTGAATGCCAACTGAAGGATCTCCGATGATGTTCTCTTCAGAGTGATGTCTGGTCCACTTAATTTCATGTGAAGTGGAAGATGAAGGAATGAGATCTTGTTTGTGTCATGCTTCTTATTCATCTTCAGGAGAGAAATGTGGGTCTGAATCAAACACAGGAGGACTCTCCGGGTCAGGAATCTGAGAAGTCACAGGGGGACAAGTGACAGAAACAGAAGAAGAATCCTCAGCATAGAGATCAGCAAAAGGATTCGTTTCAGTGACCGTAGGAGCCGTTATAGTAACACTTGTTTGTATGCCTGTGTTGTCCCTGTTGTCAGTTAAAACAGGAGAGCATTTAGATCTTAAGAAATCAAACATAAAGTCAAGATTAGTATTTGAACTGGAGGGATTGTTTGATTCTTGATTTTGAAGCGCCGGTCCTGAACAGGTATGTTCAGAAGCGTTTATTGTTGATTTAGGTGGAAAATCTGTAACATTCAATGCATCATCAAATTTTACGTTGATACTTTCAATAATGCTCTTTGTACGTTTGTTAAAAACTCTGTAGGCTTTGGATTAAGTGGAATAACATAAGAAAATAGCTTCATCAGCTTTAGGAGCAAACTTTCCTAGATTATCCTTGTCATTTGGAACAAAGCACCTATTACCAAAGACATGAAAGTATTTGATATTAGGCACTATGCCATTTGCCAGTTCATCGGGAGTTTTATTAAAATGTTTATTAATGAAAGAGCAATTATGCGTATAGCAGGCAGTGTTGATGGCTTCACCCCAGAAGGAAGGTGGGAGCCTAGAGTATGACAGCATGGTACGGGTAGCTTCAACCAAGGTTCTGTTTCGTCTTTCGACAACACCATTCTGTTGTGGAGTGTATGCTGCAGAGAACTTATGGTTGATCCCAACTAGGTCACAAAAGCTTTTCAGAGCGTTGTTCTTGAATTCTGTTCCATTGTCTTTACGGATTGAGACAACACTCTGACTATACTTGTTCTTCTGCTGTTTGATGAATGTGATAATTGTTGGAGTAGCTTCATCTTTAGCACGCAGGAATTTGACCCAAGTATACTTGGAATAGTCATCCACCATGACTGGTATATACTTCTTCCAATGCTTGGACTGAATTCTCATAGGACCGCAGAGATCCATATGCAGGAGATCTAAAGGCTTGGTAGTGCTAAACACTTGCTTTGATTTATGAGTAGCCTACTTCATTTTACCCTTCTCACAGTCTGCACACAGATGGTCCTTGTTGAATCTTAGCTTAGGAATGCCTCTCACCAAGTCACCAGTGACTAGTTTGTTAATATTCTGAAAGTTCAGATGAGAGAGTTTACGGTGCCATTGCCAAGTAAGATCATTTGAAGCTTCGAACAGAAGACACACAGAAGTAGGAGAATCATATTTCTCCAAATCTATGGAATACAAGTTAGATTTCCTAGAGCCTGCAAGTAGTTCATCACCAGTTTCTGTGATCACAGAACATTTTTTTTAATACGACTACCAGATCTTTGTCACAAAACTGTCCGATGCTAAATAGATTATGACCCAATCCTTCAACATAGGAGAATTTCTTGATCTTGATGTGATTCTTCTCAATGTCTCCGTACCCCATTATTGGTGCAACATTGTCGTTTCCAAAACGTACATTCCCGGAGTACTTAGGAACATAATTCTTGAGAAGACTTTTGTTGCCGGTCATATGTTTGGTACAGCCGGAGTCAAGGTACCACAAGTGAGGCACCTGCAAAAAGAGAATAAATCACGTTTAGGTCCCCATATCTGAATGGGTCCTTGATTGTTAGTCCCTAGAAGTGATTGAGTAGTGATGTTGTCTGCCTGTGGTGGTGAAACTTCTACTGATCTATTCTTGAGTACCCATGTGGGTTTAATATGTTGTCGTAAAGGAATAGATTTGGAAGAAATTGGCTGAGAAGAAAGTTTCTTTACCACTGTTGGTTTGACAGTTGATGGAATCGGAGGTTTTGGATTCGGTAGAGTTGCGGAAGCGTTATGTTTGCGAATCCATGGTTGCGAGGAATTCTTAAGAATTCTTTGTGGCCTTGGTGCATCAACTTTCTTTCGCTGAACTGGAGCACTGCGTTTAGTAGGTTTTGCTACTCGTTGAATGGATGATGGCTTGGGTTTAGAAGATTTGGAGATTTTGGAAGGGGAATTGCGAGAACGCTTTTGAGAATGCAAGTGTTTTTCCTGTGCAATCCAAGCCCTTTTAAATGCTTCATAGCCCTGCCGTCTGTAGACTTCTAGTTCCTTGATCGTGAGCAATCGGTTGGATTTGTTTAAGTGTTTAAGAGCATGTGATTGATGAGTGGTGATCCACTTATGAATGATGTGTCCTTTTGAGTTTAAAAACGGTACACAGACTTGATTAGCATAAAAATCAGTCCAATCAGCACATGGCTTAATGCCTAAAGATTTTCGCAATTGATCATAACAGCATTTAAATTCACAATGTCCATGAGTACAACCATCACTCATACAAAACATGGTAGAGGCAATTTTGTCTTGTGAACAGGAATGATTACAACCACAATCAAACATCAAAATATTTTCACAGACATGTTTCAAATTCGAACATTTCCTAGTGGATCTAGGAATAACTCTTTGCCATGATGCATTTATTCGGCGCTCCTTGCCTCCAGGCTTCTTCACATCTGCAGTAGAGGATAAAAGATTAGAATTAAGTCGTGGTCGACTAGCTGCAGCTTGTGATGATTCAGGTACGTCTTTGTGCACACGAGAACTGTGATTAGAAGTGGAAAGTTGCTTTGATTTGTAAATCTGTTTAAGTTTAAGATTTGTTACCGCAGTATCATTGACAGATTTTACTTGTTTGTTACAGATTGAAGACTTAGTGGATGCATGAGTGGAATCATCAAGTTGTGAACCATAGAGAGAAAATGTGAATGGAGTAGGAGGTTGCATCTCTTCTTGGATCTTCTTGATTCTTTCTTTTAGGACAAACTGTTTCATGCATAGGTCGTCTATGATCTTTTCATCATGAGCAGAGGAGGTCTGAATGTGATGTTGGAGAGTATTGGTTTCCTGCATCAGAGAAAATGTATCATAGGTAGGAGGGTTGAACTCATCTTGAATGGCTTTGGCAAGGTCCTGTTGAACAAGGTGGGTAAAACAAAATTCCTGCAGTGTGTTGAATCTGTCTTTTAATTCTTTGTAAGGAATGTATTCAACAATGGGCTTTGGTGAAACAGGAGAGTAGAGTTCTTCATCAGTGTAGACGGAAGATGAAACATCAGTATCAGACGATGAAGTGAGACAGGTGAGGTATGAGTCATTAAGATCAAAGTAGTCAAATGGAACTTTAGTTCGGAGATTAAGAGTTCGTTTGACTTCTTCTTCAATACTTTCCTCTTCTTGACCAACAAAAACCATCCGTTGGGTAAGCCCTTCTCCAAACAGATCAGCATTGTACAATTGTTTGGACGTAACCTTGCTCAATGCATTTGGGTGTTTGAAGCCCAGTCCATCGTATTTCCATATGGAGAAAAGACGTTCCTTTTCTTTGTATTGAGAGATGATCTTGTCACTTTGATCGCGTTTGGATAGAAGATATTCAAGTTCATAGATTCTGGTGTAAAGAGTACTTAGTTCATTCCTAAGTTCATTTTTAAGAATTTCATAACCCTTTTCAGCACATGCACATTCTGCTTTAAGATCTAATATGGTGGTATTCGTGCTATTAGTTAACTCTAAGAATTCAGATTCTTTAGCAGCTAATTGGTAATTAAGTCGTTATCTAACTGCTTAATTATTGTTTGTGCCTCTATATCCTTGTTGTGTGAAAAATCTTCTAGAACTTGATTTCTAGTGGTTAACTCTATTATCTGATTTTCTAACTCTTTCATTCGGATTAATATGGTTTGTATGTGTTCATGTTTAAAACCCATATTATAGTTAGAGTCAGAAGATACCTTCCCGCTTTCCAAGCATTCCTCATCGAAGTCAAAGAGATCATCACCATCATCATCCTCTCTACTTCCTCCACCATTGTGAGCCATTAAACAAAACTGAGCATGATCTTCACCATCCAGATCACTGTCTGATTCTGTATCATCCAGGAACTGATCTTCTTCTACTAGCAGCGCGTTCCCAGCCTGTCTTTGTTTGAACAGACGGTACTTCTGCCGATAGTATTCTGCATCTTTGGTCTTTTCATGGGGCAGTTCCGGATTTGATGTCCTGATCTTCAACAGTTGTAGCGCTTGGAGTCAGTTTTCTTTTCCTCCTTCTTCTCTTCTATCTGGTACCTTGGCTTGTCAATAGGAGCAACTCTTTCGGGTCTCGTTGAACTAGATGTGAACCGTTGTCTATTGTTAGTCTTGTTGAAACGGTTCTTGAAATGCAGCTTCTATTGAATCTTCATCATCATCATCGTGATCAGAATCACTGAGAACCATGTGTTTAAGTTTCATTGATCTAAATGATGTTTCCCTAGGGATTCTGTCAGCTACCACCAGGGCAAGAGGATTAGCAGCTGGTTGTTTCGGGTTAGACTGCAAGATTTCATCTTGATACTGATTGAGATCTTCGAAGATGTTGTGGAAGGTGAATGATGTAAGATCTTTGTTGATCTGTTTGTAACGTCTGGCATAGCCCTTCCACTCAGTACCTAATGAATTCAGAAAAACACAGTTCAAATCAAGGTCAGTTCTGATAATTTGATTAGATCTCATTTCATTTTGCAGCTTGCAGAATCTGCCATATGTTTCATATAGGAGCTCATTTTCACGAGCTTTTAATTCATGGTAACTGTTGACCAGCTGAGTGCGTTTGATGTACTCTCCTTGTTCAGTGCCTTGTAACTGCTTTTTGATTTCATCCCAGATTTCCTTGGCAGTACCCAAGCTGTCAATCTTCAGATAAATCTCAGATGAGAGACCCTGTTTTAGATAGTACTTTGCTAGTCTCTCAGCTTTCTTTGTTTCCTTCTCAGTAGCAGTCAGCTCATCATTGGTCTTTTCTCTCTCATGTCTGAGAATGGGGGGATTGTTAGTTGGGTCAGCTTCAACGATCCTTGTGAACTTAGTGTTGCCCTTGTGGATGCATTCTATCATCTTGTCACCGAAGAGTTCATTGTGCTCTAGGAAGTCCATGAACCTTCCTTTCCAGACATTGTATTCCCCCCGAAACAAAACAGGAGGTTTTGTATCAGTACCGATGGACATCATTTCATTTGAGCTAGATATTGTTTGACCTTTGATTACAGAAATGATCGTTCACTTGTTATGTATGGATTGATTGTTCAAAAACTTGATTTGTTAAAATGAGGAGTTAATTCACTTTAATTCAACCTTGAATTAGATCTTGTAAAGATTAAATTCAACTTTGAATTATATAGAATTGAGTTAATTTTAATTCAACTTTGAATTATATCTGAGTTTGATTAAATTCAATTTTGAATTAATGTTTTAAGTTTAAGTTCGATTTTCCTCTTTAAAATCAAGTCCAAATGATTCTATCACTTGTCCAGCAGGTTCCGGGTATGCAATAGGTACTATGCGATTGGAGAAAACCCTTGAAAATTAACAGTTTGTCCTCTTGAACAAACCTTGTTGTTGGAAACCTTGTTGAACCCGAGAGCTTATTCTTCACTTTGAGCTTGAACTTCACGAGATTATCTTTGATGTTTTCGAACAATCACGAGCCAAAAACAAGTTTGGCTCTGATACCAATTGATGGTCCCATATATATATATATATATATATATATATATATATATATATATATATATATTACGGATGAAGTAATGCTATTATGTAATCTTTCTAGTGTGTGTTTGTGTGTGTATTCGGTTAGAGAGAGAGAGAACCGAGAGCTTGAGAGTAAAATACAAACACAAGATATGTTGAAATGCAAAGCTTAGTTAGAAATGTGGGGGAAATGCCTTTATATAGCATTTCCCCAACTTTGAGTAATTACATATTACACCCGTCACTTTAATATTTCTAACAGTTGGCAAAACTATAGGGCCTTATATGCTTATTATGATCTGCATGGTTATTGTTCTTTTATTTACTGTTTTTCATATAGATTTGTGACATTTATATGATGCTAAATAAAAAAGGGGTTTAATAACAGGTTATTATTAAACAGTGAAAAACCACGCGTTTTATGTCAAAATTATAAGTTTGGAACTTATAAAGGCCATTTTGTACACCTAGTTTAGGTACACATATAAATCGTAATTTTAAAACAGTTAGTTTTGAAATGGTTTTTCAAAAACTGGAAAATTAAGTTTTTTAAAACTTAATATTAAAACCCAAGAAAATCTTAGATCAGTGTGCTACCCACCTAATGGTACACCCTTGCTGTTAAACGGTACTCGGGTGTCGGAAGTGCCCAAACGTTGGGCATCCGGGTTCAAACCATTGCTGGAAGGGGCATGAAAGATTCTGCGATAATCGGGAGTCCCGGCCATAATTCATGCTATCTTAGGTGGTGCAATCTATTTTGGTGATAATCGGGAGTCCCGGCCCAAAAAGCACTAGAGTAGAGTTAAACATACTAGACTGGGTCTAAGTGCTCTACGAGGTTCTAGGAGTCGTATCAATTAGGTACGATTGGTACAGGGTGTTACCTACCTGAAATAGCATGACTTGGAGGGAAGTGCCCAAATCTTGCGTCAAGTATGTGAAATATGGGTCCTAGCTCTAATATATATTATTTATAGGTTTGATGATATATGATTAGAAAGTTTATCTGCAATTACTAATTAAACCAAGTTTTAATTTGTAGATGGGAACAAATGTTACTAGTACTAACAATCTCTCTCTCCGCTCCATCCTTGAGAAGGACAAGTTTGCTGGTCCAAACTTTCTCACGTGGGAGAGAAATCTCCGGATCGTGCTTAGGCACGAGAGAAAGTGGCATGTCCTAGAACAACCTCTAGAAAATCCTCCTACCAGCAATGCTAAGGCAGACGTCAGGGAGGCTTTTCAGAAGCGCTCCATTGACGCCCTAGATGTCAGCTGCCTCATGCTTGCAACTATGACTCAAGAGTTGCAGTCTAGCATGATGGAGACTCCTGCCTATGACATGATCTACCAGCTGAGGGACATGTTCCAGGAGCAAGCTCGCACAGAGCGTTATGATACCACCAGGGCATTTAACTCGTGCAAGATGGCTAAGGGCACCTCGGTCAGTAACCACGTCATGAAAATAAAAGGTTACATGGACCACCTAGAGAGACTTGGGCACCCAGTACCGTTGCAGCTAGCAACGGATACGATACTCAACTCGTTGTCAGATGACTATAAGCCTTTTATAGTCAACTACAACATGAACAACATGGACAAATCCGTGGCTGAGTTACACTCTATGCTCAAGACTGCTGAGCAGAGTATCGTGACCAAGTCCAAGGACATTCTCATGGTGGGACATGGCGGACATAAGAAGAGGAAGGAGCGCAACGTAAAGGGAAAGGGCAAGGCCCAGCCCAGCCAGAATGCACCCAGGGCTAATAACGAAAATAAGGGCAAGAAGCCAAAACCGAACAAAGGAAGAACCGAGAATCGGTGCTTCAAGTGCGGTGAAGTCGGACACTGGAAAAGAGATTGCCCGAAGGGTCACGAGGCAGGTGGCAAAGTTGGCCCCTCAGGTATCGTGTGAATAGCTTATTTATCAATTTCCACTTGTAAAAGTTTTTTACGAGTATTCTAATATCTTGCAATCGTTTATTGCAGGAGGAGATGGAAAGTGATGCGGCCCATCATGAAGAGATCCCACGTGCAGCTTACGGATATTATTAATAATTCTATGTCCTAGTTTATTAAACTCTTTTAAGTTTATTTGAACATTTTTATCTTAATTGTTTTAGAAACCTTTTGGATTGAGTTTATGGAAATTTTAATTATTTAGTTCATATCCGTGCACGTATTTTATGAATCAAAATTAGTCCAGTAGTGACTAAAAGAATACCAATAAGTGAAGTTCTGACTTGATTTGTGATTCATAGTGATCTTATGCTATGATTTGTTGTAGTTACATAAATGTTGGCTCCACTACTCAAAATACTTAAATAAACAAGTGTTGTTTATAAAATTAGATAGTTTTTCTAATTTAACAAGTGTTTAAGTTCTTTGTGAAAAGTGAATGTTCAAAGTCTTGAACAAAATGGAAATAATAGTTATTATTTCTAAGCGAAAATAGTTTTTGTTAAAACATTTAAGAAAGAAATTTAAAATGCCTTCACAAGTGTTTTGTACTTATGGCAAGTTTAATGAAACCACTTTCTGTAATTAAAAAGATGGATATATGGAGATCCAAGTTTTTGGTTTCATAAAACAAATTTCTTGCAAAAACTAAGTTTTAAAACATGTGTTTAGAACACAAGTTTTAGGCATGATAGTTAAAGATTGACTAAACCTAAAAAGGATGTTTTAAAGTAATGCACCTTTTCATAAAAAATAGTGGGAGCATCTGACTAATGTATTTATCAGAGTTAATAATAGATTTTTAACTAGTATGATAAATACAAGATTGAACTTTTTAGAGTATATAATTATCGGATGTTTTTAGAGGTTATCTAAAATAGTAAGTTTTTGAGAAAAGACTAATCCGAGGAATGCATGACATATTGAGAGGTACTCAATAAAGATATCATTGCAAGATTTTGAGTCAAGTTATGACTTGAATAAAATTATACACGTTTTAAAATGTTCAGCAAGTCAGCTTAATTGATTGTTGGTTGGTCAAATTTAGAAATGATGAAATAGGATGTTCTTTAACATTCTTAGTAGTGATATTAGATTAGTGTTGGCATACACAGGGAATCTAATTTCAAGTTTCTTGCAAGTAGGTGTAAGAAGGTTTATCATTTCAAAAGAATAATAAAAATTCAGTATATCTACAAATGTAATTAATGTTTTAATTACAAGGAAGTTATTTTGTAAAATCAGAAACTTTGGAGTTATTTCCGGTTTCTCCAAGTTTAAGGAATTTTATAAAATGAGTAAGTCTAGAATTGTTCTTAGGTTGCAAGAACCATTTATAGCAAAACCAAGAAGGAGTACTTCAGGGTGCTAGTCTCGAGTTTTAGGTTTATAATCATATTATTTTCTTTGTAATCTGTGATAAGTTACAATGCAAAATAATAAATAATTCACATATACACCGTGAATCGAGTGAATGAAATGGTAGAAATTATGCACCTTTATTCCAGGGTGGAATATGGAAGGGTGTAGAAATTAGTTTCATTATTCTTCACAATTTTATATGTTTTGGTTCATCCAGGAAAAAAACTAGATTTATTCAAACCATTATCCGTGACTACTTATCATGGTGGGAACTATGATAGGGGTATAAAGTCATCGTAATTTTGGGGTAGATTCGAAAGTATATCGAGTATAGCTGCAAAAGGATTTTGCGGACCAAAATTGACGGATATTCGTTAGGGTTACGAATATTGGATTGACCCACTGTGAAAAATACTTCGTGGATTGGTATCAAAAGTATTTATCACATAAGGTTATCCTTAAGCCTGAGGTATCTGGTTTGGGATGCGGTAACTGTTGTCTTCTTAGCGCGTTTTAACGCCACGCCGTAACAGGGTGGTCATAAGGAGCGTGTCTAGATTCAGTGGGAGCCGTATTTCCAGATGCAAATACGCAAGATGGTAATTGCACCTTCTTTTTAGAAGAGATATTTACGGGCCCCTTGACTGATTAGAGAAACTGGTAAGTGCACGGTCATGCCCAAACGAACTGATCTGTTCTTTGTCGTTTCTCACGCAGTTTTGAAATCAAGTATGTCATGAACCAATATTTGAGTCTCTGAGTTGACTTTCTCCATGCTCATGCTCAAAATTGAAATATCGAGCTGCAAGGTACAAACATATATATATGTAAGTATGCATATATAAAAACGTACCCATTCATGAACAGGGAGTTTGATGATAGTTTAGTTTGTAAACAGTTAGTTTATAACAGGTTACTTCTAAGTAGGTTGCTTATGAAGTTTTTCACAAGTTACTTTGGGGGTATAAGAGTTCTTATAACCTGGTAACCCTACATGTCTGCCTAGGGACCTCCTTAGCCTAACAATGTGCAGTAACTATTACTTATCTTGCACTAGTGTGAGTCTGTTGGATTATGTGTGGAGATAATTAATGGGCATATTGTATCCAATGTTATAAGAGAATAAAGTGTCAGACTGCTACACACCCAAATCGGAAAAGTTGGATTTCACCATAAATCTGTGTGGAAATAATTTATCAGATTGGATTAATTATTAAATAGAAAAGTAAATAATTAATCAGTAGTATTAATTATTGAAAAGAGATAAATAAATAATTAATCAGTTTGTATTAATTATTAGAAAAGAAATAAATAATAAATAGTTATTTATTATTTAAAGAGAAATTAAATATTAAGTTTTAATATTTAACAGACCAGTTAATTAATAGTTAATTAATTAAATAGTAAAGTCCAGGGGGTCAAAGTGAGAAGATTGAAATTTATTTAAAACAAGTGGGCTTTTAATTAAGCAAGGATTAAGGAAGATAACCCTAGCCACCACAACTCTCTCTCTTTCTCTCTCTCGTCGCACTCTCTCTCTCTCGGCCTATCTCTCACTCTCGTCGTTCAAGTCGAAACCGAAGGAGAAGAACACCCGAGGGTGTTTGCGATTAGAGGTCGACGCATACACACACACATTCTCGTTTTTTTTAGAATCGTTGGTTGGTGATCCAGGAGCGGTCTAGCAGCCATTTCCAAGGAGGTGTAGTAGTGGTGGACTTATTTTAGCAATCCCATTGTTTTCTGATCAGGTATATTTTATAACCTTATCTATGGATTGTTTGTTTATTAGAAACTATGTTAATCATTAGTTTTAAGATCCTAACCCTTTTGGGGTTTAGAGGGTTGTGTTCAATCCAGTTCCGCTTTTAGGATTGAACCAGTAGAATCAAACCCAGGTTTGACCAGTCTGTGTCATTGGGTGGTTTGGTCAGATCAAAACCCTTCAGGTACAGATCTGGTCAAGCAGCATAAGAAGAATCATCATAACAGATCTTGTGAAAACTTTTTTTCTAAGAAGAATGAAACCCTATCTGATGTGTGTACAAGGTTTCACTGCTTGATTAATGACCTGCTAAGTGTAGGCATTAAAAAGGATGAAGCTAACCTAGTGCTGATATTTTTGGATGTGTTACCAGAGAAATTCAATGAGGTGACCATAGCACTAAGGGCTGGAGGTACATTACATATGTATAACCTACAGTCCATATATGGGTTCTTGCTTAATCATGAACAAATCACAGAACACAAGAAATCTTCTCAACAACAGATGAAGGACTCTCTTGAGAAAAATGAAATTGCTTTAGTTGTAGAGAAAAAGAAAAAGAGTTCAAAGGCCTTCATAGATGAATCTGAGACTGAGTCAGATTCTCAAGCTGACCACTCAGACTCAAACTCAAGTGATACTGATGATGTTCAGATTATCACTAAACAAATAGCTATGCTTGCCAAAAGATTGAGAAGAGCACAAAGGGGAATAGGAAGATCAGACAGAGGCAAAGGAAATAGTTTTTTTGACCCCAAGAAAGCTATGTGCTTCAACTGTCAGAAGAAGGGACACATTGCTGCTGAGTGCAAAGTAAAGAAGGGAGAAACAGCTTCAGTAGCTTACAAGAATGCCTACAGAGCTGATAAGTACAAGAAGAAATATACTCAGCTCAAGAAAAGAAAGCCTGAAGACATGCCCAATGATAAAGGACTTTATGCTGAAACTTGGGATACAGAATCATCCACCTCAGATGATGATGACAAGTATCTGATGGCTCAAGAAGTTGAAAAGTTTGAAATAGATGAAGTTGATTATGGACTGTCTGAATCAACTTTTGAAGCTGACATGAAGGAAGCTGAGGAAAACAAAAAAACTAAGTGACTGAGATCCTTCCTCCATGTAAAAGGTTAGTAATTTCAACTCTTACACCGATGTAGAAAAAAGTCTTACATTTGGTCATCTATTAAACGACTTTAAGACCAGCCTTAAGACTCAAGCTGACCTCAAAGCTGAAATAGCTAAGCTTAAAAATGAGATTAAGGAAAATCAAACTCTCATTACTGCTGGAAAGAAAGCACAATGTGATCTTGAATGTCAAAGACACATTAACAAACTTCTAAGTGAAGAAATTCAGGAAGCTAAGGATAAGGCTGACCAACTTCAAAAGGTCACTGAATCTTGGTGTAAGTCATCAAAGCTTGCTGAAAAGTGCATCAACCAACAAATTTCAAAACAGGTGAAAGTTGTACTTGGAGGTGACTATCAATCCACAGCTTATGCAGCCGATGATGATGAGATAGCAAGTAAAGATTCTGAGGAAGATAGACAACTGATTAAGTCTTAGAAGTTAGCCTTAGAAAAGAAACATGATCAAGGTCTAAAATACAATAAGTTTGTAAAAGCAAAGGATCATGGATATGAGTGTTCAACTTCAAGACATCATAGTAAGTCTGTGCATGATAGATTGGGCACTCAGCCTATTCAAAGGAAACCTGTTATCGAAAGGTTAAATCCAAACCCTTTCAAAAGATAGCATTCTCTATCTAGTTCAAAGAGAAGTTTCAAGAATAGGAATACAACTGTAAGTCAGAGGTCATATCACAACAATAATGGTAAGTCTAAAGTTACTGAAACTGGTAAGTCCATATAACATGACAAAGGTAAGTCCAAAGTCAATAAAACAGATGAAAAGAAGTTTGTTGGTCAAACTTCTCATCAAACGGATAATAAGCCTAGACATGACAAAGGTACCCCAAAGTCAATGAGCATTAGGTGAATCAGCTTGCAAATAAAGTTGAAAAGTTATCCACAACCTATAATCCTAAAACTATGAGCAGATTCTGAAAAGGATTATTGGATAACCTACCCCCTATAGTCACTAGTAGAAGAAAGTGCTACAAATGTGGAGGTAGAGGACATGAGGCCAAAGAATGTGAAAGTGAAATTCTAAGGCCTGAAAAGGAACAAGCTGATCAGCCTATGCAGGACTTAACACCTGCTCAAGCTGACCAGTCAGCTCCACAAGATGAATCAGCTAAGTGCTCATCATCTAAACCCACTTTAGAAGGGGTTTCTAAACAAAACTAATATGTTTAGTTTTTCATGTGCAGGGTTCAAGTAAATGGTACTTGGACAGTGTACGTTCAAGACACATGACAAGGTGGAAAGGACTTCTAAGTGAATTCCAGGAAGATGAAGGTCCTAAAGTAACATTTGGTGATAATTACCATGGAAGAACTAAAGGATATGGGAAGATGCATGCTGGCAAGGTTACTTTCCAGAAGGCTGCATATGTTAAAGGTCTTAAACACAATCTGATAAGTATCAGTCAATTGTGTGATGAAGACAATGTTGTTACTTTTAGGAAGAAAGCAGGAACAATATACAATGCAAAGGGTAAGCCTGTGCTAATAGAAAAGAGAGAAAGAGATGTGTATCTACTTGATCTCAACTCTACAAACCCTTATACAAAAACCTGCTTATATTCCCAATCTGTTTCTAAGCTGAGTTGGCTGTGGCATAAAAGGTTGTCACATTTGAATTTCAAATATATAAATATGTTATCCAATAAAGAGTTAGTCTCTGGATTGCGAAAGATCACATTTGTCAAAGACAAATTGTGTTTAGCTTGTGAACAAGGGAAGCATCATAAAGGGTCATTTAAGTCAAAGCAAAACTTTTCAATAACATACCCATTGCATATGTTGCACATGGATCTGTTTGGACGCATAAGTACTCCAAGCCTAAGTGGCAAGAAGTACACCCTGGTGATAGTTGATGAGTTCTTTAGATTCACCTAGGTAATATTCCTTAAAGCCAAAAGTGAAGCTGCCCTGGAGATAATAAGTTTTATCAAACAGGAAGAGTTGTAAAAAGGTAAGTCTGTTAAGCAACTCAGAAGTGATCATGGGACTAAGTTTAGAAACTTAACCCTACAAGGCTTTTGTGAAAAAAAAGGAATAATACAAATTTTCTCTTCAGTTAGAACTCCTCAACAAAATGGAGTTGCTGAAAAGAGAAATAAAACCTTAATTGAGGCTGCTAGAACAATGCTCTGTGAGGCAGGACTGAAACTGTATTTTTGGGATGAAGCTGTTGGTACAACATGTTATACCCAAAATAGGTCAATCATAGTCAAAATACATGGAAAAAATACATATGAAATTTATAAATCAAGAAAGCCCAATATAGGTTACTTCCATGTCTTTGGTTCAAAATGCTATGTGCTGAATCAAAGAGATCAGCTCCATAAGTTCGAACCTAAAGCTGATTCTAGAATTTTTGCTGGTTACTCCTCAATCTCCAAATCTTACAGAGTATATAACTCAAGGAGAAAAGCAATAGAAGAATCAATTCATGTCTCCTCTGATGAAGAAAGTATTGATCAAGCTGACAAAGTTTAAGCTGATTCAGTCAGTCTGAGTGAGCTTAAAAAGCCTGAGGAAACCAAAAGGTCAAATCCTACGTATGTCATGGATGATGACAGTGATGATGATGTGTGTACATCAAAGAGATCATCACAACCTCTAAAAGGTTCTCAAGCTGAGAAATAAGATGAGTTCTTTAATCCTTTTGGAGAGGATACTACTCAGACTGAAGATCTTAGTGGTCAACAGTTTGATGACGATGCTGCAATTGAGACTGAGGATGTAGGTTCACCTCAGAGTTCTCAATTTCACTTAAGTACAAAACCACAATCTCCTACTACAACCTTTAAATTCCTCAAAGATCATCCTCAAGATCAAGTGATTGGTAATGTTCAAGAAAGAGTGATCACAAGATCAAAGGCAATAGCAAACTATGATGCTTACTTTGGGTTCTTATCTCAAATGGAACCAAAGAAAACTGAAGAAGCCATAGAGGATGGATATTGGATTGAAGCAATGCAAGAGGAATTAACTGAGTTTGAGAGAAACAAGGTATGAAATCTTGTCCCAGCCCCCATAGATCATACAATTATAGGCACTAAGTCGGTTTATAGAAACAAGATGGACAAGGATGGAGTGATTGTTAGGAACAAAGCTAAGCTGGTAGCACAAGGGTATAGACAAGAAGAAGGAATTGATTATGATGAGACATTTGCCCCTGTTGCTAGAATTGAAGCCATTAGGTTGTTCTTAACTTATGCAGCACATAAAGACTTCAACGTCTATCAAATGGATGTGAAAAGTGCTTTCCTAAATGGAAAACTTCAAGAGGAAGTCTATGTGAAACAACCTCCTGGCTTTGTAAGGTCAAAGTATCCACATCATGTTTATAAGTTAGACAAGGCTTTGTATGGTCTAAAACAAGCTCCAAGAGCTTGGTATGATCCACTATCCAAATATCTACTATCAACGGACTTCACCAGAGGTAGTATTGATAAAACACTCTTCATTAAAAAGAGTAGAGGACAAGTGATTCTTCTACAGATCTATGTGGATGACATTATCTTTGGTTCTATAAATGAATCTATATGTGAATGGTTCTCCAAAGTTATGTCAAAAAGGTACAAGATGAGTATAATGGCTGAAATGACATATTTCCTAAGCTTACAGATTCAACAAAAGCCTGATGGAATATTCATAAATCAAAGGAAGTATGTTCTTGAGTTGATAAAGAAATATGGTTTTGATTCTAGTTCCACCATGAAAACACCCATGTCACCAGCTATCAAGCTAAGCAAGGACTCAGATGGAGGTCTGTATGTCAGTCAACCTATAGTGGAATGATAGGCTCATTACTTTATTTGATAGCTAGTAAACCTGATATAATGATTGCTACATGTGTTTGTGCAAGATATCAGGTCAGATCCTAAGAAATGACATCTTCAAGCTGTGAAAAGGAACTTTAGGTACCTTAAAGGTACACCAAATCTAGGTCTTTGGTATCCAAAGGATTTTGGATTTCAATTGGTTGGATTTTCTGATGCAGACTATGCTGGGTGCAAGTTAGACAGAAAATCAACAACAGGAGGATGTCAAATGCTTGGAGGGAAGTTAGTAAGCTGGACAAGTAAGAAACAGAATTCAGTGGCTACTTCAACTGCTGAAGCTGTGTATGTTGCTACAGGATGCTGTTGTGCTCAAATTCTGTGGATGTAACATCAGCTTCAAGACTTTGGTATGAATTTGAAGAAAACTCCTATTTTCTGTGATAACCAAAGCGCAATAGCTATCACATATAATCCAGTCTTCCACTCCAGAACAAAGCATATAGAAATTAGACATCACTTCATCAGAGACATCGTGGAAAAAGGTAAAGTTGAAATAAATTTTATATCCACAGATGATCAATTAGCAGATATATTTACAAAACCACTTGATGAGAAAAGGTTTTCTTATCTGTTAAGTAAATTGGGTATGCTCAACCCTTAGATAAGTTTCTAAAATTGAGTTTCAGCTTGATAAAGACTATGTGTCTTAAGCTGAGCGTACAATTTATAGATATGTCTTCATAAATTGTTCACTTGGTCAAGCTGAGTGATAAGTTCACACGTTTGATCTGTTCCAAACATGTTTTAACTACTTAGTGTGGTTAAAATATAAGTTTGAGTTAGTCTGAACTAAAAATGACTAAGTGTCATTGATTCTGAGCTTTGTGCTCAACTCAAGCTGAATGTTATTCTCAAGCTGAGTGCTAAAGTCAAGCTGAGTGCTTGACCCACGCTGAGTGACAAGTTTCCTTAGCTTGGTATGTCCAAACCATGTTTTAATTAGTACGTGTTATTAATTCATGAGGCATTATGTTTGAGTAAGTCTAAAATTATGTTTTATACCGATTATGTATTGGTGTGATACAACAGTGTAAATAATATTTTTGTAAGTTAAGAATTTATTTTGCCAACCTATCCATTGGGATATGATATGTTTCATCTCGATTACTATTATATCTATCCATAAGTTAGTTAATGTAACGGATAAAAAGGGGTTTCCAACAACTTTTCTCTCTCCTCAATAAGGTATATATATCGATTGTAACTGAGATTCAGAAGTTTACGCTTACTTTCTCTCTTATTTCTATTTCTGAAACTCTCAATATACCTTCCAAACTCACCTCAATTGCTAAGTGCTATCAAACCTTCGTCCGAACTTGAAACCCTTGCTCAGTGCGAAATACTATTTTACTCAGTGTGAATCGAATTCAAACCTAATCATTTTAAAATGGACGGAATCATTTTCAATCTCAGTGATAGAATGGTACGAGGTGCATCATTCAAGAACAACGGAGTGCAGTTGATTAGAATCAACAATCAACGCGCCAACCTCACTATTCCATAGCTAAAACGGGGCAGAGGTTATGAAGCCTGGGTGGATTACATTCAAAAATGCCCATTGGCATACACTTTCATCGGAGCACCAATCCATATCGTTCCTCAACACCTATTGGAATTCTGGTACACATGTGTCTGTGATCAGACTAGAGGCGAAATCAGCTAGACAATTCTGAAAGTGGAGTGACAAGTGATTATCATAGTTCAGAGGCTAAGGGAGATTCTTCACCTTCCTCAAAATGATGTGTTCGAGCCTCCTATGAAAAGACAAATAGCTTGATCAGTTCTACCTAGAATGGGTTACCCACAGACTGAGGGTGTTATCAAGAAAGCTACTTTTCCAACCGGTTGGGGATTTATGGTTTCTACAGTGATTCGTTCACTAGGGACCAAGGTTGGAGGACTGGACCAGGTAAATGAGTTCGAGATGCAGTTGCTGTATAACATATATTTCGCAAGAAATTTAGATTTTGCACTGCTGATCTTCAATGAGCTCAAGGTCCAAGTGATGAAGACACCAAGGGATCTACATGTGCCATTCATTAGGTACTTGTCCTTGGTGATTAAAGCTGAGCTGGGGAGTGAAGTTTATGAAGCTGGACAGGATATGTTCCTCACACCAGCACTCAGCTCCAAGATGTTCAACAATGATATCTTTCCAGAGCAAGAGGGATTAAGTGAGCCCATGCGCTGGATTCCTGAAGGAGCATCCTCAGAGAGTGAAGCTGAGGAGTCTGACTAAGGGGGAGCAGCTCAAGCTGAGCTGGAAGTTCAAGCTGAGCATTCTTCTCATGCTGAGCTTGAAGTTGTAGCTGAGAGTTCATCTTCAGAGTCTCCATTAGTTGGCAGACCCCAACCAGGTATGACTTCTCCACCTTCTTCTTCTTCTTATTTTTCTCCATCATCATTTGGAGATAAGACTGTGATAAGCCCAACACAGTCTAACCCATCTCTTCCACCTTCCATCCATCATAAACTCCAATCTGAATTCAACCTTTGTATGCCCACTGCTACCAAGGAAAATCTCCAAACCTATATTAGAAAGACTGCCAAAGGTGGAGCCATACCTAAACGTAACACTGGAGCTGATATTACACTGATACCTCCACTGGCAGGAGTTGAGGGGAAGACACCTATTCTTAAGGTGCCAACCTCAAGGCTCATTCATACCCTACAGCCAAACTTGGGTGTGGTGTCTACTCAGCCCACACTTGCTAGAGCCATGGGAGAGCCTATTACTGTGCCTGAGCAGACACACTCAGGTTATATTGAAGAATTGACCAATCCCCAGGGTCAACTACCCCCAATCACCAAATAAGCCAACCACCAACCCATTATCATCACACTTTGAGCCAACCACAATCTCTTCACTTCTCACACTCTCCTGCACGACCTGCCAATGATTCACCTAGATACCAAGGTGAGTTACAGGGTCCAACCTCTGGTACAAATGACTTTAAGGGTATAAACCAACTCTTGGATGATACACCCAACTCCCAACCTTCTCAAACTGCATTGGATGACTTAATGTCATGTATTAAAGGTCAGTTTGAAACACTACACCTCAAGAGGAAAAAGACCAAGCAACATTTAGTATTGAAATTGGATTCATTGGATTAAGAGGTATCCAAGTTAAAATATGTGGTGGCTGCTCTTACAAAAAAATAGACTTCAACCCTTGAGGCTGAAGCTGAGTTAGTTCGAGCTGAGGCTGAGGCTCTGTTAGTTCTAGCCAAATGAGCAAAGAAGCCATCCCAAATTGAGGGGGAGAAAGAGAAACATATAGGATCTGAAGCTGAGCTTACTGAAAAAGATAAAGGAAAGATACCTCAAGTAGTCAGCTCAAAAGATACAGAAGCTCCGAGACAAAGTAAAAAGAGAAAAATAATTCTTGGTGAATCAGACTCAGATGGAGATTTTACAGGCAATATGACCTTGAAAGAAAGAGCTTCTCATATGGCTATTGAAGGATTAGAATAACAAGATGTTGATCAGCTTGGAATGTCTGTTCAAGAATTAAGGAGAAAACAGCAGAATGTACAAGTTGAGTTAGCCAACATTCAGAATGAGAAATAATAAGGGAGCAGGCTTGGGCTGAACAGATAAGAAAGCAGAATGAGGAGTTAGTCAAACTCAGACTGCCTATAGAGCTAAAAGAAGAGGAGGTTGAAGAAGTAGAGCTGCCTATTGAAACTCAACCAGAGGACATTACTCAGTGTTATGTCAATACATACTTCTCCTCTTAGATTAAGTCACTCAAGCTGAGCATAGTCCAAAGGATTGTTATTCTAAAGTGTGTCCTAGAAAATGATGAAACAACTTCTCTGGATCTAAATCAGGTTCATAAACTGGGATATTGTGAGTGGAAACAAATAGCCATACTCATCAAGCAGATGGAGAAGTCCTCTGCTAGAAACCAAGTAAAATATGAGATTTTAAGTCTTCTAGCAAAAGCTGATATGATGGAAGTGATACCCATATCTGAAATCAGAACCCTACTCACTTCCTTTCACAAAGTTAGAAAGAAGAAGCTGTCAAAACCAGTTGGACTAGCTAAACTGAGCAAGTATGATTATGGTCTTCCTGAAGGCAAGGAATTTCAAGAGAACACCTATGTTGAAAAGCCTCAGAAAGGGTATATGTACTTAGACAGTGATGGTAATAAATTCTTCCAGTCTGATGCAGGTTTATATATTTATGGGTTAGCTCAAGTGTTAGCTCTGAGATTAATGATGGACAAAACTAAACAAACTGGTAGGTTCAGATACAGAATAAACAGAGCAATCAGATCACAAATGGATGAACTTCAACACTTGCCAAATCTAAGAGAACTTCTTTAATACATTGACAAGGAAATTAAAGAGTTTGAAGAGTTGCATCCTGAGCATAAATATTATATTAGTTCTAATATTAAAATTTTGTAATAGATTAGTTTTATTGTAATTATTAGATTAGTTCTAATTTTTGTAACACTAAGTGTGCATGATCTAAGTGATCACATTTTTGTATTCTGATATGTTCAAGTTAAATTAATACAAGCATTATTTTGATATGTTCAAATGTTCATGATATGTTCAGCTTGAATGAACAATATGATGAGTTCGTGTTCATTAATATGATTGGTTGGTATGTTCAACATATAATTGATAAGTTCAATTAATATTTGATTAGTTCAAAAATAAAATCTTAGTAAGTTTAAGATTTGAAACATAATTATGTTCAACAAACTTAAAAACTGTTTGATGGTTTTGTCATCATCAAATAGGGGGAGTTTGTTGGTCAAATGATCTTATTAGTTAATATTTGATGAGACAAAGTTATGTTTGTAAGATATGCTTTAGATATAACTTAAACAGAATTATGAAGCTTGATCAGACTGAGCACTTATAGTATTTAAGACTGAGCATAAGCTGAGTATAAGCTGAGCATTATAGTTGATCAGCTTAGACTATATCTTAGTCAGTTTATCTATATGTTTGATAAAGTGTGTGTTACCTAAGGTACATGTCGAGTATTCAGCTAGATGTGTTTCAAGCTGAGTGACTCAGCTTCTAGGCTGAGTCAGCTCAACAGAGTTGCTAAGTCAGTACTAGCTAACTCTTACGATTTCTAAGGATGAGTTAGTCCTTATACATGTTAGTACATGTTTGATATCCAGTTAATTCTAGATGAACTCAGCTTGATGAATTTCAAGCTGAGTAACTCAGCCTGATGAAAGAAGTCAGCCAAATAGAAATTATATTTGTTTTTAATTCTGTTATCCTATTTCTACGGTGCAGATAAGAAGATTCCAAAATCAAGATTGAAGATTGAAGACTCAAGATTGAAGATTGAAGACTCAAGATTGAAGATTCAAGATTCAAGATATCCGGTTTATTCATTAGTTAATTAACAGAATAGGATAAGTTCTAGTTTGTTAGGATACGTAGAATTGGACTATAAATTCTCTTAATCAGGATAGTGGTAAACACCTCAACATCTCACCATTCTTGATACATTGATTGTAAGTTGATCAACGTGATAAAGTATTCACAGATTGCTAACAACAGTTCGTGTGTTCGATCTTCACGTTCGTTGTGAAGTTGGTAAGTATTCAATCTGTGAATAAATCCTGTTTAGAGAATTATATTGTGTCTATAATAATTAGTTGATTATAGATAGCAAGTTTGATCAATTAGTTTGAGAGATTGAGAGATTTGATTTGTATTAAGTGTTTACATATCAAGTGTTGCTTCCTTCATAGTTATTGTAATCATCTTCTTATTAATGAAAGCATTCGATTTTATTCGGTTTGATTTGTGTAACACTTTTTATTGATTTGTTCAATTTTCCGCAGAAAGTGTATTCAACCCCCCCCCTTCTACACATTACTTGCATGTTGTTTATCTCACCAAGGGACCAAAACACACTTCGTATCATATAAATAGTGAATTGGATAACGCAAAATAACAATCGCAAGTTCCAAATCGTGAATTGGATAATTCTTTTCATGAGGTTCATCCATTTCAAAGCATAGGTAATTACCCGATCCCGCCACATCAACACACAACTCAAGTCTGCAAACATAACATCACATTAACCTACAAAATTATCAAATCCATCTGTTAGATATGTAAAGTGAGGGTGCAAATATGTCAATATTGTAAACTTAGGCAAAGCCTATTTAAGACTTTGCCTCTTCAATAGAAGTCAAGCTTTGCATCATATTTGTCTTTACACCTTTATGTGTGTGTTTACTACTTGCTCTCGGCTCTCTGTCTAAAACCGAACACAAACACACACTAGCATTGCTTCATCCGTAGTATTATGGGACCATCAATTGATATCAGAGCCAAACTCGTGATTTGGCTCTTGATTGTTCGAAGATTCAAGGTTCAAAGTTGAAGAACAAGTTCTCGTGCATTGGTGTATTGAAGTGTTAGAGTATGCCCACTGACGCACGTACTCCATATAGATCACTACCGATAATGTATGGGCCTATTGGGTCACACACCGGGGACCTATCTCGACAACCTAAAAGGTGGAGGGACTGAAAATGTCAAAATGGAAAAATTGGTTTGCTGGCGGGTTTAGCGGCGCTAACTGTTTAGAGTTAGCGGCGCTAAAGCCTAAGGTTAGCGGTGCTAACGTCTGTCAGTGTGCATGCAATTATTATGTTTTCCACCTCCATTATTGACCAATGCATGTGTAGCATTGGGGGAACCTCTTGGCCGGTTGATAGGGTATCCAAGTGACACTAGAGAGTTTATAAAAGCACCTTTCTTGTGTTACTTGCCATCCTTTTTGCCAAAAACACACACAATACACTTAGTATTGTACTTTGAGAGTGTTCTTGAGTGTGCATCAAATGAAGTCCAAATTCTGGAAGTTTAGAGGCTGTTCTTGAGGGGATTTCAAGTCTTTGAACATCTCCCAAACTTGCTAGTACAAGGAGAAGGACAAACTCGGGGTGGACTTCACTAGAGGAAACTTTTTCGTGGGTTTCTAGTCATCTACTCTCATCAACTTTTTCCAGGAGCTCAATAAGGGTATAATCTTCTCTCCTTGTTCTTTTACATGTTGCAAATGTTAGCATTAGAGTTTTGGTCCATGACTTGGGGTTTTATGCTTTGAATACTTGTACTTTGTGCTTTGATTGTTGTACCTTGTTTTTTCCGCTGTGTTCTTAGAACCCCAACAATGATATCAGTGCCACCTCTATGCTACTTTTGCAATGGTGGCCTTTAAAACCCGAAAATGTTTTTTTTTGTTTCTGACCAGAAGGGTTAGCGGCGCTAACTTATAGCAGTTAGCGGCGTTAACTCGTTAAATTTAGCGGCACTACAGTAGCTGGCATTGCTGTTTTTTGGTTTATAATACTTTAAAAATATTTTTGAGTTTTTGGCACTATATTTTAGTTTCTGGATTTTTTGGTCTAGAAATTAAATATTTTATATTTAAGATGTCTTGTATAATGGTTGGTGTATTTATATGTATATTATCATTTTGGCATGAAAATGGTAATTGCATATACTTACATTATGTATTCATGAATATGTTTCATCAAAAATGGTTTGATGTTACTAATGCAAGTACATGGGATTTTTAGTGCCTTGAGTATTTTGAAAAATCTTAACCATTATGCATAAGTTTACATGGTTTTTGTGTGGCATAACATGTTGTTCAAGTTGTTCACTAGTGAATCTTGTATGTTCATGTGTTGTTGGTAACCATTAGTATGCCCTAGACTTTGTGGATGTTTGGTTGTGTTATTTTATTATTATTCATTCATTTGGTGACTTTAAGTCACATGGTTTGTAATAATAATTAAATTTTATTTATGTAGTATGTAATTTATATTTGTGGCTTGCATGCCATTTAAATATCCATATTATGTAAATTATAATTGAAAATAGGAATTTGTGGCTTGCATGTCATTTATTTAATTTTCTATGTAATTGTAATATGGAGCAACCATCGGGAGTCTATGGAGTGACGGCTTGGCGGACACGAATCCGGGAGGCCCAATGGAGGTAGCGGGTTTAGTGGGAGAATATCCAAAATCAAGGATTTTGTCCTTAAATGACTTTGTTTTCCCGTAGTGGCTTACGGGAAAACACATAGGTTTTTTATATTATTGTTTATGCATGAGTTGTAGGACTATTGCATGCTAGACAATTTTTGACAAATAATAAAACCCAAGACTTTTAAAAATGGTTTAACAACTCTCGCGCGCACACTTGATTAGCAATAGGATATAAAATTGGTTTAGTATCCGATTAGTGAGAACACTTGGTTTTTGTCACTTTTTGTTAATCAAAACTCAAAATGGTTTTTAAACCGGAACACTAAATCCCGTTTTCTAAATGTAAATCTCACGCCGTCCATAAGATGACACCACCCAAATCTAACCACACAAGGGTTGATTGTCGAGCTTTAGCCGAGTCAATTTTTGTGTGAGTTGTGTGGAAGGTGCGTGTGGCAACTTTCAAGGTCGATTGTCGAGCTTTAGCCGAGTCGATCATTGGGCTAGAGTATTACCGTGTATCTTGATGATTGATTTACGGTTTCAAACTAATATTTATATAATCATCGAGCTCTAGCCGAGGTTATATACAATATCACTTTGAGATTGGTGTGGAGGGATCAAACATGCCAAACTTGGCACAATGGTTGTCTAGTAGGATCCAGCAAGGAACTAAGAGTTGCAATAATGGATTGCAATCGGTCAATGGTTGCCGGCCTAAATAGCCTTGCCACGTGATCCGCGGAAAACCCGTCACGGTGGAAGGTGAAATAAGGTTCTTAGCCCATGTTAAAATAATTGTTTTTCATTAAACACTTGGGGTAATTATTTTAACAAGGATTTCAATCGAACTAACCAAATCTACTTTGCATTTTATAGATGGCATCATCTAGCACCAACAACAAGACCACCTTTTCTCTAAGGATTTTCGTTGAGAAGGACAAACTCGATGGGACAATTTTATGGATTGGTCAAGGCAACTTAGGATAGTCCTCCGTCACGAGGACAAGTTGGCCACCATTGAGGAACCCATCCTCGAGGCACCTGCATCCAACGTGAGTAGGGTCGTAAAAGAGGCTTATGAAAAGCGTCTCAAAGACATCACCGAGGTTACTTGCCTCATGCTAAGCACCATGAGCTCCAACTTGCAAAAGTCGATGGAGCACTTGAGTGCTTACGACATGATGTGCGAGTTGACCGACATGTTCCAACAACAAGCGAAACAAGAATGGTATGGTTGTCTCAACGACCTTCTCGGTTGACAGTTGCAAGAGGGTGGGAACGTGTCCCACCATTTTCTTAAGATGAAAGCGTTTTTGGAACTTCACGAGAGGTTGGGATTTGCCATCACGAGAGAGATGGTGCTAGACTTGATTCTACGGTCTCTCCCATCTTCATATGATCAATTCGTTGTGAATTATCATATGCATGGGATGGATAAATCCCTAATGGAATTGCATGGTATGTTGCGGACCGCCGAGTCCAACATGACCAAGCAAAAGCCATCCACCTCTGCGCCCGTCTTGACCATCAAGGAAGGGGAGTTCAAGAAGAGGAAGAAACCGGCCTCAACCCCTAAGGGTAAAGGTAAGGGTAAGGTTGGAGCTTCCAAGCCGAACCTTACCCTGGAGCCTAAGCAAAAGGGTCCAATCCCTCAAGCTAAGACTCCAGAGGAGGCGGTTTGCTTCTTCTGCGGGGTCAAGGGGTATATACGCCGGAGCTGCCCAAAATTCTAGGAGGGCCTGAAGAAGCTATGAGCTTCGGTAGCGGGTGCTTCTACTTCTGGTACGTTTATGATTGAAGTCCATCATACTTCTACATCTAACAGCTAGGTTTTAGACACCGGATGTGGCACTCACGTTTGTAACATTGTGCAGGTGCTGAGGGAAGGTAGAAGGCTGAGAGATGGAGCTAATTATGGTGAACAGAGAGATCATCCCCGTATTAGAGAAAGGAAGCGTGGAGCTTGCATTCAAGACCGGCTACTCTATTATTTTAAGAGATGTATGCTACTCGCCGCATGTGGCGAGGAATATTTTGTCTTTTTATGCATTGTATGATGATGGATTTTATTTCAAATTTGAAAATGGTTTTATTACATGTTTCAAAAATGATATTTGTTATTTTAAAGCTTATCCATGTCGTGGCATATATGAAGCAAATGCATACAAAGAAAATAATAGCACAATCATGAACATTGATTCTGGATCCCAAAATGGTTTGGATAAGTTTTCCTTATGGCATAGCCGTCTTGGCCATATAAACAAGAAACGCATCACCAAGCTCCAAGCGGATGGGATCTTGGAGTCATTTGACCTCGGGTCAAATGAAGCATGCGAATCTTGTTTATTAGGCAAGATGATGAAGTCACCCTTTACCGGTGTGGGTGAAAGGGCTAAATGCTTGTTGGAAATAGTGCATACCGGCGTGTGCGGTCCGTTCAAGCATGTTACAAGGAACAACTCTAGATACTTCGTTACATTACTAATGATTTCAGTAGATATGGATATGTCTACCTGATTAGGCATAAGTCTGAGACTTTTGAGGACTTTAAGACATTCCAAAACGAAGTCCAGAATAAATTGGGCAAGAATATCAAAGTACTTGGCTTTGATAGAGGAGGCGAATACTTGAGCTCGGAGTTCCATGATCATCTAGCTAGTTGTGGGATTATTTCACAACTAACTCCTCATAGGACGCCACAATTGAATGGTTTCACCGACCGTAGGAATCGGACATTGATGGATATGGTCCGATCAATGATGAGTCGCACGGAAGTACCCATTAGTTTTTGGGGGTACGCTCTCGAGTCGGCGGCTAGGATCCTTAACCTCGTACCGACTAAGAAAGTTTAAAAGACACCTTATGAGATGTGGCATGGAGTTGCTCCAAAGATCACATATCTCAAGGTTTGGGGATGTCCTGCCTTCATTAGACGAGAGGTAGAGGACAAACGTGAACCTATATCTGAGAGGTGTTACTTCGTTGGGTATCCAACCGGAGCCATGGGTTATTTGTTTTACAAACCTTCCGAAAACAAAGTGTTTATCGCGCGAAGGGCCGTCTTCCTTGAAAGGGAGATGATATCCATGCAATCCAGTGGAAAGAGGATTGATCTTGAAGAAGTTCAAGAACCAGATGGAGAAGGGACTAATGTCGGCAGTAGCACTCAACCAGAAATGGTTGAAACCAAGCAAGAGAATGCATCAGTACCTGACAATGCTCAATTGATTCCTCGTAGGTCCGGTAGACCACGTCATGAGCCAGAGAGATATGGGTTTCTCATATCTGAGGGCGGTGACTTATTGGTGGATCATGATGAACCGACCAACTACCGGGAAGCCGTAGCGGGCAGTGAGTCTGCTAGGTGGAACGAAACAATGGAGAGTGAGATGCAATCCATATCAGACAACTAAGTCTGGGAACTGGTTAATCCTACACCCAGGTGTAAGACAGTGGGTGTAAATGGGTCTTCAAGAAGATGACCGGCATGGATGGATCTGTAGATACCTTCAAAGCCCGACTGGTGATTAAAGGTTTCACGCAAACTTATGGGATTGACTATAAGGAAACCTTTTCACCAGTGGCCATGTTAAAGTCTATCAGAATACTTATGGCTATAGCTGCGTTTTATGATTACGAGATATGACAAATGGATGTAAAAACCGCCTTCCTTAACAGGAAGCTTAATGAAGAGATGTTTATGTCGCAACCCGAGGGTTTTGAACAACTTGAGTATCCTGATAGATTCTGCAGACTAAAGAGGTCCATTTATGGACTTAAGCAAGCATCTCGCAGCTGGAACCTTTGCTTTGATGAGAAAATCAAAGAGTTTGGATTTTCGAAAAGCAAGGATGAACCATGCGTGTATGTCAGGGCTAGTGGGAGCGTTGTAGTATTCCTTGTCCTGTATGTAGATGACATTCTACTTATTGGGAACGACGTCCCAACTTTGAAAGAGGTTAAATCTTTTCTTGGGAGTTGTTTCTCAATGAAGGACTTGGGAGAAGCGGCGTATATCTTGGGCATAAAGATTTATAGATATAGATCTAAGAGGCTAATCGGGCTTAGCCAAAGTGCATATGTCGACAAGGTCTTGAAGTGATTCAAGATGGAGGACTAAAAAAGGGGTAACACCCCTTTGTTGCATGGAGTGACGTTGAGCAAGGCTCAACGTCCTAGTTCCAAGGAGGAACTAGACGTAATGAAGAGGGTCCCTTATACTTCGGCAATAGGATCAATCATGTACGCCATGCTATGAACTCATCCTGATGTATCATGTGCTTTGTGCATGACGAGTAGATATCAGGCTAACCCCGGGCAAGGCCATTGGACTGCAGTTAAGAACATTCTCAAGTATCGTCGGAGGACAAAGGAGATGTTCTTAGTTTATGGTGGTGAGGAAGAGCTTAGAGTACATGGTTACTTTGACACAAGCTTCCAAACTGATAAGGACGACTGCCGATCACAATTGGGGTTCATGTTCCTTCTCAATGGTGGTGCTATAAGTTGGAGGAGCTCTAAGCAAGACACCGTAGCTGATTTAACTATCGAGTCAGAGTACATTGCGGCTAGTGAAGCAGCAAAAGAGGCGGTATAGATGAGGAAATTCATCCAAGACCTTGGAGTGGTTCCTAGCATAACCGACCCTATTGGGATCTTCTGTTACAATGAGGGTGTGGTTGCTCTAGCAAAGGAACCAAGGGCTCATAAGCGGACTAGGCACATTCCTTGCAAATACCACTTCATCAGAGACGTTATTGAGAGTGGTGATATTGCCATCAGCAGAGTAGCATCGGAGGGCAACTTGGCCGATCCTTTCACCAAACCATTGTCAGTGACTTGGTTTGAGTGTATTATTTTGTTTATGTTTGATTTGTACTTTATTTTGGGAACATTAAGCAGTATTTTATTTCATACTATATTGATTATTAAATCTAATTTAATGATACGCCAAGGGCTAATATTTTATGAATCCTTACTGTGTTCCATCTTAGCATGTTTAATACTTCCCTGAATGCCTTTTACATTCTAAATGTCCACGGTCGCATGTGCTTGGGTAAAGAGACATAACACTTCGCCTGTTCTTGCAATGGTCAAGTGACTGGACGACCTACACCTGAACTTACTTCATGGTTTATGTCACGAGTAATTCAGGATGATAATATCATTTTGTCCTTAGACTGGAGATACATGTGTTCTAAAGCATGGATCTGCTTTGCCTTGATTGCTTTCAAACGCAGTTCATAACTGGATGTTATAAAGGGAGCCTTTAGGTAAAGTATGGTGTATCTGGCAGAGCAATGTAGTCAAAGGGATTCGTTCCTCAAGACTTAGAGAGATATCCATGGGCTCCTCGATGATTGAGCGCTAACGTAAAATGCATAGCCATGCTCGAGTTTCAATGATATTTGATCGATTGCAACTGGATTTTGGGTTACCATCAATTGACATCGAGAAAAATAATCGTGAACGATCTGGAGATTGACATTTAACCATGTCTCGTGTTGACACGGATATCGTGAACTAAGGGATGAATGATAACTTATCTATAGGACCATTTCGTAACTTATTCTGGATTTGGTTTCTGTTCTAGATGACAAAACCCATACTGACTTGGGGGCAGATATGCCTTACTAGAGGCCTCTCTTAGTCTGTGGTTTATGGGTATGGTGTGTCATGTGCAAGTAGGAGTTTGTTGGAGTTTGCCCACTGACGCACGTACGCCATATAGATCACTACCGATAATGTATGGGCCTATTGGGTCACACACCGGGGACCTATATCGACAGCCTAAAAGGTGGAGGGACTGAAAATGTCAAAATGGAAAGCACCTCTCTTGTGTTACTTGCCATCCTTTTTTCCAAAAACACACACAAAACACTTAGTATTGTACTTTGAGAGTGTTCTTGAGGGTGCATCAAAAGAGGTCCGAATTCTGGAAGTTTAAAGGCTGTTCTTGAGGGGATTACAAGTCTTTGAAGATCTCCCAAACTTGCTAGTACAAGGAGAAGGACAAACTCGGGGTGGACTTCACTAGAGGATACTTTTTTGTGGGTTTCTAGTCATCTACTCTCATCACCTTTTTCCAGGAGCTCAATAAGGGTATAATCTTTTCTCCTTGTTCTTTTATATGTTGCAAATGTTAGCACTAGAGTTTTGGTCCATGACTTGGGGTTTTATGCTTTGAATACTTGTACTTTGTGCTTTGATTGTTGTACCTTGTTGCTTCCGCTGTGTTCTTAGAACCCCAACATGAAGAACAATCGGGTTTCCTAAAAGAAGAAGGTGATTCCAAGTAGTCTTCAAGGTAACAAACATCAATAATCAAGATTAAGTGTTTTACAAGGAAACTCAAGTACATTTCAACCACTTGTGATACAAGTTGGTAGTCTTTAATCAGAGAAAGTCATCAGATTTGACTTTTAGTGTCAGAAACAGAAGCTATCGACCGCATTATTTGTAGGGATTTATAGGGTACAAACATGCATAGAGAAAATAATACAAAACTTGAAAATCCCATTCCCAAGATCCCAACTGGATCAGATGGGGAAAAACAATAACTCGTGTGACAGCTGAAGCCGGGGATACACAGCTACTGCACCACGTGAACAGGCTGCTAGACTGCCAAAAACAATAACTCGTGTGTATAAAACGATAACTTGAAATACCACCCTTGGTTTTTCCTCTAATCGCCGCCGCCGAGAAGAAAGCCGCCGCAGAGGGGCTTCGGCCTCGTGGTTTGCGCCGATAGCTACGAGGCGCCACCGTGAAAGGGCCGCCGTGAACCGCCGCCGGAGAAACTCCAAGAACCACCTACTGTGGTGGTTCGGCCGACGCAAGAGAGGAGAGATAGAGGGGGAGAGCCTTTTGTGTGTTTCTAGGATTAAGTGATAATTATGTTGCATTAGGTTTAAACTCAAGGTTTAAACACCCTTATATAGATATTAACTGGGCCCTAGGCCCTTGGACCTAAAAACCTGGTCCGTTATCTATATATTTAATCCTTTGACAAAACAGGCCCCTCAGGTTTAGTTATTATTAATTAAACAATTGTTAATTAATAATTTCCTCAACTAAAACCAAATTAAATATTTAACTTATATTTAATTACTTTTCTCTCAATTAATAAATAACTATTTATTATTTTCCTCTTTTCCTGATAATTAATTATCTATTAATTATCTGTCTTATACACATTTGGTTATTTTGGGTTCATGAATTGGGTGTACAGCTGTGTGACCCTTTAGTGACTCATAGTGTCCATTGATGTGATGACATGTGTACACTATCCCTGCACACAATCCTTTCAAACTCCCACTTATGCACGGTAGTTACACTTCCTTGTCGATCACGGGCCTAGGGAGGTCCCTAGCCAGACACTTAGGTTAACCATGACTATAAGTTCTCTTATGTCCAGAGATTCTGTAATCACCCTCTTGGATTACACGGATTTTCCTTTCGTATCGCGATATTCCGTAATGTGGAATTCAGACATGGAGCACGTGATCTATTCTGAAAATCAAGATTATATTTCTCGACTTCTGATTTCGACTAATTACAGTTACGGAGTCACCAAATGATGTCCATCATTCTATCCGAGCGCGGCCACAAATTTCATTAAGTCTCAACCGTCAAGGGGCCCTTGAATATCCAAAGGAGAAGGTCTGAATCCCATCTTGACTGCTTGCATTTGAGCACACGCCTTCCGCTGCATCCAGATACGCCCGTTATTACTACCCAGTAATGGAGTAGCGTTAGAACGTTCCAAAGTACAGAAGTCCTCGTGCCCCAAACCAAACATCTCAGGTCCAAGGACAACCAATCAGCTAACTCATGTCGTTGGCTCCATGAAGTTAGACTAATGCGGATCACCTCCAATATTTGTACCTCTGACAAATATCTATAAATACTTGACCACATAACTTGTGCTGTTTTTCTCTACCCGAATAATACAACAAGTATATGTCAGGATCGGATATAGATTATATCAAATAACAAGAACTAACTTTAAATAATCAATCAGAGTAAAATAAAAGTTAATCTTTAACTATGATCACAATCAACTAAGAAGTTGCGGAATCACACTTAATTGATTAAAGAACGTTTTAAACATAGATTAATTCAATCAAACAGTAGTTTTATTAACCAACCAGAATGATTACAAAAGCAAACTTCACCCCCAATCTAATTTATTCTGTTAGACGAAGAACACAGACTGTTCTTAGGTTTCAACAAGAAACTTAGAGGCTAAAACACTTTCAGAAAATAAATAACAATAAGAACAAATGCTTTGAATAATGAGATCAAGTCGTCGTCGTAAATTGATCATCTTATGAAGTATATATAGACTCTTGATCCTCCTTGAATTGTTGACAGTTAGGTAATCTTCTATCTTTCTATCTTCTGAGATAATCTTGATAATCTTCAAAGTATTTCGAGATATCTTCAAAGATAGGATTTTCCAAATATAGCTCAACAGAAACTGTTTAATGAACACAACAGTTCTTTATCCTTCTAACAGTCTTCAGCTTCAAGATCTTCAAACAGTTTTTGACTTTGTTAACTAACAGTTCTGAACTTTTGGTAAACCTTGCAGCAACTGTTAGTTACAACTGTTTTCGTATCCATCTAACAGTTTTCAACTGTTATCCCCAAAATACTCTAACAGTTTTACCTTTGCATGTTCAACAGTTTCAATGACTTAGCAAATTTCCCAACAATCTCCCCCTAACTTAAAGTATTGAACAATACACTTAAGTTGTTTTATAGGGTTCAACCATAGAAACATTCACATAAGCAAAGAACATATTAACATTAATTATGCAAAGTAAAATTGTTACAATCAAAATATGAAGGAAAAATTACATTTTCTTTTTCTCTATCAGCTCCAACCTTTCTTTCAGTCTTCTTCCCAGATCTTCCCTTAACTTTACAGGACCATAATACTTTGCCTTTACCATGTACATCAATTTGGTCTTACTATGATCAACAAAATTAAGATCAAACCATTGGGTTTTAGCATTGTTTGTCACGAGATTATACACCCTTGATCTTTCAAAAACTTTCACAGTCAATATTGGAAATCTTTCATCATTTGTCAGTATTGACATCACTCTCTGTGGATTGCATATACTCGATAAATGCACCAAAAATACTTTTATCTCAATTTCAGCATCCTTTCCAAAATGACTTACCCCATATTCATTCATTTCTTGTACATCTCTCCTGGTCACACTATCCATCAGTGCAGTGAAACTGACATAGCTTTCAATTGGTTCCACCTTTCTAACAATGGTGACTCCCTGCTTTCCAGTTTCCACTCTCAGCATTTCAAACCTCCATTCTTTGATATGTGACTTTTGAGCTTCAAGTTTGTCAATTCTTTCTTTTACCTCCATTGAGAGTCTATCTTGCAAAATAGTTTTGACCAAGCCTGTTTTGGCTTTTTCTTCAGACTGTTGGGGTTTTTGGACTGGTTTGGGTTTTTTATTTTCCACTACTGGCTTGGGAGGTGGAACTGTTTTCTTCTTTACAACTCTTTTTCTTTTTACTCCCTTACCAGCAGCTTCCTTTACTTTCTCTTCCTCATCAATCTGAGCAGTGATCTCATCAGCCAGCTTCTTTGCTATCTCAAAATCAGACTGTTCTTGTTCTCTTAGCTCAGCTGCTAGCCTTAATGCAAATTCATGATCACGCTCTTCTTGTTGTTTTCTTGAAAGCTTGAGCTTAGGACAAACAACAACAATTTCTTTACCTTTGCCTGGAACAGGAGGCAACTTTGATTCTTTCTTTCCTTCCTGGATGACTATGCCTTTATACCCTTTCTTTGGTGGTAAAGATTCTAACGTAGCAACCTTTCCATCAAGCCATCCATCATCGATTTTCTGTGCCATTCTAGAAGAACTTATTCCCAGATATTGAGCACTAATATCTACCAAGTAGTTCTGCTTAACTGTTGACCAAGATTTGAAAATCTCAGTGCTTGGAACATCTGCAGTTGACACCATCCTGTTGATTAGCACCCTATCAACATTTGAAAGGTGTTCTTCTTCTTCTTCATTAACCGCTTGGACACTTGCAACTGTTAGTTGATTTGAAGTTGCAACTGTTGGTTGTTGTGTTGCAACTGTTTGCTTATTTGGAACAACAACTGTTTGTTTATCCTGTGGAACTGTCTGTTTAACTCCTTCCTGCTTGGATTTTCTTCTTCCTTTAGCTTGAGCAAGTGAAGAGGTTTTCACCAAGGATTTGGGTTTAAGCAGCATCTCATGAGTATGAAGAACATTAGTTGCCTTCTTCAGATTCTCATCAAGAAAGTTCAGCTGCTTATCTTGCCTTATTAGCACCTCATTGTGAATTGCTACTACCTTGAGTACTTCAGTTGCCTTCTCCAACTGTTCAGTCAGTTCTTTTATCTTTTCATCTTGAGAAACTATCCTTTTGTTTTGAAGAGCAATCTTTTTCTTTAGGTGTATATGAGCAGCAAGGTAAGGTGCAAAGTTAGGATCCGTCAATGCATGTTGTTTCAGTCTAGTCTCAATGTCAGTTAGTGTTTCCACTGTGACCATATCATTGACATTTTTCACTGGTGGTTGACTCCCCTGAGTATCACCATCAGTACCCCTCAGTTCTTGGTTCTGGGGATTACCAGAAACTGTTTTACTAGTATCTGTTGCCATGGTTGAGGTCTTAGCTATGTTAACACTGTCCACAAAAACCATATGATCACCCTCTTGAGGAATGATCACCTCCTCATTGTGCCTGGGAGATAGCACCAAAGGTTCCCTTTCGAAATTCTGTACAGGCGAATGCACCTGTGCAGGGCTAATAGTTTGGGGTTCTCTAACTGTGGTGGAAGGAGCACCAACAGTTTTCCTCTTCTTTCTAAATATTTTTAGTACAGGGGCTTGTGTTGTAGCTTTTTCAAAGGAAGCAGGTTGGGAATTTTGAGTTTCTTGGACTGTGGGTTCCAGTGTTGGTGGTGTAGCAATACGATGGGTTTCATGCTCAACACTGGCAGTCCTGTTTCTTGACAGAAACTCCACCATTTCAGAGAGTGGAAGAGTTATGGCACCAGAGAAACTCTTGCCATTAACCAACAGTTTGCTCAAAGTGGAAGCCATATGAGCAGAGGGAATAATGACCCTCTTGTGTGATTTTAGATTTGGCATCAAAAAGTTTAACAATACTTGCACAAATCGAGGATACATCAAAAAGAGACCATACTTGGTCCCTAGATGTTTTACCATGCCATTGAAAATTAATTTTGAAAAGTTGAAGCAACGATTGTTGGCCAAACAGATTAAGGCCAAAGCAATGTTGCTTCCAAATTCGTTCCATCCTGTTCTTTTAGGACTGATGCACTGCTGGAGAGTATGAATCAAATACTTCCAGTGAGCACATAATTGTCCCTTATAGAATGTACCCTTCCCTGAAGGACCCTCATACCCAAGCTTTAACAAGCTCGGCATGCAAAAAATCTAGTGAAACTGAATCAGAATACTCACCCTCACTATCATTGAGTTGTAGAAGGTGGCGAATGGTGTCCTCAGAGATTGAGACGGTCAACTCATCAATGGTAGAATCAATCCATTGCACGTCATCAGTTGTTCGAAGTTGAGCATGTTTCCAAACTGATCAATGTAGGAAGTGTATATGGTAGGGTTGATGGTGAGAGCAGTGTTGAGATTGGACAATGAGAGATAATCAATCATATCGTGAAACGTGTGAAGATCATCGGGTTTTGAAAGAAAAGCAAGCATGTTATGTTCCTTGACGAATGGAAGGGGAGCCATGGCGATTTGATAGCAGAATTCTAGGGTTTTAGCATTCAAACGAAGTTCAGTATGCGTAAAGAAACCTCTGAGGAGGGAATGGTTTATATATGTTTCGATTGTTGAAAGCAATCCAAAGGCTTCCAAAATTCTGCAAAGACCAAAGCACCCTTTAATAGCTTAACAGTTGACGGACAAAATGAACTAACAGTTGAAGAACTGTTTTCACAAGATGTAACAACTGTTATTCAAAAGTTAACTCCCTTTTGTTTGATCATTTATATGAATTGACAGTTGTTTAGAGTTTACAACTGTTTTTCATTTCTCGCCCTTAGTTGACGAATTTCTCCCCCTCAGTTGCACATGGACTTTGTCTAACAGTTGCCAAAGCCATATGCTAACAGTTGAAAACTGTTAGTATTGATTGAAACAGAAATGTGCAACTGTCAAACAAACTTTTAGCTCTCATAAGTCAAATGCTGAAGCAATAATAATAAATCATTAGAGAACACAGTCATCAACATAAGATATATTTTATTCAAGATAATCACAATTGAGCTACAATAATTTTGAGAAAACAATACTGTCTTGTGCTATAGATCCAAACACAGCTTATAAGAACTGTCTTAACTCCGAGATCTACATATGACAAATTATCGTTAACATTTTGTATTATCAAATCTGAACTTTAAGGGAAGACAATCATCATCACATTCTTGCTCGAGAATGTCTTCGTTACTTAAGAATCGAGTTCAGAATAGCCTCTACAGTGCCGCCATCGCCTTACTGAGAAGCCTGTCTTCAAAGAATGGTCATGTAATGTACAAGCCATGGTTGGTACTGCTTATCTAATTGTGCAAGGCCGTCTCGTAGGTGTGGGAGAACAATGATCTACACCGAAAGTGTAGACAACTTTCTCCGTTAACCGTTGACATGCCTTAAACAATTTTCAAAACATACTACCTACCAATGGGTGTGCAGTAGACCTTCTCATCATATGCATCACCAGAGACGATTGTCATAATTTGCCTCGTGGGTGTGCAGTGGAACTAGTCATCTATTACAATGACTTCCACTGCATCATCATCTAAGGCCCTCTGGTGGTTATGAGTATTATATCTTCGAACATTGAACCACACTACGGAGTTTGTAGTGCCTGCCAGGTTCAAGACGAATCTTAGACAACATGGTGTAGGCAATTCATGGAAGAGAGTGAAATTTTCAAAATCACCTCTTATACGAATATGATCAATTGGTTTATTTGGCCTACGTGGATCTGGATGTTGTGTCAAGGTGAACTTATCTCGATCATCATGCATCGCAAGAACACATGATGAGTATTGCCAAAGCTCATGCATTCTTACAAATGGGGCAGGGATGGTTACATAACTTTGTCTAACATTAATATCTTTGAGGGTTATGAGAAAGAAGTTAGTAGCCATTTGCAGAGAGAAGTGTGTGCAAATGTAGGTGTGATTTGTGAAGGATGGGTGCAAGACTATTTATAGAGAAACTGGGAAGCATTAATGTCCATTAATAGCCATTAATGACCATTAATGTCCAGTAATTTCCATTAATAGAATGCAGGGACTTGTCATATCAAATGCACTATATAACAAGCAAAATGACTCACATTTATTAGTTTGGAACTGTTGATTCAAGAAAGTGAATTTACCTTTACCTCATAACAAGGACAGTCACGGGTGTGAAAACTGTTTGTGAGACAGATATGTCCAAAACTGATGTGTGAAATTGCATTTCCTTCTCTGAATACTTAAATGATAACAGTTGTTAGAAAACGTAACTAACAGTTGGAAACTGTTAGTGTGAAAAACATGGAATAATGAACAACTGTTAGTCCAAGTTAATCATTCCAATGTTGGAAATCAAAAAGTTGAATCTGCTCACATCAAAAGCTTTAGTGAACAAATCAGCTAATTGATCATCAGTATGAATTTTCATAACTTGGATTAATCTCTTTTCATTGCAGTCTCTTATGAAGTGAAATCTGATTTCAATGTGCTTGGTTTTAGAATGCTGCACTGGATTATTAACTATGCTAATAGCACTGGTGTTATCAACATAAATAGGGGTATTTAAGAAAGACAAACCATAATCCAGAAGCTGATTTTGGATCCATAACACTTGTGAACAGCAGCTTGATGTAGCAATGTATTCAGCCTCAGCTGTTGAAGTTGAAACTGTTGTTTGTTTCTTGCATTGCCATGAAACCAGCCTTGATCCAAAGAATTGACATCCTCCAGAGGTTGATTTTCTGTCCACATTGGCTCCACCATAGTCACTATCAGAATATGCCACCAAATCAAAAGGTGAATCTTTAGGATACCAAAGTCCCAATTTTGGTTGGCCTTTGAGGTATCTAAAGATTCTCTTTACAGCAAACAGGTGTGACATCTTCGGACTGCATTGGAACCTGTGATTTTTCCTCCCTTTGGATTTCCTCCAAATGCTACAAATCCTCCATTGATTCTTTTGAAATCCTTCAAACATTGTGGATTTCCAGTCATGTGCCTTGAGCATCCACCATCCATATGCCAAATTCCTCCTTGATTGGCCCTGCAGGTCTTGGGTACACCATTCAAGTCATAATACTTAAACAGAGTTTTGTTCTTTTTTATTTCATCCAAATTAGATTTCTCTAATTTGTGTGAAGTATATTTTGTAAGAACATGTGGTTTCCAACTGTTGTGATTAACAGTAGACACCTTTGAACAAACAGCTGGTGGAGTTGGTAAAATAGATGAATCAACTTGTGAGTCCTTTTGATTTTCAGTTTGAAGAACAGTTTTACCTTCTCCAGAATCAGTTTGTTTTTGAATTTTCATCCAAGCCAAACCAGCAGTTTTTGGTTTTGCTAAAACAGTTTTGGAACTGTTAGTTGGTTTGGATGTAACAGTTTTAGAACTGTTTGCCAGTTTTGGCTTAGCAGTCTTAGAACTGTTGATCTGTTTTGACTTAACAGTTTTAGAACTGTTATTCTGTCTTTTGGGACTTTTGTTTTGAGTGCCATTGGTCTGTGGTAACAGTCTTGAACTAAATGATTAGATCTTCCACAAATGTGGCACTTTTTGGTTTTCACAATAGGTAAACCAGTTCTTTGTGACCAGAATTGGTTCCTATTTCTTTGATTTCCTCTAACAACTGAAGATTGAGGAAACTTTTGGACACCATGTTTTTGGCATGTGCATGCAGGCATTTCAGTATGCCTTTTCTTTGGCTTGGGTTTAGCCTGAGATTTTGAAGCTTCCATCTTCTTCTTTGCATACACAATCTCACCAACTTTCTCCTTTCCTTTGGCTTTTGTACTAACAGGTGGGCTTTTTAGCTTAGAACTGTTTGGGTTCTTGTGAGAACTGTTAGTGTAAAAATGGGGACTATTTGCAACAGTTGTGGAACTTTCAATGGATTGGATAGCTTTTGAAGGTGATGGCTTAGTGATGAGGGATTCTGTGGATGCTTTTACAAACACCACAGGCTTGAAAGATGGTTTTGTGGAAATGGGTTCACAACAGATGTGATTTTCATAAGGAATCACTTCATCTTTCTTCACAGCTATCTCAATATCTTCAACGCTTACTACAGACAGAACTTCATCTTCATAACTCTCAAACTTTGGATCAGCTGTCTTTAATTCATCTGCCAAAGGTTCATTGACATATCTTTCAGCTGCCTCAGACAAGGGTGTTATGTATGTGTGATTGTATGGAGGTGGGGTTTCCTTATATCCAAGTCCAGTTTTCACCTTGTCTCTCACTTGAGATTGTAGAAGAGTCTCAAGCTTAAGGTTTGCAGCCTTGAACATTCCAAGATCAATGTCCACACCCTCTAATTTCTTTGTGAGTTCATTCACCTTGTTTTCCTTTTCAACCAATTTCTTTTTCAGACTATCAATCTCATCTTGAAACTGCTCTTTCTCCCACTTATGATATTTTCTATCATAGTCCATTTGCAGTTCATTAGCCTGATAGTCTTTAATTTTCTTTTCAAAATCTTCTATTACAGCAGTATATTCATACCTTCTCTCCTCCATTTTACATAGAGCAGCACATACTTTCTTATTGTGCTCTCTAAACCTCTTAACAATAGCTCTACATTCACCAGGACATAGTTTAGAAGATACCTGTATGTCCTCAGATTCTGGAGAATCCATCTTGATGGAGGAGTCAGTCAAAGCCATCAAAGCTTTGTTGTTGGTAGCCTCCTCTGCTTGATCACTCCAATCAAATCCATGGCCTTCTTGTGAGACCAATGCTGAGGAGGTATGGTTCTGAGTTGGCCTCTGACCTTGATTCTGAACTTGTCCACCAGATCTGCATTCTCTTGCAAAGTGGCCAAGTTGTTGACATTTGAAGCATCTCACCTTTGACTTGTCAAATCCAGCCTTGCCATCAGCTCTGAAATTCATGTTTTGCCTTCCAGTCCTTTTAATGAATCTCTTGGCTCTAACAGTAAGCATGGCCATCTGCCATTTGAGATCCATCTCCTCAAGATCATCAGGGTGCACTTGTTCAAGATCCTCATTGGTGAGGGTTGAATGTGCATGGCTGGCAAGAAAAGCTTCAAGAACTGCATCAGGAGTATTCATATCTAGTCCAACAACAGAACTAGTACCTGCACAACTATCAATAGAGTTAGTTAATGAATGGTTTGATTCCATACCTGAGGAAGACAGGAGAGCAGCATTATGGCTAGGGATAGCAGTTTTTCTTTTTCCCTCTATATCTCCCTCAAACACTATCAAACTGTTATAGAGGTCATCTAACTCTATGTCTTCAAGAGAATTCTTGGTTCTCCATTGTGCAGCAAACACAGTCCATTCATCACCTAGAGACCTAAGAAACTTTCTATTTATCTCATCTTGATCAAGCCTAACCTTAGCACTCTCCAGTTGACTCACCAGTTTGTAAAACCTATCAAAGATTTGGGTGATACTCTCATTCTTCCCACTGGTGAAGTTCTCATAGGCTTGTTTAAGAAGATCTCTTTGGTTTCTCTTAGAACTAGCATTCCCAGCAAACCTCTTCTCCAGAGCATTCCAAAGTTCATGAGCATCATCAAATTTCTTGAATTGATGTTGATACTCATTGGGAATTGCAATCTGAAGGATGCTGAGGGCTTTCATCTCAATCATTCTATCCTTCTTTTCAGCATCTGTCTTTGGTGGTGGTTTCTTCTTTGGTTTTCCATTCTCATCCAGTTCAATGGGATTAGTAGGAACAGTTTCAATGATTTGCCAAACAGCATAGTCCATTAGTTGGACATGCTGTTTAATTCTTAGTTTCCACATCTCAAAATCAGATGGTTTGAGCATGGGAACACGAATGTTAGACCCTGACCCACTGTTATCAGAAGAACCTCCCGAATCCATTGAAACAAATTGATTTTTTTTAAAAATATTAAAGCAAGGTAAAGCAAAAACCTTCAACCGGTGATCAAAGGAACCTTAATGATAAGGCTCTGATACCACTTTTCAGGATCGGATATAGATTATATCAAATAACAAGAACTAACTTTAAATAATCAATCAGAGTAAAATAAAAGTTAATCTTTAACTATGATCACAATCAACTAAGAAGTTGCGGAATCACACTTAATTGATTAAAGAAGGTTTTAAACATAGATTAATTCAATCAAACAGTAGTTTTATTAACCAACCAGAATGATTACAAAAGCAAACTTCACCCCCAATCTAACTTATTCTGGTAGACGAAGAACACAGACTGTTCTTAGGTTTCAACAAGAAACTTAGAGGCTAAAACACTTTCAGAAAATAAATAACAATAAGAACAAATGCTTTGAATAATGAGATCAAGTCGTCGTCGTAAATTGATCATCTTATGAAGTATATATAGACTCTTGATCCTCCTTGAATTGTTGACAGTTAGGTAATCTTCTATCTTTCTATCTTCTGAGATAATCTTGATAATCTTCAAAGTATTTCGAGATATCTTCAAAGATAGGATTTTCCAAATATAGCTCAACAGAAACTGTTTAATGAACACAACAGTTCTTTATCCTTCTAACAGTCTTCAGCTTCAAGACCTTCAAACAGTTTTTGACTTTGTTAACTAACAGTTCTGAACTTTTGGTAAACCTTGCAGCAACTGTTAGTTACAACAGTTTTCGTATCCATCTAACAGTTTTCAACTGTTATCCCCAAAATACTCTAACAGTTTTACCTTTGCATGTTCAACAGTTTCAATGACTTAGCAAATTTCCCAACAGTATAATAGCGTTAGTATCACCCTAATGTGGCTCCCACCGCATTAGGTAGCTACAGAGTAATTTTGATATACCAAGTCCTGTATATCATGGATGAATAAATATGCTAAAAGTATAGAGATATTTAAACGATTATATTAAACCTCCTATTTCCATCACGCAGAAATATTTAATACATAATCATAAACCATAAATATCAATCCATACATTATTTAATTAAATACTGAAAACTAGGTCCTAGGTCCCATGTACTGCATTCCTATGGAACTAGCATGTCTCTCATGCTTCTCTCTAGCTAGCGCCTTGGTCAACGGATTAGCAACGTTTTCCTCTGTTGGTATCTTGCATATCCTCACATCTCCCCTTCCGATAATCTCTCGGATGATGTGATACTTTCTAAGTATGTGCCTGGTCCGCTGGTGATCTCTTGGTTCTTTCGCTTGCGCCAAAGCTCCCATATTATCACAGAATATATCAATCGGTCTAGAGATACTGGCAACCACTCTAAACCCGAGATAAAATTCTGCATCCAAACCGCTTCCTTTGTCGCGTCACTTGGCGCAATGTACTCAGCCTCTGTAGTTGAATCTGCTATAGTATCTTACTTCTGGCTTTTCCAAGATACAGCGCCACCATTTAGGGTTAAAACAAACCCTAACTGAGACTTAAAGTCGTCTCTGTCCGTCTAGAATCTCACATTTGTGTAACCAGTAATACTGATTTCATCCCTGCTTCCGCCAAAGACCAAGAACATATCCTTTGTCCTTCTCAAATACTTGAGAATGTTCTTGACAACCACCTAATGGGGTTCACCCAGATTTTGCTGGTACCTACTCGTAAGGCTTATGAAGTAAGCAACATCGGGCTTAGTACATAACATGGCATACATAATCGATACTATTGCCGAAGCATAAGGAACCGATTTCATCCTCTTCTGCTCTTCTGGAGAAGTAGTGCATTGAGCCTTGCTCAATGGTATACCAGATCTCATGGGGATGAATCCTTTCTTGGAATCGTCCATCTTAAAGCGTTTCAACACTTTATCTATGTATGTACTCTGACTAAGTACGATCAGCCGCCTAGATCTATCTCTATAGATCTTAATACCAAGTATGTACGCGGCTTCTCCTAGGTCCTTCATCTGGAAACATTTGCCTAACCAGGATTTTACTCCTTGTAATGCTGGCACATCGTTTCCTATGATCAGTATGTCATCCACATACAGGACCAGGAAGATTGGTATGCTCCCACTGAACATCGTGTAAACACAGGACTCAAACTCGCTTTTGGTAAAACCAAACTCTTTGATGCGCTCATCAAAGTGCAAGTTCCAGCTCCTATATGCTTGCTTTAATCCATAAATGGATTTTAGCAACTTGCATACTTTACCTAGATTCTTGGAATCCTCAAAACCATCCGGTTGTGCCATATACACATCCTCTGTTAGTTTCCCATTCAGGAAAACGATTTTGACATCTATTTGCCATATCTTATAATTGAAGTATGCAGATATGGCCATAAGAATCCTAATTGACTTAAGCATGGCTACTGTCGAAAAGGTTTCATCATAATCAATACCATGAGTTTGATTATAACCATTTACAACAAGCCTAGCTTTAAAAGTACGCACATTTCCTTCCATGTCGGTTTTCTTCTTGAAGACCCTCTTGTACACAACAGCTAAACTGTGTTTTCGCAAGTCTACTAACTTCCAAACTTGGTTGTCATACATGGATTGCATCTTTGCCTTCATGGAATCCAACAATTTATTAGACTCACTGCCTGACATAGCATCCCCGTAGGATCTTGGTTCATAAAGATCCCCTTCTTCCTGAGCGGTTAGAAGTCCAAGATATCTATCTGGCTGACGTGCGAAGGTCTTGTGTTTCCACTCCTTCCTCAACCGCAGACTCGGGTTGGGATTCAACAATTCTTTGTTGACTTACGGGTTCCACTAGTGGAGGAGGTACACCTTCATCCTCTTCAATTTCTTGAAGATCTATTTCCTTTCTAGAAGTTTCAGAACTTAGAAACTTATCCTCTAGAAATGTCCCTGACCGAGCAACAAAAACTTTGTTCTCATTGGGATTGTAGAAATAGTATCCTAAGGTTTCCTTAGGATAACCCATGAAGATACACCTATCCGATTTGGGCTTGAGTTTATCCGAGAATGGTCGTTTAACGAACGCCTCATAACCCCAAATCTTTATGTATGATATTTTGGGCTTTTCCCCCGTCCATAACTCGAACGGTGTCTTACCTTTTTCCACAGACTTAGTTGGAACTCGGTTCAGCATATAAGCAGCCATTTCGAGTGCATGACCCCAGAACGACATTGGTAAACTAGTTTGACTCATCATAGACCAAACCATGTCAAGTAAGGTCCTATTCCTCTTTTCCGATACACCATTCCACTGTGGCGTATACGGAGGTGTGAGTTGTGAAACAATCCCACATTACTATAGATGATCGTCAAACTCCTGACTCAAATATTCACCACTCCAGTCAGACCGAAGTAGCTTTATCTTCTTGTCGAGCTGGTTTTGTACTTCACTCTGAAATTATTTGAAGAAATCAAAACTTTCATACTCGTATCTCATCAGATACAAATAACCATACCTACTGAAGTCATCAGTAAAGGTAATGAAGTACCGGTATCCACTTCTGGCCTCTTGATTGAAAGGACCACACACATCTGTGTGTATAATTCCTAGCAGTTCCTTTGACCTTTCATTCAAACTGTCGAAATGTTTCTTTGTTATCTTTCCGGACAAATAAGATTCGCAACATAACTATGAAGTTGCTCTATGCGTTTCTTTTTTATGTGCTCGAGCCGACAATGCCAAAGGCAAGTCTGGTTCAAAGTGTCCTTTGACCTCTTACTTATATGATAGATTTCCTTGTCATCATCTAGATTTATCATGTATAGACCATTTTGGGAACTTGCTTTAAAATAGAATAATTCATTCTTAAAGCACAAAATTGTTTTACCTACCGACTGATAGTTAAAACCACTGTCTATTAATAAATCATAAGAGATTACATTTTTAATCAATCTAGGAACGTAAAAACAACTCTCTAGCTCTATGATTAATCCTGAATGTAGCCTGAGACAATATGTTCCTACAGCTTCAGCACCAATGATGGAGCCTTCGCCTACCCGTAGGTCTATGTCCCCCTTCCTTAGTTTCCTATTTCTCTTGAATCCATGCAAATGATTGCAAATGTGATGACCACATCCGGTATCGAGTACCCATGATTCAAATGAAGTAACTAAGCAATCTATCATAAAGATACCTGACTCGTCATTAAAACCAATGCCCAGCTGATCAATGTCTAGTGAGTGCTCACAAATATCCTTGCTGCCGCAAACTGGGCAACAAATGTCTAGTAGCTCATCAACCCTATTGTATTCCTCTATTGACTCAACTATTGTTGTATCAAAGCGGTCCGGGCGCACTTGGTCATCTATGCACATTAAGAACTTGTGCATACCAACAACTGTTGTATCTGGTTCACCAAACTTGTCCACTACCTCTGCCTGATAGCGGTCAGTTAGGGTACTGACCAAGAGCATCAATAGTTCACGCTCAGTGACTTGTGGTACTAGAATCATTAAGCAATCAAACAGCCTTCTCATGTTGATGAGATGATCGCTCAATAACTGGTCTTCTTTCATCCTCTGTGAAAGAATGTCCTTCATGAGTAGAAAGCGTCCATAACGCTCACTATCCTTGAAACGCTCCTCTAAACCCTGCACGACCTAAAAAACCGACTTATTCTTAAGTTCATCCGAATACTCAGACTGTGTGGAGAGTATCAGAATTGACATGGCGTTAGATTCATTAGACAGATACTTATAATATGTATCATACTCTCCATCCTGAGCAGAATAGTCAGATCGTGCTGGAGAAGGTTTGTCTACTGTGTACAGCCTTCCATGTGCTCTTAGGATATTCCTAAAGTACAATTTCCAAACCATAAAGTTTGGACCTGAAAGCTTCCACTTGCTCATGATGAGACTAAGAGACTCCTCGAGTGTATAAAACGGTATAACAGATAATATTGACATCTACAGAAAAAAGCAAGAAATAAACATTTCAGTAATTTAATTCCTCTAAAATAATTTATAACCCTTTAAAAATATATTTTAGAATAGGATCCATATTTCACACGTGCCGGTGCATGGTTTGGGCACGACAACACCGACCCCGTGCTATTTCTGGTGGGTATAAACCATACCGATCGTGTTTAATCCAAAGCACGACTCCTATATCCTTGGGACATCAAATGAAATAATAATTCGTACATATTTAGTCCTCCTAAGTGCACTTTGGACCTGTCACATCAGGGAATCACCAAAATAGACCTCACCATCTAAGACGGGGAGAACTCTGGCCCGTCATATCAGGGAATCGCAAAGTCTTTCAGCCCCTCCCCACATCAGTTTGAACCCCGGTGCGCACGGTTTGGGTTAACTTGTTTCAAAAATAATTTGCCAGTTTTGACCGTTTCAGAAAACTTGTAAAACTTATATCCTTTTTAAGTGAAAAAACTTTTCATCTTAAAAATCCATTATATATGTATATGGTTTTAATGACGTGCATGCACTATATAATTAAATCACAACCACACAATTAATAAAAGAAATAATAAGCCAATACACATAACGCCTTTGATCATCACTGATACTTAATTAAAATTAAGCACCCCTATGGTCTAACCCTAAAGTGGATCAAAAACAACACACAAGGCATGAATCTGATGCTGACGCTCCCACTGGCTCCAGCATCCGTGGCGTCCTCTATCCTTTGTCTTGATCCTTGTCTTGATTGGCTCCAAAAATACATTTACAAAATATCAAACTAACCTATTACAATTTTGATAAAACTAGGGCCCTATTACATAATAATTCAATGGCATGCAGACCCGCTAAATCTAGTACTTTTACAAAATTAAATAGGGGTTGTAAGTGGCACGCAGGCCTCTCCATACCGGATAAAAGATAAATGTAAACTAATCCACAAAACAATAAACAAACAACCACAAACTTGATCCTCTAAGTTTAAGGCGTTTGACTTAAAAGAATCAACCACATACATTTAATTAAAAAATAATAATGCACGCATTATAAACCAACATATATAATCCCGGGCAGATTCAAACTTAAATCTCTGACCACAAACTGGGCTTAAACCTGGGCCTTTTTGTTAAACATCACAAACTGGATAAAACAAAAATACCACACTGGTTAAACGTCAAATATCATTAAATGAATAATAATATGAACTGGAAACTTGATCTAAAAATTCAAGAACTTTGACTTTTAAATTATACCAAGTTTCACACACAATTTATACAGATATAAAAATATACAGAATGTAAACTGGAAACTTTATCCGGTTAATAAGCCAAAACTTTGACTGGATAAATCTTTGACTTTTAAACCAAAGTTTCTCACAATTATAAATGTATAAACTTGTAAAACAGATAATCTGGAAACTTTAATTGGTTAAAAGTCATAAATCTTGACATTTGACCAAAAATAAAGTTTCACACAGTTTAATATATAAACATTATATATAAACAGCTAAAACTGGAAAGTTTTATGGGAAAAAGATCAGAACTTGATCCTTAAACCAAAAACAAAAGTTTCACACAATATATATAAACAGTATATATATAATCAGCAGTACTAGAAAATCAATCAGGTAAGAGATCAGAAACTTGATCCTAACCACAAATCAATTTTTGCAAAAACAAGTATGCATATATCATTGATTTTCTTGTTCCCTATCGAGCCTAGAAGCAGGCTCTGATACCACTGTAGGGATTTACAGGGTACAAACATGCATAGCGGAAATAATACAAAACTTGTAAATCCCGTTCCCAGGATCCCAACTGGATTAGATGGGGAAAAACAATACCAGAATTCATAACCAGATATAAAGGTCATACAATATTCACAGGTTTAAAATAGGTTTTTTCTAAAAGATAGAAAATATACCCTATGAGAGCTGAAGGGGGATACACAGCTACTGCACCACATGAACACGCTGCTAGACCGCCAAAAACAATAACCCGTGTGTATAAAACGATAACCGAAAAAACCACCCTTGGTTTTTCCTCTAATCGCCGCCGCCGAGAAGAAAGCTGCCGAGAAGAAAGATGCCGCAAAAGGGCTTCGGCCTCGTGGTTTGCGCCGAGGGCTGCAGGGCGCCGTCATCAAAGGGCTGCCGTGAACCACCACAATCGACCGCTTGTACGCCGCAGGAGAAACTCCGAGAACCACCTATGGTGGTGGTTCGGCCGATGCAAGAGAGGAGAGAGAGAGGGGAGAGCCTTTTGTATGTATCTAGGATTAAGTGATAATTATGTTGCATTAGGTTTAAACTCAAGGTTTAAACACCCTTATATAAATATTAACTGGGCCCTAGGCCCTTGGATCTAAAAACCCGGTCCGTTATCTATATCTTTAATCCGTTGACAAAACAGGCCCCTCAGGTTTAGTTATTATTAATTAAACAACTGTTAATTAATAATTTCCTCAACTAAAACCCAATTAAATATTCAACTGATATTTAATTACTTTTCTCTCAATTAATAAATAACTATTTATTATTTTCCTCTTTTCCTGATAATTAATTATATGTCTTATACACATTTGGTTATTTCTTGTTCATGAATTGGGTATGCAGCTCTGTGACCCTTTAGTGACTCATAGTGTCTATAGATGTGATGACATGTGTACACTATCCCTGCATACAATCCTTTCATTATTTTAATCGGTGCGATAGGAAGGGTTTTTGTTCAACACGGTCGATGGAAACACAAGGGTTCTAAAGGCTATCGCATAGCTCTTATCGACCGCATTTGATTACTTGGCTATCGCACGGATTGGTTGGTTAAATTCCTAAGTGTTTGGTTAAAAGTTATCGACCGAATTGGGTATTCTGTGCGATACAAAGGATACTGATTTCTTGAGTTTCCACAAGACTCTATCGTATACTATTGGTTACTAATACTATCAAACCTAGTTGTTACTCTGTCCAATTTTCTACACGTTAAGCTCTCTATCGCACAAGTTACCACAAGTTCAAAGAATTTCCAAGTGTTGTGATCTATAGAGGCTGTGTAAGGAATTCTATCGCACAAGTGATTTGACCTACGAAACAAGACCTATTGCACACATTAGACCTATTGAACGCATTGACCCTATCGAACAAGAGGACTTTGGACTTTAAACTTTAAAATCTATCTAATTCAAAGTTGAATTTTAACTAAATAGATCTAATTCAAAGTTGCTTTAAATTGAAAGTTTAAAGATAACCTTGTAAGAATACCTTTGACCTTGTTACACAAACAATTTCGAAAAATCAATTTTCAAACGAGTAAACGATCATTTTATAAAATTCAACACGTCGAGCTTGAATGAGATGATGTCTATTGGTACTAATACAAAACCACCAGTTTTGTTCAGAGGAGAGTACGACATCTGGAAAGGAAGGTTCATGGACTTCCTGGAACATAATGAGTTATATGGGGAAGATATGATCGATTGCATCATGAAGGGGAACAAATCATACATCAAGGTTGTTGAAACTGATCCTAACAAAAATCCTCCCATTCCCCGTCAAGAGAGGGAAAAGACCACAGATGAACTCACAACAGCTGAGAAGGAAAGAAATAAAGTAGAACGCCTTGCTAAGTATTATCTCAAACAAGGGCTTTCATCTGAGATATATACTAAAATAGACAGCTTGGCTACTGCAAAGGAAATCTGGGACGAAATTAAGCAGCAACTATGGGGCACTAAACAAGGAGAGTACATCAAACGTACTAAACTGGTTAACAACTTTAATGACTTTGGTGCTCGTGAAAATGAACTTCTCTCATAAACTTATGGACGTTTCTGCAAACTACAAAACGAGTTGAGGTTAAATAAAATCATCAGCACTGATCTAGACCTAAATTGTGTATTTCTAAAGTCCCTTGGTCCATAATGGAAGGATCATTCAAGAGTGTACAAACACATCAACAAAGATCTAACCACAGTCACCTTCCATAACATCTTTGAAGACCTCAACCAGTATCAAGATGAAGTTTCTAAGACTATACCCAGACAATCAGCAGCTGCTGACCATCTAGCTCTTGTGGTCACTGAACGACCTCTAAGAGAATCATCATCCAGAATGAAGTACAAGCAAGTGGTACTGAATGAATCTGAACCTGATGAAGATCATGAAGATGCAGTTAAAGCAGCCATTCATGCCCTTTCCGTTCTTGGGAAAACCTACAGAACCTGTTTCGCCAAGACATACAATAAGCAATGGTTTACTTCTGGATCAAGACTCCCGGAAAGACTCACTCCTGTAGACAAGCCAAGATTCCCACGAGAAGAAAAGAAGGAGGAAAAGAAGACCGACCCCAAATGCTACAAATGTGGTCGGTCTGGGCATATGATACAGAACTGTCCTCAAAAGAAAACAAAAGATGCTGAATACTAATGGCAAAAGTGCCGCCTGTCAAAGCAAAATCAGGCTGGGAACGCGCTGATGGTTGAGGAAGATCAGTTCCTTGGAGATAATGATTCTGAAAGTGACTTGGAAGCAGTAGATCATGCTCAATTATGCTAAATGGCAAATGTTGAATGTGGTGATAATGATGAAGGGGAGGTAGGTGATCACTCTGATGCTGAGCAGGAGGATCTTGAAAGTGAGAAGGTGCCCTCTAACTCTGACTCCTATACAGGTTTTAATTTCGAACATATTAAAACAATATTAAACCGCATGAAAAAGTTAGAGCGTAAGGTAAAGAAATTAACTAGTAAAAATTAGGTTTTAAAAGAAGTTCTTCATGCACAGGAAAAAGAAGCACATAGTACAATTGAATAGTTAGAGACTGACATTAACGAATCTAAGATTCAATTAGCTGTCAAAGAATAAGAATTTCTTGAGTTAACTGAAACCAATGTTATCATGCACGATCTCAAAGCGGAACGTGTAAGTGCTGAAAAAGATTCTGAAATTCTTAAAAATGAACAACGAGCTCTTTATACTAAAATCAAAGAACTTGAAGACCTATTGATTAAACTTGGGCAAAGTAAACAAACCATCTTTTTATATAAAGAAAAGGAACGTCAATTTTCAAGATGACATTTGAAGGACTCGGTTTTGAAAATCCGAGTATCTTGAGCAAAGTTACCGCCGACCAATTTTACAATGCGAACCTATTTGGTGAGGGCCTTACTCAACGAATGGTGTTAGTGGGTCAAGAGGAAGAAAAGCTTGAAGAGGACGTCAAAAGAACTCTACATCTCAAAACAGAAACCCCCTTCAACTATTCTGACCTAAACAACACATACTTTGTTTATCCACCCACCAAACCACAACCAAAAGCAAACTCCCATGTCTACACTGACGAGGAACTCTACGTTCCTAACGTACCAAAACCTCAATTCCAATACATTCCCCACAAGGAATTACAATGCAGATTCCGTACCTTGCAAGAGTTTTGCTACACCACCGAAGTGACAAGAGATTTGCTTCTAACCTTCCAGCCTGTCACCATCCCTGTTCAGGTTTCAGTCACATCACCCTATCTTGCAAAACTCCAAAACGAAAATGTTGAGCTCACTAAAAGAGTGAAGAACATATGGCACAATGATGGAAAGATCATCGACTGGCTATGCATTGAAAATAATGAGTTGGAAGTCAAACTCAACACACTGCAAAGACAGATGCAAGATACTACTCCAAGCACTTCTCTTCAAATTGAAGAAATAATTTCAAGCTCTCAACATGTTTCAACTTCCTATAAGTTACTTTAAAAGTTTAAACAATCTGTTAATATGACCGATTTGGTAAATCTTGAATTTAAACAGATTCTGAAGCCGAAACATGCACCCACAATCAATCATAACTCTTGCCCAAACACTTATATTCCTGAAACTTCCAAAGCTGGTGTATGTCGTCTAAGATTGACTACTAACACTTTCTCTTCTACTGTAGATGTGAAAAAGATCGTGTTAAAAGAGAGTAAAGTATAAGCAACATGGTAGACAGTCATTCATAAGTCTACAAGGAATGTTTAAATTTGAAAATCTCATGTGAAAATATTTTGATGTTTAAACGAGTATGTAATCCTTCAAGTTCACATGATAAAATAGCCTCTGAAATGTTTTGCATAAGCGATGGTTGTCTCCATGGTCATTGTGACTTTAATTACACATAAGATACCTTAAGAAAATCAATCGGCATTAAACCATGTGAGCATTGGACAGATTTCTACAACAACCAAATCTTTGTTTCATTCATTAATTCAAAAGGACTTATTATTCATCAATGGATCACTATTCGTCAGTCATAAGCACTTAAACGTCTAAAAAAGTCATGGCGTCTACTGACAATCAAAGCACTGGATGTCTACAGACGGTACGGTTATGAAGCTTTCAAAAAGGCATGGATCACTCAGGAGAAGCACTTACATTCCAAAAGTTGATTACACAAACCTTCTCCCAAGCAAACCAAGCCAGCATCTAAAACCCAGCCAATCGTCCACCAAAAAGGGTGTCAGTCCCACAATCCCCAAGACTCAAGTTTCACAAAAGATGGTTGATGTACAGAGTTCTCTATTGGTTCGCAACTCCTCTACCAAACCATGCATTCGCAACCATAACGCTTCTACAACTCTACCAAATCCTAGACCTCACCCAAAATCAACCACTCCAACGCTTGTGGCTCCAAAACAACCATCAAAGCAAACTCCTTCACCGCATATTTCTTCTCGCAAACGAATAACCACAACATGGTTACCTAAGAATAAGTCACTAGGAGTTTCACCATTGACACAACTAACAAACAAGACTCAATCAATAGGAACTAACATACAAGGACCCATTAATACATGGGGACCTGAATTTGCGTTGTTTTTGTTTTGCAGGCACCTAACCTCTGGTACCTGGACTCCGGTTGCACCAAACATATGACAGGAAACAAGAGGTCTTCTCAACAACTATGTTCCTAAGTTCTCCGGGAATGTACGTTTTGGGAACTACAATGTTGCACTAATACTGGGGAACGGAGATATGGTGCAAAAGAATATAAAGATAAAGAAAGTTTCCTATGTTGAAGGTTTGGGTCATAATCTCTTTAGTATCGGACAGTTTTGTGATAAAGACCTAAGAGTTTTATTCAAAAAGAACACTTGTTCAGTGTTGACTAAGAATGGAGATGAACTACTATCTAGATCAAGGAATCCAATCTCTACTCCATTGATCTGAATAAGTATGATTCACCAACATCGGTCTATCTACTGTCTGAAGCCTCATCAGATCTCACATGGTAATGGCATCGCAAGCTCTCTCACTTGAATTTTCAAAATATCAACAAGTTTGTTATAGGTGACTTAGTGACAGAGATACCAAAGCTGAGATTCAACAAGGACCATCTTTGTGCAGACTGCGAGAAGGGTAAGATGAAGACGGCTTCTCACAAATCAAAACAAGTGTTCGGCACCACAAAGCCTTTGGAACTTCTGCACCTGGATCTCTGTGGTCCGATGAGGATATAATGAAGAAGTGGGAAGAAGTATATCTTAGTCATGGTGGATGACTATTCTTGGTATACTTGGGTCAAATTTCTGCGCACGAAGGATGAAGCTGCTCCCACCATCATTTCCTTCGTTAAGCAGCAGCAGAACAAGCACAATCAAAGTGTTGTCTCCATCAGAACTGACAATGGAACTGAATTCAAGAATAGCACTTTGAGAAGCTTCTTTCACCTGGTGGGGATCAGCCATCAGTTCTCTGCAACATATACACTACAACAGAATGGTGTAGTGGAACGGCGCAACATAACTCTGGTTGAAGCTGCCCGAACCATGTTGTCCTACTCCGGGCTACCACCTTCCTACTGGGCTGAAGCCATAAGCACTGCCTGCTATACGCATAATCGTTCTTTTATTCAAAAACGCTTTAATAAAACACCCTATGAACTAGCTAATGGCATAGTACCAAATATCAAATACTTCCATGTCTTTGGTAATAGGTGCTTCGTGCTTAATGACAAAGATAACATGGCAAAATTTGCCCCTAAAGCAGATGAGGCTATTTTCCTTGGTTACTCTTAAGAATCCAAAGCATACCGAGTTTTAAACAAAAGAACAAAGTGCATAACAGAGAGTATAAATGTAACATTCGATGACTCATTGAATGTTGCCCTTTTTCCACCACAACAATCAACAATCGTTTCTGGACAAACCAGTTCAGAACCGGCTCTTCAAATTAAAGAAAGAAACAATTTCTCTAGTTCTAATTCTAATCTTGATTTATTGTTTGAATTCTTCCCATTTGAATCTCCTCCTGTTTTGTCTAATAACATGATACAAACAGAGGTTCAAGCAAGTGTCACAATCACACCTTCTCCTTTGACAGAGAGGAATCCTTTTGCTGATCTATAAAATGAGGATTCTACATCAGCTTCTGTTAATCAACCCCCTGAGGTATCTCAAGTTCTTGAACCTGAGAGCCTACTTGTGTTCGATTCAGATCCCAACTTTACACAGGAGGATGAAGAGGCAGCACGTCAACTAGACAATTTAATTCCTCATACTTCTACCTCTCATGAAACCAAATGGATCAGACATCACTCTGAGTCTGGTATAATAGGAAACCCTTCAGTTGGTGTTTAAACACGTTCTGCAACAGCTAGCAAATGCCAATTTTCAAGTTTCCTGAGGATTCTTGAACCCACCAAAGTCTCTAAGGCACATGACGATCCAGACTGGGTGATTGCTATGCAAGAAGAATTACATCAGTTTCATCGCCTCAAAGTTTGGAGACTAGTACCTCTTCCCTATGGCAAATCTGTTGTGGGAACTAAGTGGGTCTTTAAGAACAAACGGGATTCTGATGGAGTGGTGTTCAGAAACAAATCAAGACTGGTTTCAAAGGGTTACAATCAGCAAGAGGGCATTGACTACGATGAATTTTTTCCCCCGTTACTCAAATTGAAGCTATCAAATTATTTCTAGCCTATTCAGCCTCCCGTAGCTATCGTGTCTTTCAGATGGATGTGCAGGCAGCTTTCCTAAATGGTGTTCTCAAAGAAGAAGTTTATGTCTCACAACCTGAGGGTTTCATCAACTCTCGACTTCCCAACCATGTCTATATTCTTGATAAGTCATTGATGGGTTGAAACAAGCTCCACGTGCATGGTATGATGTCCTTTCAGAGTATTTAATTAGGGAAGACTACACGAAAGGCAAGAACGACACTACTATATTCACCAAGACAAAGGAGAGAGACAAAATCTTAGTTCAAATGTATGTGGACGACATAATCTTTGGTTCTACAATAAAAAATACAGTGATGAGTTTGCCAAGACAATGGCAAATAGGTTTCAGATGAGTATGATGGGGGAAATGTCCTTTTTCCTCGGACTCCAAGTTAAACAGTTGAATCATGGTAGTTTTCTTTGCCAGTGTAAGTATATCAAAGATCTTCTCATGAAGTATGATATGCTCAACTGTACACCAATCTCAACTCCCATGGCTGCTATAGCAAAACTATCTGCTGATCTGGATGGATCACCTGTAGATTTAAAGACCTATCGTGGGATGATTGGATCATTACTGTATTTGACTGCAAGTCGTCCTGGCATCATGTTCTCCACCTGTAAATGTGCCAGATTCCAGGAAAATCCCAAAGAGTCACATCTACAAGCAGTAAAGCGGATTTTCAGATATCTCAAAGGATCTATGGATCTTGGTCTATGGTATCCCAGGGATTCCAACTTGGAGCTTTATGCCTACTCTGATGCTGACTATGCCGGTTGCATGCTTGATCGAAAAAGTACCTCTGGCAGTGCTCATTTTCTAAGAGATCACTTAGTTTGATGGGCCTCAAAGAAACTAAAATGTGTGTCCACCTCCACAGCTGAAGCTGAGTATGTTGTTGCTGCAATGTGTTGTTCTCAAATATTGTGGATCCGTACACAACTATCAGACTTTGGCCTACAATATGACAAAATTTCATTGTTGTGAGACACTCAATCTGCCATTGCCATCTCCTGCAATCCGGTACACCACTCAAAAACTAAACACATTGATATCAGGTATCATTTTATTAAAGATAATGTGGAGAAAGGATTAATTGAACTTCAATATGTCCACACTGATAATCAGCTGGCTGACTTGTTTACCAAACCATTGGACAAAAGTCGCTTTAATGAGTTGGTCTCCAAGTTAGGCATGCTTCACTTACGAATATAAGTTGTGGATGTTCAATCTTCTTTCTTATTTTTTCTTTTTGAGCGGGGGTTACACTGTTTGTTCAAATTGTGTAGTTACAGGATGCAAAATTTAAGGGGGAGTGTCTATAGGGTTATACACATACTGCATATGTGTAGGGGGAGAAAACCATAGACACATTGAAGTTCCTGTCTCTACAAAACCGAAAATTTTGAAAAATCTATGCAAACGTAGGGGGAGTGTGTTTAAGAACAATCAAAACATCTATAAAACCGTTTTCTTGAAAATAAAATTACAGATGTTTTTAAAGATATTACTTATCCACCCTATATAAAGAATGTATTTTGAAATTTACCAATGGTGGGTAAGGAGTCTTGACCTATCGATCTCAAGATTTCCATGTTGATAGGTCAAATGGTGTCTTAGAAAAACACCAAGTGTTTGATTCGATAGAAGACTTGCATTGGACCCATAGAACAAATTTTTCATGAAAAATACCTAAGGATTAGAGTACAAATAGGTCTATCGCACGAAGCCTATCGAACCAGTTTTTGTTCAAAGTCATGAACACACACTAGTATATCGATTGGGTTCTATCGCACGAACCCTATCGCACCAAACTATATAAACAGTTGAGAAGTTTGTGTTATGACTGTCTATTGCATAACTCCTATCGCACGGATGCTATCACACATAGGCTATCTCAGTTCACTTGAAAGTTGTTAGAAAAGCGTCCTATTGCAAGGATTAAGTCCTATCGCACGTTTCTATCGACCGCATTTTTTACCATGCGATAGGACCTATCGACCGCATGTTTTCACCGTGGTTGGTCCAATCGGAGTGTGACACTGTCCTAGGCCTTAAAACCGTCCCATCTACCCATCAGTTCATTCATCACTTTCCAATTCAAAATTGCTACAAGTTTTCTTCATTCTTGGTTACTTACAAACTTAATTTCTCTCGTTACTCTGTCAAAATTTCCACTTTTAAGATCAAAATACTCGTAATCATCTAGGTAACAACTTGTACGGTTTATATTTTTAAAATTATGAGTTTAAATGGTGAATTTTGGACTTAAAACAGCCGCATGCGATGGTTTCAGTCTGACCTTAGATTGAACTTTTGACGATCAAGTTGTTTGATGAATCTAAGTTTGTGATGGTGATCTGGATAGCATGGGGAATTTCAAAAATCTCACAAAGTGTTCGTCGTTTTCTTGGGGTGTATGAACTAACACTTGTAATTCATATTTTGGTTCAAAAGGGGGTGTTATGATGATTTTTTACCCAAGTACTACAAAGTTGTTTGTTTACCTCTAATTGATATGTTGCAAGTGTCAAAACAACTTTTGTATATGTAAAATCATCGTGTACACAATGAGCCTCTCAGTGTTAGGGATTTTCCAACTTAAACTTCACATTTTTCAAAGTTGGTAGTTTGGTCAAATATGGTCAACATAGACTCATTTCTACTGTTTGATCTAATTTTGACCATCTTTCAAAAGGTTTTCAATATGTGTGAGGGTATTGTTGCTTATTTCTGTATATGTGACTTAACTTCATTTACTTAATTGTGCAGATACGATGGCTGAGGTTGAGCAAAACCCTCGTGAAATAATTCCAAGGACTAAATTTCTCGCAGTCACCTTTAAAAATCTCTCTTTCCCAATTGTCATTAAAGTCCTCAAAATACACCCTCTAAACCATCTTTTAACATACAACCCTGCAACCACTAGTACACATGTCCCTGAGGTGTATACCCATCAGTTCTGAAAACCTGTGAAATCCAAACCAACTCAAGGGGGCATCCCGTTATTCATGTGGAGATTGATGAGTACACCGTTGACATCCCAATCAGGAGTCCCAGAACTATCCTTAGACTTCCAACAGCTGACAGCAGACCTCCTGCTACTACTTTGATGACATTCCTGATAAGGAATATTGCTTGGTTGCTATCCGAGCAATGGGTTATGATGGGCCACTCGTTAAGAAACCCCAGTTCAAACGCACCAATTTACACCCAAAATACAACATTCTGCTGACGGTGCTAGAAATGCCTTACTCCTAAGCACACTCGATATGAATTCTTGACTGAGCATCAGCTTAAAATCTTTGTGGCAGTTGCCAACCACTTACATGTGGACTATGCATACATGATCGCATGATATGAAAGCAATAATTCTGAAAAAGAATACTCAAAGGAAGAAGGATGCTCACTTTCTGCCGTACCACCGGTTCATCCCGATGATCATCCAGTATTTGTCGGATTAGAGTCCTGACATTCTGCGCCGGTCAGGTCTACCTTCTATTACTCCTAAACTATTTAATTATATCAAACCTGCTAACCTGGCCAACCTACCTGTACCTCAACCTCTTCCTATACAGTCTTAAATCTTTGTGACCAAAATGTAATAGCGGTGAGTTATAGGACGAGTGTAGGATTACCTCCCATGGTTATGCTAGCTCCGGCTATACCTACCCAGGGACGAGTAGTACAACGTGACGAAGTAGAAATTAGGACTCAGCCATCCGCGGAAGATGCTGAGCGGGCAGTGCAGAGAGAAAATGTTGAGGAGAGGGGTGGAGAAGATGGTGAAGGTGGAGAGATTAGAGAGGTAGGGGATGCATATGATCCTAACCCCGTTCAAACAGTCATAAAATCCATCTCTCTAACCACCTAATCTAAAGCCATTCTTGAGGAATTTGGTCTTGACGATTCTGAGTCAACTAGTTCCAAGTCAACCAGTGCTAAGTCTGCCTCTCAACCAGGTGGTGACCCCTCATTTGAACCTATCCAATCCCCTGTGGGTACACCATAATGAACAACCAGTAGACAGCTCTCCCTCCTTCGTGAAACTTACTGACCCCCACACTTCATCTCCTGACATGTCCCACACTGCTCAAACTACTCATGTCACTCCTCAACCAAGTGGGCTTGTCATTGTTCTTAACCAACCTACCCAACCTGCTGTAGTCCCAGCATTCAGACATGCAGTCGTTGCTCCATATCATGACATATCATTTGAAACTTTTGGAACAAGGACCCGAATCTGCTCATGATCAAGATCTTCTAATAACACTCCGCAACGACCAAAGGCCACAGGGAATCTCCTTTGCTGACTTTCAAGAGTTTCAAGAAGATGTTATCAAAGGGATTGACGGGGCAACAAAAGGTTTTTATACAACTATGGAGAAGGTTGTTGACAGACTCAAAGTGGTGGAAGAGTCTAGTCAAGTTTAGGTTGGGAGCAGCAAGAAGAGACGGGATGATCAAGATCCTGATGATCAACCCGAGGAGCATAAAAGAAGAAGAACATGCATATCCTCTCCCTCTGTAGTTGCAACTGTACCTGTAACAGGCTTAAGTTCTCTATTACCATCATCAGCAGGTACAGGTTCAGGTTCTGGCAGTCAACATCAACTAAGTGCACAACAATTGGCCGATGAAGTTTATGAAAAACAACAAAGAGAAAATGCTGACAAACAGATTGTACTTTATGTACCACAGTATGAATCGGAACTAAGGCCTATTGATCTTGAAGAAGGGGAAATACAACAAGAGCAATCCCATGCCGAAACTGAAATGATTGATCTAAGTGCATAATTCGACAATGATATGGATCTCTATGAAGATCTGCACACCTTACCAACAAGGCATGAGGATGAAAGTGATACTGCTCAAGCAAGGAGCACCAGTCTGACATCTTTGATGATTTTGAAATAGAACAGACTAAGGAAGCACAACCAGAGGAGCAAATAGAGGACCCAGAACTCACAAACATATTCAAGAACATTGATCATTATGTGGAGATTACTACACGTCCAGACTCCCCAAGAATGGTCTTCACCTTTGACCCAACAATTGATGAAAGAGCAATCGCAGCAAGAAAAAGAGAATGGGCTGCTATCTCTACAAGGGAAGCTAGAAGGAAACTAGCTAAAAAGAAAACAACGACGTGTCTCGGGTTCTCAGGGGAGTAACTACAGAAGTTCATGAACATTTTCCTCCTCCTCGTGGTCAATTTCAAATCTCTACTGTTGACATTCTCAGACAGAATCAGCAAAAAGAAGCAGTGGAGAAAGCAAGACAAGAATCTGAATGGCCACTTCCAGCTAATATCATAATTCCGCCTTCTCCTCCAGTGTATACAGGTGACAAGGGCCTAATTAAAAACAAAATGTTCACCAAAAAGGCCAGCCTGCAGCCCATCTGGAAGAACTACTTTATCAATGCTGCCAGTCTTGAAGACACAATTCCAAGTATCTTCAGCAGCGAAGTAGCTGATTTCACACCACCAGAGTTGTGGGGTTTGGATGACAAACAAAGAAGAAGATATGATAACATACTGAAAGCATCCAAGCACCCAAAAGAAGTCGTGATGTCAGACTATCCAATCGTCAAACTACTAAATGTGGTTACAGGGACTACCTTCCAGTATAAGTATGCAACTTATGAAGTTCAGAGAGCTCACGGTCAAAAGATACAACTTAATGAAGCTGATCTAAGGTTTGTAAAAGTTCATGACATTGCATTCCTATATGAAACTTTATCTACAAAGCAAGGAAAGTCACCACACGAACAGTTTGGCAGAACTCAACTAATGAAGTATATGAGAAATCTAATAGAACTTATTGAGGATCATGACTTGCAACTTGGAGCAGAAAGCAACCATCTCAAAGTCAATCTTCTCAAACCAAACCAAAGTCATCCTTACTTAGAACAATTAGAAGAACTGACTGTTATCTATGATGGACATCCTAACTACAAAGGTGATCAAGGTGTCTTCTACAGAAACTCAGAAAAGGAAAAGATCTTTATTCAATTAAATGATCTCATGTCTTATTCAAACGGAACCTTGAATATTCTACATAACAAACTTCATGAAGAGGTGTGGGAAGCTCGAAACATAATTCCAAAAGCTGAACAACAGCAAATATACAGGGCAATAGAAAAGATGAAAACTACACTGGAGAGCAGAAAGCACATCAGAAAATGGCAAGTGTCATTCGGGATTCACAACAAGTCAATGAATGATGCTTAATTTTATTTCTTGTTATGAATCATTGCACACCTCACTTAGGGGGAGATTGTTAGATATGTAAAGTGAGGTGCAAATATGTCAATATTGTAAACTTAGGCAAAGCCTAATTAAGGCTTTGCCTCTTCAATAGAAGTCAAGCTTTGCATCATATTTGTCTTTATACCTTTATGTGTATGTTTACTACTTGCTCTCGGCTCTCTCTCTAAAACCGAACACAAACACACACTAACACACACTAACATTGCTTCATCGGTAGTATTACGGGACCATCACCATCAGGTAGTGTTAAGATAGGAGTCTGACAAAACAACAACTCCAGAGTCTGAAACGCTTCCTCTTGTTTAATATTCCATCAAAATAACACATCCTAGTAAACTTAGTTTTAGCAACGAATCCGTAATCTCACGAAATCTTTAATAAATCTACAATAATAATCTGTTACCCCCAGAAAATTCTTAACCTCAGAAGACGAATTTGGTGTGTTCCAAATCATCACAGTCTCAACTTTCGCAGGATCAACTTTAACGTCGTCAATATAAACCACATATCTCAAAATGTACTTCTCATAACCAAAATTTGCATTTGGATACTTTGCATAAATTTGATCTTGTTTTAGAATTTCTTAAACTTGTCTCAAGTGAATTCCGTGTTCAGACTCAGTTTTAGAATAATTCAAGATATATCCTCGATAAACACAATCACAAAGATATCTAGAAACAGTCGACAAACTCGGTTCGTCAAATCCATCAATATTGTAGGAGCATTAATCATACCGAATAGCATATAAAAATTCGTAAGGATGACACTTGGCACGAAAGTCAGCACATCTTCTTTAAATCATTCTAGGTATTCTAAACCCATCAAATATCAGAAACAAACTACACCTCTTTTTGGATCCCGAAAGTCAGCACATCTTCTTTAAATCATTCCCGGTAGTTGGTTGGTTCATCATGATCCATCAATAAGTCACTGCCCTCAGATATGAGAAACCCATATCTCTCTGGCTCATGACGTGGTCTACCGGACCTACGAGGAATCAATCGAGCATCGCCAGGTACTGACGCATCCTCTTGCTCGGTTTCAACCACTTCGGGTTGAGTGCTAGTGCCGACATAGTCCATTCTTCATTAGGTTCTTATATTTCCCCAAGATTAATTCTCTTTCCACCAGATTGTATGGATATCATCTCCCTTTCAAGGAAGACGGCCCTTCGCGTGATAAATACTTTGTTTTCAGAAGGTTTGTAAAACAAGTAACCCATGCCTCCGGTTGGATACCCAATGAAGTAACACCTCTCAGACCTAGGTTCAAGTTTGTCCTCTACCTCTCGTCTAACGAAGGAAGAACATCCCCAAACCTTGAGATATGCGATCTTTGGAGCAACTCCATGCCATATCTCATAAGGTGTCTTTTAGACTTTCTTAGTCGGTACAAGGTTAAGGATCCTAGCCGCCGACTCGAGAGCGTACCCCCAAAAACTAATGGGTACTTTGTTAGAAATATTAAAGTGAGGGGTGTAATATGTAATTACTCAAAGTTGGGGAAATGCTATATAAAGGCATTTCCCCTACATTTCAATACTAAGCTTTGCATTCTAAGTTACTTGTGTTTGTGTTTTGCTCTCCACCTCTCGGCTCTCTCTCTCTTTCTCTAACCGATTACACACACAAACACACACTAAGAAGATAATCATCTAGCATTGCTTCATCCGTATCATAATACGGGACCATCAATTGGTATCAGAGCCAAACTTGTTTTTGGCTCGTGATTGTTTGAAAGAAGACAACAAAATCTCGAAGTGTTCAAGCTTCCAAGAAGAAAAAGCTCTCGGTTTTGCAAAGGCTCAAGAACCTCAGTTTTCTTCAAGATAAACTCAAGCTCAAACGACTTTTAAAGGTAGAACTCATTAAAGGTATAAACTACATCTTCTTTAACTTTCCTTTGAGTTGTTTCGATAGTCTTAGAAAGGTTACAAAACATTCTTTGAAGAAAAACACAAACCGTGGGTGTTTTTATAAGCATTAAGTCAAGAAGGTCATTAAATACGCACTTTTTCAACATTAACTTTTCTGGGTATTTAAGCATTTATGGTGTTCTTGGTCTGAAAGTACACCTTGAAGAAGAAGAAATCGTATTTTGTAATTTATTTAATTATAAATTCTTAATAGTTTAAGTGTTGTACAAGGAAAATCAAGTACTTGCCATACCAATCAAGTACAAGTGGTTAGACACTATTCAGGGTATGGCAATCTAATTTGAAAAGGACACATCATACTCTATCAGCCGTATCCCCTATCACTCGCGATTGGGCTGTGCGGCTTATAGAGTATCACAAGAAACGTTCGTGTTGATATTCTATCAGCCTGATCTTTAAAGGCAATCGCTCGCGATTCACTCTTGGTATTCTATCAGCCGGAAATTGTATTGATACCCTATCAGCCGGCTTATTCCTTAGGAATCGCACGCGATTCACACTTGGTATTCTATCAGCCGGAAAGTGTATTGATACGCTATCAGCCAGCTCATTCCTTAAGGAATCGAACGCGATTAAAAGTTTTCTAAAAGTTCAACACTTATTGATTCGCAAGCAATTGAAAGGTTTTCTAAGTTCTTCTTTAATCACACGCGATTGAAAGGTTTACTTAGTTCCAACTTATTGATTCGCACGCGATTGAAAGGTTTTTTAAGTTCCATAATTGATTCACTTGCGATTAACTCTTGACCTATTTCTGTGCTATTCAGACTACTCACTCTATTGGCAATCGCATTCGATTGTCAGGACTAACTGTTTTATTTCCTAAGTGTATGATGCAACAGGATTGATTCACATTCGATTGGTTACTTTATTAATCGATACTGTCCTTACTTTGCCCGTTTGTTTTCAAGGAATTTACTCACTCAATAGCACTCTATTGGATCAATTCGCATTCGATAAGACAAAACTCAAACAGTGACATTCCTAAGACTTGGACAAGTGATTGACTCTTTGGACTTGACTTAAAGAACTTTAAGATAGCTGGACTTAATTAAACAATCTAATTCATAATTGAATTTAATTTAAATCAAATTTAATTCAAAGGTGAATTACATTACCACAAGTCTAGTTAGTTCAAAGTTGAATTTAATCCTTTTAAGATCTAATTCAAAATTGAAATTCCAAAGACTTAGTTCTTTAATCAAACTCTCAAGTTATTTCTAAAATCAAGCTTTCGAACAATCAAACCATCTTACAAGTGAACGATCATTTCTTTCAAAAATCACTAATCATGTCAAGCACAAATGAGATGATGTCCATTGGTTCCGACACAAAACCACCTGTTTTGTTTCGAGGGGAATACAATGTTTGGAAAGGAAGGTTCATGGACTTCCTTGAGCACAACAAACTCTACGGAGATAAGATGATGGAATGCATCGACAAAGGAAACTCCAAGTTCACAAGGATCGTTGAAGCTGACTCAACCAACAATCCCCCCATTCTCAGACATGAAAGAGAAAAGACCAATTACGAGTTGACTGCTACTGAGAAGGAAACAAAGAAGGCTGAGAGACTGGCCAAGTACTATTTGAAGCAAGGTCTCTCATCTGAAATCTATCTGAAGATAGACAACTTGGGTACTGCCAAAGAAATCTGGGATGAAATCAAGAAGCAGCTCCAAGGCACTGAGGAGGGAGCGTACATTAAACGTACTCAACTGGTCAACAGTTACCGTGATTTCAAGGCCCGTGAAAATGAGCTTCTATCTGAAACATATGGCAGATACTGCAAATTGCAGAATGAGATGAGGTATAATCAAATTGTCAGAACTGACCTTGATTTGAACTGTGTTTTTCTGAATTCATTAGGTTCTGAGTGGAAGGGCTATGCTAGGCTGTACAAACAGATCAACAAAGATCTTACTTCTGTTACCTTCCACAACATCTTTGAAGACCTAAATCAGTATCAAGATGAAATCTTGCAGTCTCACCCTAAACAACCAGTTGCTGATTAACTTGCTTTTGTTGTAGCCGACAGGACCCCCAGGGAATCTTCATCAAGGTCTGCCAAACTCAAACATGTGATGCTCAGTGAATCTGATCATGATGATGGTGATGATGACTCTGTAGAGGCTGCATTTCAAGCACTCACAGTAGCCAACAAGAACTTCAAGAACCGGTTCAACAAGACTAACAACAGACAACGGTTCACTTCCGGATCCAGAAGACCTGAAAGGTTTGCTCCTGTTGACAAGCCTAGGTTTCCAAGAGAGGAGATGAAGGAGGAAAAGAAGAATGATCTCAAATGCTACAACTGTGGTAGATCGGGACACATGATCAGGAACTGTCCACAGAAGAAAGTCAAAGATGCTGAATACTATCGACAAAAGTACCGCCTGTCAAAGCAAAAATAGGCTGGGAATGCACTCATGGTGGAAGAGGACCAGTTCCTGGAAGATACAGACTTAGAGAGCGATCCAGATGGTGAGGATCATGCTCAGTTTTGTTTCATGGCCAATGGTGAAACGAGTGGTAGAGAGGAAGATGATAGTGATCTCTCAGATACTGCGGAGGAGATCGTTGACAGTGGAAAGGTACCCTCTATTTCTAATTCTAACATGGGTTTTAATTTTGAACATATACAAACCATATTAAACCACATGAAAAAATTAGAACTTAAGGTGACCAAACTAACCACGAAAAATCAAGTGTTAAAGGAGGTCATCCAAACACAAGACAAAGAAGCACAGTCTACAATTGAACAGTTGGAGCATCGATGAATCAAAAGTTCAACCAGCTGTGAAGGAATTTGAATTTCTTGCATTTACCAATACAACAAATAACATTATACATGATCTTAAAGCAGAACGTGTTGGTGCAGAAAAGGATTATGAAATTCTTAAAAACGATCAACAACTTCTTTGTTTAAAAATAAATGAATTGGAAGACCTTCTCATTAAAAGGGGGCAAAGTGAACAAACCATCTTTTTATACAAACAAAAATAACGACCTTTTTCAAGATGGACATTCGATGGACTTGGTTTCGAAAACCCAAAGGTCCTGAGTAAAGTATATGCCAACCAACTTTATAATTCAAATCTCTTTGCGATGGACTAACTCAGCGAATGGTATTTGTTGGTCAAGAGGAAGAACGACTTGAATAGGACATCAAACGAACCCTACACCTGAAAACTGAAACTCCCTTCAATTATTCTGATCTCAATGACTCATACTTTACTTACCCCATCCCAACACTTAACTCTGCTGTCACCACACAAGTTTCTTCAGATGAGGAACTCTACACCACTGAAGCGCCAAAACCTCAATTTCTATACATTCCCCACAAGGAATTACAGCAAAGGTTTCAAACCTTACAGGAGTTTTGCTTCACTCATCTAGTTCAAGATGAACTTACCAAAGCCTTCAAATCAGAAACCACACCTGAAGTCATCTCAGTTTCTGAACCCTCAACACTGGTTCAAGAAAATGCCATCCTCCACAATCGTCTCCAAAACGTATTTAACCTTGACGGTAAGATCATTGACGACTTGTGCAAAGAAAAATTCGCATTACTTGAACGCATCAAGGAGGTCGAAACAGCATTGGAACCACCTACTCCATTCACATTCTCACCACTAGGAACTGCATTTGAAGAACGAATTGTAGATTCCAAAAATGTGTCTACATCCTGCCAAGATGCCCAAACTGAGATAAAATCTGTTAATAAGTCATCCAATATAAACCTAAAACTTAAACAGATTTTCAAACCAAAACAAACATCCACTTCCACTTCTAATCACATTTCTCGTATGCACACTGACATACCTGAATCTTCAAAAGCAGCTGCAAGTCGAACACGACTCACCTCTAACGTTTTAAATTCTGCTGCAGATGTGAAGGAGCTCGGGAGTGAACAGCGTAAAATAAATAAAGAATTGAAGAGAGATTTTCCTAGATCACTTAGGAAATGTTCTAATTTTGGAAAAACATGTAAACAATTTTTGTTGTTTAATCGTACTTGTACTTATTCTAGTTTACATGATAAAATTGCCTCTTCAACCTTCTGTATAAGTGATGTTTGTCCCCATGGTCATTGTGAATTTCATTGTCAATATGATCAATTAAGAAAACTACTTGGTGTTAAACCATGTGAGGACTGGACAGTTTTTACACTAACCAAGTCTGTGTTCCCATTCATAACTTCAAGAGGAATAATCATTCACCAATGGATCACAACTCGTCAGTCCCATGCATTCAAACGTTTGAACAAATCAAAGCGATTGCTGACGATCAAGGAACTGGAAGTATACAGACGGCAAGGTTACGAAGCATTTAAAAAGGCTTGGATTGCACAGGAGAAACACTTACATTCTCATAAACGATCTCGCAATTCCCCTTACAAAACTTCTAAACCCAAACCATCATCCCATCAACGAGTAGCACAGCCTACTACTCGCAACGCTCCAGTTCCTCAAAAGAAAGTTGATGCACGGAGGCCACAGAGAATTCTTTAGAATTCCTCACAAACATGGATTCGCAAACATAAAGCTTCCGCAACTCTACCAAATCCAAAACCTCCGATTCCATCAACTGTCAAACCAATAGTGGTAAAGAAATTCCCCTCTCAGCCAATTCTCTCTAAATCTATTCCTTCTCGACAAAAGAATCGACCCACATGGGTAATTAAGGATAGATCATCTGAAGTTTCACTACCACAATTAGACTCTATCACCACTCAACCACCAAGAGGAACTAACAATCATGGACCCATTCATATATGGGGACCTAAACGTGCTTTATTTTCTTTTTGCAGGCGCCTCACTTGTGGTACATGGACTCCGGCTGTACCAAACATATGACGGGCAACAAAAGTCTTCTCAAGAACTATGTTCCTAAGTACTCCGGGAATGTACGTTTTGGGAACGACAATGTTGCAACAATAATGGGGTACAGAGACATTGAGAAAAAGCACATCAAGATCAAGAAAGTCTCATATGTTGAAGGGTTGGGTCATAACTTGTTCAGCATTGGACAGTTTTGTGATAAAGACCTAGAGGTCGTGTTCAAAAAGAACAAATGTTCAGTTTTAACTGAAAATGGAGATGAGTTGCTCGCAGGTTCCAGAAATTCTAACCTGTATTCCATTGACTTGGAAAAATATGACTCTCCTACCTCTGTGTGTCTACTGTCCGAAGCATCTACGGATCTGACTTGGGAATGGCACAGAAAACTCTCTCACTTGAACTTTCAAAATATTAACAAATTAGTCACTTGTGACTTGGTGAGAGGCATTCCCAAGTTAAGGTTCAAGAAGGATCATCTGTGTGCAGATTGTGAAAAAGGAAAAATGAAGAAGGCTTCTCATAAATCTAAAAAAGTATTTAGCAATACGAAGCCTTTGGAACTCCTGCACATGGATTTGTGTGGTCCTATGAGAATCCAGTCCAGGAATGGGAAGAAGTATATTTTAGTCATGGTGGATGACTACTCTAGATATATTTGGGTCAAATTTCTGCGCTCAAAAGATGAAGCCACTCCAACAATCATTTCCTTCATCAAACAACAACAGAACAAGCATAGTCAGAGTGTTGTCTCTATTAGGACAGACAATGGAACGGAATTCAAAAACAGTACTCTGAAGAGCTTCTGTGACCTTGTGGGAATCAGCCACCAGTTCTCTGTTGCATACACACCACAACAAAATGGTGTAGTGGAACGAAGAAATAGAACTTTGGTTGAAGCTGCTCGAACAATGCTTTCATATTCCGGGCTCCCACCTTCCTTCTGGGTTGAAGCAATCAGCACTGCCTGCTACACGCAGAACCGCTCTTTCATTAACAAACGCTTTAATAAAACTCCATATGAACTAGCCAATGGCATAGTGCCTAACATCAAATACTTCCATGTATTTGGTAATAGGTACTTTGTACTAAATGACAAGGATAATCTAGGAAAATTTGCTCCCAAAGCGGATGATGCTGTTTTCCTAGGTTATTCTATTGAGTCCAAAGCCTGCAGAGTTTTTAACAAACATACATAGAGCATTGTTGAAAGTATCAACGTAACATTTGATGATACATTGAATGTTACAAATTTTCCACCTAAATCAACAGTTAATGCTTCTGAACATACCTGTTCAGGACCTGTACTTCAAAATAAAGAATCAGCAATCCATCCAGTTCAAATATACATCTTGATTTTTTGTTTGATTTATTTCTATCTGAATCTTCTCCTGTTTTAACTGACAACAGGAACGACACAGCTGTTCAAACAAGTGTTACTCTAACGGCTCCTACGGTCACTGAGACGAATCCATTTGCAGATCTATACGCCGAGGATTCAACTTCTGTTTCTGTCATTTGTCCTCCTTTGACTTCTCAGATTCCCGACCCAGAGAGCCCTCCTGTGTTTGATTCAGACCCTCATTTCTCTACGGAAGATGAAGAAGAAGCACGCCACCTGCAAGATCTCTTTCCTTCAGTTTCCACTTCTCATGAAACTAAGTGGACCAGACATCACGCTGAAGAGAACATCATCGGAGATCCTTCCCTTGGCATTCAAACAAGATCAGCAACAGCAAACGAATGCCAATTCTCGGGTTTCTTAAGCATCATTGAACCCACCAAGACTTGTGACGCATTAGATGATCCAGATTGGGTAATTACCATGCAGGAAGAATTACACCAATTTGATCGTCTTAAAGTCTGGAGATTAGTTCCTCTTCCATATGGCAAATCTGTAGTCGGAACTAAATGGGTATTCAAGAACAAACGGGATTCGGATGGAGTGGTCATCCGTAACAAAGCTAGGTTGGTTGCTAAGGGCTACAATCAACAGGAGGGCATTGACTATGATGAAACTTTTGCCCATGTTGCTCGAATTGAAGCCATACGGCTATTTCTTGCTTATGCAGCCTCTAGAAGCCTTGGTGTCTTCCAAATGGATGTGCAGACAACTTTTCTTAATGGTGTACTTAAAGAAGAAGTTTATGTCTCACAGCCTGAGGGTTTCATCAACTCAAAACATCTAAATCATGTTTATATCTTAGATAAGGCCTTGTACGGGTTAAAGCAAGCTCCCCGTGCATGGTACGACGTCTTATCTGAATATTTGATTGGTGAAGGCTACTCCAAAGGAAAGACTTGTTAGAAATATGCCCATTAATGTACGTACGCCATATGGACCGCTGCTGATGATGTATGGGCCTATTGGGTCATACACCGGGGTCTAACCTGACAGCAACTTAAGTTAAAGGGACCAAATATGGCAAAAGACAAAAGTTGACATCGCAGACCGCGTTAGCGCCGCTAACTATTAGGAGTTAGCGCCGCTAACTCCTATAGGTTAGCGCCGCTACGGCTGCATGTACTTTGTGTCAAATCGCTGACAGGGCGCATTAGCGCCGCTAACCCTTTTGAGTTAGCGCCGCTAACTCTTGGTTAGCGCCGCTAAACCCTGCCAGTGCCATTTGTCATATCCACCTCTAAAATCAACTAATGCATGTGTATTTGTTTGTTTCGATGCTTGGCTGGTTGGAGGGGGTATTACCCGAATCTGGACATAAGAGAAAGACAAGAGAACTCATTTTGTTTTGGGGTTTTTCTCTCTAATGCTCTCTCTCTCAAAATTACATATAACTTCTTTGGTGCTACAAGAGACCAAGTGAAGATACAAGAAAGCTCATGTTCCAGAAGATTGGTCTCGACATATTGCTGTTCCAGAAGTGGTTTTCGAGTAGAAGTACCATGGAGGCTTGCTAGCTCAAGAGGTTGGCGTGTTACCGGGGTATATCCCTCTAGTCGATCCGCACTTTCATTCTTGGAGCTCAACACTACGAGACAATCCGAATTCTAGAGCTAAGGAGGCTGGTATAACCATTTCTTCCTTTTCAAGTTGCATTTTATACATAGGGTTTGGTCCATTTTGGGATTTCTTGTTTTCATGCTTTATTTGCTTGTACCGTGGGCTTTGTTTGTTGTACTTGCTTCCGCTGTGTTGCCCACGAGATCCCAACAGTGGTATCAGAGCCACCTCTATGTTAGATTTGCACTTGGTGGCCTGAAAATCCCGAAATCAAAATGTTTGTTTTCTGTTCGAACCGGGTTAGCGGCGCTAACTGTTTTCAGTTAGCGGCGCTAACTACTTAAACTTAGCGGCGCTAACGCGCAGCTACGATTTTGGTTTTAAAAGTTAAAAACAGTTTTGTTCTCGGGTATTTTGGTCATTTTCTGTTTCTGGAAATTTGTTCCAGGTTTGTTTTGGTATTTTAGTTACCATTATGTTTGGTTGTATGTGGTTGTTGTGAAATTGGTAACCTTGCCTTGACCTTGTGGTTGTATTTGTGTGTTTGGATGCAATTTGGTGATTTAATATCACATATGGGCTGTAGTAGTTATTAAAATTGTTATATTTGTAATAATATTGTGGCTTGCATGCCATTTCATTCATCCGTGTATTTGTACTAGATAAATAGGAAATTATTGTGGCTTGTACGCCATTTCTTTTTCATTTGTATGTTTTGTACAAATTGGATGAAGACACACATTTAGGAGTCGGAAAGGAAATGGAGCGTGTCCATAGAAGCCGATGAAGTCCATTGGAGATGGCGGATCTAGTGGGAGCTCGCATTGAAGACTTTCCGTCCCCTAGTTTGACCACGTTCTACCCATTTTGGCTCACGGGAAGAACGCATAGGATTTTGGCAAGGGTTACCAATTTACTTCGTTTATATGCGTGTGATGTGATTTCATTTTATTCTTGCATGGTTTGCTTAGGATTCGCATGCTAGACAATTTTTCGAAATTAATAAAATCACAAGAGAGTTGGTAAAAATGGTTTGCAACTCTCGCGCGCTCACATACAAGATTAACTCACCTAATGGAAATAGGTTTTGTCACTAAACAAGTTAATCTATAACCAAGCCGAAAACAAAAGCCCGTTTTTCATAAAACGTAAATCTTGCGCCATCCGTAAGTCGATACCACCCGAATCTAGATTTATGGGTTTTGGTTGTCGAGCTTAGCACGAGCCAACTCCCATAAACCTGTGTGGAAGGTGAGTGTGGCAAATTCACAATTTTGGTTGTCGAGCTTAGCACGAGCCAATTTTGGTGAATTTGTTACCGTATGTCTTGACGGACGATTTACAATTGCAAATTAAAATCCTTGAGTGATTGTCGAGCTTAGCACGAGTCAACCGAGAATTTTAATTTGGAATTGGTGCAAGTAGGGATCAAACATGCCAAACGACCGATGGTTGTCGTAGGATCCCGCAAGTGTCTAAGAGTTGCAATAGAGATTGCAATCGGTAAGATGGTTATCGGCCTAAATAGCTCCATGAAGTGATCCGCGGCAACCCCGTCATGGATTGGAGTGAAATATGGTTCTTAGCCCTTGTTAAAATATTTTTCGAGGCAATATGGGTAATTATTTTAACGAGGATTAAATCAAACAACTAATTCGTGTACTCTACTTTAATATAGGATGTCAAATCAAAACCACAACACGTCGAACTTATCACTACGTATGTTCCTACAAAGGGAGAAACTCACGAGAGAGAACTTTGTGGACTGGCTTAGGCAATTGAGGATTGTCCTACGTGCCGAGTCCAAGTTACACATCCTTGAGGAACCCCTTCCTGAACCACCTGCTACCAATGCGGAATGGGCTATCCGATACGCGTATGAAAAGCGTGTTCGGGATACGCACGATGTTGCTAGCCTCATGTTATCAAGTATGAGCTCGGAACTGTGAAAGCAATTTGAGCACATGACTGTGTATGACATGATTAACAAGCTGAAGGATGTTTTCCGACAGCAAGGTAGGCAAGAACATTATGAGTGCGTTAAAAGTCTAACCGGTTGTAAGATGCGGGAAGGCGGGAGTGTTAGTGCCCATGTTTTGAAGATGAAGTCATACATGGACCAGATGGAGAGACTAGGTTTTCCTATAGGGAGGGAGCTTGGTGTGAATTTCATACTTCGGTCTCTGCCCGCATCATATGAAAAGTTTGTAGAGAACTATCATATGCATGGAAAGGAAATATCTATAGATGAACTGCATGGAATGTTGAAGGATGTTGAATCCAACATGTCCAAGCATGAATCATCCTCATTCACTCCTGTTTTTGGCTCTAAGGAACAACTTTTAGCCAAGAAGAAGAAATTGATCCCATCAAATGAAGAAGTTGGTGTATCCAAGCTTACTTCAAGTTTTGAGTCTATGGATATTGATGATATGCCTAAAGAGACTCAACAAGGGTTGGTTTGCTACTTCTGCGGTAGATTTGGGGATTGGGGCCGTCATGCCTGCCCTCCGTGCCGAGAGGATATAAAACTTCTCAGACAAGAGAGAGTTAATTTTCCTACTTAAGGTACATTCATGATTATACTTCATTGCCATTCCTTATTAAGCTGGGTTGTTTACCCGAGCTATATGACTCACGTTTGTCACAAATTTATTTTGTTGCAAAGTGTAGGTCTGTTCGATGCAAAAGGAAGAGCTTGAAGAGCCGGATCTCTCAAGAAGAAATTTTGTTGATTGTCTTCTACAAGAGAATTGGGAGTGTTGATCTCGCCATTGTTTCCGGATTAATTTATTACTTTTGTTTGTACGCCCTGCGTGGCAAGACTTGCTTTATTGTATGTTCTTTAGAGATGATGGATATTTTGTACTATGTATTTTGTTTAAAAGATTTTTCATTATGATGGTTTCATTTCAAATTCGATCCATGTCAAAGCTTATGTGTTATTTTGACCATTTATGGTGCTTAAATACACATTTGATGACGATGGAGATGACTTAGAATTGAAACAATTTTGAAAAATTATTTTGATATGTTTTATCCAATCAAAACTTATCCATATCATTGCATACATAAAGGCTCATTATAAGTAGTAAGGCGATCATGAAATAATTGATTCTTAGATCCAAAAGTGGTTTGGATACATTAGTATATGGCATAATCAAACTTAACCAAGTAAACAACATTTACATCGCTTGGATCCATGTGGTTAGGATCTTTGTAAAAGTTTAGCCTCGGGCTAAATGAAGGATATAAATATTGTTTATTGGACTAGGATGATTAAGAAATCCTTCACTTATGTTGGTAGGAAGGTTTATAACTTGTTGGATTTTGATCACACTTATGTGGATAATCCGTACAAGTATACCATATAGAGTGACACTAGTAAGATTCTCCATCACCATCTTTATGATGGTTGTTGAGAGAATGTTTAACTAGATAAAAGGTTTGTGTCTGAAACCTGGAGGTGTTCGGAAATAACCTTAAGAAATTAAGAATCAATAAGGGCATATAGACGTAAATTCTTAGATCTAGAATAGATACTAAGTTTTACTATCTATATTGGTTTGAACATGAAATGAATCATGGGTTTATCCCATAATTCGTTTTCTCTAAGAAACACATTTTGTACATGATGTTACTTTAAACAAAACCGGATATCTTTGTTGATGATCTGGTAAAAAGCAGGCCTAAAACATGTATTCAATGTGATTGGTATACATTAATTTTTATGAACCAAGTTCTCAATCTGAAACACAACATTATGGTCAACTTAAGCATCCAATGAGATTTTGACTAGAAAGAGTACTTTGCTTATCAATCTCACAACTTAAAATTATTCATTCTACATTAAGTGGGAGATATATGAATTATAAGTTGATGCTTGTATATTTAAGTAGTTCATCCGAGTTTTGGATAATTGTTCTTGAACTTATGGGAACCATGTTTGGTTATTCAAAAGGGAAAGAACAATTTACAAAAGCATTCCAGTGGAAGAACGTTAAACTTAAATAAAAGACCTAATGTGGACACTAGCACTTAATCAGCATAGAGATGCTGGTAAAACCTGACAATATCCATTGCTTCTTTATATCTGATGGAAATCAAGAAGGTTGTTATAGATATGACGTTGTCATATCAGAGTAGCAACAACTTGATGGTAAATCATTGTGATGTTTCCATTCATTGGAAACATAGTGGGACCCTGTGTTCACTAGTGAATATGAGAAGGGAATGGCATACATAGATGTAATCAATTTGCTGTATCCAAGTACTTGACTGGGGATAATCCCACACCTAAGGTGTAATCCGAGAGGGGTGAAGGGACTAACATATATGCATCTATGGACAACTTCAAATACCGACTAGAGACAAAGCTTTTCATATTGATAATATGGAAATATGTTCTAGTAGTTGTGTTGAAGATAACTTGGATAAAGTGAAATATTGTTGTCACCTTACGAAAACAAGATTAGTACACTTGGATGTAAGAAACCTGTATCCTTCGCAGGATTATGTTGAGGAAATCCTTAAGGCACTTCCCGTGGGTCTTATTCATCCATAATATCCAGATTAGGTCTGGTTTATGTGGAACATTGTTGTCGCTTTGGGAAAAACAAGTATGTTCACATGGAAATATGAAGACCAAGATCCTTCGCAGGGTTAATTTGAGGAAATGTTTTGAAACATGTTCCGAGGTCTCATATATCCATTATGTCCAAATTGTGTCCATGAGTTTGGTCAGCAAAATTTTGCATCTTGTGGCTGTAATCCCGCTTTGCAAGAAAGTCAAAGGAGTGAGTTTTCTAGAAAGCATAGATTAAGCCAGATACCCTTGTCAGGGCTAGTGGGAGCTTCATGTGTTCTTAGCAAAATATGCTCAATAAAATTAATGTCCTAATTTAGGGTTGTTTTACAACCTAGTGATGGAATTATTGTACTATGAGTATGAATAGAAAACATGGAATCAAGTGGATTTTAGATTCAAGAAATACTGATATATGTTCTTGATGTTCGACGAAAATAGAATTGTCTTGAGTAAGTTAGTACTGCAAGAAAATCTATACCTATGAAACTGTCAAATTTTAATCGGAGTTTTGAATATTAAAATATGTGGTGCAGATACGACATTAAGATTCAATGAGTGACGTTAACCCTATTGTGTACTTTGGTAACATTTAGGGTATGTCGACTCTAATTAACGTGAGTGTCAGTAACTCTATTATGAACTTCGGTTACAATGACAGTATGACGACTTTGATAATCATTAGTGTCATTAATCCTATTGTAGACTTCGGTAACATTAAGGATATGACGACTATGATAACCTTGTATATGATCTCTCTGATAAACACTTTGCAAGTGGTTTAATAAGAGAATACAAAAGAGTACAAAGGGATATCATGTAGATGATCCCATAATTAAGCCGTTGTCAAATACTAGTGATGAATTTCATACTAGGTATAATAGCATTGTCAATGCTTATGACTAGGCTCGAATATCGTTTTAGTAAATGTTTGATTTACTTATAAGCTTTGGGAACGGTAAGCAGTACTGCTAACCGATGATTGTATCGATATATAGTAGAGACTATATATACGCATGATGCGGTTACCTTCATTGGTCTTTACTGTGTTCCATCTTAGCATGTTTAACCACTTCCCATAATGTTTATACATTCTAAATTTCCACAGCCAGTCATTCTTCAAGGGAAGGAAGCTTGAATTAAGGCTGAGGTTAGGTGTTGGTTAGGCATTAATCAAGGATTGAATGCATGAAACGCAACAGTAACCTGTGCTTGAAAGGAGTTTCAAGTAACTGGAAGACCCACACCCGAGTTCACTTCATGGATCATGGTCATAGAGTGACTCGGAAGGATAATATCATTACGTCCTTCGACCCGAGATGTATGAATTGCTATAGCATGAAACTTTCTTACTTTAGCCATTTCAAAACGTAGTTCGTAACTGGCTACTATAAAGGGAATAGCCAAGTAAGAGAAGGTTCACGCTATGGGGTTGTATAGTCAACGGGATTTGTTCCTCTGGTATGAGAGATATCCCTGGGCCCCTCGATGATTGGGCGCTGACACCAAAATAAGCATGGCCATGCGCAAAGGAATATTGATTTAGAATCAGATATGTCCTTAAATTTTGGTCACTACCAATCAAGATCGAGTAACATAATCGTGAACGATCTGGAGATTGATATATCAATCCATGTCTCGTGTTGACAAGGATATCGTGAACAAAAGGAGTATTGATCACTTATCAAATAGGACCTCTACGTTCTTTTTGTAGATAATGGTTTTCTGCATAAAAGCGGAACCCATACTGACTTGGGGGCATTGATGCTTTTGCTAGAGGCCGCTCTTTGTCTGTGGTTACATGGGTACGGTGCATTATGTGCAAGTGGGAGTTTGTTAGAAATATGCCCATTAATGTACGTACGCCATATGGACCGCTGCTGATGATGTATGGGCCTATTGGGTCATACACCGGGGTCTAACCTGACAGCAACTTAAGTTAAAGGGACCAAATATGGCAAAAGACAAAAGTTGACATCGCAGACCGCGTTAGCGCCGCTAACTATTAGGAGTTAGCGCCGCTAACTCCTATAGGTTAGCGCCGCTACGGCTGCATGTACTTTGTGTCAAATCGCTGACAGGGCGCATTAGCGCCGCTAACCCTTTTGAGTTAGCGCCGCTAACTCTTGGTTAGCGCCGCTAAACCCTGCCAGTGCCATTTGTCATATCCACCTCTAAAATCAACCAATGCATGTGTATTTGTTTGTTTCGATGCTTGGCCGGTTGGAGGGGGTATTACCCGAATCTGGACATAAGAGAAAGACAAGAGAACTCATTTTGTTTTGGGGTTTTTCTCTCTAATGCTCTCTCTCTGAAAATTACATATAACTTCTTTGGTGCTACAAGAGACCAAGTGAAGATACAAGAAAGCTCATGTTCCAGAAGATTGGTCTCGACATATTGCTGTTCCAGAAGTGGTTTTCGAGTAGAAGTACCATGGAGGCTTGCTAGCTCAAGAGGTTGGCGTGTTACCGGGGTATATCCCTCTAGTCGATCCGCACTTTCATTCTTGGAGCTCAACACTACGAGACAATCCGAATTCTGGAGCTAAGGAGGCTGGTATAACCATTTCTTCCTTTTCAAGTTGCATTTTATACATAGAGTTTGGTCCATTTTGGGATTTCTTGTTTTCATGCTTTATTTGCTTGTACCGTGGGCTTTGTTTGTTGTACTTGCTTCCGCTGTGTTGCCCACGAGATCCCAACAAGACTGATACCACTCTCTTCACAAAGACAAAGGGTCAGGATAAGATTGTGGTTCAGATATATGTGGACGATATTATTTTTGGATCTACAAATCCAAAATACAGTGACGAGTTTGCTAAAATCATGGCAAACAGATTCCAAATGAGTATGATGGGGGAGATGTCATTCTTTCTCGGACTCTAGGTGAAGCAGTTAAGTCATGGCAGCTTTATTTGCCAATCAAAGTACATCAAAGATCTTCTCACGAAGTATGATATGATTAACTGCACACTAATATCCACACCCATGGCTGCTAAGGCACAACTCTCAGCAGATCTTGATGGTTCTCCTGTAGATCTGAACAACTATCGTGGGATGATTGGATCGTTACTGTATCTCACTTCTAGTCGTCCGGATATCATGTTCTCTACCTGTCTCTGTGCCAGATTTCAGGCGAATCCAAAAGAGTCACATCTTCTGGCAGTCAAGCGGATATTCAGATATCTTAAAGGTTCTATGGATCTAGGTCTATGGTATCCCAAAGATTCAAATCTGGATGTCCATGCTTACTCAGATGCTGACTATGCCGGTTGCAAGATTGATAGGAAAAGCACCTCTGGTAGTGCACACATTCTGGGTGATCGTTTAGTCTGCTGGGCCTTAAAGAAGCAAAACTGCGTATCCACTTCTACAGCTGAAGCTGAGTATGTTGCTGCTGCAATGTGCTGTTCACAAAGTCTCTGGATACGAACACAGTTATCAGACTTTGGCCTTAGGTATGACAACATTCCATTACTATGCGATTCCCATTCTGCCATAGCAATCTACTGCAATCCGGTACACCACTCTAAAACTAAACACATTGATATCCGTTCTCACTTCATAAAAGATAACGTTGAGAAAGGATTAATTGAGCTCCGGTATGTTCCTACTGAAAATCAGCTTGCTGACTTGTTTACCAAACCATTAGACAAAAGTCGCTTCACTGTGTTGGTATCCAAGTTAGGCATGCTCAACATGAAAATATAACATACTGTTGCTCCATTTTTTCCCTTCTTTTTTGTTTAAGAGTAAACACTGTATGTTCTTTGTGCAGCTTCATGATGCAACACTCAAGGGGGAGTGACTTTCTGGTGCTACACATGTATCTTATGTGTAGGGGAGAAATTTAATACACATTGTGCACATGTGTAGGGGGAGAAGAGAAGTTTACAACTGACACAAATCCCAAATATTCAAAAACATATGCAACAGTCTAGGGGGAGTGTGTAAAAATAAACAACTTCAAACAAAGTATCTTGGAATATAAAAAATTTCGACTCAACATTCCAGATACTTTGAATTTGTCAGAAAATTCCCAAGTGTTGGGGAGTATTCAATGCCCATCGCATCCTATGCACCAATCGCATGGGATCACTTTCAAATGCAACACTGATTTTTCTAAGGTTCAATCAAATTGGACTCAATCGCATTTGATAGGTTATTGCAGGGGATAACACTTGGTATTTATTCCTCATTCGCATGCGATTGATAAACAAAGGTTGATTCGCATGCAAGGGGTGATTCGCATGCGATTGATAAACAAAGGTTGATTCGCATGCAAGGGGTGATTCGCATGCAATTGATAAACAAAGAAAAGGGGTGATTCGCATGCGATTGATAAACAAAGGTTGATTCGCATGCAAGGGTTGATTCGCATGCGATTGATAAACAGAGTGATTCATATGCTATTAACCAAAGGGTGATTCGCATGCGATTAACACACCAAAGAGTTAATCGCATGCGATTCAACAGTTCTATCAGCCGCCCAAACTTACCTATCAGCCGTGTTTTTACACGTTCTCGGTCCAATCAACGAGTGACACGCGTCTTTTTTACTTTATAACCAACCCATCCCCCATCGGTCACTTCACAAGTTCAAACTTTCAAATCTCACAAACACTCTCTCGATTTGGTTACTTGATTTCGAAATACATCTCGTTACTCTGCCAAAATTTACTCTTTTTACATCAAAATACTCCTAATCACAAAGGTAACAACCTGTACGGTTTACATTTTGAAAATTTTGAGTTAAAAAGGTGATTTTTGGCCCTAGAACTTCCGAATGCGATGAGACTTGCGAGACTTTGTATGAACTTTTAGGACACGAAACAAACTCCGTTGGTGAAACTTAACTTGCGATGGCATGTTTAAACATATGAGGAACACTTTGATACAAAAATATTTCAAAAATCTCAAAAAGTGTTCTCCGTGTTCTTGAGGTGTATGAGTTTTCACTAAACACTTCAAATATAGCCTAGAAAATGGTGTTAGGATGATTTTTGGAACATGCTTCAGTACTGCAAAGTTGTTTATTATTGTTTAATGAATATAATAAGATACTCAAAACAACTTTTTTATGCTGAAAATCATTCTGTCCACAATTAGGATTCAACACTTGGGGTGTTTGAATATGTTTTCAATCTTGGTCAACAATTGGTCAACTTTGTCAACGTTTGCTCACTTATCAAAGTTTGACCAAATATTCAAAGCTGAATGTTGTTTTCTTGCATATCTCTTTATTTTAAATTTAACTGTTTTATCTCTTTGACAGATAAGATGGCACAAGTTGTACGTGACCCAGAGGAGATCATGCCCCGAGCCGAGTTTCTTAACACTGGCTCTCATGAAAACAATCACTATGTTGACCTAAACAAACTTAAAAACCCACCCTACCCCATTGTCACTGAGATTCTCAAAATCCACCCCCTGAACCACCTCCTGACATATAACCCAACTACAACAGGCACACATGTTCCCGAGTTATACGTTCAACAATTTTGGAAGACTTGTGATGTCCGTATAAATGAAAGAGGAAGGGAGGTCATTCATGCTGAGCTTGATGAATTTTAAGTTGACATTCCACTAAATCGCCTCAGAACAATCTTTGAACTGCCCACCGTAGTCAGCAGACCTCCAGCTACAAAATTTGAGGAAATCCCTGATGAGGATGCATGTCTTGCAGCTATAATGGAGATGGGATATGCTGGTGAGCTCACCAAGAAAGGTCAATTCAAACACACCGGCTTGCATCCAAAGTATAATACATTCATGACGGTTCTTCAACGATGTCTCACTCCAAAGCATTCAGGCTACGAATTCCCAACGGAGTATCAACTCAAAATCTTTGTAGCAGCTGCAACTCATAGGCATGTGGATTATGCATTTCTTCTCTTCCAGGACATCAAAGCTACTATGCTCAGGAAGAACTCACAAAAGCAGAAGGATGCAAACATGCTGACTTACCACCGCTTTCTACCAATGATCATCCAGCATGTGATGGATCGAAATGCTGAAATTCCTCGATGGACAGGTTTACCTTCTATTACTCTAAAACTTTTCTTGCATATAAAACCTGCTATTCCTGCCAATCTAACAATTCCAAGACAATTCCCTGTATCTCTCTTAGATCTTTATGAGCAAAATGATATTGTCAGGAGTTATAGGGAGAGTGTAGGAATACCTCCCATGGTTGTGTCAGAACCGGCCATACCTGCCCAGGGAGGAGTAGCACCTGGTGAGGATATAGAGAATAGGCCTCAGTAATCTACGGGAGATGCTGAGAGGGAAAAGGAGAGAGAAAATTCTGAGAGGGGTGGAGAAGAAGGTGAAGGTGTTGAGAATAGAGAGGGAGAGGATGCATATGATCCCGCTACCATTCAAGCCATTGTTCAATCTCTTTCTCAATCTACCCGAACCCATGCTGTTCTTACTGAACTTGGTCTTGACGTTTCTGAATCATCCAGTTCTTCTCAAGATTAGTCTGCTTCCCATCCAGGAGGTGCCCCTTCCTTTGAACTTGGTATATCTCCCGTGGGCACCCCTGACCAACCAATCGAACAACCAGCAGAAAGCACACCCTCATTCATGACACTTACTAACCCACATACTACCTCTCCCGACCAGACTCACCCCGTTCAAACTACTCAGGTCATTCCACAACCTGGTGGTCTGGTCATTCCTTTGACTTCAACTACCCAAACAACCACCATTCCTATCATTCGCAGGGCCATAGTTGCCCCTGAACATGACATTCCAGTCACCTCACCAAGTCATTCACTATATGTTGAATCTGGCTCTGTCACTCTTGATTCTTTACTAGATCCTAATTAATATGCCGGATATGGAGTTGGCAGTGGTGAAGAAGAAGAAGATAGGAGTATGAGTGAACGAGAGGAGGTGAGAAAAGAAAATATGAGTGCTGAGGGAACACCACACCCAGAAAGCCGGGAAGCCACATCCACTATGGGGTCTGACATTGTTGGGCCTCATATTGAACAAGTCGCGGTGATCCCACCCGTGCAAGTTTCTGCCCCACCAAGCCACTACGGTGTCTCTCAACAGACTCCGTCTTTATTGCACAGGGTTATAGCACATACACTGGGTCAACCCCAGTTGGGTGTTGGACCTATTGAACAAAGCGGACCGTCTCCCTCGTCCTCGACTCCTTTTGATGCACGATTTGACATACCGCGGATTTCCGCATATCTTGACCAACACAGGGTAACAATTGATGCACTAAGCTTGTTGGCTCAACAAGTCTCCTCAACTTCCAGAGGTGGTACCTTTCAAGGTTCCATTCGAGGATTGGAAGGAAATCCTGCTGGAGCCAACATCCCTGCTGCTCCAGTAGGTAGTACTGCCTATGTAGCTGGTACTTCAACCGGAAGTCTTCGTGATTCCGGGTTTGTTACACATGCAGAACTTCAACAACATATTCAACAAGCCGTGTCACCAATCCACCAACAACTGCAGATGACAAATCAAAAGTTGGATCGGATAGAGCAAGCTTCCAAGGCCCAAGCTGAGCAGCTAAACCGAATTGAAACACTTCTTGCTGCCCGTCCTCCCTTTCCAGAGCCTTAATCACAACCTGATCCTGCCACAATGTCTGTAGATGCTTTAAAGAGCATGTTGTACGTTAGACTTCTGGAGCAAAGGCCAGAATCTGCACATGATCAAGACCTTCTGACTACTCTTCACAATGAACAGCGTCCATCGGGAATCTCCATGGATGACTTTCAAGAGTTTCATGAAGATGTAAACAGAAAGATTGATGGGATCACCAAAGGTTCTACACCTCCCTATCAAAACTCACAGACCGGCTGACTAGCCTAGAAACAACCTGTCAGGCTTAGGCTCAGGGGAGTAAGAGGAGACGGGATGATCAGGATCCGGATGATCAACCCGAGGGGGAGAAAAGGAGAAAATACATGTCTGCTCCCTAAGTTGTTACTACTGTACCTGTCCCACTCGTTACTTCATACTTATCTGCAGGTACAAGTTCAACTGGGTCCGGAAGTCAACACCAACAACAACAACAAATGGCCGATGAAGTTTATGAACAACAACAAAAGGAAAATGATGACAAACAAATTGTACTTTACGTACCTCAGCAACAATATGAACCGCGGCCAAGTGATCTTGAAGAAGGTGAAATACCTTACGAGCAGCCCCATGCCGAGATATTTGACTGGTCTAGTGACTCAGAGGAACAAGTGGAAGATTTATATGAGTTTATTCACACATCACCTGCAAGGCATGTGGGGGAAGGTAGTTCTGCTCTACCAGAGGAGGAAGCTGAGGATCCTGAGATGGAAAGTCTATTCAAGGGTATTGATGAATACGTCGAGGTTGCTACACGTCCAGCTTCACCCAGAGTTGTTGACAGATTCTATAATATCCCTAGTGAAAGGGAACTTGCACTAAAAAAGAAAGAAAGGTTAGCAATCTCTAGGAGAATGCCTAAAAAGAAGAAACTAACTTTTGACGTGTCCAGGGTCCTCAGTGGTCTAAACTTTGAAGTTCATCAACAATTCCCTCCTCCTCCTGGTCAATTTCAAGAATCAGCTGCTGATATTTTGTAGAGAAACAGACAAACAGAAGCAGCTGAAAAATTCAGAAGAGAATCAGAATGGCCCTTGCCACAGAGATTCACAGTGCCACCTGCTCCTCCAGTGCATCGTGGGGATCCAGGACTTGATGCAGGTAACATGTTCACTAGGAGTGCTGGCTCACAACCTATATGGAAACCATATTTTGTCAATGCTGCAAATCTTGAAGAAAGAATACCAGAAATATACAGCAGTGAACTGATAGAGGTTATGTCACCCGAGCTGAGGAACATGGATGATAAACAAAGAAGAAGATATGATCACATCCTTACTCGTTCCAAAACCAAACCAGAAGATATCAAATCAGAATTTCCAATAGTTGAACTCCTCAGTGTTTATACCGAAACCAACTTCAACATAAAATATGCTATTTTCCATGTCAGAAGAGCCAACAACCTATCATACTTCCTCACAGAAGCAGATCTGAGGTTTATTAATATTGAAGACATCAACTTTATATTTGACATTCTATCTCAGAAAAGAGGAAAATGGCCTGATGAAGAGTTTGGAAGGGTTGCGTTAATGAGGTATATGAGGAATCTTATGGAATATTTTGAGGAACATGATATTTAGCTCGGAGCTGAAAACAACTATCGGAAAGTCAATCTTCTTAAGCCTAATCAAAGCCATCCAGATCTTGAAGAGCTTGAAGAGTTGACAGTTATCTATGATGGTCATACAAACTTCAAAGGTGATCGAGGGGTCGTCTCAAAGAATACAAAAGGCGAAAAGATCTTCATCAGACTTGATGAACTCATGGCATATTCAGACGGCACTTTGAAAATTCTCCATCATAAGATACATCAGAAAATATGGAATAACCGTTCAGCATACACTGATGAAGAACATGCTCAAGCCTATCGTGCTATAGAAAGGATGAGAATGACACTGGATAGCAGAAGGCAAATTCGCAAATGGCAAGTGGCATTCGGCATTCGCAACAAATCGGCATACGAATAGATTTATGTATTTATTTGTTGTGAATGATTACACACCTCACTTAGGGGGAGATTGTTAGAAATATTAAAGTGAGGGGTGTAATATGTAATTACTCAAAGTTGGGGAAATGCTATATAAAGGAATTTCCCCCACATTTTAATACTAAGCTTTGCATTCTAAGTTACTTGTGTTTGTGTTTTGCTCTCAACCTCTCGGCTCTCTCTCTCTCTAACCGATTACACACACAAACACACACTAAGAAGATAGTCATCTAGCATTGCTTCATCCGTATCATAATACGGGACCTTAATACTTCCGTGCGACTCATCATTCATTGGACCATATCCAACAATGTCTGATTCCTCCGCGCGGCGACACCATTCAATTGTGGTGTCCTAGGAGGAGTTAGTTGGGAAATAATTCCACAACTAGCAAGATGATCACGGAACTCCAAGCTCAAGTATTTGCCTCCCCTATCGGAGCGAAGTATCTTGATAGTCTTGCCCAAATGATTTTGGACTTCGTTTTGGAAAGTCTTAAAGACCTCAAAGGTCTCAGACTTATGCCTAATCAAGTAGACATATCCATATCTACTAAAATCATCTGTAAATGTAACGAAGTATCTAGAGTTGTTCCTTGTAATGTGCTTGAACGGACCGCATACATTGGTATGCACTATATCCAACAAGTCTTTACCCCTTTCACCCATACCGGTAAAGGGTGACTTGGTCATCTTGCATAATAAACAAGACTCTCATGCTTCATTTGACCCGAGGTCAAATGATTCCAAGATCCCATCCGCTTAAAGCTTGGTGATGCGTTTCTTGTTTATATGGCCAAGACAGCTATGCCATAAGGAAAACTTATCCAAACCATTTTTGGATCCTGAATCAATGTTCATGATTGCTCTATTATTTTCTATGTATGCATCAGCTTTGTATACACCACGACATGGATAAGCTTTAAAATAACAAACATCATTTTTGAAACAAGAAATACAACCATTTTCAAATTTAAAACAATATCAATCATTGTAGAAAGCATAAAATGATAAAATGTTTCGTGTCACAAGTGGCGAATAGCATACATCCTTCAAAATAATAGAATAGCCGAATTTAAAAGTAAGCTCTACGCTTCCTTTCTTTAATACGGGGACGACCTCCTTGTTCCCCATGATTAGCTCCAGCTCCCCATCTCTCAACCATTTACTTCCCTTTAGCACCTGCACAATGTTACAAACATGGGTGCCACAACCTGTATCTAAAACCCAGCCGTTAGATGTAGAAGTATGATGGAGTTCAATCATGAACGTACCAGAAGTAGAAGCGCCCGCTCCCGAAGCTCGCATCTTCTTCTGGCCCTCTAGGTACTTAGGGCAGCTCCGGCGCATGTGCCCATTGACCCCGCAGAAGAAACAAACCGCCTCCTTCGGAGTCTTAGCTTCAGGGAATGGACCCTTTTGCTTTGGCTCCAGGGTAGGGTTTGGCTTGGGTGCCCCAACCTTGCCCTTACCTTTACCCTTTAGGGTAGAGGCCGGTTTCTTCCTCTTCTTGGACTCACCCTCCTTGATGGCCAAGACGGGAACGGAGGTGGAGGACTTTTGCTTGGTCATGTTGGACTCGGCAGTCCGCAACATACCATGCAACTCCATGAGGGATTTATCCATCCCATGCATATGATTTCACAACGAATTTATCCATCCCATCTCTCTCGACATGGCAAATCCTAACCTCTCGAGGCATTCCACCAACGCTTTCATCTTAAGAACGTGGTGGGACACGTTCCTGCCCTCTTGCAACCGGCAACCGATTAGGTCATTTAGACAACCATACCGTTCTTGCTTCGCTTGTTGTTGAAACATGTCCGACAACTCGCGCATCATGTCATACGCACTAAGATGCTCCATCGACTTTTGCAAGTCGGAGCTCATGGTGCTAGGCGTCAAGTATCCTCGGTGATGTCTTTTAGACGTTTTTCATACGCCTCTTTAGTAGCCCTACTCGCATTCGCAGCAGGGACCTCAGGGATGGGTTCCTCAATGGTGGCTAACTTATCCTCGTGACGGAGGACTATGCGTAGTTGCCTTGACTAATCCATGAAATTGGTACCATCAAGTTTGTCTTTCTCAAGGAAAATCCTTAGAGAAAAAGTGGTGTTGGTGTTGGTGCTAGTTGATGCCATCTATAAAATGCAAAGTAGATTTGGTTAGTTTGATTAAAATCCTTGTTAAAATAATTACCCCAACTGTTTAAATGAAAAACAACTATTTTAACAAGGGCTAAGAACCCTATTTTACCTTGCACCGTGACGGGTTTCCGCGGATCGCGTGGCAAGGCTATTTATGTTGGCAACCGTTGAACGATTGCAATCCATTATTGCAACTCTTAGTTCCTTGCGGGATCCTACTTGACAACCATTGTGCCAAGTTCGGCATGTTTGATCCCTCCACACCAATCTCAAAGTAATATTCTACATAACCTCGGCTAGAGCTCGACGATTATATGAAATATTAATTTGAAATCGTAAATCAACCATCAAGATACACGGTTGTACTCTTGCCCAATGGTCGACTCGGCTAGAGCTCGATAATCGACCTTGTGAGTTGCCACACGCACCTTCCACACAACTCACACAAAAAATTAATTCGGCTAAACCTCGACAATCAACCCTTGTGTGGTTAGATTCGGGTGGTGTCATCTTTTGGACGACGTGAGATTTACATTTAGAAAACGGGATTTAGTTTTCCGGTTAAAAAAACATTTTGAGTTGATTAACAAAAGTGACAAAAACCAAATGTTCTCACTAACGGATAATAAACCAATTATATATCCTATTGTTAATCAAGTGTGCGCGCGAGAGTTGTTAAACCATTTTTAAAACTCTTGGGTTTATTATTTGTCAAAATTGTCTAGCATGCAATAGTCATACAACTCATGCATAAACAATATATAATAAAACAATCACACGCATACAAAGTAGTTGGTAACCATGCCCCTAAACCTATGCATTTTCCCGTGAGCTACTACGGGAAAACAAAGTCATGTAAGGACAAATTTCCTTGACTTTGGATGTGCTCCCACTAAACCCGCCACCTCCATTGGGCCTTCCGGATTTGTGTTCGCCAAGCCGTCACTCCATAGACTCCCGATGGTTGCTCCATATTACAATTACATAGAAAATTAAATAAATGGCATGCAAGCCACAAATTCCTATTTTCTAGTAAAAATACATAATATGGATATTTAAATGGCATGTAAGCCACAAATACAAAAATTTACATACCAAATAAATAAATAAATTATTATTACAAACCATGTGACTTAAAGTCACCAAATGAATGAATAACAATAAAAAATACACAACCAAACATCTACAAGGTCTAGGGCATATCTATGGTTACCAACATCACATGAACATACATGAATATCTAGTGAACCACAAGAATAACAACATGGTGTGCCATACAAAACCATGTAAACTTATGCATAATGGTTAAGATTATTAAATCACTCAAGGCACAAAATAATCCCATGTACTGATGCATTAGTAACACCAAACTATTTTTGGTGAAACATATTCATAAATACATAATGTAAGTATATGCAATTACCATTTTCATGCCAAAAATGATAATATACATATAAATACACCAACCATTACACAAGGCAACTTAAAAAAATAAAATTTTAATTTCTGGACAAAAATTCTAGAAACTAAAATATAGTGCCAAAAACCCGAAACATATTTTTAAAGTTTTAAAAACCAAAAACTGCACTGTCTGGAAGATAGCGCCACTAACTATAATGAGTTAGCGCCACTAACTTATAAAAGTTAGCGCCGCTAACCCTTCTGGACATAAAACAAAAAAATCAATTTTCGGTTTTTCAGGCTACCATATGCAAATGTAGCATAGAGGTGGCTCTGATACCACTGCTGGGGTTCTATGAACACAGCGGAAGCAAAGGTACAAACATGCATAACATAATGTACAAGTAAACAAAGCATAAAACCCGAAAATAGACCAAAACTCTATGACTAGCAAATGCAACATGAAAAGAAGAAAGGAAGAGAATTATACCCTCCCCTAAGCTCCTGGAGCAAAGTGATGTGATGATGGTGATGACTAGAAGCCCACGAAAAAGATCCCTCTAGTGAAGTCCACCCCGAGTTCGCACCACCTCCTTGTACTAGCAAGCTTGAGAGATCTTCAAAGCCTTGAAATCTCTTCAAGAACAGCCCCTAACTCCAGAAACTCGGACCTCTTTGATAGTACACACACAAGACACTCTTAAAGTAGCTAACTAAGTGTTTAAGTGTGTAAGTGGCCAAAAGATTGGAACAAATGAGAAACCAAGGTGTTTTATAAACCTTGAGATGCCAGTTGAGCTCAATTGGCCGGCCAAAGAAGTATCCCAATGCTACACATGCATTGGTCAAGAGTGGAGGTGGAAAATAAAGTGGCATGCAGTCTGTCAGACGTTACCGCCGCTAACTCATTTGAGTTAGCGCTGCTAAACCCGACTGCATATCAACTTTTCCATTCTGACACTTTCAGTCCCTCCACCATTTAGGCTATCGAGATGGATCCCTGGTGTGTGACCCAATAGGCCCATACATTATCGGCAGTGATCTACATGGCGTACGTGCGTCAGTGGGCATACTCCAACAATTTCTACAATCCCGATGAGAACAAAGTATTTGTCGCTTGGTCAGGGACTTTTCTGGAGGATAAGTTTCTAAGTTTAGAAACTTTTAGAAAAAAAATAGATCTTCATGAATTCGAAGAGGATGAAGGTATACCTCCATCATTTGTGGAACCCGTAATTCAACAAAGAATTGTTAAATCCCAACCCGAGTTCGTGGTTGAGGAAGGAGTGGAAACACAAGACCTTCGCAGGTCTAGTAGGATTCGGACTGAGCCAAGTAGATATCTGGGATTTCTAATTGCTCAGGAGGAAAGGATCTTTATAAACCCACATCCTACGGGGATGCTTTGTCGGGCAGTGAGTCTGACAAATGGCTAGATGCCATGAAGGCATAGATGCAATCCATGTATGACAACCAAGTTTGGGAGTTAGTAGACTTGCCAACACACAGTAGAGCTTTTGGATGCAAGTGGGTCTTCAAGAAGAACACCGACATGGAGGGCATTATGCATACTTTTAAAGCTAGGCTTGTTGCAAAAGGTTACACTCAGACTCATGGTATTGATTATGATGAAACCTTTTCGCCAGTAGCCATGATTAAGTCTATTAGGATTCTAATGGCCATATTTGCATTCTTCAATTATGAGACATGCCAAATGGATGTCAAAACCACTTTCCTTAACGGGAAACTAATAGAGGATGTGTATATGCCACAACCGGATGGTTTTAAGGATTCCAAGAATCGAGGTAAAGTATGCAAGTTGCTAAAATCCATTTATGGATTAAAGCAACCATCTAGAAGCTGGAACTTGCACTTTGATGAGCGCATCAAATAATTTAGTTTTACCAAAAGCGAGTTCGAATCTTGTGTTTACATAAAGTTCAGTGGGAGCATAGCAATCTTCCTGGTCCTGTATGTGGATGACATACTAATCATAGGAAACGATATACCAGCATTACAAGGAGTAAAATCCCGGTTAGGTAAATGTTTCCAGATGAAGGACCTAGGAGAAGCCGCATACATACTTGGTATTAATATCTATAGAGATAGATCTAGGCGGCTGGTCGGACTTAGTCAAAGTACATACATTAATAAAGTGTTGAAACGCTTTAAGATGGAAGATTCCAAGAAAGGTTTCATTCTTATGAGATCTGGTATACCATTGAGCGAGGCTCAGTGTCCTACTTCTCCAGAAGAGCAGAAGAGGATGAAATCGGTTCCTTATGCTTCGGCAGTAGGATCGATTATGTATGTCATGCTATGTACTAGGCCCGATGTTGCTTATTTCATAAGCCTTACGAGCAGATATCAGCAAAATCCGGGTGAAGCCCATTGGGTGGCTTTTAAGCACATTCTTAAGTACTTGAGAAGGACTAAAGAAATGTTCTTGGTCTTTGGAGGAAGCACGGATGAAATCAGTGTAACTGGTTACACAGATGCGAGCTTCCAGACAGACAGAGATGACTTTAAGTCGCAGTCAGGGTTTGTTTTTACTCCAAACAGTGGAGCTGTATCTTGGAAAAGCCAGAAGCAAGATACAATAACGCATTCAACTACAAAGGCTAAGTACATTGCGGCAAATGATGCGGCAAAGAAAGCGATTTGGCTGCGGAATTTTATCTCGGATCTAAGAGTGGTTGCCATTATCTCTAGACCGATTTATATATTCTGTGATAACATGGGAGCTTTAGCGCAAGCAAAAGAACCAAGAGATCACCAGCCGACCAGACACGTACTTAGAAAATATTACATCATCCGAGAGATTATCGGAAGGGGAGATGTGAGGATATGCAAGATTCCGACAGAAGACAATGAGTTGATCCGTTGACTAAGGCGCTAGCAAGATAAAAGCATGAGAAACATGCTAGTTCCATTGGAATGCAGTACATGGGACCTAGCACCTAGTTTTTCAGTATTCAATTTAATTTGTCTGGATTGAATTTAAAGCTTATGATTATGTATTAAACATTTCTGCGTGATGGAAATGTGAGGTTTAATATAATCGTTTAAATGTCTCCATTATTTTAGCATATTTATCTATCCATGATATACAAGTCCCGTTATATGAAAATTAATCCGTAGCTACGTGGTGCGGTGGGAGCCACGTCAGGGAGATAATAACGCTATTATTATTATAAGTACTTGATGGATTATTCGTGTAGAGAATAACAGCATAAGTCATGTGACCAAGTATTTATAAATATTTGTCAGGGGTACAAATATTGGAGGTGATCCGCATCGTTCTAACTTCATGAAGCCTTTCGACATGAGTTAGCTGATTGTCCTTAGACCTGAGATGTTTGGTTTGGGGCATGATGACTTATGTACTTTGGAACGTTCTAACGTTACGCCATAACTGGGTAACTATAATGGGCGTATCTGGGTGCAGCGGAAGACGTGTGCTCAAATGCAAGCAGTCAAGATGGGATTTGCACCTTCTCATATAGAGAGGAGATATTCCAGGGCCCCTTGAGGGTTAAGACTAAATGAAATGCGTGGCCGCGCTCGGATAGAATGATGGACATCATTTGGTAATTCCGTAACTGTAGTTAGTCGAAATCAGAAGTCGAGAAACATAATCTGGATTTTTCAGAACAGATCACGTGCTCCATGTCTGAAATCCACATTACGGGATATCGCGATGAAAAAGGAAAAGCCGGGCAATCAAAGTAGTCGTGGTTAACCTATGTATCTGGCTGGGGGCCTCCTTAGGCCCATGATAAACAAGGGAGTGTAACTATCGTGCACAAGTGGGGGTCTGATGGATTGTGTGCTGGACTAGTGTACACGTGTCATCACATCCATGAACACTATGAGTCACTAAACATTCACAGAGGCACACAGCTGCACACCCAACTAATGAACCAGGAAACAATACAATGTGTATAAAGAAGATAATTAATAGTTGATTAATTATCAAGAAAGAGAGAAATAATAAATATATATCTATTATTGAAAAGGAATATTAAATATTAATTAAATAGGGGTTATATGTTTGTCATAAGGATAAGGTTTGAAAAGATCAAAATACGCTAACGATCAAAGTTAACTCGAGTCTATTTTTCTAATTTTTAAAATTAAAAGACTCAAAGTAAAAATTAGTGAAAATCACAATACAATTTGCGACAATTAAAGAAAATTTTGTAATTAAATCTTTATAAAATGTCAAAGTAACCTGACGACGGCAGTTATTTCCCGCGTCTTGAACTCCCGTCAAACTGCCACAGCAGTCGTTTTCTACTTCCGTTTGTTCTGAAACTAGTCTCCCCCTTTTCGTTAACCCTAATTCACTCCCTCAATCATCATTTCTCCATGACCTTAATTTCCCCCATACGATGTGCATGTTAGTTATCACTTCAAAACCCGTTTTCTTGCCCTTAAATTTCGATTTTTTCACCCTAGGGTTTCGATCAGGGCTTCCGCTGCTGTTGTTGGGTATACGGGGTAGTAATTCTGGTGGTGAAAAGATGGAATTAGTTAGAAAATTGGGGGGAAAGTGTTGCGTTGTGCAACCGAGGAAGAAGAAACAAGAAGTAGAATTGATTGAGTCTGATAATAATGTCGTTAGTGGTGAAGATGTTTTTGATTCGGTCTATTCTGGAGCCAAGGATCCACCTGATCATCTTGTAATTATGGTTAATGGGATCATTGGAACGTAATTTCATCGCAAGTTTGTTTCGTGTTTTGAATTCATTGCATATCTTATGATCTGTAATGTTATCCAGTCCTACAGATTGGAGATATGCTGCTAAACAATTTGTGAAGAAGCTTCCTGATAAAGTCATAGTTCACTGTAAGTTAATGATGTCAAAACTTTCAGTTAGATTCTATGTGAACAAGTTTTCTTTTTTATCTTAATACTTTAATTTTGTTCATTTTGATTATATTTGATGTACATCAAGTGCTATCATTTATTAATATGTATTGAACAGGCAGTGAGTGCAACTCTGCTACTTTAACTTTTGATGGGGTAGACCGAATGGGCTAAAGGTTTGCTGAAGAGGTATTCTTTTATCTGAGAATAATGTATATGTTAACAGTTTAGGTAGCAGTTTGAGCCACGTTACCTGAGAATCGCTTATTTGTGTTCTATATTGACTGCAATGGGTCAAAATTAAATAAAAAAAAAAGCTAAATGTCTACAACTGAAATAGGTCATGTGAGTAGAAAGTAACCGAAATTGTTCAAATGTTTGAAGATCCTAAATCAATTTGTTCAAGCGAGTTAGATATTCTATTAAAATAATTTTTGTAATCACATTCGACAAGTTAATTATTTATAAAGTTCAAATACAAATTACACAAAAAAAGTGCCCCACCGAGTATACCCATGTTAAATTTGTTCATTTTGACTCAAACTGTTGTGTTGTCCTCATTTTTCGGACCTTGCAAAACTCGGAGTTAACTTATTAATTTATTATGTTTTGTGAAGTTAATTTTGAATTATTTTTAAAGTGTTGCAAGTTTCTTTGAATGCTGCAGGTAGTAACGGTTGTTAAACGATGGCCTGAGGTGTCCAAAATCTCGTTTATAGCACATTCATTGGGTGGCCTAGTTGCCCGGTATGCTATTGGGAGGCTATATGAAAGTGTTTCCATGATTCGGTCTTTCAGTTTAAGGGAAAGCAATCCAAATAATTTAGAAAAATGCGTTGATCTGTTTTTTGAAGCTACAATTGCTGATTTACAACCAATTAACTTTATTACTGTTGCAACTCCCCATCTTGGTTCTAGCGGACATAGACAGGTAGGTTTTTGATACAAACATTGCCCAAATCACTAGTACAAAAATGACTTTTAGTCACACTTTTCTAAAACAGACCAGTCACACTTTTGATTTGAAGTGTGACTATAGGTCATTTTTTAAATTGTGCCATACTTTTAGTCACATTTTATTTTGTTTGTGTGACTATTGCATAGTAAGTAAATACCTTTAGTCACACTTAAGCATAAAAACGTGACAATTTCATAATAAGTAAATACATTTAGTCACACTTAAACATAAAATAGTGACAATTGCATAGTAAGTAAATGTCTTTAGTCACACTTAAACATAAAAACGTGACCATTCCTAGCCACACTTGTAAAAAGTGTGACCAAATGTCATGATATGCCACTGAAATGTGAATAAAATTTGTGACGGATTTTATAAGAGACCATAGATATATATACGGTCACACAATAGTACAAAAATGACCTTTAGTCACACTTTTTCCAAAACAAATCAAAGTCACACTTTTGATTTAAAGTGTGACTATAGGTCATTTTTAAAATTTTGTCATAGTTTTAGTCACTTTATATTTTGTTTGTGTGACCATTTCATAATAAGTAAATACATTTAGTCACACTTAAACATAAAATAGTGACAATTGCATAGTAAGTAAATATCTTTAGTTACACTTAAACATAAAAACGTGACCATTACTAGGCACACTTGTAAAAAGTGTTACCAAATGCCATGATATGCCACTGATATGAGAATAAAATTTGTGATGGATTTTATAAGAGACCATAGATATATATATTCGGTTACACAATAGTACAAAAAGGACCTTTAGTCACACTTTTTCCAAAACAAACCAAAGTCACACTTTTGATTTAAAGTGTGACTAAAACCTAAACAATAACAACACTTATAATAGACTTGTGTGACCATAGGCTGAACAACAGTCACTAAAATAACAAAATTGTGTGTCTAGAAAAAGTTTTTTGTCACACTTTCGGATGAATTGTTTGATTTTATAATGAAAAGTTTATGCCCTATAGTCACACTTTTTAGTTACGGTCACATTTTTTATATGATATGGTCACTAAATTTTTGTGTGACCATAACATACCTAAAATGGCACGATCTTCGGTCACACTTTTAATGAAAAAAAAAGTGTGACCGTAGGCATACGGTCACACTTTTTTGGTGTGACTAAAGGTCAAATTTGTACTAGTGAATATTTGTAACGCCCCAAGGTTTGAAAGATTTCCTGTTAAGTATTTAACTTAATTTTATATGTTAGGTGTTTATGTGTTTAGTTAGTTGCCTTTATGTGTTTATGAGTTGCAAAGTAGAGGGGCTAAGGATGCCATTTCAGAAAACTTGAGAAGTTTAGGGGTCTTTGTGGCAATCTTTGAAAGTTATAGATATATTTGAAGCCTTATTTGACTCAGTTGTAGTCAAACTCCAGGGACAAACACACATTCACGTACACACACAATCACTATGGGAATTTTGAGTTTTTGATCAAGAAATTGAGAGGTGATAGCAAATTTCGTAGTTCATAGTGATCCAGAAGCAAGAGGTATGTGTTTTTCTTGTTTATTTGCAGATTTAGGTCATGGAATGGGTTCATAGGTTGAATCCTTGTATATAGATTGATTTGTTGTGTTTTGTGTTGTTTTGATTCAAGTTTTATGTTAGAAAAGTAGTTATGATGTTATAGAACTTGTATGTACAGTTGATTTCGAGTTTGTACGAGTTTTGAGTTGTAAAAGAGTGAAGTCGGCTGCTGTTCACGAACAGAGCGTGATGTCTGCTGTATCTAGTGTTCCTACAGCCGTAGGAAAGGTTCTCTGCGGCCGTAGGTAGTTGTTTTAGCATTTTTGTAATTTTGTCAACTACGGCAGTAGGAAATGGATCCTGCGGGCGTAGGACTGTATTCTCATGATTTACCGTCTAAGGACGAAGGAAATGAACCTACGGGAGTAGTGCACCTAGCCTACGATCGTAGGAAGTGGAGATTAACCACTAAGGGCGTAGGAGTGGAGTCATACGGCCGTAGTGAGGAAAACTACTACGGGCGTAGGGATTTTAACCTACAACCGTAGGAGGTGGGTTTTTAGTAGAACTATGTTAGTCAGTTAGAATCTTTGCAGCAGCGTCTAGAAGTTAACACAGTACTTGTTTATTGCTTGTAGGCAATAAGAGTTTGACGCTTTTGTGATAAGAGTGTAATTCCTATTTGCTGTTAAGGTAAATGTAGTTACTTTTAATCAGATTAGCGTACATGTGTATATTAAATGCATGATATGTGACTGATTATGTGAATATTTTATATTATGAACAGAGATAGGGTATATTGAGATCCCTATACCCAAGTAAGTGTCAGGGGTTACTAATACTTAGTATAGTACACTCCGGGACCAGTTAACAGATTTGGAATAGAATTGCAGATGTACAAGTTGGGATGTGAGACATCCAAAAGAGAATTTGTTTTCATGTTTTGTTTATTATTTCTGTAGTATACTCACTAAGCGTTAGCTTACATTCAGTGTTTTTTGTTGGCAGGTGCGTCAGGCTCAGGCAAGGGGAAGGCCCCAGCGGCTTCTTAGACTGGATAACTCCTGGTTTTTGTGTTAGAACGTTTTTAAAACACTACTTTTAGTAAACCAGTTTAGCATCAATGTATATAGTAACAGTCTTTTGTAAAACTACGATCCTTTTTGGGTGCTAACAGTTGTATAATATGTTTAATAGTTTCAAAAGAAAAGTGGTGTTACAACTTGGTATCAGAGCCAAGGTTTGAGGGATTTGGACACACACGGGTGTGATGTCTGAACTTAAACCGTGGTTTTAAAGTCAAGAGGAGCTATCCGTGGGGCAGTAACCTTAGTGAGTATATTCAGTAGAAAGTTTATGATTAGTTAATTGTTTTACAGTTTGAGCATGAGTAGCAATGTTTATGCATGCGTAGTTAGTTTTGCCATACGTGACCTAAGCTTGTGAATCGGGGTGTTCTATGACGGCAACAAGAACAATTGTATATAATGTGTTTCTTATAACACCTGGCCAGTATATGTAATAAACATGTGATATACAATCGAGCTTGGAATTGTCATAGTGATACCTTGTGGATTAAGTAAGGGGTAATACGTGACAGTGTAGTACATGTGAATAGTACCAGAACAGAATACTAGATAGATGTTGTATTAGCAATATTACATACCTTATTGTGAAACAGAGAAAGTTGTTATGGTACTGTATGTTAAAGTTTTCTTCATTTCAGAATGGAGTACATTCAAGGGGTCATTGCAGATCCAACACAACAGTCTGGGGTTGGTACACCTCAGGAGAATAGAGGTACCTATGTTTCAGATGCAATTCCCATACAGACAGAGAGATCTACGGGTAACCCTTCCGGGGTAGCTGGTACAGAGGAAATACAAGATCCAGTGAACAGCGCGATCAAAGAAACGGTGGCAACAGAGTTGGGAAAGGCTTTACAAGCCAATGTCCCTTTTATAATCAATCAAGTGGTTGAACAAGTTTATGGGAGGATGGAGGTTTTACTACAAGAGCGTGTAGATGCGGCGGTACAGGCTGCGACTATAAATCTGCCAGCAAGAGTTGAACCAAGTCAGGGATGCACATACAGAGAGTTCGCTGCTTGTGGAACATCAGTTTTTGAAGGGGTAACATAGTTAGTAACAGATGGTTATCAGATACGGAGGGAGCTTTCCGTACAAGTGTGTGTTTACCAACGAAACAAGTTACCTATGCTTCAAATTTGCTACGCGGGGCGGCGAATGATTGGTGCACAACCCTGTTACAGAGGAAGGGGGTAGCCCAGATGGAAGCTATGCCATGGGCTCAATTCAGAGAGTTGTCCAGAGTATGTAGCTACGGAGTCGATGAAGATGCAGCGCTATATTTCTATTATGAGGAATGATATCAGAGAAGTGCTAGCAACCTCTACTTGTACAACTGTTGATGAAATGATGGATTTAGCTTGGAAAAGGGAGCAGGAGTTACTCAGGCAAGGAGTGGTCAGTGGAAAGAGGAAGATTGAACAAGTCAACACACATAACAAGAAACCAGCAGTAGTACTACAGCGGGGAGGTACAACCCCTCCACCTAAATGTACTAAGTGTGGGAGGAACCATTCTGGAGAGTGTTAGTTTGGTATGCCGGGCTGTTACAAGTGTGGGAAACAAGGGCATGTTGCCAAAGACTGCAAGACTCCTTTGTTGGTATGTCACAACTGTTATCAGCCGGGGCACTTTAAAGCTCAATGTCCCCAGCTCCCAGTAGTAGAGAGGAGACCAGTGAATCCCCTACCCCCATCCCATGGTAATGAGGGTAGAAATGTGAAGCAGGAACAACCCCGACCGAAAGGCAGAGCTTTCCAGCTCATAGCTGAGGAGGCCAAAGTTGAACCTGATGTGGTAGCAGGTACTTTTGTTGTTAATAATATGCCTGCTTTAGTATTGTTTGATTCCGGTGCCAGTAGATCGTTTGCTGCTGTTTCGTTTTGTGCTCAGTTTAATATGTCACCTGTTAAGTTAGAATTTCCTCTGGAAGTAGAAATAGCAGACAATAAGAGAACGATTGTGACTAGTGTATTTAAGGGTAATGTGATAGAGATATGCGACTGTAAATTCCCTATTGACCTTATCCCTATGGCTATGAAAGAGTTCCAAGTAGTCATGGGTATGGATTGGTTGGGTCTACATCAAGCTCAGATTTTCTGCGATCAGAAAACGGTGCGGGTTCAGACCCCAAGTGGGGAAGAGCTGGTTATTCGAGGTGACAGTAAGAGAGTCAGTCTTCCAATTTGTTCTTTAGCAAAAGCAATGAAGTACTTGACACACGGGTGTTTCGCATTCGTAGCATTAGTGGAAGATATAGATGTGACAAGAAAGAAGCCACAGATCCAAGAGATACTAGTGGTTTGTGAGTACCCAGATGTTTTTCCAGATGAGTTACCAGGAGTCCCACCAACTCGACAAGTGGAATTCAGAATTGACGTAATTCCAGGAGCAGAGCCGAAAGCGAAAGTCCCGTACAGTCTAGCACCACCAGAAATGCAAGAGTTGATGACTCAACTACAAGAGCTGACAGATAGGGGTTTCATCAGGCCTAGTAGTTCACCGTGGGGTGCACCAATTTTGTTTGTTAAAAAAAGGATGGCACGTTCAGAATGTGTATAGACTACAGAGAACTCAACAAAGTCACGATCAAGAACAAGTATCCGCTTCGTAGAATAAACGATCTGTTTGATCAGTTACAGGGTGCTTCCTGGTTCTCCAAGATAGATTTGAGGTCAGGGTACCACCAGTTAAAGATATGAGAAGAGGATATAGCCAAGACATCGTTCAGAACACGGTATGGGCATTTCGAATTTTTTGTGATGCCGTTTGGTCTTACGAATGCTCCAGCAGCGTTTATGGATTTGATGAATCGAGTTTGCCGACCGATGCTCGACAAGTCAGTGATAGTATTTATCGACGACATTCTTATTTATTCTAAGACTTCAGAGGAGCATAGTGTTCACCTCAGAGAAGTGTTAGAAATCTTATGCAAGGAGAAGTTGTATGCGAAATTCTTTAAGTGTGAGTTTTGGCTTCAAGAAGTGCAGTTCCTGGGTCATCTCATTAATCAAGAGGGAATTAAAGTGGATCCTGCAAAAGTAGAAGTTGTGATGAAGTGGGAGCCACCTCAGAATCCTACAGAAATCAGAAGTTTCCTTGGTTTAGGAGGATATTATAGGCGATTTATTCAAGACTTCTCCAAATCAGCAGTACCTTTAACTCAGTTAACCAAGAAGAATGTAGAGTTTCATTGGGGTGAAGAACAGTAGAAAGCATTTGATATGCTAAAGCACAGGTTGTGTAATGCTCCGGTTCTTTCGTTACCAGATGGGGTAGAAGATATGGTAGTTTACTGTGATGCTTCATACAGAGGGTTGGGTTGTGTTTTGATGCAGAAAGGGAAAGTCATTGCTTATGCTTCCCGTCAGTTAAAGATACACGAGAACAACTACCCGACTCATGATTTAGAATTAGCAGCAGTTGTTTTTGCCCTAAAGATATGGCGACACTATTTGTATGGTGTCAAGTGTACTGTTTATTCAGATCACAAGAGTCTTAAATATTTTCTAGAGCAAAAGAATCTGAATATGCGACAGAGGCGATGGTTAGAGTTATTAAAGGATTACGATTGCGAGATATTATATTATCCGGGTAAAGCTAATGTGGTGGCAGACGCACTAAGTAGAAAGTCAGGCATTATACAGATACAAATGCATCAAGTACAGATGTCTGTAATCACTCCGATATTAGATCAAATTAAAATGGCACATATTGAAGCGGTTAAGGAAAACAATCAGAAAAAGGAACGCGTAAATGGTCAAGTGTCAAAGTTAATAAAAGACAATCGAGATCTTTTAACTCGCTATGATCGTATTTGGGTGCCCAGTTTCGGGGGTGTGCGGCAAGTTCTTTTGGAAGAAGCACATTGCTCGCAGCTTTATATTCACCCAGGAGCTACAAAGATGTATAGAGATATGAAAATGAACTTTTGGTGGCCGGGAATGAAACGAGATATAGCAAGACATGTAGAGAGATGTCTGACTTGTTGCAAGTCAAAGCAGAGCATCATAAACCACATGGGAAATTGCAACCGCTGGATATTCCCGTATGGAAATGGGAACACGTTACTACGGATTTGATTACCAAACTACCTAAAACTCCTAGGGGGTGTGATGCTATCTGGGTAGTAGTTGATAGACTCACGAAGAGTGCGCACTTCATTGCAATAAAAGAGGCCTACTCGTCAGAGAAAATGGCAGATGTGTATATGAAGGAGATAGTGTCCAGACACGGAGTCCCAGTCACAATTATTTCGGACAAAGATACTCGGTTTACCTCCAGGTTCTGGAGTAAGTTTCATGGAGACATGGGGACAAAACTACATCTGAGTACAGCATTTCATCCACAAACTGACGGCCAAAGCGAAAGAACTATACAGACATTGGAGGATATGAACAGAGCTTGTATCATCGACTTCGGTGGTAGTTGGGATACATACTTACCATTAGCAGAGTTCTCGTATAACAATAGTTTTCATTCAAGTATTGGCATGCCGCCGTATGAGATGCTATATGGCCGAAAATGTAGAACCCCTATTTGTTGGGGCGAGATTGGTCAGAAAGAACTGGGCAGTATAGAGATAGTACAGCAAACCACCGAGTATATACAACAGATACGCGAACAACTAAAAGCAGCCCAAGATAGACAGAAAAGCTACGCAGATAAGCGGCGGTCACCATTAGAGTTCTAGGTTGGAGACTACGTGTTGTTAAAAGTATCACCATGGAAAGGGGTGATCAGATTTCGAAAGAGGGGCAAAGCTAGGACCTAGGTTTGTTGGTCCTTTTAAGATTATTGCAAGGGTTGGGAAGGTAGCGTATAGGTTAGAACTTCTAGAAGAAATGTCGCAGATTCACAATACCTTCCATGTGTCCCACCTTCGAAAGTGTTTAGCAGACGAGTCAGCTATCGTTCCTCTTCAAGATGTGACGATTGATGAAAAGCTTAGTTATGTAGAGCAGCCATTAGCTATCTTGGAGAGAAAAGTGAAGAATCTGCGTAACAAACACGTAAGTCTTGTGAAAGTCCAATGGAGACACCGAAGGGGGTCATATTATACTTGGCAGCCAGAGAGTGACATGAGACAGAATTACCCTCAGTTGTTTGCATAGTAGATTTCGGGGACGAACCCGTCCCAAGTGGGGAAGAGTTGTAACGCCCCAAGGTTTGAAAGATTTCCTGTTAAGTATTTAACTTAATTTTATATGTTAAGTGTTTATGTGTTTAGTTAGTTGCCTTTATGTGTTTATGACTTGCAAACTTTGAGGGGCTAAGGTTGCCATTTCAGAAAACTTGAGAAGTTTAGGGGTCTTTGTGGCAATCTTTGAAAGTTATAGATATATTTGAAGCCTTATTTGATTCAGTTGTAGTCAAACTCCAGGAACAAACACACACTCACGTACACACACAATCACTATGGGAATTTTGAGTTTTTGATCAAGAAATTGAGAGGTGATAGCAGATTTCGTAGTTCATAGTGATCCAGAAGCAAGAGGTATGTGTTTTTCTTGTTTATTTGCAGATTTAGGTCATGGAATGGGTTCATAGGTTGAATCCTTGTATATAGATTGATTTGTTGTGTTTTGTGTTGTTTTGGTTCAAGTTTTATGTTAGAAAAGTAGCTATGATGTTATAGAACTTGTATGTACAGTTGATTTCGAGTTTGTACGAGTTTTGAGTTGTAAAAGAGTGAAGTCGGCTGCTGTTCACGAACAGAGAGTAATGTAAGCTGTATCTAGTGCTCCTACGGCCGTAGGAAAGGTTCTCTGCGGCCGTATGTAGTTGTTTTAGCATTTTTGTAATTTTGTCAACTACGGCGTAGGACTGTATTCTCATGATTTACCGTCTAAGGATGAAGGAAATGAACCTACGGGAGTAGTGCAACTAGCCTACGATCGTCGGAAGTGGAGATTAACCACTACGGGCGTAGGAGTGGAGTCATACGGCCGTAGTGAGGAAAACTACTACGGGCGTAGGGCTTTTAACCTACGACCGTAGGAGGTGGGTTTTTAGTAGAACTATGTTAGTCAGTTAGAATCTTTGTAGCAGCGTCTAGAAGTTAACACAGTACTTGTTTATTGTTTGTAGGCAATAAGAGTTTGACGCTTTTGTGATAAGAGTGTAATTCCTATTTGCTGTTAAGGTGAGTGTACTTACTTTTAATCAGATTAGCGTACGTATGTATATTAAATGCATGATCTGTGACTGATTATGTGAATATTTTATATTATGAACAGAGATAGGGTATATTGAGATCCCTATACCCAAGTAAGTGTCAGGGGTTACTAATACTTAGTATAGTACACTCCGGGACCAGTTAACAGATTTGGAATAGAATTGCAGATGTACAAGTTGGGATGTGAGACGTCCAAAAGAGAATTTGTTTTCATGCTTTGTTTATTATTTATGTAGTATACTCACTAAGCGTTAGCTTACATTCAGTGTTTTGTATTGGCAGGTGTGAGCGTCAGGCTCAGGTAAGGGGAAGGCCCCAGAGGCTTCTTAGGCTGGATAGCTCCTGGTTTTTGTGTTAGAACGTTTTTAAAACACTACTTTTAGTAAACAAGTTTAGCATCAATGTATATAGTAACAGTCTTTTGTAAAATTACGATCCTTTTTGGGTGCTAACAGTTGTATAATATGTTTAATAGTTTCAAAAGAAAAGTGGTGTTACAATATTGGTTCCTTTTAAGCTATTGTTTTACCTATTAGATTCATTAGAGATAAAACATAGCCCATATCGACCCAGTTATAATTAAATATGTACCTCTACATGGTTGAACTATTTGTATTTTTTATTTTTTATTTTTTATTTTTTTGTTTCAATATAATCATCTGGGTCATCATAGATCGAGTCTCCTAGAGCCAACCACAAAAACTGTATTATACATCTGTAACATTCGTTATTTCAACTCATTTGACCCGTCTTCTTTTAGGCTTGTTTTTTGAATTGAAAGTTTTGACCTCTTAGGTCCCGTTTGTTTCACCGTACTACGAAGGAATGAAAATTATTTTAATTCCATACATGTTAGTTATGGAATGACATTCCTCTACCTAAATGAATATAAACACTTCAAAGAATTTAATTCCTTTCCAAATAATGTTACCAAACGCAATATATAACGGAATTTGATTTCAATTCCATAAATTATTTCACATTACGGTGAAATAAACTGAACCTTAGAGATAAAATGCAACCCGAATCTTGTGTAAGTAAAAGGGCTGAAATTGCAATCTGTACTTTTAGCATTCCTTATTTTCTTATTTTCTTTCGTGTTGTCTGTGTTTTAACAGCTTCCATTCCTTTGCGGTGTTCCATTTCTTGAAAGACGGGCCCCACAAACTGCACATTGGATTGTTGGTAGAACTGGGAAACATCTCTTTCTTACTGACGATGATGATGGGGCCCGCCCCCTGCTCCTTCAAATGGTTAATGACTCGGAAGACATAAAGTTCATGTTAGTTCTGCTTCATTTAAACAATTATTACAATAATATTAAATAAAGGTGGCAATTTAGTTCTGCTTCATAAAGTTCATGCTGTCATTTTTCTTTTAAATTTATTTATTTGTTGGTAATAATAATGGTAATGTGTCGTATAGGTCTACTTTAGGTTCTTTTAAGTGCCGAGTGGCTTATGCTAACGCCAACTATGACCGTATCCTTTTCAAAGTTTGTAAACATTATATCTTAATACATAAATAATTTGTAGTTTTCCCCTTAAATAAAGAGAATTTTTTTCTTTTTTGTATGTTTTTTATCTATGTTTTGCCTTCTTTGATTGATAAGACGTGGTTGGGTGGAGAACATCGTCAATTCGGCGTCAACATGAACTTCCAAAGGTAGGTTTTGCTTTGTGCCTTAATGGTTTTTCAATCAAGGTTGAAACATAAAAGTACATTCTGATTAGAGTGGCGATTTCAACCCATTTATGGTAATCATGTCGATTTTGGTTATACTTTGCCACTTTGGGTCATATTGTTATAATTTAAAGAACTGATTTTTATATGGAAATGGGTTGAACTGGTCAAAAGTGACATAAATTTTACTTGTAATATTCATATATCTTTCTTAAATGAAGATACTAACCACAACCCATATTGTTTTCCTTTTTTAGTCAAATGTTCTTATAAATCATGACAAGTACCCACACATTGTCAAAGCGGAACGGAAATCTGGTGCTGCTATACAGAATGGGAGTTCTTCTGTAGCTATACCTCAAAATGTGGAAGGTTTGCCTTTTGTTCGGGTAACGGGTTTGGGTTAATTGTATAACCTTTTAGAACAGACTGGGCCAGGTTGGGTTGACACCACTTGAATTTTTTTAGTTTTAAAATTGCTTATAAATAACTACTACATTGCTTATGCTTCTAAAAACAATGTAGGGTATCTTTCGTATGATGCTTTTTGAAGCTTATTGCAGGTGGTAGCTTTTTGTTTTGAAAGAAAAAGCTACAAGTCATTTTCGGATGAAAAAGCTGGAAGCTATTTTTTTAAACAAAAAAAACTTCTAAAACAAAAAACTTCTTGAAGTAGCTTTCAAAACTAGCTGGAACTTTTTATATACCAAATTACGTAAATACCCTCTTTAATTATTTTAAATTCCTCCTATTTTTATGTAATGAGAATTGATATTATTTACTAATTACTAATTAGAAACACCCTCTATATATACAATGTACAAAAGTCAGCCCATGGGCTATAGCCCAATATACTATTTACACTCCTGCTCTAGTTGGAGCATATATGTTAATCATGCCCAACTTGTTACAAATGAAATCTATTTGAGTTTTTCGGAGAGGTTTAGTGAGGATATCTGCAAGTTGAAAATCAATCTTGACGTGAATTGGCTGTATGGATGGAGGATTCGCTTGTGTGCCCACCACTCGATCTCTGATAAGATGGCAGTCAACCTCAGTGTGTTTCGTCCGCTCATGGAAAACTTGATTATTTGCTATATGTATGGTTGATTGACTGTCGCAATATAACCGCATCAAGTTATTAGAAACTACTCCGAGCTCTGTGATGAGACGATGAACCCATAACATTTCCGATGTAACGCCTGCCATAACTCTATATTCTGATTCTGCATTGGACCTAGATATTGTGTGTTGTTTCTTACTCTTCCATGATACAAGGTTTCCTCTAACGAAAACACAATATCCGGTAGTAGATCGTCGAGAAATCGGACAACCTGCCCAATCTGCATCTAAGAATCCAGATATCTGATCATCTCCTTTTTCTGAAAAAGCACCCACACGACAATGCCCCTGATCAGAATATAAGATACCAAGACCTGGTGTGGTCTTGACATATCTCAAGACACGAAGGGCAGCATCCCAGTGCCCAGTGTAAGCCATGAATTGGCTTAGGACACTGACAGTAAAGGAAATATCTGGACGTGTGACTGTTAAATAGTTAAGTTTCCCGACTAATCGTCTGTAGCGCTCAGGATCCTTCATCGGATCTCCATCCTCTAGGATGAGCTTCCTCGTGGGAAGCATTGGAGTATCAACAGGCTTGCAACACATCAAGCCACATTCAGTCAACAAATCAAGGGCATACTTCTGTTGAGACAGAAGTATTCCTTGTGGAGAGCGGGATACTTCTATGCCAAGGAAGTATCGTAGACGACCTAAGTCGGTTATCTGAAATTGCGACTGAAGAAACTGCTTGAGTTCGGTAATTCTGACCTCATCATCCCCTGTAAGTATGATGTCATCAACGTAAACTACAACAATAATCCTTTTGCCTTGTTTGTGTCTAAAGAACAGAGAATGATCAGATGCACTGCGAACCATCCCAAATTCTCCCATCACACTAGAGAATCACCCAAACCATGCCCTGGGAGACTGCTTAAGACCATATAAGGAATGGTGTAATCTGCAAACTTTCGAGGCCTCCTCCTCGACAATAAATCCTGGCGGATGCTCCATATACACCTCCTTCTCAAGGACGCCATTAAGAAAGGCGTTCTTGACATCAAGCTGATGGAGCGACCAATGATGAATAGCAGCAAGGGCAATACAAATACGGACACAAGGCATTTTAGCAACTGGAGAGAAGGTTTCATCATAATAAATGCCATATGCCTGAGAATACCCTTTAGCAACTAACCGGGCCATCAGGCGATGTAGGGATCCATCCTGGTGTAGTTTAACTGTATAAACACAACGACAACCAACAATACGTTTGCCCGGAGGAAGTGTTGCAAGATCCCATGTATGTTTAGCCCGTAGAGCTCTTATCTCGTCTTCCATAGTCTGTCGCCATCCTGGGTGAGCAAAAGCAGTCGTCACATTCCTGGGAATTGGGTAAGAATCAAGGTTACCGGTATAGGCTTTCGACTCGGATGAGAGGTGAGAATAGGCAACATAGTCCTGTATGGGATAGCGGGTGTGGTGTCGAGGTTCTTTGCGAAAGGCAATAGGTATATCGGGAAAGGGTGCTCCTGGAGGATCATAGCTAGGGATATCGGGTATAGGGGAGGTGGTATTGGGAAGGGGTGTTTCAGGTAAGGTTGTATCTGTGTCAGGCTCATTTGTGGGAAAAGGAACTGTGGATGAACCAGATTCTTGGTTGGGTTGTGAATCAAGCGGCTCTGTTGTTTGATCCTTACGTTTCCGAGCATATGTGAAAATTAATGGCGGAGGGGCTGCCGGTAGGTCCGTGGTAGCAGAAGTAGGAGCATCTGAGACCGGAGGAACATAAGATACAGGAAATGTAGGAATAAGATGGGATTCTGGTATGTCAAGTTCATGAAACGGGTCAGAAGTGGAATAAGGATGGTCAAGGAAATAAAGAAGGTAACATCAGCACTAGTAAAATAGCGGTAAAGGGAAGGACTATAACACTGATACCCTTTCTGGACTTGAGAGTAACCAAGGAAGACACAACGAATGGCCCGTGGATCAAGTTTAGTGAGTTGTGGACGATGATCATGCACATATGCAACCCACCCAAAAATTTTGGGTGCTAGAGGAAATGAAGTCCCCTTAGGGAAAATAACAAAAAAAGGGGATTTACCATGAAGGACAGGTGTAGGCATGTGGTTAATCAGATATGCGGCAGTAAGAATCGCGTCCCCCCATAATGGTTTAGGGACATGAGATTGAAACACAAGTGTTCGAGCAACGTCCAACAAATGACGGTTCTTTCGTTCAGCAACACCATTTTGTTGGGATGTATATACACATGAAGATTCATGAACAATACCGTGGGGTTTCAAATATGAAGTATAAAGTACTCCTTTGCATTATCTTGTTGGAGTATGCCAACGAACACACGTACGCCAAATGATCACTACCGATGATGTATGGGCCTATCGGGTCACACGCCGGGGGTTGACCTTGACACAACCTAAAAGATGAGGGTGAGAAAGGATAAATAATGATAGTTGGTTTCCCGCAGGGGTTAGCGGCGCTAACTCTGGCGTCGCTAAATCAGCCGCGTTAGCGGCGCTAACCATGGGAGGTTAGCGGCGCTAACTATGGGCGGCTAGCGGCGCTAACTCTGTCTGACAGAAACAACTTTATCTTTTCACCTCTAAATCCGACCAATGCACGTAATAACTAATGATGACTTCTGGGACCGACTAAGGGAGACCTGGAGTCGTGAGTTGGTCTATAAAACACATGCATATCTCTCATTCTCTACTCTTGACCACTTGTTAAGAAAAATACAAACTTAGAACTCTTGTGATAGTTTCTAAGTTCAAACAGGAGAGAAAGTGAGCAGATTCCTGGTGGATTTTGGTTGTGTTCCAGAAGCTAATCTTCTTGTTGATTGAGCTAAAGGAGTGCTAGTACACTTGGGTCACGATTCACTCGGGGTGGACTTTGATATTGCTAGAAGGAGCCGAGAAAGGAGGTCACGACTTGGAAGCTAGCCACACACACACAACCATCAGAGACATCAAGGGTATAATCTCCTCTTTTCTTTCTGTTTTGTTGCATAACTTTGTTGTAGAGTTAGATCCACTTATGGGGTTCATCTTGTGGTCTTGTTTTTGTTTGAAAAATTCGTTTATGACCTTGCATGCTTCCGTTGCTATGTACCACGAACCCCAACAGTGGTATCAGAGCCAGCTCTACACTGGTTTTGCACTAAATGGCCAAGAAAATCCGAAAAATGTGATTTTTGGTTCTGTCCAGTGTTTAGTAGCGCTAACTTTTCTATGTTAGCGGCGTTAAACCTTAGTTAACGGCGCTAAAGTCGGAGTCAACAGTCCTCTATGGTAAACTGACTTGTTTTAATGTCGTCTCGCGATAGCGGCGCTAAACTGTGTTAGCGGCGCTAACTCTTTATAGTTAGCGGCGCTAACCCTTACTGGCAGGATGCATGGTTTTGCCTTAAATCAATTTTGTTGGATTTTTGGGCTATTTGTACTTGCTGGAATTGTTCCAGATTTGAGTTGTGTTTAGATTAAAGTTGCCTTATGTCTTGGTTGATGTATTTATATGTGGATTAACATTTAGGCATGAAAATGATTAATTGCATATACTTACATTGTGTATATATGACTATGGAATTTTGACTTGTTTGAGGTTCCTAATGCATATGTACATAGGATTATGAGTGCCTTGAGTGATTAGATAATCTTAACCAAGACATATAAGATTTACATGGTTTTGTGTGGCACACCATGTGTTGATGTGTGATTTCTTGTATGTGGTTGTAGTATGCGTATCCGGTAACATTTTTTGAGCCATATGACCTATGAGATGTGTTTGGTTGATTTAGATTAATGTATTAATTCATTTGGTGGTTTGTACCACATTGGTTTGTAATAATTAATCTATTTATTCGGTTTCTAATTTTAACGGCTTGCATGCCGATTTCGTATTCTTTGTAATTTGTAGAATTAGCTTGGAATAAAAAAATTGTGGCTTGCATGCCATTTCCTTTTAAATTTGTAAATTGTAAAAGATGAACCGAAGCAACCAACAAGAACCGTGTGGAGGGTGTCTTGGCGTACTTGGATCCGGAGGTCGGTAGGAGACGCAATGGATCAAGTGGGAGGAGCACACATCGGGTCATTCGGTCTAGTCCTTAGATGACTTAGTCTTGCCCGTTGGCTCACGGGCAAGACGCATAGGATTTGGCTCGTTACCGGATTATATTACATGCGTGGTTGATTTTATTTTGTATTTTTTCTTGCATGGATGTTTAGGTTCTTCGCATGCTAGAAAATTTTTCAAAATAATAAAATCAAAGAGTTTTAAATTGGTTTACAAACTCCGCGCGCCACATAGACAAGAATTGGTTAAAAGTGTTTTAACCGGAAGAACTAAAACCCGTTTTTCAAAAGTAAATCTCACACCACCCGTAAGATGACACCGCCCGATTCTAGTGAAACAAGATCGGTTTGTCGAGCTCTAGCCGAGACCGGTTTTGCATAACTGTGTGGAAGGCGCGTGTGGCAACTCGCAAGGTCGGTTGTCGAGCTCTAGCCGAGCCGGCCATTGGGCTAGAGTACCACCGTGTATCTTGACGGACGATTTACAATTCCAAGACTTAAAACGCATTGGTAGTTGTCGAGCTCTAGCCGAGCTATCAAAGTGGGTTAATGAGGAATTGGTGTGGAGGGATCAAACATGCCAAATGGGTCTTAAGAGTACCTTGGATCCCGCAAGTGCCTAAGAGTTGTGATCACGGATTGCAATTGGTAAATAGTTTACCGGCCTAAAATAGCTCTATGAAGTGATCCGCGGAAAACCCGTCATGGATTAGGGTATTTTGAGGTTCTTAGCCCTTGTTAATATAATTTGTTTTTAAAACAAGAGGGTAATTATCTTAACAAGGATTTAATACAACAATAACTAACCATTTCGTACTTTGCTTGTAGATGGCATCTACCAGCAACACCAACACCACCAACATGTCACTCCGTCCATTTTTGGAGAAGGAGAAACTCACGGGGCCAAACTTTATGGATTGGCATAGGACTTTGAGAATTGTCCTACGTCATGAAATGAAGCTAGAGGTCCTTGAGTCACCTCTTCCGGAGGCTCCTGCTACCAACGCGGCGAGGGCCGTCCGCGAGGCGTATGAAAAACGCCTTAAGGACACAAATGACGTGACTTGCCTTATGCTAACGACCATGAGTCCCGAATTACAAAGGCAATTCGAGAAAGTGAGTGCGTTTGAGATGATTTCTCAGCTGAAGGACATGTTCCAACAGCGAGCTAGGCAAGAACTCTATGAGTGCGTCAAGGCCTTCATCGGTTGCCGGATGCAGGAGGGCGGCAATGTGAGCTCCCACGTACTTAAGATGAAAGGGTACGTGGATCAGCTCGAGGAATTGGGCTTTCCCATGGGGAAGGAGTTGGCGGTTGATATCATCCTCCAATCCTTGCCTCCTGCATAGGGTCCGTTCATTGTGAACTTCCACATGCATAGTATGGACAAGTCCATTATGGAATTGCATGGCATGCTAAAAACCGCCGAGGGCGAGCTTGCCAAGTCAAAGCCCACCACCTCCACTGCCGTTCTCACCATCAACGAGGGTGGTAACAAGCGGAAGCAACCCGCTTTGGGCTCCAAGGGGAAGGGAAAGAAGAAGGCCAAGGCCCAAGGGCCGAAGCCCAAACCTAACCCAACCCCGGAGCCGAAGGGGAAGCAAGTGGCTCCCGCTGCCACCTCACCGGAAGAGGCAACCTGCTACTTCTGCGGGGAGAAGGGTCACTACTGGCGTAGTTGCCCCAAGTACACGGAGGAGCTCAAGAAGCTTCGCTCTAAAGGTGCCGCTGCCTCCGGTACGTACATGATTGAACTCCATAACACTTCTACTTCTAACGCCTGGGTTTTAGACAGCGGGTGTGGTACTCACGTTTGTAATAATGTGTAGGTACTAAGAAGAAGTAGGGACTTGGTTGATGGAGAGCTGGATCTCATCATGGGAAACAAGGCGGTTGTCCCGGTTGAGAAGATTGGGAGTGTGGAGCTCGCCTTTCCTTCTGGCTTATCTATTGTTTTGTTAAATGTATCTTTTGCGCCATGTGTGGCAAGAAACATTATTTCATTGTATGCCTTGTATGACGATGGTTTTACTTTTAAATTTGAGAATGGTAGCATTTTATGTTACAAAGATGATGTTTTTTATTTCAAAGCATTTCCATGTCATGGCATATATGAAACAAGCGTAAGCTTGCAAAGCACTAGATCAATCATGAATGTTGATTCGGGTCCCAAAAACGTTTTGGATAAATTGTCTCTGTGGCATGGTCGGTTAGGCCACATAAACAAGAAACGCATCGCCAAGCTCCAAGTGGATGGGATCTTGGAATCATTTGACCACGGGTCTAATGACGTATGCGAATCTTGTATATTGGGCAAGATGACCAAAGCACCCTTCACCGGTGTTTGTGAAAGGGCGCAAGACTTGTTGGATATCGTTCACACAGATGTGTGTGGTCCGTTCAAGCATGCCACAAGAGATCATTCCCGCTACTTCGTTACCTTTATTGATGATTATAGTCGATACGGGTATGTCTACTTGTTGAGACAAAAGTCGGATACCTTTGAGGTATTTAAGACTTATCAAAACGAGGTAGAAATCAATTAGGGAAAAGGATTAAGATCCTACGATCCGATAGAGGCGGTGAGTATCTTAGTTCCGAGTTCCGTGAACATCTAAGGGATTGTGGGATTATCTCGCAATTAACCCCTCCTAGGACGCCACAATTAAATGGTGTCGCCGAGAGGAGGAACCGAACATTGTTGGATATGGTTCGGTCTATGATGGTTCGTACGGACGTTCCCGTTACGTTTTGGGGATATGCGCTTGAGACGGCCGGTAGAATCCTTAACCTCGTACCAACAAAGAAGGTTAAGAGAACACCGTATGAGATGTGGCATGGAAAGGTTCCATCCATTTCATATTTAAAGGTCTGGGGTTGTCCTGCCTACGTGAGACGTGAGGTTGAGGACAAGTTGGAGCCCAGGGCCGAAAGGTGCTTTTTCATTGGTCATCCTGCTGGGTCTATGGGATATTTGTTTTACAAACCTTCGGAGAACAAGGTGTTTGTTGCTCGAAGGGCGATGTTCCTTGAAAGGGAACTGTTATCCAAGGACGCTAGTGGGAGAAAGGTTGATCTTGAAGAAATTCAAGAGACTGCCAATGTAGAACCTGATGTTGGGACTAGCTCACAACCTGAGAGGGTTGAATCTCAGCATGATGAAGCTGGAGATGATGTAAACCCGTTGCCTATTAGAAGATCTGGTAGAAGTCGGCATGAGCCAAAGAGATATGGTTTTCACATATCTGAGGGCACCGACATGGTAGTGGTCTCTGATGAGCCTACCAAATACCAGGACGCTGTGGTGGGCCCTGAGTCCGCCAAGTGGCTAGAGGCAATGGAATCCGAGATTCAGTCCATGTCGGATAATCAAGTCTGGGACTTGGTTGATCCCGTGCCGGGATGCAAACCCGTAGGGTGCAAGTGGGTCTTCAAGAAGAAGATCGGCATGGATGGCGAGGTAGACACCTTCAAGGCCCGACTGGTGGCTAAGGGTTTCACTCAAACTCATGGTATAGACTATGAGGAAACCTTTTCACCGGTGGCTATGATGAAGTCTATCCGGATACTTTTGGCCATTGCCGCATTTCATGATTATGAGATTTGGCAAATGGACGTCAAAACCGCGTTCCTTAATGGAACACTAGCAGAGGATGTGTATATGACACAGCCTGAGGGTTTTGTACATCCTGAGTTTCCGGATAAAGTCTGCAAGCTTAAGAAGTCCATTTATGGGCTTAAGCAAGCCTCTCGGAGCTAGAACCTGTGTTTCGACGAGAAGGTCAAAGAGTTTGGCTTCTCTAAAAGCAAGGATGAGCCATGCGTTTACATTAGAGCTAGTGGGAGCATAGTTGTATTCCTGGTTCTTTATGTAGATGATATTCTACTAATTGGGAACGACGTCCCAACTTTGCAAGGGGTAAAAGCCTGGCTAGGGAGTTGTTTCTCAATGAAGGATCTTGGGGATGCAGCTTACATTCTAGGGATCAAGATCTATAGAGATAGATCCCGCAGGTTGATCGGATTAAGCCAGAGTACGTACATAGACAAAGTCCTAAAGAGATTTAGGATGGAGGATTCCAAGAAGGGGTTCATACCTATGTCGCATGGTTTAGTGTTGAGCAAGGCTCAAAGCCCGAGTTCCCCTGAGGAACGGGAAGTAATGAGTCGAGTTCCATATGCTTCGGCAATTGGCTCGATCATGTATGCCATGTTATGTACTAGGCCTGATATATCTTGTGCATTGAGTATGACAAGTAGATATCAAGCCAATCCTGGTGAAGCTCATTGGACGGCAGTAAAGAACATTCTCAAGTATCTTTGGAGGACTAAGGAGATGTTCTTGGTGTATGGAGGTGCGGAAGAGCTATGGGTGACTGGTTACTCAGATGCTAGCTTCCAAACCGATCGGGACGACTGCCGATCTCAATCGGGGTTTGTGTTCCTACTCAATGGTGGTGCTATTTCCTGGAGAAGCTCCAAGCAAGACACTGTGGCCGATTCTACTACTGAGTCGGAGTATATTGCGGCCAGTGAAGCTGTGAAGGAGGCTGTATGGATGAAGAAATTCATCCAAGATCTGGGAGTGGTTCCTAGCATAGCCGACCCTGTTGAGGTGTTCTGTGACAACGAGGGTGCGGTTGCTCTTGCCAAGGAACCAAGGTCTCACCGACGCACGAGACATATTCCGCGGAAGTATCATTACATCCGGGACGTGGTCGAATGTGGAGACATTGTTATCAGCAGAGTACACACGGATAGCAATGTAGCGGATCCGTTCACCAAACCTTTATCGCAAGCAAAGCATGACGCTCATACTCGAGCTATTGGGATTAGATTTGCTAGTGATTTGGTTTGATCATGCCTTTGAATTTGGTTAGTATATTTGTTGTATTTACCCTTTTGGGAACATGAAGCAGTATTGTATTTATTGTATTTATCGATTATTAAATGGGATTTAGTAATACGCAAGTTGCGGGTATTTCTTTAAATCTTTACTGTGTTCCAACTTAGCATGTTTTGCTCTTCCCTGAATGCGCAAGCATTCTAAATGTCCACAGTCGGTCATTCTTCTCGGGAAGGAAGTATGAACTAAGACTGAGGGAAGTAATTGGTCATGTGTCCAATGGGGATTGGGGCACGGGGACGCAATTCTTCGCCTGTACTTGAAAGTGTTTCAAGTGACTGGACGACCCACACCTGATTTTACTTTATGGTACATGTCATGAGTAAATCAGGATGATAATATCAGTTCATCCTAAGACTGGAGATGCACGTGGCTGCATCACTTTGGTTTGCTTTGTTCTAATTGCTTTCAAACGCAGTCCGTAACTGGCTGTTATAAAGGGAGTAGTTGGGCAGAGTATGATCACTGTGGTGGGCAGTGTAAGTCAAAGGAATTTGTTCCTCTGTTTAGAGAGATATCCTTGGGCCCCTCGATGATTGGTCGCTGACACCAAAATGCATGGCCATGCTCAAAGCTTGCAATAATTTATGATTGATTGCAACTTGTATATTTTGGTCACCACCAGTCTAGATCGAGAAACATAATCGTGAACGAACGGAGAATGACTTTGTACCATGTCTCGTGTTCACATTGGATATCGCGAACAAAAGGATGATTGATCACTTATCGATAGGACCTTCTCACATGGGTTGCAGATTGGTTTTTGTGCAGAAGACAAAACCCATACAGACTTGGGGGCAGAGATGTCTTACTAGAGGCCGCTCTTTGTCTGTGATGCATTGGGTACGTAGAGTCATGTGCAAGTGGGAGTCTGTTGGAGTATGCCCACGAACACACGTACGCCAAATGATCACTACCGATGATGTATGGGCCTATCGGGTCACACGCCGGGGGTTGACCTTGACACAACCTAAAATATGAGGGTGAGAAAGGATAAATAATGATAGTTGGTTTCCCGCAGAGGTTAGCGGCGCCAACTCTGGGGTCGCTAAATCAGCCGCGTTAACGGCGCTAACCATGGGAGGTTAGTGGCGCTAACTATGGGCGGCTAGCGGTACTAACTCTGTCTGACAGAAACAACTTTATCTTTTCACCTCTAAATCCGACCAATGCATGTAATAACTAATGATGACTTCTGGGACCGACTAAGGGAGACCTGGAGTCGTGAGTTGGTCTATAAAGCACATGCATATCTCTCATTCTCTACTCTTGACCACTTGTTAAGAAAAATACAAACTTAGAACTCTTGTGATAGTTGCTAAGTTCAAACAGGAGAGAAAGTGAGCAGATTCCTGGTGGATTTTGGTTGTGTTCCAGAAGCTAATCTTCTTGTTGATTGAGCTAAAGGAGTGCTAGTACACTTGGGTCACGATTCACTCGGGGTGGACTTTGATATTGCTAGAAGGAGCCGAGAAAGGAGGTCACGACTTGGAAGCTAGCCACACACACACAACCATCAGAGACATCAAGGGTATAATCTCCTCTTTTCTTTCTGTTTTGTTGCATAACTTTGTTGTAGAGTTAGATCCACTTATGGGGTTCATCTTGTGGTCTTGTTTTTGTTTGAAAAATTCGTTTATGACCTTGCATGCTTCCGTTGCTATGTACCACGAACCCCAACATATCTGATCGTAAAGTTTTAACAGATGAGTTATATTGATTTTGAACATATGAATGAAATTCACAAAAGATGGTAAAAACTTCACTACGAGATTTTAACAGATAAACCCAAGTAGCACGAGAATAATCATCAATAAAAGTAATAAAGTACTCAAAACCCAAAGTAGACCGTGTAGGACAAGGTCCTCATACATCGGAATGCACAAGTTAAAAAGGAAAACTAACATTACTAGACACTCTAGGGGGATAGGGGCGCCTAGTATGTTTACCAAGCTGACATGGTTCACAATGAAAATTAATTGACGAAAGAAGAAAATCCGGTCTCAGTTGTTTAAGAACTGCTGCAGAGGGATGACCGAGCCGGCAGTGAGCCTCCCTTATACTGGAATCACATATGTTGGCAGTAGGAGATAAAGGTAAGGATAAATGGTAGAGACCCCTTGTTTCAAAACCTGTGCCAATCAGACGGTTCGTCCCTAGCTCCTGAAAAGTACAATGAGTAGGGAAAAAGGTTGTAGAGCAGTTATTTTGTTTTGTAATTTGACTAACAGAACAGAGGCTATCAGGGAATTTAGGAACAAACAAGATAGAGGAGAGGCTTGGGTTTGTCGATTTGCCAATGGATCCAATACACTAAACAGGGCAGGAAGATCCATCAGCAAGACAAACAGGTGGATGGGAAGTTTTATGTAGGCTAGAGAGAATACCTTGGTTCCTAGTCATGTGATGAGTAGCTCCTGAATCAATAACCCAAGATCAATCAAGACTAGAAAACGTACCTAAATTGGCCGAGTTGGCTTGCGGAATAGGAGATGCTGATTGGGAGGCAAGGAGTTGTTGGAGTCTGTGATAGTCTTCCTCGCTAAATGAGTAAGCTGGAGTTTGATCACTAAGCTCACCAGTCGTGGCAACTCGAGCTTTAGGACGAGGAGGTGGTTGAGATCCAGGAGGACGATTCGGACAATTCCACTTTGTGTGTCCGAATTCTTTGCAATAGTGACACTGAATACCACTTCCACGTCCAATACACTTCTTTGGAGTCTCATGAGAACCTCGGCCGGTACCCTTACTAGTAGAAGTATGCATGGCAGATGTATCAGTAGTGTTTGCATCCGTACCATACATTTCCTTTAAAAGATGATATGTGGATGCAACAGAAGATGTAGCAGTGGGGTTGCTCAATAGCAAGGGGCGAGCATTAGAGTATTTAGGTGATAGACAAGCAATAAACATCATTACATCCATTTAGTTGTTCCGCTCCTCCTGAATCTTTAAGTCAGTAGTAGGTGGAAACATGGTCCGCAATTAATCCTGAAGTTTTGAAAATCGTGTAAAATAGTCGGTGAATGAAGAATCAACTTGGTCGGCTCTACGGTAGGCTTGAACCACTGAGTATGCATGAGATAGAGAATCTTTAGCCGAGAAGGATGAGGAAAGATGATTCCACATTTCTTTCACAGTAGGAAAGTTCTGAGCAATGGTAAGTATCTGTGGCGCCATGGTATTCCACAAAGCCATCCGAATTCCACTATCATCAATAGACCATTCTCGAGAGATCGGGTCAGGAGGCGGTTTAGTTAAATGATGTGTCTTATCTACACTTGTGAGACCTTTCTGAACGAACAGGCTCCAAGAGTTCCAGTTACTAGAGTCGAGTTTCACAGGGATACGTAAAACTAAAGCATAGTTGATTATGCAGGTGGCTGATTCAGCTTTCTTTTCGTCTTCCATATGACAATAACAAGTTGTAACAGCTAAAAATGAGGCAGGAGAGGAACGTTACAGCAGAGAAGTACCTCGGAAGATTTTAGACAAAAGAAAATGCAAGTGGTGGTCGGAGACAGATTCCGGCAGCGACAAGTGGCGGTGGCAGGCGGCTAAAGGGGTTTTCAGATCTTAATGAAGGAGTTTTCCGGCTATGGCGGCTAGGGTTCCGGTGATGGTGGAAAGGAAACAGTGTTCCGGCGGCGGCTAGGGTTCCGGCTAAGGTTCTGGCTCAGGTTCCAGCGACAGCGGCTAGGGTTCCGGCGATGGCGGTGAAAGCAGTTTCTGGCGACTGACAGGAGGGGAACAGATGCAGTTTAGGGTTGTACCATATGCTTTGGAGACTTGTACCAAGAGCTGTTAGGCTTGTACCATGTAGTGTAGACTTGTACCAAGAGCAATGGCTCTGATACCATGTAATGAGAAGTGATATTATTTACTAATTAGAAACATGGAGGGGAAACCCTCTATATATACAATGTACAAAAGTCAGCCCATGGGCTATAGCCCTGTATCATCCTCAAATGGGCCTAGTTATTTATACTCTCGGTACGTTCCAAATCTTGATTTTACTAATTAATATTAGAATTATTAAAAAAATAATAGAGAAATGGTGATATTAAATTTATAACGAAAATAGATAAGTTTAATAAAATATTAAACGGTTTTCAATAAGGATTCCGGAATTATCCACGTTAGTTGAAACGGGCAAGCGGGTATTAACTTGTAAGTTGAAAAGGGGAACAAAATACTCCTTATGGATATTAATGAGACCAAACTCGGTCTCTCCCCTTTTTCCTTTACACATACACGACACAAACACACACACCCTTATGATGTTCTTGAACCGTGAAGGAGAAATCAAGAGAAAGATCACCAAGCTCCAATCTTTGCTGCAATTTGAGTTATAATCTGCTAATAATCTCTTGTTCATCATCTCTATCACCTTTGTAAGTCCATCATCTTCCTCATGCTTCCTTGTTCTTGAGTTTTGAAGTTTAGGTCAAAATAGCAAAACTCAAATTAGTGATCCATAATGGATTCCGAGTGTTCCAATATGTTCTTGTATAGTTTCTAAGGGATTAGAAACCATTTTCTTGAATTATCATGTTGAGTTTGAGCTTGTTCCATGAAAATTACCAAATGGGTCAAGAATTGAAGAACTTGATCTTAAACCTTGAATCCTTGATTAGAGATTGTTAAATGTATGTTTCTAGACTTGTTATGATGCCTAAAATGATATGGAAACACTGAAAATTGAATTGGGACTGTTGGAATTAAGTTTGGGATGAAAATGGACTGAACAGGGGCTGAAAAACGAAAACTGTCTGCAAATAGCTTCCTACGGCCACAGAAGGTTTTCCCTACGGCCGTAGAGATTTCCTACGGCCGCAGAGGATTTTCCCTACGGCCGCAGAAGGCCTTTTTTCTGCAACATCAACAGTTTTGCAATTTTTTCGTGTATTGAAGTAGAGGAATCTCGTTTAAGGTTCTAAATAGTCTAATGGCATCATTAAGAGAATCATATTAGTTATATTAGTTAATGTACTTGTGTGAAGTGACTAAACATGAGTATTCTCTTATAGGTAAACCGTACGACTCCGAAGAACGAGACGATCACGATATTTGTTTACTATAGCCTCTAGCCTCTCAGGTGAGTATAGGATAACATACGAATTAATATAATCATGTTACATGTTATTAGTATGTGCAAGTAGTTCCATGAAATGTAATTAACACTGTTGTATGCTTGAAATGCGTACTGTATGCTATGTTTATGCATGACACACGTAACCATTGAATCATAATTATGATATGAGATGTATGCGCGCTATGAGGCCCGGAATGGGTCAGTTTTGTGTTTATGAACGGATCCGAGATATGAGGCTAGTTATAGTCCTTGTTCGAGGCCAGACTGCGGTCTGGGATGCCTTGAGGCCTGTGGGTTGATGATAGCGTCAACGGTACCTGGATAGGTATTTAGGGTTTGGCTAACCCAAAGTTCCTCGTGCGATCAGGGGATAAGTTACCCGCTGTACCCCATGGAGTCGATGACTTCCTAACGTAATGGTGGACCGCTACCAGCTCACCCACCCGCACGGTTGATGTGTCTGGTTTCCCCAGTTAGGAGTGTTGAGCAGGGCTCGCTACCCTGCAAGATTATGTTATCTTATGCTCACTAGCTTTAAATAGCTAACAGATACTCTCCCCATGTTTGCAGATGGTACTTAGGCGCGTGAGCTTGGGTACTTGATGGTCTTTCATATGTTTTTGAAGGAACACTTGTCTTTACTCTATTTTTATATATTTGTTTATGATGATCGGTGGACAATTTCGGTAACACCAACAGTACTTTATGTATCGTGGCTAATTTTTTGGTTGTAATTATAGCCACTTCAAATGTTTTTCGCTGCTTATGGTATTTTGAAAAACAGGTTTGGTATAATTTGAGTTTACAAACGGATCCACGCAGTTTGGATTCTTGAATTACTATTTTAAATTGAAAAATCTGGTTTTCAAAAGCGAGGTGTTACAAGTTGGTATCAGAGCCTAGGTTTGAGTGAATTGGGTACTTGTAAAAGTATTTAGTCTCAAACCTAGGCCCGACCATTGTTTAGTGTTCCTTGGGAGGTCATGGGGTGTGTGAAAGAGTGTCGTATTCTTGATATGCTATTGTTTACTTGCTTGTTATGTTAGTAAAATATGATAAAAGTACTAAGTATGTTATATATGTTTTGTTTGGCCAGATTATTTAAGAGAATAATATGGCTGAAGACGGAGATAGAGAGGCTTACATAAGAGACTTAGAGGCTCGTCTGAAAGCGTCGGAGGAACGGGTATTTGTGCAACCACTGGCAGAACCCAAGATGTCACCAGATCTTAAAAATTTTCTATCTTGCCAGCCACCTATTTTTGAAGGTAGCATGGATCCTAGCATTACCGAAAGGTGGATTCGTGAGATGGAGCTAGCCTTTGAAAATAGTAATTGTAAGGAGTCCAACAAGGTAGGTTTCTCTCGGAAGCAATTAAGGGGCAACGCACTGACCTGGTATGATACTGTAATCTCATCTACTCCAGCAGAGGTGAGAGCTGCATTCACTTGGACGGACTTTGTGAGAATTCTCCGCATTAAGTACTGTTCCGATCAGGTGATGGATAGACTGGAGGAGGAGTTCCTGGTGTTGAGAAAGGCTGATAAACTGGTCGAAGATTTAATCGAGCGGTTTTATGATAAAATGAGGTTTGTGAATCACTTATTACCAGATGAAAAGTCAAAGATAAAACGGTTTGCCAAAACTCTTCCACCAGATTATCGAGCTTCAGTCAGGGGTGCTTTGTCTTTGGATATCGCGTTCGAGTTAGCACGACAATATGAAAGCGACCATGTGCAGAAAAAGGAATCTACAAGTAGGGGCTTTAAAAGGAAGTTTGATCAATCTTCGGGGTCGAGAAATTGGAGTAGTGGGTCTAGGCAACAACAGGGGACCCAAAGATATAGCCAGTTTACTACTCCATGGTGTTCCCAGTGTCGTTCTAATCATACTGGCCATTGTACCCGGGAGACAGCTCGATGTTACAAATGCGGGCAGAAGGGGCATTCTACTGATGCGTGTCACTTTAAAGAAAATGTCTGTTATAAATGTTTTAAGCCTGGGCACCGCTCGTCAGAATGCAGATCAAGTCAAGGACGGGGATCGGGAGGATCATCGTCAGGGCCGAAAAAGGAGAATGCACCCCGGGCAGCTGGCAGGGCTTTCCAGATGACGGCCGACGAGGCCAAGACAGCAGGTGATGTTATTACAGGCACAGTCTTAATTAATTCAATGCCTGCATGTATTCTGTTTGATTCTGGTGCTGCTTACTCCTTTATTTCTCCGAAATTTTGTGAAAGAATTAAACTTCCTAGTTCTCTTATGACAAGTCCTATTGATATGGAAGTTGCCGATGGTAAGTTAGTGCCCGTTACTTCATCAATTCCACAAGCTTCACTTGAAATTGACAGTCAGAGTTTTCCTATATCTTTATTGCTTTTGTCTATCTCTGGTTTTGATGCGGTTGTCGGCATGGATTGGCTTGTTAATAAAATGCCGAGATTCTATGTTCTAAGAAATTAATCAAGATTCCTCTACCCAATGGGTCATATGCTATGGCTCGTGGTGAACGGTGGAAGTCTAAAATTCCTTTGATCTCAGCAATGAAAGCTCACAAATCAATAGTCAAAGGGTGTGATTTGTACTTGGCTCGTGTAATTGACAAGAAAATGGAAAAGAAAGTTGTTAATGACATAAGGGTGGTATCGGAATACCCTAATGTCTTTCCTGACGAATTACCTGGATTACCTCCTGTACGAGATGTAGAATATCAAATTAATCTTGTTCCAAGTGCTACACCTGTGGCAAGAGCTCCTTATCATCTCGCTCCATCTGAAATTCGCGAGATGATGACTCAAATTCAAGAACTCCTTGATAAAGGCTTTATTCGTCCCAACTCTTCGCCTTGGGGAGCTCTAGTCTTATTTGTCAAAAAGAAAGACGGGACAATGCGTATGTGCATAGACTGCAGGGAGTTAAATAAAAGAACTATAAAGAATAAGTACCCTCTTCCTCGCATTGATGATTTGTTCGATCAGCTACAGGGTTCTACTTGTTTTTCTAAAATCGATCTTCGGTCTGGTTATCATTAAGTTCGGGTACGCGAGGAGGATGTTCCTATAACAGCTTTTCGAACCAGATACGAGCATTACGAATTTCTTGTGATGCCTTTTGGTTTAACAAATGCTCCGGCTGTGTTTATGGACTTGATGAATCGTGTCTGTCGTCCTTTTCTTGATAAGTTCGTGATAGTATTCATTGACGATATTCTCATATATTCCAAGTCCGAGGCAGAACACGAGGCTCATCTTCGTATGGTTCTTGATACTCTTCTACGTGAGCATTTATATGCTAAATTTTCTAAGTGTGAGTTCTGGCTTGAGGAGATACATTTCCTTGGTCATGTTATATGCAAGGATGGTGTAATGGTTGACCTAGTCAAAGTCGAGGCCGTGATGAATTGGGGGATTCCTAAAACCCCATCTGAAATCAAAAGCTTCTTAGGACTCGCCGGTTACTATCGGAGGTTCATTCAGAATTTCTCTAAAATAGCAGGTCCGTTGACTAAACTCACGCAAAAGGATGTTGCTTATGATTGGTCTGCTGAACAAGATAAGGCCTTTCAAACTCTGAAACAATTGTTATGTCAAGATCCAGTTCTAACCTTACCCAACGGGTCGAAAGACTTTGTTGTTTATTGTGATGCCTCTTATGCAGGTTTGGGAAGTGTCCTAATGCAGAGGGAAAAGGTTATTGCTTATGCTTCCCACCAATTAAAGCCTCACGAGAAGAACTACCCAACACACGATCTTGAATTGGCTGCCGTAGTATTTGCTTTGAAACTATGGCGTCACTATCTTTATGGCACCAAGTGTGTGGTGTACACAGACCATAAAAGCCTGCAATATGTTTTCACTCAAAAGGAGCTTAATATGAGACAACGGAGATGGTTAGAATTGATCAAGGATTATTATTATGAAATCAAGTATCATCCGAGAAAGGCGAACGTTGTAGCAGATGCATTAAGCCGAAAGGGCTCTTCGGAGAATGTCAGATTCATGAAGCTTACTATTGTATCTGATATCATTACTCGGATTAAGGAGGCGCAACATGAGACTTTATTAGAGACTAACTTGAAGGCAGAAACCATGAGTAAACTGAAAGATCAACTGGAAGATGACAACCGTGGGCTAAAGACTTTTAAATCCCGAATCTGGGTGCCTAGCATCGGAGGAAACCGTGATCTAATTCTTCAGGAGGCTCATAAGTCGAGATTGTCTATTCATCCTGGTTGTACCAAAATGTATCAGGATCTTAAGGCATTCTATTGGTGGCCCACTTTGAAGCGGGATATAGCTTCATATGTTGAGAAATGTCAAATTTGTGCACAAGTCAAGACGGAACATCAAAAGCCTTATGGTAATTTGCAGCAATTGCCGATTCCGGAATGGAGTGGGATAATGTTACCATGGATTTTGTTACTAAATTGCCCAAGACTTCAAAGGGGCATGATATGATATGGGTAATCGTTGATCGTCTTACCAAGAGTGCACATTTTCTTGCAGCTCGTGAATCTCAGTCTATGACTAGCCTTGCTTAATTATATGTCAATGAGATTGTATCTCATCACGGTGTTCCCTTGTCTATTGTTTGTAATCGAGATACTCGTTTTGCTTCAATTTTCTGGAACAAACTTCAACAAGAGCTAGGTACTCGAGTTCATATGAGTACCGCCTACCATCCCCAGACTGATGGACAGTCCGAAAGGACTATCCAAACTCTTGAAGACATGTTACGCGCGTGTGTACTTGAATACGGTGGTTCATGGGATTCTCATCTACCTTTGATCGAATTTGCTTATAGTAATTCGTATCATTCTAGCATCGGTATGCCACCGTATGAGATGCTTTATGGTAGGCGTTGTCGCACCCCTACTTGTTGGCTAGAACCGGGAGAGAAGCAATACGCAGGACCTGATTTGGTTCAAATTACAGCCGATAAAGTCAAAGTTGCACGTGAAAAGCTAAAGGCAGCTCGTGATAGACAGAAGATGTATGCTGATCCAAAACGCAGACCTGTTACCTTTGAAATTGGTGACCGGGTATTCTAGAAGGTTTCTCCATGGATGGGCATAATTCGGTTTGGTAAGAAGGGCAAGTTAAGTCCTCGTTACATTGGACCTTTCAAAATTCTCAACAAAGTCAACGAACAGACTGTTTCTTTGGACTTACCTCCAGAGTTGTCCGGTATTCACAGCACTTTCAACGTTTGTTATCTGCGAAAGTGTAAAGTGGAGGAAGATCAGATTTTTCCTCTACAAGACCTGAGGGTAGATCCTACCAAACGATTGGTGGAAGAACCTATTTAAATCATGGATACTAAGGTCAAGCGGTTGAGAAAGAAGAACATCCGATTCGTCTTAGTCAAATGGAAACACAACCTTGGGTCGGACTAGAAATGGGAGACTGAGGATGACATGAAGGCCCGATATCCCCACTTGTATGCCGAAGAGCATATTCCGAGGACGGAATCTTCTTAAGGGGGGTAGATTTGTAACTTCCTCAAATGGGCCTAGTTGTTTATACTCTCGGTACATTCCAAATCTTGAGTTTACTAATGAATATTAGAATTATTATAAACATAATAGAGAAATGGTGATATTAAATTTATAACGAAAATAGATAAGTTTAATAAAATATTAAACGGTTTTCAATAAGGATTCCGGAAACATCCCCGTTAGTTGAAACGAGCAAGCGGGTATTAACTTGTAAGTTGAAAAGGGGAACAAAATACCCCTTATGGATATTAATGAGACCAAGGTCGGTCTCTCCCCTTTTTCCTTTACACATACACGACACAAACTCACACACCCTTATGATGTTCTTGAACCGTGAAAGAGAAATCAAGAGGAAGATCACCAAGCTCCAATCTCTGCTGCAATTTGAGTTATAATTTGCTAATAATCTCTTGTTCATCATCTCTATCACCTTTGTAAGTCCATCATCTTCCTCATGCTTCCTTGTTCTTAAGTTTTGAAGTTTAGGTCAAAATAGCAAAACTAAAATTAGTGATCCATAATGGATTCCCGAGTGTTCCAATCTGCTCTTGTATAGTTTCAGAGTGATTAGAAACCATTTTCTGGAATTATCATGTTGAGTTTGAGCTTGTTCCATGAAAATTACCAAATGGGTCAAGAATTGAAGAACTTGATCTTAAACCTTGAATCCTTGATTAGAGATTGTTAAATGTATGTTTCTAGACTTGATATTATGCCTAAAATGATATGGAAACACTGAAAATTGAATTGGGACTGTTCGAATTAAGTTTGGGATGAAAATGGATTGAACAGGGGCTGAAAAACGAACACTGTCTGCAAATAGCTTCCTACGGCCGCAGAAGGTTTTCCCTACGGCCGCAGAGATTTCCTACGGCCGCAGAGGATTTTCCCTACGGCCGCAGAAGGCCTTTTTTCTGCAACATCAACAGTTTTGCTATTTTTTCGTAAACTGAAGTAGGGGAAGCTCGTTTAAGGTTCTAAATAGTCTAAGGGCATCATTAAGAGATTCATATTAGTTATATTAGTTAATGACTTAATGTACTTGTGTGAAGTGACTAAACATGAGTATTCTCTTATAGGTAAACCGTACGACTCCGAAGAACGAGACGATCACGATATTTGTTTACTATAGCCTCTAGCCTCGCAGGTGAGTATAGGATAACATACGAATTAATATAATCATGTTACATGTTATTAGTATGTGCAAGTAGTTCCATGAAATGTAATTAACACTGTTGTATGCTTGAAATGCGTACTGTATGCTATGTTTATGCATGACATACGTAACCATTGAATCATAATTAGGATATGAGATGTATGCGCGCTATGAGGCCCGGAATGGGTTAGTTTTGTGTTTATGAACGGATCCGAGATATGGGGCTAGTTATAGTCCTTGTTCGAGGCCAAACGGCGGTCGATTTAGGGTACCTGGATAGGTATTTATGGTCGATGATAGCGTCAGTTACCCGCTGTACCCCATGGAGTCGATGACTTCATAACGCAACGGTGGACCGCTACCCGTTCACCCACCCGCGCGGTTGATGTGTTTGGTTTCCCCAGTTAGGAGTGTTGAGCCGGGCTCACTACCCTGCAAGATTATGCTTCCTTCTGGCTGTGCCAGCTCATCGCGAGATGCTAGGATAGCACTGTTTAATATATTGATGATATGTGATATGTTTGTATTACTGATTATGCTATCTTATGCTCACTAGCTTTACATAGCTAACAGATACTCTCCCCATGTTTGCAGGTGGTACTTAGGCGCGTGAACTTGGGTACTTGATGCTTTTTCATATGCTTTTGAAGGAACACTTGTCTTTACTCTGTTTGTATATATTTGTTTATGATGGTCGGTGCACAATTTCAGTAACACCAACACTACTTTATGTATTGTGGCTAATTTTTTGGTTGTAATTATAGTCACTTCAAATGTTTTCCGCTGCTTATGATATTTTGAAAAACAGATTTGGTATAATTTGAGTTTACAAACGAATCCACGCAGTTTGGATTTTTGAATTACTATTTTAAAATGAAAAATCTGGTTTTTAAAAGCGCGGTGTTACAAGCCCAATATACTATTTACATTTTATAATTGTCTTTTTTTGTCATTTTACACTATTAAGCTCCAGCTATCAGCAAAATTGCCCAACATGTATATAAATAAAATAAACAGCTTCCGTCTATCAGGTAACGGCTTCCATGTACACCTACCAGCTACTTCCACCAAACATACCCATAACTACAAGAATGAGATTTCAAATCATGAATAAAACTATATGACTAGGCTCTTTTGACTTATGTTTTTAGCTCATCGTTTTGATCTTACCCTTTTAATATATAATACAACTCAAATGGACCCATTCATTAGTACATGCTTGATACAATTGGCTCGAAATGATTTTTGTTTCATACTCTATTTGCATGAAAAGTACGATTTGTCAGTCATTCTATATGTATTTAGATATTTTTTATCTTTTTTGTTCAGAGGAGATGATTAGAGGTCTTACTCAAGTACCTTGGGAACATGTTGATGTTAGCTTCCATAAAAGTACACAACGATATACTGCGCACACTACTATTCAGGCAAGTTCTGACTCTAGGTTCTTGATGCCTGAAAAAAAACATTTGCTTCTCACTGCAAAATCATATCATGTTGTATACATATCTATTAGAATTAGTATAACACACGGGCCAAACTAGTTGGGTAACGGGTCAAAATGGTTTATTTTATTTATTGGTTAAAATGGGTCCACTCGTGTTGGCCCAACCTCACATCACATTGTTGTCTGTTATTCTGTTTTTTATAACTAATTTACGTGTTAAGTATGATTAAAAACTATTTTTAAATATAAAATTGTAGTTTTTAACACTTTTTTTAACCATAATCTTAATATTTTATCCTTTGACATGTTCTCAAAGATGTACAAACCGAATTTACCCGTTATCTAATAGATGGCTTCGAATCACCCCCTCCTATATATATATATATATATATAGGAGAGGTGAACGTAGATTAGTAAATGTGTTTTTCTTTTAATATTTTATTTATTTTTACTTTTATATTATTTCTAAGTTTCTAAACTAGAATAAATAGAAGTGATGATGGTGTGGTAGCAGATTCATTATGGAGATAAATTTATTAGGAAAAGAATGATAATGAGAAAGAAGGTATTTATTTGAAGAAATATACTTGGATATACTTGTTGTAATTAGTCTATTTAAGAGAAATTAGATTCTAAATTAATGAAAAGCAATTTGGTGTAATATGTTTTTCATAGTAATCATTATCATTAACGTCGAATGTATACAATTTATCATTTATGTTTCGTAATTGCTTCGTCAAAAGAGGTAGGTAGTTTTTGAGATTTTCCTTTTCATACTTCTATATGCTATCAAATTAAAAAAAACTTTGCTATCTAAATCTGTAAATCTAATTGTCAAACTTTATTATAGTTACATAAGTAGCAATTAACTTTTATTTTTAGATATATAAATTAAGAAAAATGCATTACTAAATTTTTGTTTAAATTTATTATAGACAGAATTTGTGTTTATTTAGAATTAATTCTTATTTATTTTTTGTTTAATAATTTATTAGTTTTAATTTGTTCCACTCGCAATAAGCGAGGACAATTAAGTATTCGTTTTCATCAATGGAAACATAAAAAAGCCGAAAGTGAACGAGTCAAATGGGTTGAAAGTCATTCATTCATCGTCTATTTTTAATAATTAAAATATTGAAAATCGTCTTATTGCGAGCTTTATAGATTAGTATTATAAGAATATTGTTTTCCTAATGATAATTAATACACTAATCGTTTACTAAAAAGAAGTTAAACGTTTTATCTACCAGACCTAGCTTGTTTCGACCCGTTTCATTCTATACTTGTTTTGACCGTAAGTTTTTATCATTCCGTTAGCAAGTTGATGCTCTAATAAGAATAAAAATGATTTTTTTCAATAATTTAAATGTAATTCTCCATGTTTATTACTTTCTTAAACACAAGTTCTTATGGATTTGTGTTTGCACTTATTGTATGCTTGCATTTTTATAGTAGTGAAGAAAAGGTTTTTTTATTAATTAATTAGATAACCTATGAAATTTTTGTAATTTTTTATTTTTTGCAGCATGGCAGAAAAGTTGGGTTTAAATGATTCTCGCTTATATTTTGTGTACAAAGAAGAAAAAGGCCAATGAATAGGATTTTAGGACTTTGGACTGCAAGTATATCATTGGATTTTCTCATTGAGAAATATAAAGTTAGCCACACTTATTTTTGCATTTCATGGATATATAAACACATGTTATAATATATTATTTAATAACTTAAGTCTTTAAAATCCATTCAATACAAGGAAGAAGTAGTGGTGAGCATTGGTCGGTTTTGAGAAATCAAATCATGAAATGATGAGAAATCAAACGATGCGGTGTGAAAGTCGATTCAGTGAAAGATTATGTCAATTTGGTTACCAAACCCTTTGTCTATCTATCTGCCATTGTTGATCAAACCATGCCAATTTAACAAACGATCGGGAAATCAAACCCTTGGCCGATCAACCAAAATCAATGGTTCAATCATGTACCTTCTTTTGAGCAAATCGATCTGCCATTGTCGATCAAACAGTTCATGTTTCAAACATTCTTTTACACCTCCACCTAGCCATGTTTTACCATTATCGTATGTTTTTTTTAACTTCTTTATTAGTGAATGTGGATCCGTGAATACTGCCATCATGGTATCATCACAATTTCGTATTTGATGAGAAATTTTTTAAATTTTGATTGTACGAATGTAGAATACTAATTTAAAGTTTCTTACAGAAGACATAGAAATGGATTCTTAGAAATTTTGATTATATGTGGGTGAGAAATGTGTAATATAGCCCATATTTAATTCATAGTTTTAAGAGACTAATTCTAGTTTTTGAATCAGCCCTATCAATTATCTATGTTGAATTTATAAATTTTGGTGGAGTGACATTTTCAGGACTATGTTTTTTATATGGACTTTATTGAACACAACTCTATATGTAGATATTTTACTTGTACCACCATGAAGTTTTGTCTACGTAGAAGTTTGCCCATTTTTATTGGTTTTGAGTTTCATGCTATTTGATTAGACTTTTCTGCTAATATGTTTATATGTTCGTAATCTTCTAATATATATAAAAGACTAATTAGAAAAATATTATTAGATAATCTTAACCTTTCATCTAGTAAAATATTTAATCATGGCCTTTCATTCTTATAATATTAAAATTTTAATTTTGACTTTTTAGAGTTGAACTAATGTGACTAATTAATATAAATTAAGATAAAGATAACTCTTAATTAAATTATAATCTTCTATTATATATGAAAGACTAACTTGAATAAAAATTATTAAACAATCATAACCATTGATTTAGATAAAAAACGATAAATATCAAAATATAAACCATCCATCTTGATAAATATTGAAATGCAATTTTGACTCTTTTTGATCAATAATCCTAAGACTTCTTAATAAAAAACCATATTAAATTCTCATAGCATTATATTTTACCATTACGTTTCCCTTCCCCTGGCATCGACGCTTCCGCCGTTGGTTTGCATGTTGATGTCAAATGCATTCTTTTTTTTAATTCTTATTTATTTCATATTTTATAACCATTTATTATATTTCTTTTAATATTTAATATATGTTATTTTTTTAAATTAACCCGTGTATCAAACGGACATATAATCTAATAGACTAATAAGATTGTATTGGACTAAGTTTTTTTTTTACCATTAAGTTAAATTACACAAAGAATTGAGTAGGAATGTGTATTAAGTTATAATGGATTTAATTATTGACATAATTAGGAGGTTAGTGCATGGTTTAGGACTTTAGGTTGTAATTGTTGACATATTAGGAGGCTATGGGAGTTTACAACTTGTAGATTTGATGATGATTTTATTTAATTTTATAAACCTCAATATAATTTACTTGATTGATGGGAGGTACATATGGTAGTGTAAGGTGTGGAGATTACCTACTCTATGTGATTTTGTTGTCCATAAAGCATCCATATATAACATACTTTTATGTAAATTTTATATTTAGGACTTAGTGTTTTGAGGCGCAAGCGTTATATTATGAATATGAACTCATGTGCAAATCTTTTATATTTAAAATTTATTATTTTATTTTGATATTCTAGAGGTTTTTTTTCTTTTATCCCGGGCCTCTAAATAGACCGGTCCTGCTTGTTAATTGTAACAAGGTGTTTAATACACCACGCGTTATAAAGGGATTTGAAACATATACATTATGAGTAGCAAAACATACATTTTTAATTGTGTAAATAACGTGATGGAAAATAAAAAATAAGAATGAACAAAATGTAAAAATATAAACGTAAAAAAAATGTTTAAAAATGAAGTGTGGAAAAGTTATGAGGGAAAAAACGAAATAGAGGTAAAAGAATTTCAATGATTAAAAAAATAAAAGATTCTAATAATGTGATTCTATCTTTTATCTAATACATAAAAGATTAAATTAAAAAGTGTAATAAATTGTATTTCTTAGTAATATATAATGATTTTGAAAAATACATCTTTCATGTAGATATACTTATGATAAAATTATCATTTAAATAATCCTCAAGAGAAATTAACACATGAGAAATAATAGAAGATGCTAATAAAGTTATTCTATTGTTTTTATATGTTATGCCTTAAAAAATTCTAACTCTTGCCTTATATATAGTAATCATAATTTATATTTTGTATCACACTTTTTATAACATTCATAGTGCATTTATAACCTTCGGTTTGAATGTAAATGTGAAGGTTAACTTTTTCGTACTATAGAGAACGTAACATTGATCGAAGGAGTGCACATTTAGATAAACATCATATCATAATAAAATTATATCGATGAGTAATACAAATGAGATCGTCATAAATATATATTGATATTTGTACAAAGCATTATATGCTAAAAGTGATAAAAGAAAAAAGAAAATTATAGAACTAAACAAAATTAATGTAGTTAAGACAAAAAATTAAAAACTAAAAAATGAATTTAAAGTATGAAAGTGGTGTTAATTTTTTTATTAAAATATATAGTCATAATTGATAGAGTTAATTATTTTTTTGGTCCATGTAATTTGCATGAAATTTTATATGTAGTCCTTGTGCTTCAAAAATTACCATATTAATTCTTTTTTTTTCATTTCGTTTCAATGTTGATCCTTGAGACACTTAAAAAAAAGAAACAAGTGCTCTTTTCCTCATAATTAAATCTTTTATTTTACTTTTATTCGTTTAAAAACAATTATAATTTCAGTTTTGTAAATAAATAACTAAATAGTTATAAATATTATAATGGGTTTAGGTTCAAAAAGTATATTAAACTTGTCATTTTTTGCTTTTGTGTATACCCAACTTTTAAAACTATCATTTAATGTATCCAAATTTCTAAAACTACCATTTTATGTACTTGGTTACCTCTTCACTAGGTAACCATGACGTGGCACCGTTTTTTATGAGGTGGCATCTAACTTGTGTGTTGAGGTGGCATCTAACTTGTGTGTTGAGGTGGCATTAAAATTGACGTGGCAAAATAAAAAAACCAAAAACATTCATAATAATTAATAAATAATAATAAATAAATAATAAAAATAAGCATAAGCGTTCATTGAGAAAAAGTACCCAGAACTTCCAGAATCATTCATCGAGAAATTTACCTAGAAGAAGTCGACTTGCTTACCTTCAACGGCATCTTTTTCACGGCATTCATCTTCCCGCGACTGTGCTACAATTGATTCGCTAGGGTTGTTTCTTGGGTCTAATTTATTGCGTTTTTTGGTTGCCTTTGCAGGCATCGACTGTTTTTTGGATCTGCAGGTTAGGGTTCCAAACGAAAACACAAATCGATTCATGTTTGGGTTCCCATTTGGGATTCCAGATTTGGGGTTTTGGGTTCGATTTGAGATTCCAGATTTGGGGTTTTAGGGTTCTTCATCATCAACATCGATGTTCATACGATTGCTTCATCATCACCGATCTGATCGAAGAGGGTTCTTCACGGGTACGAAGGGGTTTTCATAGATCTGTTTACGTTTTCGTTTTTGTTTTCACCATCTGTTCAAGATTAGGTTTGTGTTTAATGTTTTAGATCTTTAAAGGTTAAGGCTATTTCGTTTTTAAGTTTGTGTTTTCGTTTTCGTTTTCATTTTCACCACCTGTTCATCGATTTGTGTTTGAGTTTGTGTTTTCGTTTTTGTTTTTAAGTTTTAATGTGTTCATCATCTGTTCATGAAAGCTAGGGTTTCAGTGATGAAGATCTGATGATGTTCATGGACGAGAGAAGAACATATCTTCATGTTGAAGATGAAGATTGTATTGGATATTATGATGTGACAATAATTAATGACATGGCAGATTAGGTGGCATTTAAAAAAATTAAAAATCAAAGAAATTACCGGTTACCTGGTTAGTAGGTAACCGGGTATATCAAATGGTAGTTCTTGGAAAGTTAGATATACTAAATGGTAGTTTTGTAAGTTGGGTATACACAATAGGAAGAAATGACAAGTTCGACATACTTTTCGATACTAAACCCTATTATACCACCATCAGCTACTACCACCGGAAGTCTTAAACCGCCGTACTTTCACCATTAAAACCATCACCGGCATCTATCACCACCACAAGCATACAATTATCACTAACCACCATCAACGCTTCCTTCTACAAAAACCACCACCAACTTCACCGCCACACAAAATCCAAAGTTTAAACAAAAATGAAAACCCTTGACACTTCCCTATTTACGAACAAATGTAGAAACTTACATGTCAAACAATAAGGATTAACGTCGTAATTTTTAAAGCATGAGGACTAAATTTGAAATTTCATATAAACCACAAGAATAAAAATATAATTAGCTCTACATTATTAATATTATAAGTGAAAAGGGCACGTGAGGGGGGGGGGGGGGATGCAAAAAAGTGTTGGGAAGACTCGCACAAATAACTGGCTACCGTGATGTGCTCAACAAAGTCTTTGTAAAAAACTTTGTTTCAAGGGCCAATCCTCAGCCCTTGGATCAGATTAGATCAATGATGAGGATCATTTGGATGTAAAAAACGCGGAGGGGTATTATCGTCCAGATACAAATTTCATTAAATGACGTCACCGCTCCGTAGGTCTCCTTCATTACGTCCCCCTGTTCCAGAATCGAGAAAACGCCATCGATTAAAACCCTAATTCGAGGTTTCCTTCTCCGGCGCCGAAGCTAACAGGCATTGATTCCTCCGGTGTTGCCTTCAAAAGTTCCATTACTGCGTTCAAAAGCTTCCACAAAAACTGATACATCAATCGAAATTTCATTCAACATTCCCCTCAAACAAAATCAGCCATCATCCAATCGCGAAAGTAACAAAATAGAAGACACAAATTACACGACCTTGACAATGGATATGAATCAAGACTCTGTTGATACAAATGAAGACATAAACAGTAATCAAAACTCAGACTCTGGTAAGAAAACAATGATTCTGATCTTGTTTACTACTGTAGCTTATAGCAACACACAATCACGTATGATTGCATAAGTTCTACTATAAATGGCAGAACTAGTAAAAAAATTATATTTATAATCACATGTGATTATGCATATATGACCTGTTTTGTTTATGTAAAGTTTAGAATTATTACAATCACATGTGATTATACATATGTTAATTACCTAATGACATATGATTGTACATATGTTAAACTATATAATCACATGTGATAACCTCTATCATCATGAAACTATATCCTTCGTTTTTTCCTTTTTCCAGTTTCTAATCACAATACCACTCCAAAACCGGTCAGAACAATATACTTAAATACACCAGGAGGGAGCCTATTCTATGTTCCAATTGTTGATCAGGAACTGCTACGAGTAAAGGGGACCAGATTTCGATCACTAGATGATTGTGTTGAAATGTATTAATGTTATGCGTATAACGGAGGGTTTGACATAGTAATGTCAACACAAAAAAAGACATTATCAGGATTAGTAAAGGACAGATATCTTTGGTGCGACAGATCAGGATTCCCAAGGAAGCTCAATGTTGACACCCTCAACACAGAACAAAGTGTTAAACCGGTTAAAAAAACAAATACAACGAAGATAGGATGCATGGCTCATGTTAGGTTTGTTTGGATATATGGATCAACTGAGTTTTCCGTTGTTGACTTCCAAGATAAACACAATCACGAGCTGATTCCTCGAGAGTATATGCATTTATCCAAGAAAAACAGACAGCTGAAGTTTGCTGAACAGTTGTTTATACTCAATGCCTCAAATGCAAACATAGGTCCCACAAAAGCACACCAGCTTTACAGTAATATGAAAGGCTGTGAACAAAATGTCAATGGTACAGTCGATGATTTCAGAAACTGGTCTTAGTCAAATGGAAACACAACCTTGGGTCAAACTTGACATGGGAGACTGAGAATGACATGAAGGCCCGATATCCCCACTTGTATGCCGAAGAGCAGATTCTGAGGACGGAATCTCCTTAAGGGGGGTAGATTTGTAACTTCCTCAAATGGGCCTAGTTGTTTATACTCTCGGTACGTTCCAAATCTTGAGTTTACTAATGAATATTAGAATAATTATAAAAATAATAGAGAAATGGTGATATTAAAATTATAACGAAAGTAGATAAGTTTAATAAAATATTAAACGGTTTTCAATAAGGATTCCGGAAACATCCCCGTTAGTTGAAACGGGCAAGCGGGTATTAACTTGTAAGTTGAAAAGGGGAACAAAATACCCCTTATGGATATTAATGAGACCAAAGTCGGTCTCTCCCCTTTTTCCTTTACACATACACGACATAAACACACAAACCCTTATGATGTTCTTGAACCGTGAAGGAGAAATCAAGAGGAAGATCACCAAGCTCCAATCTCTGCTGCAATTTAAGTTATAATCTGCTAATAATCTCTTGTTCATCATCTCTATCACCTTTTTAAGTCCATCATCTTCCTCATGCTTCCTTGTTCTTGAGTTTTGAAGTTTAGGTCAAAATAGCAAAACTAAAATTAGTGATCCATAATGGATTCCGAGTGTTCCAATCTGTTCTTGTATAGTTTCTAAGTGATTAGAAACCATTTATTTGAATTATCATGTTGAGTTTGAGCTTGTTCCATGAAAATTACCAAATGGGTCAAGAATTGAAGAACTTGATCTTAAACCTTGAATCCTTGATTAGAGATTGTTAAATGTATGTTTCTAGACTTGTTATGATGCCTAAAATGATATGGAAACACTGAAAATTGAATTGGGACTGTTGGAATTAAGTTTGGGATGAAAATGGACTGAAAAGGGGCTGAAAAACGAACACTGTATGCAAATAGCTTCCTACGGCCGCAGAAGGTTTTCCCTACGGCCGCAAAGATTTCCTACGGCCGCAGAGGATTTTCCCTACGGCCGCAGAAGGCCTTTTTTCTGCAACATCAACAGTTTTGCTATTTTTTCGTAAATTGAAGTAGGGGAAGCTCGTTTAAGGTTCTAAATAGTCTAAGGGCATCATTAAGAGATTCATATTAGTTATATTAGTTAATGACTTAATGTACTTGTGTGAAGTGACTAAACATGAGTATTCTCTTATAGGTAAACTGTACGACTCCGAAGAACGAGACGATCACGATATTTGTTTACTATAGCCTCTAGCCTCTCAGGTGAATATAGGATAACATACGAATTAATATAATCATGTTACATGTTATTAGTATGTGCAAGTAGTTCCATGAAATGAAATTAACACTGTTGTATGCTTGAAATGTGTACTGTATGCTATGTTTATGCATGACATACGTAACCATTGAATCATAATTATGATATGAGATGTATGCGCGCTATGAGGCCCGGAATGGGTTATTTTTGTGTTTATGAACGGATCCGAGATATGGGGCTAGTTATAGTCCTTGTTCGAGGCCAGACTGCGGTCTGGGATGCCTTGAGGCCTGCGGGTCGATAATAGCGTCAACGGTACCTGGATAGGTATTTAGGGTTTGGCTAACCCAATGTTCCTCGTGTGATTAAGGGATCAGTTACCCGCTGTACCCCATGAAGTCGATGACTTCATAACGCAACGGTGGACCGCTACTCGCCCACCCACCCGCGCGGTTGATGTGTCTGGTTTCCCCAGTTAGGAGTGTTGAGCCGGGCTCACTACCCTGCAAGATTATGCTTCCTTCTGGCTGTGCCAGCTCATCGCGAGATGCTAGGATGGCACGGTCTGATATATTGATGATATGTGATATGTTTGTATTACTGATTATGCTATCTTATGCTCACTAGCTTTACATAGCTAACAGATACTCTCCCCATGTTTGCAGGTGGTACTTAGGCGTGTGAGCTTGGGTACTTGATGGTTTTTCATATGCTTTTGAAGGAACACTTGTCTTTACTCTGTTTGTATATATTTGTTTATGATGGTCGGTGGACAATTTGGGTAACACCAACAGTACTTTATGTATCGTGGCTAATTTTTTGGTTGTAATTATAGCCACTTCAAATGTTTTCCGCTGCTTATGATATTTTGAAAAACAGATTTGGTATAATTTGAGTTTACAAACGAATCCACGCAGTTTGGATTCTTGAATTACTATTTCAAAATGAAAAATCTGGTTTTCAAAAGCGCGGTGTTACAAGCCCAATATACTATTTACATTTTACAATTGTCCTTTTTTGTCATTTTACACTTTTAAGCTCCAGCTATCAGCTAATTTGCTGAACATATATATAAATAAAATAAACAGCTTCCGGCTATCAGGTATTCCATGTACACCTACCAGCTACTTCCACCAAACATACCCATAACTACAAGAATGAGATTTCAAATCATGAATAAAACGATATGACTAGGCTCTTTTGACTTATGTTTTTAGCTCATCGTTTTGATCTTACCCTTTTAATATATAATACAACTCAAATGGACCCATTCATTAGTACATGCTTTATACAATTGGCTCGAAACGATTTTTGTTTCATACTCTTTTTGCATGAAAAGTACGATTTGCCAGTCATTCTATATGTATTTAGATATTTTTTTATCTTTTTTGTTGAGAGGAGATGATTAGAGGTCTTACTCAAGTACCTTGGGAACGTGTTGATGTTAGCTTCTATAAAAGTACACAACGATATACTGCGCATACTACTATTCAGGCAACTTCTAACTCTAGGTTCTTGATGCCTGAAAAAAACATTTGCTTCTCACTGCAAAATCATATCATGTTGTATACATATCTATTAGAATTAGTATAACACACGGGCCAAACTAGTTGGGTAACGGGTCAAAATGGTTTATTTTATTTATTGGTTAAAATGGGTCCACTCGTGTTGGCCCGACCTCACATCACATTGTTGTCTGTTATTCTGTTTTTTATAACTAATTTACGTGTTAAGTATGATTAAAAACTATTTTTAAATACAAAATTGTAGTTTTTATCACTTTTTTTAACCATAATCTTAATATTTTATCCTTTGACACGTTCTCAAAGATGTACAAACCGAATTTACCCGTTATCAAATATATGGCTTCGAATCACCCCCTCGTACATATATATATATATATATATATATATATATATATATATATATATTAGGGTATGGAGAAACATAGGCTTGACACGTGTCATATCTTTCAAAAACTAACAAAAGGGTAAAAAAGAAACTTAAAAAAACTTCACCCACCCACGTTCACCCTCCCTCTTATTCGTATATCCCAATTCCCAGGCGCACGTATACTCTCTGCGCCCTCTCTCATACGAACCCTAGAGTTTGAAACGCCTGCAGTCGCCCTCCTTTCTACCGTCTCATCGTCATCCGCCTGCCGTCGCCCTTCTTTCCGCCGTCTCATCATCGTCCGCCCATGAGACGCCGCCCTCCATTGTTTTACATCACCGCCGCCGTCGGTTCGCTGTTTATCCCACCATCGCCGCTGCTTGCTGTTTCTTCTTACCGACACCATCTGTTATTAGGGTTACGGTATGGTTGCCGACATCTGTCTCGATTTCTAGGGTTTCATGGTTGCCGCCATCTGTCTCGATTTCTAGGGTTTCTGTTCGCCATCATGTGTTCTCCGCCGCCTCATCCCTCACTTCCATCGTAAGAAACCTTATCGGCTCTCATGATTTCAAGCACTGCCATTGCCGCCGTCATTTGCCCTCATCATGTGTTAAGTTTGTGATGCACAATCGCTGTTTGTTTTCATATGTAAGCTGCGGAAGCATGTGTCATCGCCGAATTTACTGTACATAGAAGATGTCAGTTTGCGATGTACCGTTTCAGATGTAAGCTGCTTCGATTTTTTAGCCACTGGGCATCAACGTCACCGTTGCGTCCTTCTCGTCGCCACCACAGATTTAGGGTGTTCGTGGTTGTGCATCACCGCCCTTGACTGATTGTCTTTTTTAGGGCTGTGCATCTTATGTATAAGGTATTTTATTCATCAATTTTGTATGGATCGATTTTAAAACTGTTCACAGTCATTGTTGTGTTTGTTGGATGGTGTATCAAACGTTTATTTACTGAGTATTGGTTGTGTATCATATTTTTTTATCTGATCAATGGCTGGAAGTGAAATTTGTTCATCAGTTAGTGATATTTTTTGTTTTGTTTAAAATAGTACTGTGAAAATGCCGTGAAAGCAGGAACGTGGCTATTTATTTTTTCCATTTTTGGCCTGTAACCATTTTGTAAATGCTGTTGTTGTCGACTATTTTTCTTTGACTTTTGATTAAATCCAATGGATGAGATTTCTCCTTACTTTTTGTAGAATAAGATTCTTTTTAGTAGATCCTATATATATATATATATATATATATATATATATATATATATATATATATATATATATATATATAGGGAATGGTTAAACAAAGAACATCTCTTAAACATGGAACCTAAAGAACCACCCTAGTGATGACATGTGGCATTTTGATAAGGGGCAAAACTGGAAAATTGGAAGAAAAAAAAAGACCCACGCGCCCAGCACCACCTCCAGCTAACCTAAAAGAAAAAAAAGAAAAAAACCCCATTCAACTTTAAATCATCATAACTTATTCGTTTTTAAGAATTTTAGCAAAAAAATTATATCAATAGATTCAGTTTTTCGTCTTCTTTCAAACAAGACCAGACTTGATATATTTTTGAAACTTTTTTTTTTCAAAATGCAAAAAATTCAGAATTTGCATTTTAGTCTGGGTTTCACTCATGAATGCTAAATGCAAAAAATGTAAAATGCAAATTATCAAAGATGCATGTCAAGCAGATGCTTACAAAATGCAAATTATGAAAATGCAAAATGCAAACCCAATATAATTCAATGAAGATGCAGCTCAAAATGCAAAATTACATATTCAAAACCCAAAATGCAAAATACATACGCAACACAAAATGCAACCCAAAATGCAAATTGCATATTCAAAACCAAAAATACAAAATTCCATATACAACGCTACAGTGCAAAATTTCCAGAAATGCAAAATAAAAAATAACACTACAAAAAAATTGCAAATGAAAATACTCTCCAATTGGTTGAGAGCTTTAGCAACAATTTCAAAAAACCAATTCAAATGAAGAATCAACGCCACCGAACCGGTCACACCAAATAGATCTCAAATTAATTCTTCTTTGTCGTCGTTTTTGTTGGTCTGCACACCGACTTACTGCATCGATTTCCAAAAAAAAAGTTAATTAGAACCCACGATTGCAAAATTTGCAATCATATATTGCATTGATTCTTACAAAAAATTAATTATAAGTTGCATCGATTTCATATATTAATTATATATTAACTATAAGCTGCAAATTTGCAATCATATGTTCCATATATTAATTATATACTGCATCGAGAGAATCGATTCCATAATATTAGTTATAATTTGCATCGATTGTGTAATATTTCATATATATAAAATTACAACCAAGAAACATTAGAAATGGTCGACGGTAAAAGGAATTCTCCGGCGGCGGCGATGTAGCGAGAGTTTAGGAGACCTGTACTTGATTTTTTTAGGGACTACCGAAACTACCCCTAATATATGTTATAGATTAGTTAAAAATGGGTTTTTTAATATAAAGTTTAGATTTAATTACAGCCCTTGATTTATGGATCTAATGGTCATAAATGGTTCTTGAGGTTCTTTATTTAAGGAGAGGTTCTTTGTTGATGCAATTATATATATATATATATATATATATATATATATATATATATATAGGAAAAAGTTCTTGCGATAACCATTCTTAGTGCGAGAACCTTAATTCTCCCTCCTTCAATGTCATTGTCCACCCATGAATTCCTCACATGCACCCTGCCACAGTCTATCCCTCCACGCTCTTCATCCATTTAACTTCCCATATACAAGGAACGGCTGAGATTGGTTTTCGCGGTTTTCACACTAATAACGGTTTTCGCATGAACCCTCCCCTATATATATATATATATATATATATATATATATATATGCTTTACATGTAGATAAGATTCAAAAACTACTTAATGGGTGAATTATACTTCTGCATTCTGTTATTTTTTTTTTTTGTATAAAATCCTTTTTATGTGAGATAGTTGTATTCTAATTGTATATTCAAGCTGGTTTTATTTGTTAAATCAGGTGAAGAGCTATTGGTTAAATTCTGATGGTGCAGACGTGGTTTTCCATATGATCGATAATTTTCTTCTTTAGCAAGCTATATACCTGGGGTGAGATGATTAGTAGAAGGTTCAAATGAGAAGCTTAAATAAATTGAAAATGGGAGACTCAATCCTAGTCGTCCAATTCCCCTCCTTCGATGTCATTGCTCACCTATGAATTCCTCACATGCACTCTACCACACTCTATCCCCTCACGCTCTCCATCAATGAATTCCACTTACAAAATGAACGGGCGAAATTTAGTCTCCGATTCTCATTTGAACCTTCCCCGAGATGATTATATTATTTATTTCTTGCTTATCATTTTCTTAAAGATATAAAATTTGACCCTATTACCTATGAATCTGTTGTTTGGGTTGTGATTTTTCAATTATAATATATATCAATTGGAGAAGCAATATGGTAATTTATAATGAGATATTGAAAGGGCATTTTGATAAATTTATAATAAAATCATGAGATATCTATATCTCATGAGATTTTGATGCTACCCTTTTTATTCTTCTAATTTACCCCTTTTCTTTCTTTCTCATTTTTCTTCCAAGTAATTCTTTCTTATTTTTCTTTCAATGATTCTTTTTAAAACTACTCTTTATTTTTTTAACCTCTTATATCTTTTTCAACCTTTTAGATATTATTTTATATATATATATATATATATATATATATATATATATGAAGATTATTATAAGAATATATATTCAGATGAGAACAAGAGAACAAATCTTAGCCAATATATATAAAAATATCTTTACAGCTAAAATGGTAAGGAGAGGTGAACGTAGATTAGTAAATGTGTTTTTCTTTTAATATTTTATTTATTTTTACTTTTATATTATTTCTAAGTTTCTAAACTAGAATAAATAGAAGTGATGATGGTGTGGTAGCAGATTCATTATGGAGAAAAATTTATTAGGAAAAGAATGATAATGAGAAAGAAGGTATTTATTTGAAGAAATATACTTGGATATACTTGTTGTAATTAGTCTATTTAAGAGAAATTAGATTCTGAATTAATGAAAAGCAATTTGGTGTAATATTTTTTTCATAGTAATCATTATCATTAACGTCGAATGTATACAATTTATCATTTATGTTTCGTAATTGCTTCGTCAAAAGAGGTAGGTAGTTTTTGAGATTTTCCTTTTCATACTTCTATATGCTATCAAATTAAAAAAAACTTTGCTATCTAAATCTATAAATCTAATTGTCAAACTTTATTGTAGTTACATAAGTAGCAATTAACTTTTATTTTTAGATATATAAATTAAGAAAAATGCATTACTAAATTTTTGTTTAAATTTATTATAGACTTAAAAGAGAATTTGTGTTTATTTAGAAATAATTCTTATTTATTTTTTGTATAATAATTTATTAGTTTTAATTTGTTCCACTCGCAATAAGCGAGGACAATTAAGTATTCGTTTTCATCAATGGAAACATAAAAAAGCCGAAAGTGAACGAGTCAAATGGGTTGAAAGTCATTCATTCATCGTCTATTTTTAATAATTAAAATATTGAAAATCGTCTTATTGCGAGCTTTATAGATTAGTATTATAAGAATATTGTTTTCCTAATGATAATTAATACACTAATCGTTTACTTAAAAGAAGTTAAACGTTTTATCTACCAGACCTAGCTTGTTTCGACCCGTTTCATTCTATACTTGTTTTGACCGTAAGTTTTTATCATTCCGTTAGCAAGTTGATGCTCTAATAAGAATTAAAAAGATTTTTTTCAATAATTTAAATGTAATTCTCCATGTTTATTACTTTCTTAAAGACAAGCTCTTATGGATTTGTGTGTTGCACTTATTGTATGCTTGCATTTTTATAGCAGTGAAGAAAAGGTTTTTTTATTAATTAATTACATAACCTATTAAATTTTTTTTATTTTTTATTTTTTGCAGCATGGCAGAAAAGCTGGGTTTAAATGATTCTCGCTTATATTTTGTGTAGAAAGAAGAAAAAGGACAATGAAAAGGATTTTAGGACTTTGGACTGCAAGTATATCATTGGATTTTCTCATTGAGAAATATAAAGTTAGCCACACTTATTTTTGCATTTCATGGATATATAAACACATGTTATAATATTTTATTTAATAACTTAAGTCTTTAAAATCCATTCAATACAAGGAAGAAGTAGTGGTGAGCATGGGTCGGTTTTGAGAAATCAAATCATGAAATGATGAGAAATCAAACGATGCGGTGTGAAAGTCGATTCAGTGAAAGATTATGTCAATTTAATTACCAAACCCTTTGTCTATCTGCCATTGTTGATCAAACCATGCCAATTTAACAAACGATCGGGAAATCAAACCCTTGGCCGATCAACCAAAATCAATGGTTCAATCATGTACCTTCTTTTGAGCAAGTCGATCAGCCATTGTCGATCAAACAGTTCATGTTTCAAACATTCATTTACACCTCCACCTAGCCATGTTTTACCATTATCGTATGTTTTTTTTTAACTTCTTTATTAGTGAATGAATGTGGATCCGTGAATACTGCCATCATGGTATGATCACACTGTCGTATTTGATGAGAAAATGTTTAAATTTTGTTTGTACGAATGTAGAATACTAATTTAAAGTTTCTTACAGAAGACAAAGAAATGGATTCTTAGAAATTTTGATTATATGTGGGTGAGAAATGTGTAATATAGCCCATATTTAATTCATAGTTTTAAGAGACTAATTCTAGTTTTTGAATCAGCCCTATCAATTATCTATGTTGACTTTATAAATTTTGGTGGAGTGACATTTTCAGGACTATGTTTTTTATATGGACTTTATTGAACACAACTCTATTTGTAGATATTTTACTTTTACCACCATGAAGTTTTGTCTACGTAGAAGTTTGCCCATTTTTATTGGTTTTGAGTTTCATGCTATTTGATTAGACTTTTCTGCTAATATGTTTATATGTTCTTAATCTTCTAATATATATAAAAGACTAATTAGAAAAAAATTATTAGATAATCTTAACCTTTCATCTAGTAAAATATTTAATCATGGCCTTTCATTCTTATAATATTAAAATTTTAATTTTGACTTTTTAGAGTTGAACTAATGTGACTAATTAATATAAATTAAGATAAAGATAAATCTTAATTAAATTATAATCTTCTATTATATATGAAAGACTAACTTGAATAAAAATTATTAAACAATCATAACCATTGATTTAGATAAAAAATGATAAATATCAAAATATAAACCATCCATCTTGATAAATATTGAAATGCAATTTTGATTCTTTTTGATCAATAATCCTAAGACTTCTTAATAAAAAACCATATTAAATTCTCATAGCATTATATTTTACCATTACGTTTCCCTTCCCCTGGCATCGACGTTTCCGCCGTTTGTTTGGATGTTGATGTCAAATGTATTCTTTTTTTTAATTCTTATTTATTTCATATTTTATAACCATTTATTATATTTCTTTTAATATTTAATATATGTTATTTTTTTAAATTAACCCGTGTATCACACGGACATATAATCTAATAGACTAATAAGATTGTATTGGACTAAGTTTTTTTTTTACCATTAAGTTAAATTACACAAAGAATTGAGTAGGAATGTGTATTAAGTTATAAAGGATGTTAATTATTGACATAATTAGGAGGTTAGTGCATGGTTTCGGACTTTAGGTCGTAATTGTTGACATATTAGGAGGCTATGGGAGTTTACAACTTGTGGATTTGATGATGATTTTATTTAATTTTATAAACCTCAATATAATTTACTTGATTGATGGGAGGTACATATGGTAGTGTAAGGTGTGGAGATTACCTACTCTATGTGATTTTGTTGTCCATAAAGCATCCATATATAACATACTTTTATGTAAATTTTATATTTAGGACATAGTGTTTTGAGGCGCAAGCGTTATATTATGAATATAAACTCATGTGCAAATCTTTTATATTTAAAATTTATTATTTTATTTTGATATTCTAGAGGTTTTTTTTCTTTTATCCCGGGCCTCTAAATAGACCGGTCCTACTTGTTAATTGTAACAAGGTGTTTAATACACCACGCGTTATAAAGGGATTTGAAACATATACATTATGAGTAGCAAAACATACATTTTTAATTACATAAATAACGTGATGGAAAATAAAAAATAAGAATGAACAAAATGTAAAAATATAAACGTAAAAAAAATGTTTAAAAATGAAGTGTGGAAAAGTTATGAGGGAAAAAACGAAATAGAGGTAAAAGAATTTCAATGATTAAAAAAATAAAAGATTCTAATAATGTGATTCTATCTTTTATCTAAAACATAAAAGATTAAATTAAAAAGTGTAATAAATTGTATTTCTTAGTAATATATAATGATTTTGAAAAATACATCTTTCATGTAGATATACTTATGATAAAATTATCATTTAAATAATCCTCAAGAGAAATTAACACATGAGTAATTATAGAAGATGCTAATAATGTTATTCTATTGTTTTTATATGTTATGCCTTAAAAATATCTAACTCTTGCCTTATATATAGTAATCATAATTTATATATTTTGTATCACACTTTTTATAATATTCATAGTGCATTTATAACCTTCGGTTTGAATGTAAATGTGAAGGTTAACTTTTTCGTACTATAGAGAACGTAACATTGATCGAAGGAGTACACATTTAGATAAACATCATATCATAATAAAATTATATCGATGAGTAATACAAATGAGATCGTCATAAATATATATTGATATTTGTACAAAGCATTATATGCTAAAAGTGATAAAAGAAAAAAGAATATTATAGAACTAAACAAAATTAATGTAGTTAAGAAAAAAAATTAAAAACTAAAAAATGAATTTAAAGTATGAAAGTGGTGTTAATTTTTTTATTAAAATATATAGTCATAATTGATAGAGTTAATTATTTTTTTGGTCCATCTAATTTGCATGAAATTTTATATGTAGTCCTTGTGCTTCAAAAATTACCATATTAATTCTTTTTTTTTCATTTCGTTTCAATGTTGATCCTTGAGACACTTAAAAAAAGAAACAAGTGCTCTTTTCCTCATAATTAAATCTTTTATTTTACTTTTAATCGTTTAAAAACAATTATAATTTTTCAGTTTTGTAAATAAATAACTAAATAGTTATAAATATTATAATGGGTTTAGTTTCAAAAAGTATATTAAACTTGTCATTTTTTGCTTTTGTGTATACCCAACTTTTAAAACTATCATTTAATGTATCCAAATTTCTAAAACTACCATTTTATGTACTTGGTTACCTCTTCACTAGGTAACCATGACGTGGCACCGTTTTTTATGAGGTGGCATCTAACTTGTGTGTTGAGGTGGCATCTAACTTGTGTGTTGAGGTGGCATTAAAATTGACGTGGCAAAATAAAAAAACCAAAAACATTCATAATAATTAATAAATAATAATAAATAAATAATAAAAATAAGCATAAGCCTTCATTGAGAAAAAGTACCCAGAACTTCCAGAATCATTCATCTAGAAAAAATACCTAGAAGTAGTCGACTTGCTTACCTTCAACCGTATCTTTTTCACGGCATTCATCTTCCCGCGACTGTGCTACAATTGATTCGCTAGGGCTGTTTCTTGGGTCTAAGTTATTGTGTTTTTTGGTTGCCTTTGCAGGCATCGACTGTTTTTTGGATATGCAGGTTAGGGTTCCAAACGAAAACACAAATCGATTCAAGTTTGGGTTCCCATTTGGGATTCCAGATTTGGGGTTTTGCGGTTCGATTTGAGATTCCAGATTTGGGGTTTTAGGGTTCTTCATCATCAACATCGATGTTCATATGATTGCTTCATCATCACCGATCTGATCGAAGAGGGTTCTTCACGGGTACGAAGGGGTTTTCACATATCTGTTTACGTTTTCGTTTTCGTTTTCGTTTTCACCATTTGTTCAAGATTAGGTTTGTGTTTAATGTTTTAGATCTTTAAAGGTTAAGACTATTTCGTTTTTAAGTTTGTGTTTTCGTTTTCGTTTTCATTTTCACCACCTTTTCATCGATTTGTGTTTGAGTTTGTGATTTCGTTTTTGTTTTTAAGTTTTAATGTGTTCATCATCTGTTCATGAAAGCTAGGGTTTCGGTGATGAAGATCTGATGATGTTCATGGAGGAGAGAAGAACATATCCTCATGTTGAAGATGAAGATTGTATTGGATATTATGATGTGACAATAATTAATGACATGGCAGATTAGGTGGCATTTAAAAAAATTAAAAATCAAAGAAATTACCGGTTACCTGCTTAGTAGGTAACCGGGTATATCAAATGGTAGTTCTTGGAAAGTTAGATATACTAAATGGTAGTTTTGTAAGTTGAGTATACACAATAGTAAGAAATGACAAGTTCGATATACTTTTCGATACTAAACCCTATTATACCACCATCAGCTACTACCACCGGAAGTCTTAAACCGCCGTACTTTCACCATTGAAACCATCACCGGCATCTATCACCACTACAAGCATACAATTATCACTAACCACCATCAACGCTTCCTTCTACAAAAACCACCACCAACTACACCGCCACACAAAATCCAAAGTTTAAACAAAAATGAAAACCCTTGACACTTCCCTATTTACGAACAAATGTAGAAACTTACATGTCAAACAATAAGGATTAACGTCGTAATTTTTAAAGCATGAGGACTAATTTTGAAATTTCATATAAACCCCAAGAATAAAAATATAATTAGCTCTACATTATTAATATTATAAGTGAAAAGGGCACGTGAGGGGGGGGGGGGGGGGGGAATGCAAAAAAGTGTTGGGAAGACTCGCACAAATAACTGGCTACCGAGATGTGCTCAACAAAGTCTTTGTAAAAAACATAGTTTCAAGGGCCAATCCTCAGCCCTTGGATCAGATTAGATCAATGATCAGGATCATTTGGATGTAAAAAACGCGGAGGGGTATTATCGTCCAGATACAAATTTCATTAAATGACGTCACCGCTCCGTAGGTCTCCTTCATTACGTCCCCCTGTTCCAGAATCGAGAAAACGCCGTCGATTAAAACCCTAATTCGAGGTTTCCTTCTCCGGTGCCGAAGCTAACAGGCGTTGATTCCTCCGGCGTCGCCTTCAAAAGTTCCATTACTGCGTTCAAAAGCTTCCGCAAAAACTGATACATCAATCGAAATTTCATTCAACATTCCCCTGAAACAAAATCAGCCATCATCCAATCGCGAAAGAAACAAAATAGAAGACACAAATTAAACGAGTTTAACAATGGATATGAATCAAGACTCTGTTGATACAAATGAAGACATAAACAGTAATCAAAACTCAGACTCTGGTAAGAAAACAACAGTTCTGATCTTGTTTACTACTATAGCTTATAGCAATACACAATCACGAATGATTGCATAAATTCTACTATAAATGGCAGAACTAGTAAAAAAATTATATTTATAATCACATGTGATTATGCATATATGACCTGTTTTGTTTATGTAAAGTTTAGAATTATTACAATCACATGTGATTATACATATGTTAATTACCTAATGACATATGATTGTACATATGTTATACTATATAATCACATGTGATAACCTCTATCATCATGAAACTATATCCTTCATTTTTTCCTTTTTCCAGTTTCTAATCACAATACCACTCCAAGACCGGTCAAAACAATATTGTAGGACCGTGGGGATGGGGTTCTAAACTAAACTAAAACACCCTTACGCTAGGACTGATCTAGGATGAGAAATAGTGCGGAATTTCTATTTCCCAAACCTCCTAAGGATTCTAAGATCTGCTTAGGTGCCCGGCACACAGTAACACACAGAAAGAACTAAGAACAACTCTAAGAACTCACACAGAGATGCTTAAGGCTGCCCTTGGTTTTCGTATTGATCACTAAGATTACGAATTACGAGGTCAAAGTCGCGATTACTAAGGCTTAAGGTCGGATAAGGTCAATGTCGTACGATAGAAAGTGATTATGCGTAGTTACAAACGATTACCGACGCTAATGCGGGGTTAAGCTCTATTTATAGAGTAAAATCTTCACTACGCACGTGGTGCAGAGCACTGCGTACGTAGTCGGTTCAATACGCACGACCTTAAATATTTTAAAGTTAATTAATTACCTATTAACCGACTTAATCACCACGTGCGAGTTGAGCTTCACTACGCACGTAGTGGACTCACCACGCACGCAGTGAACACATCACGCACGTGATGAACTTTCACACAGACTTAAACTTCCAAACTCACATCAACACATGATTAAGTACTTGTAAGCTTAAGATAATCACATAGAATCACTAAGAATGTATATACATGCAAACCATTAATCAAAACACATTTGAATTAATAAACTATGAATATATTTTATTGATATGAACTAGGGATTTACAAATATGCACCAACAAACTCCCCCTAAGACCTAGTTCTATCAATAACCATTGCACTAAGCAAAAATTCCCCAAAGTAAAATGCACAAAGCAAAATGCACACAGCAGAATGCACACAACAAAATGCACACAGCAAAATGTACTAAGCAAAAATTTGCACAAAGCAAAATTCATATAGCAGAATGCTAAACGAATACCTTTCGTCATGCCCTTACCTGCACTACGCACGATGTGAGCTGTAAATCGTGCTTAGTGAGGTTCCATTTCGCATGTAATGAGTTTCTCATCTGTGAACCTTAATTACTGTTAGTACTGCACTCAGCAATAAACTGTCAGTAACTTCAAGATCACTTATTAACATTTAAGCAAAACACATCAAAGTGAGCTGAAGGAAATGTAAACAGAACAAATCACACTAAAAGAAAATAGAACATACTAGAACTCTTTTTGTATTTTTCTAAACAGAAACGAGATAAAAATGCAAACTATTAACAACTTATTTTTGGGAATCTAAATTCAACTATTTAAAAACTTAAAAATAAAAGACAGAAATGAAAATAACTGAAATGAAATTAACTCAGAATAAATTTGCAAAAGAAGTAAATTCCTGAAAAAAAAATCTTTTTGTGAGAAGGTTCCAGTATGGAGTCAGTACTAGCTCGTCTATACTCAGTAATCATTCATTTCAGAACCTTGGGCATAAACATATTCTCTTAAACTCTGTCTGTCAACCTATCTTTCTTCAGATAATAACAGATTTTGTTTCAACATTTTCAGATTGTCTAGACTGGATACATGATTAAGACTATCTCTTTCAAAGTCTCACAGTATTTTGATTCACTCAGTAGGTTGCACAACTTAATTACCAAAACCACCATGCTTATGTGATATGTTAATTTGTCAACGCATTTTATGCTCTTTGACATGGAAGTCGATTTTTCACCTCTCTAGACATTTTTCTAGCTGAGCTTTTGTCAATGCATTTTATGCTCTTTGACAGTTTATCATGATAGATCAATGTATCTATATCTTTTGACATTCTCAAATTGGGGTCAATTTTTCACCCTCTTTTACATATAGCTCAATGTCATTTAACACATTAGGCATGGTAACAGGTGTGTGCATCAAACTAAGTCATTCTCAACTGTTATTGACTTATAGACTTGGAATGTCTCGATAGCTTAAATCTATGATTGATTTTCACATGCATAACCATTTATCAGTCTAGACTTTCCTTATATGTCTTACACACTATCTGTTTCTTATCTGATTCAACTAGATTTTCAGACAGTTTTCTCAAAAGTATGTATGTGCCTTCAGTTCTAATTTTACTAGACGACTTTGTATTGAGAACCAGTGTGCCATCACTCTCCATCTAGGTTGGATCAACTCCTTTTTTTTATATGTTTTCTGATTTTTTTTGTATTTTCTATGTTTTCTGATTTTTTTGTATTTTCTATGTTTTCGGATTTTTTTTTTGTATTTTCTATGTTTTCTGATTTTTATTTTATTTTTTTATATGTTTTCTGATTTTTTTTTGTATTTTCTATGTTTTCTGATTTTTTTTGTATTTTCTATGTTTTCTGATTTTTTTGTATTTTCTATGTTTTCTGAACTATCTCCCCCTAAAATACTAAAGAAACTAAAAACTAAGAAAATAGAAACGCAAAGACACACAGAAAATAAACACAAAGACAAACGAGATATAACCACACAGAAACTAGACACACAGTCACAAATACCTCACACTTGATTATAGCGGTTGACACCCTTCACATAGAAGAAAGAATTAGAAAACATTAGGAACCCAAGCCCGAATAGTCATGGGTTTCCCGTCTTCTCCAATCACTGGAAGTTTCATCCAAGTTCCAGTCTTCTCAGCAGCATTGCTGAACCTGTCACTCGAATCCTTAGGCATTTGAACACACAGTTTGTTAGTCCACTTAGAAGTCTGATTGAGCGAAGATTTTCTTTTGCTAATAACTTCGGGATTTTTAGATTTTCTTATGGTATCCCCGTTTGTCCTTTGATGCTGAACTGGAAGAGTTGAGTTTTGATTGTTTTTAGTAAACGTTTTATTCTTTTGATAAGTCTCAACTTTCCTGTTACAGCGTTGATCGTAACTGAGGTGACCAGGTCTCCTGCACACATAGCAAATCCTGTCTGGATATTGCTTTACAGAACCTTTCGACATCCTTTGAGATCGATACCCTAACCCTTGATGTTTGGGTAAGATTTTGACCTCTTGGTATGGGCGGGTATCAAGAGACTTTACACCCTTCTTTTCAAATTTCCGAAGGGCATCGTGGATACGATGCATCAACGGATCTTTGACATTAGAACTTGCCAACAGTTATCTCATTCCTGGTTCAGCCTTTTTAATTTCTTCTTGCTGAACCTCATTCTTCTGAGGCCCACCCACATTCTCGTGTAACTTTAAATCCTCTTTTGGGGTTGATGTAGAAGATTCATCAACTTTTGTGAGTAGTGGGTCAGATTCAGAGTGAACATCATCATTCACCAGTTGATTTAACACTGGTGGTGGACATTTAGCGTATAACTTCTTGTTCTTTTCTGAATCAGTACCTTGACCTCTCTGATCGATTATGTACTCAAATAAGTAAGAAGACGTGGAATAACTTTTGAGTTTTTGACTCAGAGTCTCATAATCGACCTTTGAAGTAGCAAGGTCTCGTTTTAGCTTATCAATCTAATTTATGTAAAACACTATAGCATCCTGTTTATTTAACAGAGCCACACCTAGTTCATGCACCTGTTTGCCTAAACTTTCATTCTTTTCTTTCAACTGTTTTTCTCTTTCTTTTATCAACAGGTTTTTATCTAACTTAGATGTGAGCTCTGAAATTGTAGACTTTAGGAACACTATCTGTTTTACATAATCATTACAAGAACCACAAGGTAAGCCAAAAGTACATACCTTTTCCTCGGATGATTGACCACAACTGCACACCTTTTGGTTTGACTCATTGGCACGAACTTTCACTGGTGTCTTTTCTGCAGCTGGAACCGAGGCTGGTTCATCATCAATGCTGGCAATTGATTCTTCCTCACTTGAGTAACTTTCTGTCTCGGATTGAGAATCTTCGTTCAACACATGAACATTTGCCACATTAATATCAGCACCATCATTCCCAAATTGTACTGACCAGTCAATTCCCTCGTCCGTTTGAACAACTGCCATTGCCTTAGCCTGTTTTGGAGTTGATTCAGACTTTATGGTTGAAGAGGAAAATGATCTACTGCCAGGACTGGTTTTGAAAGGATACTTCGGTCCCACACTCTTCGGCTTATCACATTCTCTCGCGAAATGACCCTTTTCACCGCAATTATAGCATGTTACCGCAGACTTATCAAAACCAAGTTTGGTATCCTTTGTAGCTGATATTTGCTTTCCTGTTCTTTTCTCATATGCTCTCGCCCTCCTGACTAAGTTAGCATATGACCAGAGGATATCTTGTCTTTCCATCTCATCATCATCGATCTGGTCATAGTCCTCTTGTGTCATATGAGCATTACCAATCTTCCCCTTCAGTAGATCATCATAAGAGGAGACTAGCGCACTTAGCATGCTCATATGTGCTGTTACTTCATCCGCACTCCCATACTTGAAATGCTCGGCATTGAATCCAGAAGTAGACACAGTATAGGATGGCCCAGAAGATGAAGATTCAGATGTAGATCTGCCAGATTCATGTACATTACTCACATAGGCAAATTGTAAGGGGGCATTTGAAGAAGTGGATGACGATACAGGTGTTCCAGAGTAGTAGAGAGAAGGATTTTGTTGATAACCGGACATGGAATCCAAATTTTGTTCCTCCTGCTCTTGCTCCTTCAACTTTGTGATGAAATCATTTAGATCCATCCCGTCAAAACCACCACTGTTCTTCAGTATCATAATATATGGCCGCCAGCTCTTGGGCAAGGCTTTTGCCAAAATTTCCACCTGCTGCTTCTCTGGAACAGTAACACCCAGACTGTCCAGTTCACTAAGAAGATGATTATATCTTGTAATGAGAGAAGGAAGTTTTTCATCTCTAGTAGCCATGAAATGATCTAATTCCTTTCTCAATTGACTTGCTTTCAATTCCTTGAGGGCGACATTTCCCTCATTTCTCTTCTCTAGTGCTCTCCACAGGCTGTGGGAAGTTTTATATCTTCTGAATTGATGGAAGATCTCATTTGGAATGGCCTGGATTAGTTGAGCATAGGCCTTTTTCTCTGCATCATGACTGCTCTTCTGTTCAATAGTCATTCCATCATAGGGGGTTTCAATATTTCCCTCCCCCTTGGGAACCATATAATCGGTGCTTATTGCTCTCCGAAGTCTACAGTCAAGGCCATCGAGGAATATTTCGAACCTGGGCTTCCACATAGGATAGTATTCCATGGTTAACAGTTTAGGTACTTTATTGGCACTCCCCATTTCACTGTCTAATAATAAGTTGTTTAAAACTGTTGTCTGTTTTGATGCCATTTCAGTAATCAAGAGCTGAGAACACACAGACTGAAATTAGGATTTGATAGACCACACAAATTCAATACGCACGGAGTGGGAGCTACTATGCACGAACACGAAGCACTACGTACGGACTGACACGAGAACACACAGATGCTCCTACGTACGAACTGGAACTCTACCACGCACGGATTGAGAACCTAGGACGCACGGAGTGCAGATGGTACGCACGAAACAACAAAAAATTTTTTTTAAAGACAAAGTAAACCACACAGACTCAACTCGCACGAACTGGATACACCACGCACGCGTTGAGGACCTACTACGCACGGAATGAACACACAGCTTGACGAAGATTCTAGATGATCTACGACACACTACGCACGTACTACGTGCACTACGCACGGGTTAAAGACTCACTTCGCACGGGTAAAACTCAAACAGTTAACGTAAAACACGACCTTTTTAACGCAAAACGACCTATTTTTGACCTACTAACCGGTTAAAAACGACGAAAAGGACAAGCACATAGACCTAATCGACACCTAGATCACGAAATCCTAAAGGAAAAATGATCAATCAAAGCACAAGGCTCTGATACCACTTTGTAGGACCGTGGGGGATGGGGTTCTAAACTAAACTAAAACACCCTTACGCTAGGACTGATTTAGGATGAGAAATAGTGCGGAATTTCTATTTCCCAAACCTCCTAAGGATACTATGATCTGCTTAGGTGTCCGGCACACAGTAACACACAGAAAGAACTAAGAACAACTCTAAGAACTCACACAGAGATGCTTAAGGCTGCCCTTGGTTTTCGTATTGATCACTAAGATTACGAATTACGAGGTCAAAGTCGCGATTACTAAGCCTTAAGGTCGGATAAGGTCAATATCGTACGATAGAAAGTGATTATGCGTAGTTACAAACGATTACCGACGCTAATGCTGGGTTAAGCTCTATTTATAGAGTAAAATCTTCACTACGCACGTGGTGCAGAGCACTGCGTACGTAGTCGGTTCAATACGCACGACCTTAAATATTTTAATGTTAATTAATTACCTATTAACCGACTTAATCACCACGTGCGAGTTGAGCTTCACTACGCACGTAGTGGACTCACCACGCACGCAGTGAACACATCACGCACGTGATGAACTTTCACACAGACTTAAACTTCCAAACTCACATCAACACATGATTAAGTACTTGTAAGCTTAAGATAATCACATAGAATCACTAAGAATGTATATACATGCAAACCATTAATCAAAACAAATTTGAATTAATAAACTATGAATATATTTTATTGATATGAACTAGGGATTTACAAATATGCACCAACAAATATACTTAAATACACCAGGAGGGAGCCTATTCTATGTTCCAATTGTTGATCAGGGACTGCTACCAGTAAAGGGGACCAGAGCCTATACTAGATGATTGTGTTGAAATGCATTAACGTTATGCGTATAACGGAGGGTTTGACATAGTAATGTCAACATAAAAAAGACATTATCAGGATTAGTAAAGGACAGATATCTTTGGTGCGACAGATCAGGATTCCCTAGGAAGCTCAATGTTGACACCCTCAACACAGAACAAAGTGTTAAACCGGTTAAAAAAACAAATACAACGAAGATAGGATGCATGGCTCATGTTAGGTTTGTTTGGATATATGGATCAACTGAGTTTTCCCTTGTTGACTTCCAAGATAAACACAATCACGAGCTTATTCTTCCAGAGTATATGCATTTATCCAAGAAAAACAGAAAGCTGAAGATTGCTGAACAGTTGTTTATACTCAATGCCTCAAATACAAACATAGGTCCCACAAAAGCACACCAGCTTTACAGTAATATGAAAGGCTGTGAACAAAATGTCAATGGTACAATCGATGATTTCAGAAACTGGTCTTAGTCAAATGGAAACACAACCTTGGGTGGAACTTGACATGGGAGACTGAGGATGACATGAAGGCCCGATATCCCAACTTGTATGCCGAAGAGCAGATTCCGAGGACGGAATCTTCTTAAGGGGGGTAGATTTGTAACTTCCTCAAATGGGCCCAGTTGTTTATACTCACGGTACGTTCCAAATCTTGAGTTTACTAATGAATATTAGATTAATTATAAAAATAATAGAGAAATGGTGATATTAAAATTATAACGAAAGTAGATAAGTTTAATAAAATATTAAACGGTTTTCAATAAGGATTCCGGAAACATCACCGTTAGTTGAAACGGGCAAGCGGGTATTAACTTGTAAGTTGAAAAGGGGAACAAAATACCCCTTATGGATATTAATGAGACCAAAGTCAGTCTCTCCCCTTTTTCCTTTACACATACACGACACAAACACACACACCCTTATGATGTTCTTGAACCGTGAAGGAGAAATCAAGAGGAAGATCACCAAGCTCCAATCTCTGCTGCAATTTGAGTTATAATCTGCTAATAATCTCTTGTTCATCATCTCTATCACCTTTGTAAGTCCATCATCGTCCTCATGCTTCCTTGTTCTTGAGTTTTGAAGTTTAGGTCAAAATAGCAAAACTCAAATTAGTGATCCATAATGGATTCCGAGTGTTCCAATCTGTTCTTGTATAGTTTCTAAGTGATTAGAAACCATTTATTTGAATTATCATGTTGAGTTTGAGCTTGTTCCATGAAAATTACCAAATGAGTCAAGAATTGAAGAACTTGATCTTAAACCTTGAATCCTTGATTAGAGATTGTTAAATGAATGTTTCTAGACTTGATATTATGCCTAAAATGATATGGAAACACTAAAAATTGAATTGGGACTGTTGGAATTAAGTTTGGGATGAAAATGGACTGAACAGGGGCTGAAAAACGAACACTGTATGCAAATAGCTTCCTACGGCCGCAAAGATTTCCTACGGCCGCAGAAGGCCTTTTTTCTGCAACATCAACAGTTTTGCTATTTTTTCGTAAACTGAAGTAGGGGAAGCTCGTTTAAGGTTCTAAATAGTCTAAGGGCATCATTAAGAGATTCATATTAGTTATATTAGTTAATGACTTAATGTACTTGTGTGAAGTGACTAAACATGAGTATTCTCTTATAGGTAAACCGTACGACTCCGAAGAACGAGACGATCACGATATTTGTTTACTATAGCCTCTAGCCTCGCAGGTGAGTATATGATAACATACGAATTAATATAATCATGTTACATGTTATTAGTATGTGCAAGTAGTTCCATGAAATGTAATTAACACTGTTGTATGCTTGAAATGCGTACTGTATGCTATGTTTATGCATGACATACGTAACCATTAAATCATAATTATGATATGAGATGTATGCACGCTATGAGGCCCGGAATGGGTTAGTTTTGTGTTTATGAACGGATCCGAGATATGGGGCTAGTTATAGTCCTTGTTCGAGGCCAAACTGCGGTCTAGGATGCCTTGAGGCCTGCGGGTCGATGATAGCGTCAACGGTACCTGGATAGGTATTTAGGGTTTGGCTAACCCAATGTTCCTCGTGCGATTAGGGGATCAGTTACCCGCTGTACCCCATGGAGTCGATGACTTCATAACGCAACGGTGGACCGCTACCCGCTTACCCACCCGCGCGGTTGATGTGTCTGGTTTCCCCAGTTAGGAGTGTTGATCCGGGCTCACTACCCTGCAAGATTATGCTTCCCTCTGGCTGTGCCAGCTCATCGCGAGATGCTAGGATAGCACTGTCTGATATATTGATGATATGTGATATGTTAGTTTTACTGATTATGCTATCTTATGCTCACTAGCTTTACATAGCTAATAGATACTCTCCCCATGTTCGCAGGTGGTACTTAGGCGTGTGAGCTTGGGTACTTGATGGTTTTTCATATGCTTTTGAAGGAACACTTGTCTTTACTCTGTTTGTATATATTTGTTTATGATGGTCGGTGGACAATTTCGGTAACACCAACAGTACTTTATGTATCGTGGCTAATTTTTTTGTTGTAATTATAGCCACTTCAAATGTTTTCCGCTGCTTATGATATTTTGAAAAACAGATTCGGTATAATTTGAGTTTACAAACGAATCCACGCAGTTTGGATTCTTTAATTACTATTTTAAAATGAAAAATCTGGTTTTCAAAAGCACGGTGTTACAAGCCTAATATACTATTTACATTTTATAATTGTCCTTTTTTGTCATTTTACACTATTAAGCTCCAGCTATTAGCTAATTTGCCGAACAAATATATAAATAAAATAAACAGCTTCCGGCTATCAGGTAGCAGCTTCCATGTACACCTACCAGCTACTTCCACCAAACATACCCATAACTACAAGAATGAGATTTCAAATCATGAATAAAACGATATGACTAGGCTCTTTTGACTTATGTTTTTAGCTCATCGTTTTGATCATACCCTTTTAATATATAATATAACTTAAATGGACCCATTCATTAGTACATGCTTGATACAATTGGCACGAAACGATTTTTGTTTCATACTCTTTTTGCATGAAAAGTACGATTTGCCAGTCATTCTATATGTATTTATATATTTTTTTTATCTTTTTTGTTCAGAGGAGATGATTAGAGGTCTTACTCAAGTACCTTGGGAACGTGTTGATGTTAGCTTCCATAAAAGTACACAACGATATACTACGCACACTACTATTCAGGCAAGTTTCTGACTCTAGGTTCTTGATGCCTGAAAAAAACATTTGCTTCTCACTGCAAAATCATATCATGTTGTATACATATCTATTAGAATTAGTATAACACACGGACCAAACTAGTTGGGTAACGGGTCAAAATGGTTTATTTTATTTATTGGTTAAAATAGGTCCACTCGTGTTGGCCCGACCTCACATCACATTGTTGTCTGTTATTCTGTTTTTTATAACTAATTTACTTGTTAAGTATGATTAAAAACTATTTTTAAATACAAAATTGTAGTTTTTATCACTTTTTTTAACCATAATCTTAATATTTTATCCTTTGACACGTTCTCAAAGATGTACAAACCGAATTTACCCGTTATCAAATAGATGGCTTCGAATCACCACCTCCTATATATATATATATATTAGGGTATGGAGAAACATAGGCTTGACACGTGTCATATCTTTCAAAAACTAACAAAAGGGTAAAAAAGAAACTTAAAAAAACTTCACCCACCCACGTTCACCCTCCCTCTTATTCGCATATACCAATTCCCAGGCGCACGTATACTCTCTGCGCCCTCTCTCATACGAACCCTAGAGTTTGAAACGCCTGCAGTCGCCCTCCTTTCTACCGTCTCATCGTCATCCGCCTGCCGTCGCCCTTCTTTCCGCCGTCTCATCATCGTCCGCCCATGAGACGCCGCCTTCCATTGTTTTACATCACCGCCGCCGTCGGTTCGCTGTTTATCCCACCATCGCCGCTGCTTGCGTTGCTGTTTCTTCTTACCGACACCATCTGTTATTAGGGTTACGGTATGGTTGCCGACATCTGTCTCGATTTCTAGGGTTTCATGGTTTCCGCCATCTGTCTCGATTTCTAGGGTTTCTGTTCGCCATCATGTGTTCTCCGCCGCCCCATCCCTCACTTCCATCGTCAGAAACCTTATCGGCTTTCACGATTTCAAGCACTGCCATCGCCGCCGTCATTTGACCTCATCATGTGTTAAGTTTGTGATGCACAATCGCTGTTTGTTTTCATATGTAAGCTGCGGAAGCATGTGTCATCGCCGAATTTACTGTACATAGAAGATGTCAGTTTGCGATGTACCGTTTCAGATGTAAGCTGCTTCGATTTTTTAGCCACCGGGCATCAACGTCACCGTTGCGTCCTTCTCGTCGCCACCACCAATTTAGGGTTTTCGTTGTTGTGCATCACCGCCCATCATTCATTCATCGTCTATTTTTAATAATTAAAATATTGAAAATCTTCTTATTGCGAGCTTTATAGATTAGTATTATAAGAATATTGTTTTCCTAATGATAATTAATACACTAATCGTTTACTAAAAAGAAGTTCAACGTTTTATCTACCAGACCTAGCTTGTTTCGACCCGTTTCATTCTATACTTGTTTTGACCGTAAGTTTTTATCATTCCGTTAGCAAGTTGATGCTCTAATAAGTTCTTATGGATTTGTGTTTGCACTTATTCTCCATGTTTATTACTTTCTTAAACACAAGTTCTTATGGATTTGTGTTTGCACTTATTGTATGCTTGCATTTTTATAGTAGTGAAGAAAATGTTTTTTTATTAATTAATTAGATAAGCTATTAAATTTTTGTAATTTTTTATTTTTTGCAGCATGACAGAAAAGCTGGGTTTAAATGGTTCTCGCTTATATTTTGTGTAGAAAGAAGAAAAAGGCCAATGAATAGGATTTTAGGACTTTGGACTGCAAGTATATCATTGGATTTTCTCATTGAGAAATATAAAGTTAGCCACACTTATTTTTGCATTTCATGGATATATAAACACATGTTATAATATATTATTTAATAACTTAAGTCTTTAAAATCCATTCAATACAAGGAAGAAGTAGTGGTGAGCATTGGTCGGTTTTGAGAAATCAAATCATGAAATGATGAGAAATCAAACGATGCGGTGTGAAAGTTGATTCAGTGAAAGATTATGTCAATTTGGATACCAAACCCTTTGTCTATCTGCCATTGTTGATCAAACCATGCCAATTTAACAAACGATCGGGAAATCAAACCCTTGGCCGATCAACCAAAATCAATGGTTCAATCATGTACCTTCTTTTGAGCAAGTCGATCAGCCATTGTCGATCAAACAGTTCATGTTTCAAACATTCATTTACACCTCCACCTAGCCATGTTTTACCATTATCGTATGTTTTTTTTAACTTCTTTATTAGTGAATGAATGTGGATCCGTGAATACTGCCATCATGGTATGATCACAATGTCGTATTTGATGAGAAAATGTTTAAATTTTGTTTGTACGAATGTAGAATACTAATTTAAAGTTTCTTACAGAAGACAAAGAAATGGATTCTTAGAAATTTTGATTATATGTGGGTGAGAAATGTGTAATATAGCCCATATTTAGTTCATAGTTTTAAGAGACTAATTCTAGTTTTTGAATCAGCCCTATCAATTATCTATGTTGAATTTATAATTTTGGTGGAGTGACATTTTCAGGACTATGTTTTTTATATGGACTTTATTGAACACAACTCTATTTGTAGATATTTTACTTTTACCACCATGAAGTTTTGTGTACGTAGAAGTTTGCCCATTTTTATTGGTTTTGAGTTTCATGCTATTTGATTAGACTTTTCTGCTAATATGTTTATATGTTCGTAATCTTCTAATATATATAAAAGACTAATTAGAAAAAAAATATTAGATAATCTTAACCTTTCATCTAGTAAAATATTTAATCATGGCCTTTCATTCTTATAATATTAAAATTTTAATTTTGACTTTTTAGAGTTGAACTAATGTGACTAATTAATATAAATTAAGATAAAGATAAATCTTAATTAAATTATAATCTTCTATTATATATGAAAGACTAACTTGAATAAAAATTATTAAACAATCATAACCATTGATTTAGATAAAAAATGATAAATATCAAAATATAAACCATCCATCTTGATAAATATTGAAATGCAATTTTGACTCTTTTTGATCAATAATCCTAAGACTTCTTAATAAAAAACCATATTAAATTCTCATAGCATTATATTTTACCATTACGTTTCCCTTCCCCTGGCATCGACGTTTCCGCCGTTGGTTTGGATGTTGATGTCAAATGCATTCTTTTTTTTAATTCTTATTTATTTCATATTTTATAACCATTTATTATATTTCTTTTAATATTTAATATATGTTATTTTTTTAAATTAACCCGTGTATCACACGGACATATAATCTAATAGACTAATAAGATTGTATTGGACTAAGTTTTTTTTTTACCATTAAGTTAAATTACACAAAGAATTGAGTAGGAATGTGTATCAAGTTATAAAGGATGTTAATTATTGACATAATTAGGAGGTTAGTTCATGGTTTAGGACTTTAGGTCGTAATTGTTGACATATTAGGAGGCTATGGGAGTTTACAACTTGTGGATTTGATGATGATTTTATTTAATTTTATAAACCTCAATATAATTTACTTGATTGATGGGAGGTACATATGGTAGTGTAAGGTGTGGAGATTACCTACTCTAAGTGATTTTGTTGTCCATAAAGCATCCATATATAACATACTTTTATGTAAATTTTATATTTAGGACATAGTGTTTTGAGGCGCAAGCGTTATATTATGAATATAAACTCATGTGCAAATCTTTTATATTTAAAATTTATTATTTTATTTTGATATTCTAGAGGTTTTTTTTCTTTTATCCCGGGCCTCTAAATAGACCGGTCCTGCTTGTTAATTGTAACAAGTTGTTTAATACACCACGCGTTATAAAGGGATTTGAAACATATACATTATGAGTAGCAAAACATACATTTTTAATTGCGTAAATAACGTGATGGAAAATAAAAAATAAGAATGAACAAAATGTAAAAATATAAACGTAAAAAAAATGTTTAAAAATGAAGTGTGGAAAAGTTATGAGGGAAAAAACGAAATAGAGGTAAAAGAATTTCAATGATTAAAAAAATAAAAGATTCTAATAATGTGATTCTATCTTTTATCTAAAACATAAAAGATTAAATTAAAAAGTGTAATAAATTGTATTTCTTAGTAATATATAATGATTTTGAAAAATACATCTTTCATGTAGATATACTTATGATAAAATTATCATTTAAATAATCCTCAAGAGAAATTATAGAAGATGCTAATAATGTTATTCTATTGTTTTTATATGTTATGCCTTAAAAAAATCTAACTCTTGCCTTATATATAGTAATCATAATTTATATATTTTGTATCACACTTTTTATAACATTCATAGTGCATTTATAACCTTCGGTTTGAATGTAAATGTGAAGGTTAACTTTTTCGTACTATAGAGAACGTAAGATTGATCGAAGGAGTACACATTTAGATAAACATCATATCATAATAAAATTATATCGATGAGTAATACAAATGAGATCGTCATAAATATATATTGATATTTATACAAAGCATTATATGCTAAAAGTGATAAAAGAAAAAAGAATATTATAGAACTAAACAAAATTAATGTAGTTAAGAAAAAAAATTAAAAACTAAAAAATGAATTTAAAGTTTGTAAGTGGTGTTAATTTTTTTTATTAAAATATATAGTCATAATTGATAGAGTTAATTATTTTTTTGGTCCATGTAATTTGCATGAAATTTTATATGTAGTCCTTGTGCTTCAAAAATTACCATATTAATTCTTTTTTTTTCATTTCGTTTAAATGTTGATCCTTGAGACACTTAAAAAAAAGAAACAAGTGCTCTTTTCCTCATAATTAAATCTTTTATTTTACTTTTATTCGTTTAAAAACAATTATAATTTCAGTTTTGTAAATAATTAACTAAATAGTTATAAATATTATAATGGGTTTAGTTTCAAAAAGTATATTGAACTTGTCATTTTTTGCTTTTGTGTATACCCAACTTTTAAAACTATCATTTAATGTATCCAAATTTCTAAAACTACCATTTTATGTACTTGGTTACCTCTTCACTAGGTTGTGTGTTGAGGTGGCATTAAAATTGACGTGGCAAAATAAAAAAACCAAAAACATTCATAATAATTAATAAATAATAATAAATAAATAATAAAAATAAGCATAAGCCTTCATTGAGAAAAAGTATCCCAGAACTTCCAGAATCATTCATCGAGAAAAAATACCTAGAAGAAGTCGACTTGCTTACCTTCAACGGCAACTTTTTCACGGCATTCATCTTCCGGCGACTGTGCTACAATTGATTCGCTAGGGCTGTTTCTTGGGTCTAATTTATTGCGTTTTTTGTTTGCCTTTGCAGGCATCGACTGTTTTTTGGATCTGCAGGTTAGGGTTCCAAACGAAAACACAAATCGATTCATGTTTGGGTTCCCATTTGGGATTCCAGATTTGGGGTTTTGGGGTTCGATTTGAGATTCCAGATTTGGGGTTTTAGGGTTCTTCATCATCAACATCGATGTTCATACGATTGCTTCATCATCACCGATCTGATCGAAGAGGGTTCTTTACGGGTACGAAGGGGTTTTCACAGATCTGTTTACGTTTTCGTTTTCGTTTTCGTTTTCACCATCTGTTCAAGATTAGGTTTGTGTTTAATGTTTTAGATCTTTAAAGGTTAAGGCTATTTCGTTTTTAAGTTTGTGTTTTCGTTTTCGTTTTCATTTTCACCACCTATTCATCAATTTGTGTTTGAGTTTGTGTTTTCGTTTTTGTTTTTAAGTTTTAATGTGTTCATCATCTGTTCTTGAAAGCTAGGGTTTCAGTGATGAAGATCTGATGATGTTCATGGAGGAGAGAAGAACATATCTTCATGTTGAAGATGAAGATTGTATTGGAGATTATGATGTGACAATAATTAATGACATGGCATATTAGGTGGCATTTAAAAAAATTAAAAATCAAAGAAATTACCGGTTACCTGCTTAGTAGGTAACCGGGTATATCAAATGGTAGTTCTTGGAAAGTTAGATATACTAAATGGTAGTTTTGTAAGTTGGGTATACACAATAGGAAGAAATGACAAGTTCGGTATACTTTTCGATATTAAACCCTATTATAATCATCACTTAATTTGTATTAAACTATCAAAATGAGTTAAACCAGCCACCGCCATCTGCTACCACCACCGGAAGTCTTAAACCGCCGTACTTTCACCATTGAAACCATCACCGGCATCTATCACCACCACAAGCATACAATTATCACTAACCACCATCAACGCTTCCTTCTACAAAAACCACCACCAACTTCACCGCCACACAAAATCCAAAGTTTAAACAAAAATGAAAACCCTTGACATATCCCTATTTACGCACAAATGTAGAAACTTACATGTCAAACAATAAGGATTAATGTCGTAATTTTTAAAGCATGAGGACTAAATTTGAAATTTCATATAAACCACAAGAATAAAAATATAATTAGCTCTACATTATTAATATTATAAGTGAAAAGGGCACGTGAGGGGGGGGGGGGGGGGGGGGGGGGCGGGGAATGCAAAAAAGTGTTGGGAAGACTCGCACAAATAACTGGCTACTGAGATGTGGTCAACAAAGTCTTTGTAAAAAACTTAATTTCAAAGGCCAATCCTCAGCCCTTGGATCAGATTAGATCAATGATCAGGATCATTTGGATGTAAAAAACGCGGAGGGGTATTATCGTCCAGATACAAATTTCATTAAATGATGTCACCGCTCCGTAGGTCTCCTTCATTACGTCCCCCTGTTCCAGAATCGAGAAAACGCCGTCGATTAAAACCCTAATTCGAGGTTTGCTTCTCCGGCGCCGAAGATAACAGGGGTTGATTCCTCCGGCGTCGCCTTCAAAAGTTCCATTACTGTGTTCAAAAGCTTCCACAAAAATTGATACATCAATTGAAATTTCATTCAACATTCCCCAGAAACAAAATCAGCCATCATCCAATCGCGAAAGTAACAAAATAGAAGACACAAATTACACGACTTTGACAATGGATATGAATCAAGACTCTGTTGATATAAATGAAGACATAAAAAGTAATCAAAACTCAGACTCTGGTAAGAAAACAACGATTCTCATATTGTTTACTACTGTAGCTTATAGCAACACACAATCACGTATGATTGCATAAGTTCTACTATAAATGGCAAAACTAGTAAAAAATTTATATTTATAATCACATGTGATTATGCATATATGACCTGTTTTGTTTATGTAAAGTTTAGAATTATTACAATCACATGTGATTATACATATGTTAATTACCTAATGACATATGATTGTACGTATGTTAAACTATATAATCACATGTGATAACCTCTATCATCATGAAACTATATCCTTCATTTTTTCCTTTTTCCAGTTTCTAATCACAATACAACTCCAAGACCGGTCAGAACAATATACTTAAATACACCAGGAGGGAGCCTATTCTTTGTTCCAATTGTTGATCAGGGACTGCTACCAGTAAAGGGGACCAGATTTCGATCACTAGATGATTGTGTTGAAATGTATTAACGTTATGCGTATAATGGAGGGTTTGACATAGTAATGTCAACACAAAAAAAGATATTATCAGGATTAGTAAAGGACATATATCTTTGGTGCGACAGATCAGGATTCCCAAGGAAGCTCAATGTTGACACCCTCAACACAAAACAAAGTGTTAAACCGGTTAAAAATACAATTACAACGAAGATAGAATGCATGGCTCATGTTAGGTTTGTTTGGATATATGGATCAACTTAGTTTTCCCTTGTTGACTTCCAAGATAAACACCATCACGAGCTGATTCCTCCAGAGTATATGCATTTATCCAAGAAAAACAGAAAGCTGAAGTTTGCTGAACAGTTGTTTATACTCAATGCCTCAAATGCAAACATAGGTCCCACAAAAGCACACCGGCTTTATAGTAATATGAAAGGTTGTGAACAAAATGTCAATGGTACAGTCGATGATTTCGTAAATTGGAAGAGAGATTTGAATGTGTATATCAATGAAAGTGATTCTCAAATGCTTGTAAACATGATGGAAGAAAGGAATAAATACACCCCTGGTTTCACCTTTGAGTACAAGGTTGAAGACAGTCAATTGCACTCGATTTTCTGGGTGGACGGAGTGGCAAAGTGCAACTACAAGGAGTTCAACGACGTTATGTCATTCGATGCGACATATAGAACAAACAGGTAACCCCAATTCTTTAAAACACATATGATTTACTTGTTATTGAAGTTGATTATCTGTAGAATCACATACGTTTACAGGTACAACCTCTTGTTTGTCCCTTTCACCGGCATAGATAACCATCGTAGATGTGTGACTTTTGCTGCCGCGCTAATAAGAGATGAGACCGCAGAGACTTACATATGGCTCCTTAACTCCTTTCTGAAGACATTCCAGAAATAACCACTTATGGTTGTAACAGATCAGGACGCGTCTATGAGGAAGGCTATCGAGACAGTATTTAAAACCTTCAAACATAGACTATGCATGTGGCACATCACACAAAAGTTGCCGTCAAAGGTAATAATTCTGTTAATCACATGTGATTTCCATACAGATTCACTTGTTAAATCAAATTTGATTTGCATACAGATTCATATGAATATGAATGAGTAACTAATCACCTGTGATTTACATATAGATTCACCAGTTACACACATGTGATTTGCATACAAATTCATGAGGCATGTCCTGGCATTGAAGAAGAGAAAGAAAGAGACTTCAAGAAAAGATTTGACAAAATCGTTTGGAACATGTACATCGAGCCTACTGATTTTGAAGATAAATGGGAAAAGTTAATGGATGACTTTTCTTTGAAAAGTAATAGTTGGTTCAAGCACATGTATGACATTAGATCAACTTGGATACCGGCGTATTTCATTGAAACGGAAATGTTTGGTTTGGTGACAACAACTTCAAGATCCGAGAGTGAGAACGCGTTTTTTGCAAACTTTATGAAACGAGGTTCGACCCTAATTAACTTTATGGGAAGCTTTGATTCAGCAATGTTGAAACAAAGATCAAAGCAAGAAGCATTGGATGCAAAGACCATCAGGACGACTAGAAATTTGTGCACAAAACTTGGTATTGAAAAGCATGCAGCAAAAGTCTACACACATACAACTTTTGACATCGTTCAAAAGGAGATAGACGCGACTCTTTATAAATGTTCGTTGGAAAGAATAACCACAGAGGAGGAATGCCAGATTTCAATTGTTAACGAGACCTCAAAAGAAAAAGAATATGTGTTTCAATACAAGGTAATTTTACTTCAGTAAAATAATATTTTATTCAAAATCTTTGTAATCACATGTGATAATACAAACAGTATTCAAAATGTTTGTATCCAATCACATGTGATAATACAAAAAGTGTATCAAAGTCTTTGTAGTCAAATCACAAGTGATTACTAACCCAATCACATGTGATGTTCAAAAAAGTATATTCATTAGTGTCATTGTCTTCTTTTTTTCAAAGGTACTTCATAATCGTCAGGATGGGTCGTTAGTGTGTACATGTCGACACTATCTACGATTTGGTCTTCTATGCCGAAACTGTTTTTGGGTTTTGAAGAATAACAATATAGATGAGATCCCTAAACAATACATCATGAGACGTTGGAGAAGAGACATAATACCACCTGAATTGAGATCAAGAAGAAACAGATATGGAAATATAAATATTGGTATTCAAAAATTGGTTAATGAAGTCACCTCTGTTATAGATAAATGTGTGTAACTAGTTAGCAATGACTAGAAAAAGCTAGAAGCGTTTCTTGAAAAAGTTAAAGCTTTGAAAACAGAAGTTAAAGCTGATGTGCCAAGACCACAATTAAGGACCAAAGAAGATATTATAGGGGAAATGATTGGGGTTTCAAAGCCGGTTAAAATTGAAATACAAAATCCACCTATTGGTAAATACAAAGGATGCGCAAATGATAAGCGTTTAATGAGTGGTAAAGAGATGGGAATCAAAGAAAGCAAGAAGAGAAAGATAAGTTGCAGTAAATGTGGACAGACAAATCACAACAAGAAGACCTGTGATAGACAACAAGATAAAAAAACACAGAAAGATAATGATATTGTTCCTGTGAATAACTAGTGAAAACTTAACTGTCGTATACTTTTGATTTCTTAACAATTCTTACACATCAACAGATATTAGTTTTGAGTTTAGTTTTCACTTTTGGTCTTTGATGTTATCTTTTTTAATGTTTTAATGTGTATTCAAATGTTTGCAGCAAAAAAAATAACAAGTAAATTGTGATTACAAAAAAGTTAATCACAAGTGATTGTGTATGAATCACTTGTGATTTGAAGCTGTAACATCCTGAAAATGGGCCTACTTGTGACAAGTTGTATCTAATAATAAGTGATTTGAACACAAAAACTCTTGTGATTTGAATTGTGATTGTATTAAACTACTTGTGATTGTGTTTAATCACTTTTGATTGTGTTTAATCACTTGTGATTGTGATTTGAAACAAAAAAACACTTGTGATTTTACTTAATAACAACTGAATGTATAATTACTTGTTTGGGAAAAAAAAATCACAAGTGATTGTGATTTGAAATAAAAAAACACAAAAGTGATTGTGTCTAATCACTTGTGATCTGAAACAAAAATAAAAATAAGTGATTGTGTATTATCACATGTGATTGCGTTTAATCACTGCTGTTTTGACAGCCTTCAAAAACAACCAATCTAAATTCCAGAATTGTTTGTTAGTTCTAAACCAACATCCAGTGGACTTTACCATATTCACAATATATAAACAAAAACACACAATTGTTTGCTCTAAAAACCTACATCCAGTGGACTTTACCATATTGTTTTCTACTTTTAACAACTAACTTTTATCAACAAACAACCTTCCCAAATTGTTTACCAAAGATCAGTTAACAACCTTAACAAACTGTTTTCCAAATATCACATCATTCAACAACTGCTTTACCTTTTCCTTCAACTTCTTTCACAGGTTCTTGAACACCACCAGCATTCTCTTCTTCGTCCGGATCAACATTCCTTTCCCGCACTTCCCTCGTTGCACGTACAGCTTGAATCATCTGTCTAACCTCATCCTTTGTATGTTGAGCCACAAACTCTGATGCTAAACTCATCATCTTTTTAGCATATATGTTGATCTCATGAGTTAAGATCTTCGTTGCAAATCTAATCCTTAATCTCCAAAGTTGTGACTTCTGCTCCAGTCCTTCAACCTTCAACTCACAATCCCACTTCCCTTCCGCTTCTCCCATGTATCGTTCCATGTGGTGCATCGCAAACACACCACAATCAATGACGTTTTCGGTTGATCTCCAATGAACCTTCATCTGTTTTGGTTTCATTTTCTCAAAAACAGCTGCAAGTGGGTTCTCATATATAGCCAAGTGTTGAGAAAAGGCATAAATCTGTAAAAAAAAATTTATAAAGAATTTTAAAAAGTAATACTCTAATGTAAATAAACAAACAGTATTCCAAAAAAGATTGATTTGAAAACTTACAACAAAAGAAACAACTCTTTTGTATTTTGCATTGTAATTACCGCCGTAGCGGTTATCAATAATGTGTATACATGACTTCCTCAAATAAAAAACAATCAGGTAGAAGTGATCTGACCGGTAGATTGGGAATATGGCCTGTAATTGATTAAAAAGACACATATTGAATCACAAAAGTATCTAAGTAAAATAACAAACTAAGCTAGATAATTGGATTCAGTCACTTGAGATTTTGAAACAAAAACAAATCACAAAGTGATTATCAAAGTAATAATGCTAAAAATCACTTGTGATCTGAAACAAAAACAAATCACAAGTAATTGTGTATAATCACTTGTCATTTTAATACATAAAGAAATCACAAAGTGATTGTGTTTAATCATAAGTGATTGTGATTTGAAACAAAAAAACACAAAGTGATTTGACAATCAAATCAATTCTCAAAAATCACAAGGTACTGTGTTAAATCAGTTATGATTTAAAACAAAAAGAAATTACAAGTGATTGTGTATAATCACTTGTGATTTAGATCCAAAAAAATATCCTAAACACAAACAAAAAAAAATTATTACCAGATCAACATCTTTGAAACTCATAACATTGATATCATTGTTAAGCAGACAATCCAAATTCTCCTCAAACTGTGTAAAGTAGAGTTCCTTGTTCATTTTTATCGAAGAATCAAAGACATCAACAGGCTCTTTTACACAAATGAAAAGTTAAAAATACTTAAATTACAACACAAAAAATCAAAAAATAAATAAAAAAAACTAATAAACAGTAAAACTTACAAAGGCAATTGTTGGTATGAACCTTCTTCTTGGGGAGTTTGGGTTTTGATACATGTCTTCGAAGTTTAGAATCTTGCACCACAGATCCACAACAGTTGCCTCCACATAAATTCCGGGGCACAGCGTTTCCAAACTCAACCGTGTTCCCGTCGTTTGGCCGTCAGTAGTTTCAAACACAAACTCCCTATCATCAAAACAAACTAATAAAAGAAACACCACAACATATATCTCATATATAATAACAATAAAGTCAAAAACTCAAAGTGGATCGCCTTGCATTACGAATAGGGATATTGACACTGCATATTCTGAAACGTTCACATCTGCATGCACGTCGGTCTTCCTATTCACATACGGCGATCGCAAAACAGCAGCTGGTTTTATGTTCCTCTTTTCTGTCACTGGAAGAGACACGGGTGCAACAGAAACAGGAGAATCGGGAACGGGAGCTTCAGAAACGGGAGCAACATGAACTGGCCTATCTATTCTGCTCATTCCCGCTACCTCACTCAATTTTTTCTTTGTCCAGCCACCGACTGGAGATTTCTGAACAAGTTTTTCTACTTGGGTGGCAGGAGATGTAAGTGAACGTAAGGAATCCTGAGATAAAAGTTGAAAACTTGGAGCGTTTACGGTTTGAATAGTTGGAAACAATGGAAGGCTAAGAGAAATAGGAGAAGAATTTAGTAATGACTGGATTGAGCACAGTTCCATCACCTTATCAGCATTTTCCGACCACCACTGGGAAATACTAGCTTCATCCTCCACATCCTCACAAATAGGATCCGTAACTTTTTCGGTTTCTACTTTCCCTCCCAAATTAACCCCTTCCTCAACAACCTTCTCAACATTCACTGGTTCATCATCACCAAGGTTTACATCCTCAACAACCTCCTCTACATTCTCGGCAACATCATTTTCACCACCATCACCAACACCAGCTGCCCTATCCCTTTCAACATCGTTCTCAACATTTTCACCCTCATTGTTAACACCTTCAACATCCTTCTTAACATCCTTTTTCACCATCTTCATCACCATCAACTATGCTCTCATCACCATCATCGTTGCCATCATTATCACCATCCTCATTATCGCCATTATCACTATCATTATCACCACTGTCATCCTCATCACCACTCTCATTATCATTATCATCAACCTGAACCACCTGAAAAATTTGAAAATTACAATTAAGGCATCATGCAAAAAATCACTTATGATTTGAAACGAAACAAACACAAGTCAGTCTGTCTAATCACTTGTGATTTGAAAAAACACAAGTGATTTGTGTTTTATGACAAAATAAAATCACAAATGAATGTATACCAAATCACTTGTGATTTGAAACTGAAAAATAAAAAGACAGTTTGTTTATACACCTGTGAATCTAAAAAAAGCATACCTCTTTCTCCTTCTTGACATCGTTCACTTCTTCTTCACCGAAATAGAAACTTGCGTCCATGCAAAAGACTTTTTGCATTTTCAAAAAATATAATGCTTCCTTCTTATCACCGGGCTCAGACCTTGAGCAAACTTCTTCAAACATATCAAAAACCTTCTTTTTTTCATTTGAAATTACCAGCAGCTTCTTCTCTATCATTTCATACAAATCCTACAAAAATATTTCAATATTACAGTTAAAACCAAATACAAAAGGGGTGATATTCAATCACAGGTGATATTCAAATACAAAAGATGTGTATATCACTTTTCATTTGGATACAGAAACAAAATCACAGGTGATTGTGTGATTGTGTGATTTGGCGCACTGGCACGCTGTCCAATTTTGTTCTATCACAATACAGCAGCTATAAAAAAAAGAAACAATACAATATCAATAGCAAAACTTGTTTTTATAACTAACAAACAAACTTAAAAAAAGATACTCACAGTCAAAAATGTCGCCGGACCAGAATAAAAGCACTTCTTCGCCTCCTCCCTCTTCCATTGATTCTTACTATACCTCAAGCTGTCAACAACAAACGAACACCAATTCAAAGCAGACACATCAGCATCATATGTTATCGGAACTCGATTTAGAACATCAACTTTGATCTTTCCGTTGCTGTCACACGATGACATCGTGTTTGCAAACAACATTAGCACATTCATCTTGAAAAGATTGTCTGTTGAACCATTCGAGTTAGAATCTGATTAGTGATGTGTGAAGGACGGATTTCTTTCCTTGAAGGAAATTGTTTATACCATGACTAGATAAACTCCATATCCGCCATATACTCCAAGGAAAAAATGTCAAGCCCGCCCTTCGGGATGCCAAACACGTCGTGAACAGCATCCTCATCAACCTTGATATCTCCATTTTCAGTTCTAATAACCAGCTCAGAACAGTCACATTTGTCAACCACGTAATACACCAGCTTCCCAGGTAGTTTGTCAATATTAAACCCTATTAAAGATCCAAACCCTATCCCCCTCACACATTCTTCCTGGGCAGGGGAAAGCGAAGTCATCACATTTTCCAGTTGAGCTGGCGTACTCCTTATTCTGATGGATGGCAGCCCTTGACTCAACGCCACATTCCCACTGTCCTCTGGTTCATGGACCTTACCCTTGCCTTTAACATCACTGCTACGCTTCCTTCTCTTAGTTTTCCCTGATGCACCAGCATCATCCGAAGCTTTACGTTTTGTTGCATCTTTTGTTGACACTTTCTTCGACATACATTTCAATCTTTTACCCTTCATCGAAGCAATTGTAGTGTTTAAATCAACAGATGTACCTGTAAACATACAAAAAAACATAAACACACTTACAATCACAAATGATTAACAACAAATATACATGTCATTTGATACTAAACAGTACTACAATCACATATGATGACTAAAATAATAACTCATGCCATTGCATAACTACATTGGAAAATAACATGTCATATGTGTTTTGGTCATGTCATTTGATAACCACATGACTATGAACTCATATGATTAACATTAAACCTAAACACAAGTGATCAACTAAACACATATGAGCACATATGAACATAGATGACAACATTTTCAAAACAAAAGCAAATAAAAACTAAACATCTATACAATCACATATGACATAAGCACAAACAACAATGTAAACAACCACAGATCACAAAAAAACATTGCAACTTCGCCAAAATTATCGAACAGAAAACCCTAGAAAATTCGAAACCCTAGAAAAACAACAAACGACTAACGATTCTGTAACAAACACTAAAAAACAAGTAATCTTACCTTGAGCATTGTCGTTCGACTCTTTTTTCGAACGTGTAGATGTAGAATCTGCCATTAGTAACAAATCGAAGATTGTCGAACTATAATCAGAGTATACAAAAAATCAACTATCGTCGTCGGAGTAGAAAATCCTTGAATCGCCGTCAATTTCAACTATCTTTGGAGTAGAAAATGCTTGATCGCCAACCGATTTCTTTGTCGTCGAATAGAAGTTACGCAGGGAGAGGGAACTTACGTAGAGCGAGAGAAAAACGTTGAAAGAAGCAAATGAGGCGGGATAATGAATGAGACAAACAATCAAATCAGTTATTAAAGGTACAATGACCTTTTTACCCCTCCGCCTAAAAACTTCTTTTAAAATTGAAGATGAAATCTAGACCATTAAAATGAATGATCCAAGGGCCAGGAATTGTCCCTTTAGACTATATAAAAATTGAAGATGAAATCTAGACCATTATAATGAAATACAAAACCCACCTGTTGGGAAATACAAAGGATACGCAAACGATAAGCGTTTAATCGTCATATTTGTTAACAATTCTTTTCATACATTTACTTCTACTGATTTGAAAACACTTGTGATTTGAAACAAAAAAAGTTAATTAATCACAAGTGATTGTGTTTAATCACTTGTGATTTGAGTTCATAAAGATAATCACAAGTGTTTAATGGTCTAGATTTCATAATGATAATCACAAGTGATGGTGTTTAATCACTTGTGATTGTGTTTAATGGTCTAGATTTCATAATGATAATCACAAGTGATGATGTTTAATCACTTGTGATTTGAAACAAAAAAAAGTCAATAATCACAAGTGATGCTGTTTAATCACTTGTGATTTGAAACAAAAAATCACAAGTAATTGTGTTTAATCACTTGTGATTTGAAACAAAAAATCACAAGTGATTGTGTTTAAATCACTTGTGATTTGAGTTCATAAAGATAATCACAAGTGATTGTGTTTAATCACCTGTGATTTGAAACAAAAAGTCACAAGTGATTGTGTTTAAATCACTTGTGTTTTGAATCATAAAGATAATCAGAAGTGATTGTGTATAAAATCATTTGTGATTCGAAACAAAAAAACTCAAAGGATTTTGCCAGAATTTCAAATGCCAACTAATCACATGATATTAACAAACTACAAAACAAACTAATCAAATGCCAGAATTTCACTTCTGATTTGAAAGTTGTTACTTCTAAAACCTACATCAACAAGTACCAAATTCACATGATATTAACTAAAAAGATAAAATTCTTTGTTCTAACCTACATCCAGAAACACTACACAAAAAAGATAAATTGTTTGTTCGAAACTATCAACCATAATCACAAATTGTTTTTCTAACTCAATTACCACCTTCATCAACACCTTTCACACCTTCTTGTTCAACACCTGCAACATCCCCCTCAACACCTTTCCCAGCAACATCTTCTGGATCAGCATTTCTTTCTCTCTCTGCTCTCATTGCCCGAGCACCAAGAACAAGTTCTCTAATTTCTTCTTTGCTGTGCTCGTTCACAAACTCTGTCGCCAATCTCATTAACTTCTTAGCATAAATATTCATATCATGCGTTAAGATCTTTGATGCAAACCTCATTCTTAATTTCAACAGTTGGGCTTTCTGATCTCGGCCTTCAACAGCTAAATCGCAATCCCACCTCCCTTCCGATTGACCCATGTATCGCTCCATGTGGTGAATGACAAAAACACCACAATCAATCACATTTTCAACCGACCTCCAATGTAGCTTCATCTGTTTTGGCTTCATTTTCTCAAAAATTGCTCCAGTAGCATTCTCATACATAGTCAAATGTCTTGAGAACGCATATTGCTGTAAAAAGAAGTTTTAAAAAGAATTTTAAAAAGAAATACTCTAATATAAATATACAAACAGTATTGGAAAGATTAATTAAAAAACTTTCCACAAATGAAACTACACGTTTGTATTTCGCATTGAAATTACCACCGTAGCGGTTATCAATTATATGGAAAGCCGGCTTTCTTAGGTCAAAGACGACAAGGTAGAAATGATCCGATCGGCGAATTGGGAAGATTACCTGTAATTGAATTAAACAACAAACTAAGTAAAACAACAGACTAAAATGAAAATCACAAAAAGTAACTCTGTTAAATCACTTGTGACCTGAAATACAAAGGAAAATCACAAGTGACTGTGTTAAATCACTTGTGATTTGAAACATAAGAATTACAAAGTGATTGTGTAAAAACAATTGTGATTTTAAACATAAGAATTACAAAATGACTGTTAAATCACTTACCAAATCAACATCATTGAAAGCCATCAGATTTACATCCTCATGAAGAGCATAAGCCAAATTCCCCTCAAACTGTTGAAAGTATAGTTCTTTGTTCATTCTTTTTGAAGGATCAAAAACATCAACAGGCTGTTTACACAAAATGAAAAAGTTAATATCTAAATCTAACAACAAAATAATAAATAAAAAAAACCTAATAAAAAGTAAATCTTACAAAGACCAATGTCTCTATGAACCTCCTTCGCGGGGAATTTGGACTTTGAAACTTCTCTTCATGATTTAAAATTTTGCACCAAAGGTCGATAAAACTTGCCTCAACGTAAATTCCGGGACATATGTTGGTCCCGTATTATACGGATGAAGCAATGCTTGAGAGTTAATGTGTGTGTTTGTATGTGTAATCGGTAGAGAGAAAAAGAGCCGAGAGCTAAGAGAGAAAACACACACAAGAGTTGAGAAATATGCAAAGCTTAATTGATAATGAGTTGGGAAATGCCCTTTATAGCATTTCCCAACTTTGGTGTATTTACATATTACACCCCTCACTTTAATATTTCTAACAATCTCCCCCTAAGTGAGGTGTGTAATCATTCACAACAAATTAATACATAGAAAAGCTATTCATAAACAGATTTGTTGCGAATGCCGAATGCCACCTGCCATCTCCTTACTTGCCTCCGGTTGGATATTGTGGTCTTCATCTGATCTATTGCTTTGTAGGCCTGAGCATGTTGTGCATAAGTGTAGGCATCTTGGTTATCCCATACCTTCTGATGAATCTTATGATGAAGGATTTTTAGTGTACCATCTGAGTAGGACATGAGCTCATCTAATCTGATAAAAATCTTTTCACCCTTGGTGTTCTTGGAGACAACTCCTCGTTCACCTCTGAAGCATTCATGTCCTTCATCAACTATAGTCAACTCCTCAAGTTTTTCTAAGTCAGGATGACTAGTATTCGGTTTTACCAAGTTGATCTTTCTGTAGTTGTTCTCAGCTCCAAGTTGCAGATCATGTTCCTCTATGAACTCCATCAGATTTCTAAGGTATCTCATCAAAGCCACTCTTCCAAATTCTTCTTCTGGCCACTTTCCCTTCTTTTGTGAGAGAGTGTCAAAGATAAAACTGATGTCTTCAACTTTAACAAACCTCAGATCAGCTTCAGTGAGGAAATATGTTACATTGTTTGCCCTTTTCACATGAAATATTGCATACTTGATATTGAAGGTGGTTTGTGTGTAGACATTGATGAGTTCGACGATTGGGTAATCTGATTTGTTTTCTTTTGGAGTGATCATGGATTGAGTAAGAATGTGTTCATATCTTCTGCGTTGCTTATCATCCATGTTCCGCAACTCTGGAGAAATAACCTGTATTGGCGTGCTGCAAAAGATGTTAGGTATTCTTTCTTCAAGATATGCAGCATTTACATGAAATTCTTTCCATATCGGTTGATTTCCTGCACTTCTTGTGAACATGTTGGTCGCATCTAGACCTGGGGCTCCACATTGTACCGGAGGTGGAGCTGGCATTCGAAAGTTTGGTGGAAGGGGCCATTCGGATTCTCTTCTGAACTTTTCAGCTGCTTCAGTTTGTCTGTTCCTTTCCAGAATATCTGCAGCTGATTCTTGAAACTGACCCGGAGGAGGAGGGAATTGTTGATGAACTTCAAAGTTTATATTCCCTAGAACCCTTGAAACATCAAAGAAAGGCTTTGGCTGCTTTGGTTTTCTCCTTGCTTCCCTTCTAGAAATTGCTGCTCTTTCTTTTCTTCTTGCAGCAATTTCTCGTTCATTAAAGGTTTCTTCGAATCTATCCACGATTCTGGGGGAAGCAGGACGAGTAGCAATCTCGAAATAATCATCAATACCTTAAAAAATCCTTTGAATTTCTGGGTCATAGGCTTCCTCTTCTGGTTCAGCAAGATTGCTTTCTCGCATTTGCCTTGATGGTGATATGTGTAGTGATCCATATAAATCTTCCATTTCAGCATCAGAATCACTAGTCCAGTTAAAATCAAAGGCATGGGCCTGTTCAGACGACATTTCCCCTTCTTCAAGATTTGCAGGCCTCGGTTCATTTTGTTGCTGAGGTACATAGAGTACAATTTGTTTGTCAGCATTTTCTATTTGTTGTCGTTCATGAACTTCATCGGCCATCTGTTCAGTTGCTTGTTGTTGTTGCTGAGGCTGACTTCCAGCAGAACTAGTACCCGTAGGTAGATATTTGCTGAAGGATGGTACAGGTACAGTTGCAGCTGAGGGGGCAGTTATGTATCTTCTTCTTTTCTCCCCCTCGGGACGATCATCAGGATCCTGATCATCCCGCCTCCTCTTTAACCCCTGAGCCTGGGCCTGACAGGTTTGTTCAAGTACCGTCAGCCGGTCAGTTACTTTTTGAAGGGAGGTGTAAAAACCTCTTGTCACCCCATCTATTTTCCTATTGACATCCTCATGAAATTCTGTAAAGTCATCCAAGGAGATTCCCTGTGGATTTCGTTCAGCCCGCAGAGTAGTCAAAACCCGGAATCACGAAGACTTGTCATCTGCAGTTGTTGGTGGATTGGTGACACGGCTTGTTGAATATATTGTTGAAGTTCTGCACGTGTAACAAACCCGGAATCACGAAGACTTCCGGTTGAAGTACCAGCCCCATAGGCAGTACTACCTACTGGAGCAGGAGGGATGTTGGCTCCAGCAGGATTTCCTTCCAATCCTCGAATGGCACCAGAAAAAGTACCACCTCTGGAAGTTGAGGAGACTTGTTAAGTTAACAAGCTCACTACAAAACTATCTTCATCATCACCGCTACCAGCACCATACCCCGCATATTGATCAGGTTGAATGAGAGAGTCAGGGGTGACAGAACCAGATTCAACAGATAAGGAATGACTTGGCGAAGTGACTGGAATGTCATGTTCGGGAGCAACTATGGCCCTGCGAATGATAGGAATGGTGGTTGCTTGGGCAGTTGAAGTCAAAGGAATGACCAGACCACCAGGTTGTGGAATGACCTGAGTAGTTTGAACGGGGTGAGTCTGGTCGGGAGAGGTAGTATGTGGGTCAGTAAGTTTCATGAATGAGGGTGTGCTTTCTGCTGGTTGTTTGATTAGTTGGTCAGGGGTGCCCACAGGAGATATAGCAAGTTTAAAGGAAGGGGCACCTCCTTGATGGGAAGCAGACTCAGCTTGAGAAGAACTGGATGATTCAGAATCGTCAAGTCCAAGTTCAGTAAGAACATATTGGGTTCGGGTAGATTGAGAAAGAGATTGAACTATGGCTTGAATGGTGGCGGGATCATATGCATCCCCTCCCTCTCTACTCTCAACACCTTCACCTTCTTCACCACCCCTCTCAACATTTTCTCTCTCCACTCCCCTCTCAGCATCTGCCATAGATAGCTGAGTCCTAACCTCTATATTCTCACCTGGTGCTACTCCCTCTTGGGTAGGTATGGCTGGTTCTGGCACAACCATGGAGGGTGCTCCTACACTCTCCCTATAAGTTCTCACAACATCATTCTGCTCACATAGATCTAGAAGAGATTCAGGGAAAGGTTTTGGAGCTGGTAGGTTGGCAGGAGTGGCAGGTTTAATGTATTGAAAGAGTTTAGGAGTTATAGAGGGTAGACCTGCTCGGCGGGGAATGTCAGCATTCCTGTCCATCACATATTGTATTATCATCGGAAGGAAGCGATGGTATGGCAGCAGGTTAGCATCCTTCTTCTTTTGGGAATTCTTCCTTTGCATAGATGCTTTGATGTCTTGGAAGAGAAGGAATGCATAATCCACATGCATGTGAGTTGCAGCTGCTACAAAGATTTTGAGTTCATATTCCGTTGGGAATTCGTAGCCAGAATGCTTTGGAGTGAGACACCTCTGAAGCACCGTCATGAAAGTGTTATACTTTGGATGCAAGCTGGTGCGTTTGAATTGACCTTTGTGGGTGAGCTCCCCAGCATAGCCCATATTTCTGATGGCTGCAAGACACGCTTCCTCATCTGGGATTTCCTCAAAATCCGATGCTGGCAGTCTACTGTTAGCTTTTGGTAGCCTGAAAATTGAACGTAGGCGGTTGATAGGTATGTCTACAGTAAACTCATCCACCTCAGCATGGATAACCTCTTGACCTCTTTCATTGATTCGTACGTCACATGTCTGCCAGAATTGTTGAACATAAAGTTCAGGAACATGTGTGCCGGTTGTTGCAGGGTTGTAGGTTAGGAGGTGGTTCAGAGGGTAGACTTTAAGAATTTCGGGAACAATGGGGTGAGTGGGGGTCGTGAATTTGGTAAGGACAATATAGTGGTTATTTGGGTGAGTCCTGGTGCTAAGGAACTCATGAGGCATGATCTCCTCTGGGTCACGAATTGCTTGGGCCATCTTATCTGTACACATAAAAAAACGTTAAGGCATAGTGACAATGATAAGATTGGAGAACAACATTTCTTTTGAATTTGGATCCAATGTATGATTTATATAATGGAGTTTGTATTGAACAAAAATCTCAAGTATGAAGTGTTAGACAGAAAAATTATCTAACACTGGAGGGCTTCAGTGTGAAGATACCAAATTGATGTGTTGAAAAGTTATTGTTGATATCTTATTTCATTAAGTGAACAATGATAAACACATTTGTAGTACTGAAGCATGCCCCAAAAACCACCTTAACACTTCCTTTTAGGCCAAAAACCGAATCATTTAAGTATGTTTATACTCCCCAAGAACACGAAGAACACTTTTTAAGATTTTTGAAAGATTTTTGCACCAAAGTGTTCCTCATATGTTAAAACAACCCATCGCAAACTTTGTTTCATCAAACAAGTTTGTTTCGTGTACCAAAAATCCACTCAAAGTCTCGAAACCCTCATACGCAAAACAGTGTTCTAAGGCCAAAAAGTATCCTTTTAACTCAAAAACTTCAAAAAGTAACCCATACAAGTTGTTACCTTTGTGATTTCGAGTATTTTAACACTAAAATTTCAAATTTTGGCAGAGTAACGAGATGATTTGTATGTTAAAGTAACCAAGAAATCGAGAGAACACTTGTGAAATTTGAATCGCGTGAATGAAGAATGGTAACGGTTGGGGTAACTTGTAGTAGTGTAAAAAGACACATGTCAAGCCCTGATTGGTTGTTAAAGCGGTTAAAAACGCGGCTGATAGAAGTGTGGATGCGGCTGATAAGTGTTTTCAATCGCATGCGATTCACACTGTGGTGTGTTAATCGCATGCGATTCAGCTTGGGTTTTGAAATTATGTGCATCTGAATCGCGTGCGATTAACACTAGCTGATTCAATCGCGTGCGATTCAACCTAACTTAATCGCGTGCGATTCACACTAACTTAATCCGAATCGCATGCTATTCAACCTTGTATGCGATTGATGGGTATTTCATTTTTCTTTGGTAATCGCATGCGATTGAGGAATAGACTTTGTTTTCCCATCCGATTGACCCTTGACTTAGAAAATTATTAGTGATTTGACAAAAATTAATCCAATGCGATTGGTGCATAGAATCTGATTGGCTTTAATAGTCCTTAACACTTGAAAATTTTCTTATCAACTTCTAAGTATCTGGAATGTTGAGTTTAAAAATTTATATTCCAAGATCATTTGTTTGAAATTGTTTATGTTGACACACTCCCCCTCGATTGTTGCCTTTGATTTTGGAAAGTGTGTCACATGTGAATTTCTCCCCCTACACATGCGCATGATGTGTATTCACTTTATTCCAAGATCATTTGTTTGAAATTGTTTATGTTGACACACTCCCCCTCGATTGTTGCCTTTGATTTTGGAAAGTGTGTCACATGTGAATTTCTCCCCCTACACATGTGCATGATGTGTATTCACTTTCTCCCCCTACACATTTGCACATGTGTAAAACTCCTTAGCTCCCCCTTTGTATGTGTATCAGACATCTGCACAGAGAACAAATAGTGTAACACCTACTCTAAAAAGGAAAGAAAATTAACGGAGGGAACATTATGTTAGATTTGCAGATTGAGCATGCCTAACTTGGATACCAACTCAGTGAACCGACTTTCGTCTAAGGGTTTGGTAAACAAGTCAGCAAGCTGATTTTCAGTAGGAACATACTGTAGCTCAATTAATCGTTTTTCAACGTTATCTTTTATGAAGTGATAACGAATGTCGATATGTTTGGTTTTAGAGTGGTGTACCGGATTGCAGGAGATGGCAATGGCAGATTGAGAGTCGCATAACAATGGTATTTTGTCATACCTGAGTCCAAAGTCTGAGAGTTGTGTACGTATCCTTAGGCTTTGGGAACAGTACATTGCAGCAGCAACATATTCAGCTTCTGCTGTAGAAGTGGATACACAATTTTGTTTCTTTGATGCCCAGCAGACTAAACGATCTCCCAGAAAGTGTGCACTACCAGAGGTGCTTTTCCTGTCAATCTTGCAACCGGCATAGTCAGCATCCGAATAAGCATGAAGGTCCAGATTGGAGTCCTTGGGATACCACAATCCTAGATCCATGGATCCTTTGAGATATCTGAAAATTAGCTTAATAGCTAGCAGATGTGACTCCTTGGGATTTGCCTGAAACCTTGCACAGAGACAGGTAGAGAACATGATGTCTGGACGACTTGCATTGAGATATAGTAATGATCCAATCATCCCACGGTATGTCTTGAGATCCACCGGAGAACCATCAGGATCTGCCGATAGTTGTGATTTGGCCGCCATGGGAGTTGAGATATGGTTGCAGTTGAGCATATCGTACTTCGTGAGAAGATCTTTAATATACTTAGATTGGCAAATGAACGTGCCATGACTCAACTGTTTAACCTGAAGACCGAGAAAGAATGACATCTCTCCCATCATACTCATTTGGAACCTGTTTGACATGGTTTGTGCAAACTCTTCACTGTACTTTGGATTTGTAGATCCAAAGATGATGCTATCCACATAAATTTGGACAAGGATTTTGTCCCTACCTTTTGTCTTTGTGAAGAGAGTGGTGTTTGTCTTTCCTTTGGAGTAGCCTTCACCTATCAGATATTCAGATAAGACATCGTACCATGCACGTGGAGCTTGTTTTAAACCGTACAGTGCCTTATCTAAAATGTAAACATGATTAGGGTATGAAGAATTGATGAAGCCCTCTGGTTGTGAAACGTAGACTTCTTCTTTGAGTACCCCATTGAGAAAGGCTGTTTTTACATCCATTTGGAAGACTCGAAAACTCCGGGAGGCTGAATATGCAAGAAATAAGCGTATAGCTTCAATTCGAGCAACAGGGGCAAAAGTTTCATCATAGTCAATGCCCTCCTGTTGATTGTATCCCGTAGCAACCAACCGAGCTTTGTTACGTATGACCAGTCCATCTGAATCCCGTTTGTTCTTGAACACCCATTTAGTTCCAACAACAGATTTGCCATATGGAAGAGGAACTAATCTCCAGACTTTAAGACGATCAAATTGGTGTAATTCTTCCTGCATGGCAATTACCCAATCTGGATCATCTAATGCGTCACAAGTCTTGGTGGGTTCAATGATGCTTAAGAAACCCGAGAATTGGCATTCGTTTGCTGTTGCGGATCTTGTTTGAATACCAACTGAAGGATCTCCGATGATGTTCTCTTCCGAATGATGTCTGGTCCACTTAATTTCATGTGAAGTGGAAGATGAAGGAATGAGATCTTGTAAGTGGCATGCTTCTTCTTCATCTTCTGGAGAGAAATGTGGGTCTGAATCAAACACAGGAGGGCTCTCTGGGTCAGGAATCTGAGAAGTCACAGGGGGACAAGTGACAGAAACAGAAGTTGAATCCTCAGCGTATAGATCTGCAAATGGATTCGTCTCAGTGACCGTAGGAGCCGTTAGAGTAACACCTGTTTGAACAACTGTGTCGTTCCTGTTGTCAGTTAAAACAGGAGAAGATTCAGGTCTAAAGAAATCATACAAAAAATCAAGATGTATATTTGAACTGGATGGATTGTCTGATTCTTTATTTTGAAGTGCAGGTCCTGAACAGGTATGTTCAGAAGCATTAACTGTTTATTTAGGTGGAAAATCTGTAACATTCAATGTATCATCAAATGTTACGTTGATACTTTCAACAATGCTCTTTGTACGTTTGTTAAAAACTCTGTAGGCTTTGGACTCAGTAGAATAACCTAGGAAAACAGCATCATCCGCTTTGGGAGCAAATTTTCTTAGATTATCCTTGTCATTTAGTACAAAGCACCTATTACCAAATACATGGAAGTATTTGATATTAGGCACTATGCCATTGGCCAGTTCATATGGAGTTTTATTAAAGCGTTTGTTAATGAAAGAGCGGTTCTGCGTGTAGCAGGCAGTGCTAATTGCTTCAGCCCAGAAAGAAGGTGGGAGCCCGGAATATGAAAGCATTGTACGGGCAGGTTCAACCAAAGTTCTATTTCTTCGTTCCACTACACCATTTTGTTGTGGTGTGTATGCAGCAGAGAACTGGTGGCTGATTCCCACAAGGTCACAGAAGCTCTTCAGAGTACTGTTTTTGAATTCCGTTCCATTGTCTGTCTGGATAGAGATAACACTCTGACTATGCTTGTTCTGCTGTTGTTTGATGAAGGAAATGATTGTTGGAGTGGCTTCATCTTTTGAGCGCAGAAATTTGACCCAAGTATATCTAGAGTAGTCATCCACCATGACTAAAATATACTTCTTCCCATTCTTGGACTGGATTCTCATAGGACCACACAGATCCATGTGCAGGAGTTCCAAAGGCTTCGTAGTGCTAAATACTTGTTTAGATTGATGAGAAGCCTTCTTCATTTTTCCTTTTTCACAATCTGCACACAGATGAACCTTCTTGAACATTAACTTCGGAATGCCTCTCACCAAGTAACCAGTGACTAATTTGTTAATATTTTGAAAGTTCAGGTGAGAGAGTTTTCTGTGCCATTGCCAAGTCAGATCCGTAGATGCTTCGGACAGTAGACACACAGAGGTAGGAGAGTCATATTTTTCCAAGTCAATGGAATACAGGTTAGAATTTCTGGAACCTGCGAGCAACTCATCTCCATTTTCAGTTAAAACTGAACATTTGTTCTTTTTGAACACGACCTCTAGGTCTTTATCACAGAACTGTCCAATGCTAAACAAGTTATCCTTCAACATATGAGACTTTCTTGATTTTGATGTGCTTTTTCTCAATGTCTCCGTACCCCATTATTGGTGCAACATTGTCATTCCCAAAACGTACATTCCCGGAGTACTTAGGAACATAGTTCTTGAGAAGGCTTTTGTTGCCTGTCATATGTTTGGTGCAGCCGGAGTCAAGGTACCACAAGTGAGGCACCTGCAATAAGAGAATAAAGCACGTTCAGGTCCCCATATATGAATGGGTCCTTGATTGTTAGTTCCTAAAGGTGGTTGAGTAGTGATTGTGTCGACTGGTTGTGGTGAAACTTGAGATGATCTATTCTTAATTACCCATGTGGGTCGAATCTTTTGTCGAGAATGAGTAGATTTGGGAGAAATTGGTTGAGAAGAAAGTTTCTTTACTACTGTTGGTTTGACAGTTGATGGAATCAGAGGTTTTGGATTCGGTAGAGTTGCGGAAGTGTTATGTTTGCGAATCCATGGTTGCGAGGAATTCTTAAGAATTCTCTGTGGCCTCGGTGCATCAACTTGCTTTTGCTGAACTGGAGCACTGCGATTAGTAGGTTTTGCTATTCGTTGGATGGATGATGGCTTGGGTTTTGAAGGTTTGGAGATTTTGGAAGGGGAATTGCGAGAACGCTTTTGAGAATGCAAGTGTTTTTCCTATGCAATCCAAGCCCTTTTAAATGCTTCATAGCCCTACCGTCGGTAGACTTCTTGTTCCTTGATCGTGAGCAATCGTTTGAATTTGTTTAGACGTTTAAGTGCATGTGATTGACGAGTGGTGATCCATTGATTAATGATGTAACCTTTGGAATTTACAAATGGAATACAGACTAGATTAGCATAAAAATCAGTCCAGTCAGCACATGGTTTAATACCTAAAGACTTTCTCAATTGATCATAACAACAATTAAATTCACAGTGTCCATGAGTACAGCCATCACTCATATAAAACATGGTAGAACCAGTATTGTCTTGTGAACAGGAATGATTACAAACAGAATCAAACATCAAAATGTTTTCACAGACAGGTTTCAAATTTGAACATCTCCTAGTGGACCTAGGAATAGCTCTTTTCCATGATGTATTTATTTCACACTTCTTGTTTCCAGTCTTCTTCACATCTGCAGCAGAGGGTAAAAGATTAGAATGAAGTCGTGGTCGACTGGCTGTAGCTCGTGATGATTCAGGTACGTCTAAGTGCACACGAGAACTGTGATTAGAAGTGGACAGTTGCTTTGGTTTGTAAATCTGTTTAAGTTTAAGAGTTGTTACCGCAGTATGATTAACAGATTTTACTAGTTTTACATTTTGAGAAGATGTAGACACATGTTTGGAACCTTCAATTCGTTCATCTAAAATGGTTCCCTGTGATGAGAAGGTAAATGGAGTAGGTGGTTCCAGTGCAGTTTCGACCTCTTTGATTCGTTCAAGCAATTCAAAATTTTCTTTGCACAAGTCGTCAATGATCTTGCCATCAAGATTGAATACTGTTTGGAGACGCTTGTGGAGGATGGCGTTTTCTTGAACTAGTGGAAAGGGTTCAGATGTGGTTTCTGATTGGAAGCTTTTCGTAAGGTCATCTTGAACTAGATGAGTGAAGCAAAACTTCTGTAAGGTTTGAAACCTTTGTTGTAATTCCTTGTGGGGAATGTATTCAAAAGTGGGCTTTGGTGAAACGGGAGAGGAGAGTTCTTCATCAGAATAGACAGAAGATGAAACATCAGTATCAGATGATGACGTGATACAGGTGAGGTATGAGTCATTGAGATCAGAGTAGTCAAATGAAATTGCAGTTCTGAGATTAAGGGTTCGTTTGACATCTTCTTCAATACGTTCCTCTTTTTGACCAATAAAAACCATCCGTTGGGTAAGGCCTTCCCCAAACAGATCAACATTATATAATTGTTTTGACGTAATCTTTCTCAATTTGAAGCCCAGCCCATCGAAATTCCATCTGGAGAAAGGACGTTCCTTTTCTTTGTAATGAGAGATGGTCTGTTCACTTTGATCACGTTTGGACAGAAGATACTTAAGTTCATAGATTCTAGAGTAAGGGTACTTAGTTCATCTCTAAGTTCATGTTTGAGAATCTCAGAATCTTTTTCTGCACATGCACATTCTGCTTTAAGGTCTAATATAGTGTTATTAGTCCTACTGGTTAACTCTAAGAGCTCAGTTTCTTTAGCAGCTAATTGGTTCCGAAGGCTGATTAAGTTGTTATCTAACTCCTTAATTTTTGTTTGTGCCTCCAATTTTTGAGTGTGTTAACTATCTTCTAGAACTTGATTTCTTTTGGTTAAGTCTAGTGCCAGACATTCTAACTCTTTTATGCGATTTAATATGAACTGAATGTGTTCATGTTTATGACTCATATTAACGTTAGAGCTAGAATATACCTTTCCATTTTCCAGGCTTTCCTCATCTGACTCGGAGAGCTCATCTTCGTCATCATCCTCTCTGCCTCCTTCACTGTTGTGAGCCATCAGACAAAACTGTGCGTGATCTTCACCATCTAGATCACTGTCTGAGCCTGTGTCATCAAGAAACTGATCCTCCTCAACTAACAGCACGTTCCCAGCCTGTTTTTGTTTAGATAGGTGGTACTTCTGCCGATAGTATTCTGCATCTTTTACCTTTTTCATCGGGCAGTTCCTGATCATGTGGCCCGACCTTCCATAGTTGTAACATTTAGACTCAACCTTCTTTTCTTCCTTCCTCTCATCTCTTTGATATCTGGGTTTGTCTACTGGAGCTGCTCTTTCAGATCTTCTTGATCCGGATGTGAACCGCTGTCGATTGTTAGTCTTGCTGAAGCGGCTCTTGAAATTTTTGCTAGCTGTTGTAAGAGCCTGAAAAGCTGCTTCGATCGAATCGTCCTCATCATCATCTTGGTCAGAATCACTGATGACAACCTGTTTGAGTTTCATTGGTCTTGATGTGCTTTCCCTAGGGGTTCTTTCAGCCACCACCAAAGCAAGAGGATCTGCAGCAGGCTATTTTGGAGTGGACTGTAGTATCTCATCCTGGTACTGATTGAGATCTTCAAAGATGTTGTGGAAGGTGACAGAAGTGAGATATTTGTTGATCTGTTTGTATAGTCTGCCATAGCCCTTCCACTCTGTACCTAGGGAATTTAGAAAAACACAGTTCAAATCAAGGTCAGTTCGAACTATCTGGTTGGATCTCATCTCGTTTTGCAGCTTGCAGAATCTCCCATATGTTTCGGACAGGAGTTCATTCTCACGAGCTTTGAACTCATGGTAGCTATTCACCAGTTGAGATCTTTTGATATACTCTCCTTGTGCTGTCCCTTGCAGCAGTCTCTTGATCTCATCCCATATCTCCTTGGTAGTTCCCAGACTGTCTATGTCAGGATCGGATATAGTTTATATCAAATAACAAGAACTAACTTTTGAATAACCAATCAAAGTTGAATAAAAGTTAATCTTTAGCTATGATCACAATCAACTAAGAAGTTGCGGAATCACACTTAATTGATTAAAGAAGATTTTGATCACAAAGAGATTCAATCAAACAGTAATTTTATTAATCAATGAGAATGATTACAATAGCAAACTTCACCCCCAATCTAACTTATTATGTTAGACGAAGAACACAAATTGTTCTTAGGTTTCAACGAGAAACTTAGAGGCTTAGCACTATTCAGAAAGCAAATTACAACTTGAATAACGAATGCAAAAATATAATCAATGAGTAAGTTCTATATTATGAAGTCTAATCTAGCATATATATACTCCTTGATCTTCCTTGATTTTCTGACAGTTAGGTAATCTTCTATCTTCTGAGATAATCTTGATGATCTTCAAAATATTTCGAGATATCTTCAAAGATAGAATTTTTCCATATTTAGCTCAACAGAAACTGTTTAATGAATACAACAGTTCTTGATTCTTCTAACAGTCTTCAGCTTCAAGGTCTTCAAACAGTTGTAGACGTTTACACTAACATTTCTCAACTATTTTTCATATTTTCAACTAACAGTTTCCAACTGTTACACCAACCTTCACTTAACAGTTTTATCTTTACTTGTATAATATGTACAATAACTTAGCTAATTTCCCAACAATCTCCCCCTAACTTAAAGTATTGAACAATACATTTAAGTTGTTTGTTTTAAGGGTTCAATCATAGACAAATTAACATAAGTAAAGAACATATTTAACATTGTATACAAAATCAAACTATTACGATAAAAAATTTAAGAGATAGAAAAATTACATTTTCTCTGACTTTATAAGCTCCAATCTCTTCTTCAATCTCTTCATCAAATCTTCCTTCACTTTTGTAGGGCCATAAAACCTTGCTTTCAACATATACATTAGCTTTGGTTTACTGTGCTCGATGAACTCAAGATCAAACCACTGAGTTTGAGCATTTCCCATCACCATTTGATATACTCTTGATCTTTCATATACTTTCACAGTAATGATTGGAAATCTTTCATCACTTATCAACATGGACATCACTTCCAGTGGATTACATATACTAGATAAGTGCATCATCAAGACTTTTACTTCAACCTCAGCTGCCCTGCCATAGTGACCTACTCCATATGCATACATCTCCTGTATGTCTCTCCTTGTCACACAATCCATCATTTGGACGAAACTAGAATAACTTTCAATTGGTTCCAGTTCCCTGACAATAGTAAATCCTTGCTTTCCAGTCTCTACCCTCAAAAATTCAAATCGCCACTCAGTAATGTGGGATTTTTGACCAAGCTGCTCTTTTTCTAATTTTTCAATTCTTTCTGCAATCTCCACACTTAGTCTGTCATGAAGAATGGTTTGAACCTTTTCAGCTTTAGCTTTTTCTTCAGACTTTTGGAATGTTTGGGGTTTTCTCTTTTCAACTACTGGCTTGGGAGGTGGAACTGTTTTCTTCTTTACAACTCTTTTTCTTTTTACTCCCTTACCAGCCTTCTTCTCCCTTTCTTCCTCATCAATCTGAGCAGTGATCTCATCAGCCAGCTTCTTTGCTATCTCAAAATCAGACTGTTCTTGTTCTCTTTGCTCAGCTGCTAGCCTTAATGCAAATTCATGATCACGCTCTTCTTGTTGTTGTCTTGAAAGCTTGAGCTTAGGACAAACAACAACAATTTCTTTACCTTTGCCTGGAACAGGAGGCAACTTTGATTGTTTCTTTCCTTCCTGGATGACTATGCCTTTATACCCTTTCTTTGGTGGTAAAGATTCTAACGTAGCAACCTTTCCATCAAGCCATCCATCATCGATTTTCTGTGCCATTCTAGAAGAACTTATTCCCAGATATTGAGCACTAATATCAACCAAGTAGTTCTGCTTAACTGTTGACCAATATTTGAAAATCTCAGTGCTTGGAACATCTGCAGTTGACACCATCCTGTTGATTAGCACCCTATCAACACTTGAAAGCTGTTCTTCTTCTTCTTCATTAACCGCTTGGACACTTGCAACTGTTAGTTGATTTAAAGTTGCAACTGTTGGTTGTTGTGTTGCAACTGTTTGCTCATTTGGAGCAACAACTGTTTGTTCAGCTTGTGGAACTGTTTGTTGAACCTCTTCTTGCTTAGACTTTCTTTCTCCTTTTGCTTGAGAGGTTGAGATGATCTCACTGTGGCTTTAGGTTTGTTGAGCAGCTGTTCATGATTATGAAGAACATCAGTTGCCTTCATAAGAGTTTCTCCCAGAAATTTCAGCTGCTTGTCTTGTCTGATCAGCACCTCATTATGCATTCCTATCACCTTAATGACTTCATTTGCCTTTTCCAACTTTTCAGATAGCTCTTTTATTTTCTCATCTTGTTTAATTATCCTCTTGTTTTGAAAAGCAATCTTCTTCTTTAGGTGTAGGTGAGCAGCAAAGTTAGGTGCAAAGTTAGGATCCGTCAATGCTCGTTGATTTAGTCTAGTCTCAATGTCATCCAGTGTTTCCACTGTTAGCATATCATTGACAGATTTAACTGGTGGTTTACTCACTTGAGTTTCCCCATCAGTACCCCTCTTTTCTTGGTTCTGGGGATTACCAGAAACTGTTTTACCAGTCTCTGTTGCCATGGTTGAGGTCTTAGCTATGTTAACACTGTCCTGGTTATCCTTTGTGAATAAAACAGTAGTGTCAGCCTCAAAAACCATATGATCACCCTCAAAAGGAGTGATCACCTCCTCATTGTGCCTGGGAGACAGCACAAGGGATTCCCTTTGGATATTCTGCACAGGTGAATGCACCTGTTCAGGGCTAACAGTTTCAGTTTCAAGAACTGTGGTGGAAGGAGCACCAATAGTTCTTTTCCTCTTCTTTTGAAATATTTTTAGTGCAGGGGCTTGTGTTGTAGCTTTTTCAAAGGAAGCAGATTGGGAATTTTGAGTATCTTGGACTGTGGGTTCCAGTGTTGGTGGTGTAGCAATACGTTGGGCTTCATGCTCAACACTGGCAGTCCTGTTTCTTGAAAGAAACTCCACCATTTCAGAGAGTGGTGGAGTTATGGCACCAGAGAAATTCTTGCCATTAACCAACAGTTTGCTCAAAGTGGAAGCCATATGAGGAGAGGGAATAATGACCCTCTTGTGTATTTTAAGGTTTGGAATCAAAAAGTTTAAACAAGTTTGCACAAACCGTGGATACGTAAAAAATAGACCATACTTGGTCCCCAGATGTTTTACCATACCATAAAATATCAATTTTGAAAAATTAAAACATCTGTTGTTGGCTAGACAGATGAGTGCGAGAGCAATGTTGCTCCCAAACTCATTCCAGTCCGTTCTCTTAGGGCTTATGCACTGCTGGAGAGTATGGATAATGAACTTCCAGTATGCGCAAAACTGCCCTTTGTAGAAGGTACCCTTACCCCCAGGGCCCTCATACCCAAGTTTCAGTAACTCGGTGTGTAGATATTCTAATGCAACCGAATCAGAATACTCACCATTAAGATCATTCAGTTGTAGTGCATGGCGAATAGTGTCTTCGGTTATAGAAACCTCCATATCATCAACAGTTGTAGAAATCTGTTGCACTCCATCAACTTCTTGGATTTTGGCATTCTTCCAGAAGTTCTCAATATGTGAGGTATAGATTGTGGGGTTGGCAGTTAGAGCATAATGAATGTTTGAAACCGTGAGATAATCAATCATGACGTGGAAAGCGTCAAGATTGTCTGGTTTTTCAAGATAAGCGAACACATTGTGCTCTTTGACAAATGGAAGAGGAGACATTTTGATTTTTATCTCTGAGAGTTGTTGAGGGTTAGGGTTTGTTTCTGATCGAAGTTCATTTTGGACGTGTGAGTTGCTTGGTAAGGAGGGAATTGCCTTATATATGTTTCGAATGTTGAATGTAATTCAAAGTTTCCAAAATTCTGCAAAGACCAAAACACCCTTTAATAGCTTAACAGTTGACGGACAAAATAAACTAAGAGTTTTAAAGCTGTTTTCATAAAAAGTAACAACTGTTATTTAAAAGTTAACTCCCTTTTGTTTGATCATTTATTTGGATTAACAGCTGTTTAGTGTTTACAGCTGTTCTCATTTCTCCTCCTCAGTTGACAAATTTCTCCCCCTCAGTTGCACACGGATTTTGCCTAACAGTTGTGAAAGCCATATACTAACAGTTGAAAACTGTTAGTATTTATTGAAACAAAATTGTGCAACTGTGATTTTTCCTCCCTTAGCATTTCCTCCAAATGCTACAAATCCACCATTGATGCTTCTGAAATCCTTCAAACATTGTGGATTTCCAGTCATGTGCCTTGAGCATCCACTATCCACATGCCAGATAGATCCATGATTGGCCCTATGAATGCTCTGCACACATAAAATCAGTTAGTAGCAGGAAGTACCCAGGCCATGCAGGTCTTGGGTACACCATTCAAGTCATAATACTTAAATAGAGTTTGGTTCTTTTTGATTTCATCCAAATTAGATTTCTCTAAATTGTGTGAGGAATACTTTGTAAGAACATGTGGTTTCCAACTGTTGTGATTAACAGTGAATACCTTTGAACAAACAGCTGGTGGAGTTGGTAAAACAGATGAATCAACTTGTGATTCCTTTTGATTTTCAGTTTGAGGAACAGTTTTACCCTCTCCCGAATCAGTTTGTTTTTGAATTTTCATCCAAGCCAAACCAACAGTTTTTGATTTTGTTAAAACAGTTTTGGAACTGTTAGTTGGTTTGGATGTAACAGTTGTAGAACTGTTTGCCTGTTTTGGCTTAGCAGTCTTAGAACTGTTGATCTGCTTTGACTTAACAGTTTTAGAACTGTTATTTTGTCTTTTGGGACTTTTGTTTTGAGTGCCATTGGTCTGTGGGTTATAGTAACAATCTTGAACTAAATGATTAGATCTCCCACAAATGTAGCACTTTTTGGTTTTCACAATAGGTAAACCAGTTCTTTGTGACCAGAATTGGTTTCTATTTCTTTGATTTCCTCTAACAGCTGCAGATTGAGGAAACTTTTGGACACCATGTTTTTGGCATGTGCATGCAGGCATTTCAGTATGCCTTTTCTTAGGCTTGGGTTTAGCCTGAGATTTTGGAGCTTCCATCTTCTTCTTTGCATACACAACCTCACCAACTTTCTCCTTTCCTTTGGCTTTTGTATAACAGTTGGGCTTTTTAGCTTAGAACTGTTTGGGTTCTTGTTGGAACTGCTAGTGTAAAAATGGGGACTATTGGCAACAGTTGTGGAACTTTCTATGGATTGGATAGCTTTTGAAGGTGTTGGCTTAGTGATGAGAGATTCTGTGGATGCTTTTACAAATACCACAGGCTTGAAAGATGGTTTTGTGGGAATGGGTTCACAACAGATGTGATTTTCATATGGAATCACCTCATCTTTCTTCACAACTATCTCAATATCTTCAACACTTACTACTGACAGACCTTCATCTTCATAACTCTCAAACTTTGGATCAGCTGACTTTAATTCATCTGCCAAAGGTTCATTGACATATCTATCAGCTGCCTCAGACAAGGGTGTTATGTATGTGTGATTGTATGGAGGTGGGGTTTCCTTATATCCAAGTCCAGTTTTCACCTTCTCTCTTACTTGAGATTTTAGCAGAGTCTCAAGCTTAAGGTTTGCAGCCTTGAACATTCCAAGATCAATGTCCACACCCTCCAATTTCTTTGTGAGTTCATCCACCTTGCTTTCTTTTTCAACCAATTTATTTTTCAGACTATCAATCTCATCTTGAAACTGCTCTTTCTCCCACTTATGATATTTTCTATCATAGTCCATTTGCAGTTCATTAGCCTGATAGTCTTTAATTTTCTTTTCAAGATCTTCTATCACAGCAGTATACTCATACCTTCTCTCCTCAATTATACTTAGAGCAGCACATACTTTCTTATTGTGTTCTCTAAACCTCTTAACAATAGCTCTACATTCACCAGGACATAGTTTGGAAGATACCTGTATGTCCTCAGATTCTGGGGAATCCATCTTGATGGAGGAGTCAGTCAATGCCATCAAAGCTTTGTTGTTTGTAGCCTCCTCTGCTTGATCACTCCAATCAAATCCATGGCCTTCTTGTGAGACCAATGCTGAGGAGGTTTGATTCTGAGTTGTCCTCTGACCTTGATTCTGAACTTGTCCACCAGATCTGCATTCTCTTGCAAAGTGGCCAAGTTGTTGACATTTGAAGCATCTCACCTTTGACTTGTCAAATCCAGCCTTGCCATCAGCTTTGAAATTCATGTTTTGCCTTCTAGTCCTTTTGATGAACTTCTTGGCTCTAACAGTAAGCATGGCCATCTGCCATTTAAGATCCATCTCCTCAAGATCATCAGGGTGCACTTGTTCAAGATCCTCATTGGTGAGGGTTGAATGTGCATGGCTGGCTAGAAAAGCTTCAAGAACAGCATCTGGAGTGTTCATATCTAGTCCAACAGCAGAACTAGTACCTGCACAACTATCAATAGAGTTAGTTAATAAATGGTTTAATTCCATACCTGAGGATGACAGGAGAGCAGCATTGTGGCTAGGGATAACAGTTTTTCTTTTTCCCTCTATCTCTCCCTCAAACACTATCAAACTATTATAGAGGTCATCTAACTCTATGTCTTCAAGAGAATCCTTGGTTCTCCATTATGCAGCAAACACAGTCCATTCATCACCTAGAGACCTAAGAAACTTTCTATTTATCTCATCTTGATCAAGCCTAACCTTAGCACTCTCTAGTTGGCTTACCAGCTTGTAAAACCTATCAAAGATTTGGGTTATACTCTCATTCTTTCCACTGGTAAAGTTCTCATAGGCTTGTTTAAGGAGATCTCTTTGGTTTCTCTTAGAACTAGCATTCCCAGCAAACCTCTTCTCCAGAGCATTCCAAAGTTCATGTGCATCATCAAATTTCTTGAATTGATGTTGATACTCATTGGGAATTGCAATCTGGAGGATGCTGAGGGCTTTCATCTCAATCATTCTATCCTTCTTTTCAGCATCTGTCTTTGGTGGTGGTTTCTTCTTTGGTTTTCCATTCTTATCCAGTTCAATGGGATTAGTGGGAACAGTTTCAATGATTTGCCAAACAGCATAGTCCATTAGTTGGACATGCTGTTTAATTCTTAGTTTCCACATCTCAAAATCAGATGGTTTGAGCATGGGAACACGAATGTTGGACCCTGACCCATTGTTATCAGAAGAACCTCCCGAATCTATTGAAACAAATTGATTGAAAATCAGTTTTGAAAAATAAAGCAAAGTAATGCAAAAACCTTCAACTGGTGATCAAAGGAACCTTAATGATAAGGCTCTGATACCACTTGTCAGGATCGGATATAGTTTATATCAAATAACAAGAACTAACTTTTGAATAACCAATCAAAGTTGAATAAAATTTAATCTTTAGCTATGATCACAATCAACTAAGAAGTTGCGGAATCACACTTAATTGATTAAAGAAACTGTTAGGTAATCTTCTATCTTCTGAGATAATCTTTATGATCTTCAAAATATTTCGAGATATCTTTAAAGATAGGATTTTTCCATATTTAGCTCAACAGAAACTGTTTAATGAATACAACAGTTCTTGATTCTTCTAACAGTCTTCAGCTTCAAGGTCTTCAAACAGTTGTAGACGTTTACACTAACAGTTCTCAACTGTTTTTCATAGTTTCAACTAACAGTTTCCAACTGTTACACCAACTTTCACTTAACAGTTTTATCTTTACTTGTATAATATGTACAATAACTTAGCTAATTTCCCAACAGTCTATCTTGAGATAGATTTCCGATGAGAGACCTTGTTTGAGGTAGTATTTTGCAAGCCTTTCAGCTTTCTTGATCTCCTTCTCTTCAGCAGTCAGTTCATCATTTGTCTTCTCGCGTTCATGTCGGAGAATGGGGGGATTGTTGGTCGGGTCAGCTTCAACGATCCTTGTGAATTTCTTGTTTCCCTTGTGGATACATTCAATCATTTTGTCTCCACAAATTTCGTTGTGCTCTAGGAAGTCCATGAACCTTCCTTTCCAAACATTGTACTCCCCTCGAAACAAAACAGGAGGTTTTGTATCGGTACCTATAGACATCATCTCGTTTGTACTTGACATGCTTAATGACTTTTAGTTGAAAAAGATCGTTTGCTTGTTAGATGGTTTGATTGTTCGAAAGCTTTCCCAAAAATGATGAAAGAACAAAGTCTTTTGAAATTCAACCTTGAATTAGATCTTGTAAAGGTGAAATTCAATTTTGAACTAAATAGACTTTAAGTAATGTAATTCACCTTTGAATTAGATCTGATTTAAATTAAATTCAATTGTGAATTATATTGTTTGATTAAGTTCAAATGTTCAAGTTCTTTTGGTCAAGTCCAAAGAGTTAATCACTTGTCCAAGTCTTGGGAATCACTGTTTTCTAATCGAATGCGATTGGTCCAATCGTGTGCGAATGAGTGATCCTTTACTGAGTTCTACCTTTAAGAATCGTTTGAGCTTGACTTTTTCTTGAAGAAATATGAAGTTCTTGAAGCTTTGTAAACCCGTGAGCTTCTTTTACTTGAAAGCTTGAAATCTTCGAGATTTGGTTGTCTTCTTTCGAACAATCAAGAGCCAAAAACAAGTTTGGCTCTGATACCAATTGTTGGTCCCGTATTATACGGATGAAGCAATGCTTGAGAGTTAATGTGTGTGTTTGTATGTGTAATCGGTAGAGAGAAAGAGAGCCGAGAGCTAAGAGAGAAAACACACATAAGAGTTGAGAAATATGCAAAGCTTAATTGATAATGAGTTGGGAAATGTCTTTTATTGCATTTCCCAACTTTGGTGTATTTACATATTACACCCCTCACTTTAATATTTCTAACAACATAATGTTTCCAAGCTCAACCGTGTACCCACAGATTGGCCATCAGATGTTTCAAAGACAAGCTCCCTAACATAAAAAAAACTAATAAAAACAAAACCCACAAAAATATATCTCCTATATATCAAGTGATTGTGTTTATTCAGTTGAGATTTGAAACAAAAAAAAAATACAACTGACTATGTTCAATCACTTGTGATCTGAACCCCAATCACTTGTGACTGTTGAATCACTTGTGACTGTTCAATCACTTGTGATTTGAACATCAATCACTTGTCATTTGCATACAAAAAGAAAAACACAACTGAATGTTCAATTACTTGTGATCTGAACAACAAATCACTTGTGATTTGAAACAAAATGAAAACACAAGTGACTATGTTCAATCATAAGGATTGTATTCAAAACAAACTAATAAAGCTCACATACGATCGCCATGCTTTATAAACAGGTGCATTGACACTGAATACTCAGAATTTGACAATCTTGCATGCACATCTGTCTTCCTATTAATGTAAGGCGACCTCATAACAACTGATGGCTTCACATTTCTTTTCTCAGTCACCGGGATAGATACAGGAGCATCGGAAACAATAGCAACGGAAACTGGACTTTCAATTCTGGCTTTCCGTGACAAAGCAATCAATTTATCCTTTGTCCAGCCACCGGGTCGAGAAGATTGAACAGGTTTGTTTTGTTGAGTGGCGGAAGGTGTTGGCGTTTGTAACAAATCCTGAGATAAAAGTTTAAAACTTGGAGCTTTTATGGTGTGAACAGTTGATAACGGTGGAAGGCTAAGTGAAATAGTACAACAATTTAGTAAAGAGTTGATCGATCACAGTTCCACCACCTTGTCAGCATTCTCTGCCCACCATTGGGATATACACTCCTCTTCATCATCTGCATCCTGACAAACAAAATCATTAACTACAAGATTAACTTCCTCACTATTACCACCTTCAACACCCTCCTCTGCATTACCACCTTCAACATCCTTCTCTGTATTACCATCTTCTCCAGCATCCTGTCGATCCAGATTCTCAACATATCCGCCTTCATTGTTACCACCATCTTCTACAACCTTTCCAGATTCATCACCACCATCTTCACCCTCATCATCATTATCATTATTACCATCATCACCATCCTCATCACCCCTGTCATCATCATCATCACCCTGATCATCATCACCCTGAACCACATAAAAAATTTGAAAAATACAATTAATATCACATGTGATATTATATAGAAGCAAAAATGGTATAACACATGATTTCATAAAAAAAACAAGGGACCATGCAGATAATCACTTGTGATTTGAAACAAAACAAACCCAAGTGACTTTGTCTAATCACTTGTGATTTGAAACTGAAAAAACATCACAGTGCTAAACAAATCATCGAAATAAATAACCACATGTGATTAAATAAAAAGGATCACATGTAATTAAGAATACAATCACAATTCGATAAAAAGAAAAAAAAACAATCACAATTCAGTTAGCCAGTCTAAACAAATACCTCATTCACCTTCTTAACATCCTTCACATCTTCTTCACCAAAGTAGAAAGTTGGCTGCATGCAAAAAACTTTTTTCATTTTCGAATAAAAAGATTCAGCCTTCTTATCGTGAGGCTTAGACCTTGATAAAATCTGCTCAAACATATCAAACACATTCTTCTTCTCTTTTGAAACGTTCACCAGCTTCTTCTCAATCATTTCATACAACTTCTACAAAATATGTAAATATTAGAGTTAAAACCAAATATAACAGAGGTGATATTCAATCACATATGATTTACAATAAACCACAAGTGATTAGGTTCAAATCATTTCATATAAGCAACTGTGTTTAATCACTTGTGATTTGAAACAAAAGAAACACAAGGGACTGTGTTTAATCACTTGTGATTAAACACAAGTGACTTGAGATTAAACATGAGTTACTTTATTTAATCACTTGTGATTTGAAAAAAAGAAACAAAAGTGATTATTGTGTTCAATCACTTATGATTAAACATTAGCCACTGTATTTAATAACTTGTGATTAAACACAAGTGATTGTATTAAATGTCTTGTGATTAAACACATGTGATTAACACAGGTTACCAAATTCAAAAAACAGAATGTTTAACATGAATACCTAATCCGTTCTAACTTCGCACTCTGTATCATGCGGATTGAAAAAGCCTTCTTCATCCTCCTTCTCTCCTTCGTATGGTGGCATCAACTCCACACACCCAAAACCACCACCACTGAATTCTTTCAGCTCGCGAACATTGAGAAAACCTTTCCAATTTTTAAAAATTGGACGCTGCCGGCGAACTAGCACGCTGTCGACTTTGGTACGATCACAATACAGCAGCTATTAAAAATAAAAAGAAACAATACAATATCAATAACAAAACTTGATATTATAACTAACAAACAAAATTACAAACAGATGTTCACCGTCAAAAAAGTAGCAGGACCATAATAGAAACACTTGCTTGTGTCCTCCCTATGCCACTGAGTTTTGCTGTATCTCAAACTATCAAGCACAAAAGAACACCAATCCAATGCCGACACATCAGAATCCCATCTTACTTGAACTCTATTAAGCACATCAGTCTTTATCTTTCCGTTGCTGTCACAAGATGCCATTGTATTTGCAAACAGCATCAGAATGTTCATCTTAAATAGATCATCGGTAATACTACTTGAGTTCAGAATCTGGTTTGCGATATGCGATGGACGGATATCTTTCCTTGAAGGAAACTGATTATACCACAATTCGATAAATTCATCATCGCCCTTATAACCCAAAGAAAAAATATGAATCCCGCCCTTTGGGATACCAAATACATCCTCAACAGCGTCAGCATCAACTTTAATATCACCATTTTGTGTTCTGATCACTAACTCAGAACAGTCGCAGCTATCCACAACATAATACACCAACTTCCCGGGAAGTCTGTCAATGTTCAAACCTATCAGCGACCCAAACCCAAGTCCCCTAACGCATTCTTCTTGGGCCGGTGTCAGAGATGTCATGACATTCGCCAGTTGGGCTGGCGTACTCCTGATTCGAATAGATGGCAGGCCTTGGCTGACAGGAACATTTTCAGCGTCCTGCGTTGGATTCATCTTTCCTTTCCCTTTGTCACGATCATCCCTTGTTGGCTTCTTTTTCTTACTCTTCTGTTCTTTGGGAGGAATTGCAGCATCCGTAGCTTTAAGTTTCTTTCCTTCTTTTCGTGAAACTGACTTGCTAAAACCTTGATCATCACTAACGTTTTTTGACTTGCTAGAATCTCTCTTAGCCACTCTTTTCACTTTTTTTTCCCTTTAAAGACGCCAAAGTAGCGCCCAAATCAACTGAATTACCTGTAAAAACATATATAAAACAGAAAAACATAAGAAAAACATAAGAAAAACATAAGAAAAACAGGAAAAACATATATCAATCACATATGATTAACTACAAAAACATACACAATCACAAATGATTATCTGCAAAAACCACACTTACAAACACATATGAGTACTAGAAACACAGATCATTAATTACAAACAAACATGTCATTTGATACTAAAACAGTACTACAATCACATATGATTAACTACATTTCATAAACCAAAACAAAATGATTAACTACAAACAAATATCACATATGATAACTACAATAATAACTCATTTGATAACCACATGACTATGAACACATATGATTAACATTAAACCTAAACACGAGTAATTAACTAAACACATATGAACACATATGACATGATTTTCAAAACAAAAAGAAATAAAAAACAAAACATCTATACAAAACACATATGATTTAAGCACAAACAACAATGTAAACAACCACAGATCACAAAAAACCCTAAAAGATTCGAACAGAAAACCGTAGAAAAAACAAAATCTTAAGAAAACACATGAACACAGACGACATGATTTTCAAAACAAAAAACAAAAACATCTATACAAATCACATATGATTTAAACACAAACCACAAAATCACAAAAAAACCCTAAAAAAATCAAACAGAAAACCCAAAAAAATTCAAAAACCTAAAAAAAACAACAAATGACTAACGATTTTAGCAATAAACACTAAAAAACAAGTAATCTTACAAGAAACATTGTCGTTTGATTCTTTTTTTGAACGAGGGGATGTAGAATCTGCCATTACTAACAAGTAGAACGTCGTCGAACTAAGAAACAAGCAACTATCCTCGTCGGAGTACAAAAACCGTTGATCGCCGTAGATTTCAAGTGTTGTCGGAGTACAAAAACCGTGATCGCCGAACGAGACTTCTTTGTCGTCGAAGAGAACTTACGCAAAATGTGGAAAAAGAAACGAGAAGGCGGGATAATGAATGAGACAACAGTCAAATCAGTTACTAAATGTACAATTACATTTGTACCCCTCCGCCCCAAATTCCTTTTAAATTTGAGGATGTGATCTGGACCATTAAAAGGAATAATCTAATGGCTGAGGATTATACCTTAGGACTATAAAAAAAATGGACTATGTTGAATATTCCACACTGGGTACCTACTTTCATGCATATGCCTTTGCCAATCCGCTGGAAGCATTTATCTGTTTAAAAATATATAACAATTAACAGGAAAGTTTTTGTTTATAACTTCTAGCTAATTGTTGTTATATATCATTATACTTATGTATTTATGTTTATAAATTATAAATTTAAATTTAAATAATACGATTGTCCATCAAACAATATATTTAAGATTATTATTTAGATATAACTAATATTAACATGATTAATATTGTTATTACTATACCTAATTTGATTAATTATAAAAGTTGATATTGTTATTACTATACCTTTTTTTTTCTTTTTTTCCGTTACTTTTTCTTTTTCTTTTTCCTTTTAATTTTATTTAAATTTATTTTCTGATATGTTCAATGGTTGATTGAACCTTATCCTATATACCTACTTTATCAACTACCAATTACAGAATGACCACAAACATTGAAGGGAGGTATGAAGCTAGCCTTCCAACCCATTTCGGTGGTAATCTTTTTCCTTCTTCATCTACCAAACCATGAAGCCATTAGTCACAACTACGAACCATGGCTAACTACACCAGAACCCGCACCCACACCCACACCATGGCCCGAGCAATTTCATGCACTTCTTTACATGAACCTAACCTCTACTAAACTCCAACTAAGCGACCTTTGGTATGACTGGCCCAAAGGTCGCAATGTTAACATATTCCAAAAACAACTTGGAGTGTTGCTTTACGATATTGAGTGGAACAATGGCACGTCATTTTACTACACTCTTGGGGCCAATGCCGAATGTGAAGTGATGGATTTCGGTGTCGGGATACCTCGGCCCGACTTCCTGGATGGGGCTCATTATCTGGGGACGGTCGTGACCGATGGGTTCTTGTGTAACTTATGGGAGAAGGTCAATTTCATTTGGTATTACGAAGATGTGGTTACTAAGAGACCGGTCCGTTGGGACTTCTATGATGGTAATTAATTTTTGCCTTTTTAAATTATTTTTTAATGGCAACATATATGAAATTTAATCTAGTTACTTACTCCTCCGTCCCATTTTTATTGTTCATTTTTTACTTTTTAGAGTCTTTCTTTTTTCAACTTTGATCTTAAAGATTTTTGTTTGTGTTATATAGTATTTGATACAAATTATATAAATGCATTGTGTTTTAAAAGTATTTTCATTGATATAATTTCATCAAGTATTATATAATATAAACAAGTATATTTAAGGTCAAACTTGATAAAGAAAGACTTTAAAAAATCAAAACTAGACAATAAAAATGGGGCGGGGGGAGTATTAATATGTCGTAAGTCTACCTGTATGGCTACACTAGAAGGGCTCAGATAGCCATTCGGTTTGAGGAACACGGTACAAACAGATATTTCTAACAATATTTGGGTAAGAGAGAAAGAGTAGGAAAAAGATTGAGTAAGTTTCGGTTAGAGTTATTTGGGTAAAAAAGAGAAAGAGAGGAAAAAATAATGTGGTTTTAATGTTACATTTATGTGTGAGAGAGAGAACCATTTTTAGATAAGTTGTTCCCACAAAAAATGTTTCCAACACATTTTATACGTGGATATAATATCACTTATTCGTAGTTTTTATACTTCTACGTCGCATCTTTTTCCGTAAAAGACATTTTACTCTCTTCTAAAACATACTGCATATCGTTCAAGTATTCCAAATTTTTTCACAAATGAAATCACTTTCATTTCTTGACTTCTTTCATTCATTGCGTTGTAGGGATTTCTTCACACGTGATGACTTTTGAGATTGGAGCAGTCTTACCGGATTCAGTAGTCCAAGCACCTGCATACTGTTTTACGCAACCATTAATAGACCATAAGAACGATTTTTAACTTAGAAAATAATAATAATGATAATAATAATAATAATAATAATAATAATATTAAAAAGGAAGAAGATTACGATGTATTTATCAATCTTTGTTTGCCTTTCGGATGTTTTTATAATTTTAATTATCGTTAACTACGTTTAATATAAGTAGCACCTGTTTCGTCTCAAGCTTTATGACATTTAAACCGATTTTAGTGCAAGTACCGGGAGAAACAATCTTAGCCATTGATTTGATAAGTGAGATTCATGGATGTAGAACATGAGGGGTTCAAGTGTGTCAGAATGTATGTGATGAATTAAGCTGATCGAGTGATGACATTGAAGAATGTGAAATTAGACGTCTCAGATTAGTTATCACGGTTTTCACAAAATTTTTGGCTTTTAAATGAACTTATATCTATTGAATATCAGATTTTGTTATTGATTGTGATTGTTATCTCAAAAGATTACAAAGCATTAAATATATATAAAAGATTACAAAGGCCAAAGCTAATAATCTAATGATGGGCTCGGCGGCCCATTCCGATAATGCGAAGCCCCCACAGTTTGATCGGGAGACAAGCGAACGTTCAAACTCGACCGAAAATCAAAAGATAAAGACGACGCCAGGCCCTTGGTGAAGATATCTGCATATTGATATTGCGAAGGAACATGAAGGACCCGTATCTGCCCATTCGCCACTTTATCTCGAACAATATGAACATCAATCTCTACATGTTTGGACCGTTGATGATTGACCGAATTACTGGACATGTAGACTGCGCTAATGTTATCACAATAAACCACAGTTGCCTTCTGAAGAGGCGTGTGAAGGTCTCGAAGCAGATTGTGAAGCCAAGCAAATTCAGCAACAGTATTAGCCACCCCTCGATACTCTGCCTCAGCACTAGAGCGAGATACATTTTGTTGTCTCTTAGAAGACCACAATAGTAAATTGTTGCCCAAGAAAACACAATAACCCGAGGTTGAACGTCGTGTAGTAGGACAACCACCCCAAACCTCGTCCGAATATGCCACAAGAGAGGACGTAGAATTACGGTACAATTGTAAGCCAAAATGCAAGGTACCACGAATGTAACGAAGACTGCGTTTGAGGACGGCCATAAGCGGTTCATTGGGGTCATGCATGAACAAGCAAATTTGTTGAACCGCGTACGTGATATCTGGTCGAGTAAAAGTGAGATATTGTAATGCACTAGCCAGGCTACGATATAACGTCGCATTCGAAATAGATGGACCATCCGCACCATGTTTCTAATCCACATCAATTGGACGAATTGCTAGTCACAGAAATGCCTAGAAAATAGTTCAATGTTCCCAAATTAGTCATTGCAAACTCATTGCGAAGGGAAGAGATAATGCGCTGAAGAAGTGCCTCAGATGATGCAGTTAAGACAATGTCATCAACATAAAGTAGTAGATAAGCAGTGTCGGACCCATGATTATAAATAAAAAAAGACATATCACACTTGCTATGTTGGAACCCTAGAGTAAGAGCATGCTGACATTGAAACCCTGTGCGAGAAGTATGTTTTAGGCCATAAAGAGATTTGCGCAAAAGGAAAACATGATTCTGGTGATCACGATCAACAAACACAGGCGGCTGATGCATGTAGACGATCTCATTAAGATTGCCATGCAAGAACGCATTCTTCACGTCAAGCTGATGAACGAGCCAACCCCTGGTGAGAGCAAGACTTAAAACAGTACGAATGGTAGCCGGTTTTACAACCGGACTAAAGGTTTCATCACAATCCACTCCGAGTTGCTGGATGTGACCATTGGCCACTTCGAGGTACAACCGGCCTTGTACCTGTTAAGAGAACCATCTGCATTGAACTTATGTTTAAATAGCCATAAGGAACGCACAATGTTAGTATCACTAGGTCTCGTTACAAGATCCCAAGTCCCATTTTTAATCAAAGCATTTATTCTTCATGCATAGATGATACCCAGTTACGGTTGGGTTGAGCTTGGGCATGATTACAAGTGATGAAGTATAGAGAAAGAGTGTGAAGGTTAAGTTGTTGCGTGGGTTTGTGAGACCCGCACGAGAACGAGTGATCATGGGGTGATGCGAGGAGGAAGTAGCCGAGGGGAGGAAGGATCGACGCCGTGGAAGGGTGACGGGGCGACGGCAAGGGAGGTAGGAGGGGCGACGGTTGTGGAGGAAGAGGAGGGAGGAGTTGATGTGGGGGGTTGTGGACTGGGTGACTGGGGGAGAAGAGGTAGGAGTCATGGAGGCGTATGGGAAGGAGGTCTCATAAAAAATGACATGACGAGATATGATGATTTTATTGGTGTGATGGTCGAGACAACGATATCCACGATGGTTAGGTGAGTAAGCGACATGAACACAAGGGGAGGAGCTAGGTTCAAGTTTATGATTAAGTAAGAGGTGGGGGTAACAAAGGCAACCAAACGTCTTGAGCTAAGAATAGGTTGGGTTACGATTTAGAATTTTTGTAAAAGGGATCTGGTTTTTGAATGGCGGAAGACGGGAGGATGTTAAGAAGATGAATAGCCATAAAGAGGGCTTCTACCCAGAATGTAGGTGGTAGATGAGCATGAAAGAGAAGGGATTGAATGATGTTAATTGTACGAAGCATACGTTCGGACTTGCTGTTTTATTGAGACGTTCGAGGACATAGAAAACGGAAAAGAATGCCATTGTTTCGAAAAAGGTTATGTATAGATTGATTGTTAAATTCACTTCCATGATCACATTGAAACGCTTTGATTTACTTATTAAGTTGAGTTTTTTACTTACGCACGGAAATGAATAAATTTAAGATATACATCCGATTTATTTTTAAGAGGATATGCCCAAGAAAATGAGAAAAGTGATCAAGATAAATGACATAATATTTATAATTAGTGAAACTTAAAATTGGAGAAGTCCAAACATCCAAATGAACTAAATCAAAGCTAGAATCAACTATAGTACTAGAAGAAGCAAAAGAAAGGCGAGTGTGCTTGCCAAGTTGACAAGCATGACATGGCACACACGACATAGATTTATTACAATCAATATAATTATTAGAAGCTAAGAGACCAAGAGCAACATCATTTGGGTGCCCTAGCCGAGAATGCCAAGTTAATGAAGTAGCAACGAGTGTAGTGGGAGATGTGGCGACGGGATAAAGGTCACCTTTGCTATCACATAGAAGGAGGAGGTGGCGGGTCTTGAGGTCCTTCACAGAAAAACCATGAGGATCAAATTCAATTGAGCATTTATTATCAGTTGTAAATTGTCTAACGGAAATAAGATTTTTAATGATATGCGGTGTGACAAGAACATTACGAAGATGGAGGGGCTGAAAGGGAAGTAGATATCGTGCTATGCCCCTCGTTGGTAACGGAATGGATTTCCCATTACCAACAAGTATATAAGATATATTACTTTTATTAAAGATGAAATCGAGAATACCTGTAGTCGAGGATAATTGAGACGTAGCACCGGTGTCCATGAACCATTCGTGAGTACCAAGATCCTGTAAAGTCATTGTGTTGAATGCTTGCAGAAGGTTGGTAGGTTTCTCTTAGGGAACCGGTTGCGTGGAGGCTGTTAGGGCCGTCGATGGCTGGGCCAAAAGCCCAACAGGACGAGATGAGTTTATCATGTTCTTAGTTTAATTCTTCAAGAACAAGAATGGATTTGGTTTCAACAAAGGTAGGTATAGGCTTGCTATGTCGAATTATGGTGACCACATTTCAAAATTTTCCTTTTAAACAATTGATAGCATATGTAACAAGAGTTTTATCCGCAACCGGTTCACCAATATTAGAGAGGAGATCGGCTATTACCTTTATCTTGCTGAAATAGGCACCAATCGAGAGATGACCAATATCGAACTTTCGTAGTTCGTTTTCAAGTTGAATGGCGCGAGTATCTTTGTTATCCCGAAAGTGTGCTTCAACATTGGTTTAAATTTCTCGCGCCATAGCATTCTTTTTTACCACCATTTGAAGCAGAGATTTATTAATGGTGCCATATATCCACAGCCTGACTAAATAGTCCAAAGTAATCCATTTTTGATCATTGTCATCTTTCTTCGTGGAGGTGCCATCGATATGGCCAAGAATACCCACACTAATGCAATGTGTAGTAAATAATTCGCACCATGCATCGTAGTTCAACGGATCCATGTCAAGAACCAATGGAACGTACGATTTGATGTTGACAATACCAAAGGATTTTTCATTTCGGGTGGTGGTGGTGCTAGGGCCGGTCATGGCGATAGGAGAAGAAGGAAAGAATATTTAGAATAAGGAAAGAGAATTTCGAAAGGGAGGGAGAGAGGATCGGCCAAATTTTTTAGAAATAGAGAAGGGGATACGACTCTGATAGCATATTGGATATCAGAGTTTGTTATTGATTCCGATAATGCGAAGCCCATTAATAATTTCTTTATAACAAATACCTATTATAAATCTTTCTTGTCACTATCTTCGAAAAATTAAATAGAACATTATGTAACGCCCCAAAGTTTAAAAGTTTCTTAATTTAAGTTGAGGGGTTAAAATTGCCAAAGAATGAAAGTGAGTAAATATAGGGACTGATTATGTAATTCTTGGAAGTTCTTATCTATATTACGTGTTATTTGACTTTGAATAGTCAAATGTGATGCTAGCTTAAATACACCATATCTACATACACACTTCCATCTGTTCTTGGCACATTTTAATTGCCAAAGTGAAGTTCAATCATCTAGAAATGATCCCTTAGTGATATAGAAGCAAGAGGTATGAATTCTTCATGATTTATTTGGGTTTGTGAGTCAAGAAGGCGATTCAAGGGTTAAATCCTTGTTAGTAGCATGTTTGTAGTGTTTTTGATGTTGTTTCGATGCTTTAATAGCTACTACATGTTAAGAAGTATTGGGAATGTTTGAATTTGAGTTTCTGTTGGTTTACATGTGAGAAACCCGAATTCATGGCTGCTGTTCGAACAGAGCAGGAAGGTCTGCTGTACCGACTGTCTTTACGGCTGTAAGGGTTATCCCTTACGGGCATAAGCGAGCTTAAAAGGCTTTTTGTATTTGAGTCCCTTGCGGCCGTAAGTGTGTGAATTTGATTACCGTCTACGGACGAAGGAAAGAAGCCTACGGGCGTAGTTCATAGTTGTTTAAGAGGACCCCTTGCGGGCGCAAGGAAAGTCATTGCGGCCGTAAGGAGGGTTGGAGAGACCCTTACGGGCGTAAAGGGTTCTGCTTGCGGGTGCAAGTAGTTGTTCAGATTTCAGTGAATTGTTTGTTGATTGATGTTTAGTTAGTGTTGTCCACATCAGTGTATACAAGTTAGTGCAGTACTGTTTAATTGCTTGTAGGCAATAAGAGTTGACGTTTCAGTGATAGAGTGTAGCTTTTTAAATTGCTGCTAAGGTGAGTGTACTTATATACCATTAATCAGATTAGCATATGTATGTGTACTATGTGAATAGTATATCAATTGTATGTTTGATATGTGAATTGATTATGTGAAGTTAAAGACTGCTGTTTCAAGGTTCAATAACACTATGTTATAGTATTTAATATGACTAGCATGCATATATGCACAAGCTGAACAATATGATATCCGTGTTATGATATGTGATATGTATATGTACAAGTACAATATGTATCAGGCTTAGAGAAACCTCGCACCAAGGAAAGAGGATACCTAGTTATGTGATACATGACTTTTTATCCAAGGAAGTGAAAGGGGTATATTGAGATCCTTATACCCAAGTAAAGCGTCAGGGACTTGGTTACGCGCGAGGTGTGATCATACCCCGGGACTAGTTAACACTTTGACTGTTTTGCAGGTTATAGCTGGGATGTGAAACAACCTGAGAAGAGTTACTCATGCTTTATGTGTTTATTTGTTTAGTAGTATGCTCACTAAGCGTAAGCTTATGTTTCAGTATGTTGTCCATGCAGGTAAACCAGGTTCAGCGAGGGTAAGGCCCCAGTGCTCTGCATTTTTGGATAGCTTCAAGCTTTCAAAAAGAGTACTTTTAAGACTACTTTGTGAAATAGACTACTTTTTAAGACTACTTTGCTAATTAGTAGTATTAAAGTTTTAAAAGCTATTTTAGAAAATTGGTGTTATAGCTTGGTATCAGAGCCAAGATTTAAGGGATTTGGGCACACACGAGTGTGATGTCTGAACTTAAACCGTGGTTTTGAAGTAAAGAGGAGCTATCCCTGGGGCATTAACCATGGTGAGCATACGGTTAGTAGAAGTTTATGATTTGTTATCTGTTTTACAGATTGAGCATGAGTAGCGATGTTTATGCATGTGTAATAGTTATGTGGCTAAGTGCTAAATGACAATATGTCTATATGATACAAGAGAAAAGGAGAATGTTTAATAGACGTAATTGGTTATGCCATATACGTGACCTAAGCTTGTGAATCAGGGTATTCCATGACGGTCTTAAGAACAATTGTGTATAATATGTCCATTGCAACGCCCAGCCAGTGTATGTAAAGGACATGTGATATGTAGTTGAGCTTGAGATTGCCATGCCAGTACCTTGTGAATCAAGTGAGGGGTAATACGTGACAATACAGTATGCGTGAATAAGACAAGAACTGAATGAGAGATAGCTGTAGTTTTAATAATATTACATACCTTATTATGAGAAACAGAGAAAGTTATTATGGTAGTATATGTTAAAAATATCTGATTATGAGTATATAGTATGTGGTAAGAGTTGATACGAGTCAAATATTGCAGCCTGAGGCTAGTATACCTCGGGAGACCAGAGATACCTATGTTTTAGAGGCAATTCCTATTTTAAAGCATTAGATCTATGGGTAACCCTTTAGAGGGAGTTGTTACAGAAGGATTGCAAGACCTTGAGATCAGTTCAGTAAAAGAGACAACAGTGATAGAGTAGAGTGAAGTTCTACATGTAAACATTCCATATATTAGCAACCAAGTGGTTGAGTAAGTTTTAGAAGGAATGAAATTTATGTTACCGCAGTATGTGGATACAGTAGTATAGGTTACAGTGAATGTATTAGTAAGAGTTAAAGCTAGAAATAACCCGTTGTAGGGGTAGATGTGTAAAGATTGTTCAGCATGCGAACTACCTCTTTGGAGGGAAGATTATAAATTTGATTATGTATAGTGATGATTAGTAGAGACAAAATTGGATTCTCCGTATCAGTGGGTGTATCCCAAGGAGAAAAGTTATGCACGCGTCGAACTTGTTATGTGAGATAGTGAAAGACTGGTAGACCATGTGATTGTAGAGAAAGTTAGAAGCACAGATTGAGGCTATGACATGGCCTTAGTTTAAAGAATTGTTTAGAGTATAGCCGTACTAGAAGCTTGTGTAGACCAGATCACAGTAGAGTTTCGACTTTGATGACAAACGATAGAGTTGGTGGATGACATCACCTAGAAGTTGTTAGAAATATGTAGTTTTGTTCAGAGTGAGTTGGTATAGAGGTTTGTAAATGCAGTGCTATAGTCGATTTTAGAAATGATATGGGTAATGTTGGTCCCGAATGGATACTACAACAACAAATGTTTATAGACTTCTTATCTGATGAGAGAAGTCCCCAGCTGATGTTCAAATGATCATTTAGAGATAAGCTTATAAATATTACTTTGACAAAAAGTAAACTTCTTATCTGACGAGAGAAGTCCTCAGCTAATGTTCTTTGATTCCTCAGCTGATGCTTTTCAAAACTCAGCTGATCACTTTGTTTCTCAACTGATAGTTTTGAGGCCTCAGTTGATGCTTTGTAAATCCTCAGCTAATACTCTTTTCTCCTTGTCTGATCCTTTGAAGCTGATCCTTCGTCTGATGCTTTAGAGTTCAGCTGATGCGTCTGTTCCTCAGCTGATGTTTCTTACTTAGAAAATTCTTTAAGTCTAACTTGAAAAACAACACATGTTTTTCACTGATATAAGTCCAAAACTGAATATGTTGTTTTGTTAGCATCAAATCCTATTATAATTAATAGACAGGTTTGATATTGCTATCTCCCCAACAATCTCCCCGTATTTGATGATGACAAAACCTTATCATGTTAAGAAGAATCAGTTTGACTCGGATTTGTAAAAAGATAAAACTTTCAAGTACAATTTGGTTACCTAGCTATTTGTTTTTGGTAACTTTTTAAGTATGTTCCCTGAATATTCTATTTTTGGGAATCTTTTAGCTATGAAGTACCATTGTTCTGTTTTTTTGGTATCTTTTTATCCTTATACAGTTTTTGGGATTTTTGATTTTCTATATTTACACTAGGTGAGCTATCTACTAAGAATCATCTATTCTAGCCATTAGCTAAGTAGTCCATGCTTAAAGTTTAAAGTTATTTTACATAAACTGAAATTACAAGAGTTTGTACAAAGTTAACTACTAAATATACAATATCAGCTAATTAACAATAGTCTAATAAATTTAATATAACCACTAAGTTAACTTATGAAGTTGTCATCCCCAGTCTTCCTCTTTTTCCTTTACTTAGATGGCGTCATAAAATGGATCAGGAGGTGAAAGCTCATCACATCTTCTATCAACAAGTTGTTCAAAGTAGTCATTTCTTGTTCTTCCTCTGATTACTAGACACAACTTAGAGAGAAAGTCAACATATGCTAAGTTCAGTTGAGCTAACCTGAAGAACCTCCAAATTCCTGCTCTGCCTCTAAAGAACGTTCCTTTCTCTGGATTAGTGACGTATCTGTGTTCTTCAGGAATGGATTTGAGTGGTAAGCTGGTGTTCAAGTTTCCAAAGTTTGTGAAGTAGACATGATCTGGGTGTTGTTCTCTTTGTTCAAAGGGGACAAAGGGTTTAGATCTCATGTTGAAGTATTCTGCCAGATGTGTTACATGCTGGGTAAAGTGATCATGTGAGAAGGGTCTGCTTCCCAATGAGTGTCTAATCCAGTATCTTCATTCTCCTGTAAATCTATCAGCATATTTACCCTTTGACTTCATCAGTTGATAGAGAATCTCAATGATCTCATAGAAACAATATGTTCTTATGTGATTTGCATAAGTTTCCTCAGACCATCTTGGTTTATCCTTTCTCGGAATCTTCATGTAATGTTCACCATATCCTTTATAAGAATAGGTGTTTGTTATTGTTTCAGGATACTTTCTTGTGACTAGCTCTGCTCTATGATCATCAAACTCCTTTTGTCTCTCCTTTGACAACTTTGGAATAGTAGAGAAATCAAGATTCAAGAGGGCTTCTATTGCTTCTCTATGAGTCATCCCTTTCTTGTCTTTCTTGACAGCAGTAGGAGCATGAACTGCTTGCTAGACATGCCTTTGAGTAGAAAACATGAATGCTTCTTGTTGCTCAGCCAGATTAATTTCTTCTCCTAAGACAGCAGCCAATCCTTGAGTAGTATGGAACTCTTATTGTCTTTGTTGAGCTTGTATGAGTAGATCAAGTGGTTCCCCAAGGAGTGCAGCAAACTGCTTTGCCCTTTCCTCTGCATCTTCCTTCTGTTTGAATTCATTCTCTTTTCTTTCTGCCTCCATCTCTCTTCTTTTTTTTCCTCTATTTCTTCAATAGACATTATTTTCTTTCCTTATCTATTAGAGGAAGATCTTGGAAAGGAGGGCTTTTCTTGGACTGATGGAGTTGATTAGACTGGAGTAGCTTGAGGATTGTAGTCTTGCTTCTTTCAATTGAGCATAATAGAAATACGCTTATCATCATCTGAATCATCATCTGAGTCCTTCACTGATTGACTGTCAGATAGAGCACAAGATTCATCTTTTCTTTGGTTTTTAGCACTCTTTTTCATGGCCATATGTTTTAGCCTTCTTTTTGGCCTTTGCTCCTCTCAGCTGGTTGCTCCCCCTCAATAGTTGATTTAACTTGACTTTCTGCTTCATTGTGGTTTGATTCTTCCCTTGCTGCTTCAACTTCAGCAGTCCATGCATCTATAGCTTCCTGTGTTGGGAAAATGATCTCATCAGTTTGAATTTGATGAGACAAAGTTACGTTTGTAAGATGACTTCTACATATAACTTAAACAGAATTATGAAGCTTAGTCAGACTGATCACTTAGAATGATTCAGACTGAGTATAAGCTGAATATAAGTTGAACATATGTTGATCAGTTTATATTATACCTTAGTTTGTTTATTAATATGTTTAATAATCTGTGTATGTCACATAAGGTATATATCGAGTAGTCAGCTTGATGTGTTTCAAGCTGAGTGACTCAGCTCAAAAGCAGAGTCAGCTCGACAGAGTTGCTAAATATGTTTTAGTCAACTAAGTTAGACTTCTAAGGATGAGTTTATAAATGTACGTGTGATTTCATGTATGAATTCAGATTTGTTCACGAAGAACTTAGCTTGATGAGTTTCAAGCTGAGTAACTCAGTCCGAGTAATGAAGTCAGTTTAAAGATAATTTAAATATGTTTTAAATTCATCTTTATCTCTCTCTATATCTACGGCGCGGATAAGAAGACTCCAGACTCAAGATTGAAGATTGAAGACTCAAGATAAGAAGATTCAAGATTCAAGATTCCGGTTTATCCGAAAGTTAGTTAGCGAATTAGGCTAAGTCTAGTTTGTTAGGAACCGTAACAACAAGATTATAAATACTTATCTCTTGATAAGTTTAGAGGTACGACTCAGAGACGATTACAACTAAGTGTTGCAGAGCCAAACCTCACCTCATCGTATGTGTTACGAGTCTTGATTAAGTATCAAGATTTAATCACAGATTTCCAAAGAAGTTCGTGTGTTCAAATTAATCACATTAGTTGTGATATTGGTAAGTAATCATGAGTTGATTCAATCTGTGAAAATCCTGTTTAGAGAGTCGTCAGTATCTATAATTATATGTTAATTATAGATATCTAAGTTTGAGATAATTGAGAGATTTATATTAGGTGATTATATATCAAGAGTTGCTTACTTGATAGTCATTGTAATCATCTTCTTATTCAAAGCATTGTAATCATCTTCTAATTAATAAAAGCATTTGATTGATTGTGCTTTGATTTACTATGTGTAACACTCTTCTTTGATTTGTTCAATTTCCGCAGAAAGTGTATTCAACCCCCCCTTCTACAGACTGTTGCTTGTTGTTACTCTCTCATACAAGGTACCAACAACTGGTATTAGAGCAGGCTGAACGATTTCATCAGTTGAATAGTTCAAGATTCTGAGAAAGATTGAAATGTCGACAAGCAATACTCCATCAAACTTTCCTCAGATCTCTGCTAAAGGATGTCCCATATTTGATGGATCTGACTATCCTATGTGGAAGTTCAGAGCCATGCTCTTCCTAAAGTCCATTGACAACCGTATGTCGGAAGTCATCACAAAAGGACAAATAATCCCCAAGATTCCCTCTACTGTCAGTGATACGTCTCCTAGCAAATCTGAGAAGGACACAAGAAAGCCTGTTGCATCCTTGACTGATGAAGATTGGAAACTCTTCAATCTGGATGACAAGGCAAAGAGTGTTCTAGCGAATTCCCTAACTAATGAAATCCTGCGCACTGTGACTGGGTGTCAAACCACAAAGGATACATGGGATACGCTGAGTGTCACTTATGAGGGAACAGATCTGGTCAAGCGGCAAAAGAAGTATCACTTGAATAGATCGTATGAAAACTTCTTTTCAAAGAAGAATGAAACCTTGGCAGATTTGTTCACAAGGTTTCACTACTTGATAAATGACCTACTAAGTGTAGGTGTAAAAAGAGATGAAGCTGAGCTCGTGCTGAAATTTTTGGATGTGTTACCAGAAAGGTTCAATGAAGTAACCACTGCACTAAGGGCTGGACGAACATTACACATGTATAACCTACAGTCCATCTATGGGTTCTTGCTGAATCATGAACAGATCATAGAACACAAAAGAGCTTCTCAACAACAACTAAAAGAATCTTTGGACAAAACATAAGTTGCATTAGTTGCACAGAAGAAGAAGAAAGGTTCAAAAGCTATGGTTGTTGAATTTGAGACTGAGTCAGAATCTCAAGCTGACCACTCAAACTCAGACTCAAGTGATACTGATGATGTTCAGACTATCACTGAGCAGATGGCCATGTTAGCCAGACGTTTGAGAAAAGCTCAAAGGAGAAGAGGAAGATCTGACAGGAGCAAAGGGAAGAGTTCCTTTGATCCCAAGAATGTTGTGTTCTTCAACTGTCAGAAAAAGGGACATATAGCTGCTGATTGCAGATCTAAGAAGGTAGAATCAACATCTGTTGTTGATAAGAATGCTTATAGAGCTGATAAGTACAAGAAGAAGTACACTCAGCTCAAGAAATCAAAGGCTGAAGACAAACCCAGTGGAAAAGGTTTATATGCTGAAACATGGGATACAAAATCATCCACCTCAGATGATAATGTATGTCTAATGGTTCAAGAAGATGAAGAGCTAGAATTGGATGAGGTTGATTATGGTCAGTCCGAATCAATCTTTGAAGCTGACATGAAGGAAGCTGAGGAAAACAGCAAACTGAGTGATTGGGATCCTGCTTCCATGTACAAGGTCAGTAATTTCTAGTCTTATACAGATGAGGAGAAAGGTCTTGCTTTTGATTATTTGCTGAATGATTTCAAGACCATCCTTAAGTCTCAGACTGACCTCAAAGCTGAAATAGCAAAACTTAAAGATGAGATTAAGGAAAATAAATCTCTCATTGATGTTGGTAAGAAAGCACAGTGTGACCTTGAATGTCAGAGGCACATTAATAAACTTCTTAGTGAAGAACTTCAGGAAGATAAAGACAAAGCTGATCAACTCCAAAAGATCACTTAGTCTTGGTGTAAGTCATCAAAGCTTGCTGAACAGTGCATAAACCAACAGATACCTAAACAGGTGAAGGCTGTACTTGGAGGTGACTATTAAATAGCAGCTTATGTAGCTGATGATGAGATAGCAAGTACAGATTCTGAGGAAGATAGACAACTGATTAAGTCTCAGAAGTCAGCCTCAGAGAAAAGACATGATCCAAACCTAAAATTCAATATGTTTGTGAAGGCCAAAGATCATGGTAATGAGTGCTCAACATCCAAACAACATGGTAAGTCTGTGTTGGACATATTAGGCACTCAGCCTGTTCTCACAAGGATTGTTAGACACTCTACCTCCTGTCATCATTGGAAGAAGGAGATGCTACAAATGCAGAACTAGAGGTCATGAGGCTAAGGACTGTGATGCTGAAATCTCAAGGCCTGAGCAAGAACAAACTGATCAGCCTACACAGGATTCAGTTCCTGCTCAAGCTGAGTAGTCAGTTCAACAAGATGAAGCTGCTAAGTGTTCCTCATCTGAACCCACCAAGCAGTGGGTTCCCAAGCAAAACTAATGTGTTTAGTTTTCATATCATGTGCAGGGTTCAAGTAAATGGTACTTGGATAATGGATGTTCAAGGCACATGACCGGATGGAAAGGACTTCTCAGTGATTTCCAGGAAGATGAAGGTCCTAAAGTAACATTTGGAGACAACTCCCATGGAAGAACCAAAGGCTATGGGAAGATGCAAGCTGGTAAAGTCACTTTCCAGAGAGTTGCATATGTCAAAGGCCTCAAACACAACCTGATTAGTATCAGTCAATTGTGTGATGAGGACAATGTTGTTACTTTTAGGAAGAAAGTAGGAACAATTTATAATGCTAAGGGAAAGCCTGTATTAATAGCTAAAAGAGAAAGAGATGTGTATCTACTTGATCTTAATTCTGCTGATCCCAATAATGAAACCTGCTTGTATTCCCATTCTGTTCCTGAGCTAAATTGGTTATGGCATAAACGTTTGTCTCATTTGAACGTTAAAAATATAAATATGCTGTCCAATAAAGAGTTAGTCTCTGGATTACCAAAAATCACATTTGTCAAAGACAAATTGTGTTCAGCTTGTGAACAAGGGAAACACCATAAAGGGTCCTTTAAATCAAAGCAAAATTTTTCAATAACAGACCCATTGCATATGTTACATATGGATCTGTTTGGACCCATAAGTACTCCAAGCCTAAGTGGCAAGAAGTACACTCTGGTGATAGTAGATGAGTTCTCACGATTCACCTGGGTAATATTTCTAAAAGCCAAAAGTGAGGCTGCCCTGGAGATAATAAGTTTCATCAAAAGGGAAGAGTTACAGAAAGGTTTGTCTGTAAAGAAACTAAGATGTGATCATGGGACTGAGTTCAGGAACTCAACCCTTGAAAGCTTCTGTGAACAAAAAGGAATATTACAAAATTTCTCATCTGTCAGAACTCCACAACAAAATGGAGTTGCTGAAAGGAGAAATAGAACCTTAATTGAGGCTGCAAGGACATGCTATGTGAGGCAGGATTGAAACTCTATTTCTGGGATGAAGCTGTTAGTACAGCCTGCTATACTCAGAATAGGTCAATCATTGTCAAAAGACATGGAAAGACTTCATATGAAATGTATAGGTCTAGAAAGCCCAATATAGGTTATTTCCATATCTTTGTTTCAAAATGATATGTGCTGAATCAAAGAGATCAGCTCCATAAGTTGGAACCCAAAGCTGATCCTGGAATATTTGTTGGTTATTCCTTAATCTCCAAATCTTACGGAGTATATAACTCTACGAGAAAGGCCATTGAAGAATCAATTCATGTTTCATTTGATGACGACTTTATTGATCAAGCTGAGAAAAGTCAAGCTGACTCCGTTAGTCTGAGTGAGCTTGAAAGGCCAAAGGAAATCAACATGTCAAATCCTATGTATGTCATAGGAGATGATAGTGATGATGATGTGTGTTCATCAATGAAATCATCACAAGCTTCAAAGGATTCTCAAGCTGAGAAAGATGATGAGTTCGTCAATCCTTTTGGAGCTGAAGTCACTCAGACTGAGAATCTTAGTGATAACCAGTTTGTTGACAATGCTGCTGTTGAGACTGAGGAGAAAAGTTCACCTCGAGGTTCTCAACATCACTCAGATTCAGAACCTGACTCTCCAACTACCACATTTAAATTCCTCAAAGATCATCCTCAAGATCAAATCATTGGAAATGTCCAAGAGAAAGTCATGACCAGATCTAAGGCTACAACTAACTATGCTGCTCACTTTGGTTTTCTGTCTCAGATAGAACCAAAGAAGACTGAGGAAGCCTTAACAAATGAGGATTGGATTGATGCTATGCAAGAGGAATTAAATGAGTTTGAGAGGAATAAAGTCTAGACCTTTGTCCCAGCCCCCAAAGATCATTCAATTATAGGCACTAAGTGGGTCTATAGAAATAAAATGGACAAGGATGGAGTGATAGTTAGGAACAAAGACAGGCTGGTAGCACAAGGGTATAAGCAAGAAGAAGGCATTGATTATGATGAGACCTTTGCCCCTGTTGCTACAATTGAAGCCATAAGGCTGTTCCTAGCTTATGCAGCATATAAAGACTTCAAAGTCTATCAGATGGATGTGAAAAGTGCTTTCCTCAATGGAAAACTTCAGGAGTAAGTCTATGTGAAACAACCTCCTGGCTTTGTCAGTTCAAAGTTTCCACATCATGTCTATAACTTGGACAAGGCTTTGTATGGTCTTAAACAAGCTCCAAGAGCTTGGTATGATACACTGTCCACTTATCTACTAGCAATGGATTTCACCAGAGGTAGTATAGATAAGACACTCTTCTTTAAAAAGAGTAACGGACAGGTGATTGTTGTACAAATCTATGTGGATGACATTATCTTTGGTTCTACCAATGAATCTCTGTGTGAGTGGTTTTCCAAAATAATGTCACAAAAGTACAAGATGAGTATGATGGGTGAGATGACATATTTCCTAGGCCTACAAATTCAACAAAAGCCTGATGGAATTTTCATCAATCAAAGCAAATATGTTTTGGATTTGATAAAGAAATATGGTTTTGATTCATGTTCAACCATGAAAACACCCATGCCACCAGCTGTCAAGCTGAGTAAAGACTCAGATGGTAAGTCTGTGTGTCAGTCTACCTATAGAGGAATGATAGGTTCATTACTCTATTTGACAGCTAGTAGACCTGATATCCTGTTTGCTACATGTGTTTGTGCAAGATATCAGGCTGATCCTAAAGAATCACATCTTCAAGCTGTGAAAAGGATCTTTCGGTACCTTAAAGGTACACCAAATCTAGGACTTTGGTATCCAAAGGACTCTGGATTTGAGTTAGTTGGTTTTTCTGATGCTGACTATGCTGGATGCAAGTTAGATAGAAAATCAACCACTGGATGATGTCAATTGCTTGCAGGAAAATTAGTAAGCTGGACTAGTAAGAAACGGAACTCAGTGGCTACTTCAACTGCTGAAGCTGAGTATGTTGCAGCAGGGAGCTGTTGTGCTCAAATCTTGTGGATGCAGCATCAGCTTCAGGACTTTGGGATAAGTTTCAAGAAAACTCCTATCTTCTGTGATAACCAAAGTGCAATAGCCATCGCTTACAATCCAGTATTTCACTCAAGAACCAAGCATATTGAAGTTAGACATCACTTCATAAGGGACATCGTGGAAAAAGGTAAAGTTGACATTAAATTTATCTTCACTGATGACCAATTAGCAGATATCTTTACTAAGCCCCTTGATGAAAAGAGGTTTATGTATCTGCTAAGTAAATTGGGTATGCTCAACCCCTAGCTAAGTGTCTAAAATTTGAGTTCTCAGTTCGACAGAGACTAAGTGTCTTAAGCTGGGTGCACAGTTTATAAATAAGTTTTCATAAACTGATCTATATGTCAAACTGAAAAATGAGTTCACACGTTGGTCAGTTCCAAACATAATTCAACTACTCAGTTTGGTTGAAATGTTAGTTTGAGTTAGTCTCGAACAACATGACTAAGTGTCATTGAGTGTGAGCTATGTGCTTAACTCACATTGTGTGATTGGTTCACACGTTTGGTAAGTTCCAAACATATTTTACCTACTTAGTGCAGCTAAAATTACATGTTTAAGCCAGTATTAAACATAAATGACTAAGTGTCATTGAGTCTGAGCTATGTGCTTAACTCAGACTGTGTGATTGGTTCACACGTTTGGTTGGTTCCAAATACGCTATAACTACTCAGTGTGGTTAATAGATTCGTTTGAGTCAGTCTCAGACGAAAACGACTTAGTGTCATTACTTATGAGCTGTGTGCACTACTCAAGCTGAGTGCACATTTCAAGCTGAGTTTCATTCTCAAGCTGAGTACACATTTCAAATCAAGCTGAGTGCTTGAGTTAAACTGAGTAATAGGTTTACTCAGCTTGGTGTGTCCAATCTCATGTGTTATTTACTAGGTGTGAGTGACTCATGACTACTGCGTATTTGAGTCAGTCTCAAATCGCGTATTATACTAACTTATGTATAGGTATAATACATCAGTGTATATAATCTTATTGTCAGTCAATATTATTATATTACCTTAGTAACCGTTGGAAGATGATTAGTTCTACCCACTTACTGTTACATCACAATTTTACGGCGTAACGGATAAAAAGGGGGATATCTAACGGTAATTTTTCTCTCTCCTCAGAAAGGTATATATACCGATCTTATTCGGATTAGAGAAGTTTACGCTTACAATTCAGACTTCTCACCTTCTAAACTACCTTTCGCATACACCTCCATTGCTTAGTGCATACGTTCGTTTCAATACCCTAAATTGCTAAGTGCAATTTTTGAACCGCTCAGTGCGTATTTCCAATTACGCAGTGTAATTAACCAACATGGACGGAATCACGTTAGTTCTCAGTGATCAAATGATTCGAGGTGCTCAGTTCAGGAACAATGGAGTGCCGTTGCTGAAAGTCAATAATCAACGGGCCTGCCTTGCAATTCCTCCGAGAAAACAAGGCAAAGGTTATGAAGCCTGGGTGGCTTATATTCGTAAATGTCCTCTGGCATTCGCCTTCTGTGGCGCACCCCTCCATATCGTTCCTCAACATCTGCTAGAGTTCTGGTACACCTGTACTTACGACCAGAACAGAGGAGAGATAACATGAACTGTTAATGGTACTAGAACAGTCGTCCTGTCAGTGCAGCGGCTAAGGGATGTTCTTCAACTCCCTTAATCTGATGAGTTCGAGCCGGCTATCACAAGGCAAGTGGCTAGGTCTGTCCTACCTAGAATGGGTCACCCACAGACTGAAGGGGTGATCAAGAAGGCCACTTTCCAACCGGATGAGGCTTCATGGTATCCACAGTGGTTCGTTCACTTGGTACCAAGGTTGGAGGATTGGACCAGATCAATGAGTTCGAGATGCAGCTGATGTACAACATGTACTTTGCGAGAAACATAGACTATGCACAGCTCATCTTCAACAAGCTCCGGGTCCAAGTGATGAAGACCATAAGGGATCTTCATGTACCTTTCATAAGGTACCTGTCCTTGGCATTTGAAGCCGAGCTGGGGACAACGCTCTTTGAAGTTGATCAGGATCTGTTCCTGTTTCCTACACTCAGCTCTAAGATGTTCAACAACGACATCTTTCCAGAGCAAGAGGGTCTGAGTGAGTCCATGCTCCAAATTGCTGAGGCAGCTTCATCAGAAAGTGAAGCAGAGGAATCAAATCAAGGGGGAGCTTCTCAAGCTAACACAGAAGTTCAAGCTGAGCACTCTGCTCAGGCCGAAACAGTTTACACTGCAGCCACCTCTGGTAAGACCTCTCCACTTTCTCTTTCTTCTCACTTTTCTCCATCTACATTTGGAGATAAGACTGCAGTGGAACCAACTCAGTCTAACCCATCTCCTCCACCTGCATTCCATTTACAATCCAAATCTGAAGCCACCCCTAGTATGCCCACTGCTGCTAGGGAGAATATCCAAACCTACCAAAGAAAAACTGCCGAAGGTGGAGCCACTCGTAAAGGCATCACTGGAGCTGAGATCACTTTGATCCCTCCGGCAGGAGTTGAGGGGGAGACGCCTACTCTTAAGGTGTCAACCTCAAGGCTCATATCAACCCAACAGCCTAAACCGGGTGTGGTGTCTACTCAGCCCACACTTACTCGTGCCATGGGAGAGCCTACTTCTATGCCTGAACAAACACATTCAGGTTACATTGAACATATGACCAATCCCCAGGGTCAATCACCCCCCTCTATACCCAAAAGCCAACCACCAACCCATACACTTCACTTCTCGAGCCCTATTCGTTTTATTCACTTCTCACACTCTCTTGCACGATCTGTCAATGATTCATCTTCAAACCAAGATGAGTCACAGGGTCCAAACTCTGGTGCACATGAGTCTGAAGGTATACACCAACCTTTGGATGATGCATCCAAATTCCAACCATCTCAAGCTGACTTGGACGAGTTGATGACAATTTTCAAGAGTCAGTTTGACAAGCTGCATCTCAAGAGAAAACAAGACAAGAAGAACATGCTAATGATTTTGAGTTCTCTATAGGAAGATGTTCAGCATTTAAAATCTGCAGTGACTGCTCTACGACTACAAAGGACTTCAAACCCTATTGATGATGACAAAAAGGGGGAGAAGGTTCAAGCTGATACTGAAGCTGAGCTAGTTCGAGCTGAAGCTGAAGCTCTTCTAGTTCTAGCTAAAGGAGCAGAGAGGAAGACTCAGACTGAGGGGGAGAAAGAAACAGAGAAAGAACCTGAGCTGACTGAGAAAGCAAAAGGCAAAAGACTAGTAGTGGTCAGCTCAGGAAAATCAGAACAACTCCCTCAACAGAAGAAAAGGAAAATGATTCTTAGTGAATCATCAGCCTTAGATGAAGACTCTGTGAATAAAATGACTTTACAAGAGAGAGCTTCACTGATGGCGGTCAGAAGAATGGAGAAGGAGGATGCTGACCAGCTTGGGATCTCTGCTAACGAATTAAGAGAAAGACAAAAGAATACTCAAGCTGTATTGGTCAGTGAAAAAGAGGCAAGAGAAATGGCTTGGGCTGAGCAAATCAAAAAGCAGAATGAGGATCTGACTAAACTTAAGCTGCCCATAGTGCCTAAGGAAGAAGAGGAAGAAGAATCTCCTGTTCAAGATCAACAAGAGGAGGAAAATATAATTCATTGTTATATACGAACATTCTTCTCTTCTCAACTATCTTCATTACTGTTATAAACTCTAGAAAAATATAATTTTTCTAGAGTTTATCTTTTGAAATGGTGATACATCATCCTTAGAGCTGAATCAAATGCATAGAATGGGTTATGAAGAGTGGAAGCAAGTGGCAGTGCTCATTAAGCAGATGAAAAAGTCCTCTGAAAGAAATCAAGTTAAAGATGAGTTGCTGAGGCTACTTGCAAGAGCTGATTCAATGAAACTCATACCCAGGTCTGAGATAGCTACCCTACTAACTTCTTTTCATAAAGTTGGAAAGAAGAAGCAATCGAGGCCAGCTGGACTAGCAAATCTAAATATGTACAGTCTTGCTCTTCCTGAAGGTATGGAGTTTCAAGAGAATACATATGTTGAAAAGCCTCAGAAAGGGTTCATGTACTTGGACAGAAATGGTGAAAAATGTTTCCAGGCTGATGCTAATATTTATACTTGTGGGGTATCTCAGGTGTTTGCTCTGAGACAAATTATAGAAAAGACTTAACAGACTGCAAGGTTCAGACACAGAATCAACAGAGCAATCAGATCTCAAAAGGATCAGCTTCAACATATACCTAATATGCAAGAAATCCTTGAAGAAATAAATAAAGAGATTAAGGAGTTTAAAGAGCTGCATCCATAATAGATTAGTTCTATTGTAAATATTAGATTAGTTATAATATTTTTGTAAGCACTATGTGTGCATGATCTAAGTGATCAACAAATTTTGTATTATGATCAGTTCTATTAATACAGATATAAAGTTTGATATGTTCAACTGTATTATGATCTGTTCATAGCTATAAGTCTGATAAGTTCAGCTTAATGAATAAATGATAAGTTCTTATTCATTAATATAATTAGTTGGTGTGTTCAACAAAAAATTGGTGTGTTCCAATTTAAATTGATAAGTTCAATTAATATTGATATGTTCAATAAATATTTGATCAGTTCAAATAATAAAATCTTAATAAGTTTAAGATTTAAAACATAATTCTGTTTAACAAACTTAAGAACTGTTTGATGGTTTTGACATCATCAAATAGGGGGAGTTTGTTCGGAAAATGATCTCATCAGTTTGAATTTGATGAGACAAAGTTAAGTTTGTAAGATGAGTTCTACATATAACTTAAACAGAATTATGAAGCTTAGTCAGACTGAACACATAGAATGATTCAGACTGAGTATAAGTTGAATATATGCTGAGCATATGTTGATCAGTTTATATTATACCTTAGTTTGTTTATTAATATGTTTAATAATCTGTGTATGTCACATAAGGTATATATCGAATAGTTAGCTTGATGTGTTTCAAGCTGAGTGACTCAGCTCAAAAGCAGAGTCAGCTCGACAGAGTTGCTAAATATGTTTTAGTCAACTAAGTTAGACTTTTAAGGATGAGTTTATAAATGTACGTGTTAGTTCATGTATGAATTCAGATTTGTTCACGAAGAACTCATCTTGATGAGTTTCAAGCTGAGTAACTCAGTCCGAGTAATGAAGTCAGTTTAAAGATAATTTAAATATGTTTTAAATTCATCTTTATCTCTCTCTATATCTACGGCGCGGATAAGAAGACTCCAGAATCAAGATTGAAGATTGAAGACTCAAGATAAGAAGATTCAAGATTCAAGATTCCTATTTATCCGAAAGTTAGTTAGCGAATTAGGCTAAGTCTAGTTTGTTAGGAACCGTAGCAATATGATTATAAATAATTATCTCCTGATAAGTTTAGAGGTACGACTCAGAGACGTTAATAACTAAGTGATGCAGAGCCAAACCTCACCTCATTGTATGTGTTACGAGTCTTGATTCAGTATCAAGATTTAATGACAGATTACCAAAGAAGTTCGTGTGTTCGAATTAATTGTTAGAATCTGCCCGATAATATATGTACGCCTTAGAGCACTGCCGATGATGTATGGGCCTATATGGGTCATAAACCGGGGTCTAACATGCAGCAAATAAGGTTAAGGGACCAAAGATGGCAAAAGTGGAAGTTAGCAATGCAGGCCGTGTTAGCGCCGCTAACTTAACGATCTAGCGCCGCTAACTTTTAAAGGTTAGCGCCGCTAACTGTTAAAGGTTAGCGCCGCTACGGCTGCATGTGATTTATGTCATATCAAAGTCAGGCCGCGTTAGCGCCGCTACGGGTTAAGGTTTAGCGCCGCTAACTCTTGGTTAGCGCCGCTAAACCTGCATGGGCTTTATGTCATAATCACCTTTACTTGTGTCCAATGCATGAAAGCTTCTCGAGATTTCTTGGCCGGTTAGAGGGAGAGCAAGTGACATTTTAGGGTCTTTAAAAGAACCACATTGCTGGATATAAACTCCTCTTGGCCATTTTCTCTCTAAAGTGCATATACATTCTCTTCTTCACTTAATACTTGAGCTAGTGATTTAGTGAACAAGAGGCATCCTGGTCCAGAGTTTTTCTTTGCTGTTCTTGAGGAAAATTTCGTGGAGAAGATTTTTCTCAAGCTAGCTAGCACTTGATGTTGGACTCGTTCCCGGTTTGCAATTTCGAGAGAAGACAACAACATGAAGAAGGTGTTCCTTGCTTCTACAATCACATTCAGCCACCAACAAGACTTTTACTGGAGCTTAGGAGCTGCTATAACTCTCTCACTCTCTTGTTTTGTTGCTATTTATTACATAGAGTAGATCCACATTGGGATTTCTTTGTTTTGAACACCTTTTATGCATGTTTTTCGTTTGTTTCGCTTCCGTTGCGTGTTCATGAAGTCCCAACAGTGGTATCAGAGCCACCTCTATGTTAGAATAGCACTTGGTGGCTTGAAAAACCCGAAATCAAAATGTTTGTATTCTGCCGTTAGGGTTAGCGGCGCTACGCTGAGGTTAGCGACGCTAAGTCTCACGCGTTAGCGGCGCTAACGTTACTGAAAATTGTTTTTCGAAAATTTTGAATAAAACAGTGTTGGTCTCGGGATTTTTGACACTTTTACTTTCTGGAAATTTGTTCCAAAGGTGTTTTTCATGTTGTTCCAGTAGTGCATGATATGTTTGGTTGTATGTGTGAACATGAGTTGGTAAGCTTGCGTTGGCCCATTTGGTTGATTTGTGTTGTGCATGTTATTTGGTGGTTTTAATCCACAATTGATGGCTGTAAATTTATTAAATTCTGTTTTGATTGTAATAATTTGTGGCTTGCATGCCATTTCATTCATCCATGTACAAGTATTAGATAAATAGGAAAATTATGTGGCTTGTATGCCATTCATTTTCTATTGTATTGTAATTTGTATGATGGAGGGATGAAGACACAAGAGAAGGCAAAACAAGATGGAGTTTGATGCCCTTAAAAGCCAAAGAAGTCCAATGGCGAAAGTGGTTCTAGTGGGAGCATGCATCAAGATTGTTTTGTCCATTAGTTTGACCAAGTTCTTCCCGTTTTGGCTCACGGTAGGAACGCATAGGTTTATTGGCAAGGATTACCGACTATGTTGTATATTGCGTGTGATGTGATTTTATTATTCTATGCATGGATGTGTAGGTTTCGCATGCTAGAAAATTTTTGATAAAATTAATAAAATCACAAGAGTTTTGATAAAATTGGTTTCCTCTCGCGCGCGATCACATACATTGATTAACCCACCTAGTGAAAATAGGTTTTGTCACTAATAAGTTAATCTAAACCAAACCGAGAACAAAAGCCCGTTTTTCCACAAAATGTAAATCATGCACCATCCGTAAGTCGATACCACCCAAATCTAGTCTTATGAGATTTGGTTGTCGAGCTTAGCACGAGCTAATTCTCATGAAACTGTGTGGAAGGTGAGTGTGGCAAAATTCACAATTTTGGTTGTCGAGCTTAGCACGAGCCAACTTTGGTGAATTTGTTACCGTATGTCTTGACGGACGATTTGCAATTTTAGGTTTGAAATCTTGGTTAATTGTCGAGCTTAGCACGAGTTAACCAAAATTTCAAGAATTAAAATTGGTGCAAGAATGGATTAAACATGCCAAACGACCATTGGATGTCGTAGGATCCCGCATGTGCTAAGGATTGCAATGGAGATTGCAATTGGCAAAATGGTTGCCGACCTAAATAGTTTTATCATGTGATCCGCGGTGATCGTCACATGGTAGGATGAAATACGGTTCTTAGCCTTGTTAATTTAATTCTATATGGGTAAATTATTTAACAAGATAAAATATCAAACTAACTAATATCTACTTTGCAATATTTTAGATGGCATCAACAAGCGCAACAAACACCACCACCAACGTTTCTCTACGAGTTTTCCTAGAAAAGGAGAAACTTGATGGAAGCAACTTCATGGACTGGCATAGACAACTGAGGTTGGTCTTGCGGTATGAAGGAAAGTTGCATACCATAGAGGAACCCCTCCCCGAGGCACCTCCTGCCGGTGCAACAAGGGCTACCAGTGAGGCGTATGAAAAACGCCTCAAGGAAACTGAGGAAATCACGTGCCTTATGTTGAGCACGATGAACCATGATTTGCAAAAGCAAATGGATCATCTGAGTGCATACGACCTGCTCGTGCAGCTGAAGGACATGTTCCAACAGCAGGCGAGGCAAGAAAGGTACGAGTGCGTCAAGTCGACCCTTGCTTGCAAGATGAAAGAGGGTGGGAACGTGAGCGCGCATGTGTTGCGGATGAAAGTAAACATCGAGCGCATGGAGAAGTTAGGTTTTACCATCGGGAGGGAGATGGCGGTTGATTTAATCCTCCAATCCCTGCCCGGTACATATGATCAATTCGTTATGAGTTATCATATGCACAGCATGGATAAAACCTTGATGGAACTTCATGGTATGTTGAAGACCGTTGAGTCTAGCATGACCAAGAACAAGCCATCCTCCTCCATTTCTCAAGTTCTCGCCATCCGGGAAGGCCGCATCACGAAGAAGAAGGCCGCCCCTTCCAACAAGAGGAAGGGTAAGGGAAAGGTTGGCGTGGCCAAGCCTAACTCGGGCTCCGAGGGCAAGGGCAAGGGGAAACTTCCCCAAGCCAAGGCTCCGGAGGATGCGGAGTGCTTTTTATGCGGGGGCAAGGGCCATTACCGCCGTAGCTGCCCGAAAGTACCTGGAGGGACTCAACAAGCTCAAGGCAATGAGCATTTCTGGTCCAGACACGTCAGGTACGTTCATGATAGAACTCCACCATACTTCTACTTCTAAAGGCTGGGTATTAGATACTGGCTGTGGCACTCACATATGTAATATGGTGCAGGTGCTAAGGGCAAGTAGGAGCTTGGAGCGGGGAGAACTGGATCTTGTCATGGGAAACTCGAACGTTGTCCTAGTGGAAGCTAAAGGAGACTTGAAGCTTTCATTCAAGACCGGTTTTTCTATTTTGTTAAAGGATGTATGCTATTCGCCCTATGTGGCTAGAAACATTATTTCTTTTCACAAATTGTATGACGATGGTTTTGATTTTGAATTTGTAAAGGGTACAATTATCTGCTTTAAAAATGAAGTTGTTTATTTTAAAGCTTTACCATGTCATGGCATATATGAGGCAAATGCATACATTGAATCAAGACAATCTATCATGAATATTGATTCTGACTCCAAAAATGGTGTGGATAAATATTCTATGTGGCATAGTCGTCTTGACCATATAAACAAAACTCGTATCACCAAGCTCCAAGCGGATGGGATCTTGGAATCATTTGATCAAGGACCGAATGAAGTATGCGAGTCTTCCTTATTGGGCAAAATGACAAAGGCACCCTTCACGGGAACAAGTGAGAGGGGAAAGGACCTTTTAGACATAATCCATACGGATGTATGTGGACCTTTCAAGCATGTCACGAGGAATAATTTAAGATACTTCGTAACCTTTATAGATGATTATAGTAGGTACGGGTATGTCTATCTTGTTAAACACAAGAATGAAACCTTTGAGGTGTTCAAGACATTCCAAAACGAAGTTCAGAATCAGTTGGGCAAGACTATAAAGATACTCCGGTCTGATAGAGGTGGAGAGTATCTTAGTACCGATTTTGTCGATCATCTTAAGAATTGTGGAATTATTTCACAATTAACACCTCCGAGGACTCCACAATTAAATGAAGTCGCTGAGAGGAGGAACCGGACTTTGCTTGATATGATAAGGTCTATGATGAGTCGAGCGGAGGTACCTATTAGTTTCTGGGGATATGCCTTAGAAACTGCGGTAAGAATCCTTAACCTCGCACCAACCAAGAAAGTTCCTAAAACACCTTATGAAATGTGGCATGGTAAGAAGCCGACACTTTCGTACCTACGAGTTTGGGGTTGTCAACCTACGTAAGACGTGAGGCTGAAGACAAACTTGAATCTCGTTCAGAGAGGTGTTATTTTATCGGATATCCTCCTAACGGTGTTGGATATTTATTTTATAAACCTTCAGAGAACAAGGTATTTGTTGCTTGAAGAGCATTCTTCCTTGAAAGGGAGTTGCTATCCAAACATGGCAGTAAGGAAGTTGACCTTGAGGAAGATCAAGGGTCGGCCGATAAAGGACTTGAGGTTGACACTAGCCAAAATACTTAGCAAGATAATGCTGCGGTACCTGACACTCTTGCAACGTCTACTCCTAGGCGTTCCAGTAGGACTCATTTTGAGCCAGAGAGATATGGGTTTCTCATATATGAGGGCAATGAGTTATTGGTGGATCATGATGATCCCACCAGCTACAAGGAAGCCATGGCAGGCCCTGAGTCTCCTTAGTGGAGAAAGGCAATGGAGAGCGAGATGCAATCTATGTCGGATAACCAGGTTTGGGAACTGGTTGATCCTACACCAGGGATGAAACCCGTTGGGTGTAAATGGGTTTTTAAGAAGAAACCCGGCATAGATGGAACCTTGGATATCTTCAAAGCTCGACTGGTGGCAAAGGGTTTCACTCAGGCTCAAGGACTTGATTATGATGAAACCTTCTCCCCAGTGGCCATGTTGAAGTCAATCCGGATACTACTTGCCATAGCTGTGTTTCATGATTATGAAATTTGGCAAATGGATGTAAAGACCGCCTTCCTTAACGGGAAGCTTAATGAAGAGGTGTATATGAGACAGCCTGACGGTTTTTAACATCCAAAGTATCCAAACAAGGTTTGTAAGCTTAAGAAGTCCATTTATGGACTTAAGCAAGCATCTCGAAGCTGGAATCTTTGTTTTGATGAGAAAATCAAAGAGTTTGGATTTTCAAACAGCAAAGATGAACCTTGCGTGTATGTCAGGGCTAGTGGGAGCACTATAGTCTTCTTGGTTCTGTATGTAGATGATATTTTACTTATTGGAAATCTTATCCCAAGCCTAAGTAGTGTCAAAGCTTGGCTAGGGAATTGTTTTTCAATGAAGGACCTAGGCGATGCGAGCTGTATTCTGGGAATAAAGATCTATAGAGATAGATCTAGAAGGCTGTTAGGGCTTTCTCAAAGTGCATACATAGAAAAGGTTAGCGCCGCTACGGCTGCATGTGCTTTATGTCATATCTAAATCAGGCCGCGTTAGCGCCGCTACGGGTTAAGGTTTAGCTCCGCTAACTCTTGGTTAGCGCCGCTAAACCTGCATGCGCTTTATGTCAAAATCACCTCCACTTGTGTCCAATGCATGAAAGCTTCTCGAGATTTCTTGGCCAGTTAGAGGGAGAGCAAGTGACATTTTAGGGTCTTTAAAAGAACCACATTGCTGGATATAAACTCCTCTTGGCCATTTTCTCTCTAAAGTGCATATACATTCTCTTCTTCACTTAATACTTGAGCTAGTGATTTAGTGAACCAGAGGCATCCTGGTCCAGAGTTTTTCTTTGCTGTTCTTGAGGCAAATTTCGTGGAGAAGATTTTTCTCAAGCTAGCTAGCACTTGATGTTGGACTCGTTCCCGGTTTGCGATTTCGAGAGAAGACAACAACATGAAGAAGGTGTTCCTTGCTTCTACAATCACATTCAGCCACCAACAAAAGTTTTACTGGAGCTTAGGAGCTGGTATAACTCTCTCACTCTCTTGTTTTGTTGCTATTTGTTACATAGAGTAGATCCACATTGGAATTTCTTTGTTTTTAACACCTTTTATGCATGTTTTTCGTTTGTTTCGCTTCCATTGCGTGTTCATGAAGTCCCAACATTAATCACATTAGTTGTGATATTGGTAAGTAATCATGAGTTGATTCAATCTGTGAAAATCCTGTTTGGAGAGTCGTCCGTATCTATAATTATATGTTAATTATAGATATCTAAGTTTGAGAGAATTGAAAGATTTATATTAGGTGATTATATATCAAGAGTTGCTTACTTGATAGTCATTGTAATCATCTTCTTATTCAAAGCATTGTAATCATCTTCTTATTAATAAAAGCATTTGATAGATTGTGGTTTGATTTACTGTGTGTAACACTTTTCTTTGATTTGTTCAATTTCCGCAGAAAGTGTATTCAACCCCCCCTTCTACACACTGTTGCTTGTTGTTACTCTCTCATACAAGGGACCAACATCCTGGATAGTTCTTGGAGAGACTTCCTTGAAGCTAGATGAGGACTCTGAATTTTCCCCCTTTTTGTCATCATCAGAGGAGGGAAAAATAGGAAATGGAACATTGGGTTTAGCTAGGGCAGTTGGAGTAGAGGTAGAGGGTTCGAAGGGATTTGGAGTTAATTGAGTAGGCTGAGGTGAAGTAGAGGTGGAAGGAGTCATGGTAGGGATATGAGGTTGTTTAAAGGGTGGGGGTGGGTCTGATATGTAAGGGAATGGGTGAGAATTGGGGTTGAGAAGTGGAAGTGGAAGGTCTGAGAGTGTTGATGGCAGAGAGAATGAAATTAAACTATTTAAGGGAATCTGTGTGTTTTTCTTGGGTTAGAAAGGATAGGTTGGTGAGGTTGGAATCAAGTTTGTGAAGGGTGGAAGGGACTTACAGAATGGGGTAAGGAATATTGACATAGACAGGAGGGGTTTGAGGTCTTATGTTTATGAGGTTGTTGAGAAGATTGGTGATGGTTTGGTTTAGAGTGAACAGTGTTTGGGTAGGAATGATAGGGGTAGGTGTAGAGGTGTGGGATAGTATTTGATCAAGTTTGGCTAGAATTAGGGTAAGATCAGCAGTAAGAGGTGTAGGGATTGGTTGTGGTTGTGGTTGATTGGCTTTAAGCGACTCAACTTCTTGGGTTAGAGATTGAAGTTGAGCTTCTGTGTTGGTTTGGAATGAGGTGAAGGAGGCTTGAAAATTTTCCATCTTTTGAGAGATGGTCAATAAGGTGTGTAGCATGAGAGGTGAGGGTTCAGTGGAAGTGGAAGTGGAAGCAGTTACTTAGGTTGATTGATGTAGAGTGCCAATATCAGGGATTTGGGTTGTTGGTCCCTCACTAAGGCTTGGGTAAACAAACCTAAGATCACTGGGAACAAATTGGGTGCTCTGTACCAGTGATTGGTTTATATCACCAGAATTGAAAAGCAGTGCTGAAGTATGTGTGAGAATTTAATCGAATAAAGGAACAAATATGTGAGTGTGAGTTGGGGTTGAACTGAGTTGGGTTCCCCTGTATACATCAACAAGCTGTTGTGAGCTTGGTTGAGGGCAATGGCTGACTCATAACAGGCATAGACACAATATGACCTTGGGAGGAGGTCTGTCTTTCAATGGTATCACCCTGTTGGGAAGGTGACCCAGATTGGGAGAGTCCCATATGTACAGGGACATCCTGTTGGGAGGATGACCCTACTGGCTACTGGGGTAAGTTAATCTCTATAAATGTCCATGGGATTGAGGTCTGTGGTGTAAAGCTCACATCCACTGGAAATAGTGCAAATTGCACCATCTCATCTGACCTGGTTTCTATTTGGGTTTCAGAAGGAGTAGAACAAGTGACCACTGGAGGTACACCTGAGCTTGCCTGTTGAGTAAATATTTCAAGGAGAGAGGATTGGATCTTAGTGGTTGGGTCTACCATCTGAGTGTCCTCTAAGGTTGAGATTATCATACTTGAAGAATGTGTGTGTTTGTTGCTTTCAATCAACTGTTCTAGTGCTTTTGAGATCACATCTTCATCCTTTGTGCCTTGACCAACATCACCAGTACTTTGGTAGGCTTCTTCATCATCACCCTTGTGACTGAGATGAACACTATCAGTTGCACAAGGAGTTTCAGCAGCTTGAGTTGTAGCTACTAGTGTTTCCTCAAGTTGAAAGGTGGGGGGCAGCAATGGTGGTAATCAAGTGAGAGGTACCAGCTCCATGTTCAGATTCTGCTGCAACCACTTCAGTTTCAACTTGGGGTGTTTCACCAACAACACCACCAGTATCATCAGCTACATCCGCACCACTAGCACAAACAGCTTGAAAGCTTGGTGCACTTCCACCACTTGCTATCTTAGCTACAGACTCATCTCCAGATTCTTCACTGTCAATCACTATCAAATTATATCCATCTTGACCAACACCATCATCACTATCATCATCATCATCATCAGATTCACTTTCCTCGTCCTCCTCATTCTCACATTCATTCTCTCCTTCTCCTTCTTCTGCTTCAACAGCAGGTTCTTGTTGCTGTTGTTGAGCAGCTTCATCAATAACCAACTGCATAGCTGGAGAGATACCAGGGCCTCTATCTTCTTTGATTGTGAAGAACACTTTCGGAGCCATCTGAGGCACCACCATGATATCAAAATTAGTAGTAAAGGTTGAATAGGTTTCAAAGGATAGATGCTCCATGGCAATGAGACTTAAGAATCTGATATATGGGACTTGACTTCTGGATACTTTCTTGTTTGTACCCAAAGTAATTCGGTCAACCATTTCGGTGAATACTACTTGTGCATAATCAATATTCCTTCCAGTAATGAAGGAATGCATCACCATTAGCTCAGATTGATTCAATAGGTCATGACTGCCAGACTTGGGGCCAAAACATCTTGTGATGTTGTTTGCAAGATATTTCCATGGATGCCCTATTACGGAAACTTTGCACTTTTCGTAGGTAACTAGTTCATTATTTCCAATTCAGGGCAGTATTTCTTGGGTTTGTGAATGAACAGGAAATTCTGTATAAGGTGCTCTGTCTAGTATCAAAAGGGCTCGGCTGATGGTTTGAGTAGTTATGGAAAGGTTTTATAGTACCATTTAAGAAAGAACAGGTAATGGTTTCATTTTGAGGGCGGTATCTCGCAGTGTACCACATTTCCCAACAATGCGAGGGTATATGATAACTGGGTCTGCCATTAGACAAGAGAACCGAGGGTGAGCAGTTATGAAGTTGATGAAAGGCTCGTACCCTTGATTTGCGAGTCTAGCAGGGAGATCAATGTAGGGAATGATGTTGTTGATCGTTATGTTCATAAGGTCACCGACATTAACATTTAATCCGGCAGCAGCAGTAGGGGTGTAACGAGGATTGAAGATCACCATTGTTGTTTTTCAGATGGAGAAGACAATGAACAGTTTGAGAGGTTTCTTTGAAAGAGGGAAAGTCTAAATTTGGGGGTTTTGAAAATGTGAATTTCAAAACCGCCGAATCAACATTAATATCTTTTTAGGAACCGCCTCTATCACTGTAAGATCTTTACGCAAAAGTAACTGTCACATCTGAAAAAGGCAAAGTTAATAGAAAGCAGAATTGGACGGACCACTAATGAATGAATTAAAAGAATTAAGTACAACCTATGAAACGTATTAAATACGAGTGAGAAATTAATTAAATAAGTGTGGGGATATAATGTTGACTAGGAAAGAGGCATCACCTGACGAACTATAAGTATCAACTGATCTTTTCAAGTAAACAGGCATCAGCTGATGTAGCCACTTAATTAAGCTTTTCGTCCTTAGCTGATGGTGATCAGCTGAGGAATTTCATCAGCTGATGAGCATCCGCTGACAAACTTCACTTAGCTTTTCAAAATCAGTGAGATATGAAAATTCTTAAATAGGTAATACATCAAAATCACACACAGAATAAAATTATTTTCGCTTACAATTAACTACTTATAGCACAGACAAAAGGAATATGTTACAAGTTTAACATGCCAAGTGTGGATACTAGGAAGTTGAACCTAGACTCATCTAAAGGTTTTGTAAACAAGTCCGCCAATTGAAAATAAGTGCTTATGTAGTGCATAGAGACTTTCTTTTTCTGCACATTATCTCCTAAAAAGTGATGTCTGATTTCAATGTGCTTTGTTTTTTAATGCAAAACTGGATTGTTAGAGATATAGCACTTGTATTGTCACAGAGTATTGGGGTTGTCTTCAAACTTCACATCATAATCAAGTAATTGATTTTGTATCCAAAGAAGTTGTGCACAACAGCTACCAGCAGCAATGTATGTTTGTCCCAAGTGATTCAGGTATCAATCATATCATGAAGATCAATGTAACATAATCAAGAAATCTAGAGAGAGAATCTTAAACATCATGTTAGGCACACACTTAAGCTTTGTGATTATGACAAAGACCTTACTAATGACATTTAGTCATTAGTATATATACCCCTAAGGGTATTTACAATATTAACCCTCTAGTTTGTATATTTAATACAAACTTCAACTAAAATGTAATCTTCGTTTCTATACAATATTTATAACCTAACAATCTCTTTCTTTGTATAGAAATAGAAGATGTTTGTCTTTTCGGCTTCATACGAACTCTAACAATCTCCTCTTACAAATATGCAGATTTCTTGCTGCATTCTTTAAGCTTTAGGAGATAAGACTTGAACGATTTCTTTTTTAATCTTCAATCTTTGATTTGATGTCTTCAAAATGTCTTCTAATCTTGAAAGATAGACTCTTCAATTTTGAAGAATAGTCTTCACTTTAAAATCTTGATAAGAACTTGAATCTTGAAAGTACATGAGAACATCCTTCTTCTTCTGATTTTTGGATTTGCACCAGTAACCTAAGGATTTTCAACCTTTAGTTGTATGAGCAGTTTAGCTTGAAGTGGTTTTTAGCATTTGCGATCTCGAGCATTTAAACAGTATGATTTAGGAAGAATAAAAGTTCTCTCCCCCTTGAATGTAGCTATTGATCTTGATCTTACTTTCAGAAGTTTCAGAATTTTTTAATAAACAATGTGTACATTCTGAATCTTTATCTTCATCTCTTTTTCCAACTCATCTTCATTCTTTTTCCAACTTCAATCTCTTCTTTTATTAGCTCCCCCTTGACTTGTCATTCATTAATTTTTCATTTAATCTCAGCGCTCCCCCCTTGATTTGACATACGTTGAATTTCCAAAATTTAACTTTTCTTTATCTCCCCCTCAACATATGATCTTATCTTCAGCTGTACAATTTTAATAAATTCGGAGTTTTATGAAATTGAACTCATCATTATCTTTAACTCTGTGAGTATCCGCTGACAAATTCATCTTCAACTTGACTTGATATCTGTAATCTTTCAAAATCAACTAAATTTAAAGATCTTTACACTTTCTCCCCCTCATGATGATCATGATTCATCATGAACATCATGCATCCAAAATTTATAATCAGCTTCCTTTTGACATGAATATAATCTCATTGTGTGTAGAAATCCTCATCATGATAGTTTTGATGAAAAATCTTTGAAATTAGTATCATAAAGAAATGACAATGTGTCTAGGGTACAATCTCAAAGATAGTGTGGGTAAAAGTAACACCAAGATCACATAATCAATCAAGAATAAGCAATTTTTGATGGGTGTTGACGGTTGTTGCTTTTTATCGATGAGTGTAATCAAATTACTTCAAAATCCGTATGAGACAAAAAAATTTGAATATTAAATGTTTTCTCGGTTCTTGTGATAGATAACAACTCTGTTGATACCTACACTCACGCGTTTACTGACCTTGAGACACACAATTAATTTTTAAATGTTATACTCAGATCTCGAAAACCGAATAGTACTTTCTTTTCAATACACGGTTCAATACGCGATTCAATGGTTTAATACACGGTTCAAATTTGATATTACTCCTGCATGGTTCAATACACGGTTATCAAAGAAACCGGATAAAACCTTCAAAAACCGGATGAAGAAACCGGATATTACTCAAAATTCGGATACAAACAAACGGATAAACTCTTTAACTGTTGGTCATTCTCAAAATCCCGGATGTTCAAAATCCCTGATAAACACAAAAAACTGATGGGTATTTTCAAAAAGCAGATAAACTCAAAATCCAATGGTCAAAATAAAGTACCCTAAAAACCGGATCTAACAAACAAACCGGATCAAACCAACAAACCGGATCAACTCAACAAACCGGATCTAACAAACAAACCGCATCAAAAATCGCATTTCTTACAAAAACCGCACCTACAAACACCTTTTTCACACACTCAATTAAACTTTTTGGATCAAACACCCCCACTTCATCTTCTTCAGCAAGAAAACCTCAAGAACACGAATTTTAAAAACACATAAAAAACGATTATTCTTTTCAGATCTATGCTTCTCCACTAACACAAATACTTTTTATGTACTCCAAACTCAAAAACAAGTATCAAAATTCTTGAATTTGGGCAAAATCGTCAAGAACTTCAAGAAAAACCAAGAAATCGAAAATTCGAATATCTCTGAAACCGTATGGAGTTTTGACATGTAATTTTTACACAATGTTCCTTTTATCATGTTGAACAACATATTAAAAAATCAGATCAAACGGAGATCGTATGAATTTTTTATAATTTTCTGAAATTTCCAACCCACTTGAATACGAAATTTTTCAAAAATTCTTCAAAAATTTGATCAAAATACACTCCAAATCAATCATAATCTGCTCTGATACCACTTGTTTGTCCTAAGTGATTCAAGTATCAATCATAACATGAAGATCAATGTAACATATTCAAGAAATCTAGAGAGAGAATCTTAAACACCATGTTAAGCACACACTTAAGCTTTGTGATTATGACAAAGACCTTACTAATGACAATTAGTCATTAGTATATATACCCTTAAGGGTATTTACAATATTAACCCTCTAGTTTGTATATTTAATACAAACTTTAACTAAAATGTAATCTTCTATTCTATACAATATTTATAACCTAACAATGTACTTTGCTTCAACAGCAGAAGTTGACACTGAATTTTGCTTCTTACTTGACCAATTGATCAATCTTTCACCTTGAAGTTGACAACCACCAGATGTACTCTTTCTGTCCAATGTACATCCTGCAAAATCAGAATCAGTGTATCCAACTAACTCAAAATCTGAGTCCTTTGGGTAACAAAGACCTAGGTTAGGAGTTCCTTTGAGATACGTGAATATTCTTTTAACAGCAGCAAGATGTGATTCTTTGGGATCAACATGATATCTTGCACAGAGACATGTTGAGAACATTTTATTCGGTCTACTTGCAGTGAGTTATAAAAGGGAACCTATCATGCCTCTATAAGCAGTAATGTTCACTCACTTACCATCAGTGTCCTTTTCTAGCTTAAGGGCAATGAACATAGGTGTTTTCATTGAAGATCAATTTGCAAATTCAAATTTCTTAAGTAAGTCATTGACATACTTTGTTTGACGAATGAAAATTCCATCAACCTCTAGTTTAATTTGAAGTCCAAGAAAATAGTTTAGTTCACCCATCATATTCATCTGATAGTTATCAGACATGAGTTTAGAAATTTTTTTAAAATATCCAAATTAGTAGACCCAAATATTATGTCATCTACATATATATGTCCAAAAATCACATTACCCATGAATTTCTTAATGAACAGTGTGCTAAGAATGCTTCCTCTAGTAAAACCTTTATTGGTTAGAAAAGAAGAGAGGGTATCATACCAGGATCTTGGAGCTTGCTTTAGACCATATAAAGCTTTGTTTAAGAAGTAAACATGGTTTGGATAGCTTGCATCCTCAAAACCAGGAGGTTTTTTTAACATACACTACTTCCTTCATATCACCATTGAGGAATTCACTCTTAACATCCATTAGGAAAACCTTGAAGTCTGTGAAGACATCATAGGCTAGAAATAGTCTGATTGCTTCAAGTCATGCAACAGGGGCAAAAGTTTCATGAAAGTAAATACCTTCTTATTGACAATATCCCTGAGCAACTAGACTAGCTTTGTTTCTGATGATTTGCCCTTGTTCATCCATCTTGTTTCTGAACACCCCACTTAGTACTAATAATGGGTTTATCTGATGGTCCCGTATTATACTACGGATGAAGCAATGCTAGATGATAATCTTTCTAGTGTGTATTTATGTGTGTAATCGGTAAGAGAAAGAGAGAGCCAAGAGGTATTGAGAGAGAACACAAACACAAGATATGTTGAAATGCAAAGCTTACTTTAGAATGGTGGGGCAAATGCCTTTTATAGCATTTGCCCAACTATGCAAGAATTACATATTGCACCCTCACTTTTTATAATCTAACATTCTCCTCCTAAGTGAGGTGTGCAACGATTCACAACAAACAAATACATAAAACTATTCATAAGCTGATTTGTTGCGAATCCCGAAAGCCACTTGCCACTTGCGTATTTGCCTTCTGCTTGCCAGTGTCGCTCTCATCTTCTCTATAGCACGATAGACTTGAGCATGTTCTTCATTATTGTAGGCTGCACGATTATCCCAAATTTTCTGATGTTTCTTATGATGAAGGATTTTCAAAGTGCCGTCTGAATATGGCATCAGTTCATCAAGTTTCATGAATATCTTTTCACATTTTGTATTCCTTGAGACGACACCTCGATCACCTTTGAAGTTTGGATGCCCATCATAGATAATTGTCAACTCTTCAAGCTTTTCTAAGTCTGGATGACTCTAGTTAGGCTTTAAGAGATTGACTTTCAAGTAGTTGTTTTCAACTCCGAGTTGCAGATCATGTTCCTTAAAATATTCTATCAGATTCCTCATATATTTCATCAGAGCAACTCTTCCAAACTCTTCTTCATGCCCCTTTCTTCGTTTCTGAGAGAGGGTGTCAAAGATAAAGCTGATGTCTTCAATACTAACAAACCTTAAATCTACTTCATTGAGGAAGTATGACAGGTTGTTTGCTTTTCTGACATGAAAGATGGCATACTTTATCCTGAAGGTGGTTTGAGTATAGAGATTGATGAGTTCAACTATTGGATACTCTGATTTGATCTCTTCTGGTTTTGTCATGGACTGTGAGAGGATGTGTTCATATCTTCTTCTATCTTTGTCATCCATGTTCCGCAACTCAGGGGAAATAACCTGTATTAGCTCAGTGCTGAATATGTGTGGTATTCTTTCTTCAAGATTGGCAGCATTGACAAAATACCATTTCCATATTGGTTGTTGACAGCACTTCTTGTGAACATGTTACCTGCATCAAGACTTGGATCCCCACGATACACTAGAGGAGCAGGTGGCACTATGAAGCTTTGTGGCAAAGGCCATTCTGATTCTTGTCATGCTTTCTCAGCTGCTTCTTTCTGTCTATTTCTTTCTAGTACATCAGCAGCTGATTCTTGAAACTGACCACGAGTAGGAGGGAATTGTTGATGAACTTCTATGTTTACTCCCCTGAGAACCCTGGACACGTCAAAGGTGGTTTTCTTCTGTTTAGGTTTCCTTCTAGCTTCCCTTCTAGATATTGTTGCCCATTCTTTTCTTTTAAGTGCAAGTTCTCTTTCACTGATGACATCATCAAATATGTGGACAACTCTTGGTGAAGCTGGACGTGTAGTGTCTTTCACATATTCATCTATATCTTTGAACATATCATGAATTTTAGGATCCTCAGGTTCCTCTTCTGGTTGAGCAGAACTGCTTTCTCCCATATGCCTTGCAGGTGATGTGTGTATAGACTCATATAAATCCTCCATTTCATCATCTGAGTCACTAAACAAGTTAAACATCTCGGCATGGAACTGCTCATAAGGTATTTCACCTTCTTCAAGATCGATTGGCCTCGTTTCAGATTGTTGCTGAGGCACATAAAGTACAATCTGTTTGTCAGCATTCTTTTTTTGTTGTTGTTCATAAACTTCATCGGCCAATTGTTGTGCAATTTTCTGTTTTTGTTGTTGTTGACTTGTAGACCCAGCTGAACTTGTACCTGCAGATAAGTATGAACTAAAACGTGAGACAGGTACAGTTGAAACCACAGAGGGAGAAGTCATATACAATCTTCTCCTTTACTCCCCCTCGAGTTGATCATCAGGATCCTGATCATCCCGTCTCCTCTTGCTGCTTTGAGCCTGAGCCTAACAAATTTGTTCAAGTAATGCCAGCCTCTTAGTAACCTTCTCTAAAGAGGTGTAGAAGCCTCTAGTCACCCCATCGATCTTGCTGTTGACATCTTCATGAAACTCTTGAAAGTCATCCAAGGAGATTCCACGTGGACGTTGTTTGTTGCGAAGAGCTGTTAGAAGGTCTTGTTCATGTGCCGATTCTGGCCTTTGGTCCAGAAGTTTAACATACAACAAGATCTTCAAAGCATCCACTCCCATGGTTGCTGGATCCGGTTGTAGCTGAGTTTCTGGCACTTGAGGTCTAGCAGTAAGGAATGCCTCAATTCTGTTCAGTTGCTGTTGCTGGGCCTGGGAGGATTGTTCTATCCGATCCAACTTTTGATTTGTCTCATGCAGTTGTTGGTGGATTGGTGCCACGACTTATTTAAATATAGTCTTGAAGTTCTGCACGTGTAACAAACCCGGAATCACGAAGACTTCCGGTTGAGGTACTAACCACAGAGGCAGTACCACCTACTGGAGCAGCAGGGATGTTGGCTCCAGCAAGATTTCCTTCTAATCCTCGGATGGTACCTTGAGAGGTACCACCTATAGAAGTTGTGGAGACTTGTTGAATGTACAAGCTCAGTGCATTTATAGTGATTCGGTGTTGATCAAGATAGGCGGAAATCCGTGGTATGTCGAGTTGTACGTTAAAAGTAGTCGAGGATGAGGGAGGCGGTCCTCAATGTTCAATAGGTCGAACTCCCGATTGGGATTGACCTCGAGTATGTGGTATTACCCTGTGCAATAAAGACGGTGCCTGTTGAGAGACACCGTAGTAGCTGTGTGGGGGCAGAAACTTGCACGGGTGGGATCACCGCGACTTGTTTAATATGAGGCCCAACAATGTTAGGCCCCATAGTAGATGTGGCTTCCCGGCTTTCTGGGTTTAGGGGACCCTCAACACTCTGTTTTTCTTTTCTCACCTCTTCATTTTCACTCGTACTCCTAACTACAAAACTATCTTCATATTCACCACTACCAGCACCATACCTCACATATTGATCTGGTTGCAATAAGGAATCAGGGGTGATAGATCCAGTTTCAATAGATAAATCAGGAGTGCTTGAAACAACTGGAATATTATGGTCTGGGGCTAAAATTGCTTGCCTAGCTGTAGGAATTTCAGTAGTTTGGGTAGGAGGATTTAAGGTTATAACCAGGCCACTGGGTTGAGAAATAACAAGAATAGGCTGAACAATTTGGGTCTGGTCAGGAGAGGTAGTATGGAATTCAGTTAGTTTCATGAATGAAGGGGTGCTTTCTTCTGGCTGTACAATGGGTCTGTCAGGGGTGCCTAAGGGTGATGGGATAAATTCAAAGGCAGGGGCACCACATAGTTGAGGAAAAGACTCAGCTTGGGAAGTTTGGGAACTGGATGACTCAGATGCATCAAGACCAAGTTGTTCTATTACAGCTTGGGTGCGGGTGGTTTGAGAAAGAGATTGGATAATGGTTTGAACAGTGGCAGGATCATATGCATCCCCTCCCTCTCTATTATCACCACCTTCACCATCTTTTACACCCCTCTCTTCATTTTATCTCTCCACTTCCCTCTCAGCATCACCCATAGATGTCTGAGGCCTATCCTCTAAGTCCTCACCAGGTACTACTCCTCCCTGGGCAGGTATGGCCGGTTCTGGCATAACCATGGAAGGTATTCCTACTCTCGCCCTATAACTCACCAAAATATCATTTTGCTCACATACATCAAGGAGAGATATAGGGAATGGTCTTGGGATAGGAAAATTGGCCAGAATGGCAGGTTTAATATGCATGAAAAGTTGAGGAGTAATAGAAGGTAAACCTGGCCGGCGTGGAATTTCAGCATTCTGATCCATCACATATTGAATGATCATAGGTATGAAGCGGTGGTACGACAGCATGTTGGCATCCTTCTTCTTTTGAGAATTCTTTCTGAGCATTGTAGCTTTTATGTCTTGGAAGAGAAGGAATGCATAGTCCACATGCAGGTGATTGGCCGCTGCCACAGAAATTTTGAGCTGATGCTCCATTGGAAATTCATAACTATAATGCTTGGGGGTGAGACACCGTTGAAGCACCGTCATAAATGTGTTGTATTTTGGATTCAGACCGGTGCGTTTGAATTGGTTCTTACGGGTGAGCTCACCATCATAATCCATTTCCTTGATTGTTGCAAGACATGCATCCTCGTCTGGGATTTCCTCAAAGTTTGTTGTAGGAGGTCTGCTATCAGCTGTGGGTAGGTCAAAGATTGTTCTGAGGAGATTGAGATGTATATTGACATGGAATTCGTCGACCTCAGCATGAATGACCTCATGCCCCCTGTTATTGGTACGCACATCACAAGTTTTCCAAAATTGTTGGACATAAAGATCAGGTACATGTGTGCCGGTTGTAGCTCAAGTTTTCCAAAATTGTTGGACATAAAGCTCAGTTTCATTTTATAAGACATTGCAATGAGAAACGGTTAATCCAGGTTATGAAAGTCCACACTGATGATCAGTTAGCTGATCTATTCACCAAAGCATTTGATGTAAGCAGATTCAACTTTCTGATCTCAAATATTGGAATGATTAACTTAGAATAACTTAGAACCACATGTTTGATTGTGTTTTCTTATGTTTTGGTGTTTTCTCTCTCTAACAGTTTGAAACTGTTAGTATTCAGTCTAACAACTGCTTGTGTAAGTGTTCAAGTTGAAGTTATTCATAATGGAACTAACAGTTTTCAACTGTTAGTACATGGAGTCCACAGCTGTTAGGCAAACTGCATGGTCATTCAAGGGGGAGTCTTTCTTTTCAGTAACAGTTGTAGTTTATTAAGAAAACAGTTCTCAACTGTTAGTTCTTTTTTGTTTAACTGTTAGTTTCTTTCAGGGTATTTTAGTCTTTGTAGGGACTTTGAGGGAATTTGAATTGCATTGAATATGCGTTACATATATAAGCTAGTCCCTCCTCACAGTTTTCTTTACGCTTTCTGAACTCCTTTCAAACGCTAAAACCCTAGAAACTCACTCGCAAATCGCTATGGCTCCCCTTCCATTCGTTAAGGAACACAACATGCTTGCTTTTCTGTTGAAACCCGATGATCTCAGTGTTTTTCATGATGTGATTGACTATGTTTCACTTTCCAACCTACGTCATGCTCTGACCATCAATCCTACCATTTATACTGCGCATATCGATCAGTTCTGGAAGAATGCTTCTCTGAGAGAGGAAGATGGAGTGAAATGGATTGACTCCAAGGTTGATACTAATGATGTTTCTATCTCTGAGAGTATCATAAGACAATACCTTCAACTTGATGATCTCGAAGGTGAGTATTCTGATTCTGTTTCTTTGGAATATCTGCATGCTGATCTTGTTAAGCTGGGATATGAGGGCCCTAGGGGAAAGGGTACCTTTTATAAAGGGCAATTCTGTTCGCACTGGAAGTATTTGATTCACACTATCCAACAATGCATAAGCCCTAAAAGAATTGGATGGAATGAATTTGGGAGCAACATTGCTCTGGCCTTAACCTGTTTGGCCAATACCCGTTCTTTTAACTTTTCTAAAATGATATTTGATGGCATGGTAAAACATCTTGGGACTAAATACGGTCTCTTTTTTATGTATTTATGATTTGTGCAGTTTTTACTAAATTCTTTATTGCCAAATCTCAAAATGCACAAGAGGGTACTGATTCCCTCTGCTCATGTGGCCTCCACATTGAGCAAACTGTTGATAAAGGGCAAGAATTTTTCTGGTGCCATAACTCCACCACTCTCTGCAATGGTGGAGTTTCTATCAATAAACAGAGCTGCTAGAGTTGAGCAAGAGGCCCACATCATTGCTAAACCCACAACTCTGGAACCCCCAGCTCACGATACTCAAACAACTCAATCTACTACTTTGCTTCAAGCTACAACAAAAGCCCCCACTCTAATAACTTTCAGAAAAAGAAAGAGAACTGTTGGTGCTCCTTCCACCACAGTACCTAATGTCCAAGCTGTAGGCCCTGCACAAGAGCATTCTCCTGTGCAGAATATCCAAAGGGAACCCATTGTGCTGTCTCCCAGGCACACTGAGGAGGTGATCACCCCAGGGGAGAGTGATCATGTGGTGTTTGAGGCTGACACTACTGTTTCATCCACAAGGGGTGAGCAGGAAAGTGTCAACATCTTTAAGACCTCAGCCACGACAACAGAAGCTGTTCCAACATCTTCTGGAAATCCCCAGTACCAAGAATAGAGGGGTACTGGTGTGGAATCTTTTAGGAGTGAACCACCATTTAATTCCTGCCAGTGATATGTTCACAGTGGCAACACTCCCTGACATTGAGGCTAGTATGAAACAAAAGGCTTTGACGGATACCAATTTTGTACCATTCTTTGGGGCGTACATGCATTTAAAGAAGAGAATTTCTTTGCAAGATAAGCTTTTGGCAAAACATAATGAGCTTATTATTAAGCAAGACAAGCAACTTAGATTTTTAACAGAGAGTTTGAAACAGGTTAATGCTGTGATTTAGTTTCATGATCAAGTGTTGAAACAGTTAACTACTGGTGCTAGACCCCCTCCAACTGTTCCAATCAAAAAGGGGGAGAAAACAGTTTTGTCACAAACAGTTTTGCCAAATCATCCAACAGTTGAAGAGAGTGTACAGACAGTTGCTGAGATTACAGAGAAAACAGTTGCACCAAGTGAGAAAACAGTTGCACCAAGTTTTACAACAGTTGCACCAAGTGCTCAAACAGTTGTAGAAAAATTGTCAGCAGTCGATAGAGTTTTTATTAATCAAATGATTATGTCTGGGGACTACCCAACTACCGAAGTATTCGGATCTTGGTCAAAAGTGAAGCAAGATCATTTGATTGCTGTGTGTGCTCAAATTCTAAACTGCAGTGCTTTTCAAATGAAACAAAAGATTGAAGATGGATGGCTGGATGGTAAATCTTCAAAGTTGAAACCTATTGCACCAAAGCCAGGATTCAAATGAATCAATATTACTGAAAAAGCAGTGGAAAAGAAGATGCCTTCTGTGCAAGGTAAGGGTAAGGAGATTGTTGTGGAACTTCCCAAGCTAAAACTTTCAAAAGAGCAGCAAGAGGAGCGTGACCATGAGTTTGCTCAAAGGATGGCTGCTGAGTTTGAACAGCAAGAGAAGAAAGATCTTGAATTAGCTCAAAAGCTAGCTGCTGATTTTACTAAGGAGATTGAGGAAGAAGAAAGTGCTAAGAAACTTGGTAAGGGAGTAAAAAGAAAGAGAGTTGAATAGAAGAAAACAGTTCCACCTCCCAAACCAACAGTTGAGAAGATAAAACAAACAGCTCAGCCACAACAACCTGAAAAATCCAAATCAGTACAAGCAGCAAAAGCAGGTATGGTACAAAGCATTCTTCATGATAGACTCAGGGTAGAGGTTGAAGAAAGAATTGACAAATTAGTGGCAGAGCAGCTAGGCCAGAAATCCCATATCACTGAGTGGAGATTTGAAGTGTTAAGATGGGAAACTGGAAAGAAAGGAGTTACTATTGTCAGAGAAGTGGAACCAATTGAAAGTTATTCCAGCTTCTTACATCTGATGGGTAGCATAACAAGAAGGGATGTTCAAGAGATGTATGATTATGGAGTAAGCAAGTATGAAGATGCGACACAGATTGAGGTGAGAGTGTTGATGAGGCATCTAAAGAGTATTTGCAATCCACTGGAGATAATGCCCATTTTGATAAGTGATGAAGCCTTTCCAACAAGTTCTATGAAAGTATATGATAAGGCAAGAGTTTATCATATGGTGATGGGAAAGGGACAAACTCAGTGGTTTGATTTTGAATTTGTTGATCATGGTAAAGCAAAGCTGCTGAATATGTTAAGTGCAAAGTTCTTTGGTCCTGCTGATATGAAGGATGATCTGATAAAGAGGATAAAGAAAAGGCTGGAGTTCTTACTGTCAAATCAAAAGTAATTTTCTTATTATGTTTTGATTGTAACAGTTTGACTTTGCATATTTAATGTAAATATTTTATTTGATTATGTTAATTTTTCTGTGGTTGAACCCTATAAAACAAACAACTTAAGGGTATTGTTCAATACTTTAAGTTAGGGGGAGATTGTTGGGAAATTTGCTAAGTCATTGAAATTGTTGGACATGCAAAGTAAAACTGTTAGAGTAATCGGTGAAAATAGTTGCAGCTAACAGTTGTTGCAAGCTTTACAACTGTTAGTACAAAAGATCAGAATTGTTAGTCCAGTTATACACAACTGTTAGAAGACCTTAAAGTGAAGACTGTTAGAAGAAATTCAGAACTGTTTATTCAACAAACAGTTGCTGTTGAGCTATTAATGGAAAATGCTATCTTTGTGGATTTGAAGTATATCTCTATCAAGTTTGAAGATTATCAAGATTATCTCGGAAGATAGAAGATTTCCTAACTGTCAACTATTCAAGGAGGATCAAGAGCCTATATATACTAGAACTAGAATATTGTTTTATACGGTAATTCTACGCATTGATATTTTATTGTTAATTTGTTTTTCTAAAAGTGTGTTAACCTCTAAGTTTCATAGAAACCTAAGAACAAGTTGTGTTCTTCGTCTAACAAAAGGGTTAGATTAGAGGTGTTGGTGAATATTGTAATCATCATTGGTTATTAATAAACATCTTGAGTTTGAAAGTATTTTCTTGTGTTGATTGTTGAATTGTTCTTGTGATAAAACCTTAAACATAAACTAAGTGTGATTCCGCAACTTCTTAGTTGATTGTGATCAAACTAAAAGATTATCTTTAAACAACTCTGATTTAATTCTAAAAGTGATTCTTGTTATTGATATTTGGTAATATCCGATCCTGACAATTTTGCAGCCTGCAAAATCTACCATAGGTTTCAGAAAGAAGTTAATTCTCTCTCACACAGAAGTCATGATAGCTATTGACTAGTTGGGTACGCTTGATATACTCTCCTTGCTCAGTACCCTGCAGCTGTTTCTTTATCTCATCCCAAATTTCCTTAGCAGTGGCTAAGCTATATATCTTGGTGTAGATCTCTAAAGAGAGTCCTTGTTTCAGATAGTACTAAGCCAATCTTTCAGCCTTCTTGATCTCCTTTTCTTGAGCTGTGAGCTCATCAGCAGTCTCCAATAAGTTCAAGGTATGCGATAGGTGTTATGCGATTGGAGGAAACCCTTGAAAATTGAGCAGAGTAACTTCTTGGCAGTGATTGAAAAGAGTAACCAATAGAGTGCGATTGATTCCTGTAGCACCAAACACTTAGAAATAAACTGTTAGTCACTACAATCGAAAGCTATTCAAGTTAACGGAATCGCATGCGATTGCCTTTGATGTGTTTGAAATAGAACAACCCTTGAATCGTACTGGCCAACAGAATGTGATTGATGATCGAGGACTTAAAATCTCAGAAAGTTTGTGGCTGATAGCAGTTTAAACCTTCCAATCGCATGCGATTGATCCTACGCGGCTGATAGCACTGAGTAACACTTGATCAAATATCAACTTTGTAAGAACTATAAGCCGTATCACCCTGTCAATCGCATTGACCACTATCCGTCATATAGACTCAGATATGTCACAATGAGATCTGGTTGCCTTACCCCTTATGATGACTACCCACTTGTACCTTGATTGGTATGGGTAGTGCTTGAGTTTCCTTGTTCTACACTTTAACTTTGAAGATAAAATGATTATTTTTTAATTAAAATCGACTTCTTCTTCAATTCTGCATTTAAACCTCAAGAACACCATAAATGCTTAATTTCCAGAAAATTAAATGCCATAAAGTCGAGCATTTAATGAACTATTGGACTTTTTCCTTTAAAAACACCACTTGGTTTTTAAGTATTCTTCAAGAAAGCCTTATAAAACAGCAGAAACCTTCTAACAAACCCGGAAAGATGATAGAAAAAGTAGTGTTTTATACCTTAAATGTGTTCTATCTTCGGGAAATGTTTGAACTCGCACCTTTCTTTAACAAACCTTGTGGTTGTATGCTTTGTAGAACCCGAATACTTGTTCTTCACCTTGAGCTTGAAAATCTTCGAGTTTTTACTTGTTGTTTTTGAACAATCACGAGCCAAAACCAAGTTTGGCTCTGATACCAATTGATGGTCCCGTATTATACTATGGATGAAACAATGCTAGATGATAATCTTTCTAGTGTGTGTTTGTGTATGTAATCGGTAAGAGAGAGAGAGAGAGAGCCGAGAGTTATTGAGAGAGAACACAAACACAAGATATGTTGAAATGCAAAGCTTACTTTAGAATGGTGGGGCAAATGCCTTTTATAGCATTTGCCCAACTATATAAGAATTACATATTGCACCCTCACTTTTTATAAACTAACATTATCCTTTGGTCTTGGCACCAAAGTCCATACATTGTTCTTTGTGAATTCTGCCAGCTCTTCTTGCATAGTATTAATCCAGTTGGGATCATTTAGAGCTTCATCAACCTTCTTTTGTTCAATCAGAGAGACAAAACAGTTGTACAAACAAAAATTACATTCTTTTGATCTGGTTTGTACATGTGCCTCTATATTACCTATGACCTAATCATGAGGATGATCTCTGAGGTCTTTGTAGGCATTTTAGATTATGGGAGAGTTGGGATTGATTTGGATTTAGGAAGTTGAAATTTCATGTTTGGGTTCAGCTGATGAGACTTCTGGTTGCAATCTGTGGGTATCTCTACTGATGAGGAAATATTTGATATGGAATTAGAGTCCACTGATGTTGAGTCATTATTCACATCATTCAGTAAGAGTAAGGGTTGGGTTGAGATAGGCTATGCATTGGTTTCATATAAGATAGGAACAGGTTCATCTAGATCATCTATATTAGTTGATGGGAGTGGATCAGTTGACACTAGAGTGCTTTCATCAGTATGCAGCAGATCATTAAATTCCTCACCTATAGAATGATTAGAAGAACAGGAAACAACAAAGTCATTTTCATTAAAACCTACATTGATTGATTCTTCAATGACCTTTGTTCTAAAGTTGTATACTCTGTATGCTGTGGATATGACAGAGTAGCCAACAAACACACCATCATCAACCTTAGGTGCAAACTTTTACAATTGATCTCTTTGGTTAAGGATGAAACACTGACACCCAAAGATGTGCAAAAAGCTTATGTTTGGCTTTCTTCCCTTGGGCACTTCATAAGGAGTCTTGTTGTGCCTTTTTATCACAAGGGATCTATTTTGAGTAAACCAAGCACAATTGACAGCCTCAGCCCATAAACTAATACTTAACCCACTTTCACAAAGCATGGCATGGTTCTAGCAACTTACATTGCTTGATTCTTCAATGACCTTTGTTCTGATGTTGTATACTCTGTATGCTGTGGATATGACAGAGTAGCCAACAAACACACCTTCATCAGCCTTAGGTGCAAACTTTTGCAATTGATCTCTCTGGTTTAGGATGAAACACTAACACCCAAAGATGTACAAAAACCTGATGTTTGGCTTTCTTCCCTTGACCACTTCATAAGGAGTCTTGTTGTGCCTATTTATCACAAGGAATCTATTTTGAGTAAAGCAAGCACAGTTGACAGCCTCAGCCCAGAAACTAATACTTAACCCACTTTCACAAAGCATGGTTCTAGCAACTTCAATCAGGGTTCCGTTCCTTCTTTCAGCTACACCATTTTGTTGTGGAGTTCTTGGAGTAGAGAAGTTTTGAGATATCCCTTTCTCATCATAGAAACCTTCAAGAGTTTGATTTCTAAACTCAGTTCCATGATCACTTCTAAGCATCCTTACAAGATTGCTATTTAGCACTTCTATCTTTTTGATAAACCTTATTATCTCTTCAACAACCTCACTCTAAGCTTTAAGGAAGATGACCCAAGTGTATCTTGAGAATTCATCAACCATAACAAGTTGATACTTACTTCCACCAATACCTGCAGTGGCAACAAGACCAAATAGATCCATGTACAATATGTAGAATGGTTTTGTAATGGAGAAGGCTTGCTTGGATGGAAAAAATGTTTTGTGCTGCTTTCCCTTCTCACAAGAAGAACAAGGTTTAGCCTTAACATAAGTCAGTGAAGGTAGTCTTGACACTAGATCACCCTTGCTCAGCTTGTTGATGTTTTTGAAATTTAGGTGGGAAAGGCTTTTGTGCCATAACCAGTTTGTATCTGTTATTGATTTTGAGTACAAACAGGTTAACTTAGATGGATCACCAAATGACATATCAAGAGTATATACATCTTTGGTACTCTTGGCACAAGTAATTGTTTTTCCTTCTTTATCTATGATGAACATTCTGTCTTGTTGAAATGAACTTCATTATCACCATCACATAGTTGACTGATGCTAATGAGCTTATACTTGAGCCCTTTAACATATGAGACTTTTGACAGTTTAAGGTTCCCATTATGAAGTAGCCTTTGGTTTGCCCAAAGTTGTTGTCACCAAAAGTCACACTTGGACCTTTCTCCTTCTTATAACTGCTATGCAGTGCTTTACAACATATCATGTTTCTGGAGCTTCAACTGTCAACATACCATGTGCTAAGGCCCTACACAGTTATGAATGAAAGAAGGGTTAGTGACACTTAGGGTATCTACAATTAAGTGGACCCCTGTGGATTGCACCTAGTTATCGACTTCATTTCAGGTGGTTTGTGAATTAGAGGAATAGTCAAGTTATCATTATCAGCACGTTGTCTTGAGTTACCTTTTTGGGAACAATCACGTGACTTATGTTCTTTGCTACCACATATATAACATTTTTTATTCTTTGAGCATTTGACATGTTTTGGTGACTGCCCATGAGTAACCTTGTCAGTCCTTTGATGACTATGGGTCATCATCTGACTAACTCTACCACTCAGCTGTTGCAGCAGACCTTGTAAACCTAAAAGTTCTTTGTTTGCAAGCATCCTAGGCTGACCCTTAGTAATAAAGAGTTTTTGGTCAACTTTAGATGTGGCAGGTTTGGATTTAATGCGAGCATTATTTCCTTTTCTCGCAGTTTCTTTTACTAAAAGAGTATTAGCTGATTCGTGATCAGCTGAGCATTTAAAAGATGATCCATGATCAGCTGACATACCATCAGCTGAGCATTTATCATCAACTATTTGATAGGCTGAACCAGAATCATTTGCTAATGAAATGTTATTTAGATGTGAACTTAAAGTTAAATCATCTCTTTTCAAGGTCTGACAACATGATATCTGTTGGGAAAATGATCTCATCAGTTAAGATTTGATGAGACAAAGTTAAGTTTGTAAGATGAGTTCTACATATAATTTAAACAAAATTATGAAGCTTAGTCAGACTGAACACTTATAGTGATTCGGACTGAGTATAAGCTGAGTGTAAGCTGAGCATATGTTCGACCAACTTAGACTATATCTTAGTAAAATTATCAATATGTTTGATAAGCTATGAGCGTAAACTAAGATATACATATTGAGTTTCAGCTTGATGAGTTTCAAGCTGAGCGACTCAGCGTGAATACTGAGTCAGCTCAATAGAGTTGCTAAATAAGTTTTAGTTAATTCTTTAGACTTCTAAGGATGAGTTAATAATTATACATGTTAGTCCATGTTTGTTTTCGAGTGTGTTCTCGAAGAACTCAGCTTGATGAGTTTCAAGCTGAATAACTCAGCCTGACTAAAGAAATCAGTTTAAAAGGATTTAAATGTGTCTTAAATTCTGTTTTAACTCTCTATATCTACGGGAAGGATGAGAAGACTTCAGAATCAAGATTGAAGATTGAAGACTCAAGATAAGAAGATTCAAGATTCAAGATTCCGAGTTATCCGATAGTTAGTTAGCAAATTAGGATTAGTCCAGTTTGTTAGGAACCGTAGAAACAAGATTATAAATATTTATCTCCTGATAAGTTTAGAGGTACGACTTAGATACAAAAACAACTTAGTGTTGCTGAGCCAATCCTCACCTCACCGTATGTGTTACGAATCTTGATTACTGTTAGTCAGTTCAACGTGATCAAGAAATTCACAGATTGCCAAGGTGTTCGTGTGTTCGAACTATCACATTAGTTGTGATATTGGTAAGTTATCAATATGTGTAAATCCTATTTAGAGAGTCGTCAGTATCTATAATCATAAGTTGATTATAGATAGCTAAGTTTGAGAGATTGAGAGATTTATATTAGGTGGTTATATATCAAGAGTTGCTTACTTGATAGTTATTGTAATCATCTTCTTATTCAAAGCATTGTAATTATCTTCTTAATAAAAGCATTCGATTGTTTGTGGTTTGATTTACTGTGTGTGACACTTTTATTTGATTTGTTCAATTTCCGCAGAAAGTGTATTCAACCCCCCTTCTACACACCTGTTGCTTGTTGTTATTCTTATACAAGGGACCAACAACTGGTATCAGAGCAGGCTGAACGATTTCATAAGTTGAAAGTTCAAGATTCTGAGAAAGTTTACAATGTCTACAAGCAACAATTCTTCAAACTTTCCACAGATGTCTGCCAAAGGTTGTCCCATATTTGATGGTTCTGACTATCCTATGTGGAAGTTCAGAGCCATGCTATTCCTCAAGTCCTTTGACATTCGTATGGCAGAACTGAAAAGGATACAAGAAAGCCTATTGCATCTTGGACTGATTAAGATTGGAAACTCTTCAATCTGGATGATAAGGCTAAAAGTGTTCTAGCAAATGCCCTGACTAATGAAATCTTGCGTACTGTGACTGGGTGTCAATCTGCAAAAGATATCTGGGATATACTGAGTGTTACATATGAGGGCACATATCGGGTGAAGAAGTAGAAGAAGAATCATTTGAATAGATCCTATGAAAACTTCTTCTAAAAGAAGAATGAAACCCTGTCTGATTTGTTCACAAGGTTTCACTGCTTGATAAACGACCTACTAAGTGTGGGTGTAAAGAAAGATGAAGCTAAACTTGTGCTGAAATTTTTGGATTTGTTACCAGAAAGGTTTAACGATGTAACTACAGCACTGAGGGCTGGAGGAAAACTGCATGTGTACAATCTACAGTCCATATATGGGTTCTTGCTAAATCATGAATAGATCACTGAACACAAGAGAAGTTCTCAACAACAACTCAAGGAGTCTTTGGATAAGAATGAAGTTGCATTGGTTGCACAGAAAAAGAAGAAAAGTTCCAAGACACTGGTTGTTGAATCTGAGACTGAGTTAGAATCTCAAGCTGACCGCTCAGACTTAGACTCAATTGATACTGATGATGTTCAGAATATCACTGAGCAAATGACAATGTTAGCAAGACGTTTGAGAAGAGCTCAAAGGGGAAGAAGAAGATCTGACAGGGGCAAAGTGAAGAGTTCCTTTGATCACAAGAATGTTGTATGCTTCAACTGACAGAAGAAGGGACATATTGTTGCTGAGTGCAGATCAAAGAAGGTGGAATCAACATCAGTTGTTGATAAGAATGCTTACAGAGCTGATAAATACAAGAAGAAATATACTCAGCTCATGAAAGGAAAGCCAGAAGACAAACTCAGTGCAAAAGGGTTATATGCTGAAACCTGGGATACAGAATCATCCACCTCAGATGATTATGTCTTATGGCTTAAGAAGATGAAGAGTTAGAATTAGATTGATTATGGTCAGTCCGAATCAATCTTTGAAGCTGACATGAAGGAAGCTGACGAAAATAGCAAGCTCAGTGATTGGGATCCTGCTTCCATGTATAAGGTCAGTAATTCCTACTCTTACACTGATGAAGAAAAGGGTCTTGCTTTTGATTATATGCTGAATGATTTCAAGACCAGCCTTAAGTCTCAAAATGACCTCAAAGCTGAGATAGCTAAACTAAAAGATGAGATTAAGGAAAATCAATCTCTCATTGATGATGGTAAGAAAGCACAATATGATCTTGAATGTCAAAGACACATTAACAAACTTCTAAGTGAAGAACTTCATGAAGCTAAAGACAAAGCTGACCAACTTCAAAAGGTCACTGAGTCTTGGTGTAAGTCATCAAAGCTTGTTGAAATATGCATAAACCAACAAATTCCTAAACAGGTAAAGGCTGTACTTGGAGGTAACTATCTAATAGCAGCTTATGTAGCTGATGATGAGATAGCAAGTAAAGAGTCTGAGGAGGATAGACTACTGATTGAGTCTCATAAGTCAGCCTCAGAGAAGAAACATGGTCAAAACCTTAAATACAATATGTTTGTAAAGGCTAAAGATCATGGAGAAGAGTGCTCAACATCCAAACAACATGGTAAGTCTGTGCTGGACAGATTAAGCACTCAGCCTATTCAAAGAACTTCAGTCAGAGAAACGCTTAATCCAAATCCTTTCAAAAGACAACATACTCTATCTGGCTCGGAGAAAAGTTACAAGAATAGGAAGACCACTGTAAGTCAGAGGTCAAATCACAACAATGGTATGTCCAAACTTGTAGATCTTGGTAAGTCCAAGAAGATCAACAGTGGTAAGTCCAAACCTGTTGAAACTGGTGAGTCCAGTAGTCATGACAAAGGTAAGTCCAAGGTCATGGAAAAGAAGGTTTTTAGTCAAACTTTAAATCAAAAGGATAACAAACAAAGTCCTGACAAAGGTAAGTCCAAAGTACGTGATCATCATGTGAATCAACTTGCAAAGAAAGTTGAAAAGTTATCCACCACATATAATCCTAAGACTGAGAGCAAGTTCTCACAAGGATTTTTAGACACTCTACCTCCTGTAATCATTGGAAGAAGAAGATGCTACAAGTGCAGAAGTTGAGGTCATGAAGCTAAGGACTGTGATGTAGAAATCTCAAGGCCTGAACAAGAACAAGCTGATCAGCCTACACATGACTCAACTTCTGCTCAAGCTGAACAGTCAGTTCAACCAGAAAGAGATGCTAAGTGCTCCTCATCTGAACTGTAACGACCGGAATTCGAGGTAATTTATACGAGGTACATATATAGATATATATTTATCTTATTGTACGTAGTGGATGAGTTTTTTTTAGACGTTATAATTTTAAGTAAATTAAAGACGGGATTAGGTGACTTTAAGGGTACGTTTTAATTAAAATATAAAGAATAGGGATCTAAGGGTCATTATGGAAATACTTTAGGGGATAATTAGGGAATTTAAAAACCAAGTTTAACTAGGGTTTTAAACCCTTTTGGCAACCGTAGAAGTCCCCATCGGCAGCTTTTTTTTGGTCCTCTCCTCCCTCTCGATTGATTAAGAAGGCATGAAAAAAAAAGAAACCCTTGAGAAGCTTCAATCAAGTAAGTGTTGTGTGTTTGTGCCTTATTAATATTACGTAGGGGTGTGTGTGTTTCACAATTCCCGTATTTGTGTATATATGATGTGAGGTGTATGTGTGTGTGTGTTTAAGCTAGGTGTGTGTGTGTTTCATGTTTGAGCAGTGTTTGTGTGGGTAGAAAGTGTGTGTTGTGTGTCTTTGTTTGAGCAGTGTGTGTGTGTGTTTCATGCTGTCTACGGGTGTATGTGAGGTGTGTGTGTGTTTGAGTTATGTGTGTGTGTTTTGCAAAGATCCCGTATGAGGGATGGTGTGTGTGAGTTGTGTGTATGTTACGGGGTGTGTAAGTGTGGGTAGTGTGTGTGTGTGTGTCGTGTGAGTGTGCTGTGTGTGCGTGTGTTTGAGTTGAGTGTGTGTGTGTGTGTGAGAGTGTTTTTCATGCTTGTGTGTGTCTTGTGTAGCGTATGGTGACAAAAGTATGTGTGTGTGTATGTATTGTTTAGGGAACAAACCGGGTGCATGGTGTGTGTGGGGGTGTGTGTGTGCATGGGTAGTGTGTATATTGCGATCTAGAGTGTCATATGGTTTTGTTTGTTTGAGGCGTGCGGTTTTTGAAGGGTGTTTGTGTGCAGTTTTGGGATATAGTATATATTTTTAGGGTGTATGATATATATACATATAGGCACGTAATTATGTTCAAATTTGTATGAATCGGATATTTATTTAGGATTCGCCATTTATTTAGGTTGCTTGGTGAATTTTTACGGTGATCCTCTTGGATCCTTTTCTCGAAACTTCAGGTGAGTTCAATAGTTTTATAAAACCGAGTACAATGACAAAACCATTTTTGAAAGGTTTTATAAGTTTAACTTTAATGATTAATTCGTGGTATTTGGTTGATACGTGAGTATTTGATTCACTTTATTTGATATGATATGTATACGTGGTTACTTGCATAATTATAATCTAGTATCTTGTATGCTACGGATTTTATACGATTGTGAATTGAACTTAGTTGGTGGGGGTAGCAATCAAACTTGCTCACTTGTGGATATACGAACCTAGTAGGAAACGGGGACCTTCTAGGATAAAGTGCTAGCCATATACGACGCTGCCGGGTTTTCTAGACGACCTTGGCGGGACATGGTGCATAGGTGCCTTGGGTGCCTATATGCTGGAGTGGTGTTGGCCGAACGCGGGGCTTGATCAAACATCACGTAAGTGTAAGGAGGAGTCGAACGGGGGTTTCCGTTTGTACTTACATCTGAACGACAATGCGGTACTTGTACTCGCGCTTTCGGAGTAGCGAAAGCGGCGATACTCTTGGGATTTATGTTCTCGGGTGGGAGTCGCGCCCCACTTGGAACATAGGTTGGCCGAGCACGTGATTAGTGAACTTGTGGGTTTCCTTGTGGGTTTAGACTCTACAGTAGGGTTACCTTCTTGATATACGATATGACACATGAGATGATTACGATCACAATTACGATAATTCTGAATTTGAAATGATTAGTGATCATTATGATTCTATGATGACTATGATATGATACATGATGTGACTATGATTACGATGATGAATATGATATGAGTATATGATGATTATTATTGATATTATTTATATTTGAACTGGTATGTGGTACATGATTTTTGGTTACGGGTTCAGGTAAAATACACGATGGGTCGGGTGTGGTTAATTAATTATTTAAATATATATTCGATTTAAACTAACGTTTTATGGTTTCATATTCTAACTCATATTAACTCACGAGGCGTAAGCTGACACTTGTTTCTTGAAATGTGTCATGTACTCGTGCAGGTGGCTTAGAAGTTCCGGCTTGTGAGAAGGGGTACTTGGGTAGTTGACAACTAGATGAGATACCATTTGGACATTCTTTATTTATTTAATTCATTTGATTGATTTATGTAACGGATTTGACCAAGACTTACGGTGTGACACTGTGATTTTTATCGGTTTGCTTTTATTGCACATATGGTTAAAGACTTCCATTGCAAATGATTAATGATTATTTAAAAAAAAATTGTTAAATGGAATTTTTGAAAATCACAGTGTTATAAGTTGGTATCAGAGCCAGGCTGTGAGTGAACTGAGTGTTGAGACCGGCACTTAAACTCACGGCTAGATCGGCTCGTATAAGAATGAACACGACTATAAGTGGGGGGAGGTGTATGACTGAGTGCTTTTAGGGTTACTTATCTATTGCCTGTTGGACTCTTCTCTCCACTACTCGGTTTAGAATCTTTCTATTTCCGCTCGTTCTAAGTTTCTGAATTTCAACTCTTGATCGTGTTATCTTGCAGAAGAAATGGTGGGTACGCGGAGGAACAACAACAAAAATGCCTTGCCCGGTGCTGGACGTGGAAATGGCGGAGCGGGTAGCGGTGCTTCAATTCTTCAAAGCATTCCCAATGTTGAGGATACTTTTTCGGTCCACCGCTCCAACCGCAATCTGGCAGGGAATGACAATCATAACGATAGGCCAGAAGGGACTCGTCAAAGCCAGCGCAGCCTTGGCAGCATTGCCCGTCAGGCGCAAATGGAAGAAGAAATATGGTTTCGGGATGCCGAGATCGCTCGTTTGAGATGAGAAGCACGTGCTGGAAGGAATGAAGAGACGATGAACAGTCTATGCATAGTGAAGCGGGCAGTGTTTCACAACCCGAGATAGAGCGTGACATTGGAAAAGTTGGAGGCAGAGGAACTTCGTTTGAAACATTCATGAAATGCAAACCGCCAACGTTCAAGGGAGGTGACGACACACTGGGATGCCTGCGCTGGATTATGAAGCTGGAAGAGGTTTTCTGCGTTAGGAATTACACAGAGTATCAACAGGTTAGCTATGCGATCATGTGTCTAGAAGGAGAGGCTTTAGAATGGTGGCGAACAGTTAAACGAACAACTACCGAGGCCGCTCGGAAGAGTATGACCTGGGCGATATTTACTGATAAACTCAAGATGAGATTCTGCAGCCTGGGGGCAAGAGAAAAAGCTAAGCGGGAATTCTTGGAACTAAAGAAGGGCAACATGACTATAGGAAAATACAACGTTTCCTTCGTTGATAAGTTGCAATTTGCCGGCAGCTACTGTGTTACTGAAGAAGAACAAATCGGAAGATATGCCGAGGGATTAGCATATGAATACCAGGTGGCAGTGAGGATGAGGAGAACTTTGGGAGAGGCCATGGATGAAGCAAGTAGAGTCGAGTACGACCTAATCAAGCGAGAAAGGACGATGACCAAAGGGGGCGAGAAGAGAAAATGGGACGGACTATCTGAGTCCACCAAGAAGAAAGACTATGTTCAAAATAAGAGTGATCAAAGGGATAAATCAAGTTACTGTCGGGAGTGTCATGAAACAAATCAGGGTTCGTGTAGCACTGCTACTAATCGTTGCAGGCGGTGTGGAAAGATTGGGCATCGGTCATTAGATTGCACAAGCGCTGAGCAGATGTGTTACAACTGTAGAGAGATGGGTCATATCAGTGCTAATTGCACAAAACCTAAGGTGCGTTTCGGAGCCCCAGAAAAGAAGAGTTAGGCGCCCAAGGCAAAAGCGCGTGCGTTCAACATGATAGCGGATGAGGCATAGAGTAATGACGAGGTATATGCGAAACCTTATTTGTTAGTTCTTACATGTCAATGTGCTATGTGATTTGGTGCTAGTAGGACTTTGTGTCTACTTTTATTCTCCTCTTATGTTACTTTGAATTTTAGTGCAGTCGATTTTATATTTTTGAGCGAGTGGTGAAAGCCGTGATGGTTAGCTAGTGTGATAATATAGTTGTAAGAGGCGGTGTGAAATAGAGTTAGTGTTGTAAGAACTTGATGAAAAAAAAAGTATTTGGGGTGACGGTATATACTACGAATTGTAGATATAGTTAATACTTAGGTAAGTTGATTTAGAGGTTATTAGCGATCTAATTAAAGGATGGATACATGATTTATGCTATGACCATCGATAGGATAAGATATGGATGACCTTGTGGTATAATATGATAGTTACTTAATTACTTGGGATTAGGATCTTAATGCCTCATGTGTGCTTTGCGGTGGCTGATTCCGGGACGGAATCTCTTTAAGGAGGAGAGAATTATAACGACCGGAATTCGAGGTAATATATACAAGGTACATATATAGATATATATTTATTTTATTGTACTTAGTGGATGAGTTTTTTTTAGACGTTATAATTTTAAGTAAATTAAAGACGGGATTAGGTGACTTTTTTGGTACGTTTTAATTAGAATATAAAGAATAGGGATCTAAGGGTCATTATGGAAATACTTTAGGGGATAATTAGGGAATTTAAAAACCAAGTTTAACTAGGGTTTTAAACACTTTTGGCAACCATAGAAGTCCCCATCGGCAGCTTTTTTTTGGTCCTCTCCTCCATCTCGATCGATTAAGAAGGCAAAAAAAAAAAAAGAAACCCTTGAGAAGCTTCGATCAAGTAAGTGTTGTGTGTGTGTGTCTTATTAATATTACGTAGGGGTGTGTGTGTTTCACAATTCCCGTATGTGTGTATATATGATGTGAGGTGTATGTGTGTGTGTTTAAGCTAGGTGTGTGTTTGTTTCATGTTTGAGCAGTGTTTGTGTGCATAGAAAGTGTGTGCTGTGTGTGTGTTTGAGCAGCTTGTGTCTGTGTTTCATGCTGTCTACGGGTGTATGTGAGGTGTGTGTGTGTTTGAGTTGTGTGTGTGTGTTTTGCAAAGATCCCGTATGAGGGATGGTGTGTGTGAGTTGTGTGTATGTTACGGGGTGTGTAAGTGTGGGCAGTGTATGTGTGTCGTGTGAGTCTGTTGTGTGTGCGTGTGTTTGAGTTGAGTGTGTGTGTGTGTGAGTGTTTTTCATGCTTGTGTGTGTCTTGTGTGTGTGAATTGTGTAGCGTGTGAGTATGTGTTTTATTTGTGTAGCGTATGGTGGCAAAAGTATGTGTGTGTGTGTATTGTTTAGGGAACAAACCGGGTGCATGGTGTGTGTGTGGGTGTGTGTGTGCATGGGTAGTGTGTGTATTGGGATGCAGAGTGTCATACGGTTTTGTGTGTTTGAGGCGTACGGTTTTTGAGGGGTGTTTGTGTGCAGTTTTGGGATATTGTATATATTTTTAGGGTGTATGATATATATACATATAGGCACGTAATTATGTTTGAATTTGTACGAATCGGATATTTCTTTAGGATTCTCCATTTCTTTAGGTTGCTTGGTGAATTTTTACGGTGATCCTCTTGGTTCCTTTTCTCGAAACTTCAGGTGAGTTCAATAGTTTTATAAAACCGAGTACAATGACAAAGCCATTTTTAAAAGGTTTTATAAGTTTAACTTTAATGATTAATTCGTGGTATTTGGTTGATACGTGAGTATTTGATTCACTTTATTTGATATGATATGTATACGTGGTTACTTGCATAATTATAATCTAGTATCTTGTATGCTACGAATTTTATACGATTGTGAATTGAACTTAGTGGGCGGGGGTAGCAATCCAACTTGCTCACTTGTGGATATACGAACCTAGTGGGAAACGGGGACCTTCTAGGATAAAGTGTTAGCCATATACGACGCTGCCGGGTTTTCTAGACGACCTTGGCGGGACATGGTGCATAGGTGCCTTGTGTGCCTATATGCTGGAGTGGTGTTGGCCGAACGGGCGGCTTGATCAAACATCACGTAGGTTTAAGGAGGAGAAGAACGGGGGTTTCCGTTTATACTTACATCTGAACGACAATGCGGTACTTGTACTCGCGCTGTCAGAGTATCGAAAGCGGCGATACTCTCGGGATTTATGTTCTCGGGTAGGAGTCGCGCCCCACTTGGAACATAGGTTGGCCGAGCACGTGATTAGTGAACTTGTGGGTTTCCTTGTGGGTTTAGACTCTACAGTAGGGTTAGCTTCTTGATATACGATATGACACATGAGATGATTATGATCACAATTACAATGATTCTGAATTTGATATGATTAGTGATCATTATGATTCTATGATGACTATGATATGATACATGATGTGACTATGATTACGATGATGAATATGATATGAGTATATGATGATTATTATTGATATTATTTATATTTGAACTGGTATGTGGTACATGATTTTTGGTTACGGGTTCGGGTCAAATACACGATGGGTCGGGTGTGGTTAATTAATTATTTAAATATATATTCGATTTAAACTAACGTTTTATGGTTTGATATTCTAACTCATATTGACTCACGAGGCGTAAGCTGACACTTGTTTCTTGAAATGTGTCATGTACTCGTGCAGGTGGCTTAGAAGTTCCGGCTTGTGAGAAGGGGTACTTGGGTAGTTGACTACTAGATGAGATACCATTTGGACATTCTTTATTTATTTAATTCATTTGATTGATTTATGTAACGGATTTGACCAAGACTTACGGTGTGACACTGTGAATTTTATCGGTTTGCTTTTATTGCACATATGGTTAAAGACTTCCATTGCAAATGACTAATGATTATTTAAAAAAATTTTGTTAAATGGAATTTTTGAAAATCACGGGGTTATAAGTTGGTATCAGAGCCAGGCTGTGACTGAACTGAGTGTTGACACCGGCACTTAAACTCACGGCTAGATCGGCTCGTATAAGAATGAACACGACTATAAGTGGGGGGAGGTGTATGACTGAGTGCTTTTAGGGTTACTTATCTGTTGCCTATTGGACTCTTCTCTCCACTACTCGGTTTAGAATCTTTCTATTTCCGCTCGTTCTAAGTTTCTGAATTTCAACTCTTGATCGTGTTATCTTGCAAAAGAAATGGTGGGTACGCGGAGGAACAACAACAACAATGCCTTGCCCGGTGCTGGACGTGGAAATGGCGGAGCGGGTAGCGGTGCTCCAATTCTTCAAAGCATTCCCAATGTTGAGGATACTTTTTTGGTCCACCGCTCCAACCGCAATCTGGCAGGGAATGACAATCATAACGATAGGCCAGAAGGGACTCGTCAAAGCCAGCGCAGCCTTGGCAGCATTGCCCGTCAGGCGCAAATGGAAGAAGAAATACGGTTTCGGGATGCCGAGATCGCTCGTTTGAGATGAGAAGCACGTGCTGGAAGGAATGAAGAGACGATGAACAGTCTATGCAGAGTGAAGCGGGCAGTGTTTCACAACCCGAGATAGAGTGTGACATTGGAAAAGTTGGAGGCAGAGGAACTTCGTTTGAAACATTCATGAAATGTAAACCGCCAACGTTCAATGGAGGTGACTACCCACTGGGATGCCTGCGCTGGATTATGAAGCTGGAAGAGGTTTTCTGCGTTAGGAATTACACAGAGTATCAACAGGTTAGATATGCGATCATGTGTCTAGAAGGAGAGGGTTTAGAATGGTGGCGAACAGTTAAACGAACAACTACCGAGGCCGCTCGGAAGAGTATGACCTGGGCGATATTTACTGATAAACTCAAGATGAGATTCTGCAGCCTGGGGGCAAGAGAAAAAGCTAAGCGGGAATTCTTGGAACTAAAGAAGGGCAACATGACTATAGCAAAATACAACGTTGCCTTCCTTGATAAGTTGCAATTTGCCTGCAGCTACTGTGTTACTGAAGAAGAACAAATCGGAAGATATGCCGAGGGATTAGCATATGAATACCAGATGGCAGTGAGGATGAGGAGAACTTTGGGAGAGGCCATGGATGAAGCAAGTAGAGTCGAGTACGACCTAATCAAGCGAGAAAGGACGATGACCAAAGGGGGCGAGAAGAGAAAATGGGACGGACTATCTGAGTCCACCAAGAAGAAAGACTATGTTCAAAATAAGAGTGATCAAAGGGATAAATCAAGTTACTGTCGGGAGTGTCATGAAACACATCAGGGTTCGTGTAGCACTGCTACTAATCGTTGCAGGCGGTGTGGAAAGATTGGGCATCGGTCGTTAGATTGCACAAGTGCTGAGCAGATGTGTTACAACTGTAGAGAGATGGGTCATATCAGTGCTAATTGCACAAAACCTAAGGTGCGTTTCGGAGCCCCAGAAAAGAAGAGTGAGGCGCCCAAGTCAAAAGCGCGTGCGTTCAACATGATAGCGGATGAGGCATAGAGTAATGACGAGGTATATGCGAAACCTTATTTGTTAGTTCTTACATGTCAATGTACTATGTGATTTGGTGCTAGTAGGACTTTGTGTCTACTTTTATTCTCCTCTTATGTTACTTTGAATTTTAGTGTAGTCGATTTTATATTTTTGAGCGAGTGGTGAAAACCGTGATGGTTAGCTAGTGTGATAATATAGTTGTAAGAGGCGGTGTGAAATAGAGTTAGTGTTGTAAGAACTTGATGAAAAAAAAAGTATTTGGGGTGACGGTATATACTACGAATTGTAGATATAGTTAATACTTAGGTAAGTTGATTTAGAGGTTATTAGCGATCGAATTAAAGGATGGGTACATGATTTATGCTATGACCATCGATAGGATAAGATATGGATGACCTTGTTGTATAATATGATAGTTACTTAATTACTTGGGATTAGGATCTTAATGCCTCATGTGTGCTTTGCGGTGGCTGATTCCGGGACGGAATCTCTTTAAGGAGGAGAGAATTGTAACGACCGGAATTCGAGGTAATTTATACGAGGTACATATATAGATATATATTTATTTTATTGTACTTAGTGGATGAGTTTTTTTTAGACGTTATAATTTTAAGTAAATTAAAGACGGGATTAGGTGACTTTATGGGTACGTTTTAATTAGAATATAAAGAATAGGGATCTAAGGGTCATTATGGAAATACTTTAGTGGATAATTAGGGAATTTAAAAACCAAGTTTAACTAGGGTTTTAAACACTTTTGGCAACCGTAGAAGTCCCCATCGGCAGCTTTTTTTTGGTCCTCTCCTCCATCTCGACCGATTAAGAAGGCAAAAAAAAAAAAAGAAACCCTTGAGAAGCTTCGATCAAGTAAGTGTTGTGTGTGTGTGTCTTATTAATATTACGTAGGGGTGTGTGTGTTTCACAATTCCCGTATGTGTGTATATATGATGTGAGGTGTATGTGTGTGTGTTTAAGCTAGGTGTGTGTTTGTTTCATGTTTGAGCAGTGTTTGTGTGCATAGAAAGTGTGTGCTGTGTGTGTGTTTGAGCAGCTTGTGTCTGTGTTTCATGCTGTCTACGGGTGTATGTGAGGTGTGTGTGTGTTTGAGTTGTGTGTGTGTGTTTTGCAAAGATCCCGTATGAGGGATGGTGTGTGTGAGTTGTGTGTATGTTACGGGGTGTGTAAATGTGGGCAGTGTGTATGTGTCGTGTGAGTGTGCTATGTGTGCGTGTGTTTGAGTTGAGTGTGTCTGTGTGTGAGAGTGTTTTTCATGCTTGTGTTTGTCTTGTGTGTGTGAGTGTTTGTGTGTGAATTGTGTAGCGTGTGAGTATGTGTTTTATTTGTGTAGCGTATGGTGGCAAAAGTATGTGTGTGTGTGTATTGTATAGGGAACAAACCGGGTGCATGGTGTGTGTGTGGGTGTGTGTGTGCATGGGTAGTGTGTGTATTGGGATGCAGAGTGTCATACGGTTTTGTGTGTTTGAGGCGTACGGTTTTTGAGGGGTGTTTGTGTGCAGTTTTGGGATATTGTATATATTTTTAGGGTGTATGATATATATACATATAGGCACGTAATTATGTTTGAATTTGTACGAATCGGATATTTATTTAGGATTCTCCATTTCTTTAGGTTGCTTGGTGAATTTTTACGGTGATCCTCTTGGTTCCTTTTCTCGAAACTTCAGGTGAGTTCAATAGTTTTACAAAACCGAGTACAATGACAAAGCCATTTTTGAAAGGTTTTATAAGTTTAACTTTAATGATTAATTCGTGGTATTTGGTTGATACGTGAGTATTTGATTCACTTTATTTGATATGATATGTATACGTGGTTACTTGCATAATTATAATCTAGTATCTTGTATGCTACGAATTTTATACGATTGTGAATTGAACTTAGTGGGTGGGGGTAGCAATCCAACTTTCTCACTTGTGGATATACGAACCTAGTGGGAAACGGGGACCTTCTAGGATAAAGTGTTAGCCATATATGACGCTGCCGGGTTTTCTAGATGACCTTGGCGGGAAATGGTGCATAGGTGCCTTGTGTGCCTATATGCTGGAGTGGTGTTGGCCGAACGGGGGGCTTGATCAAACATCACGTAGGTGTAAGGAGGAGACGAACGGGGGTTTCCGTTTATACTTACATCTGAACGACAATGCGGTACTTGTACTCGCGCTGTCGGAGTAGCAAAAGCGGCGACACTCTCGGGATTTATGTTCTCGGGTAGGAGTCGCGCCCCACTTGGAACATAGGTTGGCCGAGCACGTGATTAGTGAACTTGTGGGTTTCCTTGTGGGTTTAGACTCTACAGTAGGGTTACCTTCTTGATATACGATATGACACATGAAATGATTATGATCACAATTACGATGATTCTGAATTTGATATGATTAGTGATCATTATGATTCTATGATGACTATGATATGATACATGATGTGACTATGATTACGATGATGAATATGATATGAATATATGATGATTATTATTGATATTATTTATATTTGAACTGGTATGTGGTACATGATTTTTGGTTACGGGTTCGGGTCAAATACACGATGGGTCGGGTGTGGTTAATTAATTATTTAAATATATATTCGATTTAAACTAACGTTTTATGGTTTGATTTTCTAACTCATATTGACTCACGAGGCGTAAGCTGACACTTGTTTCTTGAAATGTGTCATGTACTCGTGCAGGTGGCTTAGAAGTTCCGGCTTGTGAGAAGGGGTACTTGGGTAGTTGACTACTAGATGAGATACCATTTGGACATTCTTTATTTATTTAATTCATTTGATTGATTTATGTAACGGATTTGACCAAGACTTACGGTGTGACACTGTGATTTTTATCGGTTTGCTTTTATTGCACATATGGTTAAAGACTTCCATTGCAAATGATTAATGATTATTAAAATTTTTTTTGTTAAATGGAATTTTTGAAAATCAGGGGGTTATAAGTTGGTATCAGAGCCAGGCTGTGAGTGAACTGAGTGTTGAGACCGGCACCTAAACTCACGGCTAGATCGGCTCGTATAAGAATGAACACGACTATAAGTGGGGGGAGGTGTATGACTGAGTGCTTTTAGGGTTACTTATCTGTTGCCTATTGGACTCTTCTCTCCACTACTCGGTTTAGAATCTTTCTATTTCCGCTCGTTCTAAGTTTCTGAATTTCAACTCTTGATCGTGTTATCTTGCAGAAGAAATGGTGGGTACGCGGAGGAACAACAACAACAATGCCTTGCCCGGTGCTCAACGTGGAAATGGCGGAGCGGGTAGCGGTGCTCCAATTGTTCAAAGCATTCCCAATGTTGAGGATACTTTTTCGGTCCACCGCTCCAACCGCAATCTGGTAGGGAATGACAATCATAATGATAGGCCAGAAGGGACTCGTCAAAGCCAGCGCAGCCTTGGCAGCATTGCCCGTCAGGCGCAAATGGAAGAAGAAATACGGTTTCGGGATGCCGAGATCGCTCGTTTGAGATGAGAAGCACGTGCTGGAAGGAATGAAGAGACGATGAACAGTCTACGCAGAGTGAAGTGGGCAGTGTTTCACAACCCGAGATAGAGCGTGACATTGGAAAAGTTGGAGGCAGAGGAACTTCGTTTGAAACATTCATGAAATGCAAACCGCCAACGTTCAAGGGAGGTGACGACCCACTGGGATACCTGCGCTGGATTATGAAGCTGGAAGTGGTTTTCTGCGTTAGAAATTACACAGAGTATCAACAGGTTAGCTATGCGATCATGTGTCTAGAAGGAGAGGCTTTAGAATGGTGGCGAACAGTTAAACGAACAACTACCGAGGCCGCTCGGAAGAGTATGACCTGGGCGATATTTACTGATAAACTCAAGATGAGATTATGCAGCCTGGGGGCAAGAGAAAAAGCTAAGCAGGAATTCTTGGAACTAAAGAAGGGCAACATGACTATAGCAAAATACAACGTTGCCTTCCTTGATAAGTTGCAATTTGCCGGCAGCTACTGTGTTACTGAAGAAGAACAAATCGGAAGATATGCCGAGGGATTAGCATATGAATACCAGGTGGCAGTGAGGATGAGGAGAACTTTGGGAGAGGCCATGGATGAAGCAAGTAGAGTCGAGTACGACCTAATCAAGCGAGAAAGGACGATGACCAAAGGGGGCGAGAAGAGAAAATGGGACGGACTATCTGAGTCCACCAAGAAGAAAGACTATGTTCAAAATAAGAGTGATCAAAGGGATAAATCAAGTTACTGTCGGGATTGTCATGAAACACATCAGGGTCCGTGTAGCACTGCTACTAATCGTTGCAGGCGGTGTGGAAAGATTGGGCATCGGTCGTTAGATTGCACAAGTGTTGAGCAGATGTGTTACAACTGTAGAGAGATGGGTCATATCAGTGCTAATTGCACAAAACCTAAGGTGCGTTTCGGAGCACCAGAAAAGAAGAGTGAGGCGCCCAAGGCAAAAGCGCGTGCGTTCAACATGATAGCGGATGAGGCGTAGAGTAATGACGAGCTATATGCGAAACCTTATTTGTTAGTTCTTACATGTCAATGTGCTATGTGATTTGGTGCTAGTAGGACTTTGTGTCTACTTTTATTCTCCTCTTATGTTACTTTGAATTTTAGTGTAGTCGATTTTATATTTTTGAGCGAGTGGTGAAAGCCGTGATGGTTAGCTAGTGTGATAATATAGTTGTAAGAGGCGGTGTGAAATAGAGTTAGTGTTGTAAGAACTTGATGAAAAAAAAAGTATTTGGGGTGACGGTATATACTACGAATTGTAGATATAGTTAATACTTAGGTAAGTTGATTTAGAGGTTATTAACGATCGAATTAAAGGATGGGTACATGATTTATGCTATGACCATCGATAGGATAAGATATGGATGACCTTGTGGTATAATATGATAGTTACTTAATTACTTGGGATTAGGATCTTAATGCCTCATGTGTGCTTTGCGGTTGCTGATTCCGGGACGGAATCTCTTTAAGGAGGAGACAATTGTAACGACCGGAATTCGAGGTAATTTATACGAGGTACATATATAGATATATATTTATTTTATTGTACGTAGTGGATGAGTTTTTTTAGACGTTATAATTTTAAGTAAATTAAAGACGGGATTAGGTGACTTTAAGGGTACGTTTTAATTAGAATATAAAGAATAGGGATCTAAGGGTCATTATGGAAATACTTTAGGGGATAATTAGGGAATTTAAAAACCAAGTTTAACTAGGGTTTTAAACACTTTTGGCAACCGTAGAAGTCCCCATCGGCAGCATTTTTTTTGTCCTCTCCTCCATCTCGATCGATTAAGAAGGCAAGAAAAAAAAAGAAACCCTTGAGAAGCTTCGATCTAGTAAGTGTTGTGTGTGTGTGTCTTATTAATATTACGTAGGGGTGTGTGTGTTTCACAATTCCGGTATGTGTGTATATATAATGTGAGGTGTATGTATGTGTGTTTAAGCTAGGTGTGTGTTTGTTTCATGTTTGAGCAGTGTTTGTGTGCATAGAAAGTGTGTGTTGTGTGTGTGTTTGAGCAACTTGTGTGTGTGTTTCATGCTGTCTACGGGTGTATGTGAGGTGTGTGTGTGTTTGAGTTGTGTGTGTGTGTGTTTTGCAAAGATCCCGTATGAGGGATGGTGTGTGTGAGTTGTGTGTATGTTACGGGGTGTGTAAGTGTGGGCTGTGTGTGTGTGTGTGTCATGTGAGTGTGCTGTGTGTGCGTGTGTTTGAGTTGAGTATGTGTGTGTGTGTGTGAGAGTGTTTTTCATGTTTGTGTGTGTCTTGTGTGTGTGAGTGTTTGTGTGTGAATTATGTAGCGTGTGAGTATGTGTTTTATTTGTGTAGCATATGGTGGCAAAAGTTTGTGTGTGTGTGTATTGTTTAGGGAACAAACCGGGTGCATGGTGTGTATGTGGGTGTGTGTGTGCATGGGTAGTGTGTGTATTGGGATGCAGAGTGTCATACGGTTTTGTGTGTTTGAGGCGTACGGTTTTTGAGGGGTGTTTGTGTGCAGTTTTGGGATATAGTATATATTTTTAGGGTGTATGATATATATACATATAGGCACGTAATTATGTTTGAATTTATACGAATCGAATATTTATTTAGGATTCTCCATTTCTTTAGGTTGCTTGGTGAATTTTTACGGTGATCCTCTTGGTTCCTTTTCTCGAAACTTCAGGTGAGTTCAATAGTTTTATAAAACCGAGTACAATGACAAAAGCATTTTTGAAAGGTTTTATAAGTTTAACTTTAATGATTAATTCGTGGTATTTGGTTGATACGTGAGTACCTGATTCACTTTATTTGATATGATATGTATACGTGGTTACTTGCATAATTATAATCTAGTATCTTGTATGCTACGAATTTTATACGATTGTGAATTGAACTTAGTGGGCGGGGGTAGCAATCCAACTTGCTCACTTGTGGATATACGAACCTAGTAGGAAACGGGGATCTTCTAGGATAAAGTGTTAGCCATATACGACGCTGCTGGGTTTTCTAGACAACCTTGGCGGGACATGGTGCATAGGTTCCTTGTGTGCCTATATGCTGGAGTGGTGTTGGCCGAACGGGGGGCTTGATCAAACATCACGTAGGTGTAAGGAGGAGACGAACGGGGCTTTCCGTTTATACTTACATCTGAACGACAATGAGGTACTTGTACTCGCGCTGTCGGAGTAGCGAAAGCGGCGATACTCTCGGGATTTATGTTCTCGGGTAGGAGTCGCGCCCCACTTGGAACATAGGTTGGCTGAGCACGTGATTAGTGAACTTGTGGGTTTCCTTGTGGGTTTAGACTGTACAGTAGGGTTACCTTCTTGATATACGATTTGACACATGAGATGATTATGATCACAATTACGATGATTCTGAATATGATATGATTAGTGATCATTATGATTCTATGATACATGATGTGACTATGATTACGATGATGAATATGATATGAGTATATGATGATTATTATTGATATTAATTATATTTGAACTGGTATGTGGTACATGATTTTTGGTTACGGGTTCGGGTCAAATACACGATGGGTCGGGTGTGGTTAATTAATTATTTAAATATATATTCGATTTAAACTAACGTTTTATGGTTTGATATTCTAACTCATATTGACTCACGAGGCGTAAGCTGACACTTGTTTCTTGAAATGTGTCATGTACTCGTGCAGGTGGCTTAGAAGTTTCGGCTTGTGAGAAGGGGTACTTGGGTAGTTGACTACTAGATGAGATACCATTTGGACATTCTTTATTTATTTAATTCATTTGATTGATTTATGTAACGGATTTGACCAAGACTTACGGTGTGACACTGTGATTTTTATCGGTTTGCTTTTATTGCACATATGGTTAAAGACTTCCATTGCAAATGATTAATGATTATTTAAATTTTTTTTGTTAAATGGAATTTTTGAAAATCACGGGGTTATAAGTTGGTATCAGAGCCAGGCTGTGAGTGAACTGAGTGTTGAGACCGGCACTTAAACTCACGGCTAGATCGGCTCGTATAAGAATGAACACGACTATAAGTGGGGGGAGGTGTATGACTGAGTGCTTTTAGGGTTACTTATCTGTTGCCTATTGGACTCTTCTCTCCACTACTCGGTTTAGAATCTTTCTATTTCCGCTCGTTCTAAGTTTCTGAATTTCAACTCTTGATCGTGTTATCTTGCAGATGAAATGGTGGGTACGCGGAGGAACAACAACAACAATGCCTTGCCCGGTGCTCAACGTGGAAATGGCGGAGCGGGTAGCGGTGCTCCAATTGTTCAAAGCATTCCCAATGTTGAGGATACTTTTTCGGTCCACCGCTCCAACCGCAATCTGGTAGGGAATGACAATCATAATGATAGGCCAGAAGGGACTCGTCAAAGCCAGCGCAGCCTTGGCAGCATTGCCCGTCAGGCGCAAATGGAAGAAGAAATACGGTTTCGGGATGCCGAGATCGCTCGTTTGAGATGAGAAGCACGTGGTGGAAGGAATGAAGAGACGATGAACAGTCTATGCAGAGTGAAGCGGGCAGTGTTTCACAACCCGAGATAGAGCGTGACATTGGAAAAGTTGGAGGCAGAGGAACTTCGTTTGAAACATTCATGAAATGCAAACCGCCAACGTTCAAGGGAGGTGACGACCCACTGGGATACCTGCGCTGGATTATGAAGCTGGAAGAGGTTTTCTGCGTTAGAAATTACACAGAGTATCAACAGGTTAGCTATGCGATCATGTGTCTAGAAGGAGAGGCTTTAGAATGGTGGCGAACAGTTAAACGAACAACTACCGAGGCCGCTCGGAAGAGTATGACCTGGGCGATATTTACTGATAAACTCAAGATGAGATTATGCAGCCTGGGGGCAATAGAAAAAGCTAAGCGGGAATTCTTGGAACTAAAGAAGGGCAACATGACTATAGCAAAATACAACGTTGCCTTCCTTGATAAGTTGCAATTTGCCGGCAGCTACTGTGTTACTGAAGAAGAACAAATCGGAAGATATGCCGAGGGATTAGCATATGAATACCAGGTGGCAGTGAGGATGAGGAGAACTTTAGAAGAGGCCATGGACAAAGCAAGTAGAGTCGAGTACGACCTAATCAAGCGAGAAAGGACTATGACCAAAGGGGGCGAGAAGCGAAAATGGGACGGACTATCTGAGTCCACCAAGAAGAAAGACTATGTTCAAAATAAGAGTGATCAAAGGGATAAATCAAGTTACTGTCGGGATTGTCATGAAACACATCAGGGTCCGTGTAGCACTGCTACTAATCGTTGCAGGCGGTGTGGAAAGATTGGGCATCGGTCGTTAGATTGCACAAGTGTTGAGCAGATGTGTTACAACTGTAGAGAGATGGGTCATATCAGTGCTAATTGCACAAAACCTAAGGTGCGTTTCGGAGCACCAGAAAAGAAGAGTGAGGCGCCCAAGGCAAAAGCGCGTGCGTTCAACATGATAGCGGATGAGGCGTAGAGTAATGACGAGCTATATGCGAAACCTTATTTGTTAGTTCTTACATGTCAATGTGCTATGTGATTTGGTGCTAGTAGGACTTTGTGTCTACTTTTATTCTCCTCTTATGTTACTTTGAATTTTAGTGTAGTCGATTTTATATTTTTGAGCGAGTGGTGAAAGCCGTGATGGTTAGCTAGTGTGATAATATAGTTGTAAGAGGCGGTGTGAAATAGAGTTAGTGTTGTAAGAACTTGATGAAAAAAAAAAGTATTTGGGGTGACGGTATATACTACGAATTGTAGATATAGTTAATTCTTAGGTAAGTTGATTTAGAGGTTATTAACGATCGAATTAAAGGATGGGTACATGATTTATGCTATGACCATCGATAGGATAAGATATGGATGACCTTGTGGTATAATATGATAGTTACTTAATTACTTAGGATTAGGATCTTAATGCCTCATGTGTGCTTTGCGGTTGCTGATTCCGGGACGGAATCTCTTTAAGGAGGAGACAATTGTAACGACCTGAATTCGAGGTAATTTATACGAGGTACATATATAGATATATATTTATTTTATTGTACGTAGTGGATGAGTTTTTTTAGACGTTATAATTTTAAGTAAATTAAAGACGGGATTAGGTGACTTTAAGGGTACGTTTTAATTAGAATATAAAGAATAGGGATCTAAGGGTCATTATGGAAATACTTTAGGGGATAATTAGGGAATTTAAAAACCAAGTTTAACTAGGGTTTTAAACACTTTTGGCAACCGTAGAAGTCCCCATCGGCAGCTTTTTTTTTGTCCTCTCCTCCATCTCGATCGATTAAGAAGGCAAGAAAAAAAAAGAAACCCTTGAGAAGCTTCGATCTAGTAAGTGTTGTGTGTGTGTGTCTTATTAATATTACGTAGGGGTGTGTGTGTTTCACAATTCCGGTATGTGTGTATATATAATGTGAGGTGTATGTGTGTGTGTTTAAGCTAGGTGTGTGTTTGTTTCATGTTTGAGCAGTGTTTGTGTGCATAGAAAGTGTGTGTTGTGTGTGTGTTTGAGCAACTTGTGTGTGTGTTTCATGCTGTCTACGGGTGTATGTGAGGTGTGTGTGTGTTTGAGTTGTGTGTGTGTGTGTTTTGCAAAGATCCCGTATGAGGGATGGTGTGTGTGAGTTGTGTGTATGTTACGGGGTGTGTAAGTGTGGGTTGTGTGTGTGTGTGTGTCATGTGAGTGTGCTGTGTGTGCGTGTGTTTGAGTTGAGTATGTGTGTGTGTGTGAGAGTGTTTTTCATGCTTGTGTGTGTCTTGTGTGTGTGAGTGTTTGTGTGTGAATTGTGTAGCGTGTGAGTATGTGTTTTATTTGTGTAGCATATGGTAGCAAAAGTTTGTGTGTGTGTGTATTGTTTAGGGAACAAACCGGGTGCATGGTGTGTATGTGGGTGTGTGTGTGCATGGGTAGTGTGTGTATTGGGATGCAGAGTGTCATACGGTTTTGTGTGTTTGAGGCGTACGGTTTTTGAGGGGTGTTTGTGTGCAGTTTTGGGATATAGTATATATTTTTAGGGTGTATGATATATATACATATAGGCACGTAATTATGTTTGAATTTATACGAATCGAATATTTATTTAGGATTCTCCATTTCTTTAGGTTGCTTGGTGAATTTTTACGGTGATCCTCTTGGTTCCTTTTCTCGAAACTTCAGGTGAGTTCAATAGTTTTATAAAACCGAGTACAATGACAAAAGAATTTTTGAAAGGTTTTATAAGTTTAACTTTAATGATTAATTCGTGGTATTTGGTTGATACGTGAGTACCTGATTCACTTTATTTGATATGATATGTATACGTGGTTACTTGCATAATTATAATCTAGTATCTTGTATGCTACGAATTTTATACGATTGTGAATTGAACTTAGTGGGCGGGGGTAGCAATCCAACTTGCTCACTTGTGGATATACGAACCTAGTAGGAAACGGGGATCTTCTAGGATAAAGTGTTAGCCATATACGACGCTGCTGGGTTTTCTAGACAACCTTGGCGGGACATGGTGCATAGGTTCCTTGTGTGCCTATATGCTGGAGTGGTGTTGGCCGAACGGGGGGCTTGATCAAACATCACGTAGGTGTAAGGAGGAGACGAACGGGGCTTTCCGTTTATACTTACATCTGAACGACAATGAGGTACTTGTACTCGCGCTGTCGGAGTAGCGAAAGCGGCGATACTCTCGGGATTTATGTTCTCGGGTAGGAGTCGCGCCCCACTTGGAACATAGGTTGGCTGAGCACGTGATTAGTGAACTTGTGGGTTTCCTTGTGGGTTTAGACTGTACAGTAGGGTTACCTTCTTGATATACGATTTGACACATGAGATGATTATGATCACAATTACGATGATTCTGAATATGATATGATTAGTGATCATTATGATTCTATGATACATGATGTGACTATGATTACGATGATGAATATGATATGAGTATATGATGATTATTATTGATATTAATTATATTTGAACTGGTATGTGGTACATGATTTTTGGTTACGGGTTCGGGTCAAATACACGATGGGTCGGGTGTGGTTAATTAATTATTTAAATATATATTCGATTTAAACTAACGTTTTATGGTTTGATATTCTAACTCATATTGACTCACGAGGCGTAAGCTGACACTTGTTTCTTGAAATGTGTCATGTACTCGTGCAGGTGGCTTAGAAGTTTCGGCTTGTGAGAAGGGGTACTTGGGTAGTTGACTACTAGATGAGATACCATTTGGACATTCTTTATTTATTTAATTCATTTGATTGATTTATGTAACGGATTTGACCAAGACTTACGGTGTGACACTGTGATTTTTATCGGTTTGCTTTTATTGCACATATGGTTAAAGACTTCCATTGCAAATGATTAATGATTATTTAAATTTTTTTTGTTAAATGGAATTTTTGAAAATCACGGGGTTATAAGTTGGTATCAGAGCCAGGCTGTGAGTGAACTGAGTGTTGAGACCGGCACTTAAACTCACGGCTAGATCGGCTCGTATAAGAATGAACACGACTATAAGTGGGGGGAGGTGTATGACTGAGTGCTTTTAGGGTTACTTATCTGTTGCCTATTGGACTCTTCTCTCCACTACTCGGTTTAGAATCTTTCTATTTCCGCTCGTTCTAAGTTTCTGAATTTCAACTCTTGATCGTGTTATCTTGCAGATGAAATGGTTGGTACGCGGAGGAACAACAACAACAATGCCTTGCCCGGTGCTCAACGTGGAAATGGCGGAGCGGGTAGCGGTGCTCCAATTGTTCAAAGCATTCCCAATGTTGAGGATACTTTTTCGGTCCACCGCTCCAACCGCAATCTGGTAGGGAATGACAATCATAATGATAGGCCAGAAGGGACTCGTCAAAGCCAGCGCAGCCTTGGCAGCATTGCCCGTCAGGCGCAAATGGAAGAAGAAATACGGTTTCGGGATGCCGAGATCGCTCGTTTGAGATGAGAAGCACGTGGTGGAAGGAATGAAGAGACGATGAACAGTCTATGCAGAGTGAAGCGGGCAGTGTTTCACAACCCGAGATAGAGCGTGACATTGGAAAAGTTGGAGGCAGAGGAACTTCGTTTGAAACATTCATGAAATGCAAACCGCCAACGTTCAAGGGAGGTGACGACCCACTGGGATACCTGCGCTGGATTATGAAGCTGGAAGAGGTTTTCTGCGTTAGAAATTACACAGAGTATCAACAGGTTAGCTATGCGATCATGTGTCTAGAAGGAGAGGCTTTAGAATGGTGGCGAACAGTTAAACGAACAACTACCGAGGCCGCTCGGAAGAGTATGACCTGGGCGATATTTACTGATAAACTCAAGATGAGATTATGCAGCCTGGGGGCAATAGAAAAAGCTAAGCGGGAATTCTTGGAACTAAAGAAGGGCAACATGACTATAGCAAAATACAACGTTGCCTTCCTTGATAAGTTGCAATTTGCCGGCAGCTACTGTGTTACTGAAGAAGAACAAATCGGAAGATATGCCGAGGGATTAGCATATGAATACCAGGTGGCAGTGAGGATGAGGAGAACTTTGGGAGAGGCCATGGATGAAGCAAGTAGAGTCGAGTACGACCTAATCAAGCGAGAAAGGACGATGACCAAAGGGGGCGAGAAGAGAAAATGGGACGGACTATCTGAGTCCACCAAGAAGAAAGACTATGTTCAAAATAAGAGTGATCAAAGGGATAAATCAAGTTACTGTCGGGATTGTCATGAAACACATCAGGGTCCGTGTAGCACTGCTACTAATCGTTGCAGGCGGTGTGGAAAGATTGGGCATCGGTCGTTAGATTGCACAAGTGTTGAGCAGATGTGTTACAACTGTAGAGAGATGGGTCATATCAGTGCTAATTGCACAAAACCTAAGGTGCGTTTCGGAGCACCAGAAAAGAAGAGTGAGGCGCCCAAGGCAAAAGCGCGTGCGTTCAACATGATAGCGGATGAGGCGTAGAGTAATGACGAGGTATATGCGAAACCTTATTTGTTAGTTCTTACATGTCAATGTGCTATGTGATTTGGTGCTAGTAGGACTTTGTGTCTACTTTTATTCTCCTCTTATGTTACTTTGAATTTTAGTGTAGTCGATTTTATATTTTTGAGCGAGTGGTGAAAGCCGTGATGGTTAGCTAGTGTGATAATATAGTTGTAAGAGGCGGTGTGAAATAGAGTTAGTGTTGTAAGAACTTGATGAAAAAAAAAGTATTTGGGGTGACGGTATATACTACGAATTGTAGATATAGTTAATTCTTAGGTAAGTTGATTTAGAGGTTATTAACGATCGAATTAAAGGATGGGTACATGATTTATGCTATGACCATCGATAGGATAAGATATGGATGACCTTGTGGTATAATATGATAGTTACTTAATTACTTGGGATTAGGATCTTAATGCCTCATGTGTGCTTTGCGGTTGCTGATTCCGGGACGGAATCTCTTTAAGGAGGAGACAATTGTAACGACCGGAATTCGAGGTAATTTATACGAGGTACATATATAGATATATATTTATTTTATTGTACGTAGTGGATGAGTTTTTTTAGACGTTATAATTTTAAGTAAATTAAAGACGGGATTAGGTGACTTTAAGGGTACGTTTTAATTAGAATATAAAGAATAGGGATCTAAGGGTCATTATGGAAATACTTTAGGGGATAATTAGGGAATTTAAAAACCAAGTTTAACTAGGGTTTTAAACACTTTTGGCAACCGTAGAAGTCCCCATCGGCAGCTTTTTTTTTGTCCTCTCCTCCATCTCGATCGATTAAGAAGGCAAGAAAAAAAAAGAAACCCTTGAGAAGCTTCGATCTAGTAAGTGTTGTGTGTGTGTGTCTTATTAATATTACGTAGGGGTGTGTGTGTTTCACAATTCCGGTATGTGTGTATATATAATGTGAGGTGTATGTGTGTGTGTTTAAGCTAGGTGTGTGTTTGTTTCATGTTTGAGCAGTGTTTGTGTGCATAGAAAGTGTGTGTTGTGTGTGTGTTTGAGCAACTTGTGTGTGTGTTTCATGCTGTCTACGGGTGTATGTGAGGTGTGTGTGTGTTTGAGTTGTGTGTGTGTGTGTTTTGCAAAGATCCCGTATGAGGGATGGTGTGTGTGAGTTGTGTGTATGTTACGGGGTGTGTAAGTGTGGGTTGTGTGTGTGTGTGTGTCATGTGAGTGTGCTGTGTGTGCGTGTGTTTGAGTTGAGTATGTGTGTGTGTGTGAGAGTGTTTTTCATGCTTGTGTGTGTCTTGTGTGTGTGAGTGTTTGTGTGTGAATTGTGTAGCGTGTGAGTATGTGTTTTATTTGTGTAGTATATGGTAGCAAAAGTTTGTGTGTGTGTGTATTGTTTAGGGAACAAACCGGGTGCATGGTGTGTATGTGGGTGTGTGTGTGCATGGGTAGTGTGTGTATTGGGATGCAGAGTGTCATACGGTTTTGTGTGTTTGAGGCGTACGGTTTTTGAGGGGTGTTTGTGTGCAGTTTTGGGATATAGTATATATTTTTAGGGTGTATGATATATATACATATAGGCACGTAATTATGTTTGAATTTATACGAATCGAATATTTATTTAGGATTCTCCATTTCTTTAGGTTGCTTGGTGAATTTTTACGGTGATCCTCTTGGTTCCTTTTCTCGAAACTTCAGGTGAGTTCAATAGTTTTATAAAACCGAGTACAATGACAAAAGCATTTTTGAAAGGTTTTATAAGTTTAACTTTAATGATTAATTTGTGGTATTTGGTTGATACGTGAGTACCTGATTCACTTTATTTGATATGATATGTATACGTGGTTACTTGCATAATTATAATCTAGTATCTTGTATGCTACGAATTTTATACGATTGTGAATTGAACTTAGTGGGCGGGGGTAGCAATCCAACTTGCTCACTTGTGGATATACGAACCTAGTAGGAAACGGGGATCTTCTAGGATAAAGTGTTAGCCATATACGACGCTGCTGGGTTTTCTAGACAACCTTGGCGGGACATGGTGCATAGGTTCCTTGTGTGCCTATATGCTGGAGTGGTGTTGGCCGAACGGGGGGCTTGATCAAACATCACGTAGGTGTAAGGAGGAGACGAACGGGGCTTTCCGTTTATACTTACATCTGAACGACAATGAGGTACTTGTACTCGCGCTGTCGGAGTAGCGAAAGCGGCGATACTCTCGGGATTTATGTTCTCGGGTAGGAGTCGCGCCCCACTTGGAACATAGGTTGGCTGAGCACGTGATTAGTGAACTTGTGGGTTTCCTTGTGGGTTTAGACTGTACAGTAGGGTTACCTTCTTGATATACGATTTGACACATGAGATGATTATGATCACAATTACGATGATTCTGAATATGATATGATTAGTGATCATTATGATTCTATGATACATGATGTGACTATGATTACGATGATGAATATGATATGAGTATATGATGATTATTATTGATATTAATTATATTTGAACTGGTATGTGGTACATGATTTTTGGTTACGGGTTCGGGTCAAATACACGATGGGTCGGGTGTGGTTAATTAATTATTTAAATATATATTCGATTTAAACTAACGTTTTATGGTTTGATATTCTAACTCATATTGACTCACGAGGCGTAAGCTGACACTTGTTTCTTGAAATGTGTCATGTACTCGTGCAGGTGGCTTAGAAGTTTCGGCTTGTGAGAAGGGGTACTTGGGTAGTTGACTACTAGATGAGATACCATTTGGACATTCTTTATTTATTTAATTCATTTGATTGATTTATGTAACGGATTTGACCAAGACTTACGGTGTGACACTGTGATTTTTATCGGTTTGCTTTTATTGCACATATGGTTAAAGACTTCCATTGCAAATGATTAATGATTATTTAAATTTTTTTTGTTAAATGGAATTTTTGAAAATCACGGGGTTATAAGTTGGTATCAGAGCCAGGCTGTGAGTGAACTGAGTGTTGAGACCGGCACTTAAACTCACGGCTAGATCGGCTCGTATAAGAATGAACACGACTATAAGTGGGGGGAGGTGTATGACTGAGTGCTTTTAGGGTTACTTATCTGTTGCCTATTGGACTCTTCTCTCCACTACTCGGTTTAGAATCTTTCTATTTCCGCTCGTTCTAAGTTTCTGAATTTCAACTCTTGATCGTGTTATCTTGCAGATGAAATGGTTGGTACGCGGAGGAACAACAACAACAATGCCTTGCCCGGTGCTCAACGTGGAAATGGCGGAGCGGGTAGCGGTGCTCCAATTGTTCAAAGCATTCCCAATGTTGAGGATACTTTTTCGGTCCACCGCTCCAACCGCAATCTGGTAGGGAATGACAATCATAATGATAGGCCAGAAGGGACTCGTCAAAGCCAGCGCAGCCTTGGCAGCATTGCCCGTCAGGCGCAAATGGAAGAAGAAATACGGTTTCGGGATGCCGAGATCGCTCGTTTGAGATGAGAAGCACGTGGTGGAAGGAATGAAGAGACGATGAACAGTCTATGCAGAGTGAAGCGGGCAGTGTTTCACAACCCGAGATAGAGCGTGACATTGGAAAAGTTGGAGGCAGAGGAACTTCGTTTGAAACATTCATGAAATGCAAACCGCCAACGTTCAAGGGAGGTGACGACCCACTGGGATACCTGCGCTGGATTATGAAGCTGGAAGAGGTTTTCTGCGTTAGAAATTACACAGAGTATCAACAGGTTAGCTATGCGATCATGTGTCTAGAAGGAGAGGCTTTAGAATGGTGGCGAACAGTTAAACGAACAACTACCGAGGCCGCTCGGAAGAGTATGACCTGGGCGATATTTACTGATAAACTCAAGATGAGATTATGCAGCCTGGGGGCAATAGAAAAAGCTAAGCGGGAATTCTTGGAACTAAAGAAGGGCAACATGACTATAGCAAAATACAACGTTGCCTTCCTTGATAAGTTGCAATTTGCCGGCAGCTACTGTGTTACTGAAGAAGAACAAATCGGAAGATATGCCGAGGGATTAGCATATGAATACCAGGTGGCAGTGAGGATGAGGAGAACTTTGGGAGAGGCCATGGATGAAGCAAGTAGAGTCGAGTACGACCTAATCAAGCGAGAAAGGACGATGACCAAAGGGGGCGAGAAGAGAAAATGGGACGGACTATCTGAGTCCACCAAGAAGAAAGACTATGTTCAAAATAAGAGTGATCAAAGGGATAAATCAAGTTACTGTCGGGATTGTCATGAAACACATCAGGGTCCGTGTAGCACTGCTACTAATCGTTGCAGGCGGTGTGGAAAGATTGGGCATCGGTCGTTAGATTGCACAAGTGTTGAGCAGATGTGTTACAACTGTAGAGAGATGGGTCATATCAGTGCTAATTGCACAAAACCTAAGGTGCGTTTCGGAGCACCAGAAAAGAAGAGTGAGGCGCCCAAGGCAAAAGCGCGTGCGTTCAACATGATAGCGGATGAGGCGTAGAGTAATGACGAGGTATATGCGAAACCTTATTTGTTAGTTCTTACATGTCAATGTGCTATGTGATTTGGTGCTAGTAGGACTTTGTGTCTACTTTTATTCTCCTCTTATGTTACTTTGAATTTTAGTGTAGTCGATTTTATATTTTTGAGCGAGTGGTGAAAGCCGTGATGGTTAGCTAGTGTGATAATATAGTTGTAAGAGGCGGTGTGAAATAGAGTTAGTGTTGTAAGAACTTGATGAAAAAAAAAGTATTTGGGGTGACGGTATATACTACGAATTGTAGATATAGTTAATTCTTAGGTAAGTTGATTTAGAGGTTATTAACGATCGAATTAAAGGATGGGTACATGATTTATGCTATGACCATCGATAGGATAAGATATGGATGACCTTGTGGTATAATATGATAGTTACTTAATTACTTGGGATTAGGATCTTAATGCCTCATGTGTGCTTTGCGGTTGCTGATTCCGGGACGGAATCTCTTTAAGGAGGAGACAATTGTAACGACCGGAATTCGAGGTAATTTATACGAGGTACATATATAGATATATATTTATTTTATTGTACGTAGTGGATGAGTTTTTTTAGACGTTATAATTTTAAGTAAATTAAAGACGGGATTAGGTGACTTTAAGGGTACGTTTTAATTAGAATATAAAGAATAGGGATCTAAGGGTCATTATGGAAATACTTTAGGGGATAATTAGGGAATTTAAAAACCAAGTTTAACTAGGGTTTTAAACACTTTTGGCAACCGTAGAAGTCCCCATCGGCAGCTTTTTTTTTGTCCTCTCCTCCATCTCGATCGATTAAGAAGGCAAGAAAAAAAAAGAAACCCTTGAGAAGCTTCGATCTAGTAAGTGTTGTGTGTGTGTGTCTTATTAATATTACGTAGGGGTGTGTGTGTTTCACAATTCCGGTATGTGTGTATATATAATGTGAGGTGTATGTGTGTGTGTTTAAGCTAGGTGTGTGTTTGTTTCATGTTTGAGCAGTGTTTGTGTGCATAGAAAGTGTGTGTTGTGTGTGTGTTTGAGCAACTTGTGTGTGTGTTTCATGCTGTCTACGGGTGTATGTGAGGTGTGTGTGTGTTTGAGTTGTGTGTGTGTGTGTTTTGCAAAGATCCCGTATGAGGGATGGTGTGTGTGAGTTGTGTGTATGTTACGGGGTGTGTAAGTGTGGGTTGTGTGTGTGTGTGTGTCATGTGAGTGTGCTGTGTGTGCGTGTGTTTGAGTTGAGTATGTGTGTGTGTGTGAGAGTGTTTTTCATGCTTGTGTGTGTCTTGTGTGTGTGAGTGTTTGTGTGTGAATTGTGTAGCGTGTGAGTATGTGTTTTATTTGTGTAGTATATGGTAGCAAAAGTTTGTGTGTGTGTGTATTGTTTAGGGAACAAACCGGGTGCATGGTGTGTATGTGGGTGTGTGTGTGCATGGGTAGTGTGTGTATTGGGATGCAGAGTGTCATACGGTTTTGTGTGTTTGAGGCGTACGGTTTTTGAGGGGTGTTTGTGTGCAGTTTTGGGATATAGTATATATTTTTAGGGTGTATGATATATATACATATAGGCACGTAATTATGTTTGAATTTATACGAATCGAATATTTATTTAGGATTCTCCATTTCTTTAGGTTGCTTGGTGAATTTTTACGGTGATCCTCTTGGTTCCTTTTCTCGAAACTTCAGGTGAGTTCAATAGTTTTATAAAACCGAGTACAATGACAAAAGCATTTTTGAAAGGTTTTATAAGTTTAACTTTAATGATTAATTCGTGGTATTTGGTTGATACGTGAGTACCTGATTCACTTTATTTGATATGATATGTATACGTGGTTACTTGCATAATTATAATCTAGTATCTTGCATGCTACAAATTTTATATGGTTGTGGATTGAACTTAGCGGACGTGGGTAGCAATCCTATTTGCTCATTTGTGGATATACAAAACTAGTAGCAAACGGGGATCTTCTAGGATAAAGTGTTAGCCATATACGACGCTGCTGGGTTTTCTAGACAACCTTGGCGGGACATGGTGCATAGGTTCCTTGTGTGCCTATATGCTGGAGTGGTGTTGGCCGAACGGGGGGCTTGATCAAACATCACGTAGGTGTAAGGAGGAGACGAACGGGGCTTTCCGTTTATACTTACATCTGAACGACAATGAGGTACTTGTACTCGCGCTGTCGGAGTAGCGAAAGCGGCGATACTCTCGGGATTTATGTTCTCGGGTAGGAGTCGCGCCCCACTTGGAACATAGGTTGGCTGAGCACGTGATTAGTGAACTTGTGGGTTTCCTTGTGGGTTTAGACTGTACAGTAGGGTTACCTTCTTGATATACGATTTGACACATGAGATGATTATGATCACAATTACGATGATTCTGAATATGATATGATTAGTGATCATTATGATTCTATGATACATGATGTGACTATGATTACGATGATGAATATGATATGAGTATATGATGATTATTATTGATATTAATTATATTTGAACTGGTATGTGGTACATGATTTTTGGTTACGGGTTCGGGTCAAATACACGATGGGTCGGGTGTGGTTAATTAATTATTTAAATATATATTCGATTTAAACTAACGTTTTATGGTTTGATATTCTAACTCATATTGACTCACGAGGCGTAAGCTGACACTTGTTTCTTGAAATGTGTCATGTACTCGTGCAGGTGGCTTAGAAGTTTCGGCTTGTGAGAAGGGGTACTTGGGTAGTTGACTACTAGATGAGATACCATTTGGACATTCTTTATTTATTTAATTCATTTGATTGATTTATGTAACGGATTTGACCAAGACTTACGGTGTGACACTGTGATTTTTATCGGTTTGCTTTTATTGCACATATGGTTAAAGACTTCCATTGCAAATGATTAATGATTATTTAAATTTTTTTTGTTAAATGGAATTTTTGAAAATCACGGGGTTATAAGTTGGTATCAGAGCCAGGCTGTGAGTTAACTGAGTGTTGAGACCGGCACTTAAACTCACGGCTAGATCGGCTCGTATAAGAATGAACACGACTATAAGTGGGGGGAGGTGTATGACTGAGTGCTTTTAGGGTTACTTATCTGTTGCCTATTGGACTCTTCTCTCCACTACTCGGTTTAGAATCTTTCTATTTCCGCTCGTTCTAAGTTTCTGAATTTCAACTCTTGATCGTGTTATCTTGCAGATGAAATGGTGGGTACGCGGAGGAACAACAACAACAATGCCTTGCCCGGTGCTCAACGTGGAAATGGCGGAGCGGGTAGCGGTGCTCCAATTGTTCAAAGCATTCCCAATGTTGAGGATACTTTTTCGGTCCACCGCTCCAACCGCAATCTGGTAGGGAATGACAATCATAATGATAGGCCAGAAGGGACTCGTCAAAGCCAGCGCAGCCTTGGCAGCATTGCCCGTCAGGCGCAAATGGAAGAAGAAATACGGTTTCGGGATGCCGAGATCGCTCGTTTGAGATGAGAAGCACGTCGTGGAAGGAATGAAGAGACGATGAACAGTCTATGCAGAGTGAAGCGGGCAGTGTTTCACAACCCGAGATAGAGCGTGACATTGGAAAAGTTGGAGGCAGAGGAACTTCGTTTGAAACATTCATGAAATGCAAACCGCCAACGTTCAAGGGAGGTGACGACCCACTGGGATACCTGCGCTGGATTATGAAGCTGGAAGAGGTTTTCTGCGTTAGAAATTACACAGAGTATCAACAGGTTAGCTATGCGATCATGTGTCTAGAAGGAGAGGCTTTAGAATGGTGGCGAACAGTTAAACGAACAACTACTCAGGCTGCTCGGAAGAGTATGACGTGGGCGATATTTACTGATAAACTCAAGATGAGATTATGCTGCTTAGGGGCAAGAGAAAAAGTTAAGAGAGAGTTCTTCGAACTAAAGAAGGGCAGCATGACTATAACAAAATACAACGATGCCTTCCTTGATAAGTTGCAATTTTCCGGCAGCTACTGTGTTACTGAAGAAGAACAAATCGGAAGATATGCCGAGGGATTAGCATATGAATACCAGGTGGCAGTGAGGATGAGGAGAACTTTGGGAGAGGCCATGGATGAAGCAAGTAGAGTCGAGTACGACCTAATCAAGCGAGAAAGGACAATGACCAAAGGGGGCGAGAAGAGAAAATGGGACGGACTATCTGAGTCCACCAAGAAGAAAGACTATGTTCAAAATAAGAGTGATCAAAGGGATAAATCAAGTTACTGTCGGGATTGTCATGAAACACATCAGGGTCCGTGTAGCACTGCTACTAATCGTTGCAGGCGGTGTGGAAAGATTGGGCATCGGTCGTTAGATTGCACAAGTGTTGAGCAGATGTGTTACAACTGTAGAGAGATGGGTCATATCAGTGCTAATTGCACAAAACCTAAGGTGCGTTTCGGAGCACCAGAAAAGAAGAGTGAGGCGCCCAAGGCAAAAGCGCGTGCGTTCAACATGATAGCGGATGAGGCGTAGAGTAATGACGAGCTATATGCGAAACCTTATTTGTTAGTTCTTACATGTCAATGTGCTATGTGATTTGGTGCTAGTAGGACTTTGTGTCTACTTTTATTCTCCTCTTATGTTACTTTGAATTTTAGTGTAGTCGATTTTATATTTTTGAGCGAGTGGTGAAAGCCGTGATGGTTAGCTAGTGTGATAATATAGTTGTAAGAGGCGGTGTGAAATAGAGTTAGTGTTGTAAGAACTTGATGAAAAAAAAAGTATTTGGGGTGACGGTATATACTACGAATTGTAGATATAGTTAATTCTTAGGTAAGTTGATTTAGAGGTTATTAACGATCGAATTAAAGGATGGGTACATGATTTATGCTATGACCATCGATAGGATAAGATATGGATGACCTTGTGGTATAATATGATAGTTACTTAATTACTTGGGATTAGGATCTTAATGCCTCATGTGTGCTTTGCGGTTGCTGATTCCGGGACGGAATCTCTTTAAGGAGGAGACAATTGTAACGACCGGAATTCGAGGTAATTTATACGAGGTACATATATAGATATATATTTATTTTATTGTACGTAGTGGATGAGTTTTTTTAGACGTTATAATTTTAAGTAAATTAAAGACGGGATTAGGTGACTTTAAGGGTACGTTTTAATTAGAATATAAAGAATAGGGATCTAAGGGTCATTATGGAAATACTTTAGGGGATAATTAGGGAATTTAAAAACCAAGTTTAACTAGGGTTTTAAACACTTTTGGCAACCGTAGAAGTCCCCATCGGCAGCTTTTTTTTTGTCCTCTCCTCCATCTCGATCGATTAAGAAGGCAAGAAAAAAAAAGAAACCCTTGAGAAGCTTCGATCTAGTAAGTGTTGTGTGTGTGTGTCTTATTAATATTACGTAGGGGTGTGTGTGTTTCACAATTCCGGTATGTGTGTATATATAATGTGAGGTGTATGTGTGTGTGTTTAAGCTAGGTGTGTGTTTGTTTCATGTTTGAGCAGTGTTTGTGTGCATAGAAAGTGTGTGTTGTGTGTGTGTTTGAGCAACTTGTGTGTGTGTTTCATGCTGTCTACGGGTGTATGTGTGGTGTGTGTGTGTTTGAGTTGTGTGTGTGTGTGTTTTGCAAAGATCCCGTATGAGGGATGGTGTGTGTGAGTTGTGTGTATGTTACGGGGTGTGTAAGTGTGGGCTGTGTGTGTGTGTGTGTCATGTGAGTGTGCTGTGTGTGCGTGTGTTTGAGTTGAGTATGTGTGTGTGTGTGTGAGAGTGTTTTTCATGATTGTGTGTGTCTTGTGTGTGTTAGTGTTTGTGTGTGAATTGTGTAGCGTGTGAGTATGTGTTTTATTTGTGTAGCGTATGGTGGCAAAAGTTTGTGTGTGTGTGTATTGTTTAGGGAACAAACCGGGTGCATGGTGTGTATGTAGGTGTGTGTGTGCATGGGTAGTGTGTGTATTGGGATGCAGAGTGTCATACGGTTTTGTGTGTTTGAGGCGTACGGTTTTTGAGGGGTGTTTGTGTGCAGTTTTGGGATATAGTATATATTTTTAGGGTGTATGACATATATACATATAGGCACGTAATTATGTTTGAATTTATACGAATCGAATATTTATTTAGGATTCTCCATTTCTTTAGGTTGCTTGGTGAATTTTTACGGTGATCCTCTTGGTTCCTTTTCTCGAAACTTCAGGTGAGTTCAATAGTTTTATAAAACCGAGTACAATGACAAAACCATTTTTGAAAGGTTTTATAAGTTTAACTTTAATGATTAATTCGTGGTATTTGGTTGATACGTGAGTACCTGATTCACTTTATTTGATATGATATGTATACGTGGTTACTTGCATAATTATAATCTAGTATCTTGTATGCTACGAATTTTATACGATTGTGAATTGAACTTAGTGGGCGGGGGTAGCAATCCAACTTGCTCACTTGTGGATATACGAACCTAGTAGGAAACGGGGATCTTCTAGGATAAAGTGTTAGCCATATACGACGCTGCCGGGTTTTCTAGACAACCTTGGCGGGACATGGTGCATAGGTGCCTTGTGTGCCTATATGCTGGAGTGGTGTTGGCCGAACGGGGGGCTTGATCAAACATCACGTAGGTGTAAGGAGGAGACGAACGGGGCTTTCCGTTTATACTTACATCTGAACGACAATGAGGTACTTGTACTCGCGCTGTCGGAGTAGCGAAAGCGGCGATACTCTGGGGATTTATGTTCTCGGGTAGGAGTCGCGCCCCACTTGGAACATAGGTTGGCCGAGCACGTGATTAATGAACTTGTGGGTTTCCTTGTGGGTTTAGACTGTACAGTAGGGTTACCTTCTTGATATACGATATGACACATGAGATGATTATGATCACAATTACGATGATTCTGAATTTGATATGATTAGTGATCATTATGATTCTATGATGGCTATGATATGATACATGATGTGACTATGATTACGATGATGAATATGATATGAGTATATGATGATTATTATTGATATTAATTATATTTGAACTGGTATGTGGTACATGATTTTTGGTTACGGGTTCGGGTCAAATACACGATGGGTCGGGTGTGGTTAATTAATTATTTAAATATATATTCGATTTAAACTAACGTTTTATGGTTTGATATTCTAACTCATATTGACTCACGAGGCGTAAGCTGACACTTGTTTCTTGAAATGTGTCATGTACTCGTGCAGGTGGCTTAGAAGTTCCGTCTTGTGAGAAGGGGTACTTGGGTAGTTGACTACTAGATGAGATACCATTTGGACATTCTTTATTTATTTAATTCATTTGATTGATTTATGTAACGGATTTGACCAAGACTTACGGTGTGACACTGTGATTTTTATCGGTTTGCTTTTATTGCACATATGGTTAAAGACTTCCGTTGCAAATGATTAATGACTATTTAAATTTTTTTTGTTAAATGGAATTTTTGAAAATCACGGTGTTACATGAACCCACCAAGAAGTGGGTTCCCAAACAAAACTAATGTGTTTAGTTTTCATATCATGTGTAGGGTTCAAGTAAATGGTACTTGGATAGTGGATGCTCAAGGCACATGACTGGGTGGAAAGGACTTCTTAGTGATTTCCAAGAAGATGAACCTCCTAAAGTAACATTTGGTGACAACTCACATGGAATAACTAAAGGCTATGGGAAGTTGCAAGCTGTCAAGGTTACTTTCCAGAAAGTTGCATATGTCAAAGGTCTCAAACACAACCTGATTAGTATCAGTCAATTGTGTGATGAAGACAATGTTGTTACTTTTAGGAAGAAAGCAGGAACAATTTATAATGCTAAGGGAAAGCCTGTATTAATAGCTAAAAGAGAAAGAGATATGTATCTACTTGATCTAAATTCTGTTGATCCCTATAATAAAACCTGCTTATATTCCCAATCTGTTCCTAAGCTGAGTTGGTTGTGGCATAAACGTTTATCTCATTTAAACTTCAAAAATATAAATATGCTATCCAATAAAGAGTTAGTCTCTGGATTACCAAAGATCACATTTGTCAAAGACAAATTGTGCTCAGCTTGCGAACAAGGGAAGCACCATAAAGGGTCCTTTTAATCAAAGCAAAATTTTTCAATAACAGATCCATTACATATGTTGCATATGGACTTGTTTGGACCCATAAGTACTCTAAGCCTAAGTGGCAAGAAGTACACACTGGTGATAGTAGATGAGTTCTCACGATTCACCTGGGTAATATTCCTTAAAGCCAAGAGTGAGGTTGCCCTGGAGATAATAAGTTTTATCAAACAGGAAGAGCTGCAGAAAGGTTTGTCTGTAAAGCAACTGAGAAGTGATCATGGGACTGAGTTCAGAAACTCAACCCTTGAAAGCTTCTGTGAACAAAAAGGGATATTACAAAATTTCTCATCTATCAGAACTCCACAACAAAATAGAGTTGCTGAAAGGAGAAATAGAACCCTAATTGAGGCTGCTAGAACAATGCTATGCGAGGCAGGACTGAAACTCTATTTTTGGGATGAAGCTGTTAGTACAGCCTGCAATACCCAAAATAGATCAATCATTGTCAAAAGACATGGAACGGCATCATATGAGATGTATAAGTCTAGAAAGCCCAATATAGGTTATTCCCATATCTTTGGTTCAAAATGCTATGTGCTGAATCAAAGAGATCAGCTCCATAAGTTGTAACCTAAAGCTGATCTTGGAATATTCGTTGATTATTCCTCAATCTCCAAGTCTTATAGGATATATAATACAAGGAGAAAGGCCATAGAAGGGTCAATTCATGTCTCTTTTGATGAAGACTGTTTTGATCAAGCTGATAAGAGTCAAGCTGACTTGGTCAGTCTGAGTGAGCTTGAAAGGCCTAAGGAAACCAACTTATCAAATCCTATGTATGTCATAGGAGATGACAGTGATGATGATGTGTGTTCATCAAAGAAATCATCACAAACTCCAAGGGATTCTCAAGCTGAGAAGGATGATGAGTTCATCAACCCCTTTGGAGCTGAAGTCACTAAGACTGGGAATCTCAGTGATTGTCAGTTTGTTGACAATGCTGCTGTTGAGACTGAGGATGTGTGTTCACCTCAGAGTTCTCAACATCACTCAGATTCATAACCAGACTCTCCAACTACAACGTTTAAATTCCTCGAAGATCATCCTCAAGATCATATCATTGGAAATGTCCAAGAAAAAGTTATGACCAGATCTATGGCTACAGCTAACTATGCTGCTCACTTTGGTTTCCTATCTCAAATGGAACCAAAGAAGACTGGAGAATCCTTAGAGGATGAGGATTGTATTAAAGCTATGCAAGAGGAATTAAATGAGTTTGAGAGAAATAATATTTGGAAACTTGTCCCTGCCCCTAAAGATCATTCAATTATAGGCACTAAGTGGGTCTATAGAAATAAAATGGACAAGGATGGAGTGATAGTTACGAACAAAGCCAGGCTAGTAGCACAAGGGTATAAGCAAGAAGAGGGAATTGATTATGATGAGACCTTTGCCCCTGTTGCTAGAATTGAAGCCATAAGGTTGTTCTTAGCTTATGCAGCATATAAAGACTTCAAAGTCTATCAAATGAATGTGAAAAGTGCTTTCCTAAATGGAAAACTTCAGGAGGAAGTCTATGTGAAACAACCTCCTGGCTTTGTAAGTTCAAAGTTTCCACATGTCTATAAGTTGGACAAGGCTTTGTATGGTCTTAAACAAACTCCAAGAGCTTGGTATGATACACTGTCAACTTATCTACTATCCATGGATTTCACCAGAGGTAGCATAGATAAGACACTCTTTATTATAAAGAGTAAAGGACAGGTGATTCTTGTACAAATCTATGTGGATGACATTATCTTTGGTTCTATCAATGAATCTCTGTGTGAGTGGTTTTCTAAAATAATGTCACAAAAGTACAAGATGAGCATGATGGGTGAGATGACATACTTCCTAGGCTTACAAATTCAACAAAAGCCTAATGGAATATTCATCAATCAAAACAAGTATGTTCTTGATTTGATAAAGAAATATGGTTTTGATTTAAGTTCAACCATGAGAACACCCATGTCACCAACTGTCAAGCTGGGTAAAGACTCAGATGGTAAGTTTGTGTGTCAGTCTACCTATAGAAGAATGATAGGTTCATTACTCTATTTGACAGCTAGTGAAAAGGATCTTTAGGTACCTTAAGGGTACACCAAATCTAGGTCTTTGGTATCCAAAAGACTCTGGATTTGAGTTAGTTGGTTTTTCTGATGCTGACTATGCTGGGTGCAAGTTGGATAGAAAATAAACAACTGGAGGATGTCAATTGCTTGGAGGGAAGTTAGTAAGCTGGACTAGTAAGAAACAGAACTCAGTGGCTACTTCAACTGCTGAAGCTGAAGATGTTGCAGCAGGAATCTGTTGTGCTCAAATCCTGTGGATGCAGCATCAGCTTCAAGGCTTTGGCATGAGTTTCAAGAAAACTCCTATCTTCTGTGATAACCAAAGTGCAATAGCCATCACTTACAATCCAGTCTTCCACTTAAGAACCAAGCACATTGAAATTCGACATCACTTCATTAGGGACATTGTGGAAAAAGGTAAAGTTGACATTAAATTTATTTCCATTGATGACCAATTAGCAGATATCTTTACTAAACCACTTGATGAAAACAGGTTTATGTATCTTCTAAGTGAATTGGGTATGCTCAATCCCTAGCTAAGTGTCTAGAATATGAGTTTTTCAGTTTGACAAGGACTAAGTGTCTTAAGCTGATTGCACGGTTTATAAATATGTTTTCTTAAACTGATTAATCTGTCAAGCTGAATGATGAGTTCATGCATTTGGTAGGTTCCAAACATATTTTAACTACTTAGTGTGGTTAAAATGTAAGTTTGAGTAAGTCTCAAACATAAATGACTAAGTGTCATTAAGTCTGAGCTATGTGCTTAAGCTGTGTGATTGGTTCACAAGTTTGGTAAGTTCCAAACATATTTCAACTACTCAGTGTAGTTAAAAATAAGTTTGAGTCAGTCTCAAACATGTATGACTAAGTGTCACTGATTCTGAGCTGAGTGCTCAAAATTTGAGCTGAGTACCAATCTCAAGCTGAGTGCTTAAACTCAAGCTGAGTACCAATCTCAAGCTGAGTGCTTAAACTCAAGCTGAGTACCAATCTCAAGCTGAGTGCTTAAACTCAAGCTGAGTACCAATCTCAAGCTGAGTGCTTAAACTCAAGCTTAGTACCAATCTCAAGCTGAGTGCTTAAACTCAAGCTGAGTACCAATCTCAAGCTCAGTGCTTAAACTCAAGCTGAGTACTAATCTCAAGCTGAGTGATCAACTCAAGCTGTGTGCTTGACATAGACTGAGTAATATGTTTACTAAGTTTGGTGTGTCCAACCTATGATTTAATTACTAAGTGTTATTAAATCATCTGTCAAAGCGTATTTGAATTAGTTTCAAATCGTATCGTATATCAATTGTATATTGGTATACTTTAACAGTGGTTATAATATTTTTATGCGTTAATAATATTATATTACACTTGTATCCGTTGGAAGAAAATGTGTTTCTACCCTCTCACTGTTACATCAAGCCGTAATTTTTTTACGGTGTAACGGATAAAAAGGGACTTCAACGGTAACTTTTCTCTCTCCTTAGAAAGGTATATATACCAATCATAACCGGTTTAGAGAAGTTTACGCATACAATTATGACTTCTCACCTTCTCAAATACCTTTCGTAAACACCTCAATTGCTCTTGTGCATACATCCGTTCCAAGCCCTAATTTGCTAAGCGCAATTTTCTAATCGCTCAGTGCGTTTCTTCAGTTGCTCAGTGCTTTCTTCCACAAATTACTCAGTGTAATTAATTCACCATGGACGGAATCACACTAGTTCTCAGTGATCAGATGATTTTAGGTGCTCAGTTCAAGAACAATGGAGTGCCGTTGCTGAAAGTCAATAATCAACGGGCCTGTCTTGCAATTCCTCAAGGAAACAAGGCAGAGGTTATGAAGCCTGGGTGGCTTACATTGGTAAATGCCCTCTGGCATTCGCCTTCTGTGGCGCACCTCTCCACATTGTTCCTCAACATCTACTAGAGTTATGGTATACCTGTACTGACGACCAGAACAGGGGTGAGATAATAGGGACTGTTCTCAATGGCAATAGAACAATAGCCCTATCAGTGCAGCGGCTAAGGGATGTTCTTCGACTCCCTCATTCTGATGAGTTCGAGCCGGCTGTCACAAGGCAAGTGGCTAGGTCTTTTCTACCTAGATTGGGTCACCCGCAGACAGAGGGTGTCATCAAGAAGGCCACTTTTCAAACCAGTTGGGGCTTCATGGTTTCAACAGTGATTCGTTCACTAGGAACTAAGGTTGGAGGATTGGACCAAGTTAATGAGTTCAAGATGCAGCTGCTGTACAATATATTTTTCAACATAAATCTGGATTATGCTATGCTTTTCTTCAACGAACTCAAGGTCCAAGTGATGAAGACCAGAAGGGATCTTCATGTACCGTTCATAAGGTACCTGTCCTTGGCATTTGAAGCCGAGTTGGGGAAAGCATTCTATGAAGCTGATCAGGATGTGTTCCTGTTTCCTACACTCAGCCCCAAGATATTCAACAACGACATCTTCCCGGAGCAAGAGGGTCTGAGTGAGTCCATACTGCTGGTTGCTGAGGGAGCTTCATCTGCAAGTTGAGAAGAGGGATCCAGTCAAGGGAGCATCTCAAGCTGACACCGAAGTTCAAGCTGAGCACTCTGCTCAGGCTGAACAAGTACATTCTGAAGCTGCTTCTGGTAAGACCTCTCCACTTTCTCTTTCTTCTCATTTTTCTCCATCCACTTTTGGAGATAAGACTGCAGTAAACCCAACTCAATATAACCCATCTCCTCCACCTTCGTTCCATTTACAAATCCAATCTGAAGCCACCCCTAGTATGCCCACTACTGCTAGGGAGAATATCCGAACCTATAGACGTAAAACTGCTATAGGTGGTGCCACTCCTAAAGGCATCACTGGAGCTGAGATCACATTGATCCCTCCACCGGCAGGAGTTGAGGGGGAGACGCCTTCTCTTAAGGTGTCAACCTCGAGGCTCATTACTACCCAACAGCCTTACCCGGGTGTGGTGTCTACTCAGCCCATACTCTCCAGTGCCATAGGAGAGCCTACTACTGTGCCTAAGCAGACACACTTAGGTAACATTGAATATATGACCAATCCCCAGGGTCAATCACCCCCCTTCCAAACCAATCAGCCAACCACCAAACCATACACCTCACATTTCGAACCCCATTACTTCTCTTCACTTCTCACACCCTATCGCACGACCTGTCAATGTTTCATCTTCAAACCAAGGTGATTCACAGGTTCCAGACTCTGGTGCAAATGAATTTGAAGGTAAACACCAACCTTTAGATGATGCACCCAAAGACTTGCCTCACACTGATACTGCCTCCTCAGGCATCCAGCAGCTGAAAGAGTATATTGCTGCTCAGTTTGGTTTGTTCCATCTCAAGCAGAAGAAGCATAAACGCCAAATCTATCAGAGGCTTGAGAAGCTGACAAAGAATGTTCAAGAGATTGCCTCTGCAGTTGCTGCGCTCCAACATCAAAACACTTCAACCCCTATTGATGATGACAAAAAGGGGGTGAAGGTTTAAGCTGATAATGAAGCTGAGCTAGTTCGAGCTGAAGCTGAAGCTCTACTAGTACCTAGCTAAAGGAGCATAGAGGAAGACTCAGACTGAGGGGGAGTTAGAAATAAATAAAGAGGAACCTGCAGCTAAGAGACAAAAGGTAGAAGAATCTGAACCTGAAGCTGACATTGTTTCTAAAGCTACGGAAGAAACAGAAGAGGATAAAGCCATAAGGGTTATGATTGAAATGCTCGAACAAGAGGAAGCCAATGAGTTGGGCATTTCTCTTGAAGAGCTGAGAAAGAGAAAATAGAAGGAAGTGAAAGACCAAGAAAAAGAAAAATTGAGAAAATTCTTAGCTCAAGTTGAGGCTACATACACTGGTCCAAGACCTGATCCTATCCCATACACAGATGCAGAAATTCAAGAATGCTATTTCAGAAGAAGCTTCAGTAAAGATATCAAAGGCATGACCTTGAGCAGGACAAATCGAGCCATCATCCTCAACTTTGAATTCGAAGATAAATCTACATTGGGGATAGATCTAAGATATGTTCACAGGATGGGCTACATAGAATGGCAATGAATATTAATGATGCTCAAGAAGTTCAAGAAAAGCCAAATCAAGCAAGAGATCTCTGCTGATGTTTCCAAGCTGATTAATAGAGCTGAGGAATTGAGATATGTTCCAGGTCCTGGTCTGCAGTGGGAGAGCTTATACGAAATACCTGAAGGTGTAGAGTTTAAAGAAAACCAAGGTATTGATACACCTATTTAGGAATTCATGTTTAAGGATCAGGCAGGCAATCCCAGCTTTATCAAGCTGAATGAAATATGTTATGTAAAAGCTAGGGATGCCATACATAAAGAAGTTGCTATGGTGATACCACAAATCATTTTGTAAATTATAAGTTGAATAAGATCATCAGAGTGCAACAAAGAGAACTCAGAGGGGATGCAGAAGCTGAAAGCCTCCCAGAAGAAATAAACAGAGAAATCATTCTTTGGGAGGATCTACATTCTGAGTTCAAAAGATGATTAGATTAGTTCTAATTTTTTTAAGCACTATGTGTGCATGATCTATGTGATCAACATTTTGTATTATGATAAGTTCAATTAACACAAGTATAAAGTTTGATATGTTCAACTGTGTTGTGATGTGTTCATATTTATAAGTTTGATAAGTTCAGCTTAAATGAATAATTGATAAGTTCTTATTCATTAGTGTAATTGGTTGGTATGTTTAACCAAAAATTGGTGTGTTCCAATTTAAATTGATAAGTTCAATTGAAATTGATATGTTCAATTAATATTTCATCAGTTCAAATATAAAAATCTTAATAAGTTTAAGACTTAAGACATAATTCTGTTGAACAAACTTACTAACTGTTTGATGGTTTTGTCATCATCAAATAGGGGGGTTTGTTGGGAAAATTATCTCATCAGTTAAGATTTGATGAGACAAAGTTATGTTTGTAAGATGAGTTCTACATATAATTTAAACCGAATTATGAAGCTTAGTCAGACTGAACAATTATAGTGATTCGGACTGAGTATAAGCTTAGTGTAAGCAGAGCATATGATCGACCAGCTTAGACTATATCTTAGAAAAATTATCAATATGTTTGATAAGCTGTGAGCGTAAACTAAGATATACATATTGAGTTTCAGCTTGATGAGTTTCAAGCTGAGCGACTCAGCGTGAATACTGAGTCAGCTCAATAGAGTTGCTAAATATGTTTTAGTTAATTCTTTAGACTTCTAAGGATGAGTTAATAATTATACATGTTAGTCCATGTTTGTTTTCGAGTGTGTTCTCGAAGAACTTAGTTTGATGAGTTTCAAGCTGAGTAACTCAACCTGACTAAAGAAGTCAGTTTAAAAGGATTTAAATGTGTCTTAAATTCTGTTTTAACTCTCTATATCTACGGGAAGGATAAGAAGACTTCAGAATTAAGATTGAAGATTGAAGACTAAAGATAAGAAGATTCAAGAATCAAGATTCCGAGTTATCCGATAGTTAGTTAGAAAATTAGGATTAGTCCAGTTTGTTAGGAACCGTAGGAACATGATTATAAATACTTATCTCCTGATAAGTTTATAGGTATGACTTAGATACAAAAACAACTTAGTGTTGCAGAGCCAAACCTCACCTCACCATATGTGTTACCAATCTTGATTACTGTTTGTCAGTTCAACGTGATCAAGAAATTCACAGATTGCCAAGGTGTTCGTGTGTTCGAACTATCACATCAGTTGTGATATTGGTAAGTTATCAATCTGTGTAAATCCTGTTTAGAGAGTCGTCAGTATCTATAATCATAAGTTGATTATAGATAGCTAAGTTTGAGAGATTGAGAGATTTATATTAGGTGGTTATATATCAAGAGTTGCTTACTTGATAGTTATTGTAATCATCTTCTTAATAAAAGCATTCGATTGTTTATGGCTTGATTTACTGTGTGTGACACTTTTATTTGATTTGTTCAATTTCCACAGAAAGTGTATTCAACCCCCCTTCTACACACCTGTTGCTTGTTGTTATTCTCATACAAGGGACCAACAATGTCATATTGGGATCAACATATGATTCCTTCCCTTTAATTACATCCTTTGATTATGACTTTTGAGAACTTTCACTTTCTAACAAAACAACAGAAGTTAAATTTCTTTTGGAAGTTATTGATGCTTTTAGATGAGGGCTTTCTCCTTTAACAAATCTTTTAGTCATTATACTTTTACCTTTTACAACTTTAAGGAATGTAAGTGGTAAAATGTCAGTTTTTTTAAAATATTAATGTACTCATTAAAATCAACACAGTTAGCTACTTCAGAGTAATTTCCACTAATAATAGCTTGAACTTATTTTGGAATCTGCTCATTGACACACTGAGTGGTCTTTCCAGCAGAGACACCAACATTTAACTACTTTTTGAAGGTCATTAAACTTCTGAGTTGCTTCACTGGTTTCATTTACCAAGATCGAATTTAATATCTTTTAATTAGCAAAATCTTCTTTCAAAGTTGTCAAGGGTTTAAGTTCCTCATCTTCAAGAACTAATTTCTTCTTAAGTGATTCTATTTCTGTTTTAGCTTATTTTCTCTTTGAATATAAGATTGAAACTCAACACACAAATAATCAAACATGGTTTTCTTTCCATTATCATCATAAATCATAAATTTGCCAACCTGATACATAGAAGAAGGATTCCAGTTGGAGGAAGTACTTGCTTTAGCAGTCCTTTTTATGTCTTTATCAAAGGTGCTAGTACTACCTGTGTTGGACATCAAACTGAGCTGAGCAGTGAGGAGCACATCTTCATCACTTGAGAGATCTTCCTCAGCCCAATGCTCTTCTTCAGCCACCAACACTTTGGCTTGGGACATCTTCTTTTTGTCAAGAACAACAACAAGAAGCTTCTTATACTTGGCTTCATAGTCTACCTTGCTGTCTGATCTAGGAGGAGCCTTGAAGCTAGTGTTTCCTCTGGACTTACATTCACTGGCATAATGGCTAGGTTTGCCACAAGAGAAACATCCTTTTGATGACTTGGTCTTGAGCCTGTCACTTTTGAAAGGTCTATTCCCAAACTTCTTGACACCCTTTCCTTTAAGGAAAAGTTTGAACCTTTTCACCAACATGGCAACCTGCTCAACAGCAGCTTCAATGCTGTCCATGTCCTCCAAACTTTCATCCCCATCAGCCACCTGCTCTTCATTTTCAGAAAACTCCACTTCATTCTCATCCTCACTGGAGTCATCTACCACAGCAACAAAACTCCTAGATGTTGAATTAGACACAAGTGCAGTTGATGAGGCTTTTGTGGCTTCTCTCATCTCCTTTGTAGAGAGCTTCCTTTGCTTCACTGATTGTTCATGGTTCATGATATTACCATGAACACCAACTAGTGAGAGTCCCTTGATTTTCTCACCATGCTTTAACAAAGTGATAAAATGATCCCAAGATTATAGCAGGGAGTCTAGAAACATGTTTACAAGTTCCTTGTTGCTCTTGGGAACATCTGCTCTTCTTAAGTCATGAATAAGGCAGTTCAACCTGGTGTAGGTCTGAGTAAGACTTTCACCTTTAAGAGTATAGAAGAACTCATATTCTTTAACAAGAAGGAGCTTCTTGTTCTCCTGCACCTCTTTAGTACCTTTGTATGCAACAATGAGAGTGTCTAACATCTCTTTTGCAGTCTTGCAGTTAAGAACTTGATGATAGATATCATTTGGTTGTGCAGAGACTAAAGCTGTTCTATCCTTGACATCAAGGTTCGTAAGCCTTTTGTCCACTTTAGACCACTGATGCACCGGCTTAAGAACATACCTTTCGGTAGCAGGTACACCTTCAGAGGCAGGAGTAACTTTGATGGTAGTGGATGGAATATAGGGGCATTCTATAACAGTCTTCAGCATCACATCATCAAGGCTGGAGTGGCCATTTTATAGTGTGGGGTAGAAGCAGTTGAAGAGTAAGCAAAGTAGATCTTAGATATTAATTATCTAAGCTGCTCTGATACTAGTTGTTGGTCCCGAATGGATACTACACAACAAATGTTTGTAAAAGGGGGTTTGAATAAAAACTTTAGCTATTTAAAATTAAGAGCACACAGATGTAATTTATATAATTCTTATTGATGTGAATCAAGGATTACATGAACTAGATGCGGAATATCTAAGTTCAACAAAGGTGGCAACTGATTTGTCTAACACATATACTAAGCTAATCCTAAACAACTAATGTTAGGACGTTCAACACATGAACAAGTTTCATTACACTGTGAATAAAATTTGCTAACTCTTCTAAATCTCAACTGACGAGATTACAGTGTTTAACCAGTGTGTCTTCAGCAATGTTTCATGCTTGAGTATATATAAAGAGATGGTGTCCGGACGGTGGTAAGAGAAGGAGACAAGAAAGTATAAGAATAATAATATTATAATAGATAAAGTTAGCGGGTAGAAAGTAAAATCACTTTATACACGGAAAGGTATAAGGTGAATGTACTTTGTGATGAAGTGAAACCCACTATCTATTATTATATTAATAAACACATACATTTTTCCTTGGAAGTGCAAGTTTCTCTTTCCCTGCTTGTACATTATACAACACCAAGCATTCTTTAGATTTGACTTTACCAAGTATAGAGTTGCCAACCATACTTAGTTGTTGTAAACAAATCTTCGAGATCTTCTTCTTGAAAAGCAGCTATCACCTTTTCCAGGGAGTCAAACTCTATCCTTTTTGTCTTTTTGCAGATTCAAAAAGTGCTATTACTTTTACAAAGAAATCTCTAAATGAAAATTAGAACAACACGTGTTCTGCCTTGACTTAAGAATAAAAAAAGCTAACTGTTTAAATTGAATACGACACAACTGATGAAACTAACTCTAAAATGCAGTGATATTTTTGCTCAGACGAGGAATATTAATAAGAACTCATAAGCATAAGCTAATCAACCTATACGATCAGTAGACCAAGAATATTCAACTAATCATTCAGAGTGATAAGCTTATAATAATTACTTTGACAAAAAGTAAACTTCTTATCTAATGAGAGAAGTCTTCAGCTGATGTTCTTTGGTTCCTCAACTGATGCTTTTGAAAAGCCAGCTGATGTTCTTTTCTCCTTGTCTGATCCTTTGAAGTTGATCCTTCGTCTGATGGTTTAGAGTTTAGCTGATGCTTCTGTTCCTCAGTTGATGTTTCTTACTTAGAAAATTCTTTAAGTCTAACTTGAAAAACAACACATGTTTTTCAGTGATCTAAGTCCCAAATTAAATATGTGGTTCTGTTAGCATCAAATCCTATTTTAGTTAAGCTAGATAGGATATACAATCGTGCACCAGGTACTTTCTCATTTTTACAGACAAGTAACTATAAACTGACTCTTTTAGTATCACTTCCAATCAACAGTTCTTCCCCACTTGGGGTCTAAACTCATACTGTTGTCTGATCACTAAATAACTGGACTTGACACTGACCTAATTAATCCATATCGATAACTGCTTGAAATTCCGTCATCGTGATTGGTATAAACTCCATGGAAACTGACAAATGTCTGTCCCTTTAACCTTGTACTAATATGTACTATTCACAATAGTAGTCTTATCATCTATTATGTCTACTTGCTACCATATTAGGTTAAACCGTTACATCTTAAGCCATAAACTTAAGGGCTCTACCCTTTACTACGGTCTATCTACTTTTCACACTTCGTATATCTGAGTGGGGGAGCTTACCCTCCACACTGTAGTACAAACGTTGACCTCTTACTATGTACCCTTACCGACTCAATCTTTCTCTTTTTACTCACTATTCTCTCCTCTCTCAATTACTGTTCTTTCTTCTATGCAAGACTTATCATCTCGCCCACTTCATTACAAGTAACTGTCGTTAAGCTTTACCTGTTGGGGAGATAGCAATATCAAACCATAATGAAACCTGTCTTGGTTTAAGGGATTCAGATGTGTTATGCATGTTTGAACTTAAACATTGGTTCGTAGAAGTGTTTCAAACAATGTTTTATAACATTTTATAAACTTTTATGTGTCGTGTTTTTTGATGAGCTATCACCTGGAGTTAGTCCGAGTGGTCACAAGTGCGAAGTTCAAGGTACATGAAGTATTATATGATGCTTAAATTATATAATTTTTGATACTAAACTACTTTAGTAAAGTAACGATGACAAAGTACGGCTTTAACTTATGTGGTGACTAACATGATACCTGATACATTTTATCAGAACGATTGATACATGGCCCAAGCCAGTGAATCGGGATTTCTGATGAGAATGTTAAGATCCAATACGTATATTGTGTTTGTAATAACAAATGCAATATTATTAACTGTACACGATACCTCTTGCAACTTATTAAAGCCCGGGGAATCTTGTGAATCCGCTGAGGGGTACTTGTAGAGATAGACTGCCTGTAGCTAGGGTGCCTTAGAATGCCTAGAGAGCTAGGTTAATGATATGCGATATGTGAAATATGAACTGATATAGTAATGAGCATTGTATGCAAATGCCGCCAGTTAATTAAGTGCATTGTCTATACATCTAGTGTGAATAGATTTGTGATACTAGCGAGGATCAGGTTTCGAGAACCCACCAAATGAAGATGATGCTAGTATGACGGGGGAGAATGACCCCCGTATGCAACCAATTCTGAATCAACCACTTCTAGAAAACATGGTTCCACCTGTCATATGACAGGAACCCGGAAAACTAGGAGGAAGAGCTAGCGGCAATTAAGATGACCGAGTTGGTGACCACCATGGTGTCCAACATGATGAAAGAACTACTACCAAAGGTAGTCGAAGATCTAAAACAAAACATGAGCACTATGATCGATCAAAAGCTGGGTGCTTTGTGGGCTGCCAAAGATGCTACTTCTGCAGTTGTCGCTGCCCAGCTAGTAACACTAGCCACTAACCATGTGGCCCAAGGAGGAACCTTTCGAGATTTTTTTGACTTGTCAGCCACTAACCAAGTGGCCCAAGAAGGAACCTTTTGAGACACTTTGGCTTGTCAGCAGCCGGTTCTTGATGAAATGCCAGACCTCGTATTGAGCACTAGGTGGGTCTTGACAGTAGAAGGAGCTTTCCTTACTAGTCGATGTGCGAATGACACAAAGGTTTGGTATGCATCCAACTTTCTAAGGGAAGCGGCTGATATCGGGGTATTTAAATAAATATTTTTAGCGATTACGGGTTATTTTTAATAAAAAATGTGATTTCTATTCTTAATTATTGATTTCAGGTTCGAAAATCGAGATATGGAGTTAAAAAGAGATAAGATGGAGCAAAACGGGAAAAAAAATGCAAAAAAGTTAAATCCTAGTCAAACAGTCGTGGACGCGCCGCGTCCACGTAAGAGTTCGCGTCGCGACTGATTTTGATAAGGCTTATTCCATGTTCAAAATTTAAATCAGCGAAGGATTAGGTGATCAGCCGTGATTGCGGCACGAGGGGGAACTTTAAGCAATTATATATTCTTTTCAATTGCATTCGAATTGAGAACTTCCACCACGACTTTTTACCACCATATAATCCAAAAAACACCTTTAATTCATTCTAGAGGATCTTGGAGCATATTTTGGAGGATTGGAGCTTAATTTGAAGATTTACGGCTTAGATCCATTCGACTTTTACGGGTTCTATCATTCTTCTTCATCCTGTTCTTCTTATTTATCAATTTCCAGAAGTTTAGAATATTGAATCTAGGCTAAGTTTTTTTCATTCCTCCCTAGAGGAGATGAACTCTTGTAATGGTTGATTAATTCATTTTTTTGGATACTTTATTCATGTTTTTATCAAGTATTGCTTAATCTAAGTTCATGCATGTTTTAGGATATGTTTTTTTTATATTTTAATCTGAGTTTTAATGTATTAGAAGATCAATTTAATCATAAAGCTTGAATCTTGATTATCTAGGATCATTAGATAATTTAGACTAGTGATTGAACAAATCCTAGGGTTAAACATCTAAAAGATAGAAACTTTAATACGTATTTCCATATGTAATGACCATTATGTGTTATTTTTATGTTTTGTTGATCAAACAATCATAAAAAGGTTAAAGCTTTACTTGTAATCGAATCAATTGGCTAAATATACTTTTTAATCGTGTTTTTGACCATAAATGTTATTAATTAGTGTAATTAGACGGTTAGAATCGGATCAAGGTTTTAACCACTTTAGAAATCAATGCATGATGTTTAGTATCATTTGATCTCAATTCCATGAATTTAATTTACTCGAAAGGGTGAAATCGAATCTAGGGAGGGAAAGTCTTCATTTTACATTTTGCTAAACAATGATGATTGTATGTGATTATGATGAATCTGAGAGAGAAAACAAAAAAACACAAAAGTACCTTTTAATGAATTGTAATTCTATTGCAAATCTTGAATATTACATGGTGCCTTAGCCGTTATAAAAGCTTCGGCCATATTTTTATTTTGCACCCTCACTTTGTATAATCTAACAATCTCCGCTTAAGGAAGAGTGCAAATATTCACAACAAGAAAAAAGAAAATTACACATCATGGATTGACTTGTTGCGAATGCCGAATGCCACTTGCCACTAGCGAATATCCTAGTGTATTTATCATTAGTTCTATTGCCCGGTATGTTTGGGTTTGCTCACCTATAGATATTGTTTCATAAGCTTCCCACGCCTTTTGATGAATCTTGTGATGAAGGATTTTCAATGTGCCGTCTGAGTATGCCATAAGTTCATTTAATATGATGAAAATCTTTTCTTTCTTTGAATTACGGTAGACAACACCTCGATCACCCTTGTAATTGACATGCCCTTCAAGAATAATTGTCAACTCCTCATGTTGTTCTAAGTCTGGATGGATTTGATTAGGCTTGAGAAGATTGACTTTGGGATGATTACTTTTTGCTCCGAGTTGGATATCATGATCCTCAACATACTCGATGAATTTCCTCATGTACTTTATTAGTTGAGATCTGCCAAACTGCTCATGTGCAGACTTGCCTTGTTTCAAAGTGAGAGCTTCATAGAGGAATGCAATATCATGAATTTTGACGTGTCTCAGATCAGCATCATTGATGTATATCTTTTGACCGTGAGCTCTCTGAATCTCAAAAATTGCATACTTGTATCTGAAGGTAGTCCTAGTAACCACATTCAGCTGCTTGACGATAGGATAATCTGACATTATTAATAAGGAATATGCTATACAAACGATGAATCAGCTTCAAAGGATGAAAGGAGAAGAAAATAGCATTACCTGAGGACTTACAAAGCATCAAATGAGGATTTACAAAGCACAGCTGAGGATCGAAAGCATCAGCTAGAGGATCAAAAGCATCAGCTGAAGAATCAAAGCATCAGCTGATGACCTCTTCTCTTCGGATAAGAAGTTTACTTTTTGTTAAAGTAATTTTTATAAACTTGTCACTCTAAATGATCAGCCGAAAATCCTTGGTCTACTAATCATATAGCTGATTAGTTTATACACTTTAGTCCTTATTTATTTCATCATCTGAGCAAAATTATTAATGCAGTTTAGAGTTAGTTTCATCAGCCAAGTCGTTTAAAATATGAACGCTTAGCTGTTTTTGTTTTTAAGTCAAGGCAGAACATGTGTTGTTCTATTTTGCCTTTAGAGATTTCTTTGTAAAAGTATTAGCACCTTTTGAATCTCCAAGGAGACAAAAGGATGGAGTTTGACCTCCTGAAAAGGTGATAACTACTTTACAAAAAGGAAGATCTCAAAGATTTGTTACAACAACTAAGTATGGCTGGCAACTCCATACTTGGTAAGTTCAAATCTGAAGAAAGCATGGTGTTGTTTAAAGTACAAGCATGGAAAGAGAAACTTGCACTTCAAGGCAAAAGGTATGAGTTTAATAATATAATAATAGATAGTGGGTTTTTACCTTTTTAGAGAATAGATACACTTTATACTATTAGCGTATAAAGTAAATCTACTTTCCACCCACTTTCTTTATTTATTATAATATTGTTATTCTTATACTTTGTTGTTCCCTCTTTTACCACCATCCGGACACCAAGCTCTATATATATATACTCAAGCATTTCCCATTCTTGAATATATCGGTTGAACACTGAAAAATCTCATAAGTTGAGATTTAGAAGAGTTAGCAAAAATATTCTTAGTGTAATCACACTTGTTCATGTGTTGAACATTTTAAGCATTAGTTAGTTAGAATTAGCTAGTGTATGTGTTAGACAAAATTGTTGCCACCTTTGTTGAACTTAGATTTTCCGCATCTAGTTCATGTAATTCTTGATTTACATCAATAAGAATTATATAAAGTACATACGTGTGTTTTAATTATTTAAATAGCTAAATTTTGTATTCAACCCCCCCTTCTACAAACATTTGTTGTTGTAGTATCCAATTGGGACCAACAACTGATATCAAAGCAGGTTACATAATCAATATCTAAGATTTGCTTTGATTACTCTTTAGCTGCTTCAACCCCACACTATCAAATGGCCACTCCAAATGTTGCTTCCAACGGTGCTTCAAACAATGGTTCACTCTCTCGGTGTCCCATGTTTGATGGTGAAAACTTTTCCCTTCGGAAGAGCAGAGTCCATCTCTATATGTCTAGCCTTGATGATGTGATGATAAAAACCGTCATAGAAGGCCCCTATGTTCCATCCTCCACCGTTCAAGGTACGCTTGCTACTGATGATGCTCCAGTGGTCTGATGAAGACAAAAGGCTTGTGAATTTTGACGTTAAAGCAATTACAGCCTTAGTCTCTACACTACCAAATGATATCTATCATCAAGTTCTTAATTGCAAATCTGCAAAAGAGATGTTAGATACTCTCACCGTGGCTTATGAAGGAACCGAAGAAGTGCAGAAGAACTATAAAACACTTCTTGTTAGAGAGTACGAGTTCTTCTTTGCTCATCAAAGTGAAAGTCTTACTCAGACCTACACTAGGTTCAAATGACTTAAGAAGGGTAGATGTTCCCAAGAGCAACAAGGAGCTTGTAAACAAGTTTCTAGAATCTCTCCGAGAATGTTGGGATCATTTCATCATTGTGTTGACACATGGTGAGAAAATCAAAGGTCTTTCACTAGTTGGTTTATATGGAAACTTCATGAACCATGAACAATCAGTGAAGCAAAGTAAGCTCTCTACAAAGGAGAGGAAAGAGGCTGCTAAGACTCCTTCAACTGCTCTTGTGTCTAAGGATGCAAGACCCAGGAGTTTTGCCGCTATGATAGATGAATCCAGTGAGGATGAGGATGTAGAAGAATCTTCTGAAGAAGAAGAGCAAGTGGATGATAGGGAAGAAAGTTTGGAGGACATGGACAACATTGAAGCTGCTGTTGAGCAGGCTACCATGTTGGTAAAAAGGTTCAAACCTTTCCTTAAAGGAAAAGGTGTCAAAAATTTTAGAAAGAGACCTTTCAAAGGTGACAGGTCCAAGACCAAGTCTTCTGAAGGTTGTTTCCCTTGTGGCAACACTGGTCACTATGCCAATGAATGTAAGTCCGAAGGAAACACTAGCTTCAAGGCTTCCTCCAGATCATACAGCAAGATAGACTATGAAGCCAAGTACAATAATCTTCTTGCTGGTGTTCTTAACAAGAAGAAGAAGAAGTCTCAGTCCAAAGTATTGGTGGCTGAAGAAGTAGATTGGGCTGAAGAAGATCTCTCAAGTGATGAAGATGAGGTCATCACTACTCAGCTCAGTCTGATGGCCAACACAGGTAGTACTAGCACCTTTGACGAAGATATGAAAAGAGCTGCTAATGTTTGTACTTCCTCCAACTGGGATCCTTCTCCTATGTACGAGGTTGGCAATTTTATGACTTATGATGATAATGAAAAGAACATCATGTTTGACTATTTGTGTGTTGAGTTTCAGTCTTATATTCAAAGAGAAAATAAGCTAAAAACAGAAATATAATCACTTAAGAAGAAATTAATTCTTAAAGATGTGGAATTTAAACCTATGAAAAATTTGAAAGAAGAATTAGCTAATCAAAAGATATTAAATCAGATCTTTTGTAAAAAAAACCAGTGAAGCAACGCAAAAGTTTAATGACCTTCAAAAAGTAGTTAAGTCTTGGTCTGTTTCTGCTGAAAAGACCACTCAGTGTGTCAATGAACAGATTCCAAAACAAGTTCAAGCTATTGTTGGTGGAAATTACTCCCAAGAAGCTAACTGTGTTAATTTTAGTGAGAACATTAATATCTTAGAAAAGGCTGATATTTTACCACTTACATTCTTGAAAGTTGTAAAAGGTAAACCTATCATTACAAATAGATTTGTCAAAGAAGAAAGCTCTCATCCAAAGGAATCAATCACTTCCAAGAGAGATTGAACCTCTGTTGTTATGTTAGGAAGTGAAAGAACTCAAAAGTTAATGTCAAAGGAAGTTAGTAAAGGAAAGGAACCATATGTTGATTCTAACATGACATCATGTTGTCAGACCTTGAAAACAGATGATTTAACTTTAAGTTCACAACTAAATAACATTTCACTAGTAAATGAATCTAGTTCAACTATTTAAATGGCTGATGATAAATGCTCAGCTGATGGCCTGTCAGCTGATCATACATCATCTTCTAACTGCTCAGCTGATAAAAAATCATCCAATTCTCTTTTAATAAAGGAAACTGTGAGAAAAGGACATAATGTTTTCATTAAAACCAAACCTGTCACGTCTAAATTTGACCAAAAACTCTTTAATATTAAGTGTTAGCTTAAGATGCATGTGAACAAAGACCTTTTAAGTTTACAGGATCAACTGCAACAGCTGAGTGGCAAAGTTAGTCAGCTGATGATCCATAGTCATCAAAAGAATAATAAGGTTACTCATAGACAGTCATCAAAACATGTTCAAAGCTCCAAAAATCAAAAAAGTTATAAATGTGGTAGCAAAGAACATAAGGTATGTGACTGTTCTCAAGAAGGTAACTCAAGACAGCGGACATATAGTGATAATATAGTTGTTCCCATCATACATAAACAACCTGATATGAAATGGATAGCTAGGTGCAATCCACAGGGGTCTACTTAATTGTGGAAACCCTAAGTGTCACTAACCTTCTTTCATTCATATCTGTGCAGGGCCTTAGCACATGGTATATTGACAGTGGATGTTCAAGAACCATGACAGGTTGCAAAGCTTTGCTCAGCAACTAGAAGAAGGAAAAGGGTCCAAGAGTGACCTTTGGTGACAATAACTTTGGGCAAACCAAAGGCTATGGTGAACTTTATAATGGGAATCTTAAACTGTCAAAAGCATCTTATGTTAAAGGACTTAAGTATAACCTCATTAGCATAAGTCAACTCTGTGATGGTGATATTGTGATTTACTTCACTAAGACGGGATGTTCCGTCATAGATAAAGAAGGCAAAACAGTTATTTGTGCCAAGAGAACCAAGGATATTATTACTCTAGATATATCCTCTGGTGATCCATCTATATTAACCTGTTTGTATTCAAAATCTGTAACAGACACAAACTGGTTATGGCACAAAAGGCTTTCCCACTTAAACCTTGCTCTGCCTGTGAAAAGGGAAAGCAACACAAAACATCTTTTCCATCTAAGCACGTCTTCTCCCTTACAAAACCATTCTACATGTTGCACATGGATCTATTTGGTCTAGTTGCCACTGCAAGTATTGGTGGAAGTAACTATGCACTTGTTATGGTTGATTAGTTCTTAAGGTATACTTAGGGCATTTTCCTTAAAGCTAAGAGTGAGGCCGCTGAAGAGATTATAAGCTTTATCAGAAAGATAGAAGTGCTAAAATGGCAATCTAGTGAGGATGCTGAGAAGTGATTGTGGATCTGAGTTTAGAAACCAAACTCTAGAAGGTTTCCGTGATGAGAAAGGGATATCTCAAAATTTCTCTGCTCCAAGAACTCCACAATAGAATGGTGTAGCTGAGAGAAGAAACAGAATCTTAATTGAAGCTGCAAGAACCATGTTGTGTGAAAGTGGGTTAAGTTTCAATTTATGCTGTCAGCTGTGTTTGCTTTACTCAGAACAGATCCCTTGATCAAAAGGCACAACAACACTCCTTATGAATTGCTAAAGGGAAGGAAACCTAACATCAACTTTCTGCATATCTTTGGATGTTAGTTTTTCATTCTGAACCAAAAGGACCAATTGCAGAAGTTTGCATCTAGAGGCTGATGAAAGTGTGTTTGTTGGATACTCTGTCATTTCCAAAGCATACAGAGTATACAACATCAGAACCAAAGTCATTGAAGAATCAATCTGTAACACCCCAAGGTTTGAAAGTTCCCGATTTGTATTATCATAAATTAAATATCAAGTGTTTATGTATTTGGTTAGTTACCTTTATGTGCTATGTGTTTATGAGTATATAGTTGGAGGGTTAGAATTGCCAATTCAGAAAGTTAAGGAAGTCAAGGGACCATTTATGTCATTAGTAGAAAGATTAGATATACATGAGTTTTCCTTTGACTCATTGGTAGTCAACACATCAGGAACCAAATACACACCCACGTACACACATTTACACCCTTTGTTCTTGGCTGATTTTGAATTCCAAAGTGAAGTTTAAACATTAGAAATCGATCTTATAGTAATTCAGAAGTAAGAGGTAAGATTTTTTCATGGTTTAATTGAGTTTTTAGGTGAATAAATGGGTTCATGGGTTGAATCCATGTTTGTAGCTTGGTTCATGTGTTTTAGTGTTGTTTTGTATCAAGTGTTTTGTTAGAAAGTTGGTAATAATGATATAGAACTTGTATGTATGATTGAATTTGAGTTTGATCAAGATTTATATTTTAAAAGGTGATTTTCGGCCGCTGTTCACGAACAGAGTAGAAACCTTCTATACCGATTATCCTTGCGACCGCATGAGTTATCTATTGTGATCGCAAGGCAGTGTTTCAGCATTTTGAGTTGCTTTGTCCCTTGCGGTCGCATGCAAGGTTACTTGCGACTATAAGGGTTTGTTTTGTGAGATTACAGTCTATAGACGAAGGAATCAAGTTTACTATCGCAAGTACATAACCGTGGTCGTAAGCAAGCTTAGAATCATCCTTGCGAGCGTAAGGACAAGTCCTTGTGATTGCAAGTGATGTTGTTTTGGAAAAGACCCTTGTAAGCGCAAGGGATTAACCTTGCGATCATAAGAAAGTTTTGCTAAGGGACCTTGCGGTCGCATGAGTTAGTGCTTGCGGTCGCAAGCTGTCGTTTAGATTTCAGTTTAGTTTGTTTGATCAGTGTCTTTCGTAAGTTGAGTACAGATGTTTATATAGTATTATTTATTGCTTGTAGGCAATAAGAGTTGATGTTTCTGTGATAGATAATAGCTGTTAATTGTTGTTAAGGTGAGTGTACTTACCTTTAATCAGATTAGCACACGTGTATATATTGATTGCATGATCTGTGAATAGTTATGTGATATTATTGCATTGTAGACAGAGATGGGGTATATTGAGATCCTTATACCCAAGTAAGTGTCAGGGGTTGCTTATACTTTTTATAGTATACTCCCGGACCAGATAACAGATTTGGAACAGTCTTGCAGATTTAAGATCGGGATGCGAGACATCCTAAAGAGATTTAGCTCTTATGCTTTGTTTATTGTCCCAGTAGTATACTCACTAAGCATTAGCTTAAGTTTAGTATTTTGTGCATGCAGGTGTGTCCGGTTGTGGCAAGGGGAAGGCCCCAGCCGCTTGATAGGCTGGATAGCTCCTTGCTTTGGTTTAAAGACATTTTAAACACTACTTTTGATAAACAGATTAGCACCATTGTAAATAAATAACAGTATTGTATAAAACTTCAATCTTTTTGGGTGCTAAGAGTTATATAATATGTTTAATAGGATTTTAGAAAAAGTGGTGTTACAACTTGGTATCAGAGCCAAGGTTTGAGGGATTTGGGCACATATGAGTGTGATGTCTGAACTTAAACCATGGTTTTGAGATCAAGAGGAGCTATCCCTGGGGCAGTTACCTTGGTGAGTATATCTACTACAAAGTTTATGATTAGTTATCTGTTTCACAGTTTGAGGACGAGTAGCAATATTTATGCATGAGTAGTTAGTTTTTCTATACGTGACCTAAGCTTGTGAATCGGGGTGTTCTACGACGGCAACAAGAATAATTGTGTATAACATATTCCTTACAACACGTAGCCAGTGTATGTAAAGAACATGTGATATGCAATCGAGCTTGGAATTGTCATGGTGATAACTTGTGGATCAAACAAGGGGTAATACGTGACAATACAGTCTATGTGAATAGTACCAAAACAGAATATTAGATAGATGTAGTATTAAAAATATTACCTACCTTATTCGTGAAACAGAGACAGTTGTTATTGTATAGTATGTTAAAGCTTTCTGAATTTCAGAATGGAGTACATACAAGGGGTCGTTGCCTATCCAACACAGCATTCTGGGGCTAGTAGACCTCAGGAGAACAGAGACACTTATGTTTCAGATGGAATCCGCATACACCGGAGGATTTACGGGTAACCCTTCTGGGCTATCGGGTATAGAGGTAGTACAAGACCCAGTGAACAGTGTGAATAAAGAAACGGTAGCAACATAGTTGGGAAAGGCTTTACAAGCCAATGTTAACAAGTGTCAGAAAGAATGGAGGTTTTACTCCAAGACCGTGTAGATACGGCGGTATGGGCTGTGACCATAAATCTGCCAGCATGGGTTGAACCGAATCAAGGATGCAAGTACATAGAATTCTCAGCTTGTGGAACACCAGTTTTTGAAGGAGTGACAGACCCCATTGTTAGTAACCGATGGTTATCAGATACAGAGGGAGCTTTTCATACCAGTGGATGTCTACCAACGAAACAGGTTGTGTATGCTACAAATCTGTTACGTGGGGAAGCTAAGGATTGGTGGACAACCTTATTACAGAGAAGGGGAGAAGCCCAGATGGAGGCTATGTCGTGGGCTCAGTTTAGAGAATTATTCGAAAATCAGTTTACACCACAATATAGATAAGATAAATGAAGAGTTCCTGACGATGAAATAGACAACGGAGTCTGTAGAAGATATGACAAAGATGTTTCTGGCAATGGCTCATTTTTGCCCAGAATATGTATCTACAGAGTCGATGAAGACACAGTGATACATTTCTATTCTTAGGAATGATATCAGAGAAGTGTTAGCAACATCTACTTGTACGACAGTTGACGAGATGATGGATTTAGCATGGAAGAGGAAGCATGAATTGCTTAGACAAGGCATAGTTGGTGGAAAGAGGAAGGTTGAACAGGCCTATACACCAAGCAAGAAACCGGCAGTGGCACCACAGCGGGGAGGCACAGCTCCCCCACCTAAATGTGTCAAGTGTAGGAGGAATCATTCTGGAGAATGCAAGTTTGGTCTACTTGGTTGTTATAAGTGTGGAAGGATAATCCATGTTGCCAAAGAATGCAAGACTCCATTAATGGTATGTCATAACTGTTATCAGCCGGGATACTTCAAAGCTCAATGTCCCCAGCTTCCAACAGAAGAGAGAAAGCCAGTGAATCCCCTACCCCCTGCTCGTGGTAATGAGGGTAGGAATGTGAAACAGGAGCAAACCCGACCAAAAGGCAGGGACTTCCAGCTCACAGCTGAAGAGGCCAAGGTTTAACCCGATGTGGTAGCAGGTACATTTGTTGTTAATAATATGCCTTCTTTAGTATTGTTTGATTCTGGTGCCAATAGATCTTTTGCTGCTATTTTGTTTTGTGCTCAGTTTGATAGGCCACATGTTAAGTTAGAATTTCCTTTGGAAGTAGAAATAGCAGACGATAAGAGAACGATTGTGACTAGTGTGGTTAAGGGTAATGTGATAGACATATGTAATTTTAAGTTCCCTATTGACCTTTTCCCTATGGCTATGAAAGAGTTCCAAGTAGTCGTTGGTATAGAATGGCTAGGTCTACACAATATTGTGTGATCAGAAAATGGTGCGAGTTCAAACCCAAATGGGGAATAGCTGGTTATTCGAGGCGACAGTAAGAGAGTTAGTCTTCCAATATGTTCTTTAGCAAAGGAAAAGAAGTACTTATTACACTGGTGTACAGCTTTTGTAGCATATATGGAAGATGTTGATACGACGAGGAAGCCGACAGATACAAGGTTTGTGAGTATCCAGACGTTTTTCCAGATTAATTGCTAGGAGTCCCACCAGCTCGACAAGTAGAATTCAGAATTGATATAATTCTAGGAGCAGAGCCGAAGGCGAAAGCTCCGTACATATTAGCTCCACCAGAAATGCAAGAGTTGATGACTTAACTACAGGAGCTGGCATATATAGGTTTCATCAGGCCAAGTAGTTCACCATGGGCGCACCAATTTTGTTTGTCAAGAAGAAGGATGGCACGTTCGGAACGTGTATCTATTATAGAGAAGTCAACAAGGTCATGATCAAAAACATGTAGCCACTTCCAATAATAGATGATCTGTTTGATCAGTTACAGGGTGCTGCTTGGTTCTCCAAGATAGATTTGCAGTCAGGATATCATCAGTGAAAAAATCCGAGATGAAGATATATCCAAGACAGCTTTCAGAACACGATATGGTCACTTTGAGTCACTGATAGTATTCATCGACAACATTCTTATTTATTCTAAGACTCCAGAAGAGCATAGTGTTCATCTCAGAGAGGTGTTAGAAACTCTACGTAGGGAAAAGCTGTATGCAAAATTCTCTACGTGTGATTTTTGACTTCGGGAAGTACAGTTCCTGGGTCACCTCATCAATCAGAAGGGAATCAAGGTGGATCCTGTAAAAGTATAAGCCGTGATGAAGTGAGAGCCACCTCAGAATCCTACAGAAATCAGAAGTTTTCTTGGTTTAGCAGGATATTATAGACGATTCATACAAGACTTCTCTAAGACAGCAGTACCCCTGACTCAATTAATGAAGAAGATTACAGAGTTTAGATGGGTCGAGGAATAACAGAGAGCACTTGATATGCTAAAGCACTGGTTGTGTAATGCTCCAGTCCTTTTGTTACCAGATGGAGAAGAAGATATGGTTGTTTACTGTGATGCTTCATATAGAGGGCTGGGTTGTGTTTTGATGTAGAGGGGGAAAGTCATTGCTTATGCTTCCCGTAAGCTAAAGATACATGAAAACAATTACCCAACTCATGATTTAGAACTGGCAACGGTTATCTTTGCTCTAAAGATATGGCGACACTACTTATATGGTGTCAAGTGTACTATTTATTCAGATCACAAGAGTCTCAAGTATTTTCTAGAACAGAAGAATCTGAATATGCGACAGAGACGATGGTTAGAGTTATGAAAAGATTATGATTGCGAGATCTTGTATCATCCGGGTAAAGCTAATGTGGTGGCAGATGCGTTGAGTAGAAAGTTAGGTATTATACAGATACATGTAAATAGTAGAAAGTCAGGTATTATGTAGATGTCAGTGATCACCCGATACTGGATTAGATTAAAGCAGCACAGGTCGAAGCAGTTAAAGAAGATAATCAGAAAAAGGAACGAATGAAGGGTCAGGTGTTAAAGCTAGTAAAAGATAGTCGAGATCTTTTGACTCGCCATGATCGTGTGTGGGTACCTAGTTTTGGGGGTGTACGACAAGTCCTACTGGAAGAAGCACATCGCTCGTAGCTTTCTATCCACCCAGGGGCTACAAAGATGTACAGAGATATGAGAATGAACTATTGGTGGCCAGTAATGAAACAGGATATAGCAAGATATGTAGAAAGATGTTTGACTTGTTTACAAGTCAAGGTAGAGCATCAGAAGCCATATTGGAAGTTGCAACCACTTGATATTCATGTATAATAAGAACATGTTACTATGGATCTGATTACCAAACTACCTATAACTCCTAATGCGTTCGATGCTATTTGGGTAGTTGTTGATAGACTCACGAAGAGTGTGCGTTTCTTAGCTATAAAAGAGGCATATGTGAATATGAAAGAGATAGTGTCCAGACACGGAGTTCCGGTTTCGATTGTTTAGACGTAGATACTCGGTTTACTTCCAGGTTCTGGAGTAAGTTTCATGAAGACCTAGGACCGAAACTACACCTGAGCATAACATTTCATCCACAAACAGAAGGTCAGAGTGAGAGCACCATACAGACATTAGAGATATGATTAGAGCTTGTATCATCGACTTCAGCGGTAGTTGGGTACATATTTACCGTTAGCATAGTTCTCGTATAACAATAGTTACCATTCCAGCATTTGCATGCCGCCATTTGAAATTCTCTACGGCAGAAAATGTAGAACTCCTGTGTGTTGGGGTGAAGTCGGTCAGAGAGAACTGGGTAGCACAAAAATAGTACAGCAAACCACCGAGTGTATACAACAGATCCGGGAACGATTGAAAGCTGCTCCAGATAGACAGAAAAGCTACGCAGACAAGAGGCGGTCGTCGCTAGAGTTCCAAGTGGGAGATTATGTTTTGTTAAAAGTGTAACCATGGAAAGGAGTAATCCGATTCAGAAAGAGGGGAAAGCTAGGGCCTCGGTTTATAGGTCCTTTCCAAATTATTGCGTGGGTGGGGAAAGTAACGTATAGATTAGAACTTCTAGAAGGAATGTCACAGATTCATGTACTTTCCACATGTCCCACCTTCGCAAATGTTTAGAAGATGAGTCAGCCATCGTTCCTCTTCAAGATGTGACGATTAATGAGAAGCTCAGTTACGTAGAACAACTAGTTGCTATTTTAGAGAGGAAAGTAAAGAATTTGCGAAGCAAACACATAGATCTTGTGAAAGTTCAGTGGCAGGACCGAAAAGGGTCAGATTATACCTGGGAACCAGAAAGTGATATGAGACAAAATTTCCCCCAGTTGTTTGCACAGTAGATTTCGGGGAAGAAATCATCCCAAGTAGGGAAGAGTTGTAACGCCCCAAGGTTTGAAAGTTCCCGCTTTGTATTATCTTAAAAAAATATTAAGTGTTTATGTGTTTGGTTAGTCTTTATGAGTATATATTTGGAGGGTTAGAATTGCCAATTCAGAAAGTTAAGGAAGTCAAGGGACCAATTATGTCATTAGTAGAAAGATTAGATATACATGAGTCTTCCTTTGACTAATTGGTAGTTAACACATCAGGAACCAAATACACACTCACGTACACACACTTACACCCTTTGTTCATGGATGATTTTGAATTCCAAAGTGCAGTTTAAACATCAGAAATCGATCTTATAGTAATTCAGAAGCAAGAGGTAAGATTTTTTCATGGTTTAATTGAGTTTTTAGGTCAAGTAATGGGTTCATGGGTTGAATCCATGTTTGTAGCTTGGTTCATGTGTTTTAGTGTTGTTTTGTATGAAGTATTTTGTTAGAAAGTTGGTAATAATGATATAGAACTTGTATGTATGATTGAATTTGAGTTTGATCAAGATTTATGTGTTAAAAGGTGATTTTCGGCTGCTGTTCACGAACAAAGTAGAAACATTCTGTACTGACTGTCCTTGCGACCGCATGGGTTATCTCTTGTGATCGCAAGGCAGTGTTTCAGCATTTTGAGTTTTTTTTGTCCCTTGCGGCCGCATGCAAGGTTACTTGCGATCGTAAGGGTGTGTTTTGTGAGATTACCGTCTACGGACGAAGGAATCAAGTTTAATATCGCAAGTACATAACTTGCGGTCGTAAGCAAACTTAGAATCATACTTGTGAGCGTCAGGACAAGTCCTTGTGATTGCAAGTGATATTGTTTTAGAAAAGACCCTTGCGATCATAAGGGATTTACCTTGCGATCGTAAGGAGGTTTGCTAAGGATCCTTTCGGTCGCATGAGTTAGTGCTTGAGGTCGCAAGCTATCGTTCAGATTTCAGTTTAGTTGTTTGATCAATGTCTTTCGAAAGTTGAGTACAGATGTTTATATAGTATTATTTATTGCTTGTAGGAAATAAGAGTTGACGTTTCTATGATAGAGAATAGTTGTTAATTGCTGTTAAGGTGAGTGTACTTACCTTTAAGTAGATTAGCACACGTGTATATATTGGTTGCATGATATGTGATTAGTTATGTGATATTATTGCATTGTAGACAGAGATGGGGTATATTGAGATCCTTATATCCAAGTAAGTGTCAGGGGTTTCTTATACTTTGTATAGTATACTCCAGGACTAGATAAAATTTTGGAATAGTCTTGCAGATTTCAGAACGGGATGTGAGACATCCTAAAGAGATTTAGCTCTCACGCTTTGTTTATTATTCCAGTAGTATACTCACTAAGCGTTAGCTTACGTTCAGTGTTTTATGCATGGAGGTGCGTCCGGTTCTGGCAAAGGGAAGGCCCCAGCGGCTTGATAAGCTGGATAGCTCCTTGCTTTGGTTTAGAAACATTTTAAACACTACTATTGATAAACAGATTAGCACCATTGTAAATAGATAACAATATTTTGTAAAACTTCGATCTTTTTAGGTGCTAAGACTTATATAATATGTTTAATAGCATTTTATAAAAAGTGGTGTTACACAATCAATGTAAGTTTTAATGAAAATGTCTTTGTTGCTTCATATTCTTCTAACCCTTCTAAAGGTGAGGAATTTAATGATCTACTGCATACTGGGGAAAGTACTCAAGTAACAGCTGATTCACTCCCATCAGTTGATATAGATGAACCTGTTCCTATCCTTTATGAAACTAATGCACAGCATACCTCAATCCAACCATTACTCCTACTGAAAGATGTGAATAATGACTCAACCTCAGTGGACTCTAATTCCATATCAAACATTCCCTCATCAGTAGAGATACCCAAAGATTGCAATCAAGAAATTCCATAAACTGATCAACCTGAAGTATCATAAGTTGATCCTAATATAGGAATTTCAAATCCTAAAATCCAAATAAATCCTAACACTCCCTTAATCCAAAATGCCTACAAGGACCACAGAGATCATCCAAAAGATTAGGTCATAGGTAACATAGAAGCTCCGGTACTAACAAGATCAAAGGCTTGTAATTTTTGTTTATACACAGGTTTTGTTTCTATGATTGAACCAAAGAAGGTAGATGAAGCCCTTAATGATCCCCACTGGATCAATGCCATGCAAGAAGAACTGGTAGAATTCACAAGGAACAATCTATGGACTTTGGTGCCAAGACCAAAGGAAAAATCCATCGTTAGTACTAAGTGGGTGTTCAGAAATAAGATGGATGAACAAGCGCAAATCTTCAGAAACAAGACAAGGCTAGTTGCTCAGGGGTACTGTCAAGAGGAAGGAATTGAATTTGATAAAACCTTTGCCCCTATTGCAAGACTTGAAGCAATCAGACTATTTCTAGCCTATGCTTCCTTAAAAGACTTCAAAGTATTTCAAATGGAAGTTAAGAGTGCTTTCATCAATGGTGAATTGAAGGAAGAGGCGTATGTCAAACAACCTCCTCGTTTTAAGGATGCAAGTTGTCCAGACCATGTTTATTTCTTAAATAAAGCTTTATATGGTCTAAAGCAAGCTCCAAGAGCCTCGTATGATACCCTCTCTTATTTTCTAACCAATAAAGGTTTTACAAGAGGAAACATTGATAGCACTTTGTTCATTAGAAAATTCAAGGGTGATGTAATTCATGTGCAGATATATGTAGATGATATAATATTTGGATCTACAAATTTGGATCTTTGTAAACAGTTTTCTAAACTCATGTCTAATAACTATCAGATGAGCATGATGGGTGAACTAAACTATTTTCTTGGACTTCAAATTAAACAAGAGGTTGATGGAATTTTCATTCATCAAACAAAGTATGTAAATGACTACTTAAGAAATTTGATTTTGAAAATTGTTCTTCAATTAAAACACCTATGTCAACTGCTCTTAAGCTAGGAAAGGACACTGATGGTAAATCAGTGAACATTACTGCTTATAGATGTATGATAGGTATCTTCTATACCTCACTGCTAGTAGACCAGATATAATGTTCTCAACATGTCTCTGTGCAAGATATCAAGCTGACCCCAAGGAATCACATCTTACTGCTGAAAAAGAATATTCAGGTATCTCAATGGAACTCCTAATCTAGGTCTTCAGTACCCCCAAGGACTCAGATTTTGAGTTAGTTAGATACACTGATTCTGATTTTGCAGGTTGTACATTCGACAAAAAGAGTACTTCTGGTGGTTGTCAACTTCTAGGTTGAAGGTTGATAAGTTGGTCAAGTAAGAAACAAAACTCAGTGTTAACTTCTACTACTGAGGCAGAATACATTGATGCTGGTAGCTGTTGTGCACAATTACTTTGGCTACAAAATCAACTCCTTGACTGTGATGTGAAGTTTAAAGACACGTATATTCTCTTTGACAACACTAGTGCTATCTCTATCTCTAATAATCCAGTTTTGCATTAAAAAACAAGAACATTGAAATCAGACATCATTTTTTAAGAGATAAGGTGCAGAAAAATAAAGTTTCCATGCATTACATTAGCACTGATTTTCAATTAGCCAGATTTGTTTACAAAACCACTTGATGAGTCTAGGTTCAACTTCCTAATATCCAAACTTGGCATGCTTAATCTGTAATCTTTTCCTTTAGTGTAGTATAAGTAGCTAGTTGTGTGTGAAATCAATTTTATTTAGTGTTTGAGTTTGATGAATTACTTATTGATACATTTCCATGTCTTAATGTAAGTGAAAAGTTATGATTAACTGATCAGCTGATGCTTATTAGCTGATGGTCTTTCTCAGCTAATCACTGACAACCAAGGAAGAAATGATCAAATAAGTGACTCCATCAGCTGATGCTTGTTCACTTGAAAAGATCAGCTCACAGTTCTAATTCGTTAGCTGATGTATCTTTCCTAGTCAGCACTGTGTCCCCACACTTATTTAATTAATTTCCACACTCGTATTTAATACGTTTCCTAGGTTTAAATAAATGTCATTTAATTTCTTCAGTTAGTACACCTTCTATTACTGCTTTCCGTTAATTTTTGCTTTTTCAGATGTGACAGTTGCTTTTCCATAAAGATTTTACAGTGTCAGAGAGGTTTCCCAAGAGGATGTTAATGATTTCGGAAGTTTTCTATTTAGCCAATTTCTAAACCCCCAATTGTTTAAACTTCCAACTTTCACTCTTCCAAAGAAACCTCTCATTCAAAGAAACCTTTATTTCTTCTCCTTCTGAAAATAAAAAATGGCACATACCTTCAATCCCCGTTATACCCCTGATGCTGTTTTTGGAGAGAATGTCAACAATGATCTCCCAGAAAGATACTTCAATAAAGGGTATGCGCCTTGCATAAACTTCATAACTGCTCATCCTCTGTTTCCTTGTCTCACAACAGACCCTATAATAATCTATCCTTGCATCATTGGGGAGATGTGGTGTACTGCAAGATACCATCCCAATGACAATGTCATTACCTGTTCCCTGTTAAACGGCACTGTAAACCTTGCCATCAATACTCAAACAGTTCGCAGAGCCATCTCCATTCCAGACAGAGCACCATATGCCCCATTTCCTGCTAATCATCAAATCCTAGAAATGCGACCCATAATTAGTTATCATGAAGCACTTGCACATGGGAAGTACAAGGTGACTGTTCTATGGCATCCATGGAAGTACCTAGCCAATGTTATCACAAGGTGCTTTGGCCCAAAATCTAGAAGTGATGATTAGATGAATCAATCAGAATTGATGGTGATGCCTTCTTTTGTAACTAGAAGAAACATCGAATTTGCACAAATTGTGTTTGCTGAAATGGATAGCAGAATATCTCTGGGATCACAGAAAAAGGTGTCCAGATCATAAGTCCCACACATCAGATTCCTAAGCCTGATTGATATGGAGCATCTTACACATGAGACTTATGCCTCCTTCACAAATAGATTCTTTTTGTTTCGTACTCCAAGAATGGCCCTAAAAGTCTTCTCTAAAGCTGATAGGGTCCCTGATATTTCACTTGGTATGCAGTTAGTAATTGATGAAGTTGCACAACTGCAGCAACAACAGCAACAGGAACCTCATGCTGAAGCTTAGGTAGGAGTAGGTAAAAATGAATCAGAGGAAGGTGAGGATGAGGACTTAGGTGATGATAGTGGTGATGATGATGATGATGATGACGATGATGATGGTGGTAATCAAGGTGATTAAGGAGGACATAATGTGATTCTGATTGATAGTGATGAGTCTGGTGATGAATCTGTCTTTAAAGCCCCAAGTGGTGGAATAGCACCCAACATTCAAGCTGTTGGTGCTAGTATAGGTGATATAGCTAGTGATGCTGGTGGTGCTGTTGGTGAAACACCCCAGGTTGAAGTTGAACAGACTCATGAGATAGTTGTTGAATCTGAGCATGGAAGCCCATTTGAAGGGAGAGCAGGCTCCTTTCATCTTGTTACAACTACTGTTGCTCCAACCTCACTTCTGGAAGTCACACTGGCTGTCACAAGCCAAGCTGATGACACTCCTTGTGCACAGAGAGCATTCACCTCAGTAAAGATGGTGAATAGCACAACACTAATGCTGTAAGCCAAAAGGATGCTACTGCGGAGAATGAGATATCAAATTAACTTGAAGAAATGATTGAAAGCAGCAAGCATACTCACTCCTCAAGTATGATACTCACACCCTTTGAGGACACTCAACTAGTAGACCCAACCTCTGAGATCCAATCCTCACTCCTAGAAATCATAACTTCACAACCAAGCTCAAGTGAACCTCCAGTGATCACTTGTTCTACGCCCACTGAACCCCCATAAGTGTAAGGTCTGATGAAATGATGTAATTTTCACTATTTTCAGTGGATTGGTTTCCCAACCACAGACATCAGTCCCATTGACCTCCTCTCATATTGAGTGGACATTTATGGACATTAATCTACCCCAACAGCTAGTAGGTTCATCGACCCAACATGGTGTTCTTGTAAAAATGGGATTCCTATCATCTGGGTCACCCTCCCAACAGGGTGATACCATTGAAAGACAGACCTCCTCCCAAGGTCACACTATGTCTTAAGCCCCTGTGAGTCAGACCATACCCTCAACAAGCTCACAACAGCTTGTTGATGTACATAGGGGAACCCAATTGAGTTCAGCCCCAACTCAACCTCACTTCTTTGTTCCTTATATTGATTCAATTCTTACACATACTACAACATTGCCTGTCAATGCTGCTGATATAAGCCAATCACCAGTACAGGGCACAACCTCTACTCCCAGTAATCTTGGACTTTTATACCAAAGTCTTAGTGAGAGACCATCAACTACTCCTGTTATTGGCACTTTGCCTCAATCATTTCCCATCTCTGTTACCACCTCCTCTACTACTGAACCCACACCTTTAATGCTCCAAACCCTACTATCCATCTCTCAAAAGATAGATAGTTTTCAAGACTCCTTTACTTCTTTTCAAACCAGAACGGAAGCTCAACTTAAAACCCTAAACCAAGAAGTTGTGTCACTCAAAGCTACCCAACCTCAACCATAACCTACTCCTCCACCTCCTACAGTTGATATCACCCCCTTCTTCATAAATTAGATCAACTCATTTCCGAAACATCTACACCTATTCCTATACCAACTCCAATACTTCCTACTCAATCACTTAACACTCTAAACCAAACCATAACCAACCTCAAGAACATCATACCTGAAACCCCTCCAGTGTATGTCAACATTCCTGACCCTATCCTTCAAGTTCCTTATACCCTTCAAAAACTTGACATCAACCTCTCTCACTTTACCCAAGCCAAACACAATGACACTCTTACATATTTCAATAACATTCTTTCTACCATTAACAATCTCTGACCTTCCACTTCCACCTCCCAACCATTCTTCTCACCCATTTAATCTCATATCAGACCCACCCCCACCCTTTACTCAACCTTCTATTCCAACCATGTCTCCTTCTACCTCCACTATCCATACTTTTACCCTCGCTCAACCTACCTAAACCACTCCCACACCTTTTCAACCATCTTCTTCCACTCTTGTTGCTCGAGCCAAGTCAGCTGTTCCTTTTCCCTCTTCACCCTCTAGTAGTGATGATGACAAAAAGGGGGAATAGTCAACACCCTCATCTAGCTCAAAGGAACCTTTACCAGATACTATAAGAGCTGCCATAGATGCATGGGTTGCTGAGATCAAGGCAAACAAGAAAGCAGAAGCCCTCAATGAAACAGAAAACCAAAGTAAACCATCTACTGAGGGGGAGAAACCAGCTGAGGGGGAGATTCAAACTGAGGGGGAGCAACCTGCTCAGGAAGAGCAGAGGCCAAAAAGGAGATTAAAACAGATGGCCAAAAGAAAAAGTGCAAAGAACTAGAAGAGAGATGACCCATGTACTCCATCTGACAGTCCATCACCAAAGGACTCAGATGATGATGATTCTGATGACAATATAACACTCTCTACACTGCTTAACTTAAAAAAGAAAACTCCCACTCCTCAAGTAACTCCTGCCCAATCAACTCCTCAAATCCAAGAGAAGCCTCTCTCTCCAAGATCTTCCTCTAAGAGAAAGGGCAAAAAGATTATGTCAGTTGAAGAGATAGAGGAAGAGGAAAGAAGATAGTTAGAGGCTGAAAGAATAGAAAGAGAAGCCAAGCAACAGGAGGAGACATAACAGAACTTGGAGAACTTTGCTTCACTTTTTCGGGAACCACTAGATCATTTGGCAAAAGCTCAACAAGCACAAAGTAAGTTCTTAACTACCCAGGGGATAGCAAACATTCTAGGGATGACAGAAGAGGAACTTGATCAGTTAAAACAACAAGAGAAAATGTTGCTGTCTAGTCAAAGACAAGTTGAATCTTCAATTCCTGCTCCTGCAGTTGACAAGAAGGACAAGATAGGGTTATCTCACAGAGAACCAATTGAGACCCTCTTGAATCTTGACTTCTATTCTATCCCAATTTTGTCAAGAGAGAGACAAAGAGAATTTGATGTTTGAAGAGCTGATCTTGTGGACAGAAAACTGAAACTATCACCAATGCCTTCTTATACAAAGGTGATGGTGAGAGCTACATGAAAATTCAAAGAAAGGATAAGCCAAACTGGGCTGAAGAACTGTTTCCAAAAACCATCTCAACTTATGGTTTTACTGAGATCATTGAAATGCTCTATTTGTTGCTGAAGTCAAAGAGTAAGCTTGCTGACAGATTTAGAGGAGAATGCAGATACTGGATCAGACATTCAGTAGGAAGCAGACTTTTCTCTCATGAACATTTTATTCAACATGTGAGTCATCTAGCACAGATTCAACAAGACATCAAAACCCTTTGTTCCCTTTGAACAAAGAGAGCAACACCCATATCATACATTCTTTACAGACTTTGCAAACCTCAACACCATTTTGTCACTCAGTTCCAATCCTGAAGACCTCAGATATATAGATCATCCAGAAAGAGGAATGTTCTTCAAAGACAGAGCTGGCATTTGGAGAATTTTTAGGTTAGCTCAGTTAAGACTATCATCTCTCAGCTTCCTAAGACAACTGGGTCTAGACATCAAAGGTAAAACTGGAAGTGAATACTTTGAGAAGCTAGTAGATTCAAGATTTAAGGAACTTGCTCCTCCAGATCCAGTATGGTAAACCTTTCAAGTAAAACTAGAAGAACCAGATTGGGATGCACCTTCATAAACTTAACTTAGTTATAATTTCAATTTCCTAGACTAATATTAGTTAGTTGTTCCTGTAATTTAGTTGATAGTCTTGTACAAACTCTTGTAGTTTCAATTTCTGTAATCAAGCTTGAAACTTTGATCTTGGACTACTTAGCAAGCTGCTAGTATAGATGATTCTCAATAGATAGCTCACTTAGTGTAAATATAGAAAATCAAAAATCCTAAAAACAGAAAATGAATAGAAAAAATACCACAAAAACAGAACTATGGTACTTCATAACTAAAAGATTCCAAAAAATATTATTTTTAAGGGAACATACTAAAAGAGTTACCAAAAATAGATAGCTAGGTAACCAAAATGCACTTAAAAGTTATATCTTTACCTATTCTGAGTCAAACAGATTCTCTCAAATAAGATAAGGTTTTATCATCATCAAATATGGGTAGATTGTTGGGGAGATAGCAATATTAATGTTGGTCAAATGGTATTATTAGTCAAGATTTGATGAGACAAAGCTAAGTTTGTAAGATATGTTCTAAATACAACTTAAACAGAATTATGAAGCTTGATCAGACTGAGCACTTATAGTATTTCAGACTGAGAATAAGCTGAGCATATAGTTGATCAGCTTAGACTATATCTTAGTTAGTTTATCAATATGTTTGATAAGCTGTGTTTGTCACCTAAGGTATAGGTTGAGTATTCAGCTTGATGCATTTCGAGCTGAGTGACTCAGCTTCTAAACCGAGTCAGCTCAATGGAGTTGCTAAGTAAGTTCTAGCTAACTCTTATGACTTCTAAAGACGAGTTAGTCATTATACATGTTAGTACATATTTGATTTCGAGTTTGTTCTCGAAGGACTCAGCTTGATGAGTTTCAAGCTGAGTAACTCAGGCTGACTAAAGAAGTCAGTTTAAGAGAATTTCAATATGTTTTAAATTCCTTTTACTCCCTATATCTATGGTAGATATAGAGAGTAAAAGGAATTTAAAATAAAATTAAATTCTCTTAAACTGACTTCGTTAGTCAGGCTAAGCCCAATTAACCTCTTAGATCTATCTCTATAGATCTTTATGCCCAAGATCTATGCTGCTTCTCCTAAGTCCTTCATTGAAAAACAACTCCCAAGAAACGTCTTAACCACATTTAAGGTTGGGACGTCGTTTCCAATGAGTGGAATTTTTTTCTGCGTATAGAACAAGGAATACTACAGCGCTCCCACTAGTCCTGACATACAGGCATGGTTCTTCCTTGCTTTTCGAAAATCCAAAATCTTTGATATTCTCATCAAAGCACAGGTTCTAGCTGCGAGATGCTTGTTTAAGTCCATAAATGGACTTCTTTAGTCTGCAGAGTCTATCAGGATACTCAGGATGTACAAAACCCTCGGGTGGTGACATAAACACCTCTTCATTCAGCTTCCCGTTAAGGAAGGTGGTTTTTACATCCATTTGCCATATCTCGTAATCATAAAACGCAGCTATGGCCATAAGTATTCTAATAGACTTCAACATGGCCACCGGTGAAAAGGTTTCCTCATAGTCAATCCCTTGAGTTTGTGTGAAACCTTTAGCCACCAGTCGGGCTTTGAAGGTATCTACAGATCCATCCACGCCGGTCTTCTTCTTGAAGACCCATTTACACCCCACTGTCTTACACCCGGGTGTAGGATCAACCAGTTCCCAGACTTGGTTGTCCGACATGGATTGCATCTCACCCTCCATTGCTTCCTTCCACCTAGTGGACTCAATGCCCGCTACGGCTTCCCGGTAATTGGTCGGTTCATCATGATCCACCAATAAGTCATTGCCCTCAGATATGAGAAACCCATATCTCTCTGTCTCATGACGTGGTCTATCGGCCTACGAGGAATCAAAGGGGAGTTGTCAGGTACATACGCATCCTCTTGCTCGGTTTCAACCACTTCGGGTTGAGTGCTAGTGCCGACATTAGTCCCTTCTCCATCGGGTTCTTGAACTTCTTCAAGATCAATACTTTTATCACCGGAATGCATGGATATCATCTCCCTTTCAAGGAAGACAGCCCTTCACGCAATGAAAAACTTGTTTTCTGAAGGCTTGGAAAACAAGTAACCCATGGCTCCGGTTGGATACCCAATGAAGTAACACATTTCAAATCTCGGTTCAAGTTTATCCTCTACCTCTCGTCTAACGAAGGCGGGACATCCCCAAACCTTGAGATAGGTCCCCGGTGTGTGACCCAATAGGCCCATACATTATCGGTAGTAATCCAAATGGCGTACATGTGTCAGCGGCCATACTCCAACACATCTCCCCTAAGTTCCTTTTGTTACATGCGGATGATCTTATTCAGCTTGTATCTCACAAAGTGATTTGTGCTATGATCACCATAGCAACTCCTTATTCTTAAGGCATCCTTAGCCTTTAAATAACATATCTCTGGAAGCTTTATGAAGCTAGGATTACCTGTCTGATCCTTAAACATAAATCCCTGAACTGGTATCTCTGTAACTTGATTTTCTTTAGATGTCACACCTTCAGGTATCTTAAATAAGCTCTCCCATTGTAGACCAGGAACTGGAACACATCTCAGCTCCTGAGCTCTAGAAATCAGCTTGGAGACTTCAGTTGTAATCTCTTGCTTGACTTGACTCCTTTTGAATTTCTTGAGCATCATAACTATTCTCTCCCACTCAATGTAGCCCATCCTGTGAACATACCTCAGGTCCATTCCCACTGTTGACTTATCATCGAATTGGAATGTGAGAATGACGACTCCATTTACTCTGCTCTAAGTCATGCTCTTGATTTCTTTGCTGGTGCTTCTTCTGAAGTAGAATTCCGGGATGTCTGCATCGGTGTATGGGATTGAATCATGCCTTGGACCAGAATAGTCAGCTTCAGCTTGAGCTAAAGCTTTTCTTTCTTTTTCTCTTTCTTGGTCCCTTACTTCTTTTTCTTTTCTCTTTTTCAGCTCATCAACAGATATCCCAAGGTCATCAGCTTCCTCTTGCTTGAGCATTTCAATCATTAACCTCGTAGCTTTCTCTTCCTCAGTTTCGGAGACACTGTCAGCTTCAGATTCAGATTCTATCACTTTTTGTCTTTTAGTTGCAGGTTCCTCTTTCTCTAACTCCCCCTCAATTTAAGCTTGTCTCTCTGCTCCTTTGGCTAGCTCTAGCAGAGCCTCAGCTTCAGCTTGAACTAACTCAGCGTCAGCTTCAGCTTGAACCTTCTCCCCATTGTTGTCAGCATCAATAGAGTTCGAAGTCTATCTTTTTTATAGAGCAGCAACTGCAGAGGAAATTTCTTTGACATCATTGGTCAGTTTTTAAAGAATCTGAAAGATTTGTCATTTGTTTTTCTCTTGCTTGAGGTGGTGTTTGTCCCAAGTGATTCAGGTATCAACAATGTAATGAAGATGAATGTAACATAATCAAGAAATCTAGAGAGAGAATGTAAAACACCATTAAAGCACATACTTAATATTGTGATTATGACAAAGACCTTACTAATGTCAATTAGTCATTCGTATATATACCCCTAACGGTATTTACAATATTGACCCTATAGTTTGTATATTTAATACAAACTTCAACTAAAATGTAATCTTCTATTCTATACAATATTTATAACCTAACAATCTCCCCCTTTGTATAGAAATAGAAGATGTTTGTCTTTTCAGCTTCATACGAACTCTAACAATCTCCTCTTACAAATATGCAGAAATCTTGCTACATTCTTTAACGCTTTAGGAGACAAGACTTGAACGATTTCTTTTTGAATCTTGACTCTTTAATTAGATGTCTTCATAATGTCTTCTCATCTTGCAAAATGGACTCTTCAATTTTAAGAATTAGTCTTCACTTTAAAATTCTTGATGAGAACTTGATTCTTAAAAGTACACGATAACATCGTTTTTCATCTGATTTTCGGATTTACACCAGTAACCTAAGGATTTCCAACCTTTGGTTGTATGAAAGATTTAGATTGAAGTGATTTTCAGCAAACACGATCTTGAGCCTTTAAACAAAACATTGTAGGAAGAATATTTGTTTTCTCCCCCTTGAATGTAGTTCTAGATCTGGTTTGATTTTTCAAAACTTCTTAAATTTTCAATATAGCACTTTCACTGTTCTGAATTTTGAATTCTTTTCTTTTTTGTTCTATTCTTTGCTCCCCCTTGACTTGATATGTATGATCGATTAGCTCTCTTAGTCTCCCTTTCAACATACGAATCTCTTCTTGATCGATAAACTCAAAATCAACTGAATTAAGTATCAAAATTTTCTCCCCCTCATGATGATCAGGATTCTTCATGAACATCATGTACATGAAGTATGTATTTGGCTTGATTTTGGCCTGAATATGTTGAACACTGGAAGCTTTGAACCCTCATCATGAGATTCAGTTGATGGTGTCATCACAATAATATGGCAATGAAAGTATCAGAGACATTCTTTAGGGCACCGTCTCAAAGTTCCCATGGGGTAACACCGAGATCACATAGATTCTCGTTAACACAACAGTTTAAATAGACTGTGTGACCTATGTTCAGAACTGACATAATGTTGATTCCTGGTAGGATTTCCATCTAATCATCATGAATATCACAAAAGATATCACTCCAAGATATTCCGGTAGTCACGATAGACTAGATATGCATTAAAGTTCCAACATGTGTCCTAAGAAAGGAAATTTATGAAGCAGTTAGCTCTAGACTCTATAAGTGCATGAAAGAAGTCGGGGACCGGAGTAGTTGTCCTCCTTGTTTCAATATCAACAATATCTAAGTGAGATGTCAATAGAAATGTGCTAATTCTCCGTGTGAAGTTGAAACAATTATCTTTTAAGAAACAATTATCCATGATGTCTAGTTCAATACCAAATCTCAACGAATGAGATTCAGTAGCAGATGTGGCTACCCATCTACTATTTGGTAATGATCTTTCTTTTCTTTTGATTCTGGCTCACCCACAGCTCACTAAATATTCTTCAACTTCTCCCTCAAACTCTCTTTCCAAATTGAAGTGTGTATCGCTGGTTGGATACACTTGGACACTTGTTATTATTCGCAATCCGATGAGAAATCATGTGATTTACAACAAGAATTATTTTCAAGAAATTCGATGTTAAGAAGGATTGTCAAGGAAGATTTGAATAACCAGAGAATATGAACAATCAAGGTATTTTGACAAAAATGTCACCGAATGATTTTAACAGTAACCTCAAGATGATTTGTTGATCATATGCACCCTATCTCCTATTTCACCCCTATCTGTTTAATTTTATCTCTGCACACCAATCAGTATCATGTGATAACTGATTCTGCTCACCTAGTTGACCTAGTAAGTAACCCTTACTATCTCGTTCTAGAATATGGTGACCTCCTGGGGCAGGTCCTTCCAGTTCTGAATAGACCATAGGAGTATAAATGCCTACACTCCCTTACTCATGGTGCGTTGTGATCACTGAAATAATATCACATGAATGAACGGTTCCAGAAATGATTTGAAACAATTAGCATAGAAGGAAGGAATGATTTGAGATGGAAATGCGGAAATGAAAGGCGATCTTTCAAAAGATCAACAAGAGTAAATCAAGAAAGATATCATAATGAATCAATGAGTGAATACCTTCTTGAACATATTACAGGAAATGAAAAGCAAAAAAAATCTTTTTGAGTATTGAAATTTTATAATATTTTTGCCTTTTCAATATTTGAATGTTTTTGGAGTTTTCTGAAAAGATATAAAGCAGTAAAAACAAACTCCCCCTAAATTGATGCATGAAAATTGTTTTTCATTAATTAGGTGAAGATAAAAATTTTCTCCCCCTGCAAATAACAATCCTTTAGAAAGCAAGTTATATCATAAAATGATAAAACTGCACAAATTAAGCATCTTAGGTCATTAGACTCGGGCTAATGCTGAACAAAATGAAATGAAATTGAATTACAAGGGAGCTCCGACATCTTTAAAAGAAATGAGATTTAAACCACCTCAGCACACTGAACACAATGATCTTCACTGCAATTTGATTGATCTTCATTGTGTATCAACAATGTCTCTCTTTGTTTACCTGCAAAATGGATTAACAAAAAGTAGTACCCATTCTCGTGTGTATCCAGAATTGTTAGTCGCAGGTTTAGGCATCCATTTTTGTGTATTTGCAGTAATAACGGGTTTATAGACCTTTCGATTCAATGGTCCTGAATTCCATTGAGGAATTCCGTTCTTCACAACAAACTCTTGTCTTATTTTGGACGTCTTACATATCTTCTCTTTGGAAAGGCGAATTAAGTGCTTTACTGAATAAACCACAAAAGGATACATGACATCTGTCTTAAGCACAAACTGCCCTGTTGATTTTGGTTTTGAGAAAGATCGGCGTCTGTTGTTGTCAGAGATAGGATTTGGCTTAGCATCTCTATTCTCTTTCTTTGGGATCCTCGTTGTTGGGATTGAATTTGATGAGAGATCATCATTTATAACCTTCGGTATTCTGAAGTCGGATGCACTTGGTGTAGATTCAGAAGGTTTCTTCTTTTTAATCCATGATGATTTCGTAGGCTTTGAAACTGATTAATTACATATTGATGACAACTTTGAAATCGATGTTTGTTTTGGTTTCGGCAAAGCATCATCTGTAATCACAGAATAAGCAGAATTAGAATTACTTGAACCACAAGTATTCTGTTTATAATTGAAAGAAGTTTGTTTCTGTTTAGGGTTTTGTTTCGGAAATTGAGTCGTTGTGGTTGTAGGTGATTTAACTTAATAAGAAGATCCAACAGATTCAATGGTTTTAGGAGTTTTCATAGCAGTTGATGCGTTGGTGAAATCTTTATCTGAAAGCTTAGAACTTGCAACAGAGAAATAAGAATCAGATTGGCTACTACAATGTGAAACTAAATCAAAATTAATATTGTCAGCGGAAGTCTTGATTGATTCAGCAAGTTTTGCAGCTTAGCATTCAGAATTTTAGCCATTAACTCTTTCCTCTCTTTCTCAAACTGTACTCTCTTAGTGTCTAGTGTCGTTTGTAGTTCAGATATTTTCCTCTACAAGATTGAACGAGAAAGAAAAGCTTGTTTTGACATATGCAACTGTTGTTCAAGTCCTTTGACTTTTTCTTTCAACGCAACTTTCACAACGCACAATTTATCTATGATCTTTGTATCATTTTTCAACACAGTACACAATTTCTCATTCAGGTTGGTATTGGCTTGTGTCAATTCTTTAGTCTTATTCATCGCAATTACAATATCAGCTTGCTTTTGCTCCAATTCAACTGCATAAGATAACTCAAGCATGACATTCTCTGTGAAGCATTGTGATTTGAGAATCTCTTGTCGGCGTTGTAATTCCATGTGAGGAATGTACACGCGAGGTGCAGTTGATTTGACGTGTTGCTCTGGTTGATAAGGAATGAAATATTAACTTGAACACAAAGGCCTTACTTTGTTGTCATCACAGGCTTTGTATGTTGCATTCAACATATCATAATTCAGAATTTCCTGACATTTATTTGTCGTTTTCCTTTTAATCTCTTCCTCTGTTTTTGCTTCCTCTTCACCAACAAACGTCATTCTTTGTGTATAACCAAGATTTTTCCGATTGGAAGACTCTTAAAGATTGTGTGACGTGTGGTGACTCCAGCACATGCACGTTCATGCAAGTAAAATATATGATCAAACAATTTAAGAATAAAGGTCTCCTCTTGTGTAAACTTAGATCTTGATCTCCGCCATTTCGTAATTTCTTCCTCAATGGTTGCTTTTGAAAAATATCTCAGTGAATAATCCATTGTGATACCTGAAAAATGATGATCGTTTAGGAATAATTTGATTTGATAAAAAATTAATCAACTAAAACGATTTTAAAAATCAATTTAGTACGAGTTGATTAAACGCAACAAAAATTGTTGACAACAATGATTTAGCAATAAGCGCGATTTTTTATCAACAACAACATTTAAAAAAATGTAAATCGATGATATGATTCAATTAATATGCCACTCATGGTTAAGAATATGAAATTCAATGAGCAATTCAATCAATTAATGTTGAGGTTTTAAAAAAAATTTACAACAATTAAAAATGTTAACTAAACCGTAGCTCACAAAAAAAATTCCAGCCAACTATTAATATTGCTACAGTTCTCGATGAAAATGAATTTGGAATTAATTGACCAAAACTCAACCATTAAGCACACACTTAATAATTGAGATTATGCCAAAGACCTTACTAATGACAATTAGTCATTAGTATATATACCCCTAAGGGTATTTACAATATCGACCCTCTATCTTTTATATTTAATACAAACTTCAACTAAAATGTAATCTTCTATTCTATACAATATTTATAACCTAACAGGTGGAACAATCCAAACTGAGCAGCAATGTATGCCTTTAGCTCTTGAATGCGTGAGGAGGCAGTTTCAGCCTAAGGAGACTGACTCCTGCCCTTGAACTCAAAGATTTGTTCCTCTGAAGTGAAAGAGTCAAGAGTCTTAGGAGTGTGTTTGGGTGCATCATCCAAGGGTTGGTGTATACCCTCAAAGTCATGTGCACCAGAAGTTGGACCCTGTAACTCACCTTAGTATTGAGATGAATCATTGACAAATCATGTAGGAGAGTGTGAGAAGTGAAGAAAATGAGTTGGGCTCAAAACGTGATGAGGATGGGTTGGTGGTTGGTTTATTTGGTTAGTGGGGGGTTATTGACCCTGGGGATTAGTCATATCTTCAATGTTACCTGAGTGTGTCTGCTCAGGCACAGTAACAGGCTCTCCCATGGCTCGAGTATGTAAGCGCTGAGTAGATACCACACCCAAGGTTGGCTGTTGGGTTTGAATGAGCCTTGAGGTTGGCACCTGAAGAGTAGATGTCTCCCCCTCAACTCCTGCCGGTGGAGGAATCAGTGTGATTTCAACTCCAGTGGTACCTTTAGTTGAGGCACCACCTTTGGCAGTTTTTCTATTATAGGTTTGGAGATTTTCCTTGGTAGCAGTAGGCACACCAAGGTTTGCTTCAGATTGGATTTTATGATGGAAAGAAGGTAGAGGATATGGGTTAGACTAGGTTGGGCTTGCCACATTCCTATCTCCAAATGTAGATGGAGAGTAATAAGAAGAAGAAAAAAGTGGAGAAGTCATACCTGGTGTAGCTTTAATATTTTCTGGTTCAGCTTGAGCAGAGTGCTCAGCTTGAACCTCTTGATCAGCTTGAGCTGCTCCCCCTTGAGTAAACCCCTCAACTCCACTTTCCGATAAAGTTGTTTCAGCTATGCATTGCATAGGCTCACTGAGGCCCTCTTGCTCTGGAAAGATGTGGTTGTTGAATATCTTGGAGCTGAGTGTTGGTGTGAGGAACAGATCCTGACCAGCTTCATATAGTTCAGTCCCTAGCTCAACTTCAAATGCTAAGGACAGGTACCTTATAAAAGGCACATGAAGATCCCTTATGGTTATCATCACTTGGACCTTGAGTTCGGTGAATATAAGCAGTGCATAATCCAGATTTGGTGCAAAGTAGATGTTGTATAGCAGCTGCATCTCGAACTCGTTGACCTGGTCCAGTCCTCCAACCTTGGTCCCAAGTGAACGAATTACTATCGATACCATAAATCCCCATACGGTTGGGAAAGTGGTCTTTTTTATTACACCCTCAGTTTGTGGGTGACCCATTATGGGTAGGACTAACCTAGCCACTTGCCTTGTCACAGAAGGCTCGAACACATCATTTTGAGGGAGTTGGAGAATCTCCCTTAGCCTTTCAACTGTGAGTACGATGGTTCTCTCCCCATTCAGCACCGTGCCTCTAATTTCCCCTCTGTCCTGGTCACAGACAAATGTATACCAGAACTCCAGTAAGTGATGAGGAACAATGTGAATTGGTGCTCCAGTAAAAACGAATGCCAGTGGGCATTTTCGGATATAATCCACCCACGCCTCGTAACTCCTGTCCCGCTTATGCTCACGGATGGCTAGGCAAGCTCGTTGATTGTTGATTCTAATCAACAACACTCTGTTGTTCTTAAAGGTGGCACCCCTTACCATTCTATCATTGAGATTGATAATGATTCCATCCATCATAGAATGATTTTAATTTACACTGATTAAATACAGAATTCGCACTGAGCGATTAGGGTTTCAAGTTCGATCGAACGATGGATTGCAATTAGCAAAGAGGTGTTTGAGAAGGTATATCGAGTATATCAGAAGTTTATGTTGGTCAAAGTTAAGTTTGTAAGATATGTTATAAATATAACTTAAACAGAATTATGAAGCTTGATCAGACTAAGCACTTATAGTGTTTCAGACTGAGCATAAGCTGAGTATAAGCTGACCATATAGTTGATCAGCTTAGACTATATCTTAATCAGTCTATCAATATATTTGATTAACTGTGTGTGTTACCTAAGGTATAGGTTGATTATTCAGCTTGATGCGTTTCGAGCTGAGTGACTCAGCGTATAGATTGAGTCAGCTCAACAGAGTTGCTAAGTAAGTTCTAACTAACTCTTATGACTTCTAAGGATGAGTTAGTCATTCTACATGTTAGTACATGTTTGATTTCGAGTTTGTACTAGAAGGACTCAGCTTGATGAGTTTCAAGCTGACTAACTCAGCCCGACTAAAGAAGTCAGTTTAAGAGAATTTAAATTTGTTCTAAATTCCTTTTACTCTCTATATCTACGGCATGGGTAAGAAAATTCCAGAATCAAGATTGAAGATTGAAGACTCAAGATAGAAGATTCAAGATTCAAGATTTCCGGTTATCCGTTAGTTTGTTAGCATATTAGGATAAGTTCTAGTTTGTTAGGATCCGTAGGAACATGATTATAAATACTTATCTTCTGATAACTTTAGACTTACCAGATCGTAATCTCACCTCAACCTAATCATCGTATGTGTTACGAATCTTGATACATTGTTTGTAAGTTCAACGTGATCAAGAAATTCACAGATTTCCAACATTTTTCGTGTGTTCGATATTCACATCTGTTGTGAAGTTGGTAAGTATTCAATCTGTGAATAAATCCTATTTAGAGAGTCAGTTTGTATCTATAATCATAAGCTGCTTATAGATAGCAAAGTTTGAGAGATTGAGAGATTTGATTTATATTAGGTGTTTACATATCAAGCGTTGCTTACTTGATTGTTCGTGTAATCATCTTTTATTAATAAAAGCATTCGATTTCATGTGGTTTGATTTGTGTAACACTTTTTATTGATTTGTTCAATTTTCTGCATAAAGTGTATTCAACCCCCCTTCTACACATTACTTGCTTGTTGATACTCTCACCAAGGGACCAACAACTAGTATCACAGCCGGTTTGAACTATTCATCAGTTGAAGTTCAAGATTCTGAGAAAGTTTAACATGTCGACAAGCAACAATTCTTCAAACTTTCCTCAGATGGCTGCTAAAGGATGTCCCATCTTTGATGGATCTGATTGTCGTATGTGGAAATTTAGAGCCATGCTCTTCCTTAAGTACATTGACAACAGAATGTATGATGTCATAACTCGTGGACCAATCATCCCCATGATTCCTGCTGCTATCAGTGATAAGTCTCCTGACATGACTGAAAAGGAAGTCAAGAAACCTTTCGCATCCTGGACTGAGAGGATTGGAAATTACATTCTCTCGATGACAAAGCAATGAGTGTTATGTCAAATGCCCTGACCAATGAAATCTTGCATACTGTGACTGGGTTTCAAACTGCAAAAGAGATATGGGATACTTTGAGTATTACATATGAGGGTACAGATCTGGTCAAGCAGCAAAAGAAGAATCATCTTAACAGATCTTATGAAAACTTATTTTCTAAGAAGAATGAAACCTTGCCTGATTTGTTTACAAGGTTTCACTACTTGATTAATGACCTGCTAAGTTTAGGCATTAAAAAGGATGAAGCTGACCTAGTGCAGAAATTTCTGGATGTGTTACCAGAAAAATTTAATGAAGTAACTGTGGCACTAAGGGCTGGAGATACATTACATCTGTATAACGTATAGTCTATACATGGGTTCTTGCTTAATCATGAATAGATCACATAACACAAGAAATATTCTCAACAAAAAATGAAGGAATCTCTTGATAAACATGAAACTGCATTAGTTGCAGAGAGGAAGAAAAAGAGTTCAAAAGCCATCATTGTTGAATCTGAGACTGAGTTAGATTCTCAAGCTGACCACTCAGACTCAGACTCAAGTGATACTGATGATGTTCAGATTATCACTGAACAAATGGCTATGCTTGCCAGAAGACTGAGAAGAATTCAAAGGGGAAAAGGAAGATCTGACAGGGGCAGAGGAAAGAGTTCTTTTGATCCCAAGAAGGCTGTGTGCTTCCACTGTCAGAAGAAGGGACACATTTCTACTGAGTGCAAAATAAAGAAGGATGAAACAGCTTCAGTAGCTGACAAAAATGCCTACAGAGCTGATAAGTCTAAAAAGAAGTATACTCAGCTCAAGAAAGGAAAGCCTGAAGATAAGTCCAATGGTAAAGGACTTTATGCTGAAACTTGAGATACAAAATCATCTACCTCAGATGATGATGACCAATGTCTGATGGCTCAAGAAGATGAAGAGTTTGAAATTGATGAAGTTGATTATGGTCTGTCTGAATCAACTTTTGAAGCTAACATGAAGGAAGCTGAGGAAAACATCAAACTAAGTGACTGGGATCCTTCCTCCATGTACAAGGTTAGTAATTTCAACTCTTACACCGATAAAGAAAGAGGTCTTACCTTCGGTTATTTGTTAAACGACTCTAAGACCAACCTTAAGTCTCAAACTGACCTCAAAGCTGAAATCACTAAGCTCATGAATGAGATTAAGGAAAATCAATCTCTCATTACGCCTGGAAAGAAAGCACAATGTGATCTTGAATGTCAAAGACACATTAATAAACTTCTAAGTGAAGAACTTCAGGAAGCCAAGGATAAAGCTGACCAACTTCAGAAGGTCACTGAATCCTGGTGTAAGTCATCAAGGCTTGGTGAACAGTGCATTAACTAGCAGATCCCTAAACTGGTAAAAGCTGTACTTGGAGGTGACTATCAATCCACAGCTTATGCAGCTGATAATGATGAGATAGCAAGTACAGATTCTGAGGAAGATAGACTATTGATTGAGTCTCAGAAGCCAGCCTCAGAAAAGAGACATGATCAAAGCCTTAAATACAATAAGTTTGTAAAGGCAAAGGATCATGGGAATGAGTGTTCAATTTCAAAACAACATAGTAAGTCTGTTCTTGATAGATTAGGCACCCAACCTATTCTAAGAACATCTGTTATTAAAAGGTTGAATCCAAACCCTTTCAAAAGACAGCATTCTCTGTCCAGTTCAAAGAGAGGTTTCAAGAATAGGAAGACATCTGTAAGTCAGAAGTCATATCACAACAATGGTAAGTCCAAAGTTGTTGAGTCTGGTAAGTCTAAAGAACACAACAATGGTAAGTCCAAAACTGTTGAAACTGGTAAGTCTAGAAAACATGACAAAGGTAAGTCCAAAGTCAATGAAAATAAGTTTGTTGGTCAAGCTTCTGATCAAATGGATAATAAACCTAGACATGACAAAGGTAATTCCAAAGTCAATAAGCAACATGTGAATCAGCTTGCAAAGAAAGTTGAAAAATGATCCACAACCTATAATCCTAAAACTGAGAGCAGATTCTCAAAAGGATTGTTGGATAACCTACCTCCTGTAGTCATTGGTAGAAGGAAGTGTTACAAGTGTGGAGGTATAGGACATGAAGCCAAGGACTATGATAGTGAAACTTTAAGGCATGAAAAGGAACAAGTTGATCAGCCTAAGCAGGATTCTACCCCTGCTCAAGCTGAACAATCAGCTCCACAAGATGAAACTGCTAAGTACTCATCATCTGAACCGAGTACCAAGTGGGTTCCCAAACAAAACTAATATGTTTAGTTTTTCTTTCATGTGTAGGGTTCAAGTAAATGGTACTTGGATAGTGGATGCACAAGGCCATGACATGGTGGAAAGGACTTCTAAGTGAATTCCAGGAAGATGAAGGTCCTAGAGTAACATTTCGTGATAACTCCTATGGAAGAACTAAAGGATATGGGAAGATGCATGCTGGAAAGGTGACTTTCTAGATGTTCACGGAACTCAGAACTAAGATACTCACTGCCTCTATCAGAACGTAGTGTCTTAATTCTTTTCCCTAGTTGATTCTCTACTTCATTTTGATAAGTCTTAAATACCTCAAAGGTATCCGACTTTTGTCTCACTAAGTGGACATACCCGTATTGACTATAATCATTAATAAAGGTAACAAAGTAGCGGGAATGATCTCTTGTGGCATGCTTGAACGGGTCACACACATCCGTATGTACGATACCCAACAAGTCTTGCGCCCTTTCACACACACCGGTAAAGGGTGCTTTGGTCATCTTGCCCAATACACAAGATTCGCATACTACATTAGACCCATGGTCAAATGATTCCAAGATCCCATCCGCTTGGAGCTTGGCGATGCGTTTCTTGTTTATGTAGCCTAACCGACCATGCCATATAGATAATTTATCCAAAACATTTTTGGATCCCGAATCAACATTCATGATTGCTCTATTGTTTTGCAAGCTTACACTTGTCTCATATATGCCATGACATGGAAATATTTTAAAATAAAAGATATGATTCTTGTAACATAAGATGCTATCATTCTCAAATTTAAAATCAAAGCCATTGCAATACAAATCATATAAGGAAATAATGTTTCTAGCCATATGTGGCGAATAAGAAACATCATACAAAACAATAGATAAGCCGGATGGAAAGGCGAGCTACACACTCCCAATCTTCTCAACCGGGACAACTGTCTTGTTTCCGATGATGAGATCCAGCTCTCCATCAACTAATTCCCTACTTCTTCTTAGTACCTGCACATTATTACAAACGTGAGTACCACACCCGCTGTCTAAAACCCAGGCGTTAGAAGTAGCGGTGTTATGGAGTTCAATCATGTACGTACAGGAGGCAGCGGCACCTTTTGCTCATAGCTTCTTGAGCTCCTCCAAGTACTTGGGGAAACTACGCAGGTAGTGTCCTTTTTCCTCGTAGAAGAAGCAAGTTGTCTCTTCCGGTGAGGTGGCAGTGGTAGCCACTTGTTTCCCCTTTGGCTCCGGGGTCGGGTTAGGTTTGGGCTTCGGCCTATTGGCCTTGGCCTTCCCCTTCCCTTTGCCCTTCTAGCCAGAAGCCGGGTGCTTCTGCTTCTTACCACCTTGGTTGATGGCTAGGACGGCAGTGGAGGTGGAGGGCTTTGCTTTGGCAAGCTCGGAATCGGTAGTCTTAAGCATGCCATGCAATTCCATAATGGTTTTATCCGTACTATGCAAATGGAAGTTCACAATGAATGGTCCATTTGACGGAGGCAAAGATTGGAGGATTATTTCAAACGCCAACTCTGTCCCCATGGGAAAGCCCAACTCCTCGAGCTGGTCCACGTACCCTTTCATCTTAAGGACGTGGGAACTCACATTGCCGCCCTCCGGCATCTTACAGCCGACAAAAGCCTTGACACATTCATAAAGCTCTTGCCTTGCTTGCTGTTGGAACATGTCCTTCAGCTGAGATATCATCTCGTACGCACTCACTTTCTCGAACTGCGTTTGCAATTCAGGACTCATGGTCGTAAGCATTAGTCAAGTAACATAATTTTTGTCTTTGACATGCTTTTCGTGAGCGTCTTTCAAGGCCCATGACGCATTGGCTGCCGAATCCTCCGGAAGAGGTGACTCAAGGACTTCAAGCTTCATCTCTTGGCAGAGGACGATTCTCAAAGTCGTATGCCAATCCATGAAGTTCGGTCCGGTGAGTTTCTCCTTCTCCAAAAACGGACGGAGTGATATGTTTGTAGTGTTGGTGTTGCTAGTAGATGCCATCTACAAGCAAAGTACGAATTTGGTTAGTTATGACGTATTTAAATCCTAGTTAAATAATTACCCACTTGTTATAAAAACAAATTATATTAACAAGGGCTAAGAACCTCAAAATACCCCAATCCATGAAGGGTTTGCCGCGGATCACTTCATGGAGCTATTTTAGGCCGGTAAACATTTTACCAATTATAGTCCGTGACTACAACTCTTAGATGCTTGCGGGATCCTAGGTACTCATAGCACCTATTTGGCATGTTTGATCCATTCACACCAATTCCTCATTAATCCACCTTGATAGCTCGGCTTGAGCTTCACAACTACCAAGGCGTTTTAAGTCTTGAAATGTAAATCGTCCGTCAAGACACACGGTGGTACTTTAGCCCAATGGCCGGCTCGAATAGAGCTCAGCAACCGACCGTGCGAGTTGCCACACGCGCCTTCTACACAGTTACGCAAAACTGATATCAGCTAGAGCTCGACGACCAATCTTGTTTTACTAGATTTGGGGGGTGTCATCTTACGGGTGGTGTGAGATTTACTTTTGAAAAACGGGTTTTTGTTTTTCCGGTTAAAACGTTTTTAACCATTTCTTATGTATGTGGCACGAGGAGTTTGTAAACGAATTTAAAACTCTTTGGTTTTATTATTTTTGAAAAGTTTTCTACCAAGCGAAGATCCTAAATAACCAAGCAAGAAAAGAACAAAATAAAACCAACCACGCATGCAATATAAGTCCGGTAACGAGCCATATAACCCTATGCATCTTGCCCATTAGCCAATGGGAAAAACAAAGTCTACTAAGGACAATAATCCAAGACTTTGATGTGTGCTCTCCCACTTGATCCATTGCGTCTCCCACCGACCTCCGGATCCAAGTTCGCCAAGACACCCTACATGGTCCTTGTTGGTTGCTTCGGTCTTCCTTTTACAATTTACAAATTTAAAAGGAAATGGCATGCAAGCCACAATTTACTATTTTAAGCTAACACTACAAATTACAAAGAATAGAAATTGGCATACAAGCCTTCAAATATACAAACCGAATAAATTAATTATTACAAACCAATGTGGTACAAACCACCAAATGAATGAATACATTAATATAATCAACCAAACACATCACATAGGTCTAAAAGGCTCAAAATTGTTACCGGACACAAATATAACAACAACATACATCATATACAAATTCTAACGCATGGTGTGCCACACAAGACCATGCAAATCTTATATGTCTTGGTTAAGATTATTTAAACACTCAAGGCACTAATAATCCTATGTACATATGCATTAGGAACCTTAAACATTTTAAAATTCCATATTCATATATACACAATGTAAGTATATGAAATTAACCATTTTCATGCCAAAATGTTAATCCACATATAAACACACTAACGAAGACATAAGGCAACTTAAGCTAATAATATCCAAAATTCTGGAACAATTCTAGAAAGTACAAATTCAGCTAAAAATCCAACAAAATTGATTTAAGGCATAAAATGCAATCTGCCAGAAGAGAGTTAGCGCCGCTAACCATACTGGGTTAGCACCGCTAAACCTAAGTTAGGGTAGCTAAAGCTAGACGGCTTAGCGACCACTACAGATGGTTTAGCGTCGCTAACATGGTCAGGTTAGCGCCGCTAAACCCTAGACAGAACCAAAAACCACATTTTCCGGATTTTTCAAGCCACCAAGTGCAAATCTAGTGTAGAGGTGGCTCTGATACCACTGTTGGGGTTCGTGGTTGAGCGCAACGGAAGCAAACAAATACAAAATCGAAATTAAAAGCATGAACAAGAACCACATGAGAACCCCAAATGAAGTACCAACCTCTACAACTAAGATTTGCAACTAAAACAGAAAAGAGAGAAGAGTTATACCCTTGATGTCTCTGGATTTGTTGTGTGCTAAGCTCCAAGCCTTTGTAACCTCCTTCTTGAGCTATCGAAGTCCACCCCGAGAAACTTGGTGACCTTGGTGTACTAGCACCCCTTCAACGAAATCAACACTTGATCTTGGCTTCTGGAACAACAACAAAAACCACCAGGAACTCTCACAAGGAACTCTCTCTTATTTTTCTTAGACAACTCACAAATGTTTCTAAGTGTTCTAAACTCAAGTTAGGTAAGAGTATTAATAAGAGAGATAGTTACATGTCTTTTATAGAGCTCAACATGACCTCAGGACTCTCAGGACTCCCCAAGGTCGGTCAAGGCCGAATGATGAGAAAGCCATGCATTATTGGATTGTGGAGGTGAAAAGAATAAAGTTGTAATCTGTCAGAGGGGTTAGTGCCGCTAGCCACCTAGAGATAGCGCAGCTAACCTCCCAAAGTGTGTGCCGCTAACACTGCTGAGTTAGCGACGGTAAAGATAGCGCCTCTAACTCTGGCCAGATTACCAACTATCATTATTTATTCTTTCTCACCCTCATCTTTTAGGTTGTTGTCAAGATCAACCCCCGGCGTGTGACCCGATAGGCCTATACGTCATCGGCAGAGATCATTTGGTGTACGTGTGTCAGTGAGCATAATCTAACAGAATCTTGTCCCATCCCCCAAAGATCATACAACTATAGACACTATGTGGGTCTATAGAAACAAAATGGACAAGGATGGAGTGGTTAAAATACTAATTTGAGTCAGTCTCAAATAAAAATGACTGAGTGTCATTGATTCTAAGTTGTATGCTACACTCAAGCTGAGTGCTCGAATCAAGCTGAGTGATTGACTCACGCTGAGTGATAAGTTTTCTCAGGTTGATATGTCCAAACCATGTTTTAATTACTATGTGTTATTAATTCATGAAACATTATGTTTGACTAACTCTCAAACTACGTCTTATACCGATTATGTATTGGTGTAATGCAACAGTGTAAATAATATTTTTGTAAGTTAAGAATATTATTTTACCATCTTTTCCGTTAGGATGTGATGTGTTTAATCTCGATTACTGTTATATATATCCATAAGTTCGTTATAGTAACGGATAAATAGGGGTTTCCAACGGTAACTTTTCTCTCTCCTCAAAAAGGTATATATACATATCAGTTGTAACCGAAATTCAGACGTTTACGCTCACTAAACTTCTGATATACTCCATATACCCTCTAAACCACCTATTTGCTAAGTGCTTTTCACCGTTCAATCGAATTCAAAGCCCTAATCTCTCAGTGCAAATTGCGTATTTACTCAGTGTCAATCAAAATCATTATACGATGGACGGAACCATTCTCAATCTGAGTGATCGAATGGTAATGGGTGCTGCCTTCAAGAACAACGGATTTCCGTTGATTAAAATCAACAATCAACGAGCTTGTTTAGCAATCCCTGAACGCAAAAGGAACAGGGGATATGAAGCGTGGGTAGATTACATCCGCAAATGCCCACTAGCATTCGTTTTTAATGGAGCCCCAATTCATGTGGTTCCTCAGTACTTACTGGAGTTCTGGTACACATGTGTTTTTTACCAAGACAGAGACGAAATAACATGGATGGTGCTGAATGGGGAGAGAACCATTGTCCTCACAGTTCAAAGGCTAAGGGAAGTTCTTCAACTCCCTCAAAATGATGTGTTCGAGCCTGCTGTGACAAGGAAAGTGGCAAGGTATGTCCTACCCGGAATGGGTCACCCACAAACTGAGGGTGTAATAAAAAAGGCCACTTTTCCAACCAGCTGGGGTTTTATGGTGTCCACAGTGATCCGTTCACTTGGAACCAAGGATGGAGGACTGGATCAAGTAAATGAGTTCGAGTTGCAGCTACTCTACAACATTTACTTTGCACGCAATCTGGATTATGCACTGCTCATCTTCAACGAACTCAAGGTCCAAGTGATGAAGACCACAAGAGATCTTCATGTGCCTTATATAAGGTACCTGTCCTTAGCATTTGAAGCTGAGCTAGGGACTGCAGTGTATGAAGCTAGTCATGATTTGTTCCTCACACCAGCAATCAGCTCCAAGATGTTCAACAACGACATCTTTCTAGAGCAAGAAGGCCTAAGTGAGCCTATGCAATGGATAGCTGAGATAGCTACTTCTGAAAGTGAAGCTGAGGGGTCTACTCAAGGGGAAGCAGCTCAAGCTGACCTAGAGGTTCAAGCTGAGCCAGCAAATATTCAAGCTGCACCAGGTATGACTTCTCCACTTTCTTCTTCTTCTCACTATTCTCCATCCACTTTTGGTGACAAGATTGTGGTAAGCCCAACCCAGTCTAATCCATCTCCTTCACCTTCTATCCATAAAATTCTCTAATATAAAATCAACCTTGGTGTGCCCACTACTACCAAAGAAAATATCCAAATCTATAATAGAAAAACTGCCAAATGTGGTGGCATAACTAAAGGTACCACTGGAGCTGAAATTACATTGATACCTCCACCGGCAGGAGTTGAGGGGGAGACACCTACTCTTCAGGTGCCAACCTCAAGGCTCATTCAAACCCAACAGCCTAACCTTGGTGTGGTGACTACTCAGCCCATACTTACTCGAGCCATGTGAGAGCATATTACAGTACCTGAGCAGACACATTCACGTAACATAGAAGATCTGACCAATCCCAGGGTCAATCACCCCCACTCACTACATAAGCCAACCACCTACCCAAACTCATCACATTTCGAGCCCAATTACTTTTATCACTTCTCACACTAACCAGCACGACCTGTTAATGATTCACCTAAATACCAAGGTGAGCTATAGGGTCCAACTTCTAGTTCAAATGAATCTAAGGGTATACACCAACCCTTCGATGATGCACCCAAACAAACTCCTAAGAACCTTGACTCCTTCACTTCATAGGAACATACATTGTACCTCAGTTTGGTTTGTTCCACCTCAAACAAAAGAAGTACAAACGCCAAATCTATCCCAGGATTGACAAATTGACCAATGATGTGAAAGAAATTGCCTCTACAGTTGCTACTCTACAACAAAGACAAACTTCAAAGCCTGTGGATGATGACAAAAAATGAGAGAAGGCTCAAGCTGAAGCCGATGTTGAGTTAGTTTAAGCTGAGGCTGAGGCTGTAATAGTGCTAGCAAAAAGAGCAGAGAGACAAGCTCAAATTGAGGGGGAGTTAGAGAAAGAGGAACCTGCAGCTAAAAGACAAAAGATGATAGAATCTGAATCTGAAGCTGACAGTGTATCCAAAACTGAGGAAGAGAAAGCTACGAGGCTAATGATTGAAATGCTCGAGCAAGAGGAAGCTCATGAGCTTAAGATATCTATTGATGAGCTGAGAAAGAGTAAAGAAAAAGAAGTAAGGGGCCAAGAGAGAGAAAGAGAAACGAAATGATTATTCTGGTCCAAGGCCTGATGCAATCCCATATACAGATGCAGATATACTGGAATGCTACTTCAGAAGAAGCACCATGAAGGAAATCAAGAGCATGACTCTGAGCAGAGTAAATGGAGCCCTCATTCTCACATTCCAATTTGATGATAAATCAATAGTGGGAATGGACCTGAGGTATGTTCACAAGATGGGCTACATTGAGTGGAAAAGAATAATTATGATGCTCAAGAAATTCAAAAAGAGTCAAATCAAGAATATTGACACACCTATTCAGGGATTTATGTAATGGGAGAGCTTGTTTAAGATACCTGAAGGTGTTACATTTAAATAGAATCAAGTTATTGACACACCTGTAGTTCAACAGAGTTTTTGTTGCTCGTAAAGGGGTATTCTTGGAGGAGAAGTTTATAAACTCAGAGACTCCAAGAAAAGAAATAGAGCTTCAAGAAAATGAAGAGGAAGAGATTACACCACCACCGATAGTTGAACCTGTAGTTCAACAGAGAATTGTTGAACCTCAACCCGAGTCTGGGTTGAGGAGGAGGTGCAAACACAACACCTTCGCAGGTCTAGTAGGCCTCGTATTCAGCCAGATAGGTATCTGGGATTCCTAGTTGCTCAAGACGAAGGGGATCTCTTAGAACCCACTACCTACCAAAACGATGCCTCATGTTTAGATTCTAAGAAATGGCTAGAAGCCATGAAGGCAGAGATGCAATCCATGTATGACAACCAAGTTTAGGAGTTAGTGGATTTGCCTCAACATAGTAAAGATGTTGGGTGCAAATGGGTCTTCAAGAAGAAGACAGACATGGATGGAAAGGTGCATACCTTTAAAGCAAGGCTAGTGGCAAAAGGTTTCACGCAAACTCATGGTGTTGACTATGATGAAACTTTTTCCCCAATAGCAATGCTTAAGACTATTAGGATTCTAATGGCCATATCAGCATATTTTGACTACGAGATATGACAGATGGATGTCAAAACCGCTTTCCTTAACGGAAAACTGACAGAGGATGTATATATGATACAACCGGATGGTTTTGCAGATCCAAAGAACCCTAATAAAGTATGCAAGTTGCTTAAATCCATTTATGGACTAAAGCAAGCATCTAGGAGCTGGAACTTACACTTTGATGAGTGCATCAAAGAGTTTGGTTTTACCAAAAATGAGTTCGAGTCGTGTGTTTACACTAAATTCAGTGGGAGCGCGGTAACCTTCCTAGTCTTGTATGTAGACGACATACTGTTAATAGGAAACAATATACCAGTATTACAAGGAGTAAAATCCTGGTTAGGTAAATGTTTCTAGATGAAAGACTTGGGAGAAGCTTCTTATATACTGGTTATAAAGATCTATAGGAATATATCTAAGCGGCTTACCGGACTTAGTCAAAATACTTATATTGACAAAGTCGTGAAAAGATTCAAGACGGATGGATCCAAGAAAGGATTTATTCCTATGCAATCTGGCGCGATTTTGAGCAAGGCTCAGTGTCCTGTGTCTAGTCAAGATCAGGACAAAATGAAATTGATACCATATGCCTCGGCAGTTGGTTCAATTATGTATGCCATGCTATGTACTAGACCCGATGTTGCCTATTCTATCAGTGTCACGAGTAGTTATCAGCAAAATCCTGGTGAAGCTCATTGGGTGGCCGTCAAGAATATTCTCAAGTATCTGAGAAGGACGAAACACATATTCCTAGTATATGGAGGTTCGATGGATGAGCTCAGTGTAACTGGTTACACTGATGCTAGTTTCCAGACCGACAGAGACGACTTTAGGTCGCAGTCAGGATTTGTCTTTACCCTAAACGGAGGAGCCATATCTTGGAAGAGTCAGAAGCAAGATACAATAGCAGATTCTACTACAGAGGCAGAGTATATTGCGGCAAGTGATGCGGCAAAGGAAGCTGTCTGGCTGAAGAATTTTATCTCGGATCTTAGAGTTGTTGCCAGTATCTCTAGACCGATCGATATATTCTGTGACAACTCAGGGGCTGTAGCGCAAGCTAAAGAGCTTAGAGATCATCAGCGGACAAGGCACGTACTCAGCAAATATCACCTCATCCGAGAGATCATTGGAAGAGATGATATTAGATTGCAAAAGATACCGACGGACGACAATGTTGTTGACCCGTTGACAAAGCCGCTAGCTAGGGCTAAGCATGAGAGGCATGCAAGTTCTATAGGAATGCAGTACTTGGAACATAGCAGCTAGTTCGTGTTTTTGATTATTACTATGGATGTAACTTGAAACCTTTTATTATGTATTTACATTTCATGGGATTGAAATAGGAGGTATTTACATAATGTTTCGTAGTTGTCCATTTTTTAGCTTGTTTAACCTATCCTTGTCAAGTCAAGTTATGAATTGTCTAAATGCCCGTAGCTACTTAATGTAGTAGGAGCTACATTAGGGAGGTAACGCTATTATGAATATTTGATGATTTATTCGGGTGAATGCTTTTGATCATTTCAGAGCAAGAGAGGGTGAAACCCTCATGGATACTTATAGTAGATACTGTAGACTCTTAAATGATCTGAGAAATCAACAGATTGATAGTTATTCTGATCAGACCAAGAACACAAGGTTCCTTAACTCATTAAGACCTTAATGGAAAACCCAAGTTGATATATATAGACAAATGAATCAGAAAGTATTGAACAAGGTCACTCACCATATGATCTTTGAGGAACTCAATCAATATCAAGATGAAGTTGGTGGTACTCAGAGAGAAAATGTTGATCCATTGGCTTTGGTAGTAAATGAGAAGAAAACAAGAAGCTCTTCTAAATCTTTCAAATTGAAGCAAGTTCAAGAATCTAAGTCTTCTGCTTTGGATGATGATGATCAGATAGATAATGAGAAAGTGATGCAAGCAATGGCATATCTTACAAATATGCTACAAAATCAATTCTCAAAAAGTTAGACTAACAATCGTCAGCAATTCACTTCTGGCTCTCGGAAATGTGAAAGAAAATTTCAATCGACTCAAGAAAGAAAGTGTTATAATTGTGGTAGCACAGGGCATGTTATCAAAGAATGCAAGAAACCAAAAGTGAAAGATTCAGATTATTACAATGCCAAGTTGAATCTCATTCAAAAGAGAAACAGTGCAAGGTTTTATTGGCTGAAGAAGAACAATTTCTGTCTGATACTGATGATAGTGAGGAAGATGCAGAAGTTCATGCACAGTTCATGCTGATGGCAGATGTTGAAGATGTTGGGAAATTTGCTAAGTCATTGAAACTGTTGAACATGCAAAGATAAAACTGTTAGAGTATTTTGGGGATAACAGTTGAAAACTGTTAGATAGATACGAAAACAGTTGTAACTAACAGTTGCTGCAAGGTTTACAACTGTTAGTACAAAAGCTCAGAACTGTTAGTTCACAAAGTCAAAACTGTTAGAAGGCCTTGAAGTGAAGACTGTTAGAAGACATGCAGAACTGTTTCATCAACAAACAGTTTCTGTTGAGCGAATCATGGAAGATGCTATCTTTGAGGATCTTTGTTATCAGAATTGAAGATTATCAAGATTATCTCGGAAGATAGAATATTACCTAACTGTCAACAATTCAAGGAGGATCAAGAGTCTATATATACTTAATTAGATGATCAATTTAGTACGACGGCTTGATCTTATTATTCAAAGCATTTGTTTTTATTGTTATTTATTTTCTGAAAGTGTTTACCCTCTAAGTTTCATTGAATCCTAAGAACAGTTTGTGTTCTTCGTCTAACACAAAAGTTAGATTAGAGGTGTAGGTGAATATTGTAATCATCATTGGTTATTAATAAACATCTGACGGTTGAAAGTATTCTTATTGTGTTGATTGATTTGAATTGCTATTGTGTTCAAAAAAAAAAAAAAAAAAACCTTTTAATCGATTAAGTGTGATTCCGCAACTTCTTAGTTGATTGTGATCAAACTTTAAGATTATCTTTAAAACAACTTTGATTCAATTTAAAAGATAGTTCTTGTTTTTTATATTCGACATATCCGATCCTGACAAGTGGTATCAGAGCCTTATCATTAAGGTTCCTTTGATCACCAGTTAAAGGTTTTTCACAGATCTGCTGTGTTTGTTTTTCAATTGTCTTTTTCAATCAATTTACTGCAATGGAATCCGGTGGATCTTCTGATAACACTGGATCTGGATCAAACATTCGTGTTCCCATGCTCAAACCAACTGAGTTTGAGATGTGGAAGTTGAGGATCAAGCAGCATGTCCAATTAATGGACTATGCTGTTTGGGATATCATCGAGAGTGTTCCTACTGCTACTGTTGATCTTGATGAAACAGGAAAACCAAAGAAGAAACCACCACCAAAGACTGATGCTGAGAAGAAAGAGAGAATGATCGAGATGAAAGCACTCAGCATCCTTCAAATTGCTATTCCAAATGAGTATCAACATCAGTTTAAGAAGTTTGATAATGCTCAAGAACTGTGGAACGCATTGGAGAAGAGGTTTGCAGGGAATGCAAGTTCCAAAAGGAACCAAAAGGATCTTCTGAATCAGGCTTATGAGAACTTTGCTAGTGGAAAGAATGAGAGTATAACTCAGATTTTTGAAAGGTTCTATAAGCTGGTGAGCCAACTTGAAAGTGCTAAGGTTAGGCTAGAACAAGATGAGATTAATAGGAAGTTCCTTAGGTCTTTGAGTGAAGAGTGGACTGTGTATGCTGCACAATGGAGAACCAAAGATTCTTTGGAAGATATAGAGTTAGATGATTTATATAACAGTCTAATTGTGTTTGAGGGTGAGATAGAAGGAAAAAGAAAGTCAATGACTTCAAGTCACAATGCTGCTCTCCTTTCATCCTTAGGTTTGGACTCTAACCATTCATTATCTAAAACTGTTGATGTGTGTGCAGGTAACAGTTCTGCAGCTGTTGATGTAAATACCCCTGATGCTGTGCTTGAAGCATTCCTTGCCAGCCATGCAAATTCAACCCTCACCAATGAGGATCTTGAGCAAGTGCATCTTGATGATCTTGAGGAGATGGACCTCAAGTGGCAAATGGCCATGTTAACTGTCAGAGCAAAAAGGTTTATTAAAAGAACTGGCAGGCAAAACATGAACTTCAGGGCTGATGGTAAGGCTGGGTTTGACAAATCCAAGGTCAAATGCTTCAAATGTCAATAACCTGGTCACTTTGCAAGAGAATGCAAATCTGGTGGACAAGGTCAGAATCACGTACAAAGGCCAAATCAAACCTCAACTGCATTGGTCTCACAGGAAGGTCATGGATTTGATTGGAGTGATCAAGCAGAGGAAGCTACTCATAATGCTGCTTTGATGGCTTTGACTGACTCCTCCATCAAACTGGATTCACCAGAATCAGAAGAAATACAGGTATCTTCTAAATTATGTCCAGGTGAATGTAGGGCTATTGTTAAAAGGTTTAGGGAGCATAATAAAAAGGTGTGTGCTGCTCTAAGCAAAATGGAGGAAAGAAAGTATGAAACAAGTGCTGTTATTGAAAGCTTTGAACAGAAAATCAAAGATTATCAAGCTAATGAACTGCAGATGGATTATGATAGAAAGTATCATAAGTGGGAGAAGGAGCAACTTCAAGAAGAGATTGACAACCTTAAGAAGAAGTTGATTGAGAAAGAAGGTAAAGTAGAAGAGCTAACAAAGAAGTTGGATGGTGTGGATATGGACTTGAGTATGTTTAAAGCTACAAATCTTAAGCTTGAAACCTTGCTACAATCTCAAATCAGAGATAAAGTTAAGACAGGTTTAGGATACAAAGAAACCCCACCTCCATACAACCACAATTACATCACACCCATGTCTGATATAGCTGATAGGTATGTCAATGAACCATTGGAAGATGGATTGAAGTCAGCTGATCCACAATTTGATAGTGAAGAGGAAGTGTCAGTGAATGATGTAAGTGATGATGAGGGAGTTGTGAAGAAAGATGAAGTCATTCCTTATGAAAATCACATCTGTTGTGAACCTGAAGCACCAAAATCCTCTTCACAACCTGTGATGTTTGTAAAAGCATCCTCTAACCCATTCAGTAGTGAACCAAAACCATTCAAAGAAGTGTTTGCTATAAACAGTTCTACAACTGTTGCAAACAGTCCCCAACTTTACACTAACAGTTCCAAACAGAACCCAAACAGTTCTAAGCCAAAAACCTCAGTTGTTGGTATGAAAACCAAGGGAAAAGAAAAGGTGAATGAATTTAGAGTTGAGAAACCAAGGTTGAAAGCCTCAAAACCACAGGTTCAACCCAAATAAGTAAAAAGGCATACTGAAAAGCCTATTTGCACATGCAAACAGCATGGTGTGCAAAAATTTCCTTCTTCAGCTCATGTGAGAGGAAATCAAAGAAACAGGAACCAACTGTGGGCACAAAGAACTGGTGTGCCTATTTTCAAAACCAAAAGATGTCATATTTGTGGGAGAGCAAATCATTTGGCTCAAAACTGTTATCATAACCCACAGGTCTATAGCCCCCAGAAGCCAAAGTACAGAAAACAGACTAACAGTTCTACAACTGTTAGGCCAAAACCCAACAGTTCCACAACTGTTCAGCCAAAACCTAACAGTCCTACAATTGTTAGACCAGAACCAAAAACTGTTAGCCTTGCTTGGAAACCAAAAACTGTTATTCTCAATGATTCAAATGATGTTTGTTCCAAAGATTCAACTGTCAATCACAACAGTTGGAACCACATGTTCTCACTAAATATTCTTCCCACAATTTAGAGAAATCTAATTGGGATGAAATCAAACAAACTCGAACTGTGTTTAAATATTATGATTCAAATGGTGTACCTAAGACCTGCATGGCCTGGGTACTTCCTGCTACTAATTAATTGTTTACTTGTGCAAAGCATTCATAGGGCCAATCAAGGAGGAATTTGGCATGTGGATAGTGGATGCTCAAGGCACATGACTGGAAATCCACAATGTTTGAAGGATTTCAAAAGAATCAATGGAGGATTTATAGCATTTGGAGGAAATCCAAAGGGAGGAAGGATCACAGGTAAAGGAGCTGTTGAGGCAGGTACACTTACTTTTAATGATGTTTTCTTTGTTGAACAGCTTAAATACAATCTGTTGAGTGTATCTCAAATCTGTGACAATGGAAACAAAGTCATATTTTCTGATACTGAATGCATTATCCTTGCAAAAGATTTTAAACTTGATGAAAAGGATGTTCTTTTAAGAACACCTAGAAAGGATAATGTGTACTATCTTGATACGCAAAAGATTGCAAAACAGAATGTGTTGAGTTGTTTACTCTCAAAGGCATCTCATGATGAGTCTGCAATTTGGCATAGGAGGATGTGTCACATGAATTATAAAACCATGAATTTGTTAGCTAAAAACAATTTGGTAAGAGGATTTCCCCAAAAAGAGTTCTCATGTGATGATCATTGTGTGGCATGTCTTAAAGGCAAGCAACACAAAACTTCTTATAAGTCCAAAGAGATTTCTTCCATTTCTGCACCTTTACAACTATTGCATATGGATCTTTTTGGTCCTACTTCTGTAGTGAGTATAGGGAAGAAAGCCTACTGTTTAGTCATAGTTGATGATTTCACCAGGTTTAGTGCACCTAGGATGAGACTGCTGAGTTGGTTAAGTCCCTTATTCTTAGAATAGAGAATCAATCTTATTTGAAAGTGAAAGTCATTAGATCTGACAATGGTTCTGAATTTAAGAACTATGAGCTAAACAGTTTTTGTGAGGAAAAAGGAATTGAAAGACAGTTTAGTGCACCTAGGACTCCACAACAGAATAGAGTGGCTGAGAGAAGAAATAGGACGTTGATAGAGGCTGCTAGATCAATGTTAGCTGATTCTAGGCTCCCAATGACCTTCTGGGCAGAAGCAGTGAACACTGCCTGCTATGTGCAGAAAAGGCAAAACTCCTTATGAGTTGTTTCTCAAAAGAAATCCATTGATTAACTTCCTCAGACCATTTGGATGTCCATGCACTATACTAAATACCAAATCACAATTAGGCAAATTTGAGAGTAAAGCACAAGAAGGATTCTTTGTAGGATACTCCATTCAAAGTAAAGCATATAGAGTGTTTAACAATGTCACTAGGATCATAGAAGAGAGTATGAATGTCTCCTTCAATGAGAATAGGATCAATATGACAGGTAATGGTCCTGATTGGTTATTTGATATTGATACATTGTCTAAATCTCTTTCTTTTGAGTATTCTATAGAAACAGTTGCAGGTACTCTTACAACTGGTAGTGAAGATTCACAAACTGTTCTAAATAGTTCTGCAACTGTTAGCACAAGACCAACAACTGTTGGTGAAAACAAAGCCACTGAAGACTTTGTAGTGATCCATGTGCTTCAAAATGATTTGTTCAATGCTGGTAATCCAATGAATGATGCTGCTGACTCTTCAAAGGATTTGGAATCTCCTGTTTCTCAACAATGCACTGAACCTGAAAATCAAACAGTTGCAGATCAGGTAAGTAATTCTTCTGTGAATGATAGTGAATTTGAAATTGATTTTTCAAATTTAGGGCATGTACTGACTGAAGAAAACATCCCTACTTCAAGAGTTCACAAGAATCATCCCATAGAACAGATCATTGGTGATCCAACCACTCTTGTTCGAACTAGAAGTATGCTGCAAAGTGAAGGTAGTGGTGTGAATCTTGACCAATTTGATGTGAATGTCTTCTTTCTATCTCAGATAGAACCAAAGAAAGCAATAGAGGCATTAAAAGACCCTTCATGGGTGGAAGCTATGCAAGAGGAACTGTTACAGTTCCAAATTCAACAAGTTTGGAAGCTAGTTGAACTTTCACGAGGCAAAAGAGCAATTGGCACCAAGTGGGTGTTCAGAAATAAGAAGGATGAGAGAGGGATTGTCATCAAGAACAAGGCTAGGCTAGTTGCACAGGGTTATACACAGGAAGAAGGCATTGATTATGATGATGTGTTTGCACCTGTTGCAAGGATAGAAGCCATCAGAATATTTCTTGCCTTTGCAAGTTTTAAAGGGTTTAAAGTCTATCAAATGGATGTCAAATCAGCATTTCTCTATGGTACTATCGATGAAGAGGTATATGTGTGTCAACCACCTGGTTTTGAAGACCCAAAATATCCTGATAGGGTGTATAGGTTGGATAAGGCCTTGTATGGGCTACATCAGGCTCCTAGAGCTTGGTATGAGACATTATCCTCATATCTACTTGAGAATGGATTCAAAAGAGGCACCATTGATAAGACTTTGTTTACAAAGGTTGTTAAAACACAGATCTTGCTTGTTCAAATCTATGTTCATGATATAATCTTTGGATCAACAAATGACAGTTTGTGCAAAGAGTTTGAAGGTATCATGCAAAAGAAATTCCAAATGAGTTCCATGGGAGAACTTACCTTCTTCTTGGGATTGCAAGTTAAGCAGATGCCAACAGGTATATTCCTTAGTCAGTCTAAGTATGTCAAAGACATTTTGGACAAATTTGGTTATCAAGATGTGAAGCTGGCCAGTACTCCAATGGAAACACACAAACAGTTGGGAGCAGACCATGAGGGGGAGGATGTAGACATACACTTGTATAGGTCTATGATAGGTTCTTTAATGTACTTAACTGCTTCTAGACCAGATATAATGTTTGTTGTGTGTGTTTGTGCCAGGTTTCAATGCAGTCCAAAGATGTCACACCTATTTGCTGTAAAGAGGATCTTTAGGTATCTCAAAGGTCAACAAAAGTTGGATCTTTGGTATCCTAAGGATTCACCATTTGATTTGGTGGCATACTCTGACAGTGACTATGGAGGAGCAAATGTGGACAGAAAATCAACCTCTGGAGGCTGTCAATTCTTTGGCTCAAGGTTGGTCTCGTGGCAGTGCAAGAAACAAATAATAGTTTCAACTTCAACAGCTGAGGCTGAATATGTTGCTGCTTCGAGTTGTTGTTCACAAGTGTTGTGGATTCAGAATCAGCTTCTGGATTACAGTTTGAATCTTTTGAATACACCTATTTATGTTGACAACACAAGTGCTATTAGCATTATCAACAATCCAGTGAAGCATTCCAAACCAAAGCACATTGAAATCCGATTTCATTTCATTCGAGATTGCAATGAAAAGAAGTTAATCCATGTTTTAAAAGTTCATACTGATGATCAGTTGGCTGATTTGTTCACAAAAGCATTTGATGTGAGCAGGTTCACCTTTCTGATCTCAAATATTGGAATGATTAACTTAGAATAATAGTTGTTTGTTTTAAAAAATTTCTCACTAACAGTTTGAAACTGTTAGTCTTAAGTCTAACAACTGTTTGTGCTTGTATTCAGGGAACAGCTGTGAGTGATTCAACTAACAGTTCTCAACTGTTAGTACTTGGAGTCCACAACTGTTAAGCAAATTGCATGTTCATTTGAGGGGGAGTATTTCATTTCAATAACAGTTGAAGTTCATTTCAAAAACAGTTCACAACTGTTAGTTCTTCATTGTCTTCAACTGTTAGGGGTATTTTAGTCTTTGCAACAACTCTGAGGATGTTTGAAATGCATTTAATATTTGAAACATATATAAACCATTCCCTCCTCAGAGGTTTCTTTACGCACACTGAACTTCGTTTGAACGCTAAAACCCTAGAATTTTGCTATCAAATCGCCATGGCTCCCCTTCCATTCGTCAAAGAACATAACATGCTTGCTTTTCTTTCAAAACCCGATGATCTTCACACGTTTCACGATATGATTGATTATCTCTCAATGTCCAATCTCAACACTGCTCTCACCATCAACCCTACCATATACGCTTCCCACATTGATCAGTTTTGGAAACATGCTCAACTTCGAACAACTGATGACGTGCAATGGATTGATTCTACCATTGATGATTTGAATGTCTCAATATCTGAGGACACCATTCGCCACCTCCTACAACTCAATGATAGTGAGGGTGAGTATTCTGATTCAGTTTCACTAGATTTTTTGCATGCCGAGCTTGTTAAGCTTGGGTATGAGGGCCCTTCAGGGAAGGGTACATTCTATAAGGGACAATTTTGTGCTCACTGGAAGTATTTGATCCATACTCTCCAGCAGTGCATTAGTCCTAAAAGAACAGGATGGAACGAGTTTGGAAGCAACATTGCTTTGGCCTTAATCTGTTTGGCCAACAATCGTTGCTTCAACTTTTCAAAATTAATTTTCAATGGCATGGTAAAACATCTAGGGACCAAGTATGGTCTCTTTTTGATGTATCCTCGATTTGTGCAAGTTTTGTTAAACTTTTTGATGCCAAATCTAAAAATACACAAGAGGGTCATTATTCCCTCTGCTCATGTGGCTTCCACATTGAGCAAGTTGTTGGTTAATGAGAAGAACTTCTCAGGTGCCATAACTCCACCACTCTCTGCAATGGTGGAGTTCTTGTCAAGAAACATAGTTGCCAGGGGTGAGCATGAAGCCCACACTATTGCTACACCACCACCTTTGGAACCCACAACTCAAGATACACAAACATCCCCTTCTGCTACCATTCGAATAGCTACAACACAAGCCCCTACATTGAAAACATTTAGAAAGAAGAGGAAAACTGTTGGTGCTCCTTCCACCACAGTTAGAGAAACCCAAACTGTTAGCCCTGCACAGGGGCATTCACCTGTGCAGAATATCGAAAGGGAACCTTTGGTGCCGTCTCCCAGGCACAATGAGGAGGTGATCATTCCTCAAGAGGGTGATCATGTGGTTCATGAGGCTGATACTACTGTTTCATTCGCAAGGGATGAGCAGGACAGTGCCAACATTATTAAGACCTCAACCACGGCAACAGAGACTGGTAAAACAGTTTCTGGAAATCCCCAGTACCAAGAACAAAGGGGTGCTAGTGAGGGAACTTTTACAAGTGATCCACTAGTTCAATCTGCCGATGATATGTTTACAATGGCAACATTGGATGACATTGAGGCTAGCATGAAACAAAAAGCATTGACGAATCCTGAATTGGTACCATTTGTTGCTGCTTTTCTTCATCTCAAACATAAGAATTCTCAACAGGAAAAGCTTCTTCCCAAACACAACGAATTACTCATCAAGCAAGATAGGCAAATTCGATTCTTGACAGAAACCTTAAAGAAGGCAACTGATGTTCTTCAGGTTCACGATCAATTGCTCCAAAAGTCCAAATCTTCTGTCAGACCTCCCTCTAAAACTGTTCCAATCAAAAAGGGGGAGAGAACTTCTGCCATTCCAAAAACAGTTGCCAAACCTAAACAAACAGTTGTGCAGAATGAACCAACAGTTGCTGCTGAAGTTGCTGAAACAGTTGTTGAAGTTGCTGAAACAGTTACTGAAGTTGATGAAACTGTTGTTGAAGGTGTGCAAACAGCTGTAGTTGAAGAAGAAAGGTTATCAGCGGTGGATAGAGTGATGATTAACAGAATGGTTATGCAAGGTGACTATCCAACCACTGAAGATTTCAGATCATGGTCCAAAGTCAAACAAGATTACTTAATTGAAATAGGTGCTCAAACTCTCAACATCAGCACATTTAAAATGGCTCAAAGGATCGATGATGGATGGCTAGAAGGGAAGGTAAAGAAGTTGGAACCACTTCCTCCTAAAGCAGGGTTTAAAGGCATTGCTTTTGCTGAGAAACAGAAAGAAGAAAAGAAAGAAGAAAAGATGCCTCCTGTATCAGTAAAAGGAAAGGAAGTGATGGTTGATATTCCCAAGCTGAAACTTTCTAAAGAACAGCAAGAAGAACGGGATAGGGAATATGCACAGAGATTGAATGCTGAGCTTGAGTTGCAAGAACAATCAGATTTTGAACTAGCTAAAAAGATAGGTGCTCAAATGACAAAAGATTTAGAAGAAGAAGAGAAAAAGGAGAAGGAAGCTGCTGGTAAGGGAGTAAAAAGAAAAAGAGTTGTAAAGAAGAAAACAGTTCCACCTCCCAAGCCAATAGTGGAAAAGAAGAAACCCCAACCAGTCCAAAAACCACAACCAGTCCAAAAACCCCAACCAGTCCAAAAACCCCAACCAGTCCAAAAACACCAACAGTCTGAAGAAAAAGCCAAAACAGGCTTGGTCAAAACTATTTTGCAAGATAGACTCTCAATGAAGATAAAAGAAAGAATTGACAAACTTGAAGCTCAAAAGTCACATATCAAAGAATGGAGGTTTGAAATGCTGAGAGTGGAAACTGGAAAGCAGGGAGTCACCATTGTTAGAGAGGTGGAACCAATTGAAAGCTATGCCAGTTTCACTGCAATGATGGATAGTGTGACCAGGAGAGATGTACAAGAAATGTATGAATATGGGGTAAGTCATTTTGGAAAGGATGCTGTAATTGAGATAAAAGTATTGTTGGTGCATTTATCGAGTATATGCAATCCACAGGGAGTGATGTCAATACTGACAAATGATGAAAGATTTCCAATATTGACTGTGAAAGTTTTTGAAAGATCAAGGGTGTATAATCTTGTGACAAACAATGCTAAAACCCAATGGTTTGATCTTAATTTTGTTGATCATAGTAAGACCAAGTTGATGTGCATGGTGAAGGCAAAGTATTATGGTCCTGTAAAGATAAGGGAAGATCTGGGAAGAAGACTGAAAGAAAGGTTGGAGCTGATAGAGAAAAAGAAAATGTAATTTTTCTTTCATATTTTGATTGTAACAATTTTACTTTGCATAATTAATGTTAATATGTTCTTTGCTTATGTGAATGTTTCTATGGTTGAACCCTATAAAACAACTTAAGTGTATTGTTCAATACTTTAAGTTAGGGGGAGATTGTTGGGAAATTTGCTAAGTCATTGAAACTGTTGAACATGCAAAGATAAAACTGTTAGAGTATTTTGGGGATAACAGTTGAAAACTGTTAGATAGATACGAAAACAGTTGTAACTAACAGTTGCTGCAAGGTTTACAACTGTTAGTACAAAAGCTCAGAACTGTTAGTTCACAAAGTCAAAACTGTTAGAAGGCCTTGAAGTGAAGACTGTTAGAAGACATGCAGAACTGTTTCATCAACAAACAGTTTCTGTTGAGCGAATCATGGAAGATGCTATCTTTGAGGATCTTTGTTATCAGAATTGAAGATTATCAAGATTATCTCGGAAGATAGAATATTACCTAACTGTCAACAATTCAAGGAGGATCAAGAGTCTATATATACTTCATTTGATGATCAATTTAGTACGACGGCTTGATCTTATTATTCAAAGCATTTGTTCTTATTGTTATTTATTTTCTGAAAGTGTTTAGCCTCTAAGTTTCATTGAATCCTAAGAACAGTTTGTGTTCTTCGTCTAACACAAAAGTTAGATTAGAGGTGTAGGTGAATATTGTAATCATCATTGGTTATTAATAAACATCTGACGGTTGAAAGTATTCTTATTGTGTTGATTGATTTGAATTGCTATTGTGTTCAAAAAAAAAAAAAACCTTTAAATCGATTAAGTGTGATTCCGCAACTTCTTAGTTGATTGTGATCAAACTTTAAGATTATCTTTAAAACAACTTTGATTCAATTTAAAAGATAGTTCTTGTTTTTGATATTCGACATATCCGATCCTGACAGAAGAGTATGAGTTTGAAGAAAGTGATGGTAAGAGTGACGATGAAATGGTAAACACTTTCTCAGAAGAGTTACCATTTGTTGGATTATGTGCAGAGATAATTAATGGGCATATTGTATCCAATGTTATAAGAGACTAAAGGGTCATACTGCTACACACCCAATTCAGAACAGTTGGATTTCACCATAATCTATGTGGAAATAATTAATCGGTTAGATTAATTATTAAAGAGATAAACGAATAATTAATCAGTAGTATTAATTATTGAAAAGAGAGATATAAATAATTATCCAGTTTGGATTAATTATTAGAAAGGAATAAATAATAAATAGTTATTTATTATTTAAAGATAATTAAATATTAAGTTTTAATATTTAACGGACCAGTTAATTAATAGTTAATTAATTGACTAGTAAAGTCCAGGGGGTCAAAGTGAGAAGAGTTGAAAGTTTAATTAAAACAGTGGGCTTTTAATTAAACGGGCTTAGGTCCAATCTAATCTTTATAAATATATCCTTAAAGGCTTAAGGATTAAGATAAGAGACAAGGATCAAACCTAGCCACCACACACTCTCTCTCTCTCTCTCGATCTCGTCTCACTCACGGTCGATCTCGACCTCGACCGTCGCACTCTCTCTCGGCTCTCTCTCTTCTCTTCGTCGAACAAGAAAAACACCCGAGGGGTGTCTGCGATTGCTGATCGACGCACACACACACACACTCACGTTTTTGAGTATTGAAGGCTTGGTGATCCAGGAGTGGTCTAGCAGCCAGTTCAATCGGAGGTGCAGTAGTGGTGAACTATCTTTAGCAATTCTAAAGGTTTTGTTCAGGTATAATCTTATAACCTTATCTATGGATTGTTTGTAAGAAACTATGTTGATCATTTAAAGTTGATAAAGATCCTAACTCTTTTTGGGGTTTAGAGGGTTGTGTTCAATCCAGTTCCGCTTTTAGGATTGAACCAGTAGAATCAAACCCAGGTTTGACCAGTTTGAGTCATAAGGTGGTTTGGTCAGGTTCAAAACCCTTCAGTGGTATCAGAGCCTCGGCTCTATGATCCATAGTTTCTAGTTTTTACCTTTTTCTAGGATTAAGGTTTGATTCTTGATCTTCTACTTGCTCTAGGCTATTTCGAAAATTACCAAGGGCAACAAAAAAACAGTTTGTTTTTTTGTTATCCAGTTTTAAGAAGTCTAATCCTATTAGTCAGAAAGTTTAAACAGTTAGTTGAAACGGTTAAAAAGGATCGTGATTTTTGGATAAGAACAAGTTTTGGATTAAGATAAATTAAACAGTTTGTTTTAATTAATTGAACCTAGTTAATCCAGTTTTTGATTCGTTTAAGTTGTATGATCTTCTACTTCATCTTGTTTCTTCTCCTCTGTTTTTCGAAAACCATAAGGGATAAAAACAAGTTTTATGTTTTTATCCAGTTTTTAACCAGTTAGGTTTAAACCAGGTTTGTGTTTAAACGGTTAAAAAGGATAAACTTTTATCTAAAACTAGACTTTAACCAGTTTTTGAACTTTTGTTTAAAAAGGTTGAAATCAAGTTTTAGGATAATTAATTATTAATAAAACAAGTTTCGTTAATATTAATAATTAATAGTTTTTGGTTTTTGAATTAAATCCAGTTTTTAATCAGTATATTAAAACAGTTAGTTTTAATAGGTTAAAAGGGATTTAGAATGTTGTGTCAATCGGAAAACGGGAACCGAGAACATCACCGTGTCGGGGGTGACCGTTAGCGGCGCGAAGGCCAAATGGGCCTAGCGGTGCCGGTTAGCGGCGCTAAGAGTCAAAGTGGGCTTCGGCCCAAGTATTTTTCGATCCAGGACGACACGGGCCCAAAGGGTTTCGGCCCAAGTTAGCGGCGCTAAAGGCACTTAGCAACGCTAAAAGAACTTAGTGGCGCTAAATTCCAATGGGCTTCGGCCCAAGTGATCTCGGCCCAAGGAGGATCACGGTCCAACAGGGTTTCGACCCAGGTGTTTTTGGTCCAATGGGTTCTCGGCCCAAGAGGGTCTTGGCACAGTGGGTCTCTCGGGTTAATGAGAAATATTGGCCAAAAATAGTTTTTCCGGATTAATACAAAAGGGTTATTAATTTTAAGTTATAAAATTAATAAGGTATTATATAAACTAGTGTTATATGTTTTGACTAGTTTAGTTAAAATATATATTAGACTTTTATTTATTATGACTAGTTTAAGTCATTTTTTGATTAAAGTCTAAAAGGATATAGTTTATAATATATTATGGAGAAACAAATAAGATAGTATTTAATTGACCAAGGTTGTCTGTTTTAAGTTTTTGGAAAACTAGTAATAAAACTCGACGTGAAGATATCATTCAAAGTTTTGAATGAGATCAAGTTTTTAAGTTTTGTTGAAAAACTAATTTGGTCAAATAAATTAGGAGATCATAATTCTCGTTTTTTGTTAATAGATATTAATCAAAAGGATAAATGAGAATAGTTTAAACAAATCAGGTTGTGTGCTTAACAGCATAGTTTTTGTTTATTTATTATTAACTGCGTGGTTGACTTTTATATATATATAATGCTTATATATAATTGCATGGTTGTATAGCTATAGTTTTGCCGACTTAGGACTCGTTTTTCTTATTCTTCTTTTATTTTGGTTTTTGGGAAGGCTTGCGTGCCAATTACAATCCCTTTCTTATTTGTAATATTGTACTGGTTCAGGGAGGCCTGCGTGCCATTTACAACCCCATTCAATATTGTATTTGTAATAGACTAGTAATAGTTTAACCCCTGACCAAGAAGGACTCCAAGAAGGTGACAAGGTAAATGGTGTTCTATACGCGTAGCACGGATACTTCGGGGAGGTGTCAAGGCTAGTGGGAGCATCACATCAAGAAAGGCGAATCCAATTCATTTCATCCTTAGGATTGACCTTAGTATTAGTTGGCAAAACTATAGGGCTTTATATGCTTATTATTATCTGCGTGGTTGTGATTTATTTACTGCTTTTCATATATATGTATGGTATATATATACATGCGTGTAATGGTAAAGAAAAGGGGTTTAATAACAGGTTGTTATTAAACAGTGAAAAACTAAGTTCTATGACAAACTAGAATATGACTTCAGTCTGGTAGTCGTATTAATTAAATTTTTATAAATTTAAAAGTTTTCAAGTCTATAAGTTTGAAACTTATAAAGGCCGTTTTGTGCATCTAGTTAAGGTACACATGTAAATCGTGTATTTTTTAAAACAGTTAGTTTTAAAATGGTTTTTCAAAAACTGGAAAATTAAGTTTTTTCTTTGAACTTAATTAAAACCCAAGAAAAATCTTAGATCAGTGTGTTACCCACCTAATGGTACACCTTGACTGTTAAACGGTACTCGGGTGTCGGAAGTGCCCAAACCTTGGGCATCCAGGTTCAAACCATTGCGGGAAAGGGCATGAAAGATTCTGCGATAATCGGGAGTCCTGACCAGAATTCATGTTGTCTTAGGTGGTGCGATCTATTTTGGTGATAATCGGGAGTCCCGGCCCAATAAGCACTAACTTAGAGTTAAACATACTAGACTGGGTGTAAGTCCTCTACGAGGTTCTAGGAGTCGTATCAGTTAGGTACGATTGATACAGGGTGTTACCTACCAGAAACAGCATGACTTGGCGGGAAGTGCCCAAACCTTGAGTCAAGTATGTGAAATATTGGTCCTAGGTCTAATATATATTATTTATGGGTTTGATGATATATAATTAAAAAAGTTTATCTGCAATTACTAATAAAACCAAGGTTTTAATTTGTAGATGGCAACCAACGTTACTAGTACTAATAACCTCTCTCTCCGCTCTATCCTTGAGAAGGATAAGCTCACCGGGTCCAACTTTCTCACATGGGAGACAAATCTCCGGATTGTGCTGAGGCACGAGAGAAAGTGGCACGTCCTATAACAACCTCTAGGAAATCCCCCTGCCAGCAATGCCAGGGCAGAGGTCAAGGAGGCTTTTCAGAAGCGCTCCAATGATGTCTTGGATGTTAGCTGCCTCATGCTTGCAACTATGAGTCAAGAGTTACAATCAAGCATGATGGAAACTCCTGCCTATGAAATGATCCGCCAGCTGAGGGACATGTTCCAAGAGCAAGCCCGCATGGAGCGTTATGATGCCACTAGGGCATTTAACTCGTGCAAGATGGCTAAGGGGACCTCGGTCAATGACTATGTCATGAAAATGAAAGGTTATATGGACCACCTAGAGAGACTTGGGCACCAAGTACCGTTGCAGCTAGCAATGGATACGATACTCAACTCGTTGTCAGATGACTATAAGCCTTTTATAGTCAACTACAACATGGAGAAATCCGTGGCTGAGTTGCACTCCATGCTCAAGACAGCTGAGCAGAGTATCGGGACCAATTCTAAGGACATTCTTATGGTGGGACATGGTGGACGTAAGAAGAGGAAGGGGCGCAACGGAAAGGGAAAGGGCAAGGCCCAGCCTAGCCAGAGTGCACCCAGGGCTAATAACGACAACAAGGGCAAGAAGCCGAAGCCAAACAAGGCAAGGACCGAGAATCGGTGCTTCAGGTGCGGCGAGGCCGGACATTGGAAACGAGATTGTCCGAAAGGTCACGAGGCAGGAGGCAAGTCTGGCTCCTCAGGTATTGCGTGATTAGCTTCTTTGTCACTTTCCACTTGTAAAAGTTTTTTACGAGTATTCTAACGTCTTGCAATTGTTTATTGCAGGAGGGGATGGAAAGTGATACGGCCCAGCATGAGGAGATCACACATGCAGCATGCGGATATTATTAATATTTACATTTCCTAGTTTATTAAACTCTTAAAGTTTATTTGAACAATTTGTATATTGTTGGTTTATGAATACTTTTGAGTTTATGGAAATTTAATTATTTAGTTATATATCCGTGCATGTGTTCTTATTTTATGAATCATGATTAGTCCAGTTGTGACTAAAAGAATACCAATAAGTCAAGTCTTGACTTGATTGGTGATTCATAATAATCTTATGCTATGATTTGTTGTAGTTATATAAATGTTGGCTCCACTTTTTCAAACGCTTAAATAAACAAGTATTGTTTATAAAATTAGATAGTTTTTCTAATTTAACAAGTGTTTAAGTTATTTATGAAAAGTGAATGTTCAAAGTCTTGAACTAAATAGAAATGATAGTTATTATTTCTAAGTGAAAATAGTTTTTGATAAAACATTTAAGGAAGTATAAAAATGATTATGGTAATTAAGGGAGTTTTATACTAAATGTTTTGGAAAGAAATTTAAAGTGCCCTCACAAGTGTTTTACACTCATGGCAAGTTTGATGAAACCACTTTCTGTAATTAGAAAGATGGATATGTAAAGATCCAAGTTCTTGGTTTCATAAAATGAATTTCATGCAAAATCTAAGTTTTAAAACATGTGTTTGGAACACAAGTTTTAGGCATGGTAGTCAAGGATTGACTAAAGCCTAAAGGAATATTTTAAAGTAATGCACTTTTTCATAAAAGATAGTGGGAGCATCTGACTAATGTATTTATCAAAGTTAATAAAAGTTTTTTTTTAACCAGTGTGATAAATACAAGTTTGAACTTCTAAGAGTATGTAATTATCGGATGTTTTTAGAAGCTATCTAAAATAGTATGTTCTTGAGAAAGAACTAATCCGAGTAATGCATGATTTATTGAGAGGTACTCGATAAAGATATCATTGCAAGTTTTTTAGTCAAGTTATGACTTAAACAAAAATTATGCTCATTAAGTTCAGTAAGTCAGCTTAATTAAATGTTGTTGGTTGGTTAACGTTAGAAATGATAAAATAGGATGTTCTTTAACATTCTTAGTAGTGATATTAGATTAGTGTTGGCATACACAGGGAATCTAATTTCAATGTTCTTACAAGTAGGTGTAAGAAAGTTTTATCGTTTCAAATGGAGAGTTGTGGGTGAGACAAGATCAAATCATCCTTGACAATCCTTATCAACAACGAATTTCTTGAAAATCATTCTTGTTATAATTCACATGATTTTTCATACCGGTTACGAATTATAACAAGTGTCCAGTGTATCCAACAAGAGATGCATACATCAGTTTGAAAAGAGAGTTTGTGGGAGAAGTTGAAAAATAGTTAGAGAGCTGTGGGTGAGACAAGATCAAAAGAAAAGAAAGGTCCCTACCAAATAGTATACATCTGGGTAGCCACATCTGCTACTGGATCTCATTCGTTGAGATTTGGTATTTAAATAAACATCATGGACCCAGTGATGCATTGCAATAACCCCACCCAGCTACTCAATTATCTCTTAAAAGATAATTTTTTCAACTTCACAAGGAGAATTAGCACATTTCTATTGACATCTCACTTGGAGATTGTTGATATTGAAATAAGGAGGACAGCTACTCCCGTCCCCGACTTCTTTCATGCACTTATCGAGTCTAGAGCTTATTTGAATATATTTTCATTTCTTAGGACACATGGTAGAAATGTTAAGTGTATCTAGTTTTCGTAACTACCGGAACATCTTGGAGTGATATCTTTTGTGATATTCACGATGATTAGATGGAAATCAACGTTATGCCAGTTCTGAACGTAGGTCACACAGCTTATTTAAACTGTTGTGTCAACGAGAATCTACGCGATCTCGGTGTTATCCCATGGGAATTTTGAGTCGGTGCACGAAAGACTGTCTCTGATACTTTCATTGCCATATCATTATGGTGACACCATCATTCAAATGAATCTCATGATGCGGGTTCAAAGCTTCAAGTGTTCAATATATATAGGTCAAAATCAAACCGAATATAGAATTCATGTACATGATGTTCATGAAGAATCGTGATCATCATGAGGGGGAGAATAAAAAGTGAAGAAATTTTAAATTTTTGATTCAGTTGTTGAAAATTTTAAATTTTAAAATTTTAAATTTTAAACGTACATAATGAAAAACTATTGTCTCTACTCAAGGGGGGAGAGAGAAAGAAACATCAGTCTATATCATGTCTAGGGGGATTCAAGATTATCAGACTTATAAAGACATGGGAACAATTTGAGCTACATTGTAGGGGGAGACAAAAAAAAGATTTTTCCCAACACATCAAAAGTGTTTATGCTTCCGCTGTCAAAAGCTCAAGATAAAGCATTGTTTCAGACTAATGTATATGGTGGGATGCTACATCCAAAACTGCTTATATAATCTAAGGAAGACAGATTGAAAGATTAAAAATCCTTAGGTTACTGGGGTTTACACTCCTATTTCAATACAAAGGGGGAGAATGTAAAGTATAAAATTGTATAGAAATAGGAGTTTGCTTGTAAAATACCCATGGGGTATATATAGCCTTATGGCTATTGACTTTGTAAGGTTTTGCACACAATGAATGAAATGAACTAGGTATTTTGGTGGTGTATTTATACATTCTCTAAGGTTCAACATATGCAACCTTCACATTATCCTACATGATACAAGAACCACTTGTTATCTAAGCCTAACATTTTGGTTAAATAAAATATATATAATAATATGTAGTATTCTTATTATACTTAACTAGCATAATAAGCAAATAAACAATAGCATATTAGACATATAATATTCTTTCACACACCACATGACCTGCCGAGGAACACTAAACAATGATCGGGCCTGGGTTTGAGACTGAATACTCCTCCAAGTACCCAATTCACTCAATCCTAGAATCTGATACCAGCTTGTAACACCGCCATTTTGAAAGAAATTTTTTTATTTTAAAGCAGTTAATTTAAGGTTATTTAAATTTCCAAACTGCATAGTTTCATCTATAAACACAACTCATACAAAACCTGGTTTCAAAGATTTCATAAACAGCAGAAACTGAAGTAGTTAATAATCTACATCCAAAACTTAGCCACATCATACAAAACTGTTGGTGTTACCAAAACAAAATAACCGACCAATTTAAAAGAATATATACAACCATAAGTAGCATAGCAAGTGTTCTTCCATAACATACATCCAGTAGGTACTTAAGTCCTCACGCCTGAAGGTCACCCGTACAATAGGGAGAGTATCTGTTAGCTAATTAAAGTTAGTGAGCATAAGATAACATAAAAATCAACATAAGCATATCACATATCAACAACAATCATCATATAGTGCTAACCTAGCTTCTCGCGATGAGCTGGCGTAATGAGAAGGAAACATAATCTTACTGGGGTACCAGGCATATCAACCGCGTCAGTGGATGAGCGTATAGCGGTTCACCATTGCATTATGAAGTCAAAGACTCCATGGGATACAATGGGATACTGATCTCCATCATCATCGAGGACTATTGTTCTTTCAAAACCCTAAATACCAATCCAAGTACTGTTCATTCCATCATTGGCCCGCATGCCTCAAGTAATCCCAGACGTGTTGGCCTCGATCATGGCCTAGAAATAATCCTCATATCTGAATCCGATCACAAACATATAGTTTTCCCATTCAGGGTCTCATAACGCGCATATCATTTACATATCATAATCATGATTCAAATATCACATTATTTAAGTGCAGAACAGATCAATTAATAGGTATCTCATAAATTCAATAACATGGTTTCCCTTTTGTTACTTTAATCCTCAATACTAGTAATATATAATATTGTTATATTAATTCTTATGTTATCTGACAAATACCTGTATAGCTACAACATGCAGATATAATGTTTCGGTTCGTCTTGGTCGTCTGATTCACCTATAACACAATACTTACATTTAGACATAACACACATGGTGCAACAGGCAGATATAATGTTCTTGTTTTGCTAAATATTAATATTTCCTTTGAAACAATGTTAGCTTAACATTTATGGTTGACGGATATGTTATTATCTTTTGTAATTAAAATTTAACATGGTCTTTTGTTGAACACCATAAAAACAAGCTTTTGATGTTTATTTATAGCGAAAGATATTATTATTTATATTATTATAACTTTTTGTAAAATATGGGTCTTTAGTACTTTTTTAAATCAACTTTAAATCGCATGTGGAAGCTTAATTAACTTAATTACATCAATAAACATAATATAACTACATCTTTTGTTGTTTTCGACATTACAAAATTCTTTCTACAGTGTTAATTACAAAACAGACTCTAAACAAAATATTAGTCATCAGAGTAGCAGCTTTGTCCGTATTCCTAGCCATACTTCATCAGAGACTTACCAAAAAGGAATCTGCAAAATATGATAGTGGGGAATTAGCACAAAGCTAAGTTAGGGAATAGATATATAAGCATACACAAGGCATATAGCCCAAACACAAGAGAACCGGCAGTGTTGCAACCACCTACAACCATATGTCGTCCAAAACATAGGTTTACCGATAGCCCTGCTAACATAAACAACAGTACCAGCACCCTTAGGTACAACAAATGCACATCAAGATCAGATACTGTTAAATCCCCAAGCAACAGGCCCAGCCGAAAACACCAAGCTGATCTCCGAACAACATGTATACGTATTAAACAAGACATAAAGTCCAAAGAGCATAAGCAAATCAGGATATCATATCCTGCATATCCAAATATATGAATCCACTCACCAAAACTTGAACAACTTAACACTTAGGAGTCTATTTCACTGAGTCTTCTCAGTTCCTGAGAATATGTAAACACAAGTAAGTATATGCTCGAGAATACTGATTCATAATAAGTAATACACTTATTTATACATCACATGTTTACATATATAATACATATAACACATATGTACAATCAAGTTCACATACGGAGTTCTCACAAATACCGCATCATCATAACACTTGGTAAAATCCACTAACTCCGTAGCTTAGGCAATATGAAATGTTTATCCCAAATGTCATAGCCACATTTTTTTTAGAAATTCCAAGTCATTCTTCAAAAACCGTATAAGGCATCATGTGGTTTCTTGGTCATGCGGTTTTATAGTCATAAGTCCAAAACTGATCAAAGTGTTAGGGAAAATGTCCAAGTCCCAAATCCCGTATAGGTCATGCGGTTTTATAATAAAACCGGATCCAATGCACAATTCCGTATAAGCCAAGGCGATCCATGCGGTTTTATACAAATCCCGTATAACATGTGGTTTCTTCTCAAAACCGGATAAGTTCATAATTCCGTATAAGTATAGGCAAGTCATCCGGTTTCCATGAAATCCCACATACATGCGGTTTTTGTCACAATCCGGTCAATCATGCGGTTTTTAGTCCAATTCCGTATAACACATGTGGTTTCTAACATAACCCAATAGTTCGCGGTATTATCCATTTAGTATGCGGTTTCTATAACAATCCCGGATATTCCCATGCGGTTTTCATCAATCCCGGATAATTCAAAGTCTTAAATCCCGAATGATTCATGTTCTTGGTTATTTTGATTCAATTTCTCATATCTGGACTAATATTTATTCATGTACAAGGATGTATACTTCCAGAAAGCATATTAAACACATAATCAACATCAATTCATAAAAATCTCTAACATGCAATCATCCTAACTTCATCAAATCAAGAAGCATGCGGTTTTTCATTTTATTTCTATAAAACCGATTATGAACAACAAATTTCAATTAATTATGCTAACCTTACAATCAAATACTTCAGAATTCCCAAAACAAATAATTCAAGGATTGAAGATGAAGTTGATGTTCCTTCTTTTTTTGTTCTTCGGCCGAGAGTAACACCAAGCGCACACACACACTTTCTTTTGGTCCTTTGCATGTAAATGTGAATGTGGAAGGAGTAGGTGGTGATTTAGGTGACCAAGTAATCTCACATATTGACACCTAATACCCCACTTACTCAAATATAATTTAATTAACATTTTCTTAGATTAATTAAAATACACATAATATCATAATTTAATTATCACATAATAAAATAATGACAATTAATTCCACTTAATCAAAATTAATTCTTAAGGTTAATAAACTAATTACCTTATTAATCTAAGCCGGTAAAGAGTGTGTTACATTTATCGATATGGTGTTTGATGAAATGGTATTTTACATCTCTATGTTTTGTGCGTGAGTTGTGCACAAGATTACAGTATATAGCTATAGCATTTTTAGTGTAACAATAGATGGGAATTCTATTTTATTTAAATTGTAGTCTATAAAATGAGTCCGCATCCTGAGAACTTGTGAGATACACCTAGCTCAGCAGCATATATTGCATTTAGTAAAAATGTTGATAGGCGATTCTTCTTCTTTGAAGAATACCAAACCAGTTTTCTTCAAAAACTGAACACCTCAGTAGTGCTCGTTGTGTTAAGTCTTCTATTTACATGATTTGCATATCAATATGCGGTTAGATTAAACCCAAAACATCAGGGTATCAAATCCTATGTTCGAAGTACCTTTAAGGTATGTTAAAATTAATGTGAGAGCTGAAAAAAATATCAACCCCACTTGTAGTAAGAAAAAGTAAAGAACTAATGCCCCTATATGTTTTAAGATCAACATCTTTCTCTTACGGCCAAATCAAGCTTGCAAGAAGTTGTCATAGGTGTTTTGAGGGTTTTGAACTATCCATGTTAAACCTTTTTAAGATCTAATGAATTATTTAGATCGATTAATAAAAATCTCATCAAACATATGTTTGACTTTCAATCAGAGAGAAATATGTAATCTACAATAGGTCATTTTATGCTTACCAAAATGGATCATCTGGGGAAATATGTTTTCAGGTTTGAATTTGTTTTACAGATGGGTTGCAGAATATCGTCGATATACTTTTACTAATATAAAATTCAATTGCTTAAAAGTGTGTTGTTTCTTTAGGCCCTACTAGGGATACTATTTTCCAAATACTCAAGCTATATTATGTTGTTGATTCTAGTGACAACAAGATGCTTGTAATTGCTAAAGACGAGTTTCATGCAAAGTACTAATTGATAATTCGATCTATTAGAATTTTTTGCTGATATTTCTTAGAGTATATGAGCAGTATAAACTTTTATTTATGTAACTACTTTCCAACGGAGTTTAAATTGTTACTATTAACAGTAAATTAAATTTGGTGTCATTTTGATAGGAGGAAGAACTAAAATGTACTATTGTCATCTTTGCAAACAAGCAGGTTAACACTTACAGTAATGTAATTTCACTGTTTCTGAAGGTGATCATTTTGACCCGTTTAAACGCACTTGGTCTTTTTGTAAATCCTTTTAACTTATATTTATAAAACTTTGTGAAATGCTTTATTCAAATTAAATAAAACTAACATAATATGCATTCAATTGCATAAAACCCTCTAAACCACTTTATCTAAAAGAAATAGTAATCTATTGCTGTAATAAAAAGCAGACAAATATTCTTTAACACATTCACAGAATAATTGATTTTTTTAACAGTTAAACAGATACACCCACCTAATTCTACATCACGTGTCTCATATCGGGAGTTAAACTCATAACCTTAATGTTTAGAAGCACTTTTTTTAAACTTCAATACCATTAGGCTAAGATCCTTTTATCACATAATAATTGATGACGATGATGTGGGTTGCACCAAAAGACAGAAGAAAAAAAACTGCCAAATATTCTGCATTAAAAATAGATAAGGTCTAATTGAAGGCCTTGACCGGTAAACAGACTCAGACTACATCCATTCTAATGTTTAATTATTCTATTTAATTAGTTTCTTTTTAGGTGATGATGATGGTTAATAACCTTTCCAAGTCACTTACTTGGGTTGCATATTTTAATCAAGGTTGCCACGTGAAAGAAGAGTGAAAATAGGTCTCATGAAAACACACATATACAGACATTAGATATTAAAATATCAAATTTAATAATATTATTATTATAATTAAATAAATAATAATAAGTTTTATTTATAAAAGGAAGAGTGTTACGAGAATCCTACACCCATTAAATCACGTCCTTTCTTTTTTTTCTCCAGCCACCGAAAATAATAACTTCCAGCCGAAAATAATAACTATTTCAATTAAAAATGATAATATTTTCCAATAGAGTAAAGATAATTTATTAGATGAAAGTGATAACAATATATAACATTTAGAATGATAGCATTATGATAATGAAACTCATAAAAATAGACCACTTACACCCGAAAATGATAACAATTCCAGATGAAAAGGATAACATTTCAAGATGAAATTTATAACAATATACAACATTTAAAATTATAAATCATCCACATGAAGATGATAAAGATAGACTCATTTCCAGCCGAAAATGATATACATACACATGTTTTTAGCTGAAAATGATATAAACACATTCCTTTTTTTTACGGCAAAAGATCCAATTAATCTTGTAGCAGAGAGCTAGAATCCGATACAAATCACAAACAACAATGGAAGCCGTAACTGACATCACAACGAAACTTATAATCGAAGCAACAAGCGTAGTAGAATAATCACCACAGCAACACTCAATCCTCGAGCAACACGATAGCTCGATAACAGTAGTAGAAGCATCAACTCGAAACGCCCGATAACAGCAGCAACACAGCACATCAGGAAGAACCATACCCAGCAGCACGTTACCAAGCAACACCCAGAACCGGAGTATCAGAAAGGAACATAAACTCATTGTCCAAGCATGGACATATCCATCATAGATACAGTTATAGTTGCTTATTAAAACACTCATATTATCGGGGAATAAGCAATGTCTGACGAAAGAACTCTGGGGCACAACAGGGTAGCACTATCTATATAAATAGAGAGAAAATATCGTACTCACCCCCACTCACCAAATACATAGGTAAACATCAACCCTATCCAAATAACAACAGATTCTGCAGCTCAAAATGGATAAAATAGGGAAGGGTACCCGGCAACACCTCCATCCTCCGAACCTCCATAATCCAAATACACACCATAACCACCCCATTATGGCACCAAAACCTAAGATGGCCCCCCGACATCAGCAGCCTCTACCCAAACACATCCATACACCAGCCCACCCCCACCCAAAGATAGTCGACAAGAACCCGCATAGACAACAAAACTCTGAGGCTAGAAAGACGGATTTGCATTGGCTAGACTAGATGTCCTAGCAAAACATCAGGGATTGAGATGCCCCCTTTGTCACACCAAGGCTACAACGGGTGCAACCTCCTGCACAAAACAGAACCCCAGAATCTAACCTATGACCATGGCTACTTAGCGTAGGGAAGCAATGTGGAGTATGTGTAGACAGTGTCACCTTATAACACCTTTAATAAATGTAACCACAACCACTATACCTACCTCACCACCCTTATAGCACCATCCCAGCCCCTACCCAAAATATAACACATAACGTTTCGTATCTGGATTTCGAGTGTAAGACCCGATAACTCATATGAAACAGCGGCCACACACCCACGTCACCCCCACCCAACACCATCTGCCTAGACAAGCTCTGTCTAAGACACGCACCAGGATCAATCTGAATTAACAATACCATCAAGACCTGTACAAAATACATACCTGCATATAAAACCACAAGATTAGCACAGAGCCACCCTCGCCTCAAGACTCCCTTCCTTCAAACCAACATGCACCCTGTTATATAAAACTGCACAAAACTAGATAAACATTAAGAGCCAAAACACGTGAAAGTAAACCATAACCAACCAGCACAATGAACAATTAACAAGACCAAAGAGCTCCCCTGACTTACAACCTGCACACCTAGCTAGCTCCACCAAGCCACTACCTACCTAAGTCCACGTAATCCACGGCGCCACCCTCCCAACACATGGTTACAACAAAAAATGATAAAATTTCACATTATTTAAAATGATAACATTTTGGTATCATTTTTATATGATTTGCATTTTCAAAATAAAATTTTCAAATGTATGTGAAGAGTGATCTTGTTTCAAAGAGGAATAAAAAATCAGTAGATTGTTATAATTCTTAAAATTAAAATAGTTATGACAATTCAAAGATTTAAAAGGTAAAAATAAAAAAATAAAAATTGGGTGAGGTCTTTCAATAGGCGAGTGTGTTTTTTATTAATATTTTATAATTCTTATTTTCCTCTTTTAAATAAGTGGGTGAGAATTAACTTTGGTATAAGTAAAATTTTACTAATACAATAAAATATCAGTAACTAAAACAAAAATAGTAATAAAATACTTTATTTACATAACTAACATGAACTTCAAACATTATTAGAAGAAAATTATAAATGAGCTCTTAATTATCAATACTCAATAAAATATCAATCTCAATGATTATTCATTATCAATATATTAAGTATTTCTTGTAAGATTCTAGATATAAGTTGGACTTCAATACTTAAGTTCTGAAGAAGTTATTTCTACAGATCTCACAATTACTGAAATATCAACAATTGAACGTTAAAACATTTAACAAATTATATATATTTAAACAAACCCCACTTGTCATGTGGATCAAAGGTAAAAAAAATCGTTTTTCTTTCATTGCCTCGACCTTGACCATATTTTTTTTCTCGATATCCGAACGATAATTTATATTTTCTAATATGTATTTTTTGTATGTTTATGGAGTAACTATTTTGAATATAGATTTCCTAGTATTTTATTTTGTCAAACGTCTTTAAAAAATTATAATATTATACCTATATAAAATACCTGTGTATATAAAGGTTGAACCCTTAAACGTAAATCATGTATAATCGCACATTCGGTACTACTTTAAGACATCCTGATTTTAATTTACAGTCCTTTATAGCAACTGGAAGAGTTTTTTTAACACGGAAACATGTAGTGTTCATGTTTGAATACAGGCTGTTCTTTAACGTATATAATCTTGAATTGACACGTGAACATTGTGGTGATCCAGTTTTTATTTTATTTATTATTGGGGGAGAGGGCGGGACAGCATGTATTCCTTATGGAACTCTCTTTTTGAATTTTAAGGGAATTTATGAGGTTGTTTTTAGCTTGTGGGTCATTGCTACCACCCACATGCAAAAATTCAAATAGGGGATATAGTGTCTCTGTGACAATTTTGACTCGTTTATGACCCGTTATATCCAAATACATTAGTTTGAGTTATGTTTACTTTTGACGGATTATATCATAAGTTAAACAAAAGAGTAAAGTAGAAAGAAAATTACGCAATTCACTATAAGAAAATCTGGCATCCGAAACAGATTTCTCACGGATCAGATTTCATGGAAAATTTACAATGGATTTTCCATGGATATTTCAGTCAAAAAGTTGATTTCAATGTATTTCCCCTACGGACTTCGTGGGAAAATCCTGGGAATTCCGAGGGAAAGAGTTTTCTCACGAAGCTTTTAGCCACAGTAGATTTTGTGGGAAATCCGAGAGAAACATCTCACGAATTTTTCACTGATACGTCCGACACAAAAGAAAGTGTTGTGTTGTAGTGATTGAAGTAAGTGAAATAGGTCCAAAGTCATGCTAAATGTTTTTGGATACATAAAATCTTCCAAATTGCTTTACTTAAAAAATCTAGACTAGTTTGTGACAATATAGATTCTTTTAATCATATTTGATACAATAATTGTATTTAATTAATGATTAAGAGCCCTTACGGGTCAATCTAACATCGTTTTAACGTGTTGCACAATCCATATATAACTCCACAACATGTTTATCTCGCCACTCCTATTTAATGAATCTTGCGAATTTTTTTTGTTACACAATTTCATTTTGATTGTAATTATTAAAAGATATTTTAGCCATATAACAATTTGTCGACACTGAGACTCTATGCCTGGTGAGATGTTACAATATTGACGAGATTGATGGAAATGAACAAAGAAATATATAACTAAAGTGAAGTACGCATGTAAGTTTATCTAAGATAAAAAAATTTAAGACCTGCAGGGATGTGTAAAGAAACTTATAGAAACAAAAGAGTGGTTCACAAAAAGGCCTAGGTAGAATGATTTATAATGAGTATTTGTTTGCCCTCGCTAATTGCGAGGGGAACAAATTAGAACCAACAAATTTTTATAAAAAAAATAAATAAGAATTAATTCTAAATACACACAATTTCTCTTTTCATTCTAGAATACATTTAAACGAAAACTTAGTAATGTGTTTTTCTTAATTTATAAATGTAAAATTAAAAGTGAATTTCTACTTACATAACTACAGTATAGTTTGACAATTAAATTTACTATTTGTAGATATCAACGTTTTTTTTAATATTTTAGCATATTTTAATATTTAAAAAAACTCAAAAACCACCTACCTCTTTTTACGAAACAATTATGAAACATAAATGATAAATCGGCGTTAATGATAATGATTACTACGGGAAAAAACACCAAACTTGCTTTTTATTAATCCGGAACCTAAATTTATTTATTATTTTAAAATGAATTGATTACAGCAACTACGTCTAGGTATTCTTTTAATTCAATATCTTGTGTCTTAACATCATGCTTTTCCTTCTACATTTATCTTCATAATGGATCTACCATTACGTCACTGTCACTTCTATTTACTTAAAAACTTTGAAATAATATAGTAGTGAAAATTACTAAAATAAGAACATATAAACTAATTTGCGTTCATATATATCTCCTGACCATTATATATATATATATATATATATATATATATATATATATATATATATAAAAGAATATCTAAAAAGGAATAAAAAAAAGAAAGAGTAATTTTAAGAGGAAAAATGAGAAAAAAAACCCAAGGATTCAAGAAAAAGAAAAGGGGGTAAATTCTAAGAACAAAAAGGGTAAAAGTCAAAATCTCATGAAATTTAGATATCTCATGATTTTATTGTAAAATTACTAATATATCCTTCAAATTTTCATGATAAATTGTCATATTGTTACTTCAATTGATATATAGTATAATAGTTGTATTATATATGTTATTATATGTGAATTTAAAAAAATATTACATATTTATAAAAGAGTATTAAATTAAACAATAATAAGACATGAAAGAAATAAGAAATTTAAATTATCATAAGAAATAATATTTAAAAAAATAATATATTGAAACAATAAAAAAATGCTACATACGTGTTATAATATTATAGATATGCATAAACAAAACTAAAATAATACCGTAAATAGTTGTCAAATAAACGTTGATCATATTTGAGAACATCTTAAATTGAAATAACTAAAAACAAAATAAACGTTGATAATATTTGAGTAAATTGATTATTATCTCTTAATTGGGTTGATCTACTAGTTAAACATATCAAAATTTGATATTTTAAAATTTAAACATAAGGAAATTAGATATATCAAGCTTTAAAATCAAAATTTATTTTAACTTTGATCAAATAAATAAGTATGAGGGTTATTAAAAAAAGGTTTTATCTTTTCAACGAAGGTTAAATGTGTAACTATATATTGTTGTTGTTGTTGTTGTTGTTGTTGCTGTTACTGTTGCTGCTGCTGTTGTTGTTGCTGTTGTTTTTGCTGATGTTGTTGTTGCTGTTGTTCCGTTGCCTTCGTACGATTAAAGATTTATGTTCATCTTCCATCTCCACCAATTTGTATGGTTTCGTTATCTTAAAGGGTTTGACTTGTTCTTCAAAGGCAGGTATGTTAGCAATTTAGGGTTTTGATTTCTCTAAGCAATTTAGTCTTGAGCGATTCTAGGTATGTGGGCATTTTAGGGTTTCGTTTTAGCCATTGATTCTAGTTCCTTCGTGTCTAGATTTAGGAATCTTGATCGATTTGTTAAAATCGGATCTTGTATCTCAATTTGTTGTTCGTGTCTAGATTTAGGGTTCTTGATCTGATTTAGGGTTCTTGATTCTTGAAATTTAGGGTTCTTGATCATGTTTGTATATCCCAATCTTGATCTGATTTAGGGTTCTTGATTGTTACATATCCTATTTGTTGGTTTTACACATCTTATGAAATTCGCCATATTTGAACATGAATTTTGATTTCATCAAGTTATCTACTTTTACTTCACTAGTACAAAAATGACCTTTAGTCACACTTTTCCAAAACAGTCCAGTCACACTTTTGATTTAAAGTGTGACTATGGGTCCTTTTTTAAATTCTGTCATACTTTTAGTCACATTATATTTTGATTGTGTGACTATTGCATAGTAAGTAAATACCTTTAGTCACACTTAAGCATAAAAATGTGACAATTTCATAATAAGTAAATACATTTAGTCACACTTAAACATAAAATAGTGACAATTGCATAGTAAGTAAATACTTTTAGTCACACTTAAACATAAAAACGTGACCATTCCTAGCCACACTTGTAAAAAGTGTGATCAAATGTCATGATATGCCACTGATATTTGAATAAAATTTGTGATGGATTTTATAAGAGACCATAGATATATATACGGTCACACAATAGTACAAAAATGACATTTAGTCACACTTTTTCCAAAACAAACCAAAGTCACACTTTTGATTTAAAGTGTGACTATAGGTCATTTTTAATATTTTGTCATAGTTTTAGTCACTTTATATTTTGTTTGTGTGACCATTTCATAATAAGTAAATACATTTAGTCACACTTAAATATAAAATAGTGACAATTGCATAGTAAGTAAATACCTTTAGTCACACTTAAACATAAAAACGTGACCATTCATAGCTACACTTGTAAAAAGTGTGACCCAATATCATGATATACCACTGATATGTGAATAAAATTTGTGATGAATTTTATAAGAGACCATAGATATATATACGGTCACACAATAGTACAAAAATGACCTTTAGTCACACTTTTTCTAAAACAAACCAAAGTCAAACTTTTGATTTAAAGTGTGACTATAGGTCATTTTTTAAATTTTGTCATAGTTTTAGTCACTTTATATTTTGTTTGTGTGACCATTGCATAGTAAGTAAATACCTTTCGTCACACTTAAACATAAAAACGTGACAATTGTATAGTAAGTAAATACCTTTTAGTCACACTTAAACATAAAAACGTGACCATTACTAGGCACACTTGTAAAAAGTGTTACCAAATGGCATGATATGCCACTGATACGAGAATAAAATTTGTGATGGATTTTATAAGAGGCCATAGATATATATACGGTCACACACTAGTACAAAAATGACATTTAGTCACACTTTTTCCAAAACAGTTTTGTCACACTTTTGATGGGCTTATGAGTAAACTTTGGCCTTACATGACACAACCCTTGTAAGGACCACAAGAATGACACATCTCATGAGAACTCTACAGTTAAGCGTGCTTGGGCATCCCTTGGGAATTGCTTGTGTTGTGGTAAGGTGGGATGTTACAACGTTTGTGTGACTGTAGGTTATAGATAGTCACATTTTTGAAAACATTGTGTGACCATAAAATGGTTTCAGCTACATTTTTAGTATTTATGTGTGACTAAAACCTAAACAATAACAACACTTATACTAGACTTGTGTGACCATAGGCTGAACAACAGTCACTCAAATAACAAAATTGTGTGTCTAGAAAAAGTTTTTTGTCACACTTTCGGATGAATTGTTTGATTTCAAAATGAAAAGTCCATACCCTATAGTCACACTTTTTTAGTTACGGTCACATTTTTTTATATGATATGGTTAGTAAATTTTTGTGTGACCATAACATACCTAAAATGGCACGATCTTCGGTCACACTTTTAATGAAAAAAAAAGTGTGACCGTAGGCATACGGTCACACTTTTTTGGTATGACTAAAGGTCAATTTTGTACTAGTGCTTGTTTGTAATTAAGATTTCATCTTAATGTTTGATGATGAATATAGAGTTTTTGTTTGAGTGTTTCAATCTTGAATATGAAGTTGCTGTTCTTCAAGAAATAAAAAAATAATAATAAGAGAGTTGACTACAATAATGAGGTGAAAAATGTTAAAACATTAAAAATAAATAAAAAAAATAAAATAACCGGTTACCTGCTGTAGAGGTAACATGATACATTAATTGGTAACTATTAAGAGTTGGATACATTAAATGATAAGTTTGAAAGTTTAATACATATAAAAGCAAAATATGACAAATTGAATACATTTTTGAAAATTAAACCCCAAATTACAATATATAAATGTTTATATATTATATTAATTTTTAATTTTTATCAATGTAAAAGTTAGAATTGAGTTTTAATTTTAACCAATATAAAATTAAAATCGAGTTTAAATGTTTTTTTATGAACATTGTTAGGGTTTAAATTTGTACCAAATCATACCTTCGACGTTGTCAGTTACAATTTTAGTAGCGGTTTTAGATTATTGATTTTATATAAAACACGAATATAGCTATATTTTTGTAAAAATCATAAAAAAAGAAGTGGTTATGTTCCTTTTTAGGTTAATTTTATGTAATAATCCTTATTGTTGGGTATTGGCGATTTCGTGAAGATGCCACGGAAGCCAAAGTTTAGAAAAAAATTATTTCCTTTTAACCATCAATCTCCACCATATGGACGAAGACTTTAAACATAAACTTTACAATAATAAAGAAACAAGAAGAAATAGATTATACCCTTGAGGCTAGAATCCTTCTTGTTTAGAATGAGTGTGTTGAAAGATTAGTGTTCAACGTAGAACACCTCTAGTAGTAATCCACACCAAGCTTGTTTTGGCTCCCACTTGCTAGAGAGGGGATATGATATCCATGCACCACCAAAAGGTCTTGCACTTGATCCTCACAAAAGCCTTTGTAGTTTAAGTATGCGTAGGGGAGAGATATGGCACCAAATTATTCAAGTGTGTAACCCATAACATATTGCATCATGTGCCTCTTATAGTGTTGGTCCCGTGTTTATGCGGATGAAGCAATGCTTAGATGATTAGTGTGTGTTTGTGTGTGTGTTCGGTTTAGAGAGAGAGAGAGCCGAGAGCTTGAGAGAATAACACAAACACTTGTAAGTAGAAATGCAAAGTTTACTTATAAATGTGGGGCAAATGCCTTTATATAGCATTTGCCCAACTTTAAGGTAATTACTTATTACACCCTCACTTTTATAATCTAACATTCTCCCCCTAAGTGAGGTGTGCAATGATTCACAACAAATAAATACATAAAATTATTCATAGGCTGATTTGTTGTGAATCCCGAATGCCACTTGCCACTTGCGTATTTGCCTTCTGCTTTCCAGTGTCATTCTCATCCTTTCTATAGCACGATAGGCTTCAGCATGTTCTTCATCAGTGTAGGCTGCCCGGTTATCCCAAATTTTCTGATGTATCTTATGATGAAGGATTTTCAAAGTGCCGTCTGAATATGACATTAATTCATCAAGTCTGATGAATATCTTTTCTCCTTTTGAATTCCTTGAGACGACACCTCGATCACCTTTGAAGTTTGGATGTCCATCATAGATATCTGTCAATTGTTCAAGCTTTTCTAGATCTGGATGGCTCTCGTTAGGCTTTAAGAGATTGACTTTCAGATAGTTATTTTCAGCTCCGAGTTGCAGATTGTGTTCCTCAAAGTATTCCATCAAATTTCTCATGTATTTCATCACAGCAACCCTTCCAAACTCTTCTTCAGGCCACTTTCCTCTTTTTTGAGAGAGGGTGTCAAAGATAAAGCTGATGTCTTCAATACTAACAAACCTTAAATCTGCTTCGTTGAGGAAGTATGACAGGTTGTTTGCTCTTCTGACATGAAAGATGACATATTTTATTCTGAAGGTTGTCTGAGTATAGATATTGATAAGTTCGACTATTGGATACTCTGATCTGATCTCTTCGGGTTTTGTCATGGACAGAGAGAGGATGTGTTCATATCTTCTTCTTTGTTTGTCATCCATGTTCCGTAACTCAGGGGAAATAACCTGTATTAGCTCATTGCTGAATATGTCTGGTATTCTTTCTTCAAGATTAGCAGCATTGACAAAATACGGTTTCCATATTGGTTGTTGGCCAGCACTTCTTGTGAACATGTTGTCTGCATCAAGTCCTGGATCCCCACGATACACTGGAGGAGCAGGTGGCACTATGAAGCTCCTTGGCTAAGGCCATTCAGATTCTTGTCTTGCTTTCTCAGCTGCCTCTTTCTGTCTGTTTCTTTCAAGTACATCGGCAGATGATTCTTGAAACTGACCAGGAGGAGGAGGGAAGCTTTCATGAACTTCAATATTAATTCCGCTGAGAACCCTGGATACATCAAACGTTGGTTTCTTCTGTTTAGGCTTTCTCCTAGCTTCCCTTCTAGAAATTGCTAACCTTTCTTTCTTTCTACATGCAAGTTCCCTTTCACTAGGGATATCATCAAACCTGTCAACAATTCTAGGTGAAGCTGGACGTGTAGCAACCTTAACGTATTCATCAATATCCTTGAAGAGTCCTTCCATCTCAGGATCCTCAGCTTCCTCTTCTGGTAGAGTAGAACTACTTTCTCCCATATGCCATGCAGGTGATGTATGCATAGACTCATATAATTCCTCCGTTTCACCTTCAGAGTCTGGGAATCTCTCAAACATCTCGGTATGGGACTGGTTGTAAGGTATCTCACTTTCTTCCAATTCTATTGGCCTCGGTTCACATTGTGGAGGTACATAGAGTAAAATCTGTTTGTTAGCATCATCAGTTTGTTGTTCAGGAACTTCATCGGCCATTTTCTATTGACTCCCAGACCCAGCTGAACTTGTACCAGCATATAGATATGAACTTAAACGCGGAACAGGTACAGTAGAAACCTGAGAGGGAGATGTCATATACATTCTTCTCGTCTTCTCCCCCTCGGGTTGATCATCAGGATCTTGATCATCCCGTCTCCTCTTGCTGCCTTGAGCCTGAGCCTGAGCCTGACAAGTTCGTTCCAGTTGAGTCAGCCTCTCAGTAACCTTCTCCAGAGAGGTATAGAAACCTCTGGTCACTTCATCAACCTTGCTGTTTACATCTTCATGAAACTCTTGAAAGTCATTCAAGGAGATTCCCTGTGGACGCTGTTCGTTGCGAAGAGTAGTCAGAAGGTCTTGATTGTGTGTAGATTCTGGCCTTTGCTCCAGGAGTCTAATGTACAGCAGGCTCTTTAGAGTGTCCACTGACATAGTTGCAGGATCAGGTTGAGGCTGTTGTTCTGGCATTGGAGGCCTTGCAGCAAGGAGTGCTTCTATTCTGCTTAGTTGCTGGGCTTGAGCCTGGGAAGATTGTTCAATCCGATCCAACCTTTGATTTGTCATTAGCAGTTGTTGGTGGATTGGTGCCACTGCTTGTTGAATGTGATCATGAAGTTCAGCACGTGTGACAAACCCGGAATCATGAAGAGTTCCGGTTGAGGTACCCGCCACAGAGACAGTACCACCTACTGGAGCAGCAGGGATGTTGGCTCCAGCAGGATTTCCTTCTAATCCTCGAATGGCACCTTGAGAGGTACCACATATAGAAGTTGTGGAGACTTGCTGTGCATCTATGGTAACGCAGTGTTGGTCAAGATATGCGGAAATCCGCGGTATATCAAGTCGTGCATCAAAAGGAGTCGAGGACGAGGGAGGCGTTCCTCTATGTTCAGTAGGTCTAACACCCGATTGGGGTACACCTAGGGAATGTGCTATAACCCTGTGCAATGAAGACGGTGTCTGTTGAGAGACACCGTAGTGGCTTTGTGGGACAGAAACTTGCACGGGTGGGATCACCGCGACTTCTTCAATATGAGGCCCAGCAGTGCTAGGCCCCATAGTAGATGTGGCTTCCCGGCTTTTTGGGTTTGGGGGACCGTCAGCATTCACATAGTCTTTTATCACCTCCTATCTATCACTCGCACTCCTAACAACAAAACTATCTTCATCATCACTGCTACCAGAACCATACCCCTCATATTGATCAGGTTGAATTAGAAAGTCAGGGGTGACAGAACTAGTTTCAACATATATGCTTGGAGAACTGACTAGAATGTCATGTTCAGGTGCGACCATTGCCTGGCGGGTGGCAGGAGTTAAAGTTATGACAAGCCCACCTGCTTGAGGAATAGCAGTGTCAGGTTGAGCAGTGGGTGTCACATCAGGTGAGGTTGGTTGTGGGTCGGTTAGTTTCATGAAGGAGGGGGTGCTTTCTGTAGGTTTTGTAATTGGGTGTTCAGGGGTGCCCAAAGGAGATATAATAGGTTCAAGGACAGAGGCACCACCTTGATGAGAAGCTGACTCAGCATGTGAGGAGTCGGAACTGGATGACTCAGAAACGTCAAGACCAAGTTCAGTTAGTAGAGCTTGGGTGCGGGTGGCTTCAGAAAGGGATTGTATTATGGTTTGAACGGTGGCGGGATCATATGCATCCCCTCCCTCTCTAGTCTCACCACCTTCACCTTCTTCTCCTCCCCTCTCTTCATTTTCTCTCTACTCTTTCCTCTCAGCATCTCCCATAGATGGCTGAGACCTAACCTCTAAATCCTCACTGGGTGCTACTCCCCCCTGGGTAGGTATGGCCGGCTCTGGCACAACCATGGGAGGAATTCCTAAACTCTCCCTATAACTCACAACTATCTCATTTTGTTCACATGAGTCTAATAGAGATACAGGGAATGGTCTTGGGATTGGTAGGTTGGCTGGAATGGCAGGTTTTATATGCAAGAAAAGTTTAGGAGTAATAGAAGGTAAACCTGCCCTCCGAGGAATGTCAGTATTCCGATCCATCACATATTGGATGATCATTGGTAGGAATCGGTGATATGGCAGGATGTGGGCATCCTTCTTCTTCTGTGAATTCTTCCTTAGCATAGTAGCTTTAATATCCTGGAAGAGAAGAAATGCATAGTCTACATGCATATGGTTGGCCGCTGCAACAAAAATTTTGAGCTGATGCTCAGTGGGGAATTCATAACCCGAAGGCTTTGGGGCGAGACACCTTTGAAGCACCGTCATAAATGTATAATACTTTGGGTGCAAGCCGGTGCGTTTGAATTGACCTTTCCTGGTGAGCTCACCATTATACCCCATCTCCCTTATTGCTACAAGACATGCATCCTCGTCTGGGATGTCCTCAAAGTCTGTTGCTGGAGGTCTGCTGTCTGCTGTGGGTAGGGCAAAGATTGTTCTGAGTCGATTATGAGATATATTGACTTGAAATTCGTCGAGCTTAGCATGAATAACCTCATAACCCCTGTTATTGAGCCAAACATCACAAGTTTTCCAGAATTGTTGAGCATATAGTTCAGGAACATGGGTGCCAGTTGTGGCTGGGTTGTATGTGAGGAGATGGTTTAGGGGGTGGATTTTGAGGATCTCGGTGACAATGGGGTAGGTTGGGTTTTTAAGTTTGGTTAGGTCAACATAATGATTGTTTTCATGAGCTCCGGTGTTAAGGAACTCAGCTCGGGGCCTTATCTCTTCTGGGTCATGTATAGCTTGAGCCATTTTATCTGTACAGATAGACAAAACAGTTAAGTTAAAGATAAAGAGATATGCATGACCAATGTTTGACCAATGTTGACCAATGTTTGACCAATGTTCAAACACCCAAGTGTTGAACCCTCATTGTGTACAGGATGATTTTCAGCATAAAAAAGTTGTTTTGATACTTTGAAAGTGTCAATTAGATAGTGCTGAACAACTTTGCAGTACTGGATCATAGTCCAAAAATCATCCAAACACCCCTTTTTGACCCAAAAACCAAATTGTTGGTGTATGTTCATACCCCCTAAGAACACGATGAACAATTTTTGAGATTTTTGAAATATTTTTACTTCAAAGTGTTCCCCATGTGTTCATTATACCCATCGCATACTTTGTTTGATCAAACACGTTCGTTTCGTGTCCCAAAAATCCATTCAAAGTTTCGAAACTCATTATCGCATATGGAAGTTCTAAGGCCAAAAAATACTCTTTTAACTCAAAATTTTCAAAATGTAACCCGTACAAGTTGTTACCTTTGTGATTAGGAGTATTTTGATACTAATAGTGTAAATTTTGGAAAAGTAACGAGAGGATTCGTATGCTCAAGTAACCAAGAAATCGAGAGAACACTTAAGGAATTTTCGAATTTTTTAAATCGTGTGAAAGAAGATTGGTAACTGATGGGTAATTTATGTCAGTGAAAAAGAACACGTGTCAAGCTCTGATTGGCCCTCACAGTCGGTGAAAAACACGGCTGATAGCCAATGCGAATGGTAAAAACAACCCAGCTTATAGAACTGTTGAATTGCATGTGATTAACCCTTTGGTGTTTTAATCGCATGCGATTAACCCTTTGGTTATTCATGCGATTAACACTTGGTCTTTCAATAGCATGCTAATGAATCGCATGCGATTGACCCTTTGGGGGTTTTAATTGCGTGCGATTAACCCTTTGGTTATCCATGCGATTAACACTTGGTTTTTCAATCGCGTGCGAGTTGGCTATTTGTTCACTTTTGATGTTTCAATATCATGCGAATGAGGGTTTGATTACATGTGTTCTAATCAACCTTTGATGTTTCAATCGCATGCGATTGATGGTTTGATTACACGTGTTGTAATCCCATGCGATTGCTTAAAACAGAACCCAACACTTGGAAATTTTCTGTAAATTCAAGGTATCTGGATTTTGAGATTTGAAAAATTGATTTTCCCAGATATCTTGTTGTGAGTGTTTGTCTGACACACTCCCCCTAGATTCTTGCATCTGTATATGTTTATGGGAAATTTTCAAATTTTAGGGAATGTGTCAGTGTGTAATTTCTCTCCCTACACATGTGCAGTATGTGTAGTAATTTCTCCCCCTACACATATGCTACATGTGTATCAGTAGAACATCAACCCCTCGATGATTGCATCAGTAATCTGCACAAGGAACAAACAGTGTAACACCTACTCTAAACAAAAAAAGAAAGAAAGAAAAAAACTGAGCAACAGTATGTTATATTTTCAAGTTGAGCATGCCTAACTTGGATACCAACTCAGTGAAGCGACTTTCGTCTAATGGTTTGGTAAACAAGTCAGCGAGCTGATTTTCAGTAGGAACATACTGGAGCTCAATAAGACCTTTCTCTACGTTATCTTTTATGAAGTGATAACGGATATCAATGTGTTTGGTTTTAGAGTGGTATACCGGATTGCAGGAGATAGCTATGGCAGACTGGGAATCACATCGTACTGGAATGTTGTCATACCTTAGGCAAAAGTCTGATAATTGTGTGCGTATCCAAAGACTTTGTGAACAGCACATTGCAGCAGCAACATACCCAACTTCAGCTGTAGAGGTGGATACACAGTTTTGCTTCTTGGAGGCCCAACAGACTAAACGATCCCCCAGAAATTGTGCACTACCAGAGGTGCTTTTCCTATCAATCTTGCAACCGGTATAGTCAACATCTGAGTAAGCATGGAGATCCAGATTTGAATCTTTGGGATACCACAGACCTAGATCCATAGAACCTTTGAGATATCTGAATATCCGCTTTTCTGCCAGAAGATGTGACTCTTTTGGATTCTCCTGGAATCTGGCACATAGACAGGTAGAGATCATGATGTCCAGACAACTAGCAGTGATATACAGTAACGATCCAATCATCCCACGGTAAGTTTTCAGATCTACAGTAGAACCGTCAAGATCTGCTGATAGCTGTGCTTTAGCAGCCATGGGTGTGGATATGGGTGTGCAGTTAATCATATCATACTTCGTTAGAAGATCTTTGATGTACTTTGACTGGAAAATAAAACTGCCATAACTTAACTGCTTCACCTGGAGTCCGAGAAAGAATGACATCTCCCCCATCATACTCATCTGAAATCTGTTTGCCATGATCTTAGCAAACCGGTCACTGTATTTTGGATTCGTAGACCCAAAAATGATATCGTCCACATATATCTGAACCAAAATGTTGTCCCTACCTTTGGTCTTTGTGAACAGAGTGGTATCCGTCTTTCCTTTGGAGTAGCCTTCTCCAATCAAATATTCAGATAAGACATCGTACCATGCACGAGGAGCTTGCTTTAACCCGTACAAGGCCTTATCTAAGATATAGACATGATTTAGATGTTTTGAATTGATGAACCCCTTTGGCTGTGAGATATAGACTTCTTCTTTGAGTACACCATTAAGAAAAGCTGTCTGAACATCCATTTGAAAGACACGGAAGCTTCTGGAAGATGCATATGCAAAAAATAGCCTTATAGCTTCTATACGAGCAACAGGGGCAAATGTTTCATCATAGTCAATGACCTCCTGTTGATTGTAGCCTTTAGCAACCAACCTTGCTTTGTTATGAATTACCACTCCATCCGAATCCCGTTTGTTCTTGAACACCCACTTAGTTCCGACAACAGATTTGCCATATGGAAGAGGAACTAATCTCCAGACTTTGAGACGATCAAATTGGTGTAGTTATTCCTGCATTGCAATTACCCAATCTGGATCATCTAATGCTTCACAAGTCTTGGTGGGTTGAATGATGCTTAAGAAACCCTAGAATTGGCATTCGTTTGCTGTTGCGGATCTTGTTTGAATGCCAAGTGAAGGATCTCCGATGATGTTCTCTTTAGAGTGATGTCGTGTCCACTTTGTTTCGTGGAAAGTGGAAGATGAAGGAAAGAGATCTTGTAGGTGTCGTGCCACTTCTTCATCTTCTGGAGAGAAATGCGGGTCTGAATCAAACACAGGAGGATTCTTTGGGTCAGGAATCTGAGAAGTTACAGGGGGACGAGTGACAGAAACAGAAGGGGAATCCTCAACATAGATATCTACAAATGGATTCGTCTCAGTGACCGTAGGAGCCGTTATAGTAACACTTGTTTGTACATCTGTGTTGTCCCCGTTGTCAGTTAAAACAGGAGAAGATTCAGATCTAAAGAAATCAAACATAAAGTCAAGACTAGTATTTGAACTGGACGGATTGTTTGATTCTCTATTTTGAAGCACCGGTCCTGAACATGTATGTTTAGAAACGTTTTCTGTTGATTTGGGTGGAAAATCAGTAACATTCAATGCGTCATCAAATGTTACATTGATACTTTCAACAATGCTCTTTGTTCTTTTATTAAAAACTCTATAGGCTTTGGACTCTGTAGAATAACCAAGGAAAATAGCATCATCAGCTTTTGGAGCAAATTTTCCTAAATTATCATTGTCATTAAGTAAGAAGCACCTATTACCAAAGATGTGAAAGTATTTGATATTTGGCACTATGCCATTAGCCAGTTCGTATGGAGTTTTATTAAAGCGTTTATTAATGAAAGAGCGGTTCTGCGTATAGCAGGCAGTGCTGATTGCTTCAGCCCAAAAGGAAGGTGGGAGCCCAGAATATGACAACATAGTACGGGCAGCTTCAACCAAATTTCTGTTTCGTCTTTCCACGACACCATTTTGCTGTGGAGTATATGCTGCAGAGAACTGATGGTTGATCCCAACAAGGTCACAGAAGTTCTTCAGAGAATGGTTTTTAAATCCAGTGTCGTTGTCTGTCCGGAGGGAGACAACACTCTGACTGTGCTTATTCTGCTGTTGCTTGATGAAGGAAATGATTGTTGGAGTGGCTTCATCCTTTGATCGCAGAAATTTGACCCAAGTATATCTAGAGTAGTCATCCACCATGACTAGAATATACTTCTTCCCACTTTTGGACTGGATTCTCATAGGACCACAGAGATCCATGTGTAGGAGTTCCAAAGGCTTCGTAGTGCTAAATACTTGTTTAGATTTATGTGAAACCTTCTTCATCTTTCCCTTCTCACAGTCTGCACACAGATGATCCTTCTTGAACCTTAACTTGGGAATGCCTGTCACCAAGTCACCCGTGACTAGTTTGTTGATATTTTGAAAGTTCAGGTGAGAGAGTTTTCTGTGCCATCACCAAGTAAGATCCGTAGATGCTTCGGACAGTAGACACACAGAGGTAGGGGAGTTATAGTTTTCCAAATTAATGGAATACATGTTAGATTTCCTTGTACCAGCTAGTAACTCATCCCCATTTTCAGTTAAGACAGAACATTTGTTCTTCTTAAATACTACCTCCAGGTCTTTATTACAGAACTGTCCGATACTGAACAGATTATGACCCAACCCTTCAAGATAGGAGACTTTCTTGATTTTGATATGCTTCTTCACTATGTCTCCGTACCCCATTATTGGTGCAACATTGTCATTCCCAAAACGTACATTCCCGGAGTACTTAGGAACATAATTTTGGAGAAGACTTTTGTTGCCAGTCATATGCTTGGTGCAGCGAAGTCCAGGTACCACAAGTTAGGCGCCTGCAAAAGGAGAATAAAGCACGTTTAGGTCCCCATATATGAATGGGTCCTTGATTGTTAGTCTCTAGAAGTGGTTGAATAAAGCACGTTTAGGGATTGTATCTGCTTGTGGTGGTGAAACTTCTAATGATCTATCCTTAAGTACACATGTGGGTTTAATCGTTTGTAGAGAAGGAGTAGATTTGGAGGGAATTGGCTTAGAAGGAAGTTTCGTTGCCACTTTTGGTTTGAAAGTTGATGGAATCAGAGGTTTTGGATTCGGTAGAGTTGCGGAAGCGTTATGTTTGCAAATCCATGTTTGTGATGAATTCTTTAGAATTCGCTGTGGCCTCGGCACATCAACTTGCTTTTTCTGAACTGGAGCGCTGCGAGTAGTAGGTTTTGCTACTCGTTGAATGGATGATGGCTTGGGTTTAGAAGATTTGGAGATTTTCGATGGGGCATTGCGAGAACGCTTTTGAGAATGTAAGTGTTTTTCCTGTGCAATCCAAGCCCTTTTAAATGCTTCGTAGCCTTGCCGTCTGTAGACTTCCAGTTCCTTGATCGTCAGTAGTCGCCTTGATTTGTGCAAACGTTTTAGTGCATGTGACTGACGAGTTGTGATCCATTGGTGAATGATTATTCCTTTTGAGGTTAAAAATGGAACACAGACTTGGTTATCGTAAAAGTCTGTCCAGTCCTCACATGGTTTAATTCCAATTTGTTTTCGTAATTGATCATATTCACAATTAAATTCACAATGACCATGGTGGCAACCATCACTAATACAAAATATGGAAGAGGCAATATTATCTTGCAAACTTGAATGATTACAGACCGAATCAAACATCAAAATTTGTTCACATGATTGGCTAAAGTTTGAACATTTCCTATTGGACCTAGGAATGACTCTCTTCCAGTTTATGTTTATTTTATGCTACACACTCCCGAGCTTCTTCTCATCTAAAACAGAATGTAAAACGTTAGAATTGAGTCGTGGTCGACTAGCAGCTGCTTTTGAGGATTCAGGTATGTCAATGTTCTTACGAGAAATGTGATTAGAAGTGGAAGTGGATGGCTGTTTTGGTTTTAAAATCTGTTTGAGTTTTAAATTTACCATAGAAGAATTATTAACAGATTTTATGGCAGGTTTGACCTCCTGAGAAGATGTGGATGCATGTTTGGAATCCTCAATCCGTTCATCAACTGTTGATCCATATGGAGATAAAGTGAATGGAGCTGTTGGTTTCATTTGAGCTTCAACCTGCTTGATTCGCTCTTGTAGTGCGAAGTTTTCTTTGCACAAGTCGTCAATGATCTTTCCATCAAGGTGAAAAACTGTTTGGAGACACTTGTGGAGGATGGTGTTTCTTGATCCAATTTAAGGGGTTCAGGAAGGTGTGTAGAAGTGGATTCTGTTTGAATGACTTTGGTAATATCTCCTTGTACTAGATGAGTGAAGCAAAACTCTTGTAAGCTTTGGAACCTTTGCTGTAATTCCTTGTGGGGAATGTATTGAACTTGAGGTTTTGGCACTTCAGGAGCATAGAGTTCCTCATCTGTATATACTGGTGTAGGAACAACAGAGTCAAGTGTTGGAATGGGGTAAGTGAAGTATGAATTATTGAGCTCAGAATAGTTGAAGGGAGTTTCAGTTTTGAGGTTTAAGGTTCGTTTGACATCCTCTTCAAGTCGTTCTTCTTCTTGACCAACAAATTTCATTCGTTGAGTGAGTCCCTCGCCAAAAAGATGTGCATTGTATAATTGTTTGGCTGATACTTTACTCACAACACTTGGGTTTTCGAAACCAAGTCCATCGAATGTCCATTTTGAAAAAGGTCGTTCTTTTTGTTTGTATAGAAAGATGGTTTGTTTACTTTGCCCCCTTTTAATGAGAAGGTCTTCCAATTCTTTTATTTTAAAAAAAAGAAGTTGTTGATCATTTTTAAGAATTTCTGAATCCTTATCCGCACCAACACGTTCTGCTTTAAGATCATGTATGATGTTATTTGTTGTATTGGTTAATTCAAGAAATTCAAATTCTTTAACAGCTAGTTGAACTTTTGATTCATCTATGTTTTTCTCCAATTGTTCAATTGTAGCTTGTGCTTCTTTGTCTTGAGTGTGGATGACCTCTTTTAGCACTTGATTTTTCTTTGTTAGTTTGGTCACCTTTAATTCTAACTTTTTCATACGGTTTAGTATGGTTTGTATATGGTCAAAATTAAAAACCATGTTAGATATAGAGATAGAATTTACCTTTCCACTTTCCACTATCTCTTCCTCAGCTTCTGAGAGATCATCACCATCATCATCTCTGCCACTTGTTTCACCCTTAGCCATGAAACAAAATTGTGCATGAGCTTCACCATCTAGATCACTCTCGGAGTCTGTGTCATCAAGAACTGGTCTTCTTCCACCATAAGAGCATTCCCAGCCTGTTTTTGCTTTGACAGGCGGTACTTTTGTCTGTAATACTTAGCATCATTGACCTTCTTTTGTGGACAGTTTCTTATCATGTGCCCAAATCTCCCTCAATTGTAGCAGTTGCTGTCTGGATTTTTCTCCTCTTTCTTATCTTCCCTTGGGTATCTTGGTTTGTCAACAGGTGCAACTCTTTCAAATCTTCTAGAGCCCGAAGTGAACCATTGTCTGTTGTTAGTCTTGTTGAACCGGTTCTTGAAGTTCTTGCTGGCAACTGTGAGTGCTTGAAATGCAGCTTCTACCTAGTCATCATCATCATCCTCATGGTCAGATTCACTAAGCATCACATGTTTGAGTTTGGTAGACCTTGATGAAGATTCCCTAGGGGTCCTGTCAGCTACAACCAAAGCAAGAGGATCAGCAACTGGTTGTTTCGGGTGAGACTGCAAGATTTCATCTTGATACTGATTGAGGTCTTCAAAGATGTTGTGGAAGGTGACAGATGTAAGATCTTTGTTGATCTGTTTGTACAGCCTAGCATAGCCCTTCCACTCAGGGCCTAATGAACTCAGAAAAACACAGTTCAAATCAAGGTCAGTTCTGACAATTTGATTAGACCTCATCTCATTCTGCAGTTTGCAGTATCTGCCATATGTTTCAGATAGGAGCTCATTTTCACGAGCCTTGAAATCATGGTAACTGTTGACCTGTTGAGTACGCTTGATGTACTCTCCCTGCTCAGTGCCTTGTAATTGCTTTTTGATTTAATCCCAGATTTCCTTGGCAGTACCCAAGCTATCTATCTTCAGATAGATCTCAGATGAGAGACCTTGTTTCAGATAATACTTGCCCAGTCTCTCAGCCTTTTTTGTTTCCTTCTCAGTAGAAGTCAGCTCGTCATTTGTCTTTTCTTTTTCATGTCTGAGAATGGGGGGATTGTTGGTTGGGTCAGCTTCAACGGTCCTCGTGACCTTGGTGTTTCCATTGTGGATGCATTCTATCATCTTGTCTCCGAAGAGTTCGTTGTGCTCAAGGAAGTCCATGAACCTTCCTTTCCAGACATTGTATTCCCCCCGAAACAAAACCGGAGGTTTTGTGTCGGTACCAATGGACATCATTTCATTTGTACTTGATATGATTAGTGATTTTTGAAAGAAATGATCGTTTACTTGTAGGGTGGTTTGATTGTTCGAAAGTAAAGAATGTGATCTTTTCAATCTTAATTTTAAAGTGGCTTGAAAGATTGATTGAAGGTCCCGTATGTTATACGGATGAAGCAATGCTTGATGTTTCGTGAGTGTTTGTGTGTGTGTTCGGTTAGAGAGAGAGAGCCGAGAGTTGAGAGCAAACACAAAAACAAGAGTATTGTTATGCAAAGCTTAAATTGATATTGGTGGGGCAAATGCCTTTTATAGTCATTTGCTCAAGTTACAATATTTACTTATTACACCCCTCACTTTAATATTTCTAACAATCTCCTCCTAAGTGAGGTGTTTAATGATTCACAACAAATAAATACATAAATCATTCATAGGCTGATTTGTTGCGAATACCGAATGCCACTTGCCACTTGCGTATTTGCCTTCTGCTTGTCAGTGTCATTCTCATCCTTTTTATAGCACGATAGGCTTCAGCATGTTCTTCATCAGTATAGGCTGGCCGGTTATCCCAAACTTTCTGATGTACCTTATGATGAAGGATTTTCAAAGTGCCATCTGAATATGACATTAATTCATCAAGTCTAATGAATATCTTTTCTCCTTTTGAATTCCTTGAGACAACACCTCGATCAACTTTGAAGTTTGGATGCCTATCATAGATAACTGTCAAATCTTTAAGCTTTTCTAGATCTGGATGGCTCTGGTTAGGCTTTAAGAGATTGACTTTCAGATAGTTGTTTTCAGCTCCGAGTTGCAAATCATGTTCCTTAAAGTATTGCATTAAATTTCTCATGTATTTCATCAGAGAACCCCTTCCAAACTTTTCTTCAGACCACTTTCCTCTTTTCTGAGAGAGGGTGTCAAAGATAAAGCAGATGTCTTCAATACTTACAAACCTTAAGTCTGCTTCGTTGAGGAAGTATGACAGGTTGTTTGCTCTTCTGACATGAAAGATGGCATACTTTATTTTGAAGGTTGTCTGAGTATAGATATTGATAACTTCTACTATTGGATAATCTGATTTGATCTCTTCGGGTTTTGTCATGGACTGAGAGAGGATGTGTTCATATCTTCTTCTCTGTTTGTCGTCCATGTTCCGCAACTCAGGGGAAATAACCTGTATTAGCTCATTGCTGATTATGTCTGGTATTCTTTCTTCAAGATTAGCAGCATTGAAAAAATACGGTTTCCATATTGGTTGTGGGGCAGCACTTCTTGTGAACATGTTGCCTGCGTCAAGTGCAGGATCCCCACGATACACTGGAGGAGCAGGTGGCACAATGAAGCTCCTTGGCAAGGGCCATTCAGATTGTTGTCTTGTTTTCTCAGCTGCCTCTTTCTGTCTGTTTCTTTCAAGTACATCGGCAGCTGATTCTTGAAACTGACCAGGAGGAGGAGGGAAAGTTTCATGAAATTCAACATTAATCCCACTGACCCTGGACACGTCAAAGATTGGTTTCTTTTTTTTTGGGCTTTCTCCTAGCTTCCCTTCTAGAAATTGCTTCCCTTTCTTTTCTTTTAAGTGCAAGTTCTTTTTCACTGGGAATATCATCAAATTTGTGGATAATTCTAGGAGAATCTGGACGTGTAGAAAACTCGACATATTCATCAATGCCTTTGAATAGTCTTTCCATCTCAGAATCCTGAGTCTCCTCCTCCGGTTGAGTAGAACTACCTTCCCCCACATGCCTTGCAGGTGATGTGTGTATGTAGTCATATAAATCTTCCATTTCTTCCCCTGAGTCACTAGACCAGTCAAACATCTCAGCATGGGGCTGCTCGTAAGGTATTTCACCTTCTTCAAGATCACTTGGCCTCGGTTCAGATTGTTGCTGAGGTACATAAAGTACAATTTGTTTTTCAGCATTTTCCTTTTGTTGTCGTTCATAAACTTCATCGGCCATATGTTGTTGTTGTTGACTCCCAGACCCAGCTGAACTTGTACCTGCAGATAAGTATGAACTGAATTGGGGAACAGGTACAACTGGTACATTTGCAGCCGCGGAGGGAGAAGTCATATATAGTCTCCTTCTTTTCTCCCCCTCGGGTTGATCATCAGGATCTTGATCATCCCGCCTTCCTTGCTTCCCTGAGCCTGAGCCTGAGCCTGACAGGTTTGTTCAAGTAGTGTCAGCCGGTCAGTAACCTTTGAAAGTGAAGTATAGAAACCTTTGGTGATCCCATCTATCTTGTTGTTTACATCTTCATGAAACTCTTAAAAGTCATCCATGGAGATTCCCTATGGACATTGTTCATTGCGAAGAGTTGTCAGAAGGTCTTGGTCATGAGCTGATTCTGGCTGTTGTTCCAGAAGTTTGACATATAGCAAGCTCTTTAAGGCATCAACTGACATAGATGATGGATCAGGTTGTGGCTGTGGTTCTGACACTGCAGGTCTAGCATTAAGGAGATCTTCTATTCTGTTCAATTGTTGAGCTTGGGCCTGGGAAGCTTGTTCAATCCGATCCAACCTTTGATTTGTCGTTAGCAGTTGTTGGTGGATTGGTGCCACGGTTTGTTGAATGTGATCATGAAGTTCTGCACGTGAAACAAACCCGGAATCACGAAGACTTCCGGTTGAAGTATCAGCCACATAGGCAGTACTACTGACTGGAGTAGCAGGGATGTTGGCTCCAGCAGGATTTCCTTCCAATCCTCGAATGGAACCTTGAAAGGTACCACCTCTGGAAGTTGAGGAGACTTGTTGAGCCAACAAGCTCAGTGCATCGATTGTTACCGTGTGTTGGTTAAGATATGCGGAAATCCGTGGTATGTCTAATCGTGCATCAAAAGGAGTCAAGGACGAGGGAGGCAGTCCTCCTTGTTCAATAGGTCCAACACCCAATTGGGTTTGACCCAGTGTATGTGCTATAACCCTGTGCAATAAAGACGGTGCCTGTTGAGAGACACCGTAGTAGTTAGGTGGGGTAGAAACTTGCACGGGTGGGATCACCGCGACTTGTTCAATATGAGGCCCAACAATGTCAGGCCCCATAGTGGATGTGGTTTCCCGACTTTCTTGGTGTAGGGGTCCCTCAGCACTCTCCTTTTCTTTTCTCACCACCTCTCTTTCACTCGAACTCCTAGCTAAACTATCTTTCTCTTCACCACTACGTGGACCATATCCGGCATATTGATTAGGATCAAGTAAAGAATCAGGAGTGACAGAGCCAGTTTCAACAGATATATCAGGAGATGGAGAGACAACTGGAATGTCATGGTCAGGGGCAATGATGGCATTGCGAATGATAGGAATGGTAGTTGTTTGGGCAGGTGAAGCAAAAGGAATGACCTGACCACCAGGTTGGGGAATGACCTGAGTAGTTTGAACAGGTTGAGTCTGGTCGGGAGAGGTAGTATGTGGGTCAGTAAGTTTCATGAATGAGGGTGTGCTTTCTGCTGGTTGTTCGATTGGGTGCTCAGGGTGCCCATGGGAGATATAACAGGTTCAAAAGCAGGGGCACCTCCTGGATGGGAAGCAGACTCATCATGAGAAGAACTGGATGAGTCAAAAACGTCAAGACCAAGTTCAGTAAGAACAACTTGGGTTCGGGTGGTCTGAGAAAGTGATTGAACGATGGCTTGAATGGTGGTGGGATCATATGCATCCCCTCCCTCTCTAGTCTCATCACCTTCACCCACTTCTCCGCCCCTCTCAAAAATTTCTCTCTGCACGCCCCGCTCAGCATCTCCCATAGATGTCTGAGGCCTATTTTCTACTTCCTCACCAAGTGCTACTCCTCCCTGGGCAGGTCTGGCCAGCTCTGGCCCGACCATAGGAGGTATTCCTACACTCTCCCTATAGCTCACAACAACTTCATTCTATTCACAAAGGTCAAGTAGAGATACAGGGAAAGGCCTTGGAATTGGCAGGTTGGCAGGAATGGCAGGTTTTATATGCAAGAAAAGTTTAGGAGTAATAGAAGGTAAACCTGTCCTCCTAGGAATTTCAACATTTCGATCCATCACATGCTGGATGATCATTGGTAGAAAGCGGTGGTAAGGAAGCATGTTTGCATTGTTCTGCTTTTGTGAGTTTTTCCTGAGCATAGTAGCTTTGATGTCCTGGAAGAGAAGGAAGGCATAATCCACATGCATATGAGTTGCAGCTGCTACAAAGATTTTGAGTTGATACTCCGTTGGGAATTTGTAGGTTGAATGCTTTGGAGTGAGACATCTTTGAAGCACCGTCATGAATGTATTATACTTTGGATGCAAGCCGGTGCGCTTGAATTGACCTTTCTTGGTGAGCTCACCATCATATCCCATCTCCATTATAGCTGCAAGACATGCATCCTCATGAGGGATTTCCTCAAATTCTGTAGCTGGAGGTCTACTGACTGCAGTGGGCAGTTCAAAGATTGTTCTGAGGCGATTTAGCGGAATGTTAACTTGAAATTCGTCAACCTCAGTATGAATGACCTCCCTTCCTCTTTCATTGATACGAACATCACAAGTCTTCCAAAATTGTTGAACGTATAGCTCGGGGACATGCGTGCCTATTGTAGCTGGGTTATATGTGAGAAGATGGTTTAGGGGGTGAATTTTAAGAATCTCGGTGACAATGGGGTAGGCTGGGTTTTTAAGTTTGGTTAGGTCGACATAATGATTGTTTTCATGAGAGCCAGTGTTAAGAAACTCGGCTCGGGGCATGATCTCCTCTGGGTCACGTACAACTTGTGCCATCTTATCTGTCAAAGAGATAAAACAGATAAATTTAAAATAAAGAGATATGCAAGAAAACAACAATCAAGTTTGAATATTTGGTCAAACTTTGATAAGTGAGCAAAAGTTGACCAAGTTGATCAATGTTGACCAATCGTTGACCAAGGTTGAAAATATGTTCAAACACCCTAAGTGTGGAACCCTCATTGTGTACAGAATGATTTTCAGCATAAAAAGGTTGTTTTGACACTTTCAATATAACAATTAGATAATAATAAACAACTTTGTATTACTGAAGCATAGTTAAAATATCATCCTAACACCTCTTTTCGTGCCAAAAACCAAATTGTATGTGTATGTTCATACCCCCCAAGAACACGAAGAACACTTTTCGAGATTTTTGAAATTTTTTTACATCAAAGTGTTCCCCATGTGATAAGAATGCCCATCCGCATACTTTGTTTCATCAAACGAGTTTGTTTCATGTCCCAAAGATCCCTTCGAAGTCTCGAAACTCACTTTCGCATCAAGGTGTTCTACGGCCAAAAAGTACCCTTTTAACACAAAATTTTCAAAATGTAAACCGTACAAATTGTTACCTTTGTGATTATGAGTATTTTGACACTAAAATTGCAAATTTTGGTAGAGTAACGAGAGGATTAGTATGCTAAAGTAACCAAGAAATCGAGAGAACACTTTGAATAATTTTCAAATTTTGAATCGTGTAAGGGAAGTTTGGTAACTGATGGGACGGTTATAAATCGAGACAGGACACGTGTCACTCGTCGATTGGGCCAAAGACTTGTAAAAAAGCGGCTGATAGAAGCATTCGCGTGGTAAGAAGCACCCGGCTGATAGAAGTGATCAATCACATGCGATTCACACTATGGTGTGTTAATCGCATGCGATTCGGCATAAGTGTTGGTCCGATTCTATCAACCAGTGCGAATCGCATGCGATTCATTCTTTCTTAACCCAATCGCATGTGATTGATCATATGAGTTGGCCAGATTCTATCAAGCCATTTGAATCGCATGCGATTCACCTTTTCTTATTTCAATCGCATGCGAATGAAGTTCGGTTAATACATGCGATTGATCCTTAGTGCCTATTGTTAGTCCATCACATGCGATTAAAGGATGGGTAACAATTGTAATCCCATGTGATAGCCTATCAATGCGATTGAATTCCATGCTATCTGAACGAAGACTTAGAAAATTATCAGTGTTGAGTTTGTAAGTGATTCCATGCGATTGAGTCATAGAATGCGGTTGTCTGTGACCAGTACTCCACACTTAGAGATTTTCTGAAAAATTCAAAGTATCTGAAATTTTGAGTTGAAAAATTATATATTCCAATATACTTTGATTTGAGTTGTTTATTTTGACACACTCCCCCTAGACTGTTGCATTTGTTTTTGAAAATTTGGGAATTGTGTCAGTTGTAAACTTCTCCCCCTACACATGTGCACAATGTGTATTAATTTTCTCCCCCTACACATATGATACATGTGTAGCACCAGAAAATCACTCCCCCTTGAGTGTTGCACCATGAAGCTGCACAAAGAACATACAGTGTAACACCTATTCTAAACAAAAAGGAACAAAGGAGAAATGGAGAAACAGAATGTTATATTTTCAAGTTTAGCATGCCTAACTTGGATACCAACTCAGTGAAGCGACTTTCGTCTAATGGTTTGGTAAACAAGTCAGCGAGCTGATTTTCAGTAGGAACATACTGGAGCTCAATAAGACCTTTTTCTACGTTATCTTTGATGAAGTGGTAACGGATATCAATTTGTTTGGTTTTAGAGTGATGTACCGGATTGCAGGAGATGGCGATGGAAGACTGAGAGTCGCATAAAAGTGGAATTTTGTCGTACCTGAGGCCAAAATCTGATAATTGGGTACGTATCCATAAACTTTGTGAACAGCACATTGCAGCAGCAACATACTCAGCTTCTGCTGTAGAAGTGGATACCCAGTTCTGCTTCTTTGAGGCCCAGCAGACTAAACGATCTCCCAGAAAGTGTGCACTGCCAGAGGTGCTTTTCCTATCAATCTTCCATCCGGCATAGTCCGCATCTGAGTAAGCATGGAGATCCAGATTTGAATATTTGGGATACCACAGACCTAGATCCATAGAACCTTTGAGATATCTGAATATCCTCTTGACTGCCAGAAGATGTGACTCCTTTGGATTCGCCTGGAATCTGGCACAGAGACAGGTAGAGAACATGATGTCCGGACGACTTGCAGTTAGATACAGTAACGATCCAATCATCCCATGGTAAGTTTTCAGATCTACATGAGAACCGTCAAGATCTGCTGATAGCTGTGCCTTAGCAGCCATGGGTGTGGATATGGGTGTGCAGTTAATCATATCATACTTCGTGAGAAGATCTTTGATGTACTTGGATTGGCAAATAAAGCTGCCATGACTTAACTGCTTCACCTGGAGTCCAAGAAAGAAAGATATCTCCCCCATCATACTCATTTGAAATCTGTTTGCCATGATCTTAGCCAACTCGTCACTGTATTTTGGATTTGTAGATCCAAAAATGATATCGTCCACATATATCTGAACCAAAACCTTGTCCCGACCATTGGTCTTTGGGAACAAAGTGGTATCCGTCTTTCCTTTGGAGTAGCCTTTACCAATCAAATATTCAGATAAGACGTCGTACCATGCACGAGGAGCTTGCTTTAACCCGTACAAGGCCTTATCTAAGATATAGACATGATTTGGATATTTTGAATTGATGAATCCCTCAGGCTGTGAGACATAGACTTCTTCTTTAAGTACACCATTAAGAAAAGCTGTCTGCACATCCATTTGAAAGACACGGAAGCTTCGGGAGGCTGCATATGCAAGAAATAGCCGTATAACTTCAATACGAGCAACAGGGGCAAAAATTTCATCATAGTCAATGCCCTCCTGTTGATTGTAGCCTTTAGCAACCAACCTAGTTTTGTTACAAATAACCACTCCATCCGAATCCCTTTTGTTCTTGTAAACCCATTTAGTTCCTACAACCGATTTGCCATATGGGAGAGGAACTAAACGCCAGACTTTGAGACGATTAAATTGGTGTAATTCTTCCTGCATTGCAATTACCCAATCTGGATCATCTAATGCTTCACAAGTCTTGGTAGGTTCAATGATGCTTAAGAAACCCGAGAATTGGCATTCGTTTGATGTTGCGGATCTCATTTGAATGCCAACTGAAGGATCTCCGATGATGTTCTCTTCAGAGTGATGTCTGGTCCACTTAATTTCATGTGAAGTGGAAGATGAAGGAATGAGATCTTGTATGTGTCGTGCTTCTTCTTCATCTTCAGGAGAGAAATGTGGGTCTGAATCAAACACAGGAGGACTCTCCGGGTCAGGAATCTGAGAAGTCACAGGGGGACGAGTGACAGAAACAAAAGAGGAATCCTCAGCATAGAGGTCAGCAAATGGATTCGTTTCAGTGACTGTAGGAGCCGTTAGAGTAACACTTATTTGAACAGCTGTGTCGTTCCTATTGTTAGTTAAAACAAGAGTAGATTCAGATCGAAAGAAGTCAAACAAAAAATCAAGATTTGTATTTGAACTGGATGGATTGTCTGATTCTTTATTTTGAAGTGCCGGTCCTGAACAGGTATGTTCAGAAGTGTTCATATTTGATTTTGGTGGTAAATCAGTAATAGCCAATGTATCATCAAATGTTACATTGATGCTTTCTATGATGCTCTTTGTTCGTCTGTTTAAAACTCGATATGCTTTAGATTCAGTGGAATAACCTAAGAAAATAGCTTCATCAGCTTTAGGAGCAAACTTTCCTAGATTATCCTTGTCATTTAGAACAAAGCACCTATTACCAAAGATATGAAAGTATTTGATATTAGGCACTATGCCATTTGCCAGTTCGTAGGGAGTTCTATTAAAACGTTTATTAATGAAAGAGAGATTCTGCGTATAGCAGGCAGTGTTGATGGCTTCAGCCCAGAAGGAAGGTGGGAGCCCGGAGTATGACAGCTTGGTACGGGCAGCTTCAACCAATGTTCTGTTTCGTCTTTTGACCACACCATTCTGTTGTGGAGTGTATGCTGCACAGAACTGATGGTTGATCCCAACTAGGTCACAAAAGCTTTTCAGAGCGTTGTTCTTGAATTCTGTTCCATTGTCTGTACGGATTGAGACAACACTCTGACCATACTTGTTCTGCTGCTGTTTGATGAATGTGATGATTGTTGGAGTTGCTTCATCTTTAGCACAAAGGAATTTGACCCAAGTATATCTAGAGTAGTCATCCACCATGATTAGAATATACTTCTTCCCACTTTTGGACTGGATTCGCATAGGACCGTAGAGATCCACGTGCAGGAGTTCCAAAGGCTTCAAAGTGCTAAATACTTGTTTAGATGTATGTGAAGCCTTCTTCATCTTTCCTTTTTCACAGTCTGCACACAGATGATCATTCTTGAACCATAACTTGGGAATGCCTCTCACCAAGTCACCCGTGACTAGTTTGTTGATATTTTGAAAGTTTAGGTGAGAGAGTTTTCTGTGCCATTGCCAAGTAAGATCCATAGATGCTTTGGACAGTAGACACACAGAGGTAGATAGTCATACTTTTCCAAATCAATGGAATACAGGTTATATTTTCTTGAACCTGCCAGCAATTCATCTCCATTTTCGGTTAAAACGGAACATTTGTTCTTTTTGAAAACTACCTCTAGGTCATTATCACAGAACTGTCCAATGTTGAACAAATTATGACCCAACCCTTCAACGTAGGAGACTTTCTTGATCTTGATGTGCTTCTTCTCGATGTCTCCGTACCCCATTATTGGTGCTACATTGTCGTTCCCAAAACGTACATTCCCGGAGTACTTAGGAACATAATTCTTGAGAAGACTTTTGTTACCGGTCATATGTTTGGTACAGCCGGAGTCAAGGTACCACAAGTGAGGCACCTGCAAAAAGAGAATAAATCATGTTTAGGTCCCCATATAGGAATGGGTCCTTGATTGTTAGTCCCTAGAAGTGATTGAGCAGTGATGTTGTCTGCTTGTGGTGGTGAAACTTCTACTGATCTATTCTTGAGTACTCACGTGGTTTTAATCTGTTGACGTGAAGGAATAGATTTGGAAGAAATTGGCTGATAAGAATGTTTCTTTACCACTGTTGGTTTGACAGTTGATGGAATCGGAGGTTTTGGATTCGGTAGAGTTGCGGAAGCGTTATGTTTGCGAATCCATGTTTGCGAGGAATTCTTAAGAATTCTCTGTGGCCTCGGTGCATCAACTTGCTTTCGCTAAACTAGTGCACTGCGATCAGTAGGTACTGCTACTCGTTGAATGGACGATGGCTTGGGTTTAGAAGATTTGGAGATTTTGGAAGGGGAATTGCGAGAACGCTTTTGAGAATGCAGGTGTTTTTCCTGTGCAATCCAAGCCCTTTTAAATGTTGGGATTTCAAGAACACGCAACGGAAGCGAGAACATCATAAAACATGCAAACAAGTGTTCAAAACTATGAAATCCCAAGTATGGATCTACTCTATGTAACAAATAGCAACTAAACAAGAAGGAAAGGGAGTTATACCAGCTCCTTAGCTCCAGCAAAGTTCTTGTTGGTGGCTGAACTTGGTGGTAGAAGCAAGAACCTCCTTCTTCTTGCCCTTCTTCGAAATCTCACCCCGGGAACAAGTCTAACAAGGAGTGCTAGCAACCTTGGTGATATATTCTGCTCGAAATAACACCCAAGAACAGCAATAAGTCTTCTGGAACTCGAGATCTCTCCTTCACCAAGTCACCAAAAGCTAGGTATATAGTGAGAGAGAAGTATGAGTGTTTTTAAGAGGATTTGACCAAGAGTGAATAAAGTCCAGCTATTGAGTCTTTTATAGACTCAAAACCGACCCTCTATATCCTCTTTAACCGGCCAAGTCGGTTCTAGAACCTCCCACTCATTGGCTTCAAGTGGAGGTGACTTGTACATAAAGTCCATGCAGGTTTAGCGGCGATAACCAAGAGTTAGCGGCGCTAAACCTTAACCCGTAGCGGCGCTAACGCGGCTTGACTTCGATTAGACGTAAAGCACATGCAGCCTTAGCGGCGCTAACCTCTAACAGTTAGCGGCGCTAACTCGTTATAGTTAGCGGCGCTAACGTGGCCTGCATTGCCAACTTCCACTTTTGCCAACTTTGATCCCTCAACTTTATTTGCTGTCATGTTAGACCCCGGTGTGTGACCCTTATAGGCTCATACATCATCAGCAGTGCTTTAAGGCGTACATATATTATCGGGCAGATTCTAACAAACTCCCACTTGCACATAATATACTGTACCCAGGCAAGCACAGACAAAGAACGGCCTCTAGCAAAGCATCAATGCCCCCAAGTCTGTATGAGTTCTGAATGCCTGCAGAAAACCATCATACTCAAAGTAGTGGTCCTAGATAAGTGATCTTAGACATCCTTTTGTTCGCGATATCCTTGTGAACATGAGACATGGATTAGTAAATGTCAATCTCCAGATCGTTCACGATTATGTTTCTCGATCTTGATTGGTGGTGACCAAAAGGCAAGGACATATCTGATTCTCAATCAATAGTCCTTGTGCATGGCCATGCAATATTTTGGCGTCAGCTCCCAATCATCGAGGGGCCCAGGGATATCTCTCATACAGGAGGAACAAATTCTGTTGACTGTACAGTCCCATAACATGAACCTTGTCTTACCCAGCTATTCCCTTTATAATAGCCAGTTACGAACTACGTTTTGAAATAACCAAAGTAAGAAAGTTTCATGCTATGGCAATTCATACATCTCGGGTCGAAGGACGTAATGATATTATCATCCCGAGTTACTTGTGACCATGATCCATGAAGTGAACTCAGGTGTGGGTCTTCCAGTCACTTGAAACCCCTTTCAAGCACAGGTTACTGTTGCGTTTCATGCATTCAATCCTTGATTAATGCATAACCAACACCTAACCTCAGCCTTATTTCAAACTTCCTTCCCTTGAAGAATGACTGACTGTGGAATTTTAGAATGTATAAACATTCTGGGAAGTGGTTAAACATGCTAAGATGGAACACAGTAAAGTCTTATGAATGTAACCGAATCACTCGCATATCGAAACAAGCATAAATTACAATACTGTCTGTATCGTTCCCAAAGTTTATAAGTAAATCAAACATATACTAAAACGATATTTAAGCCTGGTCATAAGCATGAACAATGCTTTTATACCTAGTATGAAAGTCATCACTAGTATTTGACAATGGCTTAATTATGGGATCATTTACCTGATATCCCTTTGTACTCTTTTGTATTCTCTTATTAAACCACTAGCGAAGTGTTTATTAAAGAGATCATTTACAAAGTTATCATAGTCATCATATCCTCAATGTTACATAAGTCAACAATAGGATTAATGACACTTATGATTATCAGAGTCGACATACTCTCAATGTAACCGAAGTTCACAATAGAGTCATTGACACTCATGTTTATCAGAGTCGACATACCCTCAATGTGACCGAAGTCCACAATAGGGTCGATGACACTCATTTAGGTCTAAATGTCGTATCTATACCACATACTTGATTAATCTAAACTTCGATAAAATCGACAGTCTCATAAGCATAGATTTGCTTGCAGTAATAACTTACTCAAGACAATTCTACTTTCGTCGAACATCAAGAACATACATCAGTACTTCTTGAATTAGAAAATCCACTTGATTCCATATTTTCTATTTATACTCATAGAACAACAATTCCACCATTAGGTTGTAGAACAACCCTAAATTAGGACATTATTTTCATAGAGCATATTTGACTAGGAACACATGATGCTCCCACTAGCCCTGACAAGGGTATTTGGCTTAATCTACGCTTTCTAGAAAACTCATTCCTTTGACTTTCTCATAAAGCAGGATTACAGCCACAAGATGCAAGTTTTGCTGACCTTAGTCATGAACACAATTTGGACATAATGGATATATAAGGCCTCGGAACATGATTCAAACATTTCCTCAATTTAATCCTGCAAAGGATCTTGGCCTTTTATTTCCATGCGAGATTACTTGTTTCCCCATAGTGACAACAATGTTTCGCTTAATCCAGACTTAATCTGGTTTTTATGGATGAATGAGACCCTCGGAAAATGCCTTAAGTATTTCCTCAACTTGATCCTATGAAGGATTCAGATCTCTTTTGTCCATGTGAGCAAACTTGTTTCCACAAGGTGACAACAAAATTACACTTTATCCAAATTATCTTCAACATAACCACTAGAACTTGTTTCCATAAAATCAATATGAAACACTTTGTCTCTAGTCGGTATTTGAAGTTGTCCATTATGGCATATATGTTAGTCCCTTCACCCTTCTTGAATTACACCTTAGGTATGGGATTAGCCCAAGTCAAGTACTTGGATGCAGCAAATAGGTTACACCATTATCTTCTTCTATTCACTAGTGAACACAGGGTCCCACTATGTTTCCGATGAATGGTAACATCACAATGATTTACCATCAAGCTGCTGTTAGTAAAATATGACAACCTCATATCTAAACAACCTTCTTGATTTCCATCAGATATAAAGAAGCAATGGATATTGTCAGGTTTTACCAGCATCTCTATGCTGATTAAATGCTAGTGTCAACATTAGGTCTTTTATTAAAGTTTTACGTTCTTCCACTGGAATGCTTTTGTAAATTGTACTTTCCCTTTTGCGCAACCAAACATGGTTCCCAAAAGGTCAAGAAACAATTATCCAAAACTCAGATGAACTACTTAAATATGTAGGTATCAACTTATAATTCATCCATCTCCCACTGAATGTAGACTGGATAATTTAAGTTATGAGATTGACAAGCAAAGAACTCTTTCTAGTCAATATCTCATTCGATGCTTAAGTGACCACAATGCTGTGTTTTAGATCGAGGACTTGGTTCATAAAATTAATATATACCAACCACATTGAATACATGTTTTAGGCCTGCCTTTTACCAGATCATCAACACAGATATCCGGTTTTATTTAAAGTAACACCATGTGCAAATGTGTTTCTTCGGAAAAACGAATTATGGGTTAAACCCATGATTCATTTTATGTTTAAACCAATATATATAAGAAAACTTAGCATCTATTCTAGATCTAAGAATTTATATCTATATGCCCTTATTGATTCTTAATTCTCTTTAGGTTAGTTCCGAACACCACTAGGTTTCAGACATAAGCCTTTTCTCTAGTAAACATTCTCTCAACTACTACCATAATGATAGTGATGAAGAATTTCACTAGTGTCACTCTTTGTGGCATACTTGAACGGATTATCCACACAAATATGATCATATCCAACAAGTCACAATCCTTCCTTACCAATACTGGTGAAGGATTTCATTAATCATCCTATTCCAATAAACAAGATTTGTATCTTTCATTTAGCCCGAGGCTAAACTTTTACAAAGATCCTAACCACATGGATCTAAGCGATGCAAATGTTGTTTACTTGGTCAAGTTTGATTATGCCATAGAGCTAATATATCCAAATCACTTTTGGATTTAAGAATCAATTGTTCATGATTGTCTTATTACTTATAACGAGCCTTTATGTATGCAATGATATGGATAAGTTTTGATAAAATCATCTCAAAATAATTTTTCAAAATTGTTTCAATTCTAAGTCATATCCATCGTCATCAAATGTGTATTTAAGCACTAAAATAGTCAAAATAACACAAAAGCATAGACATGGATCGAATTTGAAATGAAACTATTAAAATGAAAAATCTTTATAAAATACAAGATTCAAAAACATCCATCATCTCCAAAGGAGCATACACTAAAGTAGTTCTTGCCATGCAGGGCATACAAACAAAAGTAATAATAAATCCGGATTTAATGGCGAGACCAACACTCCCATTTCTCTTGTAGAATACAATTAACAAAATTTCTTCTTCAGAGATCCGGTTCTTCAAGCTTTTTCCTTTTTACAACGAATAGACCTACACTTTGTAACAAAATAAATTTGTGACAAACGTGAGTCTTATAGCTCGGGTAAACATCCCAGCTTATAAGGAATAGCAATGAAGTATAATCATGAATGTACCTCAAGTAGGAAAATTAACTCTCTCTTGTCTGAGAAGTTTTATATCCTTTCGGCACGAAGGGCAGGCATGACGGCCCCAATCCCCAAATCTACCGCAGAAGTAGCAAACCACCCCTTGTTGAGTCTCTTTAGGCACATCATCAATGTCCATAGACTCAAAACTTGAAGCAAGCTTGGAAACTCCAACTTCTTCTTTTAATGGGATCGATTTCTTCTTCTTCATGTTATGTTGTTCCTTAGAACCAAAAACAAGAGTGGATGAAGATGATGCATGCTTGGACATGTTAGATTCTACAACCTTCAACATTCCATGCAATTCATCTATAGACATTTCCTTTCCATGCATATGATAGTCCTTTATAAATTTTTCATATGTGGCGGGCAGAGACTGAAGTATGAAATTCACACCAAGCTCCCTCCCTATAGGAAAACCTAATCTCTCCATCTGGTCCATGTATGATTTCATCTTCAAAACATGGGCACTTACACTCCCGCCTTCCCGCATCTTACAACCGGTTAGACTTTTAACACACTCAAAATGTTCTTGTCTAACTTGCTGTCGGAAAACATCCTTCAGCTTGTTAATCATGTCATACACAGTCATGTGCTCAAATTGCTTTCGCAGTTCCGAGCTCATACTTGATAACATGAGACTAGCAACATCGTGTGTATCCCGAACACGCTTTTCATACGCATATCGGATAGCCCATTCCGCATTGATAGCAGGTGGTTCAGGAAGGGGTTCCTCAAGAATGTGCAACTTAGACTCAGCACGTAGGACAATTCTCAATTGCCTAAGCCAGTCAACAAAGTTCACTTCCGTGAGTTTCACCCTTTGTAGAATCATACGAAGTGAAAAATTCGACGTGTTGTGGTTTTGATTCGACATCCTATATTAAAGTAGAGTACACGAATTAGTTAGTTTGATTTGAATCCTCGTTAAAATAATTACCCTTATCGTCTCGAAAAATATTTTAACAAGGGCTAAGAACCATATTTCACTCCAATTCATGACGGGGTTGCCGCGGATCACTTCATGGAGCTATTTAGGCCGATAACCACTTTACCGATTGCAATCTCTATTGCAACTCTTAGACACTTGCGGGATCCTACGACAACCATCGGTCGTTTGGCATGTTTGATCCCTACTAGCACCAATTCCAAATTAAAATTCTTGGTTGACTCGTGCTAAGCTCGACAATCACTCAAGGATTCTAATTTGTAATTGCAAATCGTCCAACAAGATACACGGTGATACCCCGACAACTACCGGCTCGTGCTAAGCTCGACAACCGATAATTTCAAGATCCCACACTCACCTTCCACACAGATCCACATGGAATAACTCGTGCTAAGCTCGACAATCACTCCATGCTTCACTAGATTTGGGTGGTGTCATCTTTTGGATGGTGCAAGATTTACGTTTTTATGAAAACGGGCTTTTGTTTTCGGCTTGGTTACTGATTAACTTGTTTAGTGACAAAACCTATTTTCACTAGGTGAGTTAATCTTGTATGTGAGCGCGCGAGAGAGTTGTAAACCATTTTTACCAAATCTCTTGTGATTTTATTAATTTCGAAAAAAAAATTTTTATCAAAAAATTTCTAGCATGCGAAACCTACAATCCATGCATAGAATAATAAAATCACATCACACGCAAAATACAACATAGTCGGTAATTCTTGCCATAAAACCTATGCGTTCCTCCCGTGAGCCAAAACGGGAAGAACTCGGTCAAACTAAGGGACAAAACAAACTTGACGCGAGCTCCCACTAGAACCACCATCGCCATCGGATTTCTTTGGCTTCTAAGGGCACCATGCTCCATCTTGTTTTGCCTCCTCTTGTGTCTTCATCTCTCCATCATACAATACATAATACAATAGAAAACAATGGCATACAAGCCACATAATTTTCCTATTTATCTAATACTTGTACATGGATGAATGAAATGGCATGCAAGCCACAAATTATTACAATCAAACTGAATTTAATAAATTTACAGCCCCAAATGTGGATCAAAACCACCAAATTGCATGCACAACACAATTCAACCAAATGGGCCAAGGCAAGATTACCAACTCATGTTAACACATACAACCAAACTAATCATGTTACAACTGGAACTACATGAAAAACATCTTTGGAACAAATTTCCAGAAGGTACAAGTGCTAAAAATCCCGAGACCTAAGCTGTTTTATTCAAGAATTTCGAAAACAATTTTCCAGTGGCGTTAGCGCCGCTAACCCTAGAGACTTAGCGCCGCTAACTCTAGGATAGCGCCGCTAACCCTAACGGCAGAATACAAACACTTTGATTTCGGGTTTTTCAAGCCACCAAGTGCTATTCTAACATAGAGGTGGCTCTGATACCACTGTTGAGATTTCAAGAACACGCAACGGAAGCGAGAACATCATAAAACATGCAAACAAGTGTTCAAAACTATGAAATCCCAAGTATGGATCTACTCTATGTAACAAATAGCAACTAAACAAGAAGGAAAGGGAGTTATACCAGCTCCTTAGCTCCAGCAAAGTTCTTGTTGGTGGCTGAACTTGGTGGTAGAAGCAAGAACCTCCTTCTTCTTGCCCTTATTCGAAATCTCACCCCGGGAACAAGTCTAACAAGGAGTGCTAGCAACCTTGGTGATATCTTCTGCTCGAAATAACACCCAAGAACAGCAATAAGTCTTCTGGAACTCGAGATCTCTCCTTCACCAAGTCACCAAAAGCTAGGTATATAGTGAGAGAGAAGTATGAGTGTTTTTAAGAGGATTTGACCAAGAGTGAATAAAGTCCAGCTATTGAGTCTTTTATAGACTCAAAACCGACCCTATATATCCCCTTTAACCGGCCAAGTCGGTTCTAGAACCTCCCACTCATTGGCTTCAATTGGAGGTGACTTGTACATAAAGTCCATGCAGGTTTAGCGGCGCTAACCAAGAGTTAGCGGCGCTAAACCTTAACCCGTAGCGGCGCTAACGCGGCCTGACTTCGATTAGACGTAAAGCACATGCAGCCTTAGCGGCGCTAACCTCTAACAGTTAGCGGCGCTAACTCGTTATAGTTAGCGGCGCTAACGTGGCCTGCATTGCCAACTTCCACTTTTGCCATCTTTGATCCTTCAACTTTATTTTCTGTCATGTTAGACCCCGGTGTGTGACCCTTATAGGCTCATACATCATCAGCAGTGCTTTAAGGCGTACATATATTATCGGGCAGATTCTAACATTAAATGCTTCATAGCCCTGCCGTCTGTAGACTTCCAGTTCCTTGATTGTGACCAATCGGTTGGATTTGTTTAAGCGTTTAAGTGCATGTGATTGACGAGTGGTGATCCACTGATGAATGATGTGTCCTTTTGAGTTTAAAAACGGGACACATACTTGATTAGCATAAAAATCAGTCCAATCAGCACATGGCTTAATGCCTAAAGATTTTCGCAATTGATCATAACAACATTTAAATTCACAATGTCCATGAGTACAACCATCACTCATAGAAAACATGGTAGAGGCAGTTTTGTCTTCTGAACAGGAATGATTACAACCAGAATCAAACATCAAAATATTTTCACAGACAAGTTTCAAATTCGAACACATCCTAGTGGATCTACGAATAACTCTTTGCCATGATGCATTTATTCGGCACTCCTCGTCTCCAGGCTTCTTCACATCTGCAGTAGAGGGTAAAAGATTAGAATTAAGTCGTGGTCGACTAGCTGCAACTCGCGATGATTCAGGTACGTCTTTGTGCACACGAGAACTGTGATTAGAAGTGGAAAGTTGCTTTGGTTTGTAAATCTGTTTAAGTTTAAGATTTGTTACCGCAATATTATTAACATATTTTACTTGCTTGTTACAGATTGAAGACTTAGTGGATGCATGAGTGGAATCATCAAGTTGTGAACCATAGAGAGAAAATGTGAATGGAGTAGGAGGTTGCATCTCTTCTTGGATCTTCTTGATTCTTTCTTTTAGGACAAACTGTTTCCTTCATAGTTCGTCTATGATCTTTTCATCATGAGCAAAGGAGGTCTTAATGTGCTGTTGGAGAGTATTGGTTTGTTGCACTAGAGAAGATGTATCAAAGGTAGGAGGTTTGAACTCATCTTGAATGACTTTGGCAAGGTCCTGTTGAACAAGGTGGGTAAAAAAAATTCCTACAGGCTGTTGAATCTGTCTTGTAATTCTTTCTGAGGAATGTATTCAACAGTGGGCTTTGGTGAAACAGGAGAGTAGAGTTCGTCATAAGTGTACACAGAAGATGAAACATCAGTATCAGATGATGACGTGAGACAGGTGAGGTATGAGTCATTAAGATCAGAGTAGTCAAACGGAATTGCAGTTCGGAGATTAAGAGTTCGTTTGACATCTTCTTCAATACGTTCCTCTTCTTAACCAATAACAACCATCCGTTGGGTATGGCCTTCGCCAAACAGATCAGCATTGTATAATTGTTTGGACGTAACCTTGCTCAATACATTTGGGTGTTTGAAACCAAGCCCATAGAATTTCCATCTAGAGAAAGGACGTTCCTTTTCTTTGTATTGAGAGATGATCTTGTGCTTTGATCACGTTTCAACAAAATATATTCAAGTGCATAGATTCTGGAGTAAAGAGTACTTAGTTCATTCCTAAGTTCATTTTTTTAGAAATTCTGAATCCCTTTCAGCACATACACATTCTGCTTTGAGGTCTAATATGGTGCTATTCGTTTTATCTATTAACTCTAGGAATTCAGATTCTTTTACAACTAATTTAGTCTTAAGGCTAATTAACTCATTATCTAGTTGTTTAATTACAGTTTGTGACTCTTTATCTTTGCATCTTGAGACATCTTCTAGAACTTGATTTCTAGTGCTTAATTCTATTATCTGATTTTCTAACTCTTTCATTCGGATTAATATGGCTTGTATGTGTTCATGTTTAAAACCCATATTGTAGTTAGAGTTAGAAGATACCTTCCCGCTCTCCAAGCTCTCCTCATCTGAGTCAGAGAGATCATCACCATCATCATCCTCTCTACTTCCTCCACCATTATGAGCCATCAAACAGAACTGAGCATGATCTTCACCATCCAGATCACTGTCTGATTATGTATCATCCAGGAACTGATCTTCTTCAACTAACAGCGCGTTCCCAGCATGTCTTTGTTTGAACAGACGGTACTTCTACCGATAGTATTCAGTATCTTTGGTCTTTTTCATTGGGCAGTTCCGGATCAAGTGCCCTGATCTTCCACAGTTTTAGTACTTGGAGTCAGTTTTCTTTTCCTCCTTCTTCTCTTCCCTCTGATATCTTGGCTTGTCAACAGGAGCAGCTCTTTCGGGTCTCCTAGAAACTGATGTGAACCGTTGTTTATTGTTAGTCTTGTTGAAGTTGTTCTTGAAGTTCTTGTTGGCCACTGTGAGAGCTTGAAAGGCAACTTCTATTGAATCATCATCATCATCATCATGATCAGAATCACTAAGAACCACATGTTTAAGTTTCAAGGATCTTGATGACATATCCTTAGGGATTCTGTCAGCCACCACTAAGGCAAGAGGGTCAGCAACTTGTTGTTTCGGGTTAGACTGTGAGATTTCATCTTGATACTGATTGAGATCTTCAAAGATGTTGTGGAAGGTGACTGATGTAAGATCTTTGTTGATCTGTTTGTAAAGCCTGGCATTGCCTTTCCACTCAGAACCTAATGAATTCAGAAAAACACAGTTCAAATCAAGGTCAGTTCTGACAATTTGATTAGATCTCATTTCATTTTGCAGCTTGCAGTATCTACTATATGTCTCAGACAGGAGCTCATTTTCACGAGCTTTGAAATCATGGTAACTGTTGACCAGTTGAGTACGTTTGATGTACTCTCCTTGTTCAGTGCCTTGTAGCTGGTTTGATTTCATCCCAGATTTCCTTGGCAGTACCCAAGCTGTCGATCTTCAGATAAATCTCAGATGAGAGACCCTGTTTCAGATAGTACTTTGCTAGTCTCTCAGATTTCTTTGTTTCCTTCTCAGTAGCAGTCAGCTCATCATTGGTCTTTTCTCTTTCATGTATGAGAATGGGGGGATTGTTGGTTGGGCCAGCTTCAACGATCCTCGTGAACTTGGTGTTTCCGTTGAGGATGCATTCTATCATCTTATCCCTGAAGAGTTTGTTGTGCTCAAGGAAGTCCATGAACCTTCCTTTCCAGACATTGTATTCCCCCTGAAACAAAACAGGAGGTTTTGTGTCGGTACCAATGGACATCATCTCATTTGTGCTCGACATGATTAGTGATTTGTGAAAGAAATGATCGTTCACTTGTAAGATGGTTTGATTGTTCGAAAACTTTTCCTAAAGTAAAGAGTGTGATTCTATTCAAGCTTGATTTTAAAGTGAATTGAAAGATTGATTAAAGAACTAAGTCTTTTGAATTTCAATTTTGAATTAGATCTTACAAAGATTAAATTCAACTTTGAACTAAATAGACTTTAGGTAATGTAATTCACCTTTGAATTAAATATGATTTAAATTAAATTCAATTATGAATTAGATTATTAGATTAAGTCCAAATGTCTTAGAGTTCTTTAAGTCAAGTCTAACGAGTCAATCACTTGTCCAAGTCTTAGGAATGTCACTGTTTGAGATATGTCTTATCGAATGCGAATTGATCCAATAGAGTGCGATTGAGTGAGTAAATTCCTTGAAAACAAACGGACAGAGTAAGGACTTACTATTGATTAATAAAGTAACCAATCGAATGCGATTCAATCCTGTTGCATCAAACACTTAGAAAATGAAACAGTTAGTCTTGACAATCAAATGCGATTGTCAATAGAGTGAATAGTCCGAATAGCACAAATATGGGTCAAGAGTTAATAGCATGCGATTCAATATGTTGAACTTAGAAAACTTTTAATCGCGTGCGAATCAATAAGGAACTTAGAAAACCTTTCAATCGCGTGCGATTAAAGAGTTGAACTTAGAACAATTTTCAATCGCGTGCGATTAAAGAGTTGGAGCCGGCTGATAGGAGTTTCCAAGTGTAAATCGCGTGCGATTCCCATTATGAGCCGGTTGATAATATCAACACTTGAAAGTTACTTTGTGATACTCTATAGGTCGAAGAAACCAATCGCGTATGATTGGTGATCCGGCTGATAGAGTATGATGTGTCCTTTTTAAATCAGATTGCCATACCCTGAATAGTGTCTAACCACTTGTACTTGATAGGTATGGCAAGTACTTGATTTTCCTTGTACAACACTTAAACTATTAAGAATTTATAATTAAATAAATTACAAAATACGATTTCTTCTTCTTCAAGTTGTACTTTCAGACCAAGAACACCTTAAATGCTTAAATACCCAGAAAATTTAATGTTGAAAAGGTGGGTATTTAATGACCTTCTAGACCAAATGTATATAAAAACTTCCACGGGTTGTGTTTTTCTTCAAATAATGTTTTGTAAACTTTGTAAAAATATAGTAACAGCCCAAAGGAAATTCAAAGAAGATATAGTTTATACCTTTAACAAGTTCTACCTTTAGAAATCGTTTGAGCTTGAGTTTTTCTTGAAGAAAGATGAAGTTCTTGAACCTTTGTGAAGCCGAGAGCTTTTTCTTCTTGGAAGCTTGAAATCTTCGAGATTTTGTTGTCTTCTTTCGAAAAATCACGAGCCAAAAACAAGTTTGGCTCTGATACCAATTGAAGGTCCCGTATGTTATACGGATGAAGCAATGCTTGATGTTTCGTGAGTGTTTGTGTGTGTGTTCGGTTAGAGAGAGAGAGAGCCGAGAGTTGAGAGCAAACACAAAAACAAGAGTATTGTTATACAAAGCTTAAATTGATATTGGTGGGGAAAATGCCTTTTATAGTCATTTGCCCAAGTTACAATATTTACTTATTACACCCCTCACTTTAATATTTCTAACATTGATTAAAGAACTAATTCTTTTGAATTTCAATTTTGAATTAGATCTTACACACATTAAATTCAACTTTGAACTAGATAAAGTTGAGGTAATTTAATTCACCTTTGAATTAAATCCGAGTTAGATTAAATTCAATTATGAATTAGATTGTTTGATTAAGTCCAAATATCTTAGAGTTCTTTAAGTCAAGTCCAAAGAGTCAATCACTTGTCCAAGCTTAAGGAATGTCACTGTTTGAAATTTGTCTTATCGAATGCAAATTGATCCAATAGAATGCGATTGAGTGAGTACATTCCTTGAAAACAAATGGGCAGAGTAAGGACTTAGTATTGATTAATAAAGTAACCAATCGCATGCGATTCAATCCTGTTGCATCAAACACTTAGGAAATAAAACAGTTAGTCCTGACAATCGAATGTGATTGCCAAATAGAGTGATAATCAACAAGTCCTTCGAATATCACAAATATGGGTCTAGAGATGGATCGCATGCGATTCAATGTGGAACTTAGAAAAATCTTTCAATTGCGTGCGATTTCTAAGATTTGGGCCGGCTGATAGGAAAAATGTCCAACGGCCAATCGCATGCAATTGCCTTGATGATCAGGCTGATTGAATATCAACACTAATGCTCTATAGGCCGCACAAACCAATCGCGTGCGATTAGGGATCCGGCTTATAGAATGTGATGTGTCCTTTTCAAATCAGATTGTCATACCCTGAATAGTGTCTAACCACTTGTACTTGATTGGTATGACAAGTACTTGATTTTCCTTGTACAACAATTAACCTTTTAAGAATTTATAATTTTAAAAATTAAAAACTGATATCTTCTTCTTCACGGTTGTACTTCCAGGAACAAGAACACCTTAAATGCTTAAATACCCAGAAAATTTAATGTTGAAAAGGTGGGTATTTATTGACCTTCTTGACCTAAGGTATGTAAAAACTCACTCGGTTTATGTTTTTCTTCAAAGAAAGTTTTGTAAACTTTGTAAAAATAAAGTAACAACCCAAAGGAAATTTAAAGAAGATATAGTTTATACCTTTAATGAGTTCTACCTTTAGAAATTGTTTGAGCTTGAGTTTTCTTGAAGAAAGTTGAAGTTCTTGAACCTTTGTGAAACTGAGAGCTTTTTCTTCTTGGAAGGTTGAAATCTTCGAGATTTTGTTGTTTCTTTCGAACAATCACGAGCCAAAAACAAGTTTGGCTCTGATACCAATTGTGGGTCCCTTGTTTATGTTTTTCTTCAAAGAAAGTTTTGTAAACTTTGTAAAAATAAAGTAACAACCCAAAGGAAATTTAAAGAAGATATAGTTTATACCTTTAATGAGTTCTACCTTTAGAAATCGTTTGAGCTTGAGTTTTCTTGAAGAAAGTTGAAGTTCTTGAACCTTTGTGAAACCGAGAGCTTTTTCTTCTTGGAAGGTTGAAATCTTCGAGATTTTGTTGTTTCTTTCGAACAATCACGAGCCAAAAACAAGTTTGGCTCTGATACCAATTGTTAGTCCCGTGTTTATGTGGATGAAACAATGCTTAGATGATTAGTGTGTGTTTGTGTGTGTGTTTGGTTTAGAGAGAGAGAGAGCCGAGAGCTTGAGAGAATAACACAAACACTTGTAAGTAGAAATGCAAAGCTTACTTAGAAATGTGGGGCAAATGCCTTTATATAGCATTTGCCCAACTTTAAGGTAATTACATATTACACCCTCACTTTTATAATCTAACATATAGAACTACCAAAAGTTGTTCAAATTCTTCCCCCATAATGCTAGAAATCGGTTACCTCGTTAACCCCACATAAAGTAGTCTTAAATGACTAATTAAGTTGGATGTTACAGCGCAAGATGGCACACCCAAGTCACTCCGGACTTGGGCTCGAGCCATAGCACAAGACACGGACGTACACCAACAAGGCACACCCGTGCCAGCCCCATATCGCGCATCCTAGGCACGCCGGCCTTGGGCCTGTACCTAGCCAAAGGGCACGACCGTACATATGCAAGGCACGGTCGTGCGTTGGCGCACCATAACCATTTTTAGGTTTTCTTTCTTGTTTGACAAGCAGTGATACCGGAACCAATACTTGGCGTGTGACCCAATAGGTCCATGCTTCATCATCAATGACACCGACTCGTGCGTCTCAGCAGACATAATCCAACAGACTCCCACTTGTACGTGGCACACCTAGGAAAAGTGTCACGGACATTAAGTGGCCTATTGCAAGGCATCTATGCCCCCAAGTCAGTGTGGGGTATGTCTTCCAAGACATGTACCAAAAAAGAATGGTCCTACAGATTAGTGATTATTCTTCCTTCGTTCACGATACCCGATGTGAATACGTGTCATGGAACGCCGTCAACCTCCAGCACACCCACAATTATATTTCTCAATCAAGACTAATTATGACAAATTAACAAGACAAGTTGCAAGATTGATCAATTATCAATTCAACTTGAGCACGACCATGCATTTAGGTGTCATCAATATAGTCAAATAGGGGCCCACGGATATCTCTCCTTAGTGGAATGAATGAATACCTTTGACTACATCATTCCGTCGTAATAGCGAAAGTTTCTTTGAAAACTTCCCTTATAACGGCCAGTCATGAACCACATTAGAAATAAATCTAGACAAAACCAAACTAGTACTCAAGAAACACATGCATCTCTAGTATAAGGATAAATAATATTATCATCTTGATTTACTCAGACCATGTCCATGAAGCAAACTCAGGTACGGGTCATCCAATCACGTGATCCAGTATCAAGTACAGGCTAGTGTTGCGTAACTTTGTATTCAATCCATTATGAATACTATACCAACCACTTTCCTCGATCTTAATTCACTTCTTCCTCTCATGAAGAACGACCGATCTCAAATAATTTAGAATAATCAAGTTTATTCAAGGAAGTGTTAAACATGCAAAGATAGAATACAATAAGATTTCATGAAAGTAACCGCACCATGCACATATTATATTCGGTTTTATAAATAAATAATACACCTTCTCGAGTCATTCTAATTTAATTTAATGTGGTTAGACCAACTCAAGAATGGAACTGATCAATTATTCATAAAAGCATAACTTAAATGATCAACCACCCAAAAACCCTAAAGGGTTAGGATCTTTGTTTATCATAGATCTCTCTCTCTCTCTCTATATATATATACTCGAGTATCATATAATCAAGAACAAGAGGGAGATGTATAGTTTATACCTTTAACTACCTAGGGTTGCTCAAGTTGATCCACCCACAATGACGCAAGACGATATCCCGCTAGAAAGGTATGTACCACGAACACCACGACCGGTATCTTGAACTTGTCGAACACCGAACCGAACTTGGTTCTTGGTTTGTTCTTCTCGACCGAAGGTAGGAGTAAAAGAGAGTAGAGATTTTTTCTTTTTAATTCATGAACTTGATTATTTCTAATGAAAAAGAATAACGATTAGTTTAGGAAACATTTCCTAATCTTTGATTTGAATTACTTAATCACCAAGTTATTTAATTAAATAATAATAATAAGATTAATATATATATATATATAGACAAAAGTTCATGCGAGAACCATTGTTAGCGCGAGAACCGCGAGAACCAATCTAAGCCGTCCAATTCCCCCTCCTTCAATGTCATTGCCCACCCATGAATTCCTCACACGCACCCTGCCACACCCTATCCCTCCACGCTCTCCATCCATGATACTTCCCATATCCAAGGAACGGCCGAGATTGGTTCTCGCGGTTCTCGCATGAACCCTCCCCTATATATATATATATATATATATATATATATATATATATATATATATATATATATTCTTACTTATTATTATTTAATAACCTTATCCAAAAAATTAATAATTTAAACTTAAATTATTAATCTTGAATATTATCAATTAACAATATATATTTATTCAACTACTAAATATATATGTATCTTCTTGTTGAGTAGAAACTTGGTAATTAATCTCTCCGTAAGTTAAAACCATAAGTTACATTTTCTGGTTTATAACTGACTAGTTACTAAACCGTTCTCTTGACTGTGGTTGCATCACTTCTCGGATTACATGCCCTCACAGGTGTGACCCTTGAGTGCCTCATGGCATCAGGGTTCGACGGTCATGCACACAAATCTTATCAGACTCCCACTTGTGCATACCGTCAACGAGGGTACTTTGATGACACTGGCCTAAGGAAACCTCTAGACAAGTCCATAGGTTAACCAAGTGATAAGGACTCTTATACCCAGGTGTGATAATAAATCCTAAGACAAACTATTTTATAAATTATAAAACCAACCGTTTTTATAACAACAAATATTGTCAATGGTATCAACCCCTACTGGTATAAACCATTCTTGATATTGGCATTCCACCTCAATCAACCCCTAATTTAGCTTCTACTCCTACAGAACCCTCACCCCTTATAATTCACACCATACTGTCCATCTCTCAAAAGAAGGATAGTCTTCAAGCCTCCTTCACCTCCTTCCAATCCAAAACAGAAACTCAACTTAGTACCCTACACTAAGAAGTTGAGTACCTTAAAGCACACCAATACCAACCCCAACCTACCCCTGCCACAGTTGATATCAGTACAATTCTCAAAAAATTGGATCAACTGTTATAAAAAGCCTCTAGATCTACCCCTACACCTTCTCCTATCCTCTCTCCACAATCAATTTCCTCCCTTAACCAAACCATTTCCAACCTCCTAAACAATCTCCACAATCAAACCAACCACTCCATCCATTTCTGTCCTTATCCCTGATTTAATCCTACAACTCCCTACCTTTCTAAGGAGTTTGGATCAAGAACTAACGCTTTACCCGCCAAAAACACATAAAGCACCTTAGGGAGTTTACTAACATCACTGATGCCATAAACCGCCTAGGCCCTCTACCTCAACCTTTCAACCACATTTGTCACCCATTCCCTCCCATTACAGACCCACCCCCACCATTTACACAGCCTACTATACCTACTATGCCTCCTTCCGCATCTACTGTCCCACCTTCTACCTCTACCCAACCTACTCAATCTAATCCTTTTCCCTTCCAACCCTCAACCTCTACTCCTATTGCCCCAACTAAGCCTGTTGTCTTTTTTCCCTCCTATGATTATGACAAAGAGGGGGAGAAGTCAGCATCCTCATCTAGTTCAGGAGAACCTTCACCAAGAACTGTCCAAGCAGCTATAGATGCATGTGTTGCTAAGATTGAAGCAGATAAGGTAGCATAAGCCCTTAATGAAGCAGACAATCAAAGTAAATCAACTGCTGAGGGGGATAATCAAACTGAGGGGGAGCAACCTGCTCAAGAGGAGCAAAGGCCCAAAAGAAGGCTTAAACAGAAAGCAAGAAGGAAGAGTGCAAAGAAATCAAAGCAAGGTGAAGCATGTGCTCCAATTGACATAAGATCAGATGACTTACATGATGATGATGATGAAGATAATGTGCCTCTGTCCACTCTGCTCAAAATGAAGAAACAAAGATCCACTCCCTTAAGTTTATCAGTCAAAGCTTCTCCTCCTAAACAAAAAAATCCCTCAACTCCAGGCTCTTCCTCTAGAAGAAAAAGAAAGAAAATTATGTCTGCTGAAGAAAGATATGAAAAAGAGAGAAGAGAGTTAGAGGAAGAAAGAAAAGAAAGGGAAGCTAATAAACAAGAAACTGTAGAGGAAAGAGCAAAATAATTGTTGATATCCTAGGAGAAGATATTGATTTATATGTGTAACAAAAAGCTTTTAGGCTTTCAACTCAAAGGCATGTTCAGCAAATTGCTTCTACTCCTAGTGCTATCAAGAAAGTCAAGAAAGGGATGACTCACAGAGAAGCATTAGAAGACCTCTTGAACTTTGACTTCTCTGTTGTTCCAAGGCTGTCAAAAGAAAGACAAAGAGAGTTTGATGATCACAGAGCTGATTTAGTCACAAGGAAGTACCCTGAAACTATCACAAACACTTTGTCCTACAAAGGTGATGGGTCTATGCAATACCAAAAACCATTCTTGATTTGGTTTAACCAGATTGAATTAGATCAGAATGAGTCGAGAAGGTGTATTATTTTTTTATAAAATCCAGCATAATATGTGCATGGTGCGGTTACTTTCATGAAATCTTATTGTGGTTATTTTTTTATAGACCTATTTTGAGCATATTGGTTAAATAATTACCCACTTGTTATAAAAACAAATTATATTAACAAGGCCAAGAACCTCAAAATACCCTAATCCATGACGGGTTTACCGCGGATCACTTCATAGAGCTATTTTATCCGGTAAACTCTTAGACACTTGCGGATCCTAGGTACTCATAGCACCTATTTGGCATATTTGATCCCTCCATACCAATTCCTCATTAACTTACCTTGATAGCTCGATATGGGCACGACAACTACCAATGTTCATTAACACTTGGAATTGTAAATTGTCCATCAAGATACACGGTGGTACTCTAGCCCAATGGCCGGCTCGGCCAGAGCTCGACAACCGACCTTGCGAGTTGCCACACGCGCCTTCCACACAGTTATGCAAAACCTATCTCGGCTCGAGCTCGACGACCAATCTTGTTTAACTAGATTCGGGCGGTGTCATCTTACGGGTGGTGTGAGATTTACTTTTGAAAAACGGGATTTTGTTTTTCCCGGTAAAAACGTTTTTAACCATTTCTTATGTATGTGGCGCGAGGAGTTTGTAAACCAATTTAAAACTCTTTGGTTTTATTATTTTGAAAAATTTTCTAGCATGCGAAGATCCTAAACAACCATGCTAGAAATAAACAAAATAAAATCAACAACGCATGCAATATGAGTCCAGTAACGAGCCATAAAACTCTATGCATCTTGCCCATGAGTCAATGGGCAAGAAAAAGTCTACTAAGGAAAAAAATCCAAGATTTTGATGTGTGCTCTCCCACTTGATCCATTGTGTCTCCCACCGACCTCCGGATCCAAGTCCGCCACGACACCCTCCATGGTCCTTGTTGGTTGCTTTGGTCTTTGTTAGAAATATTAAAGTGAGGGGTGTAATATGTAATTACTCAAAGTTGGGGAAATGCTATATAAAGGCATTTCCTCCACATTTCAATGTTAAGCTTTGCATTATTCATCCTTTATGTTTGTGAACTCTCTCAAGCTCTCGGCTCTCTCTCATTACCGAATACACACACAAACACACTCTAAAGATCTTGCATTGCTTCATCCGTATAATAATACGGGACCATCAATTGGTATCAGAGCCAAACTTGTTTTTGGCTCTTGATTGTTCGAAAAACATCAAAGAAAATTTCTAAAAATTCAAGTTCAAAGTGAAGAACAAGCACTCGGGTCTAACAAAAAGCTTCCAAGAATAAAAGGCTCTCGGTTTCACAATGGTTCAAGAACTTCATCTTTCTTCAAGAAAAACTCAAGCACAAACGATTTCTACAGGTAGAACTCGTTAAAGGTTTGAACTACATTTTCTTTAAACTTTCCTTTGAGTTGTTTCTATATTCTTACAAAGTTTAAAAAACATTCATTAAGGAAAAACACAAACCGTGGGCGTTTTTATACACATTAAGTCAAGAAAGTCATTAAATACCGACCTTTTTCAACATTAAATTTTATGGGTATTTAAGCATTTATGGTGTTCTTGGTCTGAAAGTACAACTGGAAGAAGAAGAAATCAGATTTTGTAATTTATTTAAATATAAATTCTTAATAGTTTAAGTGTTGTACAAGGAAAATCAAGTACTTGCCATACCAATCAAGTACAAGTAGTTAGACACTATTCAGGGTATGGCAATCTGATTTAACAAGGACACATCAGAGTCTATCAGCCGGTTCCTTGGTCAATGCGATTGACTCTTGGGGCGGCTTATAGAATTTTGTCAAGTTGGAACATCTAAGTGTTAATTAAATAGCTATAAGCCGGGTTCAGTGAATCGCATGCGATTGGACTGTGCGGCTTATAGAAGCAGTTGATAAGATAGCCTAAATACCGTGTGAATCGCATACGATTAACACTTACCTTTCATCCTACTATTGGAATCGCATTTGATTGGATCACTATTATACATTCCATATTGGCAATCGCATGCGATTGACAGGACTAACAGTTTATTTTCTAAGTGTTTGATGAAACAAGATTGATTCGCATTCGATTAACCATCAATACTAAGTTCTTATTCTACTTGTTTTCAAGGACACCTAATCGCATTCGATTGACCTGTATTCGCACTCGATAAGACAAATTCCAATCAGTTATTCCCTATACTTGGACAAGTGATTGACTCTTTGGACTTGAATTAAAGAACTCTAAGACATTTGGACTTAATCAAACAATCTAATTCATAATTGAATTTAATTTAAATCAGATTTAATTCAAAGGTGAATTACATAACCTCAAGTCTATTTAGTTCAAAGTTGAATTCAATCCTTTAAGATCTAATTCAAAATTGTAATTCAAAAGACTTAGTTCTTTAATCAATCAATCAAATCACTTTAAAATCAGGTAAAGTTTTCGAACAATCAAACCATCTTACAAGTGAACGATCATTTCTCACAAACATCACTAATCATGTCAAGTACAAATGAAATGATGTCCATTGGCACCGATACAAAACCTCCTGTTTTGTTTCGGGGGGAATACAATGTCTGGAAAGGAAGGTTCATGGACTTCCTCGAGCACAACGAACTCTTCGGTGACAAGATGATTGAATGCATCAACAATGGAAACACCAAATTCATGAGGGTAGTTGAAGCAGATCCAGACAACAACCCTGGCATTCCCAGAAATGAAAGAGAGAAGACTCATGATGAGATGACCACTACAGAAAGAAAAACAAAGAAAGCTGAGAAACTGGACAAGTACTACCTCAAGCAGGGCCTCTCATCAGAAATCTATCTCAAAATAGATAGCTTGGGCACAGCCAAGGAAATTTGGGATGAGATCAAGAAACAACTTCAAGGCACTGAGCAAGAAGAATACATCAAACGAACTCAGCTAGTCAACAGCTATCATGACTTCAAGGCTCGAGAAAATGAACTGCTCTCTGAAACATATGGGAGATTCTGCAAGCTGCAAAATGAAATGAGATCTAATCAAATTGTCAGAACTGACCTTGATTTGAACTGTGTTTTTCTGAATTAATTAGGTTCTGAGTGGAAAGGCTATGCCAGACTTTACAAACAGATCAATAAAGATCTTACATCGGTCACCTTCCACAACATCTTCGAAGATCTCAATCAGTATGAAGATGAAATCTTGCAATCTCTCCCTAAACAACCAGTTGCTGACCCTCTTGCCTTGGTGGTGGCTGACAGAATCCATAGGGAAACATCATCAAGATCCTTGAAACTTAAACAAGTGGTTCTCAGTGATTCTGATCATGATAATGATGATGATGATTCAATAGAAGCTGCATTTCAAGCTCTCACAGTGGCTAACAAGAACTTCATGAACCGTTTCAGCAAGACTAACAATAGACAACGGTTCACATCAGTTTCAAGGAGACCCGAAAGAGCTGCTCCTGTTGACAAGCCAAGGTACCAGAGGGATGAGAAGAAGGAGGAAAATAAAACCGACCCCAATTGCTACAACTGTGGAAGATTAGGGCATCTAATCCAGAACTGCCCCATGAAAAGACCAAAGATGCAGAATACTATCGGCAGAAGTACCGTCTATTCAAACAAAGACAGGCTGGGAACGCGCTGCTAGTAGAAGAAGATCAGTTCTTGGATGATACAGAATCGGACAGTGATCTGGATGGTGAAGATCATGCTCAGTTCTGTTTAATTACTCACAATGGTGGAGGAAGTAGAGATGATGATAATGGTGATGATCTCTCTGATTCAGATGAGGAAAGCTTGGAAAGTGGGAAGGTATCTTTTAACTCTAACTATAATATGGGTTTTAAACATGAACACATACAAACCATATTAATCCGAATGAAAGAGTTAGAAAATCAGGTAATAGAGTTAACCACTAGAAATCAAGTTCTAGAAGATGTTTCACGCAACAAGGATAAAGAGGCACAAATAGTAATTAAACAGTTACACAACGATTTAATTAGCCTTAAGTCTCAATTAGCTGTGAAAGAATCTAAATTCTTAGAATTAACCGATAAGACAAATAGCACTATACTAGATCTTAAAGCAGAATGTGTATGTGCTGAAAAGGATTCAGAAATTCTCAAAAATGAACTTAGGAATGAACTAAGTACTCTTTACTTTAGAATCAATGAACTTGATTATCTTCTGTCCAAACGTGATCAAAGTGAACAGACCATCTCTCAATACAAAGAAAAGGAACGTCCTTTTTCCAGATGAAAATTCGATGGGCTGGGCTTCAAATTGAGAAAGATTACGTCCAAACAATTATATAATGCTGATCTGTTTGGCGAAGGCCTTACCCAACGGATGATTTTTATTAGTCAAGAAGAGGAACGTATTGAAGAAGATGTCAAACGAACCCTTAATCTCAGAACTGCAATTCCATTTGACTACTCTGATCTAAATGACTCATACCTCACCTGTCTCACGTCATCATCTAATACTGATATTTCATCTTCTGTCTATTCTGATGAAGAACTCTACTCTCCTGTTTCACCAAAGCCCACTGTTGAATACATTCCCCACAAGGAATTACAGCAAAGATTTCAAACCTTACAGGAGTTTTGCTTCACTCATCTAGTTCAAGATGACCTTACCAAAGCCTTCCAATCAGAAACCACATCTGAACCCTCTCCACTAGTTCAAGAAAACGCCATCCTCCACAAGCGTCTCCACACATTATTCAATCTTGATGGCAAAATCATTGACGACTTGTGCAAAGAAAATTTTGAATTGCTTGAACGAATCAAAGAGGTCAAAACTGCACTGGAACCACCCACTCCATTTACCTTCTCACCACAGGGAATCATATTAAATGAACCAATTGAAGGTTCCAAACATGTGTCTACATCTTCTCAAAATGCAAACTAGTAAAATCTGTTAATCATACTACGGTAACAAATCTTAAACTTAAACAGATTTACAAACCAAAGCAACTTTCCACTTCGAATCACAGTTCTCATGTGCACTTAGACGTACCTGAATCATCACGAGCTGCAGCCAGTCGACCACGACTTCATTCTAATCTTTTATCCTCTGCTGCAGATATGAAGAAGGCTGGAAACAAGAAGTGTGAAATAAATACATCATGGAAAAGAGCTATTCCTAGATCCACTAGGAGGTGTTCAAATTTGAAAACTGTCTATGAAAATGTTTTGATGTTTGATTCTATTTGTAGTCATTCCAGTTCACAAGACAAAACTGCTTCTACCATGTTTTGTATGAGTGATGGTTGTACTCATGGACACTGTGAATTTAATTGTTGTTATGATCAATTGCGACAATATTTAGGCATTAAGCCATGTGCTGATTGGACTGATTTTTATGCTAATCAAGTATGTGTCCCGTTTTTAAACTCAAAAGGATACATCATTCATCAGTGGATCAGCACTCATCAATCACATGCACTTAAACGCTTAAACAAATCCAACCGATTGCTCACGATCAAGGAACTGGAAGTCTATAGACGGCAGGGCTACGAAGCATTTAAAAGGGCTTGGATTGCACAGGAAAAACACCTGCACTCTCAAGAGCATTCTCGCAATTCCCCTTCCAAAATCTCCAAATCTTCTAAACCCAAACCATCATCCATTCAACGAGTAGGAAACCCTACTAATCGAAGTGCTCCAGTTCAGCGAAAGCAAGTTGAGGCATCGAGGCCACAGAGTATTATTAAGAATTCCTCGCAAACATGGATTCACAAACATAACGCTTCCGCAACTCTACCGAATCCAAAACCTCCGATTCCATCAACTGTCAAACCAACAGTGGTCAAGAAACTTTCTTCTCAACCAATTTCTTCCAAATATATTCATTCTCGACAAAAAATTCGACCCACATGGGTAATTAAGAATAGATCATCTCAAGTTTCACCACAACAAGTAGACACAATCACTACTCAACCACCTTTAGGAACTAACAATCAAGGACCCATTCATATATGGGGACCTGAGCGTGCCTTATTCTCTTATTGCAGGTGCCTCACTTGTGGTACCTTGACTCCAGCTGCACCAAACATATGACTGGCAACAAAAGTCTTCTCAAGAACTATGTTCCTAAGTACTCCGGGAATGTACGTTTTGGGAATGACAATGTTGCACCAATAATGGGGTACGGAGACATAGAGACGAAGCACATTAAAATCAAGAAAGTCTCCTATGTTGAAGGGTTGGGTCATAATTTGGTCAGCATTGGACAGTTCTGTGACAAGGATCTGGTCGTTGTATTCAAAAGGAACAAATGTTTTGTGCTCACAGAAGCTGGTGATAAACTACTTGCAGGCTCTAGGAAATCTAACCTGTATTCCATAGATTTGGAGAAATATGATTCTCCTACATCTGTGTGTATCCTGTCCGAAGCCCCCAATGATCTTACTTGGCAATGGCATCGTAAACTCTCTCATCTGAACTTTCAGAATATTAACAAACTAGTCACTGATGACTTGGTGAGAGGCATTCCCAAGCTGAGATTCAACAAAGACCATCTATGTGCAGACTGTGAGAAGGGTAAAACGAAGAAGGCTTCTCATAAATCTAAACAAGTGTTTAGCACTACTAAGCCTTTAGATCTCCTGCACATGGATCTCTGTGGTCCTATGAGAATTCAGTCCACACATGGGAAGAAGTATATCCTAGTTATGGTGGATGACTATTCCAGGTATACTTGGGTCAAATTCTTGCATGCTAAAGATGAAGCTACTCCAACAATTATCACATTCATCAAACAGCAGCAGAACAAGTATGGTCAAAGTGTTGTCTCAATCCGTACAGACAATGGAACAGAATTCAAGAACAACGCTCTGAAAAAAGCTTTTGTGACCTAGTTGGGATCAACCATCAGTTCTCTGCAGCATACACTCCACAACAGAATGGTGTGGTCGAACGACGAAACAGGACATTGGTTGAAGCTGCCCGTACCATGTTGTCATACTCTGGGCTCCCACCTTCCTTTTGGGCTGAAGCCATCAATACTGCCTGCTATACGCATAATTGCTCTTTCATTAATAAACGTTTTAATAAAACTCCCTATGAACTGGCAAATGGCATAGTACCTAATATCAAATACTTTCATGTCTTTGGTAATAGGTGCTTTGTTCTAAATGACAAGGATAATCTAGGAAAGTTTGCTCCTAAAGCTGATGAAGCTATTTTCTTAGGTTATTCAACTGAATCGAAAGCCTACAGAGTTTTTAACAAACGTACAAATAGCATTGTTGAAAGTCTCAACGTAACATTTGATGATGCTTTGAATGTTACTAATTTTCCAACAAAATCAACAGTAGTTGCTTCTGAACATACCTGTTCAGGACCAGTTATTCAAAATAAAGAATCAAACATTTCTTCCAGTTCAAATTCTAATCTTGACTTTATGTTTGATTTCTTTCGTTCTGAATCTTCCCCAGTTGTGACTGAAAATAGGGACAACACAGCTGCACAAACAAGTGTCACTATCACAGCTCCTACGGTCACTGAGACAAACCCATTTGCTGATCTATATGCTGAAGATTCTACATCTGTCTCGGTCACACAGCCCCTTGTGACTGCTTCTATAGCTGACCAAGATAGCTCACCTGTGTTTGATTCAGACCCAAATTTCTCCAGAGAAGTTGAAGAAGAAGCACGACACTTACAAGATCTCATTCCTTCATCTTCCACCTCCCATGAAATTAAGTGGACCACACATCACTCTGAAGAGAACATCATCGTAGATCCTTCCTTTGGCATTCAAACAAGATCCGCAATAGCAAACGAATGTCAGTTCTCTGGTTTCTTAAGCATCATTGAACCCACCAAGACTTGTGACATATTAGATGATCCAGATTGGGTAATTACCATGCAGGAAGAATTACACCAATTTGATCGTCTTAAAGTCTGGAGATTAGTTCCTCTTCCATATGGCAAATCTGTTGTCGGAACTAAATGGGTATTCAAGAACAAATGGGATTCGGATGGAGTGGTCATCCGTAACAAAGCTAGGTTGGTTGCTAAGGGCTACAATCAACAGGAGGGCATTGACTATGATGAAACTTTTGCCCCTGTTGCTCGAATTGAAGCCATACGGCTATTTCTTGCTTATGCAGCCTCTAGAAGCTTTCGTGTCTTTCAAATAGATGTGCAGACAACTTTTCTTAATGGTGTACTTACAGAAGAAGTTTATGTCTCACAGCCTGAGGGTTTCATCAATTCAACACATCCAAATCATGTTTATATCTTAGATAAGGCCTTGTACGGGTTAAAGCAAGCTCCACGTGCATGGTATGATGTCTTATCTGAATATTTGATTGGTGAAGGCTACTCCAAAGGAAAGACTGATACCACTCTCTTCACAAAGACAAACGGTCGGGATAAGATTTTGGTTCAGATATATGTGGACGATATTATTTTTGGATCTACAAATCCAAAATACAGTGACGAGTTTGCTAAAATCATGGCAAACAGATTCCAAATGAGCATGATGGGGGAGATGTCATTCTTTCTTGGACTCCAGGTGAAGCAGTTAAGTCATGGCAGCTTTATTTGCCGATCTAAGTACATCAAAGATCTTCTCACGAAGAATGATATGATTAACTGCTCACCCATATCCACACCCATGGCTGCTAAGGCACAACTCTCAGCAGATCTTGATGGTTCTCCTGTAGATCTGAAAAACTATCGTGGGATGATTGGATTGTTACTGTATCTCACTGCTAGTCGTCCGGATATCATGTTCTCTACCTGTCTCTGTGCCAGATTTCAGGCAAACCCTAAAGAGTCACATCTTCTGGCAGTCAAGCGGATATTCAGATATATTAAAGGGTCTATGGATTTAGGTCTGTGGTATCCGAAAGATTCAAATCTGGATCTACATGCTTACTCAGATGCTGACTATGCCGGTTGCAGAATTGATAGGAAAAACACATCTGGTAGTGCACACTTTCTGGGTGATCGTTTAGTCTGCTGGGCCTCCAAGAAGCAAAACTGTGTATCCACCTCAACAGCAGAGGCTGAGTATGTTGTTGCTGCAATGTGCTGTTCACAAAGTCTTTGGATACTCACACAGTTATCAGACCTTGGCCTAAGGTATGACAAAATTCCACATTTATGCGACTCTCAGTATCCCATCGCCATCTCCTGCAATCCGGTACAACACTCTAGAACTAAGCATATTGATATCTGTTATCACTTCATAAAAGATAACGTTGAGAAATGATTAATTGAGCTCCAGTATGTTCCTACTGAAAATCAGCTAGCTGACTTGTTTACCAAACTATTAGACGAAAGTCACTTCACTGAATTGGTATCCAAGTTAGGCATGCTCAACTTGATAATATAACATACTGCTGCTCCATTTTTCATTTCCTTTTTGTTTAGAGTAGGTGTTACACTATTTGTTCTTTGTACAGCTTCATGATGCAACACTCAGGGGGGAGTGAATTTCTAGTGACACACATGTATCCTATGTGTAGGGGGAGAAAAATTATACACATACTGCACATGTGTAGGGGGAGGAGTATATAACTGATACATTTCCTAAATCTTGAGAAATTTTTCATAAACAGATGCAAAAGTCTAGGGGGAGTGTGTGAAACAAACATTCAAATCAACCATATCTGAAAAACTAAATTTTCAAATCTTAAAATTCAGATATCTTGATTATTCATAAATTTCTCATGTATTGGTTCAATCGCATGCGATTGATAAATAGGTTGATTCGCATGAAAGGGGTGATTCGCATGCGATTGATAAACAAAGGTTGATTCGCATGCAAGGGGTGATTCGCATGCGATTGATAAACAAAGGTCGATTCGCATGCAATGGGTGATTCGCATACGATTGATAAACAGGTTGATTCGCATGCGAGTGATAAACAGGTTGATTCACATGCAATGGTTGATTTGCATGCGATTGATAAACAAAGTGATTCGCATGCTATTAACCAAAGAGTGATTCGCATGCGATTAACACACCAAAGAGTTAATCGCATGCGATTCAAAACCTCTATCAGCCGCATTTTTTTACCGTTTCACCACCCAATCATCAACTGTCACGTGTCCTTTTACTTTATAACCGTCCAATCCATCTTTCACTCCATTCAACCGATCAAATTCAAAATCAAACAAGTTTCTCTCGTTTTTTTGGGTACTTGATTATACGAACTCTCTCGTTACTCTGCCAAACTTTGCAATTTTTATCTCAAAATACGCCTAATCACATAGGTAACAACTTGTACGGTTTACATTTTGGAAATTTTGAGTTAAAAGTAGTTATTTTGGCCCTAGAACAGCCACTTGCGATAGGGTCTTTCGGAACTTAAGATGGAGTTTTGGGACACGAAACAAACTTCGTTGCCCAATCCAAGGTTGCGATTGGTGTTTTGAACATATGGGGAACACTATGATGTAAAAATATTTCAAAAATCTTGAAAAGTTTTCTTTGTGTTCTTGGGGGGTATGAAAATGCACATACAATTTGGTTTTTGGCTTGAAAAAGAGGTGTTAGGATGATTTTTTGACCATGCTTCAGTAGTACAAAGTTGTTTATTACTATCTAATTGCTATATTGAGAGTGCCTAAACAACTTTTTTATGCACAAAATCATCGTGTACACAATGGAATTTTCAGACTTAGGGTGTTAGCAAAGTATTTCCAACTTTATAAGTTTGGTTAAATGTCAGTCAATCTTGACTCTTTCACTTATATTTGACCACATTTCCAATCCTTTCAAAGATAAGTGAGGTCAACTGATATATCTCTTTATCTGCGACTTAAATTTTTACCTATCTGTGCAGATAAGATGGCTCAAGCTATTGTTGACCCAGAGGACATCATGCGTTGGTCTGAGTTCTTAAATTCAAACTTTCATGAGAACAACCATTACACTGACCTCACCAAACTCAGAAATCCTAACTACCCAATCATCACTGAGATTCTGAAGATCCACCCTTTGAACTACCTTCTAACCTATAATCCTACCATCACTGGCACACATGTCCCTGAACTCTATGTCCAACAATTCTGGAAAACCTGTGAGGTCCGTACCAATGACAGGGACCAAGAGGTCATATATGCTGAAATTGATGAGTACACTGTTGAAATTACTGTCAGTTGCCTAAGAAGCATCTTCAGACTTCCAAGAGCAAACAGTAGGCCACCTGCCACTGCTTTTGATGACATACCAACTGAGGAAGATTGTCTAGCTATCGTGAGGGATATGAGCTATGATGGTAAGCTTGTAAGGAAAAATCAGTTCAAAAGAACCAGCTTACACCCAAAATACAACTCCCTGCTGACTGTGCTTCAAAGGTGTCTCACCCCAAAGCATTCTGGTTATGAATTCCACACTGAGTATCAACTCAAGATTTTTGTTGCTGCCGCCAACCATATGCATATAGACTATGCATTTCTACTATTCCAGGATATTAAAGCCACTATGCAAAGGAAGAATTCCAAAAAGCAGAAAGAAGCTAAAATGCTGCCTTACCATCGCTTCATACTAATGATCATCCAGTATATGATGGATCGGAATGCTGATATCCCTCGTCGGACAGGTTTACCTTCTGTTTCTCCAAAACACTTTATTCATATTAAACCTGCTAACCCGACCATACCTGCCCAGGGAGGATGATATTGTTAGATCTTTGTGAGCAGAATGATATTGTTAAGAGTTATAGGGAGAGTGTAGGAATACCTCCCATGGTTGTGCCAGAACCGGCCATACCTGCCCAGGGAGGAGTCGCACCTGGTGAGGATATAGAGAATAGGCCTCAGCAATCTACGGGAGATGCTGAGGGGGAAGAGGAGAGAGAAAATTCTGAGAGGGGTGGAGAAGAAGGTGAAGGTGTTGAGAATAGAGAGGGAGGGGATGCATATGATCCCGCTACCATTCAAGCCATAGTTCAATCTCTTTCTCAATCTACCTGAACCCAAGCTGTTCTTACTGAACATGGTCTTGACGATTCTGAGTAATCCAGTTCTTCTCAAGCTGAGTCTGCTTCCCATCAAGGAGGTGCCCCTTCCTTTGAACTTGATATATCTCCCGTGGGCACCCCTGACCAAGCAATCGAACAACCAGAAGAAAGCACACCCTCATTCATGAAACTTACTGACCCACATACTACCTCTCCCGACCAGACTCACCCCGTTCAAACTACTCAGGTCATTCCACAACCTGGTGGTCTGGTCATTCCTTTGACTTCAACTGCCCAAGCAACCACCATTCCTATAATTTGCAGGGCCATAGTTGCTCCTAAACATGACATTCCAGTCACTTCGCCAAGTCATTCCTTATCTGTTGAATCTGGTTCTGTCACCCCTGACTCTCTCATTCAACCTGATCAATATGCGGGGTATGGTGCTGGTAGCGGTGATGATGAAGATAGTTTTGTAGTTAGGAGTGCGAGTGATAGAGAGGAGGTGAGAAAAGAAAAAATGAGTGCTGAGTGTTCCCCAAACCCAGAAAGCCAGGAAGCCAAATCTACTATGGGGCCTAACATTGCTGGGCCTCATATTGAAGAAGTCGCGGTGATCCCACCCATGCAAGTTTCTGCCCCACAAAGGCACTACGGTGTCTCTCAACAGGCACCGTCTTTATTGCACAGGGTTATAGCACATACACTGGGTCAACCCCAATTGGGTGTTGGACCTATTGAACAAAGAGGACCGCCTCCCTCGTCCTCGACTCCTTTTCGTGCACAATTTGATATACCGCGGATTTCCGCATATCTTGATCAACACCGTGTTACCATAGATGCACTGACCTTGTTGACTCAACAAGTCTCCTCAACTTCCAGAGGTGGTACTTTTTCAGGTGCCATTCGAGGATTGGAAGGAAATCCTGCTGGAGCCAACATCCCTGCTGCTCCAGTAGGTAGTACTACCTATGTGGCTGGTACTACACGTGCAGAACTTCAACAACATATTCAACAAGCCGTGTCACCAATCCACCAACAACTACAGATAACAAATCAAAAGTTGGATCGGATAGAGCAAGCTTCCAAGGCCCAAGCTGAGCAGCTAAACCGAATTGAAACACTTCTTGCTGCCCGTCCTTCAGTTCCAGAGCCTCAATCACAACCTGATCCTGCCACAATGTCTGTAGATGCTTTAAAGAGCATGTTGTACGTTAGACTTCTGGAGCAAAGGCAAGAATCTGCACATGATCAAGACCTTCTTACTACTCTTCGCAATGAACATCATCCATCGGGAATCTCCATGGATGACTTTCAAGAGTTTCAAGAAGATGTAAACAGAAAACTTGATGGGATCACCAAAGGTTTCTACACCTCCCTATCAAAAGTCACAGACCGGCTGACTAGCCTAGAAACAACCTGTCAGGCTCAGGCTCAGGGGAGTAAGAGGAGACGGGATGATCAGGATCCGGATGATCAACCCGAGGGGGAGAAAAGGATAAAATACATGTATGCTCCCTCAGTTGTTGCTACTGTACCTGTCCCACTCATTACTTCATACTTATCAGCATGTACAAGTTCAACTGGGTCCGGAAATCAACACCAACAACAACAACAAATGGCCGATGAAGTTTATGAACGTCAACAAAAGGAAAATGCTGAAAAACAAATTGTACTTTATGTACCTCAGCAACAATCAGAACCGAGGCCAAGTGATCTTGAAGAAGGTGAAATACCTTACGAGCAGCCCCATACCGAGATGTTTGTCTGGTCTAGTGACTCAGAGGAACAAGTGAAATATTTATATGAGTCTATTCACACATCACCTGCAAGGCATGTGGGCGAAGGTAGTTCTACTCAACCGGAGGAGGAGACTGAGGATTCTGAGATGGAAAGACTATTCAAAGGCATTGATGAATATGTCGAGTTTGCTGCACGTCCAGATTCTCCTAAAATTGTCCACAAATTTGATGATATTCCCAGTGAAAAAGAACTTGCACTTAAAAGAAAAGAAAGGGAAGCAATTTCTAGAAGGGAAGTTAGGAGAAAGCCTAAACAAAAGAAACCAATCTTCGACGTGTCCAGGGTTCTAAGTGGGATTAATGTTGAAGTTCATGAAACTTTCCCTTGAAAGAAACAAACAGAGAGAGGCAGCTGAGAAAACAAGACAAGAATCTGAATGTCCCTTGCCAAGGAGCTTCATTGTGCCACCTGCTCCTCCAATGTATCGTGGGGATCCAGGACTTGATGCAGGAAACATGTTCACAAGAAGTGCTGCCCAACAATCTATATGGAAACCTTATTTTGTCAATGCTGCTAATCTTGAAGAAAGAATTCCAGACATATTCAGCAATGAGCTAATACAGGTTATTTCACCTGAGTTGCGGAACATGGACGACAAACAGAGAAGAAGATATGAACACATCCTCTCTCAGTCCATGACAAAACCCGAAGAGATCATATCAGAGTATCCTATAGTTGAACTTATCAATATCTATACTCAGACAACCTTCAGAATAAAGTATTCCATCTTTCATGTCAGAAGAGCAAACAACCTGTCATACTTCCTCAACGAAGCAGATTTAAGGTTTGTTAGTATTGAAGACATCAGCTTTATCTTTGACACCCTCTCTCAGAAAAGAAGAAAGTAGCCTGTAGAAGAGTTTGGAAGGGGTGCTCTGATGAAATATATGAGAAATTTAATGGAATACTTTGAGAAACATGATCTGCAACTCGGAGCTGAAAACAACTATCTGAAAGTCAATCTCTTAAAGCCTAACCAGAGCCATCCAGATCTAGAAAAGCTTGAAGAATTGACAGTTATCTATGATGGGCATCCAAACTTCAAAGGTGATCGAGGGGTCGTCTCAAAGAATACAAAAGGCGAAAAGATCTTCATCAGACTTGATGAACTCATGGCGTATTCAGACGGCACTTTGAAACTTCTCCATCATAAGATACATCAGAAAGTGTGGGATAACCGGGTAGCCTATACTGATGAAGAACATGCGGAAGCCTATCGTGCTATAGAAAGGATGAGAACGACACTAGTAAGAAGAAGGCAAATACGCAAGTGGCAAGTGGCATTCGGGATTCGCAAAAAATCATCCTATGAATAGATTAATGTATTTATTTGTTGTGAATGTTTACACTCCTCACTTAGGGGGAGATTGTTAGAAATATTAAAGTGAGGGGTGTAATATGTAATTACTCTAAGTTGGGGAAATGCTATATAAAGGCATTTCCCCCACATTTCAATGTTAAGCTTTGCATTATTCATCCTTTATGTTTGTGAACTCTCTCAAGCTCTCGGCTCTCTCTCATTACCGAATACACACACAAACACACACTAAAGATCTTGCATTGCTTCATCCGTATAATAATACGGGACCATCAGTTTTCCTTTTACAATTTACAAATTTAAAAGGAAATGGCATGCAAGCCACAATTTAATATTCTAAACTAATACTACAAATTACAAGTTTAAAAGGAAATGGCATACTACAAATTTAATAGAAATTGGCATGCAAGCCTTTAAATATACAAACCGAATAAAATAAATTAATTATTACAATCCAATGTGGTATAATCCACCAAATGAATTAATACATTAATTTAATCAACCAAACACATCACATAGGTCTAAAAGGCTCAAATATGTTACCGGACACAAATAATACAACCACATACATCATATGCAAATTTTAAGGCATGGTGTGCCACACAAGATCATGCAAATCTTATATGTCTTGGTTAAGATTATCTAAACACTCAAGGCACTAATAATCCTATGTACATATGCATTAGGAACATTAAACAAGTCAAAATTCCATATTCATATATATGCAATTAACCATTTTCATGCCAAAATGTTAATCCACATATAAATACACCAACCAAGACATAAGGCAACTTAAACAAATAATTCCCAAAATTCTGGAACAATTCTAGAAAGTACAAAGGAGCCAAAAATCCGAACAAAATTGATTTTAAGGCAAAACATGCATTCTGCCAGACGAGGTTAGCGTCGCTAACTATAACGAGTTAGCGCCGCTAACCATAACAGTGTAACGCCGCTAACTAAAACAGAGATAGCGCCGCTACTTGTACTGTCATTAGCGCCATTAACTCCGAAGAGTTAGCGCCGCTAACTACTGGACAGAACGAAAACCATTTTCTAGGATTTTTCAGGCTACAAAGCGCAAAACTAGTGTAGAGATGGCTCTGATACCACTGTTGGGGTTCGTGGTTGAGCACAACGGAAGCAAAGATGTACAAAAAAGAATTTTAAAAGCATGAACAAGAACCATAATATAACCCCAAATGAAGTACCATACTCTACAACATAGATTAACAACAAAAGACAGAAGAGAGATAAAGGTATATACCCTTGATGTCTCTGGATTTGTTGTGTGCTAAGCTCCAAGCCATGAAACCTTCTTCTTGAGCTATCAAAGTCCACCCCGAGATACTTGGTGACCTTGGTGTACTAGCACCCCTTGAACCAAATCAACACTTGATCCTGGCTTCTGGAAAAACAACAAAATTCCACCAGAAAACTCACAAGGATCTCTCTCTTCTAACACTAGAACAAGCACTTAAAGCTTTCTAGGTGTATATTAGCAAATATGGCCAAGAATTGAAAAGAGAGACAAGAGATCCATTTTTATAAACTCCTACGTGCCTCCAGGACTACCCCATGTCGGACAAGAGTTCATGATTGCATTACACATGCATTGGTGGAGAGTGGAGGTAAAAAGAATAAAGTTGTAATCTGTCAGAGGGGTTAGCGCCGCTACCCACCTAGGGATAGCGCCGCTAACCAGCCAAAGCTAGCGCCGCGATCGCGGCAGAGTTAGCGACAGTAGAGATAGCCCCGCTAACTCTGTCCAGATTACCAACTAACATTATTTATTCTTTCTCACCCTCACCTTTTAGGTTGTTGTCAAGCTCTACCCCCGGCGTGTGACCCGATAGGCCCATACGTCATCGGCAGTGATCATTTGACGTACGTGCGTCAGTGGGCATACTCCAACAACTTTTAAGTTCAATTTGGTTACCTAGCTATCTGTTGTTGGTAACTCTTTAAATTATGTTCCCTTGATATACTATTTTTGGGAATCTTTTGATTTATGAAGCACCATTTTTCTGTTTTTATGGTATCTTTTCTATCATTTTTCTGTTTTTAGGAGTTTTGATTTTCTATATTTACAAAAGATGAGCTATCTACTAAGAATCATCTATACTAGCTATTTAGCCAAGTATTCTATGATCAAAGTTTCAAGCTATATTACATAAACAAGAATCACAAGAGTTTGTATAGAGATAACTACTAAATACATAAGATCAGTTAACTAACATTAGTCTAGGAAATTGAAAATATAACTAAATGAACTTATGAAGTTGTCATCCCCAGTCTTCTTCTTCTTCTTTTACTTTGACTGTAAAAGGATCTGGAGGAGTAATCTCATTAGCTCTTTTCTTAATAAACTGTTCAAAGTAAGTACTCCCTGATCTTCCTCTGAATGCTGGACACAGCTGAGAGAGGAAGTCAACACTTACTAGGTTTAGCTATGCTAACCTGAAGAACCTCCAAAGTCCAGCTCTATCTCAAAAGAACATCCCTGTCTCTGGATGAGTGACATACTTGAAATCTTCAGGAATGGAGTTGGGAGGTAAGCTAGTGTTCAGATTTCCAAAGCTTGTGAAGTAGATATGATCTGGGTGTTTTTCTTTTTCTTCAAGGGGACAAATGGTTTGGATCTATTGTCGAAGAATTCGGCAGGATGAGTCGCATGTTGGGTAAAGTGATCATGCGAGAAGAGTCTGCTTCCAACTAAATGTCTAATCCGGTATCTGCATTCTCCTGTGAATCTTTCAGCATACTTTCCTTTTGACTTCATCAATTGATAGAGCATTTCAATGATCTCATTGAAGCAGTATGATCTAATGTGTTTTGCATAGACCTATTATGAGCATCTTGGTTTTTGCTTTCGCTGAGCCATCATCTACTGATCATATAGGTTGATTAGCTTATACATTGTTACTATAATATTTTTTATTAGCTAAGCATTTATGATCTGCTAAGCATATACCAGTAGCTGAGTCTTTCACCTTTATCCTTAGCTGAGCAAAATTACACTTGCAGTTCAGTGTCCATTAGCTGAGTCAATATACAGCACCTTAGTTAATAGTTTTTCATTGTAATATTTCTTAAGTCCAAGGCAGAACATGTATTGTTCTATTATGCCTTTAGATCTGTCTTTGTAAAAGTGTTAAGAACTTTTTGGATCTGCAATGATACAAAAAGGATTGATCTTTACCCTTTGGAATGAAATGTCAGTTAGTTGAGCATTTAAAGTTGAGTCAGCTGTTTTCAAGGTCTGTCAACATAATGTCAAGTTGGAATCAACATGTGATTCTTTCCCTTTATTAACATCCTTTGATTTTAACATTTGAGTACTTTTAGTTTCTAACAGGACAACAGAAATTGAATCTCTTGTGGGAGTGATTGGTTCTTTTAGATGAGAGTTTTGACTTTTGACAAATCTATTAGTGATCACATTTTTACGTTTTACAATTTTAAGGAATGTAAGTGGTAAAATGTCAGCTTTTTCTAAGAAATTAATTTTCTAATTAAAATCAACACAATTAGTTGCTTGGGAGTAATTTCCACCAATAATAGCTTGAACTTGTTTTGGAATCTACTCATTGACACACTGAGTGGTATTTTCAGTTGAGACACACCAAGATTATATATTTTTTGAAGGACATTAAACTTCTTAGTTGCTTCAATGATTTGTTTTATTAAGATCTGATTTAATATCTTTTGATCAGCTAGATCTTCTTTCAAAACTATCAAAGGTTTAAGTTCCTCATCTTTACGAATTAATTTCTTCTTAAGTGATTCTATTTCTGTTTTTAGCTTCTTTTCTCTTTAAATATAAGATTGAAACTCAACACGCAAATAATCAAACATTGTGTTCTTTTCATTATCATCATAATTCATAAATTTGCGAACTTGATACATATATAAAGGATCCCAGTTGGAGGAAATACAACTGTGCTGGCCATCAAAGGTGCTAGTACTACCTGTGCTGGCCATCAAACAGAGCTGAGCAGTGAGGACCTCATCTTCTTGTACTTGGCTTCATAGTCTATCTTGTTTTCTGATCCGGAAGGAGCCTTAAAGCTAGTGTTTCCTCTAGACTTACATTCACTGGCATAGTGACCAGGTTTGCCACAAGAGAAACATCCTTCAGATGACTTGGTTTTGGACCTATCGCCTTTAAAAGGTCTCTTCCCGAACCTCTTGACACCCTTTCCTTTGAGAAAAGGTTTGAACCTCTTTACAAACAAGGCAGCCTGCTCAACAGTAGCTTTAATGTTGTCCATGTCCTCCAAACTCTCTTCCGTATCGGCCACTTGCTTTTAATCTTCAAAAGACTCCACCTCATCCTCATCCTCACTAGAATCTTCCACCACTGCAGCAAAACTCCTAGATCTTGTATCCTTAGACACAAGTGAAGTTGATGGAGATTTTGCAACTTCCTTCATATCCTTTGTAGAAAGCTTTCTTTGCTTCACTGATTGTTCATGGTTCATCAGTTTACCATAAAGTCCAACCAGTGAAAGTCCCTTGATTTTCTCACCATGTTTACAAGTTCCTTGTTGCTCAAGGAAACATCTGCCCGTCTTAAGTCATTAACAAGGCAGTTGAACCTGGTGCAGGTCTAAGCAAGACTTTCACCTTTATGAGTAAAGAAGAACTCAAACTCTCTAACAAGAAGGAGCATCTTGTTCTCCTACACCTCTTCAGTGCCTTCATATGCAACAGTGAGAGAATCTAACATCTCTTTTGCATTTTTGCTATTCAGAACTTGATGATAGATTTCATTGGGTAGTGCAGAGATTAAGGCTGTTCTAGCTTTGACATCAAGATTAACCAGCCTTTTGTCCTCATCAGACCACTTATGCACACCTTTCACAACATATCTTTCGGTTGCAGGAGTATTATCAGTAGTAGCAGTAACTTGGACGGTAGAGGAAGGAACATAAGGGCCTTCAGTAACAATTTTTAGCATCACATCATCAAGACTGGACATGTAGAGATGAACTTTACTCTTCCAAAGGGAAAAGTTTTCCCCATTAAACATTGGATACCTTGAGAGTGAGCCATTGATGGAGAAATTGTTTGAAGTAGCAGATGGAGTGGCCATTTGATAGTGTGGGGTAGAAACAGTTGAAGAGTAAGCAAAACATATCTTAGATATTAATTATCTAACCTGCTCTGATACTAGTTGTTAGTCCCGATTGGATACTACTACAACAAATGTTTTTAGAAGGGGGGTGGAATACAAACTTTAGCTATTTAAAAACAAGAACACACAGATGTAATTTATATAATTCTTATTGATTTGAATCAAGAAGTACATGAACTAGATGCAAAAAATCTAAGTTCAACAAAGGTGGCAACAGATTTGTCTAACACATAAACTAGCTAATCTTAAACAACTAATGTCTAAGATGTTCAACACATGAACAAGTTTGAATACAGTGAGAAATATTTGCTAATTTTTCTTGAATCTCAACTGATGAGATTTCAGTGTTCAACCAACATATCTTTGCATGTTTCCATGCAAGAGTATATATAAGCAAATAGTATCCGGTCGATGGAGCAGAGAAAGAGACAAATGTACTTGATTTAATAATATTATAATAGATAAAGTTTAGTGGGTGAAAAGTAACTTGCTTTATACATTTTGTGTAAAAAGTAAATGTCCTTATCAGTGATTGAGTGTCCCACTATCTATTATTATATTATTAAAGTAATACCTTTTAGTCTTGGAAGTGTAAGTTTCTCTTTCCATGCTTGTACTTTATATAACACCATGCTTTTTGAAGAATTGACTTTACCAAGTATGGAGTTTCCAGCCATATAAGTTGTTGAAGCATATCTTCGAGATATTCTCTTCTAAAGTCTCTATCAACTTTTCCAAAGGGTCAAGATCAATCCTTTTTGTATCTTTGCGGATCCAAAAAGTGCTTAATACATTTACAAAGACAGATTTAAAGGCATAATAGAACAACACACGTTCTGCCTTGGATTTAAAAATATTACAATGGAAAAACTATTAATTGAGGTACAGTATATTGACTCAGCTATTAGACACTAAATTGCAAGTGTAGTTTTGCTCAGCTAAGGATAAAGGTGGAAGACTCAACTACTGATATATGATCAGCTGATTATAAATGCTCAGCTAATAAAACATACTATAGTAGCAACGTATAAGCTACCTATATGATTAGTAGATCCAGATGGCTCAGCTGATCATTCAGGGTGATAAGCTTATGAGAGAAAAGATTTAGATAAATTAGAGTATCTTATTTGATAGATGGAAGGCATCAGCTGATCAGATTTGTAGACTCAGCTGATACTTTGACTGCTCAGCTGATCTTGATATAACCCTTACCTGATGGTGCTAAATCCTCAGCTGATGCTTGTAGATGCTCGGCTAATGCTTTATAGACTTGTCTTTTCTTCTCAGCTGATCTTTCTAAAGCTGGTCCTTTGGCTAATTCTCAGTGTTCAGCTCATGCTTTTTTTCTCCTGTTGATGTTTCTTACTTAGAAAATTATTTAAGTCTAAACTTGAAAAACAACACATGCTTTTCACTGATCTAAATCCAAATGTGAGTATGTGGTTTTGTTAACATCAAATCCTATTTCAATTAATAGACAGGTTTAATTATGGTTTGATATTGATATCTCCCCAACAAAAACTTCATAAGAACCCCCTGTCTTATGATTGGGTATACTTTAGGCTTTTCCCTTTGCATCCCGATGTTTCGATTGTGAGTGTGGGCATGGTAGGAGTCAATTTCGAACACTCAGAACCTTTTTCATGACTATCCGATTTTGACTGTGTGATAAACGACAAAGAACACATCAGTTAGTTTGGGCATGGCCATGCACTTCCACGATCTAGATCAGTCAAGGGGCCCTGAAACATCTCTCCTTAAAAGGAGTTGCAGAATGCCTCTCGCATACTTGCATTTTTCAACACGCTTTCTGCTGACACCAGAATGCCTGTTATGACTACCCTTTTACTGCGTAGCATTACGTACATTCCAAATGACAGAAGTCCCCGCATCCCAAACCAAATATCATAGGCTTAAGGATAACCTATGTGACGATTACCTTTGACTCATAGACCATGTGGTATTCTTCACGGTGTCACTATCAAATGTTCACACCCCTAGTGAATATCCGTACATCCTTGTTTTCCGCAAACTTTGAAAACAGTTCTAGTCTTTCTAATTTTTTTATATTCCCGGAACTCGGAGAGCTGGATTAACTCCTTGTTCATGAATATATTTAAAATTATCCTATAACTAAACTTAGTTACATTGTAGATGTATTAGACCTTTTCTATCCCAAGAAATAGACTATAATAATTCATCATTTGTTTACTCTAACCTCTAAACAAATTAGATGTCTAGTGTTTGAACACTTGTCTAATAAACTATTTATTATTTTCAATACTTAACTCCTTTATATATTAATATTGTTGACATTGAATTTCAATATATAATTATGACTCTGTGCGATTAGTCCTAACACTTGGACCACTTTGAATCCTCAAAATCCCGTCATTAGAATTATATTCAAACTTGAAATTCAACAAGCTAATAAACACCTTAGCGTAAGTCAATTGCTCCCACTGACTATTATGAAAAGATTGTGTTACTTAAATACCTTATTGACTTGGTGAAACTTGACACATGAGTCAAAATGTTGATCTTAAGTATAAATCTAGAACTTAGATTTCGAATAAGAATCTTATAGTCGATGAAACCTTAAACTTGGATTTTCGACATATCCTCTTCTTTCTATTACCGAAATTGATTTCTCGAAACTTTACATTACTACAAGTATAACACACTTGTACCGATTCTTATGAAAAATATGTGAGTGCCCTTGATTTCATTATTGGTTATAATCATACTCATAAATGTTTTATCCTTAAACACATCCAACAAATAATAACTATTATGTCAAATGTTTAATCCTAATTCAATACTTGAACATGTTTTCATAAATACTTATAATTACTTGATTAGATAAACCTTCTAATACACAACAACAACTATGTTGTTCCATGTAATTTCATATGTTTAGTCGAGCAATTAATATTAATATATATAAATGGCAATAATAAATGCATAAGGATCAAATACTAATAAGTCAAAGATTTTGACTTGTTAGTCAATCTCTAGTCAAAACTTGACAAGATATAATCACAAACCACGTGCAAGGATATATCACTAAACATTTCATTAATATTTAAAATAAAAATTTCATTACATCTTGAAATAGGGAAAACATTTTAAAATAATAAACTATGAATTAATATTCTTGTCTCTTCATGCGGGATCTTTTGCAGTTGTAAAACACCACTTATAAAATAAACACCACTTATAAAATAAGGTGAAAGCAAATTCTGAAGTTAGTCATCAAAGTTACGTGTGGCGTTTACACCATATTCGTGACGCTTCACGCAGTTGGCCTTGTAATGGCCAATCTTACGGCACTTATAGCACCGGTTCTGAGTTCTTGTTTTGTTTGGTTTGAATTTCCTGCCCTTGCCATTGCCATTTGCCTTGGCCCTGGGTGCAGATGGACCTGGCTCGGTTTTACCCTTGCCCGTTCTGTTATCCATCATCGGAATATCCTTGGACTTATTAACCATATTTGACTCAGCTTTCTTGAGCATCGAATGAAGCTCAACTATGGATTTCTCCATGTTGTTCATGTTGTAGTTGACTATGAAAGGGTTATAGTCACTAGACAACTAGTTGAGGATCATATCCGTTGCTAGCTACAACGGTAATGGGTGTCCTAGCCTTTCCAGGTGGTCCATGTACCCTTTCATTTTCATGACATGGGTACTAACCGAAGTACCCTTAGCCATCTTGCAAGTATTAAGAGCCTTCATGACATCGTAACGTTCTACACGAGCCTGCTCCTGAAACATATCTCTCAACTGGCGGATCATGTCATAAGCCGATGTTTCCATCATGCTCATCCACAACTCTAGACTCATCGTTGCGAGCATGAGGCAGCTTACATCTAGCGAGTCATTGACTCGCTTCTGGTAAGCCTCCCTAACATCAGCTCTTGCATTATTTGCTGGGGCTTTTTCCACCGGCTCTTCTAGGACGTACCACTTCCTCTCATGCCTGAGCACTATCCGAAGATTGCACTCCCAGTTGAGGAAGTTAGGTCCTGTGAGCTTATCATTTTCAAGGATGGAACGGAGTGAGAGGTTGTTAGTGTTAGATACGTTTGCCATCTACAATATAATTAAATGGTTTAATTAGTAACGCATAATAGACTTTGCTTAATACAAATTGATAAAAACCCTTAAATGATAAGTATTAGCCCTAGGATCCATATTTCACACGTGTCGGTGCACAGTTTGGGCACGACAAAACAGACCCCGTGCTATTTCTGGTACGTAGGTTCCTTTACCAACCATATCTAACTTGATACGACTCCTAGACCCTTTAGACAAAATTTCTAAGCATGTTTATCTCTGCACCAAGTGTATTTTGAGCCCGTCACATCAGGGAATCGCCAAAGTAGACCGCACCATCTAGGACGGGGTGAACTCTGGCCCATCACATCACGGAATCACAAAGTCCTTCACCCCTCCCACATAGGTTTGAACCCCGGTGTGCACGGTTTAGGCACGACAACACACAGTATGTACCGGTAGCATAGAGTTGTACCACTAGTTGGGTAGCACTACTAGTCTAAGATTTTAGTGGGTTTAATCCAAGTTCGAAAAACATGATTTCAGTTTTGTAAAACCATTTTAAAACTAACCGTTTAAAAATATGTACATCTAGTATACCTTGAACTAGCTACACAATACGTCTTATATTTTTAAAATGCTGATACTACAATCTTAAAATATTTAATTTTATAAAACTTTTTTCGTATACCAATTTTATCATATATCGTGGTTTTACCATGATTAATAATATCCATTATAAAAACTTACTTAAATTTTATGCTCGCATAATATCCATAAAAATAAAAGCACAACGACGCAGTTAATGAACTATTATAGTTTTGCCAAATATGTCTTAAGCGGTCAACTAAGGAAAAACTAACCTAAACTAGATCCCGTGGCTTGATCTTTTGTTTTGTATCCTTGCTCCCACTGGCCTTGACACCTCCAGTATAGACTCGACCAACTCCATCTTGTTCCTCCATCTTGAAATATGTTCGTCTTTGGTTTTGATTACAACAAACTAAACATGCAACAAACATATTCTAATATATTACTTTTGTCACACCCCGCTAAAGCGGAAAATGAGATATGACGGCACAAGGTTTCATAGCTTGAGGTAATAGACAACACCAACCATAACATCAAGGATATGCAGTACAATAATACAAAGTTCGAAACATTTTGTTCTCAAAATTCACATCTACTTTTAATAAAGTTTAAAGATGTTGACGTCGTCAGACAAAATGCAACTACATGCCATCACTAACTTATTTGTACGTGAAAGCATGAATAAAATAAGGGTCAACTACAAAGAGTTGGTGAGATCACAGGTTTCATCATGTACAAAATAATTCTTTAATGCAAAAGAATAATGTTTATAAAACGGGGACTCGAAGTCCAATACAAGTACGATAGCTGATGTTAATTATTGCCCAAATATATTGCACATGGTATAAGATTATACTAAGATACCTCTTGACATACTACACCCATAAATAAATACCCTAACGCCTATACATAAATGACGTTAGTAGTGGTAAAGTACACCTAGTTCATCAACCATGAGTGGGGGATGTCGACCCAAATAGCGCTATCTACAATTACCATCAGCTCACTAGCGAAGTTAATGGATAATGTCCAAAAATGGGACTTTATATCAAAGCATATCACCAATGTACACAACTTTTCATCAATATTTTAAATATAAAATAATAAGGCAATAAGTTATCTCAAAGTAATAATTCATGCTTTTCACCCTAACATAAATATAAAAACTTTAAAGAGGGGCTGTGATTACTCACTCTCGTATAGGTACGTGAAAGCTCGAATTTAGGTCCTCGTATCTACCGTATCTCCCTACCTAGTACAAGGAATATATTACTATTAGACCTAATATTTAATTATTTAAAAGTGATATTTATAGATTATTAGTAATAATCAACTAAACCCTTAAAGCTTTTTCTATTTCATTATATCATAAGACTTATTGAAATTTATAAAATTATAAATCAAACTTAAAAATTATAAATCCGTATTCTAGAAATCAAATCAAGGTTCAATCTTTTTATATAACCTCAATGAATGTTTCTAAATATTTAGTAAAAATATAGAAATTTATAAACTATATTTATCATTTTTACTAATTAAAAATAGATAAAAAGGTCATTGTTGAGTGTCTCGATGACACACTGTTACTAAAAAGGCTGTTTCAGGCTCATACGACCTCATTTTTACATAATTTAAAAAGGAAAATATGAAAAACTCAAAAATGAAATTTTAAAAAAAACCTAGCTAGATTTTGACCTAAGAATGGCCAAGTTATGCACGTTTGAAGTGCACCTTATTAATCTGTCAGATTTCTAGATTTAACATACATAACTTATAAAATACGTTTGAAGGACCAAATCTTTATAAAAATGAGATAGACCAGTTTTATTTGAAAGATAACATATAAAATTATAGTTCTAGAAGAAAAATAGAAAATCTTGAATAATAAATAAAGAAGTTATGGTAAATCCAAGTAAGTATGTTACTGCAGATTCTTTTCTTGAGGCATGACCCTTAGATTTCATGTTAGAAAGGTCATACCTCCTTAGATTTCTGCATTTGTACTTGGGAATGAAAGTATCTCAATAATGAAACTTTCATAAAAAGAATCAAGTCGTTTGGATGTATATTTATCAAGTTATGATCCCTTTAACACGAGTTAAGAAATCATCAAATTCCAGAATGAACTTTTTAGGAATTTTTGGGTGTTTAAACCCATTATCGTTGTTCATCTACTCTTGGTGCTTCATTAGGCTTACCATTAAAAATCATTTAACCATAAACAAGAATATTTCAGATAAAATTAACTTAGATAACTATAAAATAGACATGCATGTTTTCTTTACTTCAAATGGTAGGATTACAACACATGAATGTCTAAAAATTTTCATTTTCTTGAGTTTAAGTTGTGTGGATCATGGATTATCACCATTGTTGGACATTTTCATGTCTTTGGTGTATAATCTACCATCTATACACATGAATACTCGTGCATCTTTAAATACTCAAGAAACAAGAAGAAAACTTGAAAAAATCATGAATAAAAGATGAAGAAAAGAAAGAAAAAGTACATATTAACAAAATACAACTTACCAACAACTAAGCTTCTTAGATCTTTAAGTTGATCTATCAGAAACACAATTTTGAATGTACTTGAGGCTGGAATTTCGTGATTGAAAGAGAGGAAAATAAAAAGAAGATGAAAGTGAACAAGGCAACCAAAGTGATGAAAATGAGGAGTGTAGGTGATTTTTATAGAGAAGGGAAGTCTAAAAGGCAAGAGAGAGAGGGAAGGCGGGGTCAGGTAGGGGGGGGGGGGTTATATTATTTAAAAAATATATATATTATATATAACAAAAGTATAATACAAACTTAGTCTTTTAAATTAAGATAAAAGGCTTTATATCACAAAGATTGTATAAGTTTTTTAAAATTAATAACATAACTCAAACTAACATAAAAATATATAATATAGATCATATCTAATGTAAAATCAATTGGAAACTAAATAGCTCAAAAAATTTGCGAGTCGGTCTAACTATTTATTAAGGTTTAAGGGTTTAAACTTCTAACCGGGAATTCTACTGACCCTAAAAGTTTTATTATATACTTTTACCATAACTAAACTTATAACCTAATTTATATATATCCTAAACTCACTTATTCATTACTGATATGAAGGCTTAGATGACGGTTGTCACAGACTCCCCTAGTAAGCAGAATTTCGTCCCGAAATTAACTATTAGTATCCTCGGACTCCTTCTTTGCAAAAGGTGCAAATATTTAGGCTTTGTATAATCTTCTAGTTTACTAATGAACTGATGGTCATGTCTTAAATTCCAATGAAACTTTAAGATTGGAATTTTCACTCCATCCGAGTCGTTCAGTCTCTCGGTCGAGAATTTCCTTAGTATTTCCCGGATAAGTGGTCCGTTGCACGATGTTGTCTAGCCAATTGCTTATCACCGATTTCCAACAAACTATGTGGGATCTACACTTACGTCCATACAACCCTACATATGATGCGTGCTAATTTTCTAGAGTGATAATTATTATTGTAAAATAAGTAAACTAAGAAATTCGTAAGTATCCCAGCTACCATCAAAGTCAATTTTCACATGGACGTAGCATAACTTCCACCATTTGTATCAATCTTCCTGTTTGCCCTTCTAACTGAGGATGGTAGGGTAAAATGTAGTCTACTTGTATGTTTGATACCTTTTGTAGCAATTACAAGGTTGCGACGTAAAATGACTATCCTTATTCAAAATGATAGAAAAGTTGCACTCCATGACGTATAATAATCTTGATGATAAAGATTTGAGCAAGCTTCTCTATCTAGTAATCCTATTGCATTGGTACGGCGTGCACAGAGTCTATCCGCCGATCCACTATAGATCAAATTCAATTGTGTCCATTCTTGGTTCAGGACATCTTAGTTATGAAGTCCATAATTACTTTCTTCTATTTTCATTATGAAAATTCAAGTTCTAGTAGTGATCCAGATGCATTTTGATCCTCAGCCTTAACTTCGTAGCATGTCAACTCTTCATAATGTATAAGACTATTTCCTTTTTCATTCCTAGTCACCAGTCGCATTCTTTTAAGGTACTTATGCCTTTTATCTGTCCGGGGTTGGTTCTAATATCTAACCTTATGAGCCTCCTCTAAAATTATTATTTGATTGTTTGTGGCCTTAGGTATCTAAACCTGATCTTCTCAGTAGTGTACTCTATCTAACCATGTCTTAAATTTATATTTTAAATGATGTAGCTCCTGAGCTTTTAAGTTCTCTACCGTTAATGCCACCTCCCGAACTATATGTATTCTACCTTTTAGGCTTGTTTGAAAGATTTCTTCCAATGCTTGCACCCTTGATAGCTTTATACCTTCTTTTTGAATCAAAGCGTCAGCTACCAAATTGACTTTGACAGAATGATATTTAATCTAACAATCCTAATCATTGAGTAATTCTACCCATAATCTTTGTCTCATATTAAGCATTTTCTTGTCCGGTGTATGTTAAAGACTTTTGATCGATGAACACGGTGCATTAAGTGATATACAAATAGTGTCACCATACCTTGAAAGTGAACACTATGACTCCCAATTCTAAAACATGGATGGTGTATTCATTCGACCGAACCTTAACTTGTCTTGAAGCATATGCAATATCCTTTTGCATAAATTACGCATCCTAAGCTTTGGTGTGATATATCAGCATATACAACAAGGTTCTCGTGTTCCGGCAATAAACAAATTGGTATGTTACATGACTCATTATTTAACGTTTAAAACGCTTCTTTTTTGTTTCTCTCCGCAGAAAAATTTCTTATCTTTTTGTGTTAGTGTTGATAGAGATTGTGTGATTTTTGAGAAATTCATATGAATTATGTTTAACCGAGAAATTGACGTAATTATGTCAGAGTCTCCGGGGTTCCCACATCTTAATGGCTTCAGTCTTGGTTTAATTCATATGAATTCCTTCCTCATTAATCATGTGATCGAGAAAACACACGTCTTGTTTTTAGAATTTATACTTAGAAGATTTCGCATACAACTCCTCATGTTCCTCCGTCTCTCGTAAATATATTACTATATTGTCTAGTATTAAGATCACAATGTGTCTAGACATAGTATGCAATCCTATGCTAACCCCAAGGAAACGGCTAAAGATTGATAACCTCTTAATCGATTCCTAAAGGTTTTCTTAGGGATAGGCTACACATGAACTCTCAATAAGTGATGTCGTTACAAAAATTATATTTAAAATGTAATTTGCTTCTTCCAACTGGTCGAAATAGACTATCGATATCGGGAAGGGGGTTTCAATTTTTTACGGTCATCTTCTTTAATTCCCCCTTATATATATATCCATTCGCAGTGATTTACACTCCTACTATTCTTCTGTATTTGTTATAACTTTCTATGGGTATGAAATTTCCTAACTTACTTCTAATGCAAAGGTCTTAGGGAATATATTTCACAAGATGGGTTCTGATGACGTCGAGTATAAACAATTTTTGGTTATGTCCAAAAATTTTTAAAAAAGTAAATCGTGAAATTATTGGCCCTAAAGCGATGCCACCTCAAGATCACGTTAATCTCCAATACACAACGGGCTTAGATGAGATATCTCAGTAGAAGGTTTATCAACGTTAGATTCTTAAAACCGATGAAATTTTAAGGTATCCTACTTGTGAGATTATTATTGAAGTGATTAATTAAAATTAGTCTAACTAATATTTTAAATCAGGTTGGTGTTCATTGATCATCTTTAGAGGTCCTAGGGATTCTGTAATTTCTCCATCCCAGCTATTGAAATATCCTAGCAAAAGTTTCTCGAGGATTGAGAGTCTCAATTCACTCCACAGAATCTTGTTGAATAGTTCTTTATCGTGAAATCCTAAGTCGTTAAATACGGAACTCTTAGAGTTTCTCAGGTTTATCCCTGCTATAGAGGTTACCTTGGAGAAAAGCATTCTCAAGTTCTTCTCATTCATGAACGTTAAAATTATTTCCGCCGAAACTTGTTTTTATAATCATCGAACACTTCAAGCTCTAGTACGACAGCCAAAATATATCAAGAACTTATCATTCATAGAATTAGTGAAAAAGTTTTTGGACCTATTATCAGTTACTTTGAGCATTTCCTTCGAAATCTTGTTGACAAGTTCATAAAATGGAAACATGAGATTCACAAGCTATTTAAGCTTCTAAGTTTATGATGGAATAGTTTCGTACGACGGCGCATTTGAGATGACAAATGGAATCACCCGCGAATTTTAGTTGCATGAAACTCCGAGAAAGATGAACAATGCGAATCGGAGACGAGGGATCCACGTATAGGTCATCTTTAGTCATCAAATCCGTAATTGAAATGTACAACTAGTAAAATATATCCCCCAAGAAGCACAATATGATCTAGCTATCACAAGATGTCTCATCATTTGGCAAAGCATTATCATCCCTTTAGTAGTCCTTTCTATCGCACACGTAGTTTTCCTTGGTCCTTGATGAATATAAAGACGGTACGTCCAACAAGCCTATTATTTTATGCATAAAATGATCCTAATGTACCATCATATTCCGGTTATGGTGTATGTTGTATGTCGTAGCTTAAACTTTCTACATCTCCTCATGAGTCATGCGTATGGTACATTCTGAGGGTATACTATTGATGATACATGGTGACTTCTCGAACATCTATTGTGATGCTCCTTTACCAATTTCCTCATTATTAGAACGCTCTTTTGAATTCTTACTATGATATTTGTATTCTAAGAAGTAAGTCAAGCTAATACTAACGTTAAGAACACACGTGGACATTAGCTAGTAGCTTTCTCTTGCTACACACTTCATATCTATAATTGATCTCCATTAAGGGTCCTCAATACTTAGTATTTATAAGAGTTTTCAATTCTCAAATTTTGACTGTCAGTTAATCTGTTAAAGGAAACTTATGTTCTCACAATTCGTCCATAAGCTAGCCGAACAGATGCGGTGCTATTTCTGGTACGTAGGTTCATTTACCAATCGTATCTAACTTGATACGACTCCTAGACCTTGTAGAGATCTTTAGACAAAATATCTAAGCATGTTTATCTCTACACTAAGTGTATTTTGAGCCCGTCACATCACGGAATCACGAAAGCAGACCGCAACATCTAGGACGGGGTGAACTCTGGCCCGTCACATCACGGAATCGCAAAGTCCTTCACCCCTCCCCACATCGGTTTGAAACCCGGTGTGCACGGTTTGGGCACGACAACACACCGTAAGTACGGGTAGCAGATAAGTGTAACACTAGTTGGGTAGCACTACAAGTCTAAGATTTTAGTGGGTTTAATCCAAGTTTGAAAAACTTGATTCCAGTTTTGTAAAACCATTTTAAAACTAACCGTTTTAAAATCTATATATCTAGTATACCTTGAAGTAGGTACACAATACATCTTATGATAAAACCTTTTAAAAAACAAGCCGTTTTCAAAAACAAGTTGTCACAGTCTCCCCTAGTAAGAAGAATTTCGTCCCGAAATTAACTATTAGTATCCTCGGACTCCTTCTTTGCAAAAGGTGCAAATATTTAAGCTTTGTATAATCTTCTAGTTTACTAATGAACTCATGGTCATGTCTTGAATTCCAATGAGCCTTTAAGATTGGAATTTTCACTCCATCTGAGTTGTTCGGTCTCTCGATCGAGAATTCACTTAGTATATCCTTCATAAGTGGTCCGTTGCGCGATGTCTGGTCTAGCCAATTGCTTATCACCGATTTCCAACAAACTAAGTGGGGATCTACACTTACGTCCATACAATGCTACATATGATGCATGCTAATTTTCTAGAGTGTTTAAACCCATTTTCCATGTTCATCTAGTCTTGGTGCTTCATTAGGGTTTCCATTAACCATCATTTAACCATAAACAAGAATATTTCAGATCAAATAAACTTAAATAACTATAAAATAGACATGCATGTGATCGTTACTTCAAATGGTAGGATTACAACACATGAATGTCTAAAAAATCTCATTTTATTAAGTTTAAGTTTAAGTGGTGCAAATGAGGAGTGTAGGTGGGTTTTATAGAGAATGAAAGTTCAAAAGGCAAAAGAGAGAGAGGGAAGGGGGGGTGGGTCATGGAGGGGGTCATATATATATATATATATATATATATATATATATATATATATTTATTTATTTATTTATTTATTTATATATACTTATTTATTTATTTATTGGTTTTAGTTCCTAAAAGTATACCAAAGTTGTCACTTTTTGCTATTGAAGGAGCGGAATATAACACACTACCTCCCTTAGATCGTTGGTCACTTAGATCGATTATTAGGGCTTTTTCATTATCAATTATCAGAGCTCAATCCCATGGCGTCTTCTTTATCATCAAGTCGCAACTCACGAGTAGTCAGGGCTTCCAATGTATTATGCTACTGTCGAGAAAAATTAAAGGTTAGAACCTCATGGACAACTTCGAATGCGGGTAGAAGATTTCTTGGATGCCCTAATTATGTAAGATTTGTCTCTTTTATGGTTTGAAGTTTCATCTCTTTCTCTAACTTCTTATCTGATCATTACAAATTTTCATGTTGGTAGGGTTATGGCCATAAGTGTAAGATGATTGAATGGATTGATGAAGAGCTTACAGATCCCTACTATAAGGGATTATTATTTGATATACACGATGAATGTCAAAGATTAAAAAAAGTGAAGCAGGTCCAAAATCATGAAGTTAATGATATTGAGATGGTCAAAATAAAGAAAGAATTGACCTTTGCTAAGTCAAAATTGACAGTTTATGACAGATTGTTCTTTTGTCTAGTTGTAGTGATATGTGTTTGTGCTATGTAATAGTATATGGTTCTGTGTAATTGATCTTTAGTTGATGTCTTTTTGGGTAGAACTATTGTAATGACAATTACTGAAATGGAAATTAAAGTGTTTTGGTTCCAATCAATGTTAAGATCAAATGATGTTTTTTTTGCTTCAATGAAAGTAATCATTTGTATGTTCAACCAAAATAAAAGTGACAACAAAAGCATCTGTTCAACCAAAATGGAAGTTACCATTTACATATTTCACCAAAATTAGCTAACAAATATATTCAAAAAAAACATATGTTCAACCATAGTTACATCCCAAAATAACTGTATGTTCATAACATAGTCACATACCCAAAAAAGCTAACAAATATATTCAACCAAAGCATCTGTGCAGATATCTTTTTTATACCATACTTACAAAATTAAACCATAATTAAAGAAAATAGATTTAGTTCAGATCCATAGGATCTTTGGAACTACCTCCTGGACCCGGAACTTTCCTCTGCATCTTGATCTTACCAAATCTTGCTTGAGCTTGCTTTCTTATTGGCATGAGATAATTGTGTTCTTTTTTCTTTGGTGTCCTTGCATCAGCCATGAAACCACCAACATTTTTCCTTGCATTAGCCATGAAACCACCAACAGTCTTCCTTGCACCAGCAACCTTACTTGATTTAGTAACATTTGCTTTTCCTTTGTCCAAAGCAGTATTCTTGGTGTAACTTGGTTGTGTCCCATGTGTAGTTGTTGAACCTCCCGAGGTTAATTATTAATATTATTTTGAAATAAAGTAGTAGTCATAATAGTTTTTTAATTACTAGGTATAAAACATTACCTGTTGGTTTAGTTGATAACCGTCCTGATGTCCCCTCTCCTGTTGTTTGACCCTCTTTGCAGCCTCTTTTGTTATGACCTAGACCACCACACTTTGACATGCCATAGTGGTTCCAATCTTTGATACACAGCCAGTATGAGGTGCAGGTTCATGAATAGCCCTCTTTCTCTTCTTCTTGGGTCTACAAACCATCAATAGCAATGATCCTCCTACAACCCTTCTTCCATCCTTCTTTCAAAGAATTTAAGCAAACATAAAATGTATCAAAATAAACCTTCTCATCTGGATTGGTAGTAACCTCAAGTTTAATTGTTGAACCCATATTACTTCTCAAAAGCTCATCTACATATGATCTTAGCATCCCATAGTGCTCTATTAATGACTTTCCATACACATTTAATGCCTACTTTTTTCCCCTCCCACATTGATTATAAGTTACATTGCATTTGTACTTCTTCAAGACCAAATCAACAATTTCACCAAGTTTGATATCCGGGTTCATTCTAATTTTATACCCAAACTCCTTGCCAATCCTCTTGTAATTCATCAAAGTACCATATGTGAAATTCCTAACATAAGTGTGTTCATCATTTAATGAAATAACTTGAAATGAGTCCTCTGTTCTCATCTATCTTGCATAGCACCTCAATTTGCACTCTTGTGTTTCTTTATTTTCAGTATGGTGGTACCTTCTCCCTTTTTTTATTTCATTTTATTGGTATCACAAAACCTTGCTCCTCTAGTACCGCACCTTACTATTATTTTCTTGCGTGAACTAACTTTATACCATAAAGAGAAACCATTAGCAAGTGCATGATGAGTGACACAATTCTTGAATTGATTAGGTGATTCAAACCTTTCACCGACCTGTAACAATTCACAAATATACATTAGTAGTGAAAATGGAATTAAAATTCTTTAAATATATTGATAACAGATACATTACCACATGCTTCTTCAATTTCCAATAAGTAGATGCGTCATGAATTGGGAATTTATCATGTTCATCCTCAATCCTGTTATCTTCATTGGCATCATCTTCATCATTTTTTAAAGGCTTCAATAAATCAACCATGAACTGTTCATGCTCATCCATCAAAAAATCTTCATGATCACCCCACCATCGTGCTTCAGTATATTTTTTGTGGGTCGAACTTTCTTCAGTTTCTCTGACCTTACTTGGGCTAATTCCTATTCTCCTTCACTTAAATGATCTAGAGAGTTAGCATCACTGTTATCATCATCACTACCCTCAAACCCCTTTTCCAAGTCTACTTCAAATTCATGTTCATCTACTTCATCAATATCCTCTATTCGCTCAGCAATATCCTCTGTCCCATCTTTTGCATGCCCATCATCAACTTCTAAAATGTGTTTACCTTCATCTGTTGGATTTTACAGGTCACAATTCAATCAATCCAACAAACATAACTGGAATTCGATACATGTGTATACACACATATATAACCATCGAATTCACCATAGGGTATCAAGAACACATTAGATGAAAAATCATACCTCGGTTGCTCAATGTTAATCCACCCGTAATGAGGTACCACAAGAGCCTGCTAGAAAGGCTTAATCCAAAAGTTGTTCTTGATCTTCTTGGTTACTTGAAAAACAGCAAATCGCAAACCCCCTTGCCTTGGGGTGTTATTGCCGTCGAACCAAAGAGAGGAGAGGGAGGAGAGAGAGTTTTCCTTTTTTGTTTTTGTTTCAAGGATTAACCTAATTGTTTAGGTTTAAAGCCTATTTATAGATAACTATCTAGTTATCCTTAAATTAGGCAACCTTTTAAACCATTATTATTAATATTATATATATATATATATAATCATTTAATATATTTTATCTTCTTTAATAATAACAATAACCCTTTTAATTATTATCCAAGATATTAACCCAATAATTAAAAATATATATTTATTAACTAATAAATATATATATTCTTGTTAATTTCATTATCCTTGTTATTTTCTCAACACTCAATACTGGTTTATGACTAACTGTCATAACACCCATCTCTCACAGCATGAATTTCCCTTCTTGAATTACGTACCCTCACAGGTGTGACCCTTGAGTGTTTTATGGTATTGGGCGTATCATCAGGGTTCGATGGTTATGCATAAAAATCCTATCAGACTCCCACTTGTGCTTACTATAAACCCGCGGTCTTACTGATACTGGCCTAAGGTTGCTTCTAGACTAGTCCTTAGGGTAACTAAGCACATAAGAACTCTTATACCCAGGTGTGATAATCAAATCTTTCAAAAAACAAACTGTTTTATAATTTATTGATGGTCCCTTACAATAAGGATGAAGCAATGCTAGAGATTAACTAGTTTGTATGTGTGTGTGTTTCGGTTGAGAGAGAGAGCCGAGAGCTATAGAGAACACAAAGTAGAGAGTGGTAAAATATGCAAAGCTTAATTAGAATAGTGGGGGCAAATGCCTTTTATAGCATTTACCCAAGTTTACAATATTGACATATTGCACCCTCACTTTTATAATCTAACATTCTCCCCCTAAGTGAGGTGTGCAACGATTCACAACAAGAAATAAATAAATTACACATCATGCCTAGACTTGTTGCGAATCCCCAGGGCCACCTGCAAGTGCCTCATTTGCTTCCTATTCTCCAGTGTATTTTCAATTTGCTCGATTTACCTGAAGGCTTGTCTTTGATATTCTCCAGTCAATTCATTATGAGTTGCCCACACCTTTTCATGCAAGCCATAGTGTAGAAGCTTCAAAGTACCATCAGAATAGGACATGCATTCTTCCATTCTTACGAATATTTTCTGTTTCTTTTCGTTGTGGAAGACTACACCCCTATCTCCTTTGTAGTTCGGATGGCCTTCATAGATAGCTGTCAACTCTTCCAACTGTTCAAGATCAGGATGAGTCTGGTTTTGCTTTAGAAGGTTGACTTTCAGATAGTTGTTCTCTGCACCAAGCTGCATGTCATGATCTTCAACAAAGCATATGAAGTTTCTCATGTAGTGCATAAGTTGAGATCTCCCAAATTGTTCGTCCAGAGTTTTCCCTTGCTTCCGAGACAGTGTATCATAGATGAATGTTATGTCATGAATCTTCACATGTCTCAGATCTTCTTCGTTCAGTTGAACCTTTTCGCCTTGAGCCCTCTTCACAACGAAGACGGCATACTTGTACTTGAAGGAAACCCCTGTAAGGACGTTTAGAATTTCAACAATTGGGTAATCAGAGTTGACAATATTTTTGGTCCCTTGTATGAGAATAACAACAAGCAACAGATGTGTAGAAGGTGGGTTGAATACACTTTCTGCAGAAATTGAACAAATCAAATAAAAGTGTTACACAAAGTAAATCAAACCACAATCAATCGAATGCTTTTTATTAAGAAGATGATTACAATGCTTTAAAATAGAAGATGATTACAATAACTATCAAGTAAGTAACTCTTTATATATAATCACCTAATATAAATCTCTCAATCTCTCAAACTTAGCTATCTATAATCAACTTATGATTATAGATATTGACGACTCTCTAAACAGGATTTACCAGATTGATAACTTACCAATATCACAACTAATGTGATTATTCGAACACACGAACAACTTGGCAATCTGTGAGTTTCTTGATCACGTTGAACTGACAAATAGTGATTCAAGAATCGTAACACATACGGTGAGGTGAGGTTTGGCTCTGCAACATTTAGTTGTTTTCTTGAGTCGTAGTCGTACCTCTAAACTAATCTGGAGATAAGTATTTATAATCCTGTTCCTACGGTTCCTAACAAACTGGACTAATCCTAATTTTCTAACTACCTATCGGATAACTCGGAATCTTGAATCTTGAATCTTCTTATCTTGAGTCTTCAATCTTCAATCTTAATTCTGAAGTATTCTTATCCTTCCCGTAGATATAGAGTTAAAACAGAATTTAAGACACATTTAAATCCTTTTAAACTGACTTCTTTAGTCAGGCTGAGTTACTCAGCTTGAAACTCATCAAGCTGAGTTCTTCGAGAACACACTCGAAAACAAACATGAACAAACATGTATAAGTATTAACTCATCCTTAGAAGTCTAAAGAATTAACTAAAACACATTTATCAACTCTATTGAGTTGACTCAGTATTCACACTGAGTCGCTCAGCTTGAAACTCATCAAGCTGAAACTCAATATGTATATCTTAGTTTACGCACACAGCTTATCAAACATATTGATAATCTTACTAAGATATAGTCTAAGTTGATCGAACATATGCTCAGCTTATACTCAGTCTGAATCACTATGAGTGTTCAGTCTGACTAAGCTTTATAATTCTGTTTAAGTTATATGTAGAACTCATCTTACAAACATAACTTTGTCTCATCAAATCTAAACTAATGAGATCATCTTCCCAACAAACTCCCCCTATTTTATGATGACAAAACCATCAAACAGTTATTAAGTTTGTTTATCAGAATTATGTTTTAAATCTTAAACTTATCAAGATTTTTACTTTGAACTAATCAAATATTAATTGAACTTATCAATTTGAAGTGGAACATACCAACTTTTAGTTGAACACACCAACCAATTACATTAATGAATAAGAACTAATCAATTATTCATTTAAGCTGAACTTATCAGACTTATACATATGAACACATCACAACACAGTTGAACATATCAAACTTTATACTTGTATTAATTTGAACTAATCATAATACAAAATGTTGATCACATAGCTCATGCACACATAGTGCTTACAAAAATTAGAACTAATCTAATCTCCAATAGAACTAATCTATTCAGGATGCAGCTCTTCAAACTCGTTGATCTCCTTGTTGATTTCTTCAAGGATTTCTTACAGGTTAGGTAAGTGTTGAAGCTGATCCTTTTGAGATCTGATTTCTCTGTTTATTTTGTATCTGAACTTTGCAGTTTGTTCAGTATTTTCTACAATTTGTCTCAGAGCAAACACTTGAGATACCCCACATGTGTATATGTTTGCATCAGACTGGAAGCATTTTTCTCCATTTCTATCCAGATACATGAATCCTTTCTCAAGCTTTTCCACATAGGTGTTTTCTTTGAAGTCTAAGCCTTCAGGAAGAACTAGACTCTACGTATCTAAATTTGCTAGTCCAGCTGGCTTTGTTTGCTTATTCTTTCCAACTTTATGAAAAAAAGTTAGTAGGGTAGCTATCTCAGACCTGGGTATAAGTTTCATCGAATCAGCTCTTGCAAGTAGCCTCAATAGGTCATCTTTGACTTGATTTCTGGCAGAGGACTTTTCCATCTGCTTGATAAGTATAACAACTTGCTTCCACTCTTCATAACCCAGTCTATACATTTGATTCAACTCCAAATATGATGTCTCACCATTTCTAAAGACAAACTCTAGAAAAATGATCCCTTGAGCTGAGCTTAACTGGAGTGTACTTATTTGAGAGGAGAAGTAGGTCCTTGTATAACACTGAGTTATGTCCCCTTCAGGTTGACTCTGGACAGGAAGCTCCTCCACTTCTTCTTCCTTGGGCACAATTGGCAGTCTGAGTCTAGAAAGCTCTTCATTCTGCTTCTTGATTTGTTCAGCCCAAGCTCTTTCTCTTCTCTCTTTTTCTTCTGCTAACTCAGCTTGAACGTCTATTTGTTTTCTTCTCAATTCTTCAACCGAAATTCTAAGCTGATCAGCATCTTCCTGTTCCATTCTCCTAGCTGCCATCAGTGAAGCTCTTTCTTGTAGAGTCATTTTGTCAGCAGAGTCTTCATCTGAGGCTGATGATTCACTTAGAATCATTTTCCTTCTTTTCTGTTGAGGGGCTTCTGATTCATCTGAGCTGACTACTACTGGTCTTTTGCATTTTTCTTTCTGAGTCAGCTCAGGTTCTTTCTCTGTTTCTTTCTCCCATTCGACCTGATCTGCTCCCTTTGCTAATAGTAGTAAAGATTCAGCTTGAACAGACTCAACTTCAGCTTCTAGAACCTTCTCCCCCTTTTTGTCATCATCAATAGGGATCGAAGTCTTTTGTTTTTGTAGTGCAGCAACTACAGATTTCAACATTAACACCTCGTCATCCAGATTATCAAGAATCATTAGCATATCTTTCTTTGCTTTCTTCCTTTTGAGGTTCAATGTATCAAATTGACCTTTGAAGAATGTTAGCAAATCATCCAAGTTAGCTTGAGTAGGTAGGAATTTGGGTACATTATCCAAGGGTTGGTGTGGACCCTCAAACTCATTTACACCAGAGTTTGGACCCTGTGAATCACCACGGTTTGAAGATGAGACATTGACAAGTCGTGCAATAGGGTGTGAGAAGTGAAGAGAAGTAATGGGGCTCGAAATATGAAGTGTATGGGTTTGTGGTTGGCTAATTGGTTTGGAAGGGGGTGATTGAGCCTAGGGATTGGTCATATATTCAATGTTACCTAAGTGTGTCTGCTGAGTAGACACCACACCCGGGTAAGGCTGTAGGGTTGAAATGAGCCTCGAGGTTGACACCTTAAGAGTAGGCGTCTCCCCCTCAACTCCTGCCGGTGGAGGGATCAATGTGATCTCAGATCCAGTGATGCCTTTAAGAGTGGCACCACCTATGGCAGTTTTACGTTTATAGGTTCGTAAATTCTCCCTAGCAGCAGTGGGCATACTAGGGGTGGCTTCGGAGTGGGATTGTATATGGAATGAAGGTGGAGGAGATGGGTTAGACTGAGTTGGGTTTACTGCAGTCTTATCTCCAAACGTGGATGCAAAAAAATGAGAAGAAAGAGAAAGTGGAGAGGTCTTACCAGAAGCAGCTTCAGAATGTACTGGTTCATCCTTAGCAGAGTACTTACCTTGAACTTCGGTGTCAGCCTGAGAAGTTCCCCCTTGACTGGATTCCCCTTCTCCACTTGCAGATGAAGCTCCCACAGCTATCAGTAGCATGGGCTCACTCAGACCCTCTTGCTCCGGGAATATGTCATTGTTGAACATCTTGGGGCTGAGTGTAGGAAACAAGAACACATCGTGATCAGCTTCATAGAGTGTTGTCCCTAACTCGGCTTCAAATGCCAAGGACAGGTACCTTATGAACTGTACATGAAGATCCCTTGTGGTCTTCATCACTTGGACCTTGAGTTCGTTGAAGAAAAGCAGAGCATAATCCAGATTTCTGTTGAAGAAAATATTGTACAGCAGTTGTATCTCGAACTCATTAACATGGTCCAATCCTCCAAACTTAGTTTCTAGTGAACGAATCACTGTTGAAACCATGAAACCCCAACTGGTTGGAAAAGTGGCTTTTTTGATGACACCCTCTATCTGCGGGTGACCCAATCTTGGTAGGACAGACCTAGCCACTTGCCTTGTGACAGCTGGCTCGAACTCATGAGAATGAGGGAGTCGAAGAACACCCCTTAGCCGCTGCACGGATAGGACTACTGTTCTATTGCCATTAAGAATAGTTCCCGTAATCTCTCCCCTGTTCTGATCATACGTGCATGTATACCAGAACTCCAGTAGATGTTGAGGTCCAATATGGAGAGGTATGCCACAGAAGGCGAATGCCAGGGGGCATTTACGAATGTAAGCCACCCTGGCTTCATCTCCTCTGCCTTGTTTTCTTGGAGGAATTGCAAGACAGGCCCTTGTATTCTTGAAATGTTAAGTTTGGGAACGACCAGGTAACACCAATTCTCGGCCACGGAGTTTTGGAAACAGGGAATGTTAGGATTGAAAAAGTATCTTATGTAGAGGGGCTTGGCCACAACCTATTTTCTATTGGTCAGTTCTTTGATAAGGGCATGGAGGTCATGTTCAAGAAGAAATCATGTTCTTTGAGAACTGAAGAAGGGACAAAATTCTCGGCGGCAACAGAAAGTCAAATCTGTATACGATTGACTTGTCTGACAAAGGATCCAGTTCATCTGTTTGTGTGTTGTCTAAAGCTGCATCAGATTTGAACTGGTCATGGCATAGAAAATTGTCCCATTTGAACTTCAAAAACATCAATAAATTGGTAAATGGGAATCTGTTTAGAGGCATCCCTAAGCTTAAGTTTGAAAAAGAGAATCTTTGCAAAGATTGTGAGCTAGGGAAGCTTAAGCGAGCACCACACAAGGTTGTCCAAGTTTCCACAACATCAGCTCCTTTGCAGCTGATTCATATGGATCTTTGTGGGCCTATGTGAGTACAGTCCAGAAACGGGAAAAAATATATTCTGGTTATGGTAGACGACTATTCTCGATACAAATGGGTTAGTTTTGTGTCTCACAAGTCTGAAGTGCCTCAACAGATCATTATGTTTATGAAAAAGCACAAGACTCAACAAGGACAACCCGTGAAAGCAATTCATACTGACAATGGCAGATAATTCAAGAATAGAACTTTGGATTCTTATCTTGTTTCTGAAGGCATCTCTCAACATTTCTCTGCAGCCTACACTCCTGAGCAAAATGGAGTTGTAGAAAGGAAAAATAGAACACTTGTTGAAGCTGCAAGAACAATGCTACAGTACTCAAAGTTGTCACCATCTTACTGGGCTGAGGCTGTCAATAAAACATGTTACACCCAAAACAGATCCCTAATTCACCGTCAATTCAATAAAACTCCTTATGAGTTGTGTAACGGAGTAGTGCCTAATATCAAATACTTCCATGTATTTGGTAATAGGTGCTTCGTTCTGAATGAATCGGACAAACTGTCCAAGTTTGATCCAAAAGCTGACGAGGGAATCTTTTTGGGGTATTCAAATGACAAAAAGGCTTTTCGAATTCTAAATCGGAGAACTAATGTTGTTGTCGAAAGCATCAATGTGACGTTTGATGATTTAGTAAACTTAAACTCTTTGACAGCTAAACCTGCAAATAATAAAGATCTTGTTTTCCAAACTAACAAATCTGAAATTGAACACATTGAGAATGAAGATATAAATCTGGATTTCGTGTTTGAATATTTCAAAACTAATGAATCTTCTTCTGTTCATGTGAACAGGGCTGATCCAGTATCTCAACTAGAGGAATCAGTCACAGACTCACAGTCACAACTTCTTCTGTTGTACGGGATACTGATCCGGAAAGTTCTAATTTCGAAGCTACAAAGAGTCCATTTCCGGTACAACAAACGCCTTCTACTGCTGAAATTGATGATAATGTAAATACGTTTGCTAAGGCTGAAATAGTAAATACATTTGCAACGGATGTTCAACCACTTGATAACTTCATATAGGCTAGGACCCCCGAGCCTTTATGGTTGAGAAGTCATCATGACACTCAAGTACTTGGTAGTTTGAACGCCGGTGTTCGAACTCGTGCTGCAACCGCAAACGAATGTCTGAATATGGATTTCCTGAGTTTGATAGAGCGAACACGTGTATCAGAAGCTTTAGAAGATCCAGACTGAATTCTTGCTATGCAAGACGAGCTGAATCAGTTTGACCGGTTGAAAGTCTAGCGCTTAGTACCCAAACCTGAAGATAAATCGATTGTGGGAACTAAGTGGATCTTCAAAAACAAGAAAGACTCCGATGGAGTAGTTGTGCGCAACAAGGCTAGGCTAGTGGCGAAAGGGTACAATCAGCAAGAGGGAATCGACTATGATGAGACCTTTGCCCCAGTAGCCCGTTTGGAAGAGATCAAATTATTTTTAGCCTATGTTGCCTTCAAGAATTTCAAGGTTTTCCAAATGGACGTTAAAACTGCATTCTTCAATGGTAAACTCAAAGAGGAAGTTTATGTCGGTCAACCTGAAGGTTTCGTGGATCCCAAATGCCCGCAACATGTATATTTACTTGACAAAGCTTTGTATGGATTAAAACAAGCCCCGAGAGCTTGGTACGATGAGCTGTCAGATTATTTTGTGAGCAAGGGCTATGCAAAAGGGACCACAGACACAACACTATTCAAAAAGCAGATCGGTTCAGATTATATTCTTGTACAGATCTATGTAGATGACATTATCTTTGGCTTAACTAGCCCAAAGTATGGTGATGATTTTGCTAATACCATGAAACAGAGATTTGAAATAAGCATGATGGGGAAGTTAACTTTTTCCTTGGATTGCAAATTTCTCAATTTAACCATGGGATTTTTATAAATCAGTCAAAATATATAAAAGATTTATTAAAACGCTTTGACATGACTGATTGTTCTCCACTTTCAACTCCGATGGGAATTAAAAGAAAACTGTTTGATGACCCTGATGGCAAATCAGTAGATTTAAAAACTTTTCGTGGTATGATCGGATCCTTATTGTACTTAACAGCTAGTAGGCCAGATATAATGTTTGCTACTTGTCTCTGTGCCAGATTTCAAGCAAATCCTAAAGAGTCTCATTTGTTGGCAGTGAAAAGAATATTAAGATATCTTAAGGGTACTCCAAATCTAGGTTTGTGGTATCCTAGAGATTCTGATTTTGAACTATTTGGATACTCGGATTCTGACTATGCTGGGTGTATGATTGATAGGAAAAGTACATTAGGCAGTGCTCACTTTGTGGGAGACAGGCTGGTATGTTGGGCCTCGAAGAAGCAAAACTTAGTCTCGACTTCTACCGCAGAAGCTGAGTATGTTGCTGCTGCCAGTTGCTGTTCCCAAAGCCTGTGGATCCGTACACAATTGTCAGATTTTGGACTGGACTATTCACACATTCCGCTGATGTGCGACTCTCAGAGAGCAATTGCCATAGCATGCAATCCCGTGCATCACTCCAAAACAAAACATATCGACATTCGGTACCATTTTTTAAAAGATTATTTTGAAAAGGGTTTGATAGAATTAAAGTATGTCAGTACTGAAAATTAACTTGCTGATATTTTCACGAAACCGTTGAATGAAACTCGTTTTAACACTCTTGTATCAAAGTTGGGCATGTTGAATTTGAGTATTTGATAGTACTTTAAGTTTAATAATCAAAATCTGCAAAACCGGAAATTTACAAATTTAAAACAAAACAACAAAGTGAACCCCAAGAAGTGTACCAATCTCTACAACTAAGAAATGCAACTTGAAAACAGAAAGAGAGAAGAAATATACCCTTGAAGTTCTCTGGAGTTGGTGAAGATCAAGAACCCGAGCTATAGCACCTTCCTTTCTCTATCGAAGTCCACCCCGGGAAAACCGTGATCCACTCGTACTAGCGAGCCATCGGGTGTCCTACACAACTTGGAGACACCTTCTGGAACAACCAACCTTAACTCCAGGAACCTCTCTTGTGATCTCTCTCTTAATCACACAAGAACAACCAAAGTGTTTTCTTAAGTGTGTGTTTTTACACCTTCAACCACTAGAGAGAGAATGAGAGCCTTGCATGTAATCTTATCAGCCTCTAAAAAGTGGTCTGGAGTTACCCAAACCGACATAGAGAACCCCAAAACCGAAAGACATGCATTGGTGGAGTGTGGAGGTGGAGAGAATAAAGTTGTAATCTGTCAAGTGTGTTAGCGCCGCTAGCCGCCCAGACTTAGCGCCGCTAACCAGTTAAGGTTAGCGCCGCTAACGCGACTCGGTTAGCGACAGCAGGGTTTAGCGTCGCTAACCCTGACCAGATTACCAACCATCCTTAATTATTCATTTATAACCCTCCCTTTTAGGTTGTTGTCAAGATCAACCCCCGGTGTGTGACCCGATAGGCCCATACATCATCGGTAGTGATCATTTGGCGTACGTGTGACAGTGGGCATACTCCAACAGACTCCCACTTGCACATGACTCTACGTACCCAATGCATCACAGACAAGGAGCGGCCTCTAGTAAGACATCCTGCCCCCAAGTCAGTATGGGTTTTGTCTTTAGCACAAAAACCAATCTGCAACCCATGTGAAAAGGTCCTATCGATAAGTGATCAATCATCCTTTTGTTCGCGATATCCAAGTGAACACGAGACATGGTACTAAGTCATTCTCCGTTCGTTCATGATTATGTTTCCCGATTGAGATTAGTGGTGACCAAAACATACAAGTTGCAATCAGATTCTTTAATCATTGCACACTTGAGCACGGCCGTGCATTTTGGTGTCAGCCACCAATCATCGAGGGGCCCAGGGATATCTCTCTAAACATAGGAACAAATTCCTTTGACTCACACTGCCCACCACAGTGATCATACTCTGACCAACTACTCCCTTTATAACAGCCAGTTACGGACTGCGTTTGAAAGTAATTAGAACAAAGAAAACCAAAGTGATGCAGCGACGTGCATCTCCATTTTGAGGATGAACTGATATTATCATCCTGAATCACTCATGACAAGTACCACAAAGTGTATTCAGGTGTGAGTCGTCCAGTCACTTGAACACTTCAAGTACAGGTGAAGTATTGCATCCCTGTGTCCCAATCGATCATAAATCATTGGACACTTGACCAATCACTTCCCTCGGTCTTAGTTCAGACTTCCTTCCCATGAAGAATGACCGACTGTGGATATTTAGAATGTTAAACATTCAGGGAAGAGGTAAAACATGCTAAGTTGGAACACAATAAGGCTTATTGAGAGTACCCGCTACACGCGCATTACCAAATCCTCATTTGATAATCGATACAAGCAGAAGCACAATATTGCTTAACGTTCCCAAAAGAAAAGTATATCAAAATATTACTAAAACAAACTTAAGCCAAGTATATGCAGGCCCTCGTCTGACAAAATCACTAACCCGCTACTATAGCTTAGTTAACGGATCCGCCACCAATGCTCTCCGTGTGTACTCTGATAATGATCGTATCCCAACTCCAACCAACCACTTCCAAAAGTGTGCATTGATGGGATTGTGATCATATGTCCAAGCCGTTATACATGCTTTGTCTTAAAGGAATCCAATAAAACAAACAACGCTTGGATCTAAAATTTGAATGTGCATGAGCCATCATACTCTCATAGTTTTCATAAAGATCTCTATAGAGTTATTGATGCTCAAAATTAAAATCTTATCTACTTAAGCCATCGTACTCTCATAGTTTTTACAAGGATCTCTATAGAGTCACCAATGCTTTAAGAATAAAATCTTATGTGTTAAAGTCATCGCCCTCTCATAGTTTTCATTAAGATCTCTATAGAGTCACCGACACTTTAAGTATCACATTTACTAACTACACGATGTTTATAGGATCACGAACCCCAATCGAATTGGTGGTTATCCTAAAAACATAAACTATCACTCAGAGTAATCAATTACTCTCATATCTTATGATCAACAAGAACATACCTTAATATTTCTTGTTCTTTACAAATTGCTTTGTTAATCCTTAATGGACGTATAATTCTTGATTCAAACTTGCAGCCAATCATGATCAAGACATTATCTCAATTATTTTATATGTCCAAGACATATTAGATAGGATAACAACAGCCCTCCCACTAGCTCTGGCATCTATCCAAGTTTCATCATTGCTCATTGAAAACTCAACCGCTTGATTTTCACAACACGAAACTTAGATGTTTGTTGAAGTCCAAGGCAACCCTTTTCCATGTTTTGTAGATTTTACATGGATACCTTAGATGTAAAGCACCTTCAGACAGTGTTATATGCACTTCCTCATCGAAATCCTATTACGGAATACGGTCTTTGCATCATACAGCCATGAAACGGCGTAAGTGTCCGTGTAAACTTCAACATAACTACTGGAAGAATGTCTTCATATGATACCTTCCACATGGTCAATCCTAATGAAATCAATTCCAACCAGTCAGCATTTGAAGTTATCTACAAACTAATCCATGCAGATCTTATATCCAAAAGATCCATATACACCTTACTGATCTCATCTAGGTGTAGGATTATCTAAGCTAATCCTTGAAATCCAGCATGGATTATAGCTTATCTCATTACCTTTTCCTTATCTTAGTAGACCCAAGGTCCACTACAGATTCCGGTAATTGATATATACACAATGTATTATCAACAAGTCATAGTCCTTATGTATGTAATACATTTCCGGTCTTGTGATGATGACTATTGCCAGACTTATGAAGAGGTAATATCATAATGCCAAGTACTTCAACATTGCCATGTGAAGTTCCAATCTTTACTGATTGAATGCTAGTGTCAACATCAGGTCATTATTTAAATTACATGTTCTTCCACTGGAATGCTTCAGTTGTTCATTTCCCTTTTCGAGCAACTCTCGTTAGTTCTCAAAAGGTTATGAAAAGAACATCCAAAACAAGAAGAACATATTAAATATATTAACATCTTTTAAAGTTCATCCATCTCTCACTAAATGTAGACTATACAACTTTAGTCCATGAGGTAGACAAGCAAAGCTTTCTTTCTAGTCTAACCTCCATGGTTGCTAATTTGACCATCTTTGTTGTTGTTAAACAAGAACATTTCCCGCCACAACTCAAGTACACCCATCTGACAGGTTACTTAAGTTTAAGTCATCAAATGGAATCATAACTAGTATGTTCTTTTTCTCCACTTGGCCATCCATGTAAAACATGTATCCTAGGAGAGTTAAATCATGAGACATTCCCATAATTCTTATGATGAACAAGGAATCTATTATATCTCAACATCTTTTAAGACTTGAGTATTTTAGTTCCCTTTTGCCCTCTTTTATTATGAATTTGTTACGGGTGAGTTTTGAATACCTATCAGGTTTCAAACACTTTTCTAATACCCTTTTCTTCTACCATCATTGGTAAAGGTAACAAATTATACTTAGTTAATCCTTATGACTTTGTTTGATTGGCACTTATACAAAAGTGTAAGTGTAGCCCAACAAACTTTTATTCCTCCCACATCAACTAGTGAAGGACGTCTTAGTTATTTAACTTTATAAGCAAAAATCAACATCAACTAATGACTCGAAGTCAAAAGATTCCAAGTTCCATTCCACATGGACCTTGGTAATGTTAATCTTGTTTATATGGTTAAATCACCAATGTTATAAGGATAACTAATCAATAAACACTCATGATCATATTATTACTTCTTAAGCAAAAGCTTATTATTTATACCACGACATGAATAAACTTTGAAATAAAACTCTAAAACCTACAATAACATAATTCAAAGTAATATTCATCGTCATCAATAGCATAAAAGATAAAATGCTTCTTGCCACGCAGGGCGTAAAGCATCTATCTAATGAAGTAATAAATTAGCTGGTAGGAATAACAAGATCAACTCTTCCAATCCTTTTAGCAAGAGACAAGCACTTAAGCTTCCCTTCACTTCTTCCAGCTCTCCATGCATCACCGGTCTACTTCGGATAAACACCTACACTTTGTAACAAACAAGTTTCTAACAAACGTGAGTGCTTTGACTAGCGTTCAAAACCTAGTCATTTGAAGTAGAAGATCAATGGAGTATAATGATGAATGTACCTTAAGCTGAGGAGCTAACGTTCTTCCGCTTTAGGATACTTAGCTCATTCAGGCACTTAGGGCAGGCGTGACGGCGCCAATTTCCAATTTCCCCACAAAAGTAGCAAACTACCCCAAGTGGAACGTTGTCTTGAGGCATAATCTCATTTGCCTCAACTTCCACGTTTATGGTAGGCTTAGTCAAACCAAGCTTTCCATTTGAGGTCAGTTTCTTCTTCTTATGTTTTTGTTTCACAGTAGCCTTAGCGGGTATGGACGAGATTTGCTTACTTTTGGCCATGTTCAACTCAGCAGCTTTTAACATGCCATGTAGCTCACTTAAGGACCATTCCATATTGTCTTTGAGATATTCCATGACCAACTTCTCATAAGACGTGGGCAGGGATTGGAGAATCAAATTCACCATCAGTTCCCTCCCTATGGGAAATCAAAGTCTCTCCATTTGGTCCATGTATGCCTTCATCTTAAGGACAAGAACACTTACATCCCTGCCTTCCTGCATCCTACAACCAACTAAAGCCTTGACATACTAAAAAAGTTATTTCTAACTTGCTGCGGGAACATGTCCTTTAGCTTGTTAATCATGTCGTACGTACTCATATGCTTGAGTTGCTTTCGCAGCTCACAGCTCATAGTCGACAACATGAGACAAGAAACATCTTGTGTATCTCTGACACGCCTTTCCCATGCGTATCTTGTGACCCAGTTCGCATTAGTAGCAGGTGGCTCCGGAAGAGGCTCCTCAAGGACGTGCAACTTTGACTCGTGTTGAAGGACAATCCTTAACACACGATACCAGTCAACGAAGTTCACTCCTATGAGTCTCTCCTTTTCCAGGAATAAACGAAATGATAGTTTTGATGTAGTGTCGTTAAGATTTGCCATCTAAAATAAGAGTACAAGTTTTAGTAAGTTTCGATATAATCCTCGTTAAAATAATAACCCACTTGATTTAAGAAAACCAAATTATCTTAACAAGGGCTAAGAACCTCAAAATACCCGAATCCATGACGGGTTTGCCGCGGATCACTTCATGAAGCTATTTTAGGCAGGTAAACAATTTACCAATTGCAATCCGTGATCGCAACTCTTAGGCACTTGCGGGATCCTAGGTACTCTTAGCACCCATTTGGCATGTTTGATCCCTCCACACCAATTCCTCATTAATACACTTTGATACTTCGGCTAAAGCTCGACAACTACCATCGCGTTTAAGTCTTGGAATTTGTAAATCGTCCGTCAAGATACACGGTGGTACTCTAGCCCAATGGCCGGCTCGGCTAGAGCTGGAAAACCGACCTTGCGAGTTGCCACACGCGCCTTCCACACAGTTACGCAAAATCGATCTCGGCTAGAGCTCGACGACCAATCTTGTTTCACTAGATTTGGGCGGTATCATCTTACGGGTGGTGTGAGATTTACTTTTGAAAAACGGGTTTTTGTTTCTCCGGTTAAAACACTTTTAACCAATTCTTGTCTATGTGGCGCGCGGAGTTTGTAAACCAATTTAAAACTCGTTGATTTTATTATTTTGAAAAAATTTTCTAGCATGCGAAGATCCTAAACATCCATGCAAGAAAATAAACAAAATAAAATCAGCCACGCATGTAATATAATCCGGTAACGAGCCAATCCTATGCGCCTTGCCCGTGAGCCAACGGGCAAGACTAAGTCATCTAAGGACTAGACCGAATGACTTGATGTGTGCTCCTCCCACTTGATCCATCGCGCCTCCTACCGACCTCCGGATCCAAGTACGCCAAGACACCCTCCAATGGTTCTTGTTGGTTGCTTCGGTTCTCCTTTTACAATTTACAAATTTAAAAAGGAAATGACATGCAAGCCACAATTTCTATTCTAAGCTAATACACCAATTTACAAAGAATAGGAAATCGGCATGCAAGCCGTTAAATATACAAACCGAATGAATAAATTAATTATTATAAACCATTGTGGTACAAACCACCAAATGAATGAATAAATTAATTCACACAACCAAACACATCACATAGGTCTTATGGCTCAAAAATGTTACCGGATGCAAATACTACAACCACATACAAGAAACACAAATATACACATGGTGTGCCACACAAAACCATGTAAATCTTATATGTCTTGGTTAAGATTATCTAATCACTCAAGGCACAAATAATCCTATGTACATATGCATTAGGAACCTTAAACAAGTCAAAATTCCATAGTCATATATACACAATGTAAGTATATGCAATTAACCATTTTCATGCCAAAATGTTAATCCACATATAAATACACCAACCAAGACATAAGGCAACTTAATATAATCACACAACAAATCTGGAACAAAATTCCAGAATGTTCAAGTAGCTCAAGCGATCCAACAAAATTGATTTTAGGCAAAAATGCATTCTGCCAGACAGGTTAGCGCCGTTAACTATAAGAGTTAGCGCCGTTAACACCGGCATAGCGCCGCTAACGCGAGACGAGATAGTGACCGCTAACTACGGGCTAGCGCCGCTAACATGGACAAGTTAGCGCCGCTAAACCCCGCTCAGAACCAAAAAACACATTTTTCGGATTTTCAAAGCCACAAAGTTCAAATCAAGTGTAGAGGTGACTCTGATACCACTGTTGGGGTTCGTGGTATGGCACAGCGGAAGCATGCAAGTCCAAAACAGGAAATTTACAAATTTAAAACAAAACCACAAAGTGAACCCCAAGAAGTGTACCAATCTCTACAACTTAGAAATGCAACTTGAAAACAGAAAGAGAGAAGAAATATACCCTTGAAGTTCTCTGGAGTTGGTGAAGATCAAGAACCCGAGCTATAGCACCTTCCTTTCTCTATCGAAGTCCACCCCGGGAAAACCGTGATCCACTCGTACTAGCGAGCCATCGGGTGTCCTACACAACTTGGAGACAACTTCTGGAACAACCAACCTTAACTCCAGGAACCTCTCTTGTGATCTCTCTCTTAATCACACAAGAACAACCAAAGTGTTTTCTTAAGTGTGTGTTTTTACACCTTCAACCACTAGAGAGAGAATGAGAGCCTTGCATGTAATCTTATCAGCCTCTAAAAAGTGGTCTGGAGTTACCCAAGACCGACATAGAGAACTCCAAAACCGAAAGACATGCATTGGTGGAGTGTGGAGGTGGAGAGAATAAAGTTGTAATCTGTCAGGTGTGTTAGCGCCGCTAGCCGCCCAGACTTAGCGCCGCTAACGCGGCTCGGTTAGCGACAGCAGGGTTTAGCGTCGCTAACCCTGACCAGATTACCAACCATCTTTAATTATTCATTTATAACCCTCCCTTTTAGGTTGTTGTCAAGATTAACCCCCGGTGTGTGACCCGATAGGCCCATACATCATCGGTAGTGATCATTTGGCGTACGTGTGACAGTGGGCATACTCCAACAATTCTATCGGTATTTCGAAACTCTCGGTTTTTTCAATTTGAAATAAAGTTACATGTTTTTTCTCGGGATTCTTAATTGATTTCTATCAGATTCACATCTATATCTTTGTCGGTATCAGCAATACCGACAAAACACTTAGAGAATTTTTGAAATTTTCAAAATTCTTCAAAGTTCAAATTTTTAAAAAGGAAGGAACAATTTCTTAGAGTCTTATCTACTGTACATCTGCTCATTAATCATGGGTATTATATCTTCTTGCAGATGGCTAATCCTAGTAACCTTCCAACATTAGTTCCTTCTGAACAATTGTTTCCACCAACCTAATACTTACCCAATCTTCCAAATAATCATTGCTTTGATTCCATCACCTCCACCACTCAATTCCCTATTCTTTCTGAGCTAATCGCAGTACATCTATTAAACCACACATTCTCCTACAACCCTATTGCTGACGGAGAATAATCTCATATACCCGAAGTCTATGTGCAACAATTGTGGAACTCACTGCATAATATTGTAAATGATAAGGGAGAGCAGCTTTTAGCTGGTCAGATTGAAAACTTCAAATTCTCTTTTGGTGTTAACCAGCTAAGGACTATGTTTAAACTACCATCAGAAAGGGGCACTTATGCTGGCAAAACTAGTTTTGATCCTATTCCATCCAGCAAAGTTATATATTCACATGTGAAGGATCTGGGGTTTAATGGAGTGTTGACCAAGAGTGTCCAATTCAAGAGAAACAACATGGTGCCAATCTGGCAGTCTTTATATGCAATAATCAATCGGTGCCTTACTAGCATTTCAAAAGGAGTAGATGGTGCTAGCTACAGTTCATTTCAAATTCTGGTTTCAATGGTCAAACACTGGCATGTGGACTATGCATCTATAATCTTTCAAGAAATTTCCAAAATCGTGCATCAGAAACAAGTACCACAACAAGTTAAGAAATTCCTTCCATATCCGAGGTTTCTCTCGATGATTGTTCAAAGTGTAATGCTAGATCATCCTACTGATATCAATCAAAGGGATAATGATCCTCTGCCAACGGTGTACATCATGCAGAAATTGTATAAGATTGAAAAGACGTTTGATGTTGAGGCTTATGTTATGCCTGTTGATCTGCTAATGTTAATGTATCTAGATGATCCGATAGTTCAGGCATATGTGAGTGAGAATAATCTAGTTCTTTCGGATCGACAAGAACCTGTTGATCCTACCCAAAGAACAGTAGTACCCGAGGGTTCAGATTCTAGTAGTCAGTCGTCTTCGGGGGACACTGACGGGGGAGAGTCGAGAGAAAAGTCTGAGAGGGGTGTAGAAGTGGCTGAGGGAGGTGAGAGTGTAGCTGAGGGAGATGAGGAGGATGATATGCCTATAGGAAAATTCATTGAAAAACCTCAGTCTCAGGAAACACCAGCTCAGGGTGTAGAATATAATGTTGAAAGTATGATTATTAGACCTGAGGGAACAACTACGGAAACAACTGTGTTTGCACATGATGATATGTTTGACATTGATTTTGATGTAGAAGAAGAAGAGAGATTAAAAGAAAATGAAAATGAAAGTGAAAGTGAGCAAAAAGAATATAAGAGTGCTGAGAGTTCCCCAACCACAATGAGCCGGGAAACCACATCACCCATCGGGTCTGACAGGGCTAGTCCTGGTGTTGAAAAAGACTCTGGCATCCCACCAGAGCATGCACAAACCTCACCCAGCCACTCAGAATCCTCTCAAAAGGATACTGTTTCATCTTCTCACGGGGATTTAACACATGATCTACCAAAGTCTCCTTCTGAGACAGTAGGTATTGAAACAGGTGCCAGTTCTCCCCAGGCTACCGAGATTCAGTTTCAAGAGCACATTGCAAGCCCACTTCTTTCTAAACATAAGGACACACCTATAACATCAACTATGATCCTACCTGAAGGACCTAGCAGAACATCTATAGAAGCTACTCTCCGTAGACTTCAAGGATTAGATGGAAATCCCGCCACAGTCAACCCTGATACAGCTGTGTGTGTGGGTGGCTCAACTTCTAAAGGATTTGTTCCTCCAGTTGTTTCAGTCTTAACGGGCAATCTAGGTGATCCCAGTTTTGTTATACCTTCAAAAGTTTCTAAGGTTGTCTTAGAATTTGTTTCTAAGGCTGACCATGAAACTGCTTTGTCTGCAGTTCATGCTAAAATTGATGTTCTAAATGAGAAGTTAGACAAACTGCTGGCGAAACGAGGTCCTGATATGTCGGTGGATGAGTTGAAATCCCAGTTGTATGCAAAGCTGATAGCTAGATCGGATAATAATGACGAAGATGCTACTCTTGTTGATTTATTAAGAACTGAATACAAGAAATCAGACTTTGAAACTTTCAAAAAGGAGATGAGGGATAGTATGGCAGCTTTTGGAGTTGCTTTTCACAAGAGGATGGATGCCATTGAGTCTAATTAGGATGTTGAGGGTGAGGCTCCTTCAGCTATTGTTCAGGGGGAGACTTCAGGGAGAGTTGATGCTGAAGAAGAAGCTGCAATTGCTGCTGCACTTAAAGCTTCTCTTGAAACCTGTCAGGCACAAGGAAAGAAACGAAAACATAATGACCAAGATCCTGATCCCGATCATTCTGAGGGGGAGAACCATCGTCGTGTTGTTGTGCCTATCACTTCCTTGATATCAAAGCTATCTGCTGGTTCGTCTTCACAAAGCAAACAACCAACTCCAAAGAGAGGTAGAGGTCAAGAGATTGAAACTTTTATGGAAACACATGAGACTGAAATTAATGCTGATTTTGAGTTTAATACATATGGGTCATTTAAAGACAATACAGAGTTTAATTTACAAGATCAGATCACTAAGCTCAAAGAAAATATTGAAAAGACACCAACGGTTGAAAAGCCTAAGGTTTTGATGGGGGATGATTATATTGTTGAGGAAGATTTGAGAATTGAAAAGCTGGATATTAATAAATTGTTGAGACAAACACATGAAGTTGTAGAATTTTTTCCAACCTCTCCTGGGAAATTCAGAATCATGCCCAAAGATATTCTGAGAGAAAACAAGAGGAAAGAAAAGGAAGAAGAGCTGAGAAAGGATGCAGAATGGGAAGTACCTAAGGGATATACAGTTGATCCAATCAATACTGGTGCATTAAGTGATCTCAAAAGAAGGGTTATTCTAACAAAAGAAGCACTAGACAAACCAAGAACCAACTGGAAATTTCAGGATATAGCAGTTGCATTTCTAGAAGAAAAGATTGAAGCAATATTCACTGTGGAACTTGAAGAAATGCGACCAATTGACATGATTGGTGTTGATGATGTATCTGAAGTTGGTAAAAAGGTACTACTAAACTGGCATGGAAAGACAAAAGATCAAGTAGCTTCAAAACATTCAATCTTAAATGTTCAGTGTTCTTTTCAAAATGTTCTGCATTATACTTGGGTTCATTTTGCCTTCAAACGTGCTGATCAGAAAGTTTACAACTTTAGTCAAGTGGATTTGAAATATCTAAGTCTGGAGGAACTGGATTACTTGTTGGAAATTCTGGAACCAAGAATTTTACGTTCGAAAGCTGATAAAGCGGGATATACTGAACTCTGGAAATTCATTGCTCAACGAATTCTGGTTGCAGAATACACAGATATTCAGATTGGAGCTGAATCAGACAAAATCAGAATTAATGCTTTAAAACCAGATACATCTCATCCAAAGTTGAATCAAAGGGAGATGTATCAAATTGTTTGAAAAGATGTAAATGATGAATCAGAAGATGGCATTGTACTTTTCAATAGGAAACAAGAAAAGTTCTTTTTAAGACTGAAGGATGTGGGATGCTATTCAAATGGTTCATTGCGAGTCTGGATGTTCAAGATAAGAGAACATAGTCTTAGTATGAAGTATGAATCTGATCAATCAGCAAGAGTTGCATTGTCTGAAGTGATTGATGTTTTCCAGGAAAAACATAGTGAACGTGTGATGATCAGAATATGGCAAAAAAACCTAGGAGAGAGGATCATTGTCTAGACTCAAACAAGGGGGATATTGTTAGATCATTTTTTGTTTGTTGTCTTTAACAATGTAATCTGTTACTTAGATCACCTTTTTACCTTAGATTTGTAGTCAATATGTAAAGAGTATATAAGGTGATCTCACTTCTATGTTTTGTAACCTTTTGACATATGAAATAGAAAAACACATACATTAAGGTGCATTTGGAATATTCTCCTTACATACATATTTGAATTAATCAATATACACTCATCTTTGACTTTCAAGGGGCAAAGGTCTCATCATAATCAATTCCTTCCTCTTGCTTATACCCTTGTGCTACCAGCCTGGCTTTGTTCCTAACTATCACTCCATCCTTGTCCATTTTATTTCTATAGACCCACTTAGTGCCTATAATAGAATGATTTTTGGAGGCAGGGACAAGTTTCCAGACTTTGTTTCTCTCAAATTCATTCAGTTCCACTTGCATAGCATCAATCCAGTCCTCATCTTCTAAGGCTTCTTCAGTCTTCTTTGGTTCCATTTGAGATAGGAAACCAAAGTGTGCAGTGTAGTTAGCTGTAGCCGTAGATCTGGTCATGACCTTTTCTTGGAAATTTCCAATAATTTGATCTTGAGGGTGATCTTTAAGGAATTTGAATGTTGTAGTTGGAGAGTCTGGTTCTGAATCTGAGTGATGTTGAGAACTCTGAGGTGAACACACATCCTCAGTCTCAATAGCAGCATTGTCAACAAACTGATCATCACTGAGATTCTCAGTCTGAGTGACTTCAGCTCCAAAGGGGTTGATGAACTCATCATTCTTCTCAGCTTGAGAATCCCTTGGAGTTTGTGATGATTTCTTTGATGAACACACATCATCATCACTATCATCTCCTATGACATACACAGGATTTGATAAGTTGGTTTCCTTAGGCCTTTCAAGCTCACTCAGACTGACCAAGTCAGCTTGACTCTTATCAGCTCGATCAAAATAGTCTTCATCAAAAGAGACATGAATTGACTATTCTATGGCCTTTCTCCTTGTATTATATATCCTATAAGACTTGGAGATTGAGGAATAACCAACGAATACTCCAAGATCAGCTTTAGGTTCCAACTTACGGAGCTGATCTCTTTGATTCAGCACATAGCACTTTGAACCAAAGATATGGAAATAACCTATATTGGGCTTTCTAGACTTATACATCTCATATGATGTCTTTCCATGTATTTTGACAATTATTGATCTATTCTGAGTATAACAGGCTGTACTGACAGCTTCATCCCAGAAATAGAGTTTCAATCCTGCCTCACATAGCATTGTTCTAGCAGCCTCAATCAAGGTTCTATTTCTCCTTTCAGCAACCCCACTTTGTTGTGGAGTTCTGAAAGATGAGAACTTTTGTAATATTCCTTTTTTTTCATAGAAGTTTTCAAGAGTTGATTTTCTGAACTCAGTCCCATGATCACTTTTAAGTTGCTTTACAGACAAACCTTTCTGCAACTCTTCCTGTTTGATAAAATTGATTATCTCCAGGGCAGCCTCACTTTTAGCTTTAAGGAATATTACCCAGGTGAATCATGAGAACTCATCTACTATCACCAGTGTGTACTTCATGCCACTTAGGCTTGGAGTACTAATGGGTCCAACCAGATCCATATGCAACATATGCAGTGGGTCTGTTATTGAAAAATTTTGCTTTGATTTAAAGGACCCTTTATGATGCTTCCCTTGTTCACAAGCTGAGCACAATTTGTCTTTGACAAATGTGATCTTTGGTAATCCAGAGACTAACTCTTTATTGGATAGCATATTTATATATTTGAATTTTAGATGAGATAAACGTTTATGCCATAACCAACTCAACTTAGGAACAGTATGGGAATACAAGCAGGTTTCATTATAGGGATCAGCAGAATTTAGATCAAGTAGATACACATCTCTTTCTCTTTTAGCTATTAATACAGGCTTTCCCTTAGCATTATAAATTGTTCCTGCTTTCTTCCTAAAAGTAACAACATTATCTTCATCACACGATTTACTGATACTAATCAGGTTGTGTTTAAGGCCTTTGACATATGCAACCCTCTGGAAAGTAACCTTTCCAGCTTGCATCTTCCCATAGCCTTTAGTTCTTCAATGGGAGTTGTCACCAAATGTTACTTTAGGACCTTCATCTTCTTGGAAATCACTAAGAAGTCCTTTCCACCCAGTCATGTGTCTTGAGCCATCCACTATCCAAGTACCATTTACTTGAACCCTGCACATGATATAAAAACTAAACACATTAGTTTTATTTGGGAACCCACTTCTTGGTGGGTTCAGATGAGGAGCACTTAGCATCTCCATCTGGTTGAACTGACTGTTCAGCTTGAGCAGGAGCTAAGTCCTGTGTAGGCTGATCAGCTTGTTCTTGTTCAGGCCTTGAGATTTCTGCATCACAGTCTTAGCCTCATGACCTCTACTTCTGCACTTGTAGCATCTCCTTCTTCCAATGATTACAGGAGGTAGAGAGTCTAACAATCCTTGTGAGAATTTACTCTCAGTCTTAGGATTGTATGTGGTGGATAACTTTTCAACTTTTTTTGCAAGTTGATTTACTTTATGATCACTGACTTTGGACATACCTTTGTCAGATCTTTGTTTGTTATCCTTAGAAGTTTGACTAACAACCTTCTTTTCCATGACTTTGGACTTACCTTTGCCATGGTGACTGGACTCACCAGTTTCAACAGGTTTGGACTTACCACTGTTGATCCTCTTGGACTTACCAAGATCTACAACTTTAGACTTACCATTGTTGTGATTTGACCTCTGACTGACAGTGGTCTTCCTATTCTTGTAACTTCTCTCTGAGCTAGATAGAGAATGTTGTCTTTTGAAAGGATTTGGATTAAGCCTTTCTCTGACTGAAGTTCTTTAAATAGGTTGAGTGTCTAATCTGTCCAGCACAGACTTACAATGTTGTTTGGATGTTGAGCACTCTTCTTCATGATCTTTAGCCTTAAAAAACATATTGTATTTCAGGTTTTGACCATGTTTCTTCTCTGAGGCTGACTTCTGAGACTCAATCAGTAGTCTATCCTCCTCAGAGTCTGTACTTGCTATCTCATCATCAGCTACATAAGCTGCTGTTAGATAGTCACCTCCAAGTACAGCCTTTACCTGTTTAGGAATTTCTTGGTTTATGCACTTTTCAGCAAGCTTTGATGACTTACACCAAGACTCAGTGACCTTTTGAAGTTGGTCAGCTTTGTCTTTAGCTTCCTAAAGTTCTTCACTAAGAAGTTTGTTAATGTGTCTTTGACATTCAAGATCACATTGTGCTTTCTTACCATCATCAATGAGAGATTGATTTTCCTTAATCTCATCTTTCAGTTTAGCTATATCAGTTTTGAGGTCATTTTGAGAATTAAGGCTGGTCTTGTAATCATTCAGTAGATAATCAAAAGCAAGACCCTTTTCCTCATCAGTGTAAGAGTAGAAATTACTGACCTTATACATGGAAGCAGGATCCCAATCACTGAGCTTGCTGTTTTCCTCAATTTCCTTCATGTCAGCTTCAAATATTGATTCGGACTGACCATAATCAACCTCATCTAATTCTAACTCTTCATCTTCTTGAGCCATAAGACATACATCATCATTTGAGGTGGATGATTATGTATCCCAGGTTTCAGCATATAACCCTTTTGCACTGGGTTTGTCTCTTGGCTTTCCTTTCTTGAGCTGGGTATATTTCTTCTAGTATTTATCAGCTCTGTAAGCATTCTTATCAATAACTGATGTTGATTCTGCCTTCTTTGATCTGCACTCAGCAGCAATATGTCCCTTCTTCTGACAGTTGAAGAACACAACATTCTTGGGATCAAAGGAACTCTTCCCGTTGCCCCTGTCAGATCTTCCTCTTCCCTTTTCAGCTCTTCTCAAACGTCTGGCTAACATTGCCATTTGCTCAGTGAGATTCTGACCATTATCAATATCACTTGAGTCTGAGTCTGAGTGGTCAGCTTGAGATTCTGACTCAGTCTCAGATTCAATAACTAGTGTCTTGGAACTTTTCTTCTTTTTCTGTGCAACCAATGCAACTTAATTCTTATCCAAAGACTCCTTGAGTTGTTGCTGAGAAGCTATCTTGTGTTTAGTGATATGTTCATGATTTAGCAAGAACCCATATATAGACTGTAGGTTGTACACGTGCAGTGTTCCTCCAGCCCTCAGTGCTGTAGTTACATCATTAAACCTCTCTGGTAACACATCCAGAAATTTCAGCACTAGTTCAGCTTGATCTTTCTTTTCACCCACACTTAGTAGGTCATTTATCAAGCAGTGAAACCTTGTGAACAAATCAGACAAGGTTTCATTCTTCTTTGAGAAGATGTTTTCATAAGATCTATTCAAATGATTCTTCTTCTGCTGCTTGACCAGATCTGTGCCCTCATAGGTAACACTCAGTGTATCCCATGTATCTTTTGCATATTGACACCCAGTCACAGTACGCAAGATTTCATTTGTCAGGGCATTTTCTAGAACACTTTTAGCCTTATCATCCAGATTGAAGAGTTTCCAATCTTCATAAGTCCAAGATGCAATAGGCTTTCTTGTATCCTTTTCAGTTCTGCCAGGAGACGTATCACTGACAGTAGCAGGAATCTTGGGGATGATTGGTCCTTTTATAACGACATCGAACATACGAATGTCAATGGACATGATGAATAGAATGGCTCTGAACTTCCACATAGGATAGTCAGAACCATCAAATATGGGACAACCTTTGGCAGACATCTGTGGAAAGTTTGAAGAATTGTTGTTTGTAGACATTGTAAACTTTCTCAGAATATTGAAGTTTCAACTTATGAAATCGTTCAGCCTGCTCTGATACCAGTTGTTGGTCCCTTGTATGAGAATAACAACAAGCAACAGATGTGTAGAAGGGGGGTTGAATACACTTTCTGCGGAAATTGAACAAATCAAATAAAAGTGTTACCCAAAGTAAATCAAACCACAATCAATCGAATGCTTTTTATTAAGAAGATGATTACAATGCTTTAAATAAGAAGATGATTACAATAACTATCAAGTAAGCAACTCTTGATATATAATCACCTAATACAAATCTCTCATTCTCTCAAACTTAGCTATCTATAATCAACTTATGATTCAACATATGCTCAGCTTATACTCAGTCTGAATCACTATAAGTGTTCAGTCTGACTAAGCTTTATAATTCTGTTTAAGTTATATGTAGAACTCATCTTACAAACTTAACTTTGTCTCATCAAATCTAAACTAATGAGATCATCTTCCCAACAAATATGCATCGGGGACTTTGTAGCATGTAATATATTTTCTAAACTAATGAGATCATCTAGACCCCTCAACTCTGGAGGCGTGAGCTCTACAACTTCGTCACTTTAGATGCGTGGAATTCTGTCTTCAAGATAAGCAGCATTGACAAAGTATCGTTTCCAGATAGGCTGTTGCATAGCAGTTCTTGTGAACATGTTGTTGCTATCTAAGCCTTTGTCACCTGTATACACTGGAGGTGTTGTAGGAATTACATAATTGGGTAGCAGTGGCCACTCTGACTCTTCTCTAGTTTTCTCTGCAGCTTCTTCTTGTATGTTTCTTTCAAATACGTCAGCTGCAGAGACTTAAAATTGACCTGGTGGAGGAGGAAAGTGTTCATGAACTTCAATGTTGATACCACTGAGGACCCGATATACATCAAAAGTAGATTTCTTCGTTTTATGTTTCCTTCTTGCATTTCTTCTTGAGATTGCAGCCCATTCTTTCTTTTTAATTACCAGTTCTCTTTCAATGATATCATCATCAAACCTGTGAACCATTCTGGGTGTGTCTGGGCGTGTTTCAACCTCAACATATTCATCAATGTTCTTGAAAAGTCTTTCTAGAGCTGGATCCTCAGTCTCCTCCACCGGTTGAGCTTCCTCAGTCTGTCCCCAATCAACAAATATCATACTGGAGTTCCTTATCTTGAGTAGTATATGTTTCCTCCATATGCTTGGTGGGTGATGTGTGCAAGTTTTCATACAAGTCAGCCATCTCATCATCAGAATCTGTATCAAGATCCACCCGCTCAGCTTCATCATGGGACTGCTCCTAAGGTATTTCACCCTCTTCCAGATCAATTGGCCTCGGTTCAGATTCTTGCTGAGATACATATAGCACAATCTGCTTGTCAGCATTCTGACGTTGTTGTTGTTCATAAACTTCATCGGCCAATTGTTTTTGTTTTTGCTGTTGACCGTCAGAACTAGTACCTGCATATAATAAAGAACTCAATGGTGTAACCGGTACTGTTGCTTTTGCAACCATAGAGGGAGAAGATATGTCAATTGTTTTTGTTTTTGTTGCTGACCGCCAGAACTAGTACCTGCAGATAATAAAGAACTCAATGGTGTAACCGGTACTGTTGCTTTTGCAGCCATAGAGGGAGATGATATTTACAATCTTCTTCTTTTCTCCTCCTCGTGTTGATCATCGGGGTCCTGATCATCCCGTCTCCTATTGCTACTCTGTGCCTGAGCCTGAAAAGTTTGTTCAAGGATAGTCAGCCTCTCAGTAACCTTTTCCATTAAAGTATAGAACCCTCTAGTAACCCCATCAATCTTGTTACCCTGTGGCCGTTGTTCGTTACGAAGAGTTGTCAGAAGGTCTTGATCATGAGCGGATTCGGGTCTTTGTTCAGGCAGTTTAACATACAGAAGGCTCTTTAGAGCATCCACTGACATGGTTGCTGGATCAGGTTGCGGCTGAGGTTTAGGAGCTGCAAGTCTTGTAGCAAGGAGTGCTTCTATCCTATCCAACTTTTGATTTGTATCAGTTAATTGTTGTTGGAGAGGTGCCACGGTTTGTTGGATAGTTTCTTGTAATTCTGCACGTGTAACAAACCCAGAATCACGGAGACTTCCGGTTGAGGTACCAGCCACAGAGGCAGTACCACCTACTGGAGCAGCTGGGATGTAGGCTCCAGCAAGATTTCCTTCTAATCCTCGAATGGCACCTTGAGAGGTACCACCTATTGAAGTTGAGGAGACTTGTTGAACATACAAGCTCAGTGCATCAATTGTTACTCTGTATTGATCAAGATAAGCGGAGATCCGCGGTATATCAAATTTTGCATTGAAAGGAATCTAGGACGAGGGAGGAGGTACTCTAGTTTCAATAAGTCTTGCTCCCGAATTGGGTTAACTTAGAGTATGTGATATAGCCCTGCGCAATGAAGACGGTGCCTGTTGAGAGACACCGTAGTAGCTTGGTGGGGTTGAAAGTTGCACGGATGGGATGACCGCGACTTGTTCAATACGAGGCCTAATAATGTCAGGTCCCATAGTAGATGTGGCTACCCGGCTTTCTGGGGCTAGGGGTCCCTCAGCACTCTCCTTTTCTTTTCTCACCTCCTCAGTTTCACTCACACTCCTAACTATAAAACTATCTCCTTCTTCACCACTACTAGGACCATACCCTGCATATTGATTTGGGGATAGTAAGGAATCAGGGGTGACAGATCTGGTTTCAACAGACAAATCCTGAGTAGGAGTAACAATGGGCATGTCATGGCCTAGAGCTACTATTGCAGTTTGGACAGTAGGAATGTCAGGAGTTTGGGTAGAAGGGTTCAAGGTTATGACCAGACCACCTGGTTGACGAATGACATGAGTAGATTGAACAATGTGGGTCAGGTCAGGAGAAGTTGTATATGGGTCAGTAAGTTTCATGAACGAAGGGGTACTGTCGGCTGCTTGTTCAATGGGTCAGTCAGGGGTGCCCAAAGGAGATTGGACTGGTTCAAAGGCAGGGTCACCACCTGGTTGTGAAGCAGACTCAACATGAGAAGATTGGGAACTGGATGACTCAGATGTGTCAAGACCAAGTTCTTCAAGTACAGATTTAGTTCGGGTGGTTTGAGAAATAGATTGGACTATTTTTTGAACAGTGGTGGGATCATAAGCATCCCTCCCTCTCTAGTTTCTCCGCCTTCACCTTCTTCTCCTCCCCTCTCTACAACATTTTCTCTCAGCTCGACCCGCTCAGCATCTCCCATAGATGACTGAGTCCTAGGTTCTATTTCCTCAACTGGTACTACACCTCCCTGGGTAGGTATGGCTGGTGCTGGCATATCCAAAGGAGGTATTCCTACACTCTCCCTATAACTCACAACAATATCATTTTGCTCACATAAATCTAGGAGTGATATAGGGAATGGTTAAGGAACAGGTACATTGGCCGGGGTTGCAGGTTTGATATATATAAACAGTTTAGAGTTAACAGAAGGTAAACCTACCCGGCGAGGAATATCAGCATTGTGGTCCATCAGATATTGGACAATCATGGGTAGAAATCTTTGGTATGGCAGAAAGTTAGCATCCTTCTTTTTCTGGGAATTTTTCCTCAGCATTGTTGCTTTGATATCTTGAAAGAGCAGAAATGCATAATCTATATGCAAGTGATTGGCAACCGCCACAAAAATCTTGAGCTGATGCTCAGTGGGAAATTCGTACCCTGAATGCTTTGGAGTTAGACACATTTGAAGCACCGTCATGCATGTATTGTATTTTGGGTGCAGGTTGGTGCGTTTGAACTGATTCTTTCGAGTGAGCTCTCCATCGTATCCCATTGCCCTGATTGCAACAAGGCAAGTCTCCTCGTCTGGGATTTCATCAAAAGCTGTAGCAGGAGGTCTGTTGTTAGCCTTTGGCAATCTGAAAACTGTTCTGAGGCGATTGATAGGTATATCGATTGTGTATTCATCAACCTCAGCATGGATGATCTCATGTCCCGTATCATTTGTACGGACATCACATGTCTTCCAGAATTGTTTGACGTATAGCTCAGGTACATGTGTGCCGGTGGTAGATGGGTTGTATGGAAGAAGGTGGTTTAAAGGATGTATCTTTAGAATTTCGGTAACAATGCGGTAGTTAGGGTTTTTTAATTTGTTTAGGTCAATATAGTGGTTGTTGTCATGAGTCCTAGAGTTTAAGAACTCAGCTTGGGGCATGATCTCCTTAGGTTGAAGTACTACTTATGCATCATCTTATCTGCATAGATAGATAAAATAGTTAAGTCAAAGATATAGAGATATGCACATAGACATCATTCAATGTTGAATTGTGATCAAAGTTCAGTGAATGAGTCAAGGTTGACCAAATTTGACCAAAACCATCAAGTTGGAAAAATGTGAGAAAACCCCAACTCTGAAACCCTCATTGTGTACATCATGTTTTTAAGAATAAAAAAGTTGTTTTAATACTTTTAATATGTCAATTAGATAGTAACAAACAACTTTATAGTACTTGAGTATAGTCCAAAAATCATCATAACACCCTCTTTATAACAAAAAAAGTGAATTTTAAGTTCAAGTTCATACACCTCAAGAACACGAAGAACACTTTTTGAGATTTTTGAAATATTGTTGCACCAAAGTGTTTCCCATATGTTCTTAATACCCATCGCAAACTTAGATTGGTAAACCAAGTTTGTTTCGTGTCCCAAAATTCCATTCAAAAATCACGAGTGTTTTAACTCAAAATTTTAAAAATAATCCGTACAAGTTGTTACCTATATGATCACGAGTGTTTTGAGACTAAAATTGTAAATTTTGGCAGCGTAACGAGAGGATTCGTAAATTCAACTAACCAAATCGAGAGAAACACTTAAGAGTTTTTGATTTTAGATCGTGTGAGTGGACTGATGGGATGGAGGGACAGTTATAAAGTGAATGGGACACGTGTCGCCTGTTGATTGAACCAAACAGTTGGTAAAAACCTGGCTTATAGGGCAATCGCATGGTAATTCTATGCGGCTTATAGAACCATGCGATTGGCCTCAAACCTTAGTTGAAATGCTAACACTTGGTGAATCGCATGCGATTCCCCTTTGGTTTGTCAATCACATGTGATTGACACTTGATCCATAGTCAGTGTTAGTCTATTCCATGTTATGTGAGCATTGGTGTTCAATCGCATGCGATTGGTCTTATGTTCTCAGTACATGTTCATTACTTGTATCCCATGCGATTGACCTATGGATCATGATTCAAGTTTCAATCTATGCGATCGTAGTCCATTCGATTGAGCCAAGACTTAGAAAATTTAGTTTGTTGAGTTCAAGAAATCCCATGCGATTAATGCATAGTGTGTGATTGTGATCAATCGAATCCAACACTTGAAAATTTTTTGAAAAATCAAAGTAACTGTATTTTGAGAATTGAAAAATGATTTCCCCAGATATCTTGATTTGAGTTTTTGTCTGACACGCTCCCCCTAGACTATTGCATCTGGTTTATGAAAACTTTCAAAATCTTAGGGAATGTGGTAATTGTATTCTTCTCCCCCTACACAGCAGTATGTGTATGATTGTCTCCCCCTACACATATGTAACATGTGTACACCCAGAAATTTACTCCCCCTTGAATGTTGCATGAGTAATCTGCACAAGGAACAAACAGTATAACATCTACTCTAAACAAAAGGAAAGAAAGGAAACATGAAGCAACAGTATGTCATATTTTCAAGTTGAGAATGCCTAACTTGGATACCAACTCAGTAAAGCGACTTTCGTCTAACGGTTTGGTAAACAAGTCAGCGAGCTGATTTTCAGTGGGAACATACTGTAGCTCAATGAGACCTTTCTCTATGTTATCTTTTATGAAGTGATAACGAATATCAATATGTTTAGTTTTAGAGTGGTGTACCGGATTGCAGGAGATAGCGATGGCATACTGGGAATCGCAGAGCAATGAAATTTTGTCATACCTTAGGCCAAAGTCTGATAACTGTGTACGTATCCAGAGACTTTGAGAACATCATATTGCAGCAACAACATACTTAGCTTCAGCTGTGGAGGTGGATACGCAGTTTTGTTTCTTTGAGGCCCAACAGACTAAACGATCTCCCAGAAAGTGAGCACTACCAGAGGTGCTTTTAGTATCAATTTTGCAACCGGCATAGTCAGCATCTGAGTAAGCATGGAGATCCAGAATGGAATCTTTGGGATACCACAGACGAAGATCCATAGACCCTTTAAGATATCTGAAGAACCACTTAACTGCTGGAAAATGTGACTCTTTAGGATTCGCCTGGTATCGGGCACATAGACAAGTAAAGAACATGATGTCTGGACGACTTGCAGTTAGATACAGGAACAATCCAATCATCCCACGGTATGTTTTGAGATCTATTGGAGAACCATCAAAATCTGCTGATAGTTGTGCCTTAGAAGCCATGGTTGTGGATATATGTGTGCAGTTAATCATATCATACTTCGTGAGAAGATCTTTAATGTACTTGGATTGGAAAATGAAACTGCCATGACTTAACTGCTTCACCTGGAGTCAGAGGAAGAATGACATCTCCCCCATCATACTCATTTGAGATCTGCTTGCCATTATATTAGCAAACTCGTCACTGTATTTTGGATTTGTAGACCCAAAAATGATATCGTCCACATAAATTTGAACCAAAATCTTTCCCTACCCTTGGTCTTTGTGAACAGAGTGGTATCAGTCATTCCTTTGGAGTAGCTTTCACCAATCAAATATACAGATAAGACATCGTACCATGCACGTGGAGCTTGGTTTAACCCGTACAAGGCCTTATCTAAGATATAGACATGATTTGGATGTTTTGAATTGATGAAGCCCTCTGGTTGTCAGACATAGACTTCCTCTTTGAGAACACCGTTAAGAAAAGCCGTCTGCACGTCCATTTGAAAGACACGGAAGCTGCAGGAGGCTGCATATGCAAGAAACAGTCTGATAGCCTCAATTCGAGCAACGGGGGAAAATGTTTCATCATAGTCAATGCCTTCTTGCTTATTGGAGCCTTTAGCAACCAACCTAGCTTTGTTACGGATGACCACTCCATCCGAATCCCTTTTGTTCTTGAACACCCACTTAGTTCCAACTACAGATTTGCCATAATGAAGAGGAAATAATCTCTAGACTTTGAGACAATTGAATTGGTGAAGTTCTTCCAGCATTGCAAATACCCAATCCGGATCATCTAATGCTTCATAAATCTTGGTGGGTTCAATGATGCTCAGAAAACCTGAAAATTGCCATTCGTTTGCTGTTGCTGCACGTGTTTGAACGCCAACTGAAGGGTCTCCAATAATGTTTGCTTCAGAGTGATGTCTGGTCCACTTTGTCTCGTGGGAAGTAGAAGATGAAGGAATAAGATCTTGTAACTGTCGTGCTTCCTCTTCATCTTCTTGGGAGAAATTTGGGTCTGAATCAAACACAGGTGGGCTCTCTGGGTCAGGAATCTGAGAAGTCACAGGGGGACGAGTGATAGAGACAGATGTAGAATCCTCAGCATAGAGATCGGCAATGGATTTGTCTCAGTGACCGTAAGAGCCATTAGAGTAACACTTGCTTGGACTTCTGTGTTGTTCCTGTTGTCAGTTAAAACAGGAGAAGATTCAGATCTAAAGAAATCAAATATAAAGTCAAGACTAGTATTTGAACTGGACGAATTGTTTGATTCTTTATTTTGAAGCACCGGTCCTGAACTGGTATGTTCCGAAGCGTTTACTGTTGATTTGAGTGGAAAATTTGTAATATTTAATGCATCATCAAATGTTACGTTGATACTTTTAACAATGCTCTTTGTTCTTTTGTTTAAAACTCTGTAGGCTTTTGACTCGGTAGAATAACCTAGAAAAATAGCTTCATCAGCTTTGGGAGCAAACTTTCCTAGATTATCATCGTCATTTAACACGAAGCACCTATTACCAAAGACATGAAAGTATTTGATATTAGGTACTATGCCATTGGCCAGTTCGTATGGAGTTTTATTAAAACATTTATTGATAAAAGAGTGGTTCTGCATATAGCAGGCAATGCTGATAGCTTCAGCCCAATAGGAAGGTGGGAGCCCAGAGTATGATAGCATGGTACGGGCTGCTTCAACCAATGTTTTGTTTCATCTTTCCACGATACCATTTTGTTCTGGAGTATACACAGCTGAGAACTGATGGTTGATCCCAACAAGGTCACAAAAGCTCTTCAGAGTACTGTTCTTGAATTCAGTTCCATTGTCAGTACGTATGGAAATAACACTCTGACTATGCTTATTCTGCTGTTGCTTGATGAAGGAAATGATTGTTGGAGTAGCTTCATCTTTTGATCGCAAAACTTGACCCAAGTATATCTAGAGTAGTCATCCACCATGACTAGAATATACTTCTTCCCACTCTTCGATTGAATCCTCATAGGACCATAGAGATCCATGTGCAGTAGTTCCAATAGCTTGGTGGTGTTGAACACTTGTTTAGATTTGTGGGAGGCCTTCTCCATCTTACCATTCTTACAGTCTGCACATAGATGATCCTTCTTGAATCTTAACTTGGGAATGCCTCTCACCAAGTCACTAGTGACTAATTTGTTTATATTTTGAAAGTTCAGGTGAGAGAGTTTTCTGTGCCATTGCCAAGGAAGATCTGGTGAGGCTTCGGACAGTAGACACATGGAGGTGGGGGAGTTGTAATTTTCCAAATCAATGAAATACAGGTTAGATTTTCTTGAACCTGCCAGTAGTTCATCCCCATTCTCAGTTAAAACTGAACATTTGTTCTTCTTAAATACTACCTCCAAGTCTTTATCACAGAACATTCCGATACTAAACAGATTATGACCCAACCCTTCAACATAGGAGACTTTCTTGATCTTGATGTGCTTCTTCTCTATGTCTCCGTACTACATTATTGGTGCAACATTGTCGTTCCCAAAACGTACATTCCCGGAGTACTTAGGAACATAATTTTTTAGAAGACTCTTGTGGGTTTAGGTCCCCATATATGAATGGGTCCTTGATTATTAGTTCCTATAAGTGGTTGGTTATGGATTGTTTCTACATGTGGTGGTGAAACTTCTAACGATCTATCCTTAGGTACCCATGTGGGTTTTATCTTTTGTCGAGATGGGATATATGGAGAAACAGTTAGCTTGGAAGGAAGTTTTGGTACCACCGTTGGTTTGATAGTTGATGTGGATGAAGGTTTTGGTTTGAGGTGTGGTTTCTGAGTGGAAAGCATTGGTAATGTCTCCTAGTATCAGATGTGTGTAGCAAAACTGTAGCAAGGTTTGAAACCTTCTCTACAATTCCTTGTGGGTAATGAATTGAAGTTTGGGTTTTGGCACTTCAGGACCATAAAGTTCCTCATTTGTATAGATTGGAGAGGTGACAGTTGAATTCAGTGTTGGAGGTGGGTAACTGAAGTATGAGTCATTAAGGTTAGAATAGTTGAAGGGAGTTTTAGTTTTGAGATGAAGGGTTCGCTTGACATCCTCTTCAAATCTTTCTTCCTCTTGACCAACAAACACCATTCGTTGAGTTAGTCCTGCGCCAAATAAATTTACATTATATAATTGTTTTCCAGATACTTTACTTAGAACACTTGGGTTTTTGAAACCAAGTCCTTCGAATGTCCATCTTGAAAAAGGCTGTTCCTTTTCTTTATGCAGAAAGATGGTTTGTTCACTTCGCCCCCTTTTGATTAGAAGGTCTTCAAGTTCTTTGATTTTTGAACAGAGAGCACGTTGTTCATTTTTTAGAATTTCTGAATCATTTTCTACACTAATACGCTATGCTCTGAGGTCGTGCATGATAATGTTTGTCTTATCAGTTAATTCTAGAAATTTAAATTCTTTCACAGCTAATTGTACCTTTGATTCATTTATATTCTTTTCTAATTGTTCAGTTGCAGTTTGTGCTTCTTTATCTTGAGTATGAATGACCTCTTTCAACACTTCATTTTTACTACTTAGTTTGGTCACCTTATGTTCTAACTTTTTCATGCGGTTTAATATTGTTTGGATATGTTCAAAACTAAAACCCATATTAGAGTTAAAGATAGAAGTTACCTTTCCGCTTTCCACGATCTCCTCCTCAGCATTGGAGAGATCATCACCACCATCTTCATCCCCATCACTTGTTTCACCAGTAGCCATCAGATAGAACTGTGCGTTATCCTCACCATCTAGATCACTATCGGAGTCTGTGTCCTCCAGGAACTAATCTTCTTCCACCATAAAAGCATTCCTAGCCTGCTTTTGTTTTGACAGGAGGTACCTTTGTCTGTAGTATTTAGCATCCTTGGTCTTCTTCTGTGGAAAGTTCCTAATCATGTGTCCAGACCTCCCACAGTTGTAGCACTTCGATTCTGTCTTCTTTTCCTCCTTCCTCTCATCCCTTTGAAATCTAGGCTTGTCAACAGGAGCAAGCCTTTCTCGTCTCCTGGAGCCAGAGGTAAATCGTTGTTTGTTGTTGGTCTAGTTGAAACGATTTCTAAAAGTCTTACAAACAACTGAGAGATCATGGATGACAGCTTCAACTGAGTCTTCATCATCATCATCATCCGGTTCTGATTCACTGAGAATCACTTGCTTCTACTTCATTGATCTTGATGATGATTCTCTTGGAATCCTTTCTGCTGCTACTAGGGCTAGAGGGTCTACAGCTGGTTGTTTTGAGAGAGATTTCAGAACTTCATCCTAGTACTGATTGAGATCTTCAAATATGTTGTGGAAGGTAACAGGGGTAAGATCTTTGTTGATTTGCTTGTACAGTCTAGCATAATCCATCCATTCTGGACCTAGTGACTTAAGAAAGACGCAGTTCAGATCTAAGTCAGTCCTGATGATTTGATTAGACCTCATCTCATTTTGCAGTTTGAAAAATCTACCATATGTTTTCAGAAAGAAGTTCATTCTCTCGAACACTGACGTCATGATAGCTGTTGACTAGTTGAGTATGTTTGATGTAATCTCCCTGTTCAGTACCTTGCACCTGCTTCTTGCTCTCATCCCATATCTCCTTTGCGGTGGCTAAGCTGTCTATCTTAGTATAGATTTCTGAGGAGAGTCCTTGCTTAAGATAGTACTTAGCCAATCGTTCAGCCTTTTTGATTTCCTTTTCTTGAGCTGTGAGCTCTTCAGTAGTTTTTTCTCTCTCATGATGGAGAATGACGGGATTGTTGTTCGGGTCAGCTTCAACAACTTTTGTAAACTTTTTGTTCCCGTTTAGGATGCAGTCAATCATCATTTCTTCATATACCTCATTGTACTCCAGGAAGTCCATAAACCTTCCTTTCCAAACATTATATTCTCCTCGGAACAAAACATGAGGTTTTGCATCGGTACCAATGGACATCATCTCATTTGAACTTGACATAATGAATGTTTTAGTAAGAAATGATCGTTCACTTGTTAGATGATTTGATTGTTAGATAATTTTACTGACAATAAAGAATAAGATTCTTTTCAAGCTTGTTTTAACAACTTCAAGGTAATGATTGAGGAACTAAGTCAATTTAATTCAACTTTGAATTAGATCTTATAAAGATTAAATTAAACTTTGAATTAGATAGAATTAAGTTAATTTAATTCAACTTTGATTTATATCCGGTTTAGATAAAATGAAATTTTGAATTAGATTGTTGATGTATAAAGTTCGATTGTCCTCTTGTTCAATAAATCAAGTCCCAATGATTCAATCACTTTTCCAATAGATTCAAGGAATGCGAATGGTTCTATGCGATTGGTAGTATCCCTTGAAAACAAATGGACAGAGTAACAACTTGGTAGTGATTAAATGAGTAACCAATTGTTAGAATTAAATATTGTATAGAATAGAAGATTAAATTCTAGGTGATGTTTGTACTGCGTACAAACTAGAAGGACTAAATATGTAAATACCCTTAGGGGTATATAAGCCAAATGACTAGTTGTCATTTTGGTGGACTTTGGCATTAATCACATTCTTATGTTTGTGTTCTTCATGGTGTTTTAACATTCTCTCTACATCTTATTGATTATTAGTCATTGTTCCATCCATAGATCTTGATACCTTAACCACTTGGCACCAACAAGTGATATCAGAGCTTGATTAGGATTGATTTGAGTGTGTTTTGATCAAATTTTGAAGCATTTTTCGAAAATTTCGTATTAAAGTGGGCTGGAATATTCAGAAAATTATAGAAAAATCATACGAGCTCCGTTTGAGCTGATTTTCGGATATGTTGTTCTTCATGATGAAATGAACCTTCGTTTAAAATTTCATGCAAAAACTCCTTACAGTTTGAGAGAAATCTGAGTTTTTATTTTCTGCGTTTTTGAGGTGTTTTTGACGAATTTTCTTCAAAATCGTGGGTTTTGATACTTGTTTTCGAGTTAGGAGTACATTAAAAGTGTTTGTGGAAGTGGAGATTAGTAGATCTGAAGAGAAAAATCATTTTGGAGATGTTTTTAAAATCGTGTTCTTCGTGTTCTTGAGTGGGTTTTGATGAGGAAGATGAAGTGCTAGGGTCAGATCTGTTTTGGATGTGTTAGTGTATGAAAAAAGGTGTTTGTGAAATCTATCAGCCGAGTTTTCAATCGCACGCGATTGAAAGCTATCAGCCGGGTTGTTTTTAGACCCAATCGCACGCGATTGAAAGCTATCAGCCAGGACCCTGTATCGCACCATTCTACCTATCGCGTAGGCCCCATTCGCATGCTATTGTCTCCTTGTTCAACTTGTGTAAAGCCCAATCGCACTCTATAGAACCAATCTATCAGCCGCGTATAGCCTATCAAACGATTCTATCGGCCGTATTTTTAAAGGGCTATCGGACGGATTGCACTAATGTGTATCACGCTTTTTGAGATCTGCTAAATTGCTTTTGTAATTCTCTAGATCTGCTGTCATCGATTCAAGTGCAGCATTAATTACATCTGACTTCTTCATTTGAGAGTATCATTTGTAGAGATTTGAATCTGACAGCAATTACTTCCATCGAGAACCACAATTTCTTTTAATTGGTTGTGCAAAATACTTTTTAAATATTAATTTCAAATTTATTGATGTTTTGTCATCGAGAACAGACATCGAGAAGTGTGAGTGAGCTGTCCATCACCAAGCATTTATTGGAATTAATCTGAGTGTGTCATCGGAGCTGCAAATTATTCTTATTCGAAAATTAAAGCATAATATCAAAAAAAAAATTTTGGACGGTGAAGGAGATGCGACAGATGGAGCTTCGGCATTGTCATCACCCAACCCGACACTTTAATTTTGCATTGCCCCAGTTCACTTGTTGTCATCAAACCTAGAGACCAGCTACATATTCAAATGCCACGTGAATAATAATTCAAATTTAATTGTTGTTGGTAAAATTAATTTGAGTTTGCATATGGTTTAATTGTTGAACATCAATTTCGTGAAATCCAATTAGTTGTGAACTCCAATTAATTTCTTGTTTTAATTAATTAGTTGGTATCGCGTTTATTGCTATATCATTGTTGCCATTAATCAACTCATTCTAAATTGATTTTAAAATCATTTTAGTTGATTAACTTTTTGATCAAATCAATTCAATCCTAAACGATCATATTTTTCAGGTATCGAGATGGATTTTAAAAAAACCTCATTTTGCAGAATCACTATTGAACATGAAGTTCATAAATGGAAGGAATCTAAATATCCGTTTAATGAAGCAGACAGATTCATGTTTCGCATGTGGAACATGTTATTTGGAATGCATGATAATGCATGGGATGGCTGGTGCAAAGAGTCTGACAAACTCAAAAAGCTTAGACAAGTGAATTCTGATTTATCTACAAAAGTCCAAGAGCTTGAACAGAATTCTGCAAAGTTACATTTTGAGAGGCAGATAGCAGATAATCTGTCCACAGTCAATGCAAAGTTAACAAATCAGGTGTCCATAGTGTCTGTGAAATTTCAACTAGCTGAATAGATATGTAAATCTTATGCAGTTGAATTGGAGCAAAAACAAGCAGATATTGAGATTGCGCTGAATAAGGCTACAGAATTGACACAAGCCAATGCCGAGCTGAATGCCAAATTGTCTTGTATGATGCTAAATGATTCAAAGATCATGGACAAATTGTGCTTTGAGAAAGCTGAGTTGAAAGAAAAAGTCAAAGGACTTGAACAACAGCTGCATGTGTCAATTCAATCTTTTGTTCCTCGTTCAACATTGGAGTGGAAAATATCTGACCTCCAAACGACACTAGACACTGAGAGAGTACAATTTAAGAAAGAGAAGAAATAGTTAATGGCTAAAATTCTGAAAGCTGAGCTTAGCGCTGCAAAACTTGCTGAATCAACGAAGACTTCCACTGAAAACATTAACTTTTATTCAGTTTCACATTGTAGTAGTCAATCTAATTCTTATTTCTCTGTTGCAGGTTCTGAGCTTTCATTTGAAGATTTCACCAACGCATCAAATGCTGCGAAGCATCATAAGATCACAGAATCTGTCGGATCTTATTATCAAGTGAAATCACCTACAGCCGTAATGACTCAATCTCTGAAACAAAACCCCAAACATAAACAAGCTACTTTTAATTCTAAACAGAATACTTGTTCTACGAGTAATTCTAACTCTGCTTGTTCTGTGATTGTAGATGATACTGTGTCAAAGCTCAAACAAGCATCGATTTTAAAGAAAAATCTAAATGATGCTATTGCAAAGGTATCATCATTGTTTAGTCCATCCACTTCAACGCCGACGACATCATCCTGGATCGAAAAGACGAAACCCTTCTGAATCTGCATCAAATACGTCAGAGGTTCCAAATGATGATTTATCGTCAACCGCAACAACAACGAGAATTCCACAGAAAGAGGTTCGAGTTGTTAAGAGATCTCAAATACCTCATAAACACAACAACAACAACAGACGCCGATCTTTCTCAAAACCAAGTTCAACAGGGGAGTTTGTGCTCAAAACAGACGTCATGTATCCATTCGTGGTTTACTCAGCCAAACAGCTAATCCGCCTGTCAAAAGAGGAGATTTGTAAGACGTCCCGTATTAAACAAAAGTTTGTTGTTAAGAATGGAATTCCTCAATGGCATTCAGGACCAATGAATCGAAAGGTCCATAAACCTGTAATTGTAACCAATACACAAAAATAGATGCCAAAACCTGCTTCTAACAAATCTGGACCCAAAGGAGAATGGGTACCAATTTTTGTTAATCCTTTTTGTAGGTAAACAAATAGAGACATTGTTGGAGCACAATGAAGATCACTCAAAGACAGTGAAGATCATTCTGTTCAGTGTGCTGATAAGATTTAAAACTCATAATTTTCAAAGACAAAGGAGTTCCCCTGCAATTCAATTCAATTTCATTGTGTTCAGCATTAGCCCGAGTTTAATGACCTGAGAAGCTTATTTGTGCAGTTTTATCATTTCATGATATCACTTGCTTTCTATAGATTGTTATTTGCAGGGAGAGCAAAATTTTTGTTTCTTCACCTAATTGATGAAAAATAGTTTTCATGCATCAATTTAGGGGGAGTTTTTGTTTTTTATTGCTATATCTTTCAAAAACTCCAAAAACATTCAATATTGAAAAGCCAAAAACATATTAAAACTTCAAAATTCAAAAAGATTTTTGGTTTTCATTTGTTCTTACTTATTCAAGAAGGTATTCACTCTTACTTGCTTCATTCTGATACCTTTCTTGATTCACCCTTTTCTTGATCTTTTGAAAGATAGTCCTTCATTTTCGTGTTTCCATCTCATATCATTCCTTCCTTCGTTCTTAAATGTTTCATTCTTTCTGGAAACCGCTCATTCATGTCATAGTATTCTAGTGATCAAAACGGCACCATGAGTGAGGGAGTGCAGGCAGTTATACTCCTATGGTCTATCCAGAACCGGAAGGACCTGCCCCAGGAGCTCACCATATACTAGAAAGCAATAGTAAGGGTTACTTACTAGGTCATCTAGGTGAGCAGAATCAGTTATCACGGGATACTGATTGGTGTGCAGAGGTAAAATTAAATAGAGAGGGGTGGAACCGGAGATGGGGGTGCATATGATCAACAAATTATCTTGACCTTACACTGTAAAATCATTTTGTGACGTCATTTGTCAAAATACTCTGATTGTTCATATCTTCTATGATTGTTCAAATCTTCCTTGACAATCCTTCTCAATACTGAATTTCTTTGACAATCATTTTTGTTGTATATCACATGATTTCTCATCCGGTTACAAAAATGATAACAAGTGTCCTTATGTATCCAACATGAGATACATACATCAATTTCGAAAGTGAGTTTGAGGGGGAAGTTGAAAAATATTTAGTGAGCTGTGGGTGAGACAGGATCAAAAGAAAAGAAAGAACCTTACAAAATAGTATACATCTGGGTAACCACATCTGCTACTAGATCTCATTCGTTGAGATATGGTATTGAACTAGACATCATGGACCCAGTGATGCAATGCACTAACCCCACCCAGCTACTCAATTATCTCTTAAAAGATAATTGTTTCAACTTCACACAGAGAATTAGCACATTTCTATCGACATCTCACTTGGAGATTGTTGATATTGAAACGAGGAGGACAGCTACTCCGGTCCCCGACCTCTTTCATGCACTGATAGAGTCTAGAGCTTATTCGAATATAAATTTCATTACTTAGGACACATGTTGGATCTTTAATGCATATCTAGTCTTTCGTGACTACCGGAACATCTTGGAGTGATATCTTATGTGATATTCACGATGATTAGATAGAAATCCTACCAGAATCAACACTATGCCAGTTCTGAACGTAGGTCACACAGTTTTTTAAACTGTCGTGTTAACGAGAATCTATGTGATCTCGGTGTTATACCACGAGAACTTTGAGACGGTGCCCTAAAGACTGTCTCGGATGCTTTAATTGTTATATCATTGTGGTGACACCTTCACAAAGTTAGTTCAACTGATTCTCATGATGCGGGTTCAAAGCTTCAAGGGTTCATATATTCAGGTCAAAATCAAGCCGAATATAAAATTCATGTGCATGATGTTCATGAAGAATCCTGATCATCATGAGGGGGAGAAATTTTAATACTAAATCAGTTCCTTTTTGTTTAGAGTAGGTGTTACACTGTTTGTTCTTTGTGCAGCTTCATGATGCAACACTCAAGGTTGAGTGACTTCTGATGACACACATGTACCATATGTGTAGGGGGAGAAAAATAATACACATTGTGCACATGTGTAGGGGGAGAAGTTTAGAACTGACACACTTCCAAAATTCTTCCAAACAAATGCAACAATCTAGGGGGAGTGTGTCAAACAAACATTCAAATCAACCATATCTGAAAAACTAAATTTTTAAATCTCAAAATTCAGATATCTTGATTATTCATAAATTTCTCAAGTATTGGTTCAATCGCATGCGATTTAAAAAATTTGATAGCAAATATGAATTAATCGCATGAGATTGATAAACAGGTTGATTCGCATGAAAGGGGTGATTCGCATGCAATTGATAAACAAAGTTTGATTCGCATGAAAGGGGTGATTCGCATGCGATTGATAAACAAATGTTGATTCACATGCAAGGGGTGATTCGCATGAGATTGATAAACAAAGGTTGATTCGCATGCGATTGATAAACAGGTTGATTCGCATGCAATGGTTGATTCGCATGTGATTGATAAGCAAAGTGATTCGCATGCTATTAACCAAAGAGTGATTCACATGCGATTAACACACCAAAGAGTTAATCGCATGCGATTTAACACTTCTATCAGCCGGGTGTTTTTTACCATGCGAATGCTTCTATCAGCCGCATTTTTACAAGTCTATGGTCCAATCAACGAGTGACACGTGTCCAGTCTTGATTTATAACCGTCCCATCAGTTACCAAGCTTCCATTACACGATTCAAAAACATGAAAATTTCTAAAGTTTTTCTTTCGAATTCTTGGTTACTTTAGCATACTAATCCTCTCGTTACTCTGCCAAAATTTACAATTTTAGTATCAAAATACTCCTAATCACAATGGTAACAATTTGTACGGTTTACATTTTGAAAATTTTGAGTTAAAAGGGTATTTCTTGGCCATAGAACACCTTAATACGAAAGTGAGTTTCAAGACTTCAAAGGGATGTTTGGGACACGAAACCAACTCGTTTGATGAAACAAAGTATGTGATGGGCATTCTTATCACATGGGGAACACTTTTATGTAAAAATATTTCAAAAATCTCGAAAAGTGTTCTTCGTGTTCTTGGGGGGTATAAACATACACTAACGATTTGGTTTTTGGCCTAAAAAGAGGTGTTAGGGTGATTTTTGGACTATGCTCCAGTACTACAAAGTTGTTCAGCACTATCTAATTGACATTCTCAAAGTTTCAAAACAACTTTTTTATACTAAAAATCATCCTGTACACAGTGAGGGTCAACACTTAAGGTGTTAGAACATTGGTCAACATGGGTCAAACTTTTGTCATGCATATCTCTTTATCCTTAACTTAAATTTTTACCTCTGTGCAGATAAGATGGCTCAAGCTATTGTTGACCCACAGGACATCATGCGTCGGTCTGAATTCTTAAATTCAAACTCTCATGAGAGCAACCATTACACTGACCTCACCAAACTCAGAAATCCTAACTACCCAATCATCACTGAGATTATGAAAATCCACCCTTTGAACTACCTTCTAACCTATAATCCTGCCATCACTGGCACACATGTCCCTGAACTCTATGTCCAACAATTCTGGAAAACTTGTGAGGTCTGTACCAATGACAGGGACCAAGAGGTCATATATGCTGAGATTGATGAGTACACTGTTGAAATTACTGTCAGTTGCCTAAGAAGCATCTTCAGACTTCCAAGAGCAAACAGTAGGCCACCTGCCACTGCTTTTGATGACATACCAACTGAGGAAGATTGTCTAGCTATCGTGAGGGATATGGGCTATGATGGTGAGCTTGTAAGGAAAAACCAGTTCAAAAGAACCAGCTTACACCCAAAATATAACTCCCTGCTGACTGTGCTTCAAAGGTGTCTCACCCCAAAGAATTCTGGTTATGAATTCCCCACTAAGTATCAACTCAAGATTTTTGTTGCTGCCGCCAACCATATGCATATAGACTATGCATTTATGCTATTCCAGGATATTAAAGCCACTATGCAAAGGAAGAATTCCCAAAAGCATAAAGAAGCTAAAATGCTGCCTTACCATCGCTTCATACCAATGATCATCCAGTATGTGATGGATCGGAATGCTGATATCCCTCGTCAGACAGGTTTACCTTCTGTTTCTCCAAAACTCTTTATTTTTATTAAACCTGCTAACCCGACCAATCTGCCTATTCCAAGACCCTTCCCTGTATCTCTCTTAGATCTTTGTGAGCAAAATGATATTGTCAAGAGTTATAGGGAGAGTGTAGGAATACCTCCCATGGTTGTGCCAGAACCGGCCATACCTGCCCAGGGAGGAGTAGTACCTGGTGAGGATATAGAGAACAGGCCTCAACAATCTACGGGAGATGCTGAGGGGGAAGAGGAGAGAGAAAATTCTGAGAGGGGTGGAGAAGAAGGTGAAGGTGTTGAGACTAGAGAGGGAGGGGATGCATATGATCCCGCCACCATTCAAGCCATAGTTCAATCACTTTCTCAATCTACCCGAACCCAAGCTGTACTTACTGAACTTGGACTTGACGATTCTGAGTCATCCAGTTCTTCTCAAGCTGAGTCTGCTTCCCACCAAGGAGGTGCCCTTTCCTTTGAACTTGATATATCTCCTGTGGGCACCCCTGACCAACCAATCGAACAACCAGTAGAAAGCACACCCTCATTCATGAAACTTACTGACCCACATACTACCCCTCCCGACCAGACTCACCCCGTTCAAACTACTCAGGTCATTCCACAACCTGGTGGTCTGGTCATTCCTTTGACTTCAACTGCCCAAGCAACCACCATTCCTATCATTCGCAGGGCCATAGTTGCTCCTGAACATGACATTCTAGTCACTTCGCCAAGTCATTTCTTATCTGTTGAATCTGGTTCTGTCACCCCTGACTCTCTCATTCAACCTGATCAATATGCGGGGTATGGTGGTGGTAGCGGTGATGATGAACATAGTTTTGTAGTTAGGAGTGCGAGTGATAGAGAGGAGGTGAGAAAAGAAAAAATGAGTGTTGAGGGTTCCCCAAACCCAGAAAGCCAGGAAGCCACATCTACTATGGGGCCTAGCACTGCTGGGCCTCATATTGAAGAAGTCGCGGTGATCCCACCCGTGCATGTTTCTGCCCCACAAAGCCACTACGGTGTCTCTCAACAGGCACCTTCTTTATTGCACAGGGTTATAGCACATACACTGGGTCAACCCCAATTGGGTGTTAGACATATTGAACAAAGAGGACCGTCTCCCTCGTCCTCGACTCCTTTTGATGTACGATTTGACATACCGCGGATTTCCGCATATCTTGACCAACACAGGGTAACAATCAATGCACTGAGCTTGTTGGCTCAACAAGTTTCCTCACCTTCCAGAGGTGGTACCTTTCAAGGTTCCATTCGAGGATTGGAAGAAAATCCTGCTGGAGCCAACATCCCTACTGCTCCAGTAGGTAGTACTGCCTATGTGGCTGGTACTTCAACCGGAAGTCTTCGTGATTCCGGGTTTGTTACACGTGCAGAACATCAACAACATATTCAACAAGCCGTGTCACCAATCCACCAACAACTGCAGATGACAAATCAAAAGTTGGATCGGATAGAGCAAGCTTCCAAGGCACAAGGTGAGCAGCTAAACCGAATTGAAACACTTCTTGCTGCCCGTCCTCCAGTTCTAGAGCCTCAATCACAATCTGATCCTGCCACAATGTCTGTAGATGCTTTAAAGAGCATGATGTACGTTAGACTTATGGAGCAAAGGCCAGAATCTGCACATGATCAAGATCTTCTGACTACTCTTCACAACGAACATCGTTCATCGGGAATCTCCATGGATGAATTTAAAGAGTTTCATGAAGATGTAAACAGAAAGATTGATGGGATCACCAAAGGTTTCTACACCTCCCTATCAAAAGTCACAGACCGGCTGACTAGCCTAGAAACAACCTGTCAGGCTCAGGCTCAGGGGAGTAAGAGGAGACGGGATGATCAGGATCCGGATGATCAACCCGAGGGGGAGAAAAGGAGAAAATACATGTCTGCTCCCTCAGTTGTTGCTACAGTACCTGTCTCACTCGTTACTTCATACTTATCTGCAGGTACAAGTTCAACTGGGTCCGGAAGTCAACACAAACAACAACAAAAAATGGCCGATGAAGTTTATGAACAACAACAAAAGGAAAATGCTGACAAACAAATTGTACTTTACGTACCTCAGCAACAATCTGAACCGAGGCCAAGTGATCTTGAAGAAGGTGAAATACCTTACCAGCAGCCCCATGCCGAGATGTTTGACTGGTCTAGTGACTCAGAGGAACAAGTGGAAGATTTATATGAGTTTATTCACACATCACCTGCAAGGCATGTGGGGGAAGGTAGTTCTGCTATGCCAGAGGAGGAAGCTGAGGATCCTGAGATGGAAAGTCTATTCAAGGGTATTGATGAATACGTCGAGGTTACTGCACGTATAGATTCTCCTAGAATTGTCCACAAATTTGATGATATTCCCAGTGAAAAAGAACTTGCACTTAAAAGAAAAGAAAGGGAAGCAATTTCTAGAAGGGAAGCTAGGAGAAAGCCTAAACAAAAAAAACCAATCTTCGACGTGTCCAGGGTTCTAAGTGGGATTAATGTTGAAGTTCATGAAACTTTCCCTCCTCCTCCTGGTCGGTTTCAAGAATCAGCTGCCGATGTGCTTGAAAGAAACAAACAGAGAGAGGCAGCTGAGAAAACAAGACAAGAGTCTGAATGGCCCTTGCCAAGGAGCTTCATTGTGCCACCTGCTCCTCCAGTGTATCGTGGGGATCCAGGACTTGATGCAGGCAACATGTTCACAAGAAGTGCTGCCCAACAACCTATATGGAAACCGTATTTTGTCAATGCTGCTAATCTTGAAGAAAGAATTCCAGACATATTCAGCAATAAGCTAATACAGGTTATTTCCCTTGAGTTGCGGAACATGGACGACAAACAGAGAAGAGTATATGAACACATCCTCTCTCAGTCCATGACAAAACCCGAAGAGATCAAATCAGAGTATCCTATAGTTAAACTTCTCAATATCTATACTGAGACAACCTTCAGAATAAAGTATGTCATCTCTCATGTCAGAAGAGCAAACAACCTGTCATACATCCTCAACGAAGCAGACTTAAGGTTTGTAAGTATTGAAGACATCAACTTTATCTTTGACACCCTCTCTCAGAAAAGAGGAAAGTGGCCAGAAGAAGAGTTTGGAAGAGGAGCTCTGATGAAATACATGAGAAATTTAATGGAATACTTTGAGGAACATGATCTGCAACTCGGAGCTGAAAACAACTATCTGAAAGTCAATCTCTTAAAGCCTAATCAAAGCCATCCAGATCTAGAAAAGCTTGAAGAATTGACAGTTATCTATGATGGGCATCCAAAATTCAAAGGTGATCGAGGGGTCATCTCAAAGAATACAAAAGGTGAAAAGATCTTCATCAGACTTGATGAACTCATGGCGTATTCATACGGCACTTTGAAAATTCTCCATCATAAGATACATCAGAAAGTGTGGGAAAACCGGGCAGCCTATACTGATGAAGAACATGTGGAAGCCTATCGTGCTATAGAAAGGATGAGAACAACACTGGCAAGCAGAAGGCAAATACGCAAGTGGCAAGTGGCATTCGGGATTCGCAACAAATCAGCCTATGAATATATTAATGTATTTATTTGTTGTGAATGATTACACACCTCACTTAGGGGGGGATTGTTAGAAATATTAAAGTGAGGGGTGTAATATGTAATTACTCAAAGTTGGGGAAATGCTATATAAAGGCATTTCCCCCACATTTCAATTGAAGCTTTGCATTATTCTCATTACTTGTGTTTTCTGTTCTCTCTACTCCTACTCTCGGTTCTCTCTCTCAAACCGTATACAAACACACAAACACACACTAGAAGAACAATCTTCTAAGCATTGCTTCATCCGTATCATAATACGGGACCATCACCAATAGAATGCGATTGATCCCTGTAGTACCAAATACTTAGAAATAAAACTGTTAGTAATTCCAATCGAATGCTTATCAAGTCAAGTATTCGAATGCGATTTCCTTTGATGTGTTTGATAACCAAGTAACCAGCAACCCTTGAATCGCACGGATTAGGACTGCGATTGATAGAACCCTTAGAATCTACCCAATCGTATGCAGTAGAGCTAAAGCGGCTGATAGCTTATAGAACTTTTAGCTTGCAATCACTATAAGCCGCATACCTCCCAATCGCATACCTCTTGGATCCGGCTTATAGGATCTAAATTGTCACTATCAGATCTGTGGACCTTACTCCTTATCGTGTCTACCCACTTGTAACATGATTGGTATGGGTAGTACTTGAGTTTCCTTGCTCAACAATTAATCTTTGAAGAATTAATAATTATTTAAATTAAAAACCAATTTCTTTTTCTTCAAGACTGCACTTTCAGCTCCACGAACACCATAAATGCTTAAATACCCAGAAAATAAAATGCTAAAAGGTCGAGTATTTAAAGAACCATTGAACTTTTTCCTTTCAAAACACCACTCGATTTTATATGTTCTTCAAGAAAACCTTATAAAACAGTTGCTACCTTTGAATTAACCCAACGAAATGGTAGAAAGAGATATTGCTTATACCTTAGATGTGTTCTACCCTTGGGAATCACTAGAACTCGCACCTTTCTTGAAGAAACCGTATGTTTATATGCTTTGAAGAAACCAAATGCTTGTTCTTCACTTTGAGCTTGAAGTCTTCGAGATGTACCTTGTGGTATTCGAACAATCACGAGCCAAAAACAAGTTTGGCTCTGATACCAATTGATGGTCCCTTACAATAAGGATGAAGCAATGCTATAGATTAAATAGTTTGTGTGTGTGTGTGTTTCGGTAGAGAGAGAGAGAGCCGAGAGCTATAGCGAACACAAACTAGATAGTGGTAAAATATGCAAAGCTTAATTAGAATAGTGGGGGCAAATGCCTTTTATAGCATTTGCCCAAGTTTACAATATTGACATATTGCACCCTCACTTTTATAATCTAACATTTATAAAACTAACTCTTTTATAATCAAAACTTCATAAGAACCCCCTGTCTTATGATCGGGAATACTTTAGGCTTTTCCCTCTGCATCGCGACGTTTCGATTGTGAGTGTGAGCATGGAATGAGTCAACTCTGAACACTCACAACCATTTCTCGACTATCCGATTTCGACTGAGTGATAAACGACAAAGAACATATCAGTTCGTTTGGGCATGGCCATGCACTTCCATAGTCTATGTCAGTCAAGGGGCCCAGAAACATATCTCCTAAAAAAGAGGTGCATAATGCCTCTAGCATATTCGCATTTGGCAACACGCTTTCCACTGATATCATATACGCCCGTTATTAATACCCAATTACGGCATAGCGTTAGGTGCTTCCCAAATATCAGAAGTCCACACATCCCAAACCAAATACCTTAGGCTTGAGGACAACCTATGTGACGAATACCTTTGACTCGTGAACCACGCGGTATTCTTCACTATGTCACTATCTAATATCCACACCCGTGGTGAATACCCGTACATCCTTGGCCTACACTCCTAGTAGTTATCTTCAATCACTATGAATCTCCACCAAGGATTACAATGACGTTATTATCTCCTTAATCGAGGTTCCCACCAAGATAGGTAGTCACGGAAAAGATTTTTAAATAATAATCCTATTATTCATGGATACTACTAAAACATACAAAATCTGTGAAGAGTAATGGGATAATAATGTACTGTCTATATTCACCCTCTTGGAATATAGTACAAAATTAATGCTGATCCATCGTCTCAATTCACCACGTCTATTTGTATTACTATGTTGGTTCAAGTAAACTTATCACGGATCGCTTCTTGAAACCACAACATTACTATGAACTTAAAATGAGTATACACTAACTAGTGCTCCCACTCATTTTGCTAGACAAGTTGTTTTTCCTTAAACCTTGAAAAACAAGTCTAGTCTTTTTAAATTTATCATATTATCTGAACTCGGAGAACTGGATTAACTCCTCGTTTCTGAATATATAAAATTATTCTATACCCACACTTGGTTGTATTGCAGATGTATAGATACTTTTCTATTCCAAGAAATAGACTGAAATAATAAACCCTTTTGTTTACATCAACTTGTAAACAAAAAATTAGATATCTAGTGCATAAACACATATCTAATAACCTGTTTATTATTTCCAACACTAAACTCCTTTAATATGTTTAATATTTGTGACATTAAATTTTAATATATAATTATGACCTCCTCGGACTAGTCCATTTACCTGGACTCATTTTTGTAACCTCAAAATTCCCGTCATTAAAATTATATACGTACTTGAAATTCAATAAGCTAATAATTTCCGTGCTTTTCTAAGCACTTATTTGCTTCTACGCAAATATACATATATGTATATTAACTTATCAAAAACCCGATAAATATCTTAGCGTAGGTCAATTGCTCCCACTGACTATTATTAAAACATGGCATTTCTTAAAATACCTTATTGACTTGATCAAAAATGATACTCAAGTCAAAATACTGATTTTAAGTATAAATCTATGACTTAGATTTCGAATAAGAATCTTTAAAAGATTTCGAATACGAATCTTTAAAGTTACCGAAACCTTACACTTGGATTTTCTAATATCCGCCATTTCCTATTACGGAAATTGGTTTCAAACACTTTACATCACCAAAAGTATGAAGCACTTGTATAGATTCTTATTAAAAACATGAGTCCTTCTTGACAATAATTCCTATTATTATCAAACTCATAAATGTTTCTTCCTTAAACACATCCTTAGAAATAATAACTATTATTTCAAGTGTTTAATTATAGTTCAAAACTTGAACTTGTTTTCATAGGCACTTATAATTACTTGATTAGATAGACTCTCTAATATATATAACACCAGCTGTGTTATTTCAAGTAATTTCATAAGTCATAGTCAATCAACAATATTAATCATATTACTCAAATGGCAACTAATGCATATGGACTAAAACACCAATAAGTCAAAACTTTGACTTGTTAGTCATCCTCCAGTCAACCTTGACTAGATGTAATCATAAGGTACGCGCAAGGATATATCAACCAATAATTCATAGTACTTTTAAATAAAAAGTCTTTAAAGAAACCATTACAAATTTTAAAACCAAAGTTCAAAATAAAATGAATTATAAGTATCCTTTATCCGCACGCATCGTCCTTTTGCATTCCAAGGCATCCTTTGCTTCTCATTGACCTATTTGCAATAAACGATCGCAAAAGTCAAAAACACCACTTATATACAATAAGTTGAAAGCAAACTACTGAAGTTAGTCAACGAAAGTACCTGTGGCATTTCCACCACCCTCGTGACGCTTTGGCCAACTAGCCTTATAATGGCCAACTTCACCGCACTTGAAGCACCGGTTCTCGGCCCTCGCTTTGTTCGGTTTAAACTTCTTGCCCTTGCCTTTTCCTTTGTCATTTACCTTGGCCTTGGGTGCAGATGGTCCTGGCTCGGTTTTACCCTTACCCCTGCCATTGCGGCCCTTCCTCATTTTCACACCTCCACTCTCCACCACTAGGACATCCTTGGACTTGTTACCCAGATTCGACTCCACTGTCTTAAGCAAGGAATGCAACTCAGCAATGGATTTCTCCATGCTGTTCATGTTGTAGTTCACAATGATCGGCTTATAGTCATCTGACATCGTGTTAAGAATCAGGTCCGTTGCAAGCTGCAATGGGACTGGGTGTCTGAGCCTTTCTAAATGGTCCATGTACCTTTCATTTTCATGAAGTGGGTACTAATCGAAGTGCCCTTTGCCATCTTGCAAGTATGAGAGACTTAGTGACATCGTAGCGTTTTGAACGAGCCTGCTGTTGAAACATGTCCCTCAGCTAACGGATCATGTCATAGGCTGATGTATCAATCATGCTAGTTTGCAACTCTGGACTCATCGTCGCAAGCATGAGGAAGCTTACATCTAGCACATCATTGACGCGCTTCTGGTAAGCCTCCCTAACATCTGCCCTCGGATTATTGGCTGGGGCATTTCCCACTGGCTCTTCCAGGACGTATCATTTCCTCTCGTGCCTAAGCACAATCCGCAGATTGCGCTCCCAGTTGAGGAAATTAGGTCCCGTGAGCTTATCCTTTTCTAGGATGGAACGGAGTGAGAGGTTGTTTGTGTTGGTAATGTTTACCATCTATAATTTTATCATGTAGTCCAATTAGTAACACAAAAAAAAAGACTTTGCTAAATACAAATTCATAAAAACCCTTAAATGATTAAGTATTATCCCTAGGATCATTATTTCACACGTGTTGGTGCACGGTTTGGGCACGACAACACCAACCCCATTCTATATCATGTAGGTAGGTTCTTTTACCAATTGTATCTAACTAGATATGACTCCTAAACTTTAAAGAGATATTTAGATAAAAAAACATCTAAGTATGTTTATCTCTGCACTAATTGCTTTTTGGGCCCGTCACATCAGGGAAGCACCAAAATAGACCGCACTACCTAGAACAGGGTGAACTTTGGCCCGTCACATAAGGTAATCTCAAAGTCTTTCACCCTCTCCACACATCGGATTGAACCCTGGTGTGCACGGTTTGGGCACCACAACACACCAAGGTACCGGGAGCAGGAAAGGTGTACCACTAGATGGGTAGCACTACTGGTCTAAGATTTTCGTGGGTTTTATCCAAGTTTGAAAAACTTGATTCCAGTTTTGTAAAACCATTTTAAAACTATCTGTTTCAAAAAACCGTATATCTTAGTATACCTTGAACTATGTACACAATACGTCTTATGACAAAATCATTTTGAAAAACAAACTGTTCTTAAAATGCTATTACAACAATCATAAAATATTAAATTTTATAACACTGTTGTCGTATACCAATTTTATCATATTCGTGGTTTTACCTCTTGATTAATAATATCCATTATTAATCACCTACTTCAATATTACAGTTGCATAAAACGTATAAAATTAAAGCACAACCACGCTGTTAATAATATGTTATAGTTTTGCCAACTATGTCCTAGGGGGTCAATCTAACGACAACGAAAACAGGTTAGATTCCGTGGCTGGATCTAATGAAAGATCTTCTTGCTCCCACTAGCCTTGACACCTCCAGTCTTGACTCGAGCAACTCCGTTTGGTCCTCCATCTTGTAAAGTCCATCGTCTTTGGTTTTGGTTACAACTTTCTAATCTAGAATACATATACATATTCAATTACAATTACATTATGGAAAGGGGTTGTAAGTGGCACACAGGCCTCCCCGAAATATACTTTTACATTGTAAAAAGAGGTTGTAAGTGGCACGCAGGTCTCCCCAAAACCAAAAAGAAATACAGAAAAGAAAAACAACACAACCACAGGTCTAAGTTGGCAAAAACTATAACCTACATGTCCAACCACAACAAGAATATACTGTTGACTTGTTTAAATCAAACACTTGTAGTTGACATGAAAAACTACAAATGTGATTTTAAGATACCAATGCAACTTTTAGTATCCAAGTCAACTAATGCCACAATATATATATGTAAAGCAACCATGCATTAAATATAAACCAATAATAATGCAAGTATATATATAAACCTTTTCTCATACCTTCTCAAAACTAATCAAGCTGTTAAATTGAGATAAGAAAATTTTGACAAAACTTGTCAAACTTACTTTAATCAATTTAATAAACTTATGGTATAATAACTATCATACCAAAATGTATTTGTAAAGTTAAAACACTTAATTGATTAAAGATTTACTTTTGTTCAATTGTATAATAATACACCATTATGGTTACTCATCATATTTTAATGCAAAAATATAATGAGAACTTATATTTTAACTTAACTAGTTAAAATAGAACCTTAACCATAATATATATATATATATATATATATATATATATATATATATATATATATATATACACCAATTTTCGGTACGTAAAAATAATACTCATATATATAACACCTTGTATTATTTATTTTACCCGAATTAAACATCCCAATATATTATCCAAGTCCTAATGGGCCTAAGCCCATTCTTGAATTTTTCTAATTGGGCCATAAAGCCCATTAAGTTCATTAAATACCTTTAAGATCATATAGGCCCATTTTAATAAAAACAATTATTAATAAAAAAAACTTGGGTTTTCAGGAAACTTAATTAACGAACTTTCCAATTCAAACCTGACTGGGCCGAAAATGGCTTATCGGGCCAAAACCCAAAAACCTGTTGCGATCTCGTGGTTAGCGGCACTAACTGGCCCGAACCACTAAACTAGGCCGAGGACCCCTAGGTTCTAGACCTCTTGGGCCGTGGACCCCCTTTTGGCCGTTGACCCCCTTTGGGCCAAGAAACCCTTTGAGCCGTGGACCCCTTGGAGTGAGATCCCCTTAGGCCTAAGCCCTTTGGGTCGAGATCTCCCCATGGGCCGAAGCCACCTTGGGCTGAGTGTCCCCTTGGAGCGAGGACCCTTGGGTCCGAGACTCCCCACTTGGGCTTTGGTCCTTTTCCGGTTAACTTTTAATTCGGATCCTTTACGTATTAAATATACATATGTATATATATATATATATATATATATATATATATATATGTGTGTGAGTGTGTGTGTGTGTATATATATATATGTAACTAATTCTAGAAATTCCCTTTTTATCCAAAAATTCAAATTTTAAAACAAAACTGGTTTTATTATTTAAATTTTGAAATCATATTTATCAACATAGAACTCGTTGACAAATATGAAATTTTTAGATTTTAGGTTTACTGTTTAATCTTAAAACTGAACTAGTTTTTTTATTAAAAACCTTAAACTATCCATATTAACACAACTGGTTAATATATATATATATATATATATATATATATATATATATATATATATATATATATATATATATATATATGTATATATATATATATCTATATATATATATATATCTATATATATATATATATCTATATATATATATATATATATATATATATATATATATATATATATGTTGGTCATGAATGAATACTACAACAACAAATGTTTGTAGAAGGGGGGGGGGTTGAATACAAACTTTAGCAAATAAAAATTTAAGAGACACACGGTTTACTTTTATATAATTCTTATTGATGTGAATCAAGAATTACATGAACTAGATGCGGAAAATCTGAGTTCAATAAAAGGTGGCAACTAAATTTGTCTAGCACATAGACTAAGCTAATCTTAAACAACTTATGTCTAAGATGTTCAACACATGAACAAGTTTGTTACACTGAAAGTAAAATGCTAACTCTTCTAATTCTCAACAGATGAGATTTCAGTATTCAACTATCTATTCGCATACTTAACATGTTTCCAAGCATGAGTATATATAAGCCATATGGTGTCCGGGTTGATGGAGTGGAGAAGGAGACAAAGGTACTTGGTTTAATAATATTATAATAGATAAAGTAAGTAGGTGAAAGGTAATTTAACTTTGTACACAAAGTGTGTAAAGTGAACATACTTTTCAGTAAAGTGTTTACCCACTATCTATTATTATATTATTAAAGTACTACCTTTATGTCTTGAGAGAGTGATATTCTCTTTCCATGTTTGTACTTTTATCAACACCATGCTTTTTGAAGACTTGACTTAACCAAGTATAGAGTTGCCAGCCATACTTAGTTGTTGAAGCATATATTCGAGATCTTCTCTTCTAAAGTATCTTTCTCCTTTTCCAGAGGATAAAGATCTATCCTTTTTGTCTCTTTGCAAATAATAAAAGGGCTAAGTACTTTTACAAAGAAAGATCTAAGGCATGATAAGAACAACACATGTTCTGCCTTTGACTAAAGAGAATTTTATAAAGAAAAACTATTAACTGAGATATCGTATAAAGACTCAGCTAACAGACACTGAATTGCAAACATAATTTAGCTCAGCTAAGGATAAATGTGAAAGACTCAGCTACTCAGATTTGCTCAGCTGTTCTAATAGCTCAGCTAATAATACAAATCATAGTACAACTAATAGACTAATTAAACTAAACTATCAGCTGATCCCAAGGGCTCAACTAATCATCTTAGTATCATCAGCTTATGAAGGAAAGATTTGGATAAGTAAGAAATACCTTATCTGACAGATGGGAGGCATCAACTGATCAATGTGATTGTGTCTGCTGATCTTAGACAGCTTAGTTGAACTTGAAGCTTTCCTTAGCTGATGCTTTTGGACCATCAGCTGATCCATTGTAGATCCTCAGCTGATGCTTTTGGACTATCAGCTGATCCATTGTAGATCCTCAGCTGATGCTTCTCGGCTGATCTTTTCTTCGTAGCTGATCTTCCTGAAGCTTGTTGTCATCTCTGTTGAAACCCTCAGACAAGCCTTATCCATACCAAGACATGAAGAAGCTTAAATAAGTACTTCACTTCACACACAAATAAAATTACTTTCTCACACTAAACTAACTACCTAAGAAAATAATATTTTACAGATTTAAGATGCCAAGTTTGGATATTAGGAAATTGAACCGAGACTCATCCAAAGGTTTTGTGAAAACATCAGCTAGTTGAACTTCTGTGCTTATATAGTGCATTGAAACTTTCTTTTTCTGCACATTATCTCTTATAAAATGATATCCGATTTCAATGTGCTTGGTCTTAGAATGCAAAACATGATTGTTAGAGACAGAAATGGCACTAGTTTTGTCACACAGGATTGGGGAGTTTTTAAACTGTATGTCATAATCAAGTAGTTGGTTCTGCAGCCACAGTAGTTAAGCACAACAACTTCCAGCAGCAAAGTATTTTTCCTCAGCTGTTGAAGTTGAAACAGAGTTATGTTTCTTGCTTGACCAGCTGACTAACCTTCCACCTAATAATTGACAACCACCAGATGTACTCTTTCTGTCTAGTGTGCAACCTGCAAAATCAGAATCAGTGTATCCAACTAACTCAAATTCAGAGTTTTTAGGATACCAACGACCTAGATTAGGAGTTCCTTTGAGATACATGAAAATTCTTTTAACAGCAGCTAAGTGAGATTCTTTGGGATCTGCTTGATATCTAGCACAGAGACATGTTGAAAACATAATATCGGGTCTGCTTGCTATGAGGTATAAAAGTGACCCTATCATACCCTTGTAAGCTGTAATGTTCACTGATTTGCCATCAGTGTCCTTTCCAAGCTTTAAGGCAGTGGACATGGGTGTTTTCATTGAAGAACGATTTTCAAACTCAAATTTCTTAAGTAAGTCATTAACATACTTTGTTTGATGAATGAAAATTTCATCAACCTCTTGTTTGATTTGATGACCTAGAAAATAGTTTAATTCACCCATCATGCTCATTTGATAATTATCAGACATGAGTTTAATAAACATTTTGCGAAGGTCAATATTTGTAGACCCAAATATTATATCATCTACATATATCTGCACAAGGATCACATCACCCTTGAATTTCCTTATGAATAAAGTGCTATCTATGTTTCCTCTAGTAAATCCTTTTGTAGTTAGAAAAGAAGAGAGGGTATCATACCAGGCTCTTGGAGCTTGCTTCAAACCATATAAAGCTTTGTTCAAGAAATATACATGGTCTTGCTTGCATCCTCAAAACCAGGAGGTTGTTTGACATACACCTGTTCCTTCAATTCACCATTGAGGAAAGCACTCTTAACATCCATTTGGAAAACTTTGAAGTCCTTGAAGGCAGCATATGCTAGAAACAGTCTTATGGCTTCAAGTCTTGCAATAGGGGCAAAGGTTTCATCAAAATCAATTCCTTCTTCTTGACAATACCCCTGAGTAACTAGTCTTGCCTTGTTTCGGATGATCAGCCATTGTTCATCCATTTTGTTTCTGAACATCCACTTAGTACCAATGATGGATTTGTCCTTTGGTCTTGGTACCAAAGTCCATACATTGTTCGTAGTAAATTCAGCAAATTCTTCTTGCATGACATTTATCCAGTGGGGATTACTAAGACCTTCATCTACCTTCTTTGGTTCAATCTTAGAAACAAAACCTATGTACAAACAAAAATTACAGGCTTTTGACCTTGTTAGTATAGGTGCTTCTATGTTACCTATGACTTGATTTTAAGGATGGTCTTTGAGGTATTTGTAGGTATTTTGGATTAAGGGAGTGTTTAGATTTCTTTGGATTTGGGGAGTTGAAATTCTTTGGTTTGGATTAGCTGATGACATTTCTGGTTGATCAGCTGACAGAATTTCATTGTTGCAGTCTGAGGAAACTTCTACTAAAGAAGGAATGTTTGATATGGAATTAGAATCCAATGATGTTGAATCATGATTCTCATCATTCAGTAGAAATATATCCTTATAAATATATCCTTAAAGGCTTAAGGATTAAGATAAGTGATAAGGGATTAACCCTAGCCTCCACTCCCTCTCATCTCTCGATCTCGCTCTCTCTCTCGTCGCACACACTCTCTCTCTCTCTTACCGTCGAACAAAGAAGAACACCCGAGGGGTGTTTTGCGATTGCTGATCGACGCAAGCACATACACACACACTTAAGTCTGTGATTTTGAAGGCTTGGTGATCCAAGAGCGGTCTAGCAGCCAGTTCAATCGGAGGTGCAGTAGTGGTGGACTATCTTTAGCAATCCTAAAGGTTTTGTTCAGGTATAATCTTGTAACCTTTTCAATGGACTGTTTGTAAGAAACTATGTTGATTAAGTTAAAGTTTAAAGATCCTAACCCTTTTCGGGTTTAGAGGGTTGTCTTCAATGCAGTTCCGCTTTTAGGATTGAACCAGTGGAATCAAACCCAGGATTGACCAGTTTGTGTCATATGGTGGTTTGGTCAGGTTCAAAACCCTTCAGTGGTATCAGAGCCTCGGCTCTATGATCCATAGTTTCTAATTTTATCTGTTTCTTGGATTCAGGTTTGATTCTTGATCTCCTACTTGCTCTAGACATATTCGAAAATCACTAAAGACAACAAAAACAGTTTGTTTTTGTTATCCAGTTTTAAGAAGTTTAATCCTATTAATCAGAAAGTTTAAACAGTTTGTTTAAACGGTTAAAAGGGATTGTGATTTTTTGGATAAGAACAAGTTTTGGATTAAGATAAATTAAACAGTTTGTTTTAATTAATTGAACCTAGTTAATATAGTTTTTGATTCGTTTAAGTTGTATGATCTTCTATTTCATCTTATTTCTTCTCCTTATAGATTTCGAAAACCATAAAAGGATAAAAACAAGTTTTCTGTTTTATCCAGTTCATAAAAGGTTTGATTTTAACCAGTTAGGTTTAAACCAGGTTTGTGTTTAAACGGTTAAAAAGGATAAACTTTTTATCTAAAACTTTATCTAAACCAGTATTTTTTGAACTTTTTGTTTAAAAAGGTTGAAATCAAGTTTTAGGATAATTAATTATTAATAAAACAAGTTTTTGTTGAAATTAATAATTAATAGTTTTTGGTTTTTTGAAATTAAATCCAGTTTTTTTAATCTGTATATTAAAAACAGTTTGTTTTTAATAGATTAAAAAGGATTTAAAATATTACTGTATTAATCGGAAAACGGGAACCGAAACCATTACCGTGACCGTTAGCGGCGCTAACAGGACTTAGCGGCGCTAAGGGTCAGAGTGTGCTTCGGCCCAAGTGACTTCGACCCAGTACGCCACAGCCCAAAGGGCTTCGGCCCAAGGTGTTCTTCAGCCCAGGGTGGATCACGATCCAGGTGGGTCTCGGCCCAAGGAGGATCACGGTCCAGCAGGTTTTCAACCCAAGTAGTTTTTGGTCAAATCGGTTCTCGGCCCAAGAGGGTCTCGGCCCAGTGGGTTGTGCGGCTTAACAAGAGATGTTGGACCAAGATTGTTTTTCCGGATTGATACAAAATGATTATTAATTTTAAGTTATAAAATTAATAACGTATTATATAAACTAGTGTTATATAGATTTTAATTAGTTTAGTTAAAATATATATTAGTTTGGATATTTATTTATTATGGCTAGTTTAAGTCATTTTTTAAATAAATAAATTCTAAAAGGATAAAGTTTATATAATAAGATGGAGAATTAAACAAGATAATTATTTAATTGACCAAAGGTTGTCGGTTTTAAGTTATTGGATAACTAGTAATAAAATCCGACATAAAGATTTCATTCAAGTTTTGAATGAGATCAAGTTTTAAGTTTTTGTTGAAAAACTATTTTTTGGTCAAGTTAAAATAGAAGATCATAATTCTCATTTTTGGTTAATAGGTATTAATCAAAAGGATAAATGAGAAAGTTTAGACAAATCAGGTTGTGTGCTTATATTATAACTGCGTGGTTGACTTTTATATATATAGTGCTTATATATAAATTGCGTGGTTGTGATTCATATAGCTATAGTTTTGCCGACTTAGGACTCGTTTTTCTTTTCTTCTTTTATTTTGGTTTTGGGAAGGCCTGCGTGCCAATTACAATCCCTTTCTTAATTGTAATATTGTACTGGTTAGGGGAGGCCTGCGTGCCACTTACAACCCCATCCAATATTGTATTTGTAATAGACTAGTGATAGTTTAATCCCTCCACCAAAATGGACTCGAAAAAGGCAATCAAGAAAATGGTGTTCTATATGCGAAGCACGGACATTTCGGGGAGGTGTCAAGGCCAGTGGGAGCAACACATCAAGAAAGGCGAATCCAAGTCATTTTATCCTTAGGATTGACCTTAGGATTAGTTGGCAAAACTATAGGGCTTTATGTGCTTATTATTATTATCTGCGTGGTTGTGATTTATTTACTGCTTTTATATATATGTATGGTATATATATACATGCGTGTGATGGTAAATAAAAGGGGGTTTAATAACAGGTTGTTATTAAACAGTGAAAAACCACGTTTTAATGACAAACTAAGAATACGACTACAGGTCGTTAGTCGTGTTAGTTAAAATTTTAATTTATGGTTTTGTCAAGGTTATAAGTTTGGAACTTATAAAAACCGTTTTGTGCACCTAGTTCAGGTACACATATAAATCGTATTTTTAAAATAGTTAGTTTTAAAATGTTTTTTCAAAAACTGGAAAATTAAGTTTTTTTTATTGAACTTAATTAAAACCCAAGAAAAATCTTAGATCAGTGTGCTACCCACCTAATGGTACACCTTGACTGTTAAACGGTACTCGGGTGTCGGAAGTGCCCAAACCTTGGGCATCCAGGTTCAAACCATTGCGAGAAAGGGCATGAAAGATTCTGCGATAATCGGGAGTCCCGGCCAGAATTCATGCTGTCTTAGGTGGTGCAATCTATTTTGGTGATAATCGGGAGTCCCGGCCCAAAAAGCACTAGAGTAGACTTAAACATACTAGACTCGGTCTAAGTGCTCTACGAGGTTCTAGGAGTCGTATCAGTTAGGTACGATTGGTACAGGGTGTTACCTACCAGAAATAGCATGACTTGGCGGGAAGTGCCCAAACCTTGCGTCAAGTATGTGAAATATGGGTCCTAGGTCTAATATATATTGTTTATGGGTTTAATGATATATGTTGGAAAGTTTATTTGCAGTTACTAATTAAACCGGGTTTTAATTTGTAGATGGCAACCAACGTTACCAATACTAATAACCTCTCACTCCGCTCTATCCTTGAGAAAGATAAGCTCACCGGGTCCAACTTTCTCACTTGGGAGAGAAATCTCCGGATCGTGCTGAGGCACGAGAGAAAGTGGTATGTCCTACACCAACCTCTAGGAAATCCCCCTGCCAGCAATGCCAGGGCAGAGGTCAGGGAGGATTTTCAGAAGCGCTCCAATGACACCTTGGATGTTAGCTGCCTCATGCTTGCAACTATGAGTCCAGAGTTGCAATCAAGCATGATGGAAACTCCTGCATATGACATGATCCGCCAGCTGAGGGACATGTTCCAGGAGCAAGCCCGCACAAGGCGTTATGATGCCACTAGGGCATTTAACTCGTGCAAGATGGCAAAGGGGACCTCGGTCAGTGACCATGTCATGAAAATGAAAGGTTACATGGACCACCTAGAGAGACTTGGGCACCCAGTACCGTTGCAGCTAGCAATGGATACGATACTCAACTCGTTGTCAGATGACTATAATCCTTTTATAGTCAACTACAACATGAACAACATGGAGAAATCCGTGGCTGAGTTGCACTCCATGCTCAAGACTGCTGAGCAGAGTATCAGGACCAAGTCTAAGGACATTCTTATGGTGGGACATGGTGGACGTAAGAAGAGGAAGGGGCGCAACGGAAAGGGAAAGGGCAAGGCCTAGCCCAGCCAGAGTGCACCCAGGGCTAATAACGACAAGAAGGGCAAGAAGCCGAAGCCAAACAAGGCAAGGACCGAGAATCGGTGCTTCAGGTGCGGCGAGGCCGGACATTGGAAACGAGATTGTCCGAAAGGTCACGAGGCAGGAGGCAAGTCTGGCTCCTCAGGTATTGCGTGATCAGCTACTTTGTCACTTTCCTACTTGTAAAGTTTTACGAGTATTCTAACATCTTGCAATCGTTTGTTGCAGGAGTGGATGGAAAGTGATATGGCCCAGCATGAGGAGATCACACATGCAGCATGCGGATATTATTAATATTTACATTTCCTAGTTTATTAAACTCTTAAAGTTTATTTGAACAATTTTTATATTGTTGGTTTATGAATACTTTTGAGTTTATGGAAATTTAATTATTTGGTTCATATCCATACACGTGTTCTTATTATATGAATCATGATTGGTCCAGTTGTGACTAAAAGAGTGCCAATAAGTCAAGTCTTGACTTGATTGGTGATTCATAATAATCTTATGCTATGATTTGTTGTAGTTATATAAATACTGGCTCCACTTTTTCAAACACTTAAATAAACAAGTATTGTTTATAAAATTAGATAGTTTTTCTAATTTAACAAGTGTTTAAGTTATTTATGAAAAGTGAATGTTCAAAGTCTTGAATTAAATAGAAATGATAGTTATTATTTCTAAGTAAAATAGTTTTTGATAAAACGTTTAAGAAAGTATAAAAGTGATTATTATAATGAAGGGAGTTTTATACTAAATGTTTTAAGGAAAGAAATTTAAGATACCATTATGAGTGTTTCATACTTGTGATCATGGTAAGTTTAATGAAACCATTTTCCGTAATTGGAAAGATGGATATATGGGAGATCCAAGTTCTTGGTTTCATAAAACAAATTTCTTGCAAAAACTAAAGTTCTTTATAACATGTGTTTGGAACACAAGTCTTAGGCATGGTAGTCAAGTTTAACTAAGGCCTAAAAGGATGTTTTTAAAGAATGCACTTTTTCATAAGAGATAGTGGGAGAACCTGACTAATGTATTTATCAGAGTTAATAAAAGTTTTTTTAACCAGTGTGATAAATACAAGTTTGAACTTTTAAAGTATATAATTATTGGATGCTTTTAGAAGTTATCTAAAACAGTAAGTTCTTGAGAAAGAACTAATCCGATGGATGCATGATTTATTGAGAGGTACTCGATAAAGATATCATTGCAAGATTTTGAGTCAAGTTATGACTTAAACAAAATTATACTCATTAAGTTCAGTAAGTCAGTTTAATTAAATATTGTTGGTTGGTTAACGTTAGAAATGATAAAATATGACGTTCTTTAACATTCTTAGTAATGATATTAGATTAGTGTTAGTATACACAGGGAATCTAATTTCAAGGTTCTTACCAGTAAGTATAAGAAGGTTTTATCGTTTCAAGTAGATAATAAAATCTAGTAAGATTTATTATATCTACAAATGTAATTAAAGTTTTTTAATTACAGGGAGGTTATTTTGTAAAATCAGAAACTTTGGAGCTATTTCCAGTTTGCTCCAAGTTTAAGGAATTTTATAAAATAAGTAAGTCTAGAAGTATTCTTAGGTTGCAAGAATGATTTCTAGCAAAACCAAGAAGGAGTACTCCAAAGTACTAGTCTTGTGTTTTAGGGTTTATAACCATATTATTTTCCTTGTAATCCGTGATAAGTTACAAATATAAAATAATAAGTAATTCAGGTAGACACCGTGAATCGAGTCAGTGAAATGGTAGAAATTATGCATCTTTATTCCAGGGTGGAATATGGAAGGATGTAGAAATTAGTTTCATTGTTCTTCACAATTTTGTATGTTTTGGCTCATCCAGGAATAAACTAGGTTTATTCAAAACATCATCCGTGACTACTTCTCGTGGTGGGAACTATGATAGGGCTATAAAGTCATCGTAATTTTGGGGTAGATTCGATAGTTTATCGAATATAGCTGCAAACGGTTTTTGCGGACCAAAATTGACTGATATTCGTTAGGGTTACGAATATTGGATTGACCCACCGTGAAAAATACTTCGTGGATTCGCGTCAAAAGTATTTATTACATAGGTTATCCTCAAGCCTGAGGTATTTGGTTTGGGATGCGGTAACTGTTGTCTTCTTAGCGCGTTCTAACGCCACGCCATAACAGGGTGGTCATAAGGGGCGTGTCTAGATTCAGTGGGAGCCGTGTTGCCAAATGCAAATATGCAAGATGGTAATTGCACCTCTTTTTTAGGAGAGATATTTCCGGGCCCCTTGACTGATTAGAGAAACTGGTAAGTGCACGGCCGTGCCCAAACGAACTGATTTGTTCTTTGTCGTTTATCACGCAGTTTCAAAATCAAGTATGTCATGAACAAATTCTTGAGTCTCTGAGTTGACTTTTTCCATGCTCATGCTCACAATTGAAATATCGCGCTGCAAGGGACAAACCTATATATATGCAAGCTTGTATATATAAAGACGTACCCATTCATAAACAGGGAGTTTATGATAGTTTAGTTTATAAACAGTTAGTTTATAACAGGTTACTTCTAAGCAGGTTGCTTATGAAGTTTTATCACAAGTTACTTTGGGGTATAAGAGTTCTTATAACCTGGTTACCCTAAGTGTCTGGCTAGGGACCTCCTTAGGCTAACAATGTGCAGTAACTATAACTTATCTTGCACAAGTGGGAGTCTGTTAGATTATATGCAGAGATAATTAATAGGCATGTTGTATCCAATGTTATAAGAGACTAAAGGGTCATACTGCTACACACCCAATTCAGAACAGTTGGATTTCACCTTTTGTCTGTGTGGAAATAATTAATCAGATAGATTAATTATTAAAGAGAAGAAGGAAATAATTAATCAGTTAGATTAATTATTAAAGAGATAAACAAAATAATTAATCAGTTGGATTAATTATCTTTAAAGGTTTAAGGATTAAGATAAGTGATAAGGGATTAACCCTAGCCTCCACTCCCTCTCATCTCTCGATCTCGCTCTCTCTCTCGTCACACACACTCTCTCTCTCGGCTCTCTTTCTCTTGCCGTCAAACAAAGAAGAACACCCGAGGGGTGTTTTGCGATTGCTGATCGACGCAAGGACACACACACTCAAGTCTGCGATTTTGAAGGCTTGGTGATTCAGGAGCGGTCTAGCAGCCAGTTCAATCGGAGGTGCAGTAGTGGTGGACTATCTTTAGCAATCCTAAAGGTTTTGTTCAGGTATAATCTTGTAACCTTTTCTATGGACTGTTTGTAAGAAACTATGTTGATCAAGTTAAAGTTTAAAGATCCTAACCCTTTTGGGGTTTAGAGGGTTGTGTTCAATCCAGTTCCGCTTTTAGGATTGAACCAGTGGAATCAAACCCAGGATTGACCAGTTTGTGTCATATGGTGGTTTGGTCAGGTTCAAAACCCTTCATTTTTAATTTTAGCTTCTTTTCTCTTTGAATATTTGACTGAAACTCAACACACAGATAATCAAACATAGTGTTCTTTTCATTATCTTCATAATTAATAAATTTTCGAACCTGATACATAGAAGAAGGATCCTAGTAAGGAGAAGTACAAGCTTTAGGAACTTTCTTCATGTCCTCGTCAATGGAACTTGTGCTTGCTGTGATGGCTATCAAGTTGAGCTGAGCAGTGAGGACGTCATCTTCATCACTTAAGAGATCTTCCTCAGCCCAATCTTCTTATTCAGCCACCAACACCCTGTTATGAGCTTTCTTCTTTTTCTTATCAAGGACAGCAGCAAGAAGCTTCTTATACTTGGCTTCATAATCAATCATGTTGTCCAAGCATGAGGAACCCTTGAAGCCTGTGCTTCCTCTGGACTTACATTCACTGGCATAATGACCAGTCTTGCCACAGGAGAAGCATCCATCAGAAGCCTTTGATTTAAACTTTGCTTTTTCTCCTTTGAAGGGTTTCTTCTCAAACCTATTGACACCCTTTCTTTTCAAGAAAGGCTTAAACCTTTTAACCAACATGACAGCCTGCTCAACAGCAGCTTCAATGTTATCCATGTCCTCCAGATCTTCATCCCCATCAGCCTCGAGCTCTTCTTCTTCATAGGTCTCCTCTTCCTCCTTCTCATCACTTGACTTATCTACCACTGCAGAAAAGCTTCTTGATCTGGCATCCTTGGACACAAGAGCTGTAGTGGGAGCCTTAGCAACTTCCTTCATCTATTTCGTAGAAATATTCCTTTGCTTCACTGATTGTTCATGATTCATAAGATTTCCATACAGACCAACCAGTGAATGACCCTTTATTTTCTCACCATGTTTTCGCACAGTGATAAAATGATCCCAAGATTCTGGGAGAGAGTCTAGAAATTTAGTAACAAGTTCATTGTTGCTCTTGGGAACATCTGCCCTATGTAGATCATTAATAAGGCAATTGAACCTTGTGTAGGTCTGAGTGAGACTCTCACCTTTATGAGCAAAGAAGAACACATATTCTCTAACCAAAAGAGTTTTCTTGTTTTCTTGAACTTCCTTTGTACCTTCATAAGCCACAGTGAGAGTGTCTAGCATCTCTTTTGCAGATTTGCAGTTTAGTACTTGATGATAGACATCATTTGGTAGTGTAGAGACTAAGGCTGTTCTTGCTTTAACATCAAGATTAACAAGCCTTTTGTCTTCATCAGACCACTAATTTATAGGCTTGATGATCAGTCTTTCAACAGAAGGAACTTCATCAGTTGCTTCAGTAATTTGAATTGTTGAGGAAGGAACATAAGGACCTTCTGAGATAATCTTTAGCATCACATCATCTAAACTTGACATATAGAGATGGACTCTACTTTTCCAAAGGGAAAAGTTGTCACCATCGAACATGGGACATCTAGATATTGAACCATTGTTATTCAGATTGTTTGAAGCAGCAACAGGTGAGGCCATTTTTGAGTGTGGGGTAGAAGCAGTTGAAGAGTAAACAAAACATAGCTTAGATATGAATTATCTAGCCTGCTCTGATACCAGTTGTTGGTCCCGAATTGATACTACAACAACAAATGTTTGTAGAAGGGGGGGGGGGGTTGAATACAAACTTTAGCAAATAAAAATTTAAGAGACACATGGTTTACTTTTATATAATTCTTATTGATGTGAATCAAGAATTACATGAACTAGATGCGGAAAATCTAAGTTGAATAGAAGGTGGCAACTAAATTTTTCTAACACATAGACTAAGCTAATCTTAAACAACTTATGTCTAAGATGTTCAACAGATGAACAAGTTTGTTACACTGAAAGTAAAATGCTAACTCTTCTAAATCTCAATAGATGAGATTTCAGTATTCAAATATCTATTTGCATACTTAACATGTTTCCAAGCATGAGTATATATAAGCCATATGGTGTCCGGGTTAATGGAGTGGAGAAGGAGACAAAAGTACTTGGTTTAATAATATTATAATAGATAAAGTAAGTAGGTGAAAGGTAAGTTAACTTTGTGCACAAAGTGTGTAAAGTGAACATACTTTTCAGTAAAGTGTTTACCCACTATCTATTATTATATTATTAAAGTACTACATTTATGTCTTGGGAGAGTGAGCTTCTATTTCAATGCTTGTACTTTTATCAACACCATGGTTTTTGAAGACTTGAATTAACCAAGTATAGATTTTCCAGCCATACTTAGTTGTTGAAGCATATCTTCGAGATCTTCTCTTCTAAAGTATCTTTCTCCTTATCCAGAGAATAAAGATCTATCCTTTTTGTCTCTTTGCAGATAGAAAAAGAGTTAAGTACTTTTACAAAAAAGATCTAAGGCATAATAAGAACAACACATGTTCTGCCTTTGACTAAAGAGAATTTTATAATGAAAAACTATTAACTGAGATATCGTATAAATACTCAGCTAACAGACACTGAATTCCAAGCATAATTTTCCTCAGCTAAGGATAAATGTGAAAGACTCAACTACTCAGATTTGCTCAGCTGATCTAATAGCTCAGCTAACAATACAAATCAGAGTACACCTAATAGACTAATTAAACTAAACTATCAGCTGATCCTAACGGCTTAGCTAATCATCTTAGTATCATCACCTTATGAAGGAAAGATTTGGATAAGTAACAAATACCTTATCTGACAGATGGGAGGCATCAGTTGATCAATATGATTGTGTCAGCTGATCTTAGACAGCTCACCTGAACTTGAAGCTTTCCTTAGCTGATGCTTTTGGACCATCAGCTGGTCCATTGTAGATCCTCAGCTGATGCTTTTGGACCATCAGCTGATCCATTGTAGATCCTCAGCTGATGCTTCTCGGCTGATCTTTTCTTCTTAGCTGATCTTTCTGAAGCTGGTCCTTTGGCTGATACTCGGTGTTTAGCTGACACTTTTGTTCTTCGGCTGACATTTCTTACTTACAAACTTCTTTAAGTCTAATATGAAAAACAACACATGTTTTTCATTAACTAAGTCCAAAACTGAATATGTGATTTTGTTAATATCAAATCCTATTTTAATTAATAGACAAGTTTAATTTAGGTTTGATATTTCTATCTCCCCAACAATATATATATATATATACTTAAAATACATAAAATTTAACCTTTTATAGTTTTTATCCTTTTTAACTAGTCAAACCTACCTTGTTCAACTTTTATGATTAAAAATATAAAAATCTATAAAATATACAATTTAAACAATAAACTGAGATTGACATAAGATCAATCCCTATAATTCGAAAACAGATAAGCATATAATTTCAAATAACTTGTTTATTGATTTAATCCTTTAACCGGTTAAACCTAATTGGTTTACCTCTGTGATAAAAGGTATAAAACTACAAACCTTATCCAAAAACAAACTGTTTTTAGATAAACTAGGATTGACATGAACTTGTCGAATCCTTGTGATTTTCGAAATTACCATATACAGTAATATTACGAAAAACATGATAATAACAAATATACCAACACACTGTGATAGACTGAGCCGAGGCTCTGATACCACTGTTGGGTTTTACAGGTCACATATCATACGTGAGTTATATTGATTCATAACCAAACTGGTTTGAACCAACTCAAAATTGTACATAATTAAAACAGTTATTATTCATAAAAGCGGAAACAGAATAATAAACTTAATCCTAAAATCCTAAAGGATTAAATATCTTTTGTTTACCACATGTGTATATATCCATTATATGATTTTCGAAAAACATGAAGGCATACACACAGCCCTTTGCGCAGAACATGAGTTGGGCAAAACAGGATTGGATCAAACTTGAAACTAAGCATGCAATCAATCCAACAAACATAACTGCAATTCGATACATGTGTATACACACATATATGACCATTGAATTCACCATAGGGCATCAAGAACACATTAGAGGAAAAATCATACCTAGGTTGCTCAATGTTAATCCACCCGTAATGAGGTACCACAAGAGCCTGCTAGAAAGGCTTAATCGAAAAGCTGTTCTTGATCTTCTTGGTTACTTGAAAAACAGCAAAATCGCGAACCCCCTTGCCCTGGGGTGTTATTGTCGTCGAACCAAAGAGAGGAGAGAGAGTAGAGAGAGTTTTTCTTTTGTTTCAAGGATTAACCTAATTGTTTAGGTTTAAAGCCTATTTATAGATAACTATCTAGTTATCCTTAAATTAGGCAACCTTTTAAACATTTATTATTAATATATATATATATATATATATATATATATATATAATCCTTATATATATTTTATCTTCTTTAATAGTAACAATTAGTAATAACAATAACTCTTTTAATTAATATCCAAGATATTAACCCAATAATTAACAATCTATATTTATTAACTAAAATATGTATATATATATATATACATATATCGTTAACCTAGTTATTTTCTCAACTCTCAATACTGGTTTATGACTAACTGTCATAACACCCATCTCTCACAGCATGAATTTTCCTTCTTGAATTACGTACCCTCACATATGTGACCCTTGAGTGTTTTATGGTATTGGGTGTATCATCAGGGTTCGATGGTTATGCACACAAATCCTATCATCATCAACTTCTAAAGTTTGTTTACCCTCATCAACTTCTAAAGTGTGTTTACCATTAATAACTTCTAAAGTGTGTTCACCCTCATCAACTTCTAAAAGGTTTCTTCCATCATCAATGTTTACCATGTATTTGCTCACTTTGTCACCCAAATGATATAAGTACATATTTATATGCCCATATGCATAAGTAATATCAAAGATCGTTTCTAAATCATTATCATTATCTATCTTCATTAAACCACCATCAAGATTCTTTTCAGGGATACACCAATACAAACCAGAAATAACACTATATGTATCTTTTTCAAGAAACGAAAACATTTCCTCATAACAAACCCTAGTAATATTGATTTTTAAAACACCTCTATTTTCATACCTTAGGGGATGGTACATGAAACACCCATCATGATGAACTGCTAACAGGTATGATTTGATCATACTGAGAACATATAAAAATCATTAATGATTAGAACCCTAGAACAAAAACCCTAAATCAAAATACATTAAATTTGCCACAATCACATTTAAACATTACTTATAACAACAAATAAAGAAGAAAATTTTGAATTTTGCCAAGGTACAACTCTGCAATGCATAGTACCAACCCATCGGCTCTTAATAACAACAATGACCAACACTAAACAAGAAAACGACGTTCATAAAGTAGGGATCATACCTGAAATAGCAACAATCATCAAAATTAGGGCAAGAATGATCTTCAATTACAGTGATGATGGAAGTTGACGGGGGGTTATTGGCGGTTTGATGTCGTATGACTAAATGAAGAAGATAACTAAAGGTCTTGTTTATGGATAATGAATGGGTTTCGATGTTAGGTCGGGTTATTTCATGGGTTATTTCTTGTTTATGGATAATGAACTGTTGTCACATCTTTTACATTGTGAAAGGGGTTGTAAGTGGCACGCAGGCCTCCCCAAAACCAAAAAGAAAAACAAAAAAGAAAAACACAACCACAGGTCTAAGTTGGGTAAACTATAACCTGCATGTCCAACCACAACAAGAATATACTGCTGACTTGTTTAAGTCAAACATTTGTAGTTGACATGTAAAAACTGCAAACGCGACTTAACAATACTAATGCAACTTAGTATACAAGTCAAACCCATTTTTATAGAAACCAATATATAAATAATCAACCACGCAATAATTAAATGCAATAATTAATTAAAACAAGTACCATACATACATCCTTTATCTATTAACCTTTCTCGTTACCTCTCAATTAATTAAACTATTAATCGAGAAGAGAAAACATGATAAAACTTTGTCAACCTTTAATCAATTATATACTATTGGTATAATAGCTTTTATACCAAATGTGTTTTAATCAAAAAACACTTAATTGATTAAACTTGTTCTTATTCACTCTGTTCAACAATAATACACCATTATGATTAAATATTATATTTTAATCCAAAAATATAACAATCCTTTATTTTAACTCAACTAGTTAAAATAATACCTTTAATCATAATTTATACATATATTAACCTTAAATCCTATGGGCCGAAACACATTCTCGGCACACCCTAACTAGGTCAAGAAGCCCATTAAGTTCAAAACATTTTTACAAGCCCAATTACTTTAACAAAACATTTAAGTTTTAAAAACAATAATTGTAAAAGGAAAAAAAAAACTTTTCAACTGGGTTTTAATATAAAATTGATCAAAGAATTTACAGGGCAGACCTATACTAAACCAAACCCTGTTGGGCTGCCGGACAGCTGCAATGGGGTCATGTCTTGGGACATAGCCACTGCCGAGCCGAGGATGATTTGGGCCGCGACCTCTCACTGGGTCGCGCCGCGATTCGGTGTGGGCCGCCGTGGGTGGGCTGCCTCAACTGGGCCGTGTCTTGGGCCTTCCCTCTTTTATCTCTTTCGGTCTCGTCCAATACCGCCACTGGCTACTGGGCCGTGGCTAGCCTACCACCGCCGGTCCGTTACCATCTCTAAGCCACCGCTGTTGGGCTGCCGCTGCAAAGGGGCCACCACCGGTGGTTTGGGACTTTTTCCAGTAATATTTTCCGACCAATTTAAAAATTCTGAATAATAGAATAGTTAAATATATATTTATCAAAAATAATCTAGAAATTCTAAACCTTTCAAAGTTCAAACCTTTAACTTTTAAAACAAAACTTATTTTAAAAATTTAAACTTTAAATATTTTTTTATCAACTCAATTTGTTGATAAGATATAGAATTTCAAATGTTGAAGTTTATCCTTTAACTATAAAACTAAACTAGTTTTTGATTAAAAACTTTAAAATTAACCATATTAACTCAACTAGTTAATATTGTTGATATATACATACAAGAACATATATATATATATATATATATATATATATATATATATATATATGAACGTAAGATAAAGCTTTATAGTTTTATCTTTAACGGTTAAACCTAACTGATTCAACCTTTCTGATTAAATAATTAAAAACCAGAAAAACATTTAATATTCAAATCTAACTGTTTGAATAATAAAACTTATAAACTGAGATTAACAAAACTTGTTAATCCCTATATTATTCGGACAAATATATATATATATATATATATATATATATATATATATATATATATATATATATAGGGGAGGGTTCAAACAAGAACTGTTTTTCCTACGAGAACTGCGAGAACCAATCTCAGCCGTTCCTTGGATATGGGAAGTTCATGGATGGAGAGCGTGGAGGGGAACAAGTGTGGCAGAGTTCATGTGAGGAATTCATGGGTGCGCAATGACATTAAAGAAGGGGAAATTGGATGGCTTAGATTGGTTCTCGCAGTTCTCGTACGAAAAATAGTTCTCATTTGAACTTTTGCCTATATATATATATAACAAGAACAAACAAATAATACACCTTATTGAGTCATCCTGATCTAACTCAATCTGGTTAGACCAACTCAAGAATGAAAGTGATTAATCATTCATAAAAGCGGAACTTGAATGATCAACCACCCAAAAACCCTAAAGGGTTAGGATCTTTGTTTATCACAAATGTATGTATATATATATATATATATATATATATATATATATATATATATATATATATACACACACTCGATTATCATATAATCAAGAACAAGAGGGAGATGTATATATATATATGATAATCGAGTGTATATATATATGTATATATTTGTATACATATATATATATATATATATATATATATATATATATATATATAGAAATATATACATATATATATATATACACTCGATTATCATATCATCAAGAACAAGAGGGAGATGTATAGTTTATACCTTTAACTACCTAGGGTTGCTCAAGTTGATCCAGCCGTAATGAGGTAAGACGAGATCCCGCTAGAAAGATATGTACCATGAACACCACGACGGGTATCTTGAAGTTGTCGAACACCAAGAACCAAACTTCGTTCTTGGTTTGTTCTTCTCGGCCGAAGGTAGGAGAAAAGAGAGTAGAGAGTTTTTCTTTTTAATTCATGAACTTGAATTAACAATAGGTTAACCTCAAATCAAAGAATCTCAACTCTTATTTATAATGAAAAAGAATAAGGATTAATATAGGAAACATTAAACATTTCCTAATCTTTGATTTGAATAACTTAATCACAAAGTTATTTAATTAATAATAATAATAAGATTAAATTATATATATATATATATATATAATTTATTCTTATTTAATTATTATTTAAGAACCTTATCCAAAAATAAATAATTTAAACTTAAATTATTAATCTTGAATATGTTCAATTAAAAATATATATTTATTCAACTAATAAATATATATATACCTTCTTGTTATGTAATAACTTGGTAATTAATTATCTTCGTAAGTTAAAACCATAACTTACATTTACTGGTTTATAATCGACTAGTTTCTAAACCATTCTCCTGACTGTGGTTGCATCACTTATCGGATTACATGTCTCACACGTGTGACCCCTTGAGTGCCTCATGGCATTGGATGTGGCATCAGGGTTCGACGATCATACACACAAATCCTATCATATTAAAATCTCTACTTAATAATCATTGCAATCAGAAATACACTATTGCTTAAAGTTCTCAAATACATCAATTACAACTAAAATAATCAAACCAAGTCACTAGCAAATCTAATGCCTATAGACCTAGCATGTGACAATGGTTTGGTGAGCTGGTCCTCCAAATTCCCCTCGGTTGGTACTCTACTGACCATAATCTCCCCATCCTCGATGATATCACAAATGAAGTGGTATTTATCTTCTGCGTTGATGTGCTCGGTTCCTTAGCTAGAGCTATCGCACCCAAAAATGTCATAAAAGATCTCAATAGGGTCAGCGATGCTAGGAAAGACTCCAACGTCCTCGATGAATTTCTTCATCCAGACAGCCTCTTTACAGCCTCACTTGCAGCAATATACTTAGTCTCTGTGGTTGAATCTGCCACATTAACTTCAATGGAACTTCTCCTACTAATAGTACCACAATTTCAAGAACACAAACCCCGATTGAGACTAGCAATCATACTTGTCAGTCTGGAAGCTAGCATCAGAATATCCAGTAACCCTGAGCTCCTTTGATCCACCGATCACTAAAAACATGTCCCGAATTCTCCGAAGATACTTGAGAATATTTTTAACCGTGACCTAATGACTTTGACTAGGATTATGCTGATATCTACTTGTCATGCTTAAGGCATATGAAACATCACGCCGAGTATAAAGCATAACGTCCATGATCAATCCCACTACCGGAGCATACGGGACTCGACTCGTTTCATCTAGTTACTTTTGAGAACTAGGACATTGAGACTTGCTGAACGACACGCCGTACGCCATAGGCAAATTTCCTTTCTTGGAATCTTTCATATTGAATATCTTCAAGACATTATCTATATATGTACTGTGGCTTAAACCAATGAGTCTTTTAGATCTATCTCTATAGATATTTATCCCCAAGATATATGTTGCATATTCCAAGTCATTCATAGATAAACAACTCCTAAGCCATGTTTTAACCTTCTGCAAGGTAGTCATATCATTTCCTATGAGAAGTATGTCATCAACATACAAGACAAGGAATACTTTAACCCTCTCACTAGCCCTGACATACACATAAATGGACCTCTTAAGCTTTTTGACCGTATCAGGATACTCGGGGTGAATGAAACCCTCGGGTTGGGCCATGTACTCCTCCTCTTCCTAATATTCGTAAAGGAATCAAGTATTGACATCCATTTGTCATATCTCGTAATCGCGATATGCAACGATTACCATAAGTATCCTAATAAACTTCCACATAACCACTCGGTAAAAGGTTTCGTCATAGTCTACACCATGAGTTTGAGTGAAACCCTTAGCCACCAGTAGGGCTTTGAAGGTGTTTACGGTACCATTCATGCTGGTCTTCTTCTTAAAGAACCATTTGCACCGATTTGCCTTGTGCCCGGGTAAAGGATCAACCACGTCCCACAGTTGGTTATCGGTCAGGGATTACATCTCACTTTCCATTGGCTTCTTCCACTTAGCAGACTCAAGGCCCGCTCCAGCTTCCCGCTAGTTGGGAAACCCATATATTTGCGGCTCGTTACAAACTCTACCAGATCTACGGAGCGTAGATTGTTGTGAGTCAGGTTCCTCAACATCCATTTGTTGAGGCTCCACTTCCTCCGGTTCGCCGACCTCAGAAGTGGTACTACCGCCAACATCATGCCTTTCATCGGTGTCATCTTGAATTTGTTCAAGATCGACTTGCCTCCTCTGACCTCTTTGGCTATCAGCACCCTCTCAAGGAAGACTGACGTTCAAGTAACAAATACCTTGTTCTAGGAAGGTTTGTAAAAAAAATATCCCATAGAGTCTGATGGTCCTGTAATCTATGGATGAAGCAATGTGTGTGTGTGATTGTTAGTGTGTGTATTCGGCATAAGAAGATTGACTCTGAGATGGTTGCTTTCTGCTCCAAGTTGCAAGTGATGATCCTCAACAAGTTCTATCAAATTTCTCATGTATTTTATTAGTTGAGATCTGCCAAACTGTTCGTGCGGTGACTTACCTTGTTTTCTAGATAGTGTTTCATATAGGAATGCAATATCATGAACTTTTACAAATCTCAGATCAGCTTCATTAAGCTGTATCTTTTTACCATGTGCTCTCAGACCTTCATATATTGCATACTTCTATTCGAAGGTAGTCCGGGTAAACACATTTAGTAGTTTGATGATTGGATAGTCTCACATGACGACTTATTTTGGGTGCTTGGATGCTCTCAGTATATGATCATATCTTCTTCTTTGTTTGTCATCCAGACCCCGCAACTCGGGTGATGTTAGCTCAACTACATTGCTGCTAAAGATTTCAGGTATTCTGTCTTCGAGACTAGTAGCGTTTACATAGTAGTTCATCCAGATGGGCTGCAGGCTGTCCTTTTTAGTAAACATGTTGTCTTTGTCTAGGCCCTTATCACTTGTATACACTGGAGGAGATGGTGGAATTATAATATTTGGTGGCAGTGGCCATTCAGATTCTTTTCTTGCTTTCTCCACTACTTCTTGTTGCTGATTCTATCTAAGAATGTCAGCAACAGTAATTTGGAATTGACTACGAGGAGGAGGAAACATTTCATGCACTTCATACGAAACTCCAGATAAAACGTGGGATACGTCAAAGCTTTTCTTTGTTGCTAGACCCCTACCTCTTCTTGGTGCAGCAGCATATCCTTTTTTCCTTACTGCAATTGCTGCAGGACTGAATTATGGTCCAAAGCTATAGACCATGCCGGGGGATTTTAGAGTTGTAACAAAAGTAACATATGCATCAATGTCTCTAAAGATGTCAGTGAATTCTCTGTCATCATATTCCTCCTATAGTTGTTTTTCCTCATGCCTTTGAGGTGAGATGTGCAGATCCCTGTAAAGTTCCATATCATCATCAAGATCTATATCAAAGGCTGTATCTCTTTCATTGAAATCAGTTTTGGCATTAATGCTTTCCTCTAAGATTTCCCCTTCTTCACTACCAGATGGGCTCAGTTCAATTTCATGCTGTGGTTGATAAACAACGATTTGTTTGTCAGCATTTTCGTCTTGAATTTCCTGAACATTATCAGCCGAACTCTGAGTTTCACTTGGACCTGCAGAACCTGCGGAACTTGTACCTGCATATGATGGTAAGATTGAGCCCAGCGGTTTGATAGGTACAGTTGCAGCTGCAGCGGGAGTAGTTAGGTATCTCATGCGTTTCTCCCCCTTGGGACGATCATCAAGATCTTGATCGTCACGCCTTCTTTTACTACACGCTGCTTGAACCTTACAGGACACTTCCACTACCTTCAACTGTTCAGTTACTTTCTCCATTGTTGTGTAGATACCTCTGGTGATCCCATCCATCTTGGTAACTCCTGAAACTCTTCCACATTATTGCCTTTGAATGTTTGCTCATTACGTCGAATGGTGAGTAAATCTTGATTATGTTCAGTTTCGGCAATATCTTGTAGGAGTTTGACATAGTGTTGGCTTTTCAGAGCATCCACAGACAGGGTTGAGGGATCAGATGCATGCGGTTGAGGAGAAGCTGCTGGTCTAGATGTAAGTAGAGTTTCAATGCGATTCAGCTTTTGATTAGTTTCATTGAGCTTGGCATGAAGAGTGGCCACGGCTTGTTGAATGGATTCATGAAGTTCAGCACGTGTAACAAACCCGGAATCAGGTAGATTACCGGTTGAGGTTTCATATGCAAAGGCAAAACCACCTACTGGAGCTGTAGGGATGTTGACTCCAGCAGGATTTCTTTCCGATCCTCGCATGACACCGGAAGAGGTGCCACCTATGAAAGTTCCAGAAGTCAGACCACAGGCCTGAGCCAGTTGTGTGATAGTTTCAGATCGCTAAGAAAGATATCCAGAGATCCGCGGAAAATCAAAGTGCGTTGAAGGAACGGTTGAGGACGAGGGAGGAAGTCCACTAGTTTCAATGCCAACCGTCTCCGAACGAGATGTCGGCAGTAGATATGTGATAGCCCTGTGCCATAAAGATGATGTCTATGGAGAGACACCATAGTGGCTGGTGGGGGTTGAAAGTTTCACAGTTAGGATTACCGTGGTTGTTTCAATATCATACCTAACAATGTCATGTCTAATAGCAAATTTAGCTTCCCGGATTTCTAAGGCTGGGGCTGTTGGAACACGGTATGGAGCACAAGCACAACAGAAGCAAAAACACGAGACAAAAACCGAACAAAACGGGTCCATAACATGTTCCAAAGTGAGATCTTTCTACAAAACCAAATTGCAACTAAAAGAATAAGAAGAAGGGCAGAAAATACCTTCTTACCATTCACGATTCTAGATGTAGCATGCAATAGATCGGGATAAACAAGACATCCAAGTGTATCTCCTCTATTGCTAGTCCACACCAAGGTATACTTGATCCCCGTATTCTAGTACCCCTTCAAGAAGACATCAACATTGATTATTCTCTTCTGGAACAACCCACTTGTGTCTCCTCTTGCACCAAAAAGCTCACACAACACTCAAGAACTAACTATCTTAGTGTATAATGTGTGTTTTCTTCATGTAGCACCAAGAGAGATTGTTTAGTGAGAGAAAAAGAGTTATCTCATGCATGTACAAACTGATCCAGACCCAAAATAATCTCATCTGGCCGGATACAAAGTCCCCAATCTATTGGACAAAAAGATGGCCCAATCAGAAATAAGGATTTCATGCAGACAGTCCTTCACGCCCACTCACGGCCCGTGAAGAGCCCGTGAAGACTAAATGCGCCACGACCGGCCATAGTCCTTCACAGCCCGTGCCGCGTCGAATGACTCGTGAAGGCGTCATCCTCTACGACCCCTTCACGACCACTCACGGACCGTGAAGTCTAAAGGTATCACGACCCGTGTGAGTCGTTGAGTCAAACGTGAGGGCAGTAGGCTTCACGACCCGTGGAGCACCCCACGTCCGTGAAGCCCCAAAATCAAACAATTTGATTTTTGGACCTTCTCTCTTTATCAGTAAGCTGTCGGGATCAATACTTGGCGTGTGACCCAATAGGCTCGCACTTCATCAGCAGTAACACCAATGTACTTTTGTCAGTGGGCATACTCCAACAAACTCCCACTTGCACATGACACAACGTACCCAGAGGTATCACAGACAGGGAGCGACCTCTAGCAAGGCATCCCTGCCCCCAAGTCAGTACGAGGTATGTCATACCATAGACAAGTACCAACTCACAACCCAAAGGTTTGAAATGGCCCTATAGATAAGTGATCAATCATCCTTTTGTTCGCGATATCCTTGCGAAGGCGACACATGGTACTAAGTCATTCTCAGTCCTTCACGATTATGTTTCTCGTTCGAGATTGGTGGTGACCAAAATAAACAAGTTGCAATCGATTATCCAAATCATTGCACACTCGAGCACGACCATGCATTTTGGTATCAGCTCCCAATCATCGAGGGGCCCAGGGATATCTCTCTAAACAGAGGAACAAATTCCTTTGACTACATTGCCCATCACAGTGATCATACTCTGCCCAGCTACTCCCTTTATAACAGCTAGTTACGAACTACATTTGAAAGCAACTAGAGCAAATCAAACCAAAGTGATGCATACACATGCATCTCCAGTATGAGGATGAACTAATATTATCATCCTGAATCACTCATGACAAGTACCACAAAGTGAATTCAGGTGTGGGTCGTCCAGTCACTTGAAACCCCTTTCAAGTACAGGTGAAGTATTGTATCCGTGTGTCCCAATCACCATTGGACACTTGACCAATCACTTTCCTCAATCTTCGTTCAAATTTCCTTCCCGTGAAGAATGACTGACTGTGGACATTTAGAATGTATACATATTCAGGGAAGAGGTAAAACATGCAAAGTTGGAACATAATAAGGCTTACTGAGAGTACCCGCTACACGCGCATTACCAAACTCCTTTGATAATCGATACAAGCAGAATTACAATATTACCTAATGTTCCCAAGAGTAAAACATACCAAAACATGACTAAAACATACTCAAGCCAAGTTCATGCAGACCTTAGTATGACATTCATCACTAGACTGCCACTATAGCTCAGTAAACGGACCATCAACGATGTCATCCGTGTGTACTCTGACATTGATCATATCCCTACTGCAACCAACCACTCATCAGGTGTGCGTTGATGGGATTACGATCATTTATCCAAGCCGTTATACCTTCATTGTTTCAAAAGAACCCAATAAGGTAAACAACGCTCGGTTTTATTATTTTATGTTCATAAGCCATCGTACTCTCATAGTTTTCATAAAGATCTCTATAGAGTCAGCGATGCTTGGTTCTCAGTGATCATATCCCTGCTACGACCACCCACTTACAAAGTGTGCGTTGATGGGATTTTGATCATTTGTCCAAGCAGTTATACCTTCATTGTTTCAAAAGAACCCAATAAGGCAAACAATGCTTGGTTCACAAAATTAACGTGTATAAGCCATCGTACCCTTATTGTCTCAAAAGAACTCAATAGAGTCAACGATGCTTTAAGAAACACATAAATTAACAACACCATATTTAGCAGGATCACTAACCCCAATCAAGATCGGCGGTTATCCTTTCAAGTAGAAGCTATCATAAGAGTAGCAACTCACTTTATGCTTCTTCCAATCACCACAAGAACATTTACTCATATTTCTTGTATTCCACAAACTTCTTTGAATATCCCATATTTATTATGGACGCATAATTCTCAATTTACGCTTCTATCCAAGCTAAATTAAGACATTATCTCCAAAAATATAGTATGTTCTAGACATACCAAATAGGATTATAACAGCGCTCCCACTAACTCTATCTATCCAAGTTTCATCATTGCTTACTGAAAACTCAAACATTTGATTTTCTTAGCAAAGATTCCAAAAAACTTAGATTTATTCTAAGCCCAAAAGGAGTCCATATTTGTAGACTTCATAAGGATACTCAGGATGTAAAAGACCCTCGGACAGTGTTGTGAGCACTTCCTCATTGATTCCTATAATGGAATGCGGTCTTTGCATCATAGTGCCATAAAACAGCATAAGCATCCGCTTAAACTTCAACATAACTACTGGGAGAATGTCTTCATATGATTCCTACCCCATGTTCAATCATCATGAAACCATTTCCTACCAGTCAGTATTTGAAGTTATCTACAAAGTTATCCATGCGGATCTTATTCCCGAAAGATCTATTTACACCATCAGGTCAAAACCTAGGTGTTGGATTAACCAAGTTCAAAACTTGAAATCCAGCATGGAATATATCTTATGTTATTACACTCCTCTTCTTAGCAGACTCAAGGGCCCACTACAGCTTCTGGTAGTTGATGCATACATCACGTATCATCAATAAGTCATCGTCCTTAGATATAATAAATTATACTCTTCTGGTCTTATGACGACTCTTACCAGACATACGAAGAAGTAATAACTTTATGCCAGATACTCCAACATAGCCATGTTAAGTTTCAATTATTTCTGATCAAATGCTAGAGTCAACATCAGGTCTTTTTTTTTAAATCTCACGTTCTTCCATTGGAATGCTTCAGTTATTCCTTTCCCTTTTTCGAGCAACCAAACCCGGTTCCCAAAAGGATATGAAATGAATATCTGAAACCTAGAAGAACTATTTAAATGTATTAGCATCCTCTAAGTTCATCCATCTCCTACTAAATGTAGACTGGATAACTCTGATCTATGAGATAGACAAGCAAAGAACACTTTTCTAGTCAAATCTCCTTTGATGCTAATTCGACCATCTTTGTTGATTTAAAACAAGAACATTGCCCGCCAATACTCAAGTATACCTATCCAGCAGGTTAATTAAGTTTAAGCCATCAAATGGAATCATAATTAGTATGTTTCGTTTCTCCACTCGACGATGCTTGTAAAACATGTATCCTAGGAGAAGTGAATCACAAGACATTCCTATAATTCTTATGATGGTTGAGGATTCTAGAGTCCACATGCTCAACATCATGCTAGATATGAGTAACTCAGTTCCTCTTGTCCTCTTTATCTTAAATTTGTTATGGGTGAGTCTTGAACACCTCTAAGGCTTCAGACATTCGTCTAATAAATTAGATATACCCTTCCCTTCTACCATCATCGGTAAAGGTAACAAATCTCATATAGTTAATCCTTATGATTTGCTTGATCGGTCCTCACACAAAAGTTCAAGCGTAGTCCAACAAGCTTGTATTCTTCTCACATCAACCAGTGAAGAATATACTATTTAGTTAACCTCACAAATAAGATTTACAATCAACAATTGACTCAAAGTCAAAAGCATCCAAGTTCCTATCCTCATGGATCTTGGTGATGTTAGTCTTGTTTATATGGTTAAATCAACAATGTTATAAGGATAACAAATTCATAATCATTCATAATCATTCCATTACTTCCTTAAGCAAAAGCTTATTATAAATGCCAAGAGATGAATAAACTTTGAAATAAATTCCTACCAAAGATTCAAAGTAGAATTCATCGTCATCATAGGCATTAAAAGATACAATGCTTCTTGCCTCGCAGGGCTTAAGACAAAGATCTCAGATGAAGTAATAGTATAGGTGGATGAAATGGAAAGACTCTTCTTCCAATCCTTTTAGTTAGGGATAACCACCATGTTTCCCTCTCTAAGGTCCAGCTCTCCATGCATCCATTACCTACTCCTGATAAACACCTGCACTTTGCAACAAACAAGTTTGTGACAAACGTGAGCGTTTTGACTAGCGTTCAAAACCCAGTCTTTAGAAGTAGAAGATCAATGGAGTTTGATCATGAATGTACGTGAAGATGATGAGCTAACGTTCTTCAGCTTTAGGATACTTAGCTCTTCCAGGAACTTAGGGCAGGCGTGACGGCGCCAATTTCCAATTTCTCCGCAAAAGTAACAAACTACCCCAAGTGGAACATCATCTTGAGGCACAATCTCATTGTCCTTCGACTCTACAGTTACAGATGGCCCAGTCATACAAGGCTTTCCATTTGAGGTCAGTTTTTCCTTCTTGCTTATTTGTTTCCTTGTAGCCATAGCGGATGTGGACGAGGCACGATCCTTCTCAACCATGTAAGACTGAACAACCTTCAACATGTCTTGAAGTTCGATCAAGGATTTTTCCAAATTGTCTTTATGATAGTTCTTGACAAACTTCTCATAAGATGCGGGCAGGGACTGGAGGATCATATCCACCGCAATCTCCCTCCTATTGGAAGTCTAAGTCTCTCCAATTGGTCCATGTATCCTTTCATCATAAGGAAATGGATACTTACATCCTCACCTTCCTGCATCCTACAACCGACCAAAGCCTTTATACACTCAAACCGTTCTTGTCTAACCTGCTGTGGAAACATATCCTTTAGCCGGTTGATCGTGTCATACGCACTTAATTGTTCAAGCTGCTTATGCAACTCAAAGCTCATAGTCGATAACATGAGACAAGAAATATCTTGTGTATCTCTAACACGCATCTCAAAAGCGTATCGAGTGGCCCAGTTCGCGTTGGTAGCAGGTGGCTCCGAAAAGGGCTCCTCAAGGATGTGCAATATTGACTTGTGACGGAGGACAATCCTCAATACACGATACCAGTCAGCAAAGTTCACTCCTATGAGTCTCTCCCTTTCGAGGAAAAATCGAAGTTTAAAGTTTGGTGTGGTGTCATTAATATTTTCCATCTATAAAAGAGTACACGTTTTTAGTATTTTTGATATAATCCTCGTTAAAATAATCACCCAGCTGATTAAGAAAACCAAATTATCTTAACAAGGGCTAAGAACCTTATTTCACCCCAATCCATGACGGGTTTGCCGCGGATAACTTCATGGAGCTATTTAGGCCGGTAAACGCTTTACCAATTGCAATCCGAGATTACAACTCTTAGACACTTGCGGGATCCACCGATATTCATAGCATCTGTTTGACATGTTTGATCCCTTATCTCACCGATTCCTCATTAATCCGCTTTGATAGCTCGGCTAAAGCTCGACAACTACCAAGGCGTATTATGTCTTGGAATTGTAAATAGACTGTCAAGATACAAGGTGGTACTCTAGCCCAATAACTGGCTCGGCTAAAGCTCGACAATTAACCCTTGGGAGTTGCCACACGCACCTTCCACACAGTTACGCAAAACCGACCTTGGTTAGAACTCGACGACCGATCTTGTTTCATTAGATTCAGGTGGTGTCATCTTACGGGAGGCGAGTGATTTACATTTGAGAAATTTTCAAGTGGTCTTGTGGCGCGTGAGGTTTGTAAACCAATTTAAAACACATGGTTTTATTATTTTGAAAAATTTTAAAGCGAGCGAAGAAACTAAACAACCACGCAAGAAAATAAACAAAACAACAACCACGTACAAGCAACATCCGGTAATAAACCCTATGCGCTTTCCCCGTGAGACAAACGAGGAAAGCAAGACCAAACTAAGGACACAAACACTTGGCCCAGCTGGAAGTGCTCCCACTGAATCTGTCATCTCCGATGAACCTCCGGATCCACCATAGCCGAGACGTCTCCTCCACGACTCTCGATGGTTGTCTTCGGTCTTCATTTACAAATACATACAAATATTTGAAAAGAAACGGCGTGCAAGCCGCGAAATGCTAATCTAAGCTAATCTAACAATTACAAAGAATAGCAACCGACATGCAAGCCAAAATAAAGTACAAAATACAAGACCGAATAAATTTAATTATTACAAACCAAATGTGGTACAAACCACCAAATGAATGAATATTCAAATACAACCAAATAACTAACACATAGGTCTAACGGGCAAGGCATTACCGGATCAAACAACAACCATAAACAACAACACGGTGTGCCACAACAAAACCGTGTAGAAATATACCAACTAGATTTGTTACTAAACAACCTAAAACACTCAAGGCACAAGTGAATAAATCTTGTACGTATGCATTAGGAATCCCAAACACTTTGAAAAACCATATTCACACATACACAACACAAGTATATGCACGTGCGCGTTATCATGCCAAAACCGCCCGATACATATAAATATGCGATTTAGGATATTATGGGGCTTTTTCAAATCCAAACAACTTTGAACGGATTCTAGAAAAACAGAATCAAAAAGGAGCTAAAACCGAAATTTATTTTCTTTTACCAAAAGGACCAAAAACACTGTTCACGAGCTCCTTCACGGCCGAGAAGCCTTCACGGCCTCTCACGGCCCGTGAAGCCCATGAGCTCCACGACTATGACACAGTGAAAAACCTTCACGACCAAAACCCCACTAGACTGGTCGTGAGCCCTCACGACCGTGAAGAACAAGTCTTCACGACCCGTGAAGACATTCTGGATAAAATGTCCATTTTCGGTTTTCAAGAAAAGAAAGTGCAACTTGTTTATAGATATGGCTCTGATACCACTTGTTGGAACACGGTATGGAGCACAAGCACAGTGGAAGAAAAAACACGAGACAAAAACCGAACAAAACGGGTCCATAAGATGTTCCAAACTGAGATCTTTCTACAAAACCAAATTGCAACTAAAAGAACAAGAAGAAGGGCAGAAAATACCTTCTTACCATTCACGATCCAGATGTAGCATGCAATAGATCGGGATAAACAAGAGATCCAAGTGTATCTCCTCTATTGCTAGTCCACACCAAGGTATACTTGATCCCCATATGCTAGTACACCTTCAAGAATACATCCACATTGATTCTTCTCTTCTGGAACAGCCCACTTGTATCTCCTCTTGCTCCAAAAAGATCACACAACACTCAAGAACTAACTATCTTAGCGTATAATGTGTGTTTTCTTCATGTAGCACGAAGAGAGATTGTTTAGTGAGAGAAAAAGATTTATCTCATGCATGTACAAACTGATCCAGACCCAGAATAATATCATCTGGCCGGATACAAAGTCCTGAATCTATTGGACCAAAAGATGGCCCAATCATAAAAAAGGATTTCATGCAGACAGTCCTTCACGGCCACTCACGGCCCGTGAAGAGCCCATGAAGACTAAATGCGCCACGGCCGGCCATAGTCCTTCACAGCTCGTGCCGCGTCGAATGACTCGTAAGGGTATCATCCTATACGACCCCTTCACGACCTCTCACGGACCTTGAAGACCAAAGGTATCATGACCCATGTGAGTCGTTGAGTCAAACGTGAGGGCAGTAGGCTTCACGACCCGTGGAGCACCCCACGGCCGTGAAGCCCCAAAATCAAACAATTTGATTTTTGGACCTTCTCTCTTTATCAGTAAGCTGTCGGGATCAATCCTTGGCGTGTGACCCAATAGGCTCGCACTTCATCAGCAGTAACACCAATGTACTTGTGTCAGTGAGCATACTCCAACAGGGGGACCCTCAGCACTCTCATTTTCTTTTCACACTTCCTTGACACTCACACTTTTCAAGACTAAACTATCTTCGTCTCCGTTACCTGCTTCATACCCATCATACCGATTTGGTGACATGGGGGAGTCCTCAAGGGTTATAGAGGCCACTTGAACAGATATTTCAGTTTCAGGTTCTGGTTCTGGTGGGATAGGCCTTGGAGTGGTTGTTGGTTGCTGAGACGGTTCAAGAACAAGGACAAGGCCACATGATTGTGTAGTTTTAAGAGTTGTTTGAGCTGTATGGGCCAAGTTTGTGGGTGAGGTAACCAGTTCAGTTATTTTCATGTATGAGGGGGTGCTTTCTGTTGGTTGTTCAATTGGTTGTTCGGGAGTACCCATAGTTGATTGGATTGGTTCAAATAAAGGGGTACTCTTCTCATGGAATACAGATTCAACACTGTTGCTTTCTGTTGGTTTCTGAACTGGGTAGACCCAATTGTTCTGTAGGTATTTCAGTTTGGATTGCAGGATTGGTTTCAGGTGAAGTGGTGGTATGGGCTAGGGATTCAACAACAGCTTAAACGGTTATGGGATCATAAGCATCCCCTCATGCCTTTTTGTAACACCTTCACCTTCTTCACCACCCCTCTAAGGATTTTCTCTCTTTTCTCCGCTCTCAGCATCTCCCGTAGATGTCTGAGGCCTAGTGTCTATATCCTCACTGGGTACTACTCCTTCCTTGGTAGGTGTTGTCAGCTCTGGCTCAACCATGGAAGGTACACCTATACTCAACATATAGCTCTCCACAATCTCATTTTGTTCACATAAGCCTCGGGATTTCATCATTGTGATCTATCACGAACTGGATTATCATTGGGATGAACCGGTGGTAGGGCTATAACTTTGCTGCTTTCTTCCTTTGGTTGTCTTTGTTGAGAATGGTAGCTTTCATGTCGTGGAAGAATAGATAAGCATGTTGGGGTTTTGTGGTCGGGCAACGGAAGCATGGTACAACAAATAATGCATAAAGTACAACCAAATTAAACATAAAATGCAAAGAAACCCCAAAAAGTGTACCAAGCTCCATGACTATGAAAAGCAACATGAAAAACAGAGGAGAAAGGAGGTTATACCCTTATCAATCTTCTGGAAAAATGAAGATGGTGGTGATGATCCAATAAAGCCGAAATAGCCTCATCTATTGAAGTCCACCCCGGGTTTGGTCAATCTCCTTGTACTAGCAAGCCATTAGTGGTTTTCAAAGCTTGAAACCACGTCTAGAACAATAGCCACAAGTTCTCCTTGCTCTCCTCTTGAAGATTCACACACAACCCTCAAGTTTTCTTCACAAAAATGGAAGTATGTTTGGTGTATGTGTGTGTTTGCAAGAGAGAGTTTCTCCCAAAGCTTGCATGCTCAAAATTACCTCTCCATCTGCTTTTCTAAGCCCCATGGCCGGCCAAAGAGCATCTGCAATTTGATTGGTGGAGAATTGAGGTGCATGCAAAAGTTGCATGCATTCTGACACGGGTTAGCGCCGCTAACTCTTAGGGGTTAGCACCGCTAACGTTAACAGTTAGAGCCGCTATCGGGCCCCTAGTTAGAGCCGCTAAGCTTAAGGAGTTAGAGCCGCTAACTCTAAAGAGTTAGAGCCGCTAACTCCCATCAGCATGCCAACTCTTTGCAATTTCACAAAATCAGTCCCTCCACATAGGTTGTTGTCGAGATTGATCCCCGGTGTGTGACCCAATAGGCCCATACATCATCGGCAGTGATTCATATGGCATACGTACGTCAGTGGGCATATCCTAACAAACTCCCACGTGCACATGACACACCGTACCCATGAACTAACAGACAAAGAGCGGCCTCTAGTAGAGCATCTTTTCCCCAAAGTCAGTATGGGTTTTGTCATCCTGAACAAAACCAAATCCAAAAACAAATATGGGATGGCCAAAAGATAAGTGATCAAACATCCTTTTGTTCGAGATATCCTTTGTGAACACGAGACATGGATTAATATGTCAATCTCTGGATTGTTCACGATTATGTTACTCGATCTTGATTGGTGGTGACCAAAAGTTAAGGACATATTTGTTTCTCAATCAATATTCCTTGTGCATGGCCATGCGTATTTTTGTGTCAGCTCCCAATCATCGAGGGGCCCATGGATATCTCTCTACACAGAGGAACAAATCCCTTTGACTACATAGTTCCGCCACACGTATCATAATTTTTTTGAAAACTTTCTTTATAGCAGCCAGTTACGAACTACGTTTGAAAGCATTCAAATTAAGGCAGATATGTTATTTGGATACTCATGTATCTCCGGTCTAAGGACAAAATGATATTATCATCCCGAGTCACTTGTGACCATGATCCATGAAGTGAACTCAGGTGCGGGTCTTCCAGTCACTTGAAACTCCTTTCAAGCACAGGTTACTGTTGCGTTTCATACATTCAATCCTTGATTAATGCATAACCAACACCTAACTTCAGCCTTAATTCAAACTTCCTTCCCTTGAAGAATGACTGGTTTTGGGATTTCTTGTTTTTATGATTTATTGGCTTGTACCTTGGGCTATTTTGTTTGTAATTTGCTTCTGCTGTGAGCCCACAAAATCCCAATAGTGGTATCAGAGCCTCCTCTATGTTAGATTTGTACTTGGTGGCTTGAAAAATCCCGAAATCGAAATGTTTGTTTTCTGTTCGAACCGGGTTAGCGGCGCTAACTCATAAATGTTAGTGGCGCTAACGCGCTGTAACAGTTTTGGTTTTAAAGTTAAAAATAGTTTTGGTCTCGGGAAATTTTGGCCTTTTTTTTGGTGATTCTGGAAATTTGTTCCAGATTTTATTTGGTAATTATGTTAACATTTTGTTATGTTTGGTTGTATGTGGTTGATTTGAAATTGGTAACCTTGCCTTTGACCTTGTGGTTGATATTGTGTGTTTGGATGCAATTTGGTGATTTTAAATCACAATATGGGCTGTAATATTTATTAATTCAGTTTTGTATGTAATAATATTGTGGCTTGCATGCCATTTCATTCATCCGTGTATTTGTACTAGATAAATAGAAAATTATTGTGGCTTGAATGCAGTTCCAATTTCTATTGTATATGTTGTACAATTTGGATGAAGACACACAATTTGGAGTCGGAAGGAGATGGAGCGTGTCCATAGAAGCCGGTGAAGTCCATTGGAGATGGCGGTTCTAGTGGGAGCTCGCATTGAAGATCTTCCGTCCCTTAGTTTGACCACGTTCTACCCGTTTTGGCTCACGGGAAGAACGCATAGGAATTTTGGTAAGGGTTACCAATTTATTTCGTATATATGTGTGTGATGTGATTTTATATTATTCTTGCATGGTTTGCTTAGGATTCGCATGATAGGTAATTTTTCGAAAATTAATAAAATCACAAGAGATTTGGTAAAAATGGTTTACAACTCTCGCGCGCGCTCACATACAAGATTAACTCACCTAGTAGAAATAGGTTTGTTACTAAACAAGTTAATCTGTAACCAAGCCGGAAACAAAAGCCCGTTTTCATAAAACGTAAATCTTGCGCCATCCGTAAGTCGATAGCACCCGAATCTAGATTTATGGGTTTTGGTTGTCGAGCTTAGCACGAGCCAACTCTCATAAAACTATGTGGAAGGTACGTGTGGCAAATTCATAATTTTGGTTGTCGAGCTTAGCACGAGCCAATTTTGGTGGATTTGACATCGTATGTCTTGACGAACGATTTACAATTGCAAATTAAAATCCTTGAGTGATTGTCGAGCTTAGCACGAGTCAACCAAGAATTTTAATTTGGAATTGGTGCAAGTAGGGATCAAACATGTCAAACGACCGATGGTTGTCGTATGGGTAATTATTTTAACGAGGTTTAAATCAAACTAACTAATTCGTGTACTCTATTCAAATATAGGATGTCGAATCAAAACCACACCACGTCGAACTTTTCAATATGCATGTTCCTTCAAAGGGAGAAACTCACGGGAGTGAACTTCGTTGACTAGCTTAGGCAATTGAGGATTGTCCTACGTGCCGAGTCTAAGTTGCACATCCTTGAGGAACCCCTTCCTGAACCACCTGATATCAATGCGGAATGGACCATCCGATACGCGTATGAAAAGCATGTTCGGGATACGCACAATGTTGTTTGTCTCATGTTATCAAGTATGAGCTCGGAACTGCGAAAGCAATTTGAGCACATGACTGTGTATGACATGATTAACAAGCTGAAGGATGTATTCCGACAACAAGTTAGGCAAGAACATTATGAGTGTGTTAAAAGTCTAACCAGTTTTAAGATGCGAGAAAGCGGGAGTGTTAGTTCCCATGTTTTGAAGATGAAATCATGCATGGACCAGATGGAGAGGTTAGGTTTTCCTATAGGGAGGGAGCTTAGTGTGAGTTTCATGCTTCAGTCTTTGCCCGCTTCATATGAAAAGTTTGTAATGGACTATCATATGCATGGAAAGGAAATATCTATAGATGAATTTCATGGAATGTTGAAGGATGTAGAATCTAACATGTCCAAGCATGCATCGTCCTCATCCACTCCCGTTCTTGGTTCTAAGGAACAACATAATATGAGGAAGAAGAAATCGATCCCATCAAAAGAAGAAGATGGAATTTCCAAGCTTACTTCAAATTTTGAGTCCATGGATATTGATGATATGCCTAAGGAGACTCAACAAGGGGTGGTTTGATACTTCTGCGAAAGATTTGGGGATTGGGGCCGTCATGCCTGCCCTTCGTGCCGAGAGGATATAAAACTTCTCAGAAAAGAGAGAGTTAATTTTCCTACTTGAGGTACATTCATGATTATACTTCTTTGCTAGTCCTTAATAAGCTGGGTTGTTTACCCGAGCTATAAGACTCACGTTTGTCAAAAATTTATTTTGTTGCAAAGTGTAGGTCTGTTCGTTGCAAGAAGGAAGAGCTTGAAGAACCGGATCTCTGAAGAAGAATTTTTGTTGATTGTCTTCTTTAAGAGAATTGGGAGTGTTGGTCTCGCCATTAATTCCGGATTAATTTATTACTTTTGTATGTATGCCCTGCGTGGCAAGACTTGCTTTATTATATGTTCTTTTGAAGATGATGGATGTATTTTGAATCTTGTATTTTATGAAAAATTTCAATTTTGATGGTTTCATTTCAAATTCGATCCATGTCAATGCTTATGTGTTATTTTTTACTATTTATGGTGCTCAAATACACATTTGATGACGATGGATATGGCTTGGAATTGAAACATTTTGAAAAAAAAATTGTTTTTGAGATGTTTTATCAAAACTTATCCATATCAAAGCATACATAAAGAATCGTTATAAGTAATAAGGCAATCATGAATAATTGATTCTTAGATCCCAAAGTAGTTTCGATACGTTAGCTCTATGGCATAATCAAACTTGACCAAGTAAACAACATTTACATCGCTTAGATCCATGTGGTTAGGATCTTTGTAAAAGTTTAGACTCGGGCTAAATGAAATATATAAATATTGTTTATTGGACTAGGGTGATTAAGAAAATTTTCACCAGTATTGGTAGGAAGGATTATGGCTTGTTGGATTTTGATCACACTTGTGTGGATAATCCGTTCAAGTATGCCATATAGAGTGACACTAGTAAAATTCTCCATCACCATCTTTATGATAGTTGTTGGGAGAATGTTTAACTAGATAAAAGGTTTGTGTCTGAAACCTGGAGGTGTTCGGAAATAACCTGATGAAAATTAAGAATCATTAAGGGCATATAGATACAAATTCTTAGATCAAGAATAGATGCTAAGTTTTCTTATCTATATTGGTTTAAACATAAAATGGATCATGGGTTTAGCCCATAATTCATTTTCTCTAAAAGACACATTTGTACATGTGTTAGTCCCGTATAACAAGTGGATCAAGTATAATGTAGGATAGATTGAAGGTTTGCATGTTGAACTAGAGAGAATATGGTTTACACCATGAAAAACACATAGTTCATTTATTCATTATGCCCAAAACTTTACCTATTACAATAGGTCATATCCCTATATATACCCTATGGGTATTTTACAATTAAACTCCTATTTCTATACAATATTATGAATTTACAGTTTTACACTGGACTGAACAGATATATCACGGTATGTGTTAGTATGTGCAAGAAATGATCATGAGTCAAGGGGGAGTATTACTGATGATACAAGTCATGAATTACTAATGGTTCATGCTTGTAGGGGGAGAAATTCAGAGTTATTGTATATTACTATTAGAAAATTCAAAAACAATTAAAAATTTAAAATAAAAATATCAAAAACATGTCAAAATTTCAAAAGCCAAAAAGATTTTTTTCTTCCAACTCAAATTAATGCTTTATTTGAGGGAGAGTTTATTTTTTGTCATAATTACAAAGGAAAAGTTTCAAAAAGTCATGTCTAAGAATCAAAGTGTCAAGTTATGTGGTTTTAACACAAAACTGCATGAAAATGTCAATTGATGCGGTTTTCTACAATACAGCGTGCAAAATCAACAAAGGTTGCGGTTTGTCATAAAACCGCATGGGAATGGCTTAATGTCCTAAAACCGGATGCAGAATGGATCCAGATTTTGTCAAATACCGGTTGAGGTCAAACGTCTTGTATCCGGGTATTTCGGTCAAAGCTTTAAAAACCACACTTTATCCGGTTTTTGACTTTTCCATTCGGTTTTTGAATTTCAAACACTCTCAAACACTCACACAGTCGTGGATTTTCAAAGATCTTCAAATTGAAAAAGATTTTGGATTTAAGAAGTATTTTCACTTGCGAATTCACTGGTATAATTCTTTTTCTCAAAATATTTTGGTTACTGTTCGCATACTCTGTTTTTGCGGGTTGAAAACCCTAACTGCCGACTGGTTATTAGATCTATAGGATTCATTTTGATGATTGTTTGTTGTTTAGTTGTAGTCATAATGTTGTTATAGGATGTATGCTTTATAGATTTGTGTTTTATTTCATCAAACAATCTTTGTTTGTGGGTTTTTGATTCTGGTTTGGGTTTTGACAGTCGATTGAATGTGGGTTTAAAAAGAACCATTTGTTGTTGTTGTTGTTTATACATGGTCCAAGAAGAAAACATGTTTGTTTTACTATTGGGTATAATCGAAACATGGATTTGATGTTAAATTTTTGGTTTTGGATTATACGGATTTTGAATTTGACAAACTCTTTGAAAAATCCGGGTTTTCATTGTGACCGCATGAAACCACATGATTTTCTATCCGGTTTGTTTATAAAGTTGTTATCCGGTTTTGTACACAAAGTGTTATCCGGTTTTGTACGCAAAGTGTTATTCGCTTTTGTACACAAAGTGTTATCCGGTTTTCAAACACAACTTGTTCATACGGTTTTCATCATAGAGTTCATACGGTTTTTCATCATATAGTGTTCATATGGTTTTCTTCATAGAGTTCATACGGTTTTTCATCATAGAGTGTTCATACGGTTTTCATCATAGAGTTAGTACGGGTTTCATAGTGTTATCTGGTTTTACTTAAAACAGCATACAATGTATCTGGTTTTTGATAAAACCGCATCAACACTTAGCAAAAGTTTGGAAATTTTCACAATTTTGGAAATTTTTTTTACTCAAGGTCACAATGGTCTTTTCACATAATTCCCTAAATGTTTGATCATTAATCTTGGGTATTATTGTTATTGTGCAGATGGCTTACCAAGAAAAACCTTTTGTGCCTTCCCACCTTTTGTTCAACCCCGATAACTACCTGCCGTCTATGATGAACAATAATTTCTTTGACTCACTTGAAACCACAACTCAATTTCCCATAATTGGTGAACTCATTGAATCCCGCCCACTAAAACATCTCTTCACATATAACCCTACTGATGAGAATGAAGGCCCACATGTGCCTGAGGTTTATGTAAAACAACTGTGGCACACATTGACTAATACAACAACTGATCAAGGAGAAAATATGCTTTATTGAACACTTTGAATTCACTTTTAATCATAGTCAGCTAAGGAGAATGCTGATACTGCCAACAAAGAAACACACTTATGCAAACAGAAATCATTATGATCCAATTCGAACTGGTGAAAGTATGATCACTGAGATAAAAGAGTTGGGATATCAAGGAAATGTGACATGTGTTAGTCAATTCAAAAAATCAAACATGGTTCCTATCTAGCAAACATTATATTCAATCATCATGAGGTGTCATACAAGTGTGTCAAAAGAAATAGATGATGGAAACTTCAATGCTTTCAAAATCTTGGTTTGCATGGCTAAACATTGGCATCTGGATTACTCTGTCTTAATCTTTAGTGATGTGCAAAAAGGCATCTCCCATAGATGGCTGAGACCTAACCTCTAAATCCTCACTGGGTACTACTCCCCCCTGGGCAGGTCTGGCCGGTTCTGGCACAACCATGGGAGGTATTCCTACACTCTCTCTATAACTCTTAACAATATCATTCTGCTCACAAAGGTCTAAGAGAGATACAGGGAATGGTCTGGGAATAGGTAGGTTAGCCGGAATGGCAGGTTTAAAATGTATGAAAATCTGAGGAGTTATAGAAGGTAAACCTGCCCGGCGGGGAATGTCAGCATTCTGATCCATCAGGTATTGGATCATCATTGGCAAGAAGCGGTGGTAGGGCAGCATGTTTGCGTCCTTCTTCTTTTGGGAGTTCTTCCTGAGCATAGGTGCTTTGATGTCCTGGAAGAGAAGGAATGCACAATCCACGTGCATATGAGTTCCCGCTGCTACAAAGATTTTAAGCTGATACTCCGTTGGGAATTCGTAGCCTGAATGCTTTGGGGTGAGACATCTTTGAAGCACGGTCATGAGAGTGTTATACTTTGGATGTAGACCTGTGTTATACTTTTGACTTATTAGCAATTTAGTCCGTATGCATTGGTTGCCATTTGAGTAATATGATTGATATTATAATTGCTCGACTAGACTTATAAAATTACTTGAAATAACGTAGTTGTTGTTATACATTAGAAAGTCTATGTGATCAAGTAATTATAAGTATTTATGAAAACAAGTTCAAGTTTTGAACTAAAGTTAAACACTTGAAATAATAGTCATTATTTCTAAGGGTGTGTTTAAGGGTAAAACATTTATGAGTTTGATTATAATAGACATTGTAATCAAGAGAACTCACATGTTTTTATATAAGAATCTATACAAGTGTGTTATACTTGTAGTAATGTAAAGTTTTTGAGAAACCAATTTCCGTAATAGGAAATAGTGGATATGTACAGAAATCTAAGACCAATGTTTCGTTAACTTTAAGATTCTTATTCGAAATCTAAGTTTTAGATTAATACTTAAAATTAGTATTTTTGTAACACCGGGTTTCACGAGCTTAAAATCAGTAATAATTTAAGCTTTTTAAGTATATTTACCAATGGCGTGCAGCGGAAACTAAACATTGGTTATAAAAATATAAAGTGTTGTTATCCGACTTAGCGAATATAAACACCAAAAGCCAAGTCTCCAAACAAACCGGTGTTACCATACTATAAACCGACCATCGGATCACAGGTATAAATAACAGCAGAGTGTTCCAGAAGAGTTAAATACAATTACACACAAGCACCCGTCTCACCAGGCTGCCTAATCATTACCTGTAAAAAGGGTAAATCGTGAACCGGTTAGCTACACTAGCTAGTGAGTACAGATTTCACATAAGTATCAATAAGCATGCAGTCGAAAACCAAGAAAGCACACAAGGCTATCCTATCACATTGTGGTGTACCAATCATACCAGCAGGAGTCGTATATTGCAGGGTAGCGAGCCCCGCTCAACTATCCTAGCTAGGAAATCAGCTGCAACCAATTACACCAATTCTGTCTACCATACTGATTCCTGCCTAAGCAAGGATCCCCGTTAAATTAAGGAATGGTGGTCTGCAGAACCTTACCCAGGTGTATACTCCTGAGTACCGTTAAGTTCCCCCGTTCGTCCCTCAGGACACTGGGAACCCAGCCAGATATTAACACCTGTCTACCTGACTGACCTTACTCTAGGTGGTAACTGTTTGCACAGTCACGAGTGTCCGGACATAATAACAAATACAAATAGTTGATCCAGTAAGGATCCCGTTAATGCGCGCATATAAACACACCAATTAATATCTTTCATGTTGATAAACAAACATACTAATACAACTCTATCATAGCATACAATTACCACATGGTTTCTATCATAAGTATTCTTTTTCATACTGATAAACAACATGCGAGTACAACTCTTTCATAGCATACTGTATATCTCTATCACGGTCTACGTTGTCTTTCATAAACACACTGTATGTTTCTATCATAACATACTATATCTTTCATGAATCATACACCAATTACATGTCAACATGTACAACGGACAGCTTACCTACTGAGACTCATGGGAAACCGGTACTCACCTGGAATCCGTATTAAGAAGATACACCACTCGCGTCTTCCGGTTCCTTAGATATACCTAACATAACATATATACACGCTCTGTTATCAACTACCTTGAGTACCCGTAATTCAAAACACAAGTTATCAGCCCTAGACCCCTGCTTGCAAGCACATGCCTTGCGGTCGCAAAGGTCCCTAACAACATCCCTTACGGTCGCAAGGGCCTTACCCTGTGATATATCCATTATTATACATGTTTTACACATCGAAAACCCTCGCATTTTATCCATAATCAAGGTGAATTGTACAAATGATTGTCTTAAATGTTTAATATTCACCATTGCAGGTAAAAAAGACTCAAAGAGAAAATATCAAGTGAAATGGGTACATAACTGAAGAAAAATACTCTACTGCTGAAATCCGTGGAGCCTTGCGATCGCAAAGCTCTACCATGCGATCGCATGGTAGGCGGGGAATCTAGCTTTAAAACCTGGCATCGTCTGCATGCAGAGATGTCTTATCAGCCGCCCAAAGTCACTCCATGCAATCGCATGGACATTGCATGCGATCGCAAAGACCCCCGTTTCTGGCCTATATAAACAGCTCTTCGGCAGTTCATACAACACACCAAAATCGAAGAAACAAGCTTCTCTCTGAAATTCCTTTCACTTCCAGATATACACACACACGTTTTAGCTTAGTTTTTACACACACACAACACACACTAAGGTGTTTTTACACCTAGATTATCATTTGGTGATAGTAAAACATTCCAAAGGTGTAGAAAACAAGTGGAGGTTCTGCTCACGTATACAACTTGGGGATAGCTTGGTATAATCTAAACCTTTATGTTCTTAATATGTATCCGAGTGTTGATCTCGTTGTTGTACTTGTAATCATGTGTAACTAAACTCTTTCACTTGGGCCAAGATGATTCTTGGCCAAGTTATGGCAATATAAACCTTTTCTTGATGATTTGATATAAAAAAAATATGTTTTGATTGTTGTTATAATTGTGTTTAACCATGTTCTTATGTTAAATATGTCCATGTTCATGTTTCATTAAATCTTTTACGTGAAAACATAAAGATTTCATCGCATGCATATTCAAAGGTGATGGATTTCAATATCAAGATCTTGTGTAAGTTATTACTAGAAATGGTATAACAAAGCAAGGTTGTCATTCGAAAAGCATCTTTGGAACTTTTCTTTGATCATTTTGGATCATAACAAGATTGGTCATGTTCATCATATTGTGATTTTACACAAGCTTAACATGTTAACGAAAGTTTAAGTGTTTAAGTTTATCATTCGATCATAACAACTATAAAAGAATAAAAAGGATTGAAAAGATGTTTTTAAACATGTTAATGTTGAAATGAAATCCTAATGTCATTAAGAATCAGAGATCTACGAATTTATGTGCATGCTTACGTGTTCATGCTTTACATGTGTTAAGTATTAGAAATAGTACTTAAACACGATGATATCTGAAGGAAATAACGTAAGGCTCGATCTTAAATCCAACGCACGCGGTTTGAGTCTTGTTGGGTTCATAACATCATAGTGTTCTTTTCTATCTACTTATAACTTTGAATGGCATTTCAGGTTGTACGTATTCAATCCTTGGTGCATAAAATGAATTTTGCTGTAAAAAGAAGTCATGCGACCGCATGGTGTCTCCATGCGATCGCATGATCTATGCGATCACATGTCTTTGACATGCGATCGCATGTACCTTTGCGACCACATGTCTTTGACATGTGGCCGTATGCACCTTTATTCCAGTTCAGTTTGTTGTTCTTTTATTCTAACCAATGTTTTAATCACTTTAACACCTTTCTTATGTTTTGAAGGCTATGAGACATATCATTTGACCAAGAGTGTATGGTTTGTAGCTGGATTTAAACATGGTTAGGTAGATCTGTGATTGTCTTTTGATTCTATGCTTACATGTTATATTTGATTGTAAATCTGAGTCTTGATAACTCGAGTGATGATTTACATGATAATATAACTTGTGAGTATTAGATAGAACAACATGCTGTGTGCTTTAATGTATTTTATCTAGTCATCAACATCTTAATCAAACTAAATATTGCCATAGCTAGCCAATGATGATTCTGAAGCCTAAGTGATCTTTTATCTATTTATCAGCACGTTTGTTATTACTCTGATAGTGTAACTTGTTTCTTTAATTACTTTAAATTCAAAAAGCTAAAAATCACTTGTTATTTAATTACCAAACAATAACGATGGTTGAATACTAGTAGCTGCCAAAATTATCCCTGTGGATTGATACTCGTTCTTACTCTTTCTATACTACTACTGACCAGGTCATACTTGCCTGAGTCGTGTGTAGTATTTATTTTGTAATTTCGTTTTATAAATTTAAAACATCCGTGTGAAAAAGCTTTTAATTATCTTAAAAATACCCGTACGTGGGCTGCACACCAAGTTTTTGGCGCCGCTGCCGGTGATCCTTTTGGCAATATTAGAAAAAACCTAATTGTTGATTTGGTTTTTATTTATTAATTCCTGTTATTTTAATTTCTGTTTTCTTTTAATTTTATACTATGTGTATCTATTCTCAAACGCTAAAATTAAGGTATAAATTTTGTCAAGATTGTCTCAAGTCGTTTGAAGCTGAAATTGAACTCCTTACCCAAATGGCTTTAGCTACAGACAATCTAGATGACTTTGAATTAATTTTAGGTGAAATAGAATTTTGGCAACATGCAATAATGATAACTAACTGTAATATCAACTTTATTCTTAACATGCCCATCATTTAGTCGAATTACAGTTTTTATCTTTATTATTCCTAGTTATTATCTATTATCTTTTACTTGTTTAGTATTTAGCATACTTTAGTTTCCGTATTTCTTTTTATTTCCATTTCTTCTTTTTCTTTCCTTTCTCTTTTATGTGTATCTACACTGTTGAACTTCGAAAAAAGATTAAAGAATACCGCGAAAGAATTAAAAATTCCAAAATCCTTATAAAATCTTTCGAAGAAACCTTGTTTTCCGAAACCAACCCCCAAGAAATCAAAAGATATAGAGATAGCATTGAACACGAACAAATCTTAATTTTTCTAAATCAAACTTTCATCCGGAGAACCATGTCATGTATTTTAACTTTTTAGGTTGTAAATAATTAATATTTTTTTATTTTCTTTTAAATTTCTTTCCTTTCACTTATGTGTGTATACACTGCTGAACTGCGAAGGAGGATTAAGTTTCATCGCACACAGATAAAAAAATATGAATCCCTCATAAAATCTATCAAAGAATATTTGAAATCTGAAAACAACCCACAAGAAATCGAAAGATGGAGAGACGTTATTAGACAAAGACGTAACCTCATCTATCTCCACGAATGTTACATACAAAGAATCTTGTTTCGTACTCTAACTTTTTGAATTTCTTTAGTCTTTTATTTTCTTTTAAAAATTTGTTTCGCTCATGTGTGTTCATGCGGAAAATTTTTGAAAATTAATCAAGTATTATCGTCACGAAATAAAAGTCTATAATCAGAGTATCGATGAACTTGAGATAAGAACAAAACACACCACCAACCAAGAGGAGTTGAGACAAATTCAGATCACTATCTATTATCTGAAGTTCATGAAAGCAGTTGTTCAACGTCAAATTACTGAACAATTGAGAACTGTTAATACTGGTTAGTTTTTAAAAAATTTCCTTCAGTCATTTACATTCAATCATGTGTGTTCGTTTAGAAAACCTTCATAGGAGAATTAGTAATTATCAAAATCACATTGATCTCCTTGAAAATCAAATTATGTTGTTAAGTTACGAATTAGAATATGAATTTGACATCTTTCAAGTCATAAATATATACGAACAAATTCATCTACTAAGGGAACAACAAAATTCCATTCGAAACACCATAAACAGACTTTGGAGAAATCATTTCCTTTCTTAGTGATCTACTGTTCTATTTCCTTTCTTTTTATATTTTAGTTGTGTGTTTTTCTTTCTTGCATTTTAATTTCCTTTAGTTTTTCACTTCCCCGCCACATCCAAACTATCTCTTTTGTTCTCTCTTGAACAATTGAGCCCATTGAGCCTTACGCAGAGCCTGAGCGAGAATTTCGACATCGCCGACGTTTAGCACGTAGACGAGCTGCTCATAATCAAACTCACAACATGGCTGATGGTCCACCACCTTTAGATACCAAAAAAGTAGGAGATTACGCTCGTCCAACGCTCATTGGAATACACGCAAGTGTCGTTCGTCCTCCTATCACCGCCAACAATTTCAAAATCAAGCCGAACATTATCCAAATGGTTCAAAACACAGTTCAATTTAACGGTTTACCTGAAGAAGATCCTAACCATCATCTTCATAATTTCCTTGAGATCTGTGATACGTTCAAGATGAACGGTGTCTCCCAAGACGCTATTCTCTTACGCCTTTTTCCATTTTCACTCAAACATAAAGCCAAGCTTTGGCTTAACTCTTTGCCTACTGGTTCCATCACTACATGGAATGATTTAGCCGAAAAATTTCTTCAGAAATATTTTCCACCCTAAAAAATGGCTAAACTTCGTAATGACATTTCATCTTACCAGCAACAAGAAGGAGAATCTATGTACGACACATGGGAAAGGTTTAAAGACTTACTGCGTCGATGCCCTCATCACGGATTACCAATGTGGCTTCAAGTTCAAATGTTTTATAACGGTCTGACAGTGGCTACTCGCCAAATGATCGATGCTGTAGCAGGAGGTGCAATTACAAACAAAACTCCCGAGATAGCTCATGAGCTCATTGAAGAAATGGCTATGAACAGCTATCAGTGGCATTCATCTCGAATGAAACAACCCAAAACATCAGGTATCATCCCTGTTGATACTGTCACTTTACTTACTGCACAAGTTGAAGCTTTATCCCAAAAGCTCGACCAAATGAAATTAAATGTAGTGCAGTCTACATGTGAGTTCTGCAATGAACCTCACTTGAGTAGAGACTGCCAAACTGGCAACAATTTCTCCTCTACAGAAGAGGTGGATTACATGGGTACTCAAAGACCCCAAAACAATCCCTACTCAAACTCATATAACTCTGGCTGGAGAAATCATCCAAATTTCTGCTGGAAGTCCGGAGCGGGTACTTCTAGTAATCCCCCTCCCGGATTTTCCCATCAAAATAATAACCAGCAAAATCTAGGTTCATCTCAAAACCGTCAGCCTGTTCAAACTCAATCAAAGATTGAGAGCTTACTTGACAGATTTTCCTCAGCTGTCGAAAGTCGTTTCGTCCATCACGAAAATGACATAAAAGTTCTTCACGCTTCATTTAAAAGCTTGGAAAATAAAGTAAGCCAGATCGCTAATTCGCTATCAGAACGTCAACAAGGTGGTTTGCCGAGTAACACCGAAGCCAATCCAAGGGCCGATGTTAAAGCTATTACTCTCAGGAGTGGTACCACTATGGTCCCACCAACGATGCCTCCGGTTGATGAACCAAGCACCCCCGCCATATCCAAAGAAAATCCAGATTCGGAATCTCCCGAATCACAGGTCCCAGTCAAGGGAACTAACGAAGTGCATAACAAGATCCATCAAAGAAATACTGCACAAGTTAGGCCCCCTATTCCTAAATATCAACCCATAATTCCTTATCCTCAGCGATTAAACAAAGAACAAAAGGAGGAGCATTATAAAAAGTTCCTAGAACTTTTTAAACAGCTTCAAATCAATATCCCATTTTCCGAAGCTTTAGCTCAGATGCCAAAGTATGCCAAGTTCCTTAAAGATCTGCTGAGTAATAAGAGAAAATTGGAAGACCTGTCAACTGTCATTCTTAGTGAAGAATGCTCAGCTATCTTACAAAATAAACTTCCAGTGAAGAGAACCGACCCAGGTAGCTTCACTATCCCGTGTGAAATAGGACAACTCTACGTTAATAATGCTTTAGCTGATTTAGGAGCAAGCATTAATCTCATGCCCTATTCCGTGTTTGCAAAGCTAGGTTTAGGTGAACCTACCCCAACAAAAATGTCTATTCAGCTGGCAAACCGATCTGTGAAATATCCACGGGGAATTTATGAAAATCTTTTAGTCAAAGTCGATAAATTTATCTTTCCTGTTGACTTTATCATCCTTGACATGGATGAGGACAAAAATGTTCCTCTTATCTTAGGCCGACCATTTTTGGCTACTTCACGCGCTCTTATCGACGTTTGTGATGGCAAACTATCTCTTAGAGTAGCTGATCAAGTGGTTACCTTTCATATTCAAAAATCCATGAAACAACCATTCACTCAAGATGATGCCTTTTATTGTGTTGATATCTCTGATCAATATCATCTTGATATAATTCCAATTTCTTCTGAAAAAGACGTGCTAGACACGCAAATCCTGGAGAAAGGCTCTTTTCCAAGGGACCTTACACAACTTGAGTTGTATCAATCAGACAATGATGTTATCCCTAAAAATGAAATAGTTTCTGAAACATACGAATCTATTGATAATGATAAGATACCTCACTCTCCACCATCTATAATCGAGCCTCCAGCACTTGAGTTAAAAGAACTCCCATCACTCAAGAAGCACAAGACCACCATTGCATGGAAGCTTTCTGACATAAAAGGAATTAATCCTTCTTTTTGTACACATAAAATCCTCATGGAGGATAACCACAAGACAAGTGTGCAAAGACAGAGGCGATTAAATCCACATATGCAAGAAGTGGTTAAAAAGAGATAATTAAACTCTTGGACGCGGGTATGATTTATTCGATATCTGATAGCCCTTGGGTTAGCCCTGTCCAAGTAGTTCCCAAGAAAGGAGGTATGACCGTGATCATAAATGATAAAAACGAGTTAATCCCCACTCGCACTGTAACCGGGTGGCGTGTTTGTATCGATTACTGTAAACTGAATGATGCAACTCGTAAAGATTACTTCCCACTCCCATTCATTGATCAAATGATTGAGAGACTGGCAGGTAACGCCTTCTATTGTTTTCTCGATGGTTTTTCTGGGTATTTCCAAATTTCAATCGCCCCAGAAGATCAAGAGAAAACCACATTCACTTGCCCCTATGGTACATTTGCCTACAGACGAATGCCATTTGGCTTGTGCAATGCCCCAGCTACATTCCAGCGATGCATGACAGCATTATTCCATGGCATGATCGAAGAATGTGTTGAAGTATTCATGGATGACTTCTCTGTTTTCGGTGATACATTTGACACTTGTCTTCTCAATCTAGAAAAGATGCTGTGTAGATGCGAAACAACCAATCTCGCTCTTAATTGGGCAAAATGTCACTTTATGGTTCGAGAAGGTATTGTTCTGGGACATAAGATTTCTAAATTAGGAATTGAGGTCGATCGTGCAAAAATCGATGTCATTTTTAAACTACCTCCCCCGACGAATGTCAAAGGCATTCGGAGTTTTCTTGGTCATGCCGGTTTTTATCGTCGTTTCATCAAAGATTTTTCAAAAATTTCACGGCCTATGACCCATCTCTTAGAAAAAGAAACTCCGTTTGTTTTTTCTCCTGAATGCAAGAAAGCATTCAACACCTTAAAAGAAAAACACACTAATGCTCCAATTTTAACCAGCCCTGACTGGACTCTTCCATTCGAATTAATGTGCGACGCAAGTGATTTCGCTGTAGGCGCAGTTTTAGGTCAAAGAAAAGAAAATCGTTTTCATCCGATTTATTATGCAAGTAAAACTCTGACAGACGCCCAGGAGAACTACACAGTAACAGAAAAAGAGTTACTGGCCGTCGTTTTTGCTTTCGATAAATTTCGGTCTTACCTAATTCTATCTAAAACTGTGGTTTTCACTGACCATTCTTCCTTGCGATTTTTGTTTTCAAAACAAGACGAAAAACCTCGCCTCATTAGATGGATACTCTTAATACAAGAGTTTGATATCGAAATAAAAGATAAACGAGGTGCAGAAAATCTTGCTGCCGATCATCTTTCGCGTCTTGATAATCCAAACCTTGAAGTTTTGGATGAATATGCCATTCAAGATACATTCCCTGATGAGTTTCTCTTAGCACTTCATAAATCTGATAATGGCCCGTGGTTTGCAGATTTTGCAAATTATTTAGCAGTAGGGTTATTTGAAAAAGGTCTCGCGCATCAGCAGAGGAAAAGATTCTTTTCTCAGCTAAAATTCTATTTCTGGGAAGATCCCTATCTATTTAGGATAGGAGTCGACCAAATCATAAGACGATGCGTGACCGGTCAAGAAGCAATGGACATCCTCGAACACTGTCACTCAGGACCAATAGGAGGCCATCATGGACCTGTCACAACAGCTAAAAAAGTCCTTGATTCTGGTTTCTATTGGCCTACTCTATTTAGGGATGCCCGTGAATTTGTAAAATCTTGTGACCCTTGTCAAAAATCTGGAAACATCTCATCACGTAATGAGATGCCCCAAAACCCTATCCAAGTTTGTGAAATTTTCGATGTTTGGGGGATAGATTTTATGGGTCCTTTTCCAAATTCCCATGGGAACAAGTACATTCTTGTTGCAGTCGATTATTTTTCAAAATGGGCCGAAGCACAGGCCCTACCTACTAATGATGCACGAGTTGTATGTAAGTTTCTAAAAAAAGTTATTTTCCCGTTTTGGAACTCCGAGAGCATTAATAAGCGATCGGGGTACTCACTTTTGCAATACACAGCTTGAAAAGGTATTAAAACGTTATGGGGTAACCCATAGGTTTTCTACTGCATACCATCCACAAACAAGTGGACAAGTTGAGGTAACTAATCGTGGTCTAAAGCGGATACTTGAAAGAACCGTTGGGAATAACCCAAAAGATTGGGCAGAAAAGCAAGACGATGCATTGTGGGCATTCCGAACCGCCTACAAAACGCCTATCGGAACCACACCTTATAAATTGGTTTACGGTAAAGCGTGTCGCCTTCCTGTTGAACTTGAGCGTAAAGCTTATTGGGCGTTAAAAACCCTAAACCTTGATCCAAATATCTCAACAGAAAATTGTCTACTCCAGCTCAATGAATTGGAAGAAATAAGGTATCAAGCATACGATAATTCCTTGATGTACAAAGAAAGACGAAAATATTTTATGATGCTCGCCTGAAGGACAAGAAATTCCAGGCTGGAGATCGTGTGCTCTTATACAACTCTCGTCTTTGTCTTTTCCCAGGTAAATTAAAATCCAGATGGACGGGTCCTTTTACAGTACATACTGTGTATCCATGTGGTGCTGTTGATATCACTAACTCTGCAGGAGTAACATTTAAAGTCAATGGTCACCGTCTCAAAAGGTATTTAGGAACCCCGCTTCGGGATCAACAATCTGAAAACATAAAACTTCACCTCGCTGCACCTTAGCGAGTGTGTTTGGTCTTTTACCGGCAGACCTAAAAGAACTGGAGATGCTTTCTTCTACCTCTCTTACTCTACTATCTTGTCTTTCTCTACGCACAAACTTACCTTCTGAAATTCAGCGTGATATTGTCATGAGAGTAGAAAAAAATAGAAGGAGAGATCAAAATTATGCCAAATTCCATAGAGGCACTTCACTTTGTGCGGCTAAAAGGCGTGCAAAACATGTAGGGAAGTGTTGGAAATGTGGTGCTCTGATTCATGAGGGCGCTTGTAGGGATTGGCCAACTTATTCTCAATCAGAGTGTGCTAGTGCTCTTCGGGAAGATCCTGTTAAGCTAAAAGCCGAGAGGGTTTTCAGGCCTAATAGTAATGCTAGAGCAATGATTGATGAGTTGGTTAGTCTCCGATTAAGCAAACTCGAGCCTAAGCCCCACTAGAAATCCCTAACGCATGCCTCATTTATAGCCGTATCACTCCTTATGTTTTCTAAATTCTATTCTCATTCAGTCTGGAGAGACAGGAAAACACTCTGCATTTCAACGCGTTAAAATGTTCGCTTACACACCGTACTAATAGTGTGTTACCTGTAAATACGTATGTAAATACGTTTCCTTTCCGTTTCTATTCCGCGTAGTTTCGTTCCGTTTGTTTTCCATATGTATAGTTGCTTTTTAATAAAACTCAAACTCTATCCCAAACAAGCAGGAAGTATGAAAGAGTGTATCATAAACAATCCGTAAGGGGTTTATATAAAAGTCGAGAATTTGAGCCTTACACGAATGAAAATTTTATTTTCTGAAAAGTTTAACTCATGCGACCGCATGGGTTAGGCATGCGATCGCATGGGTGTCCGCTTATATATACACCCTGATGCGACCGGAAGATCTTCGCATACACACTCTCTCACTACTTTCTCTCTCTTGCGACTGTTCCGATCGTCTTCTCCGGCGATTCAACCTTTTTCCGATCATCCACGCTCCATTTTTTTCGAGAAAGGTATCAAAATACTCCTTACATCTCGTAGATCATTCTTTAATGGTTAGATTTAAGTTTAGGTTGTTTTATTTTGCGTATTCATCGATCGATCGAAACCTAGGATTTCGGTTCTCTATAAATCGCGATCATGCGACCGCATGATCGACCCTTGCGATCGCAAAGAATTCAGTTTTGCAACTTCTTTACGACCGCATCGAAATACCATGCGGTCGCATGTGTTCGAAATTAGGGTTTTTCAAATTTCACTGCCTTGCAACCGTATGTATACTACATGCGATCGCATGATGCTGTTTTACTGCTGTTTTTGGTTTTCGAGCAAATCTTCGATCAAAACAACTTTGTTTCGAAATCCAACAGTACAGAACAACTCGTTATCGATCGATGAATCATTTTCACCATAGTTAGCACTCCTAACTTATATCTATCTATATATTCCAGTTATGTCTCGCAGACGACGACGTTCACCTAAGCCACCGACCATAGATCCACCTATTTTACCCAGAGTCCCAGCTCCAGATCCTGAGCCTGGGGCAGAACCCATCGAGCATCCAGGAGACGCGGCACTGCACCCCTACCTCCGCTTCGACTCAGATGAGGACCGTGAGGGTCGTGATTTTCTGTTAGAACAGGCACGCAAGCATGGTTACGCGCACCTGAGATATTTGCGCTGGGCATCACTGAATACCGTTGGTCTTACTGCTAGATCAGAGGCTCTTACTGGACCTAATTGGAGGCGGTTACTATCGATTGAAAGTCAGGTATGTAGAGAGCTTACTATCGAGTTTTTATCCACACTACACCTGGTTTCACCACTCGCAGACTATGATAGACCGGATGCGTTGACATTCCGCCTTGCAGGAGCCGAGAGACAGTTATCGCTCCGGCAGTTTGCTTCTTATATGGGTCTATATACTGGAGATGAGCTACAGTCCCCTGCTTTCACAGAGGGTATTACCGACTTCCCCCAGGGACTATCTTACCAGGATGCTTGGGAAGAGATTGGAACTGAGCGATATGGTTCGCCCATTCCTAAGAGCAGCTCTATTCCGGATCCACTCTTTCGCATTCTGCATCGTGCTACTGCTTATTGCTTATCCGCACGCACAGACTCTTCCGTGGGTAACATCACCCACCGAGACTTATTTTATTTATATTGCTTTGCACACCAGCAGCCCTGCCAGCTAGCTGTGTGCCTGGCTCAGCATTTGTTTACCATCAGTAGGCCACGTGTTACGCAGGCTGTTTATGGTGGTGGGTTTATTTATCACTGGCTACTGGCATGGATTTATTGTCTCCAGAGGATCTAGCAGATCTTACTTTTACTGTCCCTGCCACGGCCATTGATATGGAGGTGTTTACATGGATGAGAGTGGTGGAGCTTGTTCAGAATAGATATTTTTTGCTTGACCATCAGCGTCAAAGATGGGTACCATATGGACGGAGGATACTGGTTGATGATGATCATGATGATGATGATAAGGAAGAGCGTGTGCTTGAGGGCCAAGAAGAGGGCCACCACGTTGAGGATCGTGCTACTTCTCCTGATCAGACACACCGCCTTAGGCCGGAGGTTATACCAGACAGGCAGCCGTACATCAGATCGGTTATGCCAGAGATCAGGGAGCACGCCTACAGAGATCAGGGAGCACGCCTACGTTCTTTAGAGAGTCGACTACAGAGGATAGAGGATATCCAACGACTTGAGTGCGAGCATGCAGAGCGTCACAGACAGTATGTGACCAGCATGTTGATCGATATTGCGGCAGCTTTTCCATCATCCAGCCGCACCCATGTTCCACCTGAGCCTCCTCAGCAGCTTAGAGACTACTATACTGGGGCCAGTACTTCATATACACCACCACAGCCTCCACCCCAGTAGTAGTTAGGGATAGTTAGTTAGTTTGTAGTTGTTTGTTAGTAGTTTAATTTAGTTGTTTAGTTTTTGTGGTACTTTGTTTGATGTATTGTGCCTTATGTGATCTATTTGTAAACATCAAAACATTATGTACTTCTTTGTTTGATTATATTGCCATATATAATTTTGTTACACTCCCTTCTTTTCACTTGAGGTTGAGTTTCTTGTTTTGCAAGTTTCACTGGGAATATACAGTTACATTTCAACGGAGTGCTGCTCAACTCAAGTGTGGGGAAGAAAAATCAGAACCTATACCACTTTTGAAAATCGGTTACTAACACCGATTCAGGAAGTTTTCATATCTCTTATCTTCCACTTATCACACTACATCACTGTTTATATATATTGTCTGTACATTGAGGACAATGTACAATTTTAAGTGTGGGGAGGGGATATACATGCCTGCTATAGTCTTGTTCTCTTGAAAACTCTAAATGCTTGAATTAAATTTTGTCCTAAATTTTTCGAAAATTTTATCATTTTTGACATGTTTAGATCTTCTCGCATGATAGATTATAAGTAAGTAACAATATGAGGACCTTGTCTTGTATAACTTTTATGAAGTTAGCTTAGCACAAGTACTTGAGTTCTGCCTATTATTTGACTTCAATTGCACAAACCACACCTCGACAATATAATTCCTGAGCATTCGAGCCACAACATTTCAATTTCTTTTTTAGCTCATGGAATTATCACATATATATATGCAGATTGTGCTTTGATTACAGAACTTGCTCATAACTATGCATTTCGGAACCATGAACTAAACTGTTGCACTTAAATGACAGAGGCATTTAGGATAACCCATTTTAGGCAATACACTTTTATTTTTAGCCAATTTTTATATATTTACCCCTAGTTCACCACTTTGAGCCTTAGCCTTTCATTTCAAAACCCCAATATAAATACTTGTTTTAATTCTATCTTATTTTTAAAATTTCAGAACCAATTTTATCGTTAACTGCTGTTATACAAATTTTGTCAGATCTTCAGTTGATCATGCACTGCTTTAGCGGGACATGAAATCCAAGTGTTCCTCTTAGAATTGTAACGATTATGTTGCATACTACTGATTTGATCCCCAAAAAGATAGCTTAGAGAAAAACAAAACGCAAAAAACCAACAAAAAGAAAAAAAAATAGAAAAGAAAAAAATATGAGAAGATCGGTTGTTTGATTAGCTGTTCCTTGGCTATTTTTGAAGTTTGTCATACATTGAGTAATAGTTTTTTGTCAGTTATCCGGGTGTTGGCCATCACTCAGACTATTCTGATTCCACTATAGCTTGATGAACTGTATTCTCAGAAAAAAAATATGTTCAAATTCCTGTCCATACAAATACCTGTTATGATCCACAGAAACTACAGGATCTAAAAGATTTCACCAATCCTAAGGATCCAAAGGATTAATGGTGAATCTATCACAAAAATACAGCAGCATTAACTTGGTTCCTGAATTTTGCTTTTGTCACCTTTATATCTTCCCATTCCTACCCTGAAAACCTTAGCCACGTTACAACCCAAATAAATACCTCTTGATATTTGCATATGTTTATGTTAATTGGTGGAGATTTGATATGTGATCAAGCTTATGTTAATCTTAGTCTCAAATCTTGCATTATTGCACTTATACACATACCCTGATATACACATTGAGTGCTTGAGTGACCACCTGGAGAGGTATGAAGTCAGATGAGTCTTGATTCAGGTGCACGTGCTAAGTTTGCTTTGATTTTTCCATATCTTTCACATGCGAGTTTGTCCTCGTTGCTTTGCTTAAGTATCTATTATACCTTTAGACCTTTTCATATCAGAAGTATATACTTTTGCATTAATTTAAGTCAATGGATATTTTAAGTTGCATTAGAGTTTGCTTGAGGGCAAGCAAAGTTTAAGTATGGGGAGATTGATATATCCATAATTATACATGTTTTACACATCGAAAACCCTTGCATTTTATCCATAATCAAGGTGAATTGTACAAATGATTGTCTTAAATGTTTAATATTTACCATTGCAGGTAAAAATGACTCAAAGAGAAAATATCAAGTGAAATGGGTACAGAACTGAAGAAAAATACTCTACTGCTGAAATCCGTGGAGCCTTGCGATCGCAAAGCCCTACCATGCGATCGCATGGTAGGCGGGGAATCTAGCTTTAAAACCTGGCATCGTCTGCATGTAGAGATGTCTTATCAGCCGCCCAAAGTCACTCCATGCGATCGCATGGACATTGCATGCGATCGCAAAGACCCCCGTTTCTGGCATATATAAACAGCTCTTCGGCAGTTCATACAACACACCAAAATCGAAGAAACAAGCTTCTCTCTGAAATTCCTTTCACTTCCAGATATACACACACGTTTTAGCATAGTTTTTACACACACACAACACACACTAAGGTGTTTTTACACCTAGTTTATCATTTGGTGATAGTAAAACATCCCAAAGGTGTAGAAAACAAGTGGAGGTTCTGCTCACCTATACAACTTGGGGATAGCTTGGTATAATCTAAACCTTTCTGTTCTTAATATGTATCCAAGTGTTGATCTCGTTGTTGTACTTGTAATCATGTGTAACTAACTCTTTCACTTGGGCCAAGATGATTCTTGGCCAAGTTATGGCAATATAAACCTTTTCTTGATGATTTGATATAAAAAAAGTATGTTTTGATTGTTGTTATAATTGTGTTTAACCATGTTCTTATGTTAAATATGTCCATGTTCATGTTTCATTAAATCTTTTACGTGAAAACATAAAGATTTCATCGCATGCATATTCAAAGGTGATGGTTTTCAATATCAAGATCTTGTGTAAGTTATTACTAGAAATGGTATAACAAAGCAAGGTTGTCATTCGAAAAGCATCTTTGGAACTTGTCTTTGATCATTTTGGATCATAACAAGATTGGTCATGTTCATCATATTGTGATTTTACACAAGCTTAACATGTTAACGAAAGTTTAAGTGTTTAAGTTTATCATTCGATCATAACAACTATAAAAGAATAAAAAGGATTGAAAAGATGTTTTTAAACATGTTAATGTTGAAATGAACTCCTAATGTCATTAAGAATCAGAGATCTACGATTCTATGTGCATGATTACGTGTTCATACTTTACATGTGTTAAGTATTAGAAATAGTACTTAAACACGATGATATCTGAAGGAAATAACGTAAGGCTCGATCTTAAATCCAACACACGCGGTTTGAGTCTTGTTGGGTTCATAACATCATAGTGTTCTTTTCTATCTACTTATTACTTTGAATGGCATTTCAGGTTGTACGTATTCAATCCTTGGTGCATAAAATGAATTCTGCTGTAAAAAGAAGTCATGCGACCGCATGGTATCTCCATGCGATCGCATGATCTATGCGATCACATGTCTTTGACATGCGATCGCATGTACCTTTGCGACCACATGTCTTTGACATGTGGCCGTATGCACCTTTATTCCAGTTCAGTTTGTTGTTCTTTTATTCTAACCAATGTTTTAATCACTTTATCACCTTTCTTATGTTTTGAAGGCTATGAGACATATCATTTGACCAAGAGTGTATGGTTTGTAGCTGGATTTAAACATGGTTAGGTGGATCTGTGATTGTCTTTTGATTCTATGCTTACATGTTATATTTGATTGTAAATCTGAGTCTTGATAACTCGAGTGATAATTTACATGATAATATAACTTGTGAGTATTAGATAGAACAACATGTTGTGTGCTTTAATGTATTTTATCTAGTCATCAACATCTTAATCAAACTAAATATTGCCATAGCTAGCCAATGATGATTCTGAAGCCTAAGTGATCTTTTATCTATTTATCTGCACGTTTGTTATTACTCTGATAGTGTAACTTGTTTCTTTAATTAGTTTAAATTCAAAAAGCTAAAAATCACTTGTTATTTAATTACCAAACAATAACGATGGTTGAATACTAGTAGCTGCCAAAATTATCCCTGTGGATCGATACTCGTTCTTACTCTTTCTATACTACTACTGACCAGGTCATACTTGTCTGAGTCGTGTGTAGTATTTATTTTGTAATTTCGTTTTATAAATTTAAAACATCCGTGTGAAAAAGCTTTTAATCATCTTAAAAATACCCGTACGTGGGCTGCACACCACCCTGCGATCGCAAGAATTACTAACGACCCATGCGACCGCATGCATATGCCATGCGACCGCATGGACCCCCATGCGACCGCATGCACACGCCATGCGACCACATGGATACCAGAAACCCCATGCGACCGCATGCACATGCCATGTGACCGCATGGACCCCAGTTACAGTGTTCTTCGACTCTGTTCCACGACAGCTGCTGAAAATCATCTTTTAACCAATTTAATCGACCAAAACTTGACACCAACTGTTCATATTCTTTACTAGACATTAGTTGAAGCCTAAGAACACATTTGAAACAACAAACAACACATAAAACCCAACCAGGACAATCAAAATGGTTATCATCTTCAAAACTCCAAAAACTAGGGTTCTTGAAGGAGAATCACTTACAAAGATGAATAATACAGTAGATGATGACTCCAATTCACTGCTGGAATCTCTTGTAGCAATTGGATTCTTGATTTCTCTTCAAAATCTCCAAGTGGTGTGTATTTGCCTTGTACGTATGTTACTAGGTGTTTGAGTGTGTGTTCATAGCTTTGACTCATAAAAGTCAAATACAACACAAACCGACTTAGTTTGGATAATATTAAACCACGAGGTATTTGGTTCCCCTTTCCAACTTACCACTAATTACCCGCTAACTCGTTTCAACTAACGGGGATATCTATGGAACCATTACGCGAAACCATCTATCTATTTATCTACTTGATCAACTTAGGACACTTTTCACAATACCACATTTTTATCTACAGTTAACATCAATTAACACCAATTAACACCAATTCACATTTAAAACACCAATTAACATATAAGACACCATTTAGCAAGATGTTTACTATAATTAACAACAAGACACCAATTAAAGTCAACGTACAACTGTTAAGGCTACATGTACTACAGTTTACAACTAGGCCCCATTTTGGGGTGTTACAAATCTACCCCCTTAAGAAGATTCCGTCCTCGGAATCTGATCGTCTACAAACAAGTGAGGGTATCTAGCTTTCATGTCGTCTTCCATTTCCCATGTCATATTCGAACCCAGGTTATGCTTCCATTTGACTAACACCAGTTTAATCATCTTTCTGCGCAACCTCTTGGTTTTAGAACCAAGTATCTCAACAGGTTCTTCGACTAGGCGCTTTGAAGCGTCAACCTTCAATTCTTGCAGAGGCAGAATCTGGTCCTCATCCACCTTGCACTTACGCAGATAACACACGTTGAACGTGTTGTGAATTCCAGATAGCTCTGGAGGCAACTCTAGCAAAACGGTCTGATCATTTACCTTGCAAACGATCCGGAATGGACCAATGTATCTCGGACTCAACTTCCCCTTTCTACCAAAACGAATAACACCTTTCCAAGGAGAAACTTTCAGGAACACCCGATCGCCCTCCTGGAATGCAACTGGTCTGCTTTTAGGATCTGCATATACTTTTTGTCTGTCACGGGCTACTTTGAGCTTCTCCCGCGCTATCTTCACTTTATCTGCTGTAATCTGCACAATTTCAGGACTGGCAACTACTTTTTACCGTGCTCTAACCAACATGTGGGAGTACGACAATGCCTCCCATACAAACTATGATGTTGCATTTAGCAACAACCGCACTTGATACTAAAACTAACAACACAATTCTCTATTCATTTTACTAACTGTAAGGTTACAGTACATAATATGTACACATATCTTACTCATACACGTCTCACTTTACTACAAGAAACTACATGCGACTATTCCAAGATTACACGACACTTCAATCTTGCCTACTTAATCAAAACTCTACTATCCTTTCAAAACTTACACAACACTTCCCACTAGTTAGGACTCTCCGAAAAGTCGTGCTCATACTGTCTACACTCATAATAGTATTTACCTAACCACTCTCTAGCCTGACCCCCTTCCACATATCTCGCACGCAACTCTATGTCGAGATCCTCCAGTTTCGGTTTGCATTTTCATTTTCTTCTTTCCCTCATTTGGTTCTTCTCCCAATGCGTCGAATTCTTCTCGGATAGTGTCTCTTATTTCTTTCTTAATCTCCACAATACATACTATCTAACAAAAGTAAAGAAACTAATCACATCAACAATAACAACAACTTAAGAAAACGCAACTTACAACTAAAACAGTCTCATTATTAACTATTTTATTTATATGATTTCATAAACAATACTATACTACTTACATCTTATGTTTTTACCTATTTAATCTCGATACCATAAACAACTTCAATTATTCGTGGTATTACGTATTCCTTCTTAATTTATCTTTCATATTTAATAACAAGATAATACGAATACCATTTTCTTATCATCTTCACGAATTTAGGTTGAGGTATAATCTAAACTCGTCAAAATCAATTATAACTTCAACAACATATTCAACAACTGATACTACTTAATATCAACAAACCTTACTTTTCACGAGTCAGTATACATAGAACAAACACCTACGATTTCTTACAAACCACCAATTTACAACATTACAAACAAAATTTCTGACTCGCGAACTTACTAACACAGTTACAACAAAACTACTAAAGAAAACACTTATAACTACTCCTCCAACTACCTTCCCTTGTCATTAGAAACACCTATATTTTCTGGCTAGTCGATGATACATAAGTTCTTACATTCATACCCATAGTACATTCACTTATTCCATGTCTTGGGTTATGGCACCTGTAGCACACTTTTCGTTTAAACTTAAACATTCTTACTACGTGCCCTAATTCTCCACACCTATAACATCTAACGGTGGCTTCAGTACAATCACCGACATGATAAGCATGGCAATTTGAACACCAAACACCATCAAACTTTGGCCTTTTAAAGGAACCAGATTTCTCAACCGCAGAGGGCTGTCCTTTTGAAGAACCAGGTTTAGAGGGAGACAGATTCTTCCTTTTCTTACTTTCACTTTCATGAACGCGTTTATAGCGAAGACACTCTTCTTCGATCTGTAGTGCTAGTTGAAAGGCTTGTTTCAGACTAGTAGCGGTTCTAACGCAAACACATTACTCGATCGGCAGCATACTTGCGAACTTTTGTATTCTAGCGTGTTCATCTGGAAGCAATCGCGACACAAACTCCACTTTATCTTTAAAATCACGGATCAAGTCTCTCATGGTTTGACTCCCTTTTCGGAGCTTATTAAAATCCCGCTCCATATATTCTTCATCATAATCAGTGCAATACTTTTTCATCAATTCCTCACGAAATTATTCCCAAGTCAAAGTACTCAACACTTTCTTACTGACAGAGGCTTCCACAGCATTCCACCATGAGGTAGCCTTGTCCTTCAACATGTGTATCGCGTACTCCACGCGATATTCCGGTGCACAGTCGCATAACTCAAAAATCCGCTTCATCTCTCGAAGCCAGCGAGTAGCAACAGAAGAGTCATCACTACCGTTAAAGCTAGGAGGTTCACAGGAAAGAAAATCCTGGAAAGCATCATACTTAACATCTTCCCTCTCTATCGAATGAAACAACATTTCTTTGGTCACTCGTAGCTCCACTTCCAAACGTCGAACATAAGCCTCTCTCTCTTGATTATACCTTAGTTCTTCAGAATGGCGACTAAAAGCTACATCTTCTACCTCAATACGGAGACGAGCCATCTCATCCTTTACTTGCCCGACATTTTGCTCAACACTAGCTTGCTGACTCGACATGTTAATCTACTACTGTTAAAGGAACAAGTATGTAACACACGACTTATTCTCAATCTATCAACATCACCAATTAGTTCACAACATATAACAATCATACAACACTCATTCTCAACCCCAATCATCCTGCAAGGAACACTTAACGATGGTCGGGCCCGAGTTTGAGATTGAATACTTTTACAAGTACCCGATTCCCTCAAACTTATGCTCTGATACCTAATTGTAACACCGGGTTTCACGAGCTTAAAATCAGTAATAATTTAAGCTTTTTAAGTATATTTACCAATGGCGTGCAGCGGAAACTAAACACTGGTTATAAAAATATAAAGTGTTGTTATCCGACTTGGCGAATATAAACACCAAAAGCCAAGTCTCTAAACAAACCGGTGTTACCATACTATAAACCGACCATCGGATCACAGGTATAAATAACAGCAGAGTGTTCCAGAAGAGTTAAATACAATTACCCACAAGCACCCGTCTCACCAGGATGCCTAATCATTACCTGTAAAAAGGGTAAATCGTGAACCGGTTAGCTACACTAGCTAGTGAGTACAGATTTCACATAAGTATCAATAAGCATGTAGTCGAAAACCAGGAAAGCACACAAGGCTATCCTATCACATTGTGGCGCACCAATCATACCAGCAGGAGTCGTATATTACAGGGTAGCGAGCCCCGCTCAACTATCCTAGCTGGGAAATCAGCTGCAACCAATTGCACCAATTCTGTCTACCATACTGGTTCCTGCCTAAGCAAGGATCCCCGTTAAATTAAGGAACGGTGGTCTGCAGAACCTTACCCAGGTGTATACTCCTGAGTACCGTTAAGTTCCCCCGTTCGTCCCTCAGGACACTGGGAACCCAGCCAGATATTAACACCCGTCTACCTGACTGACCTTACTCTAGGTGGTAACTGTTTGCACAGTCCCGAGTGTCCGGACATAATAACAAATACAAATAGCTGATCCAGTAAGGATCCCGTTAATGCGCGCATATAAACACACCAATTAATATCTTTCATGTTGATAAACAAACATACTAATACAACTCTATCATAGCATACAATTACCACATCGTTTCTATCATAAGTATTCTTTTTCATACTGATAAACAACATGTGAGTACAACTCTTTCATAGCATACTGTATATCTCTATCACGGTCTACGTTATCTTTCATAAACACATTGTATGTTTCTATCATAACATACTATATCTTTCATGAATCATACACCAATTACATGTCATCATGTACAACGGACAGCTTACCTACTGAGACTCATGGGAAACCGGTACTCACCTGGAATCCGTATTAAGCAGATACACCACTCGCGTCTTCCGGTTCCTTAGATATACCTAACATAACATATATACACGCTCTGTTATCAACTACCTTCAGTACCCGTAAGTCAAAACACAAGTTATCAGCCCTGGACCCCTGCTTGCGGTCGCAAAGGTCCCTAACAACATCCCTTACGGTCGCAAGGGCCTTACCCTGCGATCGCAAGAATTACTGACGACCCATGTGACCGCATGCATATGCCATGCGACCGCATGGACCCCCATGCGACCGCATGCACACGCCATGGGACCACATGGATACCAGAAACCCCATGCGACCACATGCACATGCCATTCGACCGCATGGACCCCAGTTACAGTGTTCATCGACTCTGTTCCACGACAGCTGCTGAAAATCATCTTTTAACCACTTTAATCGACCAAAACTCGACACCAACTGTTCATATTCTTTACTAGACATTAGTTGAAGCCTAAGAACACATTTGAAACAACAAACAACACATAAAACCCAACAAGGACCATCAAAATGGTTATCATCTTCAAAACTCCAAAAACTAGGGTTGTTAAAGGAGAATCACTTACAAAGATGAATAATACAGTAGATGATGACTCCAATTCACTGCTGGAATCTCTTGTAGCAATTGGATTCTTGATTTCTCTTCAAAATCTCTAAGTGGTGTGTATTTTCCTTGTACGTATGTTACTAGGTGTTTGAGTGTGTGTTCATAGCTTTGACTCATAAGAGTCAAATACAACACAAACCGACTTAGGTTGGATAATATTAAACCACGAGGTATTTGGTTCCCCTTTCCAACTTACCACTAATTACCCGCTAACCCGTTTCAACTAACGGGGATATCTATGGAACCATTACGCGAAACCATCTAACTATTTATCTACTTGATCAACTTAGGACACTTTTCACAATACCACATTTTTATCTACAGTTAATATCAGTTAACACCAATTAACACCAATTCACATTTAAAACACCAATTAACATATAAGACACCATTTAGCAACATGTTTACTATAATTAACAACAAGACACCAATTAAAGTCAACGTACAACTGTTAAGGCTACATGTACTACAGTTTACAACTAGGCCCCATTTTGGGGTGTTACAATTTTGACTTTTGTGTCAAGTTTGACCAAGTCACTAAGGTAAACTAAGTAAGGTTGTGTTTTCATAATAGTCAGTGGGAGCAATTGAACTACGCAAAGGTATTTATCGGTTTTTGATAAATTAATATATATATATATATATATATATATACATATATATATATATATATATACATATATATATATATATATATATGCGTAGAAGAAAATAAGTGTTTAGAGAAGCACGGTAATGATTAGCTTATTGAAATTCAAGTACGTATATAATCCTAATGACGGGAGTTTTGAGGTTTCGAAATGAGTCTAGGTAAATGGACTTGTCCCAGGAGGTCATAATTATATATTGAAATTCAATGTCACCAATATTAAACATATTAAAAGAGTTAAGTTTTGAGAATAATAAATAAACTATTAGATAAGTGTTCATGCATTGAATATCTAATTTTGTTTACGAGTTATAGTGTAAAACAAAAGAATTTATTATTTCAGTCTATTTCTTGGAATAGAAAAGTATATATGCATCTACAATATAACCAAGTATGGTTATGCAATAATTTTATATATTGAGAAGCAAGGAGTTAATCCAGTTCTCCGAGTTTAGGTAATATAATAAAATTAGAAAGACTAGACTTGTTTTTAGGGTTTGCGGAAAACAATTTATCTAGCAAAATGAGTGGTGTAACACCCTCCTTACCGGCCTAGTGGGATTAAGGTAATTAAGTTGGTTTACTTTAATTAATTGGTTAATTAATTGTTTTGTGTGTTTAATTAATTTAATTAATTAAATTGTGAGAAATAGTTAATTAATTGTATTATTTGTTAGTGGATGTTGAAGTGTCGGTTTTGGAGACCTAAATCACCAACACACACACCTAATTGTCATTACATGAAAATTAGAAAGGTGTAACTGTGTGTTTGTGTATTCTCAGCCGAGAGCAAGAAGAAGAAGAAAGAATTGATATTCGTTGATCTTGTTTGTGCAATTGATTAACTGAAGTATTCTGAATCATCTAAAAGGTTAGATTGCTGAAACAATATGTTAATTGTTGATTTATTTCGGATTTATATGAAATTATGTGTGAAATCCGATCGAATGAAAAATGTATGATGAATTCATGATCTAGGATGCATGTTTGTTAGTAATTGGTGTTAGTTTGCTTAATATATGTTTAGAATTCAGTTCTGGAAACCATAGATGAGTTGCATGTCTGAAATCAGATTGAAATTTGAAGTTATGCATGATTTTGAATGAATCGGATTCCATAAAAATGAATCAGTCGGATTTTGAGTATAAATGGCTCGGATTTTGTAAAATCCGACTGAATCAGTCGGAATTTGTAGGAATCCGAGAGAATTGAACTGTGCCTTAGTATTTATCAGCTTGCTTTTACTAGGAATTGAGCCTTTGCTCGGATTTGATTTTGATCGGAATCCGATTCTTAGTCGGAATGTGACTTTACTCGGAATCCGATTAAATTGGAATTGACATCGAATTGTATGACATGATCGGACTTGGTCTTTCCTCGGATTGTGTATTACCTCGGAATCCGACTAGATTGGAAATTCCTTAACCCGGATTTTCCTTCACTCAGAATTGGAGTTTAGTCGGAATTGATTAGTCTCGGATTTCATGTTAATCGGATTTGATCCTATCGGATTTGGACACAATCGGAGTTCAAACAATACCTATGCTCGGAATTGGTGAATGTTGTGTTATGAAAGATCAACTCTTAGATGATTGGAAGATAAACATGAACTTGTTGACTTAGCTTATGAAAGAATGTATGAATTTCCTAAGCTAAGGAGATGGATGAATTCACAGAATTACATATTGTAAAGGGTAATAGTGAATTGTGTGTATTGATTGTATATACATGAGTTGATATGTACTTGTAATTATATGTACATATATGTTTGAATATAGTATTGTGCTTATTGTGTGTTGATTAAGCAAATACTGACTATTAGTTGTTTGTTCAGGTGGAGACAAGACTCAGTAGTTGAGAATAGACTGAGTTACCTGAACTTTTGAAGATATCGGTGAGTGGATATATATCTTGGATGTATAAGATATATCACCTGATTGTGGCTCTTTGATATTTTATCTCTTGTTCTGTATATACATGATGTTGTAGTGGAGATCAGCTTGGCGGTTGTTTTTTTAGCTGGGCCTTTGTTTAGGGATATACAGTAATAGTAATCATCTTGATAAGCATTTGTTGTAATCAAGAGGTGCTAGTACTGTTATCTGTGATAACTGGGCTATCGGTAAACCTTTGTTTTGGCCGGCATTTGGTTGTAGGTTAAGCAGAACCGCCGATTCTCTTGTTGTTTGAGCATTGTTGATATACCTGGTCAGTGGAAGATAGAGGTGTAACTGGAATTGTGGACTGATCATACTCTGATATTGAAAGTGTTTTTGTACAGAGCCTGTTTTTATTAGTAACACTGTGGTAGTTTTGTAAAGTTAATCAGCAAAGTTGTACTTAAAATATTATATATATGTAATTATGTTATTAGCTTCCGCGTGTATTACAAATTTGTGTTTTAGAAAATACAGTGTTACAATTTGGTATCAGAGCCCTGGTTTGAGGATTTGCATTGTTGAATTGTGCAATACACGAACTGAGGCTCTGATCAGTCCAATATTTCCAGGGTGGGTAATTAGTAAGGTAGCTATAGAGAATATGATGTGGTACTAACGGATTATAATCTGACAACTGGTGAGATGTTGTGTAGAACAGATTATGGCTGATAACAACGAGAACCTGGTACTTACCCCTTCGTCCCCAAGAAGACAACACAACAACGTGTCATCTACTGCTGCGAATGAGCAACACAGAGCGGGTACCTCTCATCATGGGTAGTCAGATAACCAAGATTATGTGTTACAGCTGGAAGACACTTTGCAGACTCAGAGGGATTGAATTCTTGAACTGGAGCCACAATTAAACCAAACCCAGTCTTCCCAACCAACCTCTACAGTACAGATACCTCCGCTATCAGCCACTGTCACTCAACCTTTACCACCACCTGTTTATACAACAACACCTGCAAGCACGGTGTCAACACCTTATGGATCCTTTCCATTTATACAAATACCACAAGGAGTGTCTACCCAACAACAAACACCACAATAGAACTTCTTTATTCCGTGGTTTCCACAGCAAGAAACTAGGAACAAATGCCAATTCAAAGATTTTGTGGCTTGTGGAGCACCTGAATATTTGGGAAGCTCAAACCCGAATGTTACCCTAAACTGGTTGAAAGAAACTGTGAAGGCTTTGGAAGCCTGCAACTATGAGAAAGCTGAATGGGTCAAGTTTGCAACAAGACGGTTGAAAGATCAAGCCTTGACGTGGTGGGATTCTCTGACTACACATCTGCCGAGAGATGTTGTAAATGTCATTACCTGGGAGCAATTCCATGATAAGTTATGTGAGCAATATTGTAATGCATTTGATATGGCCAAGATTCAGCGAGAGTTCTTAGATTTGGCACAGACAAGTAATATGTCTGTGGATGAGTTGATCAGCAAGTTTCAAGTAACTCTCAGGTTTGCAAAACAGTGGGTGCCTGATGAACATTCTCAGGTTCAATATTTTGTGAAAGCTTTGTTACCAGAATATCGGGGTAACACTCGTCTGGCGACATCGCTTGTCCAGGCATTCACATTAGCAAGATCTGCAGAGTCTGATGCTAAAGATTGGGAGAAGATGAATAGAGGGTCATTCAGCAAGTTTGGTGGAGGTTCAAGTGGTAACCAAAGTAGAGGTAAATGGCAGAGTCATCATGGAAAGTCCGATAAGAGGTTCAATGGATCAATATCTTTTCAGAATAAACCATGGTGCCATAATTGTAAATCTCGTCACATCGGACAGTGCACGCCGCAGACTCGCAAATGTTTGAGGTGTGGTGAGTTTGGTCATGATATCGGTGCATGTAAGTTCAACACCTTTGTCTGCTGGAACTGCAAAGAAGAGGGGCACAGGGCTGGTGCATGTCTTAAGTTAAAGACCGCGGGGACCGGGGCGGGGGTAAGTAACACCGGGGGATTGTCTTCTGCAGGTCAGAAGAGGAAGGTTGTACCTTCTGCTGAGGGTAGGGCATTTAAGATGACTGCCAAGGAAGCTACTGGCAGTGATGATGTGATAACTGGTATGTTCATAGTTAACTCTATGCCTGCACGTGTTTTGTTTGACTCTGGTGCAAATAGATCATTTATATCTATGACTTTATGTGATAAATTGAAATTACCTGCTTCTGTGAACACTACTCCTTTAGAAGTAGAAATTGCTGATGGTAATGTAGTACCTGTGACCACTTCTGTGACTGGAGTTCAAATTAGTATTGATGGTACTAGTTTCCTTGTAGACTGTTTGGTGATGCCTATACCTGGATTTGATTTAGTATTAGGCATGGACTGGTTGAGTCACCATAGGGCTAGTATCCAGTGTCATAGGAAATTGATCACTATTCCTCTGGTTGACGGGTCGCATGTCGTGGCTCGTGGGGATAGATCTCCATCTTCTCTTCCGATTATCTCGTATATGAAGGCTAGAAAATCTTTAGCCAAAGGGTGTGCGTCCTATCTAGCTTATGCTATTGATGTGAAGAAAGAAAACCGGCCTGTTACCGAAGTTCGTGTGGTTTCGGAGTATCCGGAGGTATTTCCAGACGATTTGCCAGGATTGCCACCAGAGCGTGATGTCGAATATAAGATTGATCTGATACCTGGTAGTACACCTATTGCGAAAGCTCCTTACCGATTACCTCCTTCAGAGATCAGAGAGATGATGACACAGATACAAGAGCTGTTAGATAAGGGGTTATTCGTCCAAGCTCTTCGCCTTGGGGTGCACAGGTGTTATTTGTGAAAAAGAAAGATGGGACTCTGCGTATGTGTATAGATTACAGAGATTTGAATAAGAGAACTGTCAAGAACAAGTATCCGTTGCCAAGAATAGATGATTTGTTTGATCAACTTCAGGGAGCTTCGTACTTCTCGAAGATTGATTTGAGGTCTGGATATCATCAGGTTAGGGTGGCCGAAGAGGATATACCGAAGACAGCCTTTCGTACGCCGTATGGTCACTATGAGTTTCTCGTTATGCCGTTCGGTTTGACTAACGCTCCTGCAGTGTTCATGGATCTGATGAATCGGGTCTGTCAACCATTTCTGGATAAGTTCGTTATCGTGTTTATTGATGATATCCTGGTGTATTCTAAAACAGAGGATGAGGATGATCAGCATCTGCGACAAGTTTTGGAGACTCTAAAGCAACACAAGCCGTATGCCAAGTTGTCAAAGTGTGAGTTCTGGTTGCGTGAAGTCAAGTTTCTGGGTCATGTGATTTGTGAAGACGGTGTTAAAGTGGATCCGTCAAAGATAGAAGCTGTAATGAATTGGAACGCTCCAAAGAACCCGACAGAAATTAAAAGTTTTCTTGGTCTGGCAGGTTACTACAGGCGTTTCATTAAAGACTTTTCGAAGCTTGCTAGTCCGTTGACTAAACTAACCAGAAAGGATGTTCAGTTTCAATGGGGTGAGGCTCAGGAGAATGCTTTTCATACTTTAAAGCAACTTCTGTGTCAAGCTCCTATTCTTGCGTTACCAGAAGGATCGGAAGATTTTGTGGTATACTGTGATGCTTCACATGCTGGGTTAGGATGGGTACTAATGCAAAGAGGTAAAGTGATAGCTTATGCTTCCAGACAGTTAAAACCCAACGAGAAGAACTATCCGAATCATGATTTGGAGTTAGCAGCGGTAGTGTTAGCTTTGAAACTGTGGAGACATTAAATGTATGGAACAAAATGCACGATTTGCACTGATCACAAGAGTCTACAGTATGTGTTCACTCAGAAAGAACTGAATATGAGACAGCGCCGATGGTTAGAGTTAATAAAATATTATGACTGTGACATTCAGTATCATCCGGTAAAAGCTAACGTGGTTGCTGATGCACTTAGCAGGAAAGGTTCTGCTATGCGGTTAGAGATTAAGTCAGATTTGATAGATCAGTTGATGGCTGCACAATTAGAAGCACTGAAGACAGAAAACTTGAAAAATGAGTTGATGGTTAAAAGATAGCTTGAGTTAACAACTGATTCTCGTGGATTGAAAATGTATCAGAATCGCGTTTGGGTGCCAAAGTTTGGTAATTTGCGGGAATTGATTTTGACTGAAGCTCATAAATCCAGAATGTCTGTTCATCCTGGTAGCACTAAGATGTATCATAGTATGAAGACCTTTTATTGGTGGCCTACTATGAAGTTAGATGTTGCTCGATTCGTGGAGTCATGTCATATATGTGCACAAGTGAAAGCCGGACACCAGAAGCCGTATGGATCTTTGAGACAGTTAGCATTACCTGAATGGAAGTGAGATCATATCACAATGGATTTTGTAACGAAACTTCCAAGGACTCAGAAGGGAAACGATATGATTTGGGTTATTGTTGATAGATTAACCAAGAGTGCAGACTTTCTTGCTACTGCTGAGACTGCAAACTTGAGTAAGTTAGCCAAGTTGTATATCGATGAGATCGTTTCTAGACATGGAGTTCCTTTGTCTATCGTGTCAGATAGGGATTCGAGGTTTGTGTCGAATTTCTGGAACAGACTACAACAAGAGTTGGGATCGAGAGTTAATCTGAGTACAGCTTATCATCCGCAGACAGATGGCCAATCAGAGAGAACAATTCAGACTTTAGAAGATATGATTCGGGCATGTGCAATAGAGTTTGGGGGTTCTTGGGATTCGCATCTACCGTTGGTTGAGTTTGCCTACAACAATTCGTATCATTCTAGCATCGGAATGCCGCCGTATGAGATGTTATATAGGCGACCGTGCAAAACTCCTACTTGTTGGTTAGAGGCAGGAGAGAAATAGTTTGCTGGACCAGACATTGTTCAGATCACAGCAGATAAAGTTGCAGTGGCTCGGGAAAAGTTGAAAGCTGCAAGGGATCGACAAAAGATGTATGCAGATCCGCGATGTCGACCAGTGACTTTTGTTGAGGGTGAACGAGTTTACTTAAAGGTTTCTCCATGGAAGGGCGTGATACGCTTTGGGAAACGCGGAAAGTTGGCTCCTCGATACATTGGTCCGTTCAGAATCCGGAAGGTAGTAAATGATCAGACGGTGGCTTTGGATCTTCCTGATGAGTTAGCTGGTATTCATGATACATTTAATGTGTGCTATCTGAGAAAGTGCAATGTAGAGGATCAGACACAAGTGTTGCCGATACAAGATCTGTGTGTAGACTCCAACAAGAGGCTTATTGAGGAACCTGTTGAGTTGCAGGATCGTAAAGTAACAAAGTTGAGAAACAAACAGATACCAATGGTTTTGGTGAAGTTGAAACACAGCTTGGGTTCAGACTTGACTTGGGAAACCGAAGAAGATATGAGAAATCGATACCCTACCTTGTTTGAGCGCGATTAGATTCCAAGGACGGAATCTTCTTAAGGGGGGAAGATTTGTAACACCCTCCTTACCGGCCTAGTGGGATTAAGGTAATTAAGTTGGTTTACTTTAATTAATTGGTTAATTAACTGTTTTGTGTGTTTAATTAATTTAATTAATTAAATTGTGAGAAATAGTTAATTAATTGTATTATTTGTTAGTGGATGTTGAAGTGTCGGTTTTGGACACCTAAATCACCAACACACACACCTAATTGTCATTACATGAAAATTAGAATGGTGTAAGTGTGTTTGTGTATTCTCGGCCGAGAGCAAGAAGAAGAAGAAAGAATTGATATTCGTTGATCTTGTTTGTGCAATTGATTAACTGAAGTATTCTGAATCATCTAAAAGGTTAGATTGCTGAAACAATATGTTAATTGTTGATTTATTTCGGATTTATATGAAATTATGTGTGAAATCCGATCGAATGAAAAATGTATGATGAATTCATGATCTAGGATGCATGTTTGTTAGTAATTGGTGTTAGTTTGCTTAATATATGTTTAGAATTCAGTTCTGGAAACCATAGATGAGTTGCATGTCTGAAATCAGATTGAAATTTGAAGTTATGCATGATTTTGAATGAATCGGATTCCATAAAAATGAATCAATCGGATTTTGAGTATAAATGTCTCGGACATGATCGGACTTGGTCTTTCCTCGGATTGTGTATTACCTCGGAATCTGACTAGATTGGAAATTCCTTAACCCGGATTTGCCTTCACTCAGAATTGGAGTTTAGTCGGAATTGATTAGTCTCGGATTTCATGTTAATCGGATTTGATCCTATCGGGTTTGGACACAATCGTAGTTCAAACAATACCTATGCTCGGAATTGGTGAATGTTGTGTTATGAAATATCAACTCTTAGATGATTGGAAGATAAACATGAACTTGTTGACTTAGCTTATGAAAGGAATGTATGAATTTCCTAAGCTAAGGAGATGGATGAATTCACAGAATTACAGATTGTAAAGGGTAATAGTGAATTGTGTGTATTGATTGTATATACATGAGTTGATATGTACTTGTAATTATATGTACATATGTGTTTGAATATAGTAACCTATCCATGTATTTTCTATCTTTTCTAATTTATTTACTTTTTTTTACAATCAACCATTTTCTTAGTTGTTAAAATAGTTTTTGAAAAACAAAAAAAAACTATTATTATTGAATAATTAGAGAAAAAGATATTATACCCTTAAAATTGTATTGATGTAAGTAATTCAGCCATAATGATATAAATTAAATAATTTTTATTATGTTTAATGATTTATTAAAGTAATAATGGCCTTGAATTAGTTGAGATAATCAAGTGAGTATTTTTTAGGCTATTGCTTTAAGTGTTTGTTGTATCTTAAGCAAAAAAATTTGTGCTACTTAAAATTAAGGGTTAAAGCCATAAAATAACGGTCTACTTTCCCCATTTTATTATTGTGGCACGTCATGTTTTCTTTTACACATGTGGCCAGTCAACTCATTAAAAACGTGTCAATGTGCCAAAAAACGACTTGCAACTTTTCCAGCCGGTTTCTCATCGTTTTCGCTAATTTTTTGATCCTTTTCGCTAATTCTTTTTGCATAACCTTGTAAATAATCGTTTTACCTTTCAAATGAAACCAAATTCATGAATTTTCATCAAGTGTAGGCCAAGAATTTGCTAATTAAAGTCGGTTATGGCCAATTTAGTGTTTTTTAAAGAATTGATTCACTTTAAACTCGTTTTTGGCCATTTTTTTGTACTGCTTTATAGATAACTTGATTACCTTTCCATAGGATCAACAATCGTAAATTTTCGTGATGTATTAATGGAGAATTTCGAGATTAAAGTGTTGTAATGTTGTTTGACTTTAGTTCAAAAACAGAGCAGAAAAAAACCCATTTTTCGCTCATTTCTTACTCGTTTCACATAATTATTTTTGCAAATTATTATAGATAATCTTTTTACCTTTCAAATGACACCAAATTCATGAATTTTCATCAAGTATAGGCCAAGAAATTGTTAAATAAAGTCGGGTATTACCCATTAAGCACCCTTACGGTATTTTGATGAATTGACACATTTTAAACTCGTTTTTATTCCTTTTTTTATACTACTTGATAGACAACTCGATTACCTTTCCATAGACTCAAGAATTATTAATTTTCATCAAGTATAAATGGAGAATTTAGGGTTTAAAGTTTCGATTTTAAGATGAAGAAGAAAAGGGGGAAAGGTAAACTGCTATAGCAGGTCAAAATAAACAAAATAGGCACATTAACACATTTTTTATAAGTTAGCTGGCCAAATGTGTAAGAAAAACTTGACGTACCACAATGGTAAAATGGGAAAATTAGACCGTTATTTTATGGCTTTAACCCTAAAATTAAGTAGTCTTAAAATTTTTAAGAGAAAAAAAGTTAAATGTTTTATAATGTAGTATATATATATATATAGGGGACGGTTTTTCGTACCAGAACTGCGAGAACCAATTACAGTCATTGATCAAAGAGATGGAGGGTTGAGATTAAAGAGTTGTTAATGGATAACCTTAAACAAATCAAACTTATCCTTAATTAATTAAGGGTAGTTTGGACATTTTTACATTACCCCCGCATTTTTAAACTAATATATACATCAAACGGAGAAGTGTTAAATTACGAAAATTATACCAAATTAACGAGAAAAATATGCTCTTTAATTTGAGACCGGTCTTGATATATTTTTTCGAAAGTTTTTTTTTTGTGTTTGGTGGGTTTTTTTTTTTCTGTAGAGCTCGAAATTTGCACTAGTGCAAATTTTGCACAAGTGCAAATTTTACTGGTTTTTTTTTTCTGTACAGCTTGGAATTTGCACTAGTGCAAATTTTGCACATATTTACCTGGTTTTTTCAGCACACATGTAGATATGCACTTGTGCAAATTTTGCACTAGTGCAAATTTACTGGTTTTTTTTTTCTGTACAGCTTGGAATTTGCACTAGTGCAAATTTTACACAAGTGCAAATTTTGCACATATTTACCTGGTTTTTTCAGCACACATGTAGATATGCACTTGTGCAAAATTTGCACTAGTGCAAAATTAAATAAATATATTAAATTAAATTAAATAAAATTCTTTTTTATTGTGTTTGCTGGTTTTTTTTTTCACTACAGCTCGACGTTTGCACATGTGCAAATATTTTTGCACAAGTGCAAATATATTTGCACCTGATTCACCTATTTGTTTTTATCACAGATTTAGATTGGATTCAATCAAGACCACTTGTCCCTAATAAAAGGTAATATATAATTCATTTCCTGTAACCCATATGCGCTTCAACTAAATATAAGAAGAAAACTAAATAAAAGAAGAAACTAAATAGCAATTATTAAATATAATCAACCACATTAAAAAAGAAACTAAATACCAATTAGTATTCTCCATTTCTCAAAAAATGAAACTCATATCACATAAAAAGATACAAAGCAGCCGTAGAAATAATAAATAAGAATTAAGAAATCTTGGGAAAAGCAAACCTTGTGAAAGTAAACAATTTATGAAATAGCCATGGAAAATCTAATTACCTTGCATACAAAACCCATTAATATTCAGTGATGTAAGTAGCAACGTTGTCGGCATTTGAAATTCACCATGATGACCCATCATCGAAATCTGCCATAGTTAAATAGCTTTTGTGACAAGGAAGCTGATGGGGAGGAGCTGATGATCGCCGGAGTTTACGAATATGGTCGCCACCGTTCAAGGCGGTGATCCTTATCGGTAAGAAATTATCGATTGTTTCGGGTGGATCTAGATATGATATCGTAGCAAATTTGACGAGGCTAAAGAAGAGGTCGTGAAGGTAAAACTTGTACGCGGTGTTGGTAGTCAGCGGTCTTCGATCGTATAAGAGACAAAGACCTGCCGGAGGTCTACGGGAGACACCGGCGACAGCGAAGAACGTGGCGGCGACTGGTGCAACGGTAATCTACAACGAAGAGGTAGAAGCTTATATGTTGGGTGATAGACACCAAGGTCGCCGGTGAGAAGAAGTTGTCGGCATGTTGACGGTAGGCATTGATGTTGCCGGATCTGAAAATGGAAGTTGGATGGTTGAAGATGAAATGGGGGTTTAGCTTGTGGGGAGGAGAATAAATGGGGAACGTACAGGTCATGGTATTAATTTGGACAATTTTACCCTTCTTAATTAATAATAAACTTTTAAGACAACTAATTAGTTGATTGGCTAGATATAGTTCTCGCAGTTCTCGTACGAAGGACGGTTCTCGTTTGAACCGTAGCCTATATATATATATATATATATATATATATATATATATATATATATATATATATATATATATATATATATATATATATATATATATAATACTGCTGAATTTTTCTTAAATAACCAATTATGTAATAGCAAGTCATATAATTGATTTAATAAACTATAATTATCCGTTTGCAATTATAATGATAACTATCGATTTGCACCAATCACTTGATATAGAGACCAAGTTAACTATCAGCATATGGTTTACAAGGTGTATCACGTTTATGTCGTTTCAATTACTAGGTCAAATACTCTACATTCGGTATGAAAGTTAACATGATTGGAAATTAGCTTAATTAGTCTTTTCATTCACATACAAGACAGATAGGAAGGTAATGTCGGAATTATGTTCTATAATCATGAGCATGTTACACGGTATATTTATATATACGTCATGCTCGTAATTTGATTATTCACATTATATAAATATAAACTAGAGTTTTATCGCATCAAAACACATTTTAAAATGTATATAAAGTATTTTAAAATGATAAAACTTGATTTTAGTTGCATATGATATTTTAAAATAATACAAAAATATAAGTATAATATTTGTAAATTAGGGTGGACAAATACGATATTTTACGCTTTAAAATGGACATATATAAAATTCTTTCTGAATTTTTTATTCAAATTAAAGTAAAAATAATGTCAAAATTATATTTACATTTTTACTAAAATGAATGCTCAAGGCTGTACAATTATAATTAATTTTTTAAATGAAGTGTTAGTATCGTAAAATTAATATAATCCAAATTATTCTTTTATTTGAATTAGTAGATGATTATATAATGCGCACACTAGCATCGTACTCGTGTAATGCTATAAAGACGAATAATTTTTACCCGTTAACATATCATTTTATAGAATATAGGGGTATGATATTCGGTGAATAGTTTCTATCTAGTAACATGTCTTTCATTTCTTTCTCTTTTTTCCATCAAATCTTTTCACTTTAAAAATAAATTCTAAAACAACTACATAACAATTGTTTTCGTGATCTTCTTTGGGTGGAGAAATGTGTAGTTATGGAAAAATGTAGTGGGTGTGTAAAGTACAAGAAAGAGTATATATGGTCAAAAAATGGAGGTCATCTGAGGCGCGTATTAGTAATTGATAGCTGAAATTTGAAGTGAAGTAAAGTAGAAGAGGTAATATGTATTAAATGTATTATAATATAGTATAGATAAATTTATTAATTATATATTTTATTTTGATTTGTTCATATTAAGTTTTCCATTGGTATAGAGGGATTGATATTTAGGTGTATGAGAAGTCGGATGAGGTTATTTCTGTTTTTTTGAAATTAAACATTTATTTATTACAGCTCAATAAGTATCATTTTTATCTAATTATAATATGCTATAAGCAGCTTTTGTATTGAATATATTCTATGTATTTTTTCTTAAACTATTTATTTATAGTTGTGTTATTTACATAAATTTCGAATTTAATATAAAAAAAGTTAAATATAAAAGTTATTTCACTATACACGAGCACCGCACGAGTTACTAAAACTCTTGACTCTCACTCAAATAATAAAAAAAAAGAATAAAAAACCGACCCGGTCCCATAAGAGCACGATAAAAAAAATTATAATTCAAAACTGAAAACGTAAACCCGGTTTGTGAAAAGAGTGCACGGGTCTTGGGTTGACCGACCCGACCCATTCTAAACCCGGCTCTTATCTGACCCAAAAAAAAAGAATAAAGGTAATGTCCAATATTTTAGGCCCACAAAGGATTACAAATTTCAATTTCTAACAGAAAAGGAAACCGGCAAACGAAAGTTGAAGTTAAAATTCAACTGAGGTGCCAACATAATTTGTGATGTGACATTTTTATTTAATTTTAAAAAATCTTTAAATATAATGAATTTAATTTATAAATCTAATTAATACCCACACTCTCTCTTTCTCTGAAGTTCTCTCTCTCTCTCTCTCCCTTCTCTCTCTAAAAACGGCTCCACCACAGATACCCACACTCTCTCTTTCTCTGAAGTTCTCTCTCTCTCTCCCTTCTCTCTCTAAAAACGGCTCCACCACCACCACTCAACAGATCCACCACCACAACTCCACGGATCCACCACCACGACGAGTGTCTCTCTCTCCTCTCTAGACGGTTCTACCGGCACTACTGTCGATCCACCGTCGCTCCACTACACCAGGTGGTAGTGTTTCGGATTTTGGTTAGGGTTGGCCAGATCTATATTACCATCGCTCCACCGCCACCGTCATCTCCAGATTTGAGTTTAAATCGAGTTTGAATCGGTCGAATTTCCGCTCCGCCGCCACCATCAGTCACCTCTTTGTGTTCTTCAAGTTCTACCCAGATTCTTGCCGGCAACAACAGTGTACGACGTACGATGGCAAAAACGATGGTGGTCGTACCTTACGACGGAGACGTACGTGTGAAAGATAAAACGAAAAAGATCTGGACTATCGATCCGTCGCCACCACTGTCGTCTGTCGCCACCACCATCATCCCATCACCACCTCCAAGATCTGGACTTCATCGCTAAAACTGAGATCCGGCCCAAACCATGGACGTCGAAAACCAAAAAGCCCAAAACTGAGATCCGGCCCAAACCCGGTTTCTCAGCCAAACCCGGATCCGGGCACGGATCCATTGGAGGTGACGGATTTTAATTATATGATATAATATTTTGCACTATTTTTTTTTTGTCTTTTTATACTAGATATTATTATTATTATTATTATTATTATTATTATTATTATTATTATTATTATTATTATTATTACTAGCTTAACGTCTTGTATATAAACACGGGGATGATTAAAGTCAATTTTGAACTTTTTAGGTTTTTAAGAGTACTAATGTGTATAGAACATACATAGTAATATAAAACGTATTATAAACATAATTGTGTTTTGAAGAATTTCTTAGCTGTGATTTTTTCCTATGTGTTGAAGATTGTCCCAATAAATATCTCTTTGAATATGATTGTTAATTCTCCATAATTTATAGCTATTAATATGAAAAAGAATCAGAGCAACATGTGTGATGTCGAAGTGCAACAATATTTATAGAATTAAGATATAAATGTCTACAATAGTTATCATCCTCCTGTTAAAAAAAACATCCATATTTGAAAAGTAATTTAAAAATAAAATAATGGACGGCATGCAAAATAAAATAAAAATGTGAGTGCATGCAAAATTATAATATAAGAAATCTTTATTATAGTATGTATATATATCTAAAACATACAATTAATTAAATGAATTAACCTGGAACGTGAGGATTTTTTAATTTTGTTTTTTCCGTAAAAGATAATGAAACATACATTCATTGATGACATTAAATAAAATTAATTAATTAAATTAGCCTAAACTTGCTTAAATGTATATGAGGCTGAGAATATTCAAATAATGTTTTATTTTTTAATTTAATATTATTAACTTATTTAAATTTCTAGATCGTATAATTAAATGAATAAAATATAAACTTATCCAAATTTATGTTGTTTACAGTATTAAAATCATTTCAAAAATATAATGATGACATCATTAGTCTATTCTTTTAATATATACCAATTATTACTATTATTGTTATTGTTATTGTTATTATTATTATTGTTATTATTGTTCTTATTGTTCTTATTATTATTTTTATTATTGTTCTTATTATTATTATTATTATTATTATTATTATTATTATTATTATTATTATTATTATTATTATTATTATTATTATTGTTATTATTATTGTTATCATTATCATTAAATAAAGGGTTAAAGTCACTAAACATAAACATGTTTTTCCCAATGTTCCGATATGGCACGCTAACTTTTTTTTACACATCTAGCCATTTAACTTACAAAAACCGTCTCGCTATACCCATTTCGCGACCTACAACCTGCCAAGTCGGTTTCAGCCCTTTTTTGCAAATTTTTGGACGATTTTCGATCATTTTACATCATTTTTTGGTCCTTTTTTGCGGTTTTTTGGTCGATTCTTGACCATTTTACATCATTCTTTTTATAGATTGTCATACATAATCTTTTTACCTTTCAATAGACACTAAATTCATGAAAAACTGCCAAGTGTAGGCCAAGTTATTGCTAATTAAAGTCGATAATGACCATATTCGACACCCTTACGGTATTTTGATTAATTGACAGATTTTAAACTCGTTTTTGTTCGTTTATTTTGTACTAATTGATAGACAACTCGATTACCTTTCCATAGAGTCAACAATCATTGATTTTCGTTAAGTGTACATGGAGAATTTTGGCTCCTAAGTTTGTTTTCGAAATGAAGGAAATTGGGGAAGAAGATGACGTGTTATTGCAGTTCAATATCACCAAAATGGCTATAATAATACGTATTTTACAAGTTAAATGGCCATATGTGTAAAAAAAAAGTTAATGTGCCGTATCGGAACATGGAGGAAAGCATGTTTGTCTTTAGTGACTTTAACCCTTAAATAAACATATATTTTATACTTCATCTCTTATTATTATTAAAACCAATCAAATTAGATAAATAACATTCGCCACAACGCGCGGGCTTATAACCCCTTGTTGAAACTATAATGAAAGAATTTTCCTTTTCATTATAAACTTTCTTCGTGACTTGCACCTAATGAAGTACTTTCTTTGTTGTTCATCTTGGTAGATTGGTGTTATAAATATTGCAAAAACCACAGCAATGATTTAAATCCAAAAAACTATCGAGGAAGGTAAGCTTTGAACAACTATCTAACAAGAGTTATGGCACTTTGAAAAAATTTGTACTAGTAGTATCTTTCTTTTTTGACCTTTGCTTCATGTAAATTATTAGTGTAGATATAGTATTTATTGTATTTTATCGTTTTGTACAATTGATTGTCTATATAAACGATCACAAGTTAAGTTGTAACGCAGAGAACTATCAATAAAATTACGAGCTTATTCAGAAAACCCATGGCAGCCTAAACTCTCTCTCTTCTACTCTCATAGCATAATCATTACTCCTTTATACTTCATATTATATCCCTTAGTATTATCAAAAAACCAAAAATATTCTTCTCTTGGAACTACCGCTGCAAATACCCTCTGGTGATTCCAATCTCTACATTTCTAAGTGAGTTTATCTTTTCTCTTGTTGGTTTTAATCTTATTTATTTCATGATTTATTTTCAATTTTAGTGGTTTAACGGAAACCCAAAAAATCCGCCATACCCCTCTTGTTGGTATCAGAGCATGGAGTGGTTCTGAGATCTAAAAGACTAAGATATGCTCGAATTATTGGTGGCATCATAAGTCCACATTTTATTATGGAGAACCCGCTTAGGTGAAGATTGAAGAATTATTTTATGCTTATGATATTATAAAGAAGGATATGGTAAATTTTAGGGTAACTTTGTTATCTGTTTATTATGTATATTATCTGTTTATTATATATTTTATAAGGGATATAAGAAAATCTTATAAGGAAAAATGGAATAAGGAGAAAACTAGGAGAGTAGAAATTCATATAATTATTGATTCCTCAACCACGATTTTCAAAAAGCTTGAGTTTTTAAATTTAGAAGTCAACGATAGTTATTTAGATCGTAATCATCTTAATTGCAAATTTAGTACTATATATAAACATAGTTTACATACAGAAAATATACACTTAAACGATATAACAGATCTACTTATTAATATAGGAATAAATTTAGAAAAAGAAGCTAAAAATAATTATACTACTATGGATCGTTTAACACAATATATATATAAAAAATTTGAAATGATAAACAAGTTCACACATAATTTAGGATATATTAAAGATCAAAATAATCAAATTATAAAAGAATTAAAAGATATTAGAAAAAATATTCCTAGTAAACAAGAAATTCAACAGTTAAATTATTTATTAGAAAACAGTAAGCCTAAATATATTGAAAACAAAAGTTTGTTAACTAAAGTAGAAACACAAATTACAAACTTAGAAAAATTAATAGATACAGTTAAAAAGATCGTAGAAGGATAAACTGGAGTTATCGAAAGAGTATAAAAAAGCATTAGAAGACGCTAGTAAGTATAAACCAGAAGAAAACAAAGAAGAAGTAACAGGATTTACTAAATACTCAGGATAGGGAAAAAGCGATAAACAGTATCCTATATTATTTAACTTTATTATTAGCCTATTATTACAAATCATAGAAAAGTTAAATAAAATAATTAATATCTTAGAAGATAAGAAAGAAACAGATACAAATACGGTAAGTGATATAGAAAAAATTACTCAAGCAATAAATAAGTTAAATATAGAAGATATTAAAATTAATAGAAAACCTAAACCCTATAAACACTGGTTACCAAGAAAATGAATAATCAAAATAGATCAATGCAAGAAGTAAAAAATTCAACAAGTAATATACAAAATATCATAACATCCGATTCATTTATAAATAGAATACTTAGAAGAGGATCAGGATCAAACAGCAATGAACAAATAATACAGTTAGAACAAGAAATTGATGTTGATAGAAATATAAATTTATATAATCAACATCAACTTGATATTTTAAATCCCAAAAAACTATATCAAACAGGAGTTTTAAATATAAACACAATATTAATTCGAAGCAGTAGAGAAGAAAGTCTTAGAGTAATTGACAAAACAGTAAAGAAATAATACGAAAAATAAAACAATCAGGAAAACACTTTGCACATATAGGATTAGTAGTCATAGGAATTAAAACACTAGGAAGAAAAAATTTAGGAACTTATCTATTAGCATTATTGTTAGACAAAAGTTGGAAAAGAGAATTAAAGAAAGCAATAATCTCTGGAATGGAGGTTGATCTTAGCCAAATTACAGCTTTATTTTATTGTACACCAGGAATTTTAAAAGACATAAATGATTTACAAAAAGTAAAAATAGCTTTACAAACTAAAGGATATGAAAATTATGAAGGAAATAATATAGTAATAAGTATAGGAGTACTAGGAAAAGCAAGTAACATATCAGGTATGAAATACAAAGTAAATATTGAAGGAATAGTTAACACTATAGCTTCAAAATCAATACAAATGATAGATCCAATTAAAATAGATCCTGAAGAATTAGCAGGATTAGAATGGCAGTTAGATGATTTAAAAGAAAAAGATAATGAAGTATTGATACCTAAAAGAAGTTACATATATGAAGACCTAAATGGAAAACAAAGCTTAAGATTTGTAGATTTTAAAAAGGAAATACATAAAGAAGAAGAAGAAACAGAATATAATTTTATGAATGTAGAATATGGCACAGAACCAGTCTATGATACGGAAAATGAAAAAGAAATAGAAGAAGATATTATGTAAATTCATATATTGTATAGAAATAGGAGTTTCTATGTAATATACTCATGGAGTATATATAGGGATATGACATGTTGTAGTGTGTAAGGTTTTGGGCATAATTGAATAATGAACTATGTGTTTTTCATGGTGTAAAACATATTCTCTCTAGTTCTACATACAAACCTTCAATCTATCCTACATTATGCTTGATCCACTTGTTATATGGGACTAACATATTATAAATATTGGTTTTAATAAATTTGAAGAAGAAGAATTTGACTACAGTTTAATAGACTATTTAGAAGAAGAAACTATTACAGGATTTAAAACTGAAGAAACAAATAAAACATTAGAACAAATAATTAATAGAAAATTTACAGAGTTAAACATTCAAGAAGAAGTAGACGATATGATTATAGAATGTATAACATAATTAGGAATGACATATGAAGAAAATTACAAAAAACTACAAGAATATTATAATCTACCATTAGTAGAAAATATTTTACAGGAAAAACTATGTTATCAGATTTTTATAAACACGATCAAAAGTTTATGGATACATATATGCCAAATGCAAATAAAAGAATAAAAATAGAATGGGGAGAACTAGGAACATCTACACAAGAAACAGCAGGTCGAGAATTATGGACACAACCTATGACAACATATCAACAAGAATCAAATATAAGAGGAAAAGGAAATAGATTACCTATAGGAAATATATACAGTGGAAGCATGTTATTATTAGAAAAACAAAAACCTCAGTTATGGACAGATGAAATTTTAATATGGGAACAAACAGTAGTAAGAATGTGGGAAACAAACAAAAAATATAGCATGGACATGTTTGCATACTTGGAAACAACCCTAGGACCAATAGCACTAGGTATTTGGCAAAGTAAAAAAGCCCAAGACCCAGATGAAGTAAATAAATTAAAAGCCTTAGGAGACAATCCATACAATTTTACATCACAAATTAGAACACTTATATTAGGAGTAGACCCAACAAAAAATAGTAGTTTATTACAGGATACATCAATTAGAAACTTAGAACAATTAAGCATAGCAAATATGAAATATATTAATGAATTTACCTTAGACTTTACACGATTATTATGGCAAACAGGACAAGCTATGGATGACAATTTATGTGATAAGTATTTTATAAAGTTACCAGGAGATTTAGGAAAAAATATACACGAAGTATGGAAAAATAATTATGGAACTTATAAAAATTTAGGAATGGGACCTAGAATAACTCATACATTTTCAATATTAGAAGAAAGATGTAAAGAGGTAGCCTTACAAGAACAGTTAAAGAAGAATGCCTACGCATTTTGTAAAACAGGAATTTATACACCTCAAGCATATGGTTATTATAACAAAGATAGGAAAAAACTTAGAAAAAGTACTACATATAGAAAAGGATATAAACCTTACAATAAAAAATATGTTAAGAAACCACAAACAAGAAATTGTAAATGCTTTATTTGTGGAGACATAAAACATTTAGCAAATAAATGTCCCAACACGAACAAAAACATAGAAAGAAGCAATCTGGTAGAACAAATAGGAGAATATGAAATAGAATTAGTAGAAACAGACAATTCAGATAATGAATCAATATATAGTATATACAACGATAATGAGACATAGAACTCATTAACAAAGGTTACTTACACACATGTTAATACAGAACAAGAGGAATGTGAACATAATTGGATTAAAAACAGGGGTAACAACTATATAAAATGTTATAATTATGGATATTATCCTAGCATTGAAAAAAGATTACAATGTAACATTTGTTTTAAAGAAATTTGTTGTTTATGTCTTAAAAGGGTATTCGATATAGAAATAGCTGAAATAAAAAATTCAAAACAAATAAAGGAAGAACCAAGCATATATAAAGAAAAATTATAAAAATTAGAAATAACAGCTGAATTACATAAATTAAAAATAAAAAATATAGAAGAAAAAATAAAGTATATAGAAGATTTAGTTGATAAGAAAAAACAAAAACAAGAAACCTTTGATATAGAAAATCTAGATATAGCAAAAATGTCTGAAGAAAACATATATATACAAACACAGGGATCTGCAAATATGATCAACGTACAATACATATTATGGTTAAGTAACAATAAATTCTTAGATTTAACAGCCTTATTAGACACATGAGCCACAAAAAGTGTAATATCTTACAGTTTAGTACCACAACAATACCATAAAGAATTACCTTATAAATTAATTACTAGAACAATAGAAGATCGTTTAATTTCAATTACACATTATATAGAACCTACGAGTATACAATTTCTTGATTTTTCAGGAAATTTTAGTATAAAATATGATATACCACAGGTTAATATTAATCCACAATGTACTAAATCAAAAGATTTTGTTCTTGGTTTAAACTTTATATTAGGATTAAACGGAGCCATTACAATAACACGTAATGTTGTAACACTTAGTAAACAACTATACAGCTTCCCAACATCTCGCTATATTAATACATCAGAGTTTGCACGAAAGCGTGGTGGACAAGGGAATTTAGAATTTTTAAAACACCAAAATCAAAACAATAAATCTTATATAGAAAATGAAACGGTTAAATTACTTACAGATTTCTTAACACACGAATTAGAAAAAGGAAAATATATTACAAAAAGTCAAAATTATCCTATAATTTTACATTTAGAAAAAATAGGATTAATAGGAGAAGATATTAAAAAATCAAAGGTAAAATATGTATGTAAGTTTAAAATTAAAAATCCAGATATTAAAATTAGAACAACTAATATAGAATACAGTCCTTTAGACAAAGAAGAATTTAGAAAACAAATACCAGAAATGTTAGAACAAGGATTAATTAGAAAATCAGAAAATCCTCATAGATCAGCAGCTTTTATAGTAAGAAATCATAG